>OX392499.1:10284319-11547985 GCA_947623375.1 Apotomis capreana | reverse complement strand
GAAGCTCTTCGCATCTCTTCACTCACTTAGGCGCCTGCAGAACTTCCTTCCTATGTCCACCAAGCTTACTCTTGCCAGTTCACTTTTGCTGCCCCTTCTGGATTATGGTGACATTGCTATGACGAATCTCAAAGAGGAACTACTTGACAAGCTCGAGCGCTTACAAAATATGTGCATAAAATATGTTTTCGGACTGCGTAAATACGATCACGTGTCCGCCTTTAGAGCGCAGCTGGGTTGGCTGCCAATACGTCAGCGTAGAGACCTGCATGTCCTGTCATTGCTTTTTAATGTTCTCTACAACCCTGCTTCACCTCCTTACCTCAGTGAAAGGTTTAAATATATGGCCGATGGCAGTGGTCACCGCTTGCGGTCGTCTGCCAATCTCACTCTGGCTGTACCGTCTAACAAGACGCGTACGTACGCCAAATCTTTCACAGTAAGCGCTGTGAAGTTGTGGAACGAATTGCCAGTGTCCCTTAGGAAGTCTCCATCTGTAGCATCGCTCAAGACGAATCTTAAGAAGTTATGGCTTTCCAATGACTTGTGAATTGGATCTACAATGTATTTATATTTATGTGTATATTTATATTACATTATATATATATATGTATGTATGTATGTATGTATGTATGTATGTATGTATGTATATATGGATGTATGTATTAATAGTTTATATGTGTAATTATTAGTAGTCTTATTATTTTTAATACCTTTTTGTACACGGTGTTAGTTTATCTATCTTCTTCTCGTACTCACTCAACTGCTCAAAGGTTAACTGAAAGAGATCCCTTATAGGGATAAGTTCGCCTTTGTACCTGTATGTTAATTGTAATAGATGTATTTTTTAACTGTTTTTGTGTACAATAAAGCGTTTACTTACTTACTTACTTACTTACAATATTCCTGCGTCCCTCTCCTCAGTGACTAATTTTGGAAAGTGTAATAGCCGCATTAGTTTACCTGATCTATGATTTCTGTGAACAGTCCTTACCTGCAAAATACCGGCAGATAAATGGGAGCACAAGGCCTCAGAGCGACCTGTATGGTGATCTTGTATCAAGAAAAGTGTCAAAGATTTTGAAGATGCCCGTTTGACTGATCTTGATATGAGACGTCAAGAAAGAAAATCTCTTCCCTAACCCTCCTACGATTATGCCTACAATAGCTCCGGTCAGCTTATAAATTATTATATTTCCTTTGGGACCTTGTTATGCCGCATCGACCATAATTGATCAATTGTGGCAGCCCTTTCTTATAGTTCACTGCTGAGACCCGTTGCCACACCCGGGCCACAAAATGTTGCCCTAAGTGGATACTTCTTTTGTGCATAAGTGGTCAACAGGAGCAAGAGATATGCATAGCAGTCTTTCCTGACTCTTGCCAGAACCTGCACGTTGCGTCCTATTACATTGCCATTAGGAACAGGTGTTTGTTTAATTTGCAGTGACCAGTCAGAATTCTAGTCACCGCATAGGTTTTTGATCTTTTGAGTTGTAGTAACTCTTTAGATATCTTTTGTTCAAAGCCTATTAGGGTTTTCGAGTGTTTTTGTCCTCTCACAGACACCCACAACTCGACTGCCTTAGATTTGTATAAGTTGTTGAGCAGCTTCACTGTGCTTCTTGTGATCGGGTATTTAAAAGTATGTTTGGCTTTGCCAGCCACATTAGGGCTCATGCCAGTACCAAGCTTGGGTCACCGTCGCCGGTCACGGCGTGGATAGCTATATATACATATATGTATATATACCCCCTATATAATCACTATAATAACTAAACTCAAGTCTGGTATCTATAAAGTCTGAACTACAGCTGAACTGCCTGCCTGCATCACGTATGCCTGAAGGGAATTTACTGAGTGTACCAGCATTTCGCAAGAGGAGAACACTGCTGAAAAAAAAACACCGAAAGAAAATCAACAGTCAGTCGTTTTTTCAAAATTCAAACTTAAAACTATTACAATAATAAGAACTTATTCTATCAGGTACATAATGTCCGAGAAGCATATTAAGGTTGTACTTTCTCAACTACCAACTCTCCGTATTAATATACAAATGGATTACGTGGATTATGAGCAGCCTGTTAATAAATAATCAATCTTAATTGACGAAGACTCCATAAAGCCATAATCGAATCGATAGAATGTGATATCACTTGTGATACGACAGAAGACGTTTGTATTTTAGCGTTGAAGTTTTGAAAGAGTAATTTCTTCAAGGCTTTGTGCATGGATTCGTCTCTCACTCTCACCTTAGCGTATGACATCACCCTTTGACTCGTAAGCCTAGTTGCAGCCCTTAAATGCGTTAATACAAAATAAGATTTAACATTGTTCTGAATCAGTTCCTCCTCCTCCTCCTCCTCCTCTTTACTCCTTACTCCTCCTTAGTGCATCAGAAGATTTTCCAACATTCTATGATCTAATATGGTAGTTGCTTCAAAAGCCGTTAGTTATTGGATTCTTTCAACGGTGGTATTATTTAAAACAAATGCGGCTCAGTTTCGGCCATTTAAGACACTGGAAGTGAGGTATTCTTAAATAAATCCCATAGGAAAAATCGATGATGGTATACAAGATACATAATATTACATACCTAATATGAATCTTTGTTTAGAATTTATGCTCATACATAGACTTTCAAGAAAATATCCCTCAGGATTACTCTCTGTGAGTATTATATACTTGTTTTACAATTGGTAAACGTGAATTATGAGCTGCATCTGAGCCTGTTAATAAAAATAATCAATCTAAAATGACGAAGACTCCATGAAGCCATAATCGAATCAATAAAATGTGATATCGCTTAGAAACGAATGAAGTCGCTTGTATTTTAGCATTTAGGTAATTCCTGAAGGCTTAGTGCATAGAATTGTCTATCTCTTTGGAGTATGGCATTGCACAGAATTCAATTTACTCACAAGAAAAAAACATACTTATTGGAAATCGTTCTGTGTCAGTAAGCGGCTAATTAACCCCTAGTTTCTCTCCCTCTCCCCTGGAGGCGGAACTTGAAGTAAAGTTGACAGATGGATACGACAGAGGACTGTACAGTAGTCCAGATAAAATATTAATTAAATTACCACTAGAAATAAAACTATACTCCAAAATCAATAGTTTCTTTTCGCCCTTATTAAAATTTTTGACGTGATTTAGACGACAAAAAGTAGTATATCGGACGATACGGGTACCTTTTGTATTTTTACGTCCTTGACCTATCCAAATCATGTCCATGGAAAATATCATCCAAATAGGTCATCCAGTCAAATCAGTCTAAGCATGAAAAGGTAAAAAATATACTCATAGAAATCCATACTTCCGAACAAACTTTCGAATTTAGGTCTAATACCTATTATTTAGAGGTAAGATTAGTGAAAAGGAGTATTAGATATCAAAAACGTAAGGCCGTTATTACATTATATTTACAGATATGTTTATGTATGTACACAACTAAATATGTAAGTACATATAAATTATATCTACAGTTACATACAAATAAGTGGGTATGTAAAGTATATTTACATGACATTGACATTTTACAATTTTTCTTTGTAAGTACAGATTGTGAGCCTTCCCGGCTGGCATCAGCACGAACAGCTCTGTGCAGCTGGTGTTGCGCGAGCACGCCACGTAAAGCTGCCCGTGCGCAGGTCCACGCAAGTGGCGCGCCTGCACCTGCAATTGTTGATGGTCATGGCGAAGCAGACGCTTACAGGTAACTGTAGGCGCTTGAAGCGGAATGGGAAGTTGCGCAGGATGAGGTGGATGAACACGGATTCTCCGGTGCCAGAATCTGCGCCTCGATGTGGTTTCGCTGCATCTGCACTACTTTTAGCTGGGTTCCGTTACATAACTTCGGAGGCGACAAATTCCGAAGAAGCATGATCGGAACTCCAACTTTCAGGCTTAATGTGTATGCTGGGAGTCCTGAAGCGTTTAATGAGTTTAGAAACTCCACCGGGTCTGTTGTGACATTGCCTCCATCCAAGACCAATTATATGTTGCCTATTCACCTTCAATTTCTGCCTATATCCGCGCATTAAATGCCGCTGCCTGTCAATTTTTCGGCGTGACTATGGCTCTCAACACAGATCCAAGAGTTCTCAAGTCACGTCACTTGGCCCGTATACGCTCCGAATGAGGTTTTCAAACATCCTGTGTCATCTTGTACCTTACGTATTCTGGCAAATAAATACATTCTATTCTATTCTATTCTATTTTTCAACGGACGGAACGATCGAGCATAACGTTTCTGGTAATCGAGTCAGGCCGTTAGTTTCCTCCAGAAGACCTTCTCTAACCTGAAGCAGTACCCAGGCGATTTTTTTTTTTTTTTTTTTTTTAATGTCATAGGGGGCAAACGAGCAAACGTATCGCCTGATGGAAAGCGATAACCGTCGCCCATAAACACCTGCAACACCAGAGGAGTCACAAGTGCTTGCCTACCCGGAGGACGAAGATAGAATGCCTCTATGCTAGTAATTTCACCGGCTATCTTACCCCCACACCGGAACACAACAATGCGAACATTGCTGTTTGGCGGTGGGTTAGCAGGCAAAACGGTCAATTCTTGGACATGTGAGCCTTCTCCTTGTTGGACTCGCATATTCTCAGCAAGGCGCAGCTTCTGCAGGCTCGGCCACAACACCGACCTCTTCAGGCCGGCATTTACCTCGTCGGCTCAAGTACCACGCGTCACGATCCGGTAGGTCTTGCGGAAGTCACCGCAAGACCTTTGCTACGGCCGTTTTAAGCGCCAACCTGTGGCTGAGAAATGAAAATCCGTAGTCAAAAATTTATAAATAATAAGCTACTTTCTACTCACGCTCGAAACAAAATCGCATTTTGTTCACTGTTATCTGACAGCAAAATTGCCATGTTTGAGCTGGTGAGGTGAAAATTTAATTTATAACTGTTCTAAACTGTCGATCAGGTACAGACCGGATCGTTACAGCACCAAACCTTTGATGACGACCATTCAACGGTTGCCGGAAATCTCATATTTCATATAGCCTTTTGTAATCATCGAAACCACGGATAATCCATACTCAATAAACGTGAAACAACTAGCAATGCAGTTTACTGAATATTTCAACCATTGCTATCTACTGCAATCACCGTTTTATTGAAATAAATACTGTGGGATTCGCATTTTTGGGTCATTATCATCCGATACCCTTGTACATATTAATTTAAATTAATTAATAGGTATATTGTGGAGGCGTGCGAATAATGAAAAAGAATTTGATATGCTTGTGTGAAAAAATATGAAAATATGATATCTTCAAAAGCTGCAAATTAACAAAAACTCCGGCTAAATCCAAGCCAGACTGGTGCAGTGAGAGTTCAGTACCACTACAATGCAATATATACATCCTTACATTACTTACCAAAATTTTAACAAGATGAAAATGGCGATCGTAATCTTTTTACCTTTAGCACATATTATTATGTATAGAAAATACATATCCAAAAATCCATTAGCGGCATTTATTGTTTTCAACCTTGTCGACCTCGTTAAACCTTTACCGCATACGAAGCCATATATGGCAGATATGAACTTGGACCTTATTGGCACAGGTCAAGGTTCAAATTCAAACAACAATTTTTTTTCTATATGCGGTAAAAGGTTAAGGTCGCAGGGAGTTGATAGATGCGGTCTGCACACAGGATCGCACCTTGTGGCGAGCTATGGGGCAGGCCTATGTTCAGCAGTTGACTTCTGTGGCTAATACTATAATTGATTTAATATTCATTCATTCATTCATTCATTCAGTCATTAAGTCATTCAGTCATTCATTCATTCATTCATTCATTCATTCATTCATTCATTCATTCATTCATTCATTCATCCATTCATTCATTCATTCATTCATTCATTCATTCATTCATTCATTCATTCATTCATTCATTCATTCATTCATTCAATACATAGATTGTATTAAAAAATTAACGTAAGTTACCTATCGGATATTGGCTATTTCCAATATCTAAGGGACTTATTGTGGCGTTCTTTCCCTGCATAAAAGATCCAGGTCAACTGTTGGTTAAACACGGACGTCCTCTCCTTGAAAGCCATGCAATAAGCGTTCTGTTTGCCCGATGATTGCAGATAGTGATGATACGACGTCGGGCCGGCGCCGCACGGCACACAATCTTGAGCAAAATACGATATTGAGTTACTCACACGACAATGTACATATGGAAAACAGGAAACTGATTTATTTATTTTCAACCAAAAGGACAAAATAATGCTTAGTATCATTAAAGAAGTGGGAATCATTTAGATATTTTCGTTTCAGCTCACTTTTTAGCGTGGTTCTTATTCTTATCGGGTGCCTGGACAAAGATGTTCTTCTCTTCCAGGAGGTGCGTGGATTTGGTGATTTTATTAACGTAATATTCACCTTCAGAAACACAAATACAATTATTCCAATAACGGGAAGACAACAGGAGGTCTTATCGTTAAAGACCGATCTCTTCCAGACAACCTTTAGTTGTTACTTCGAAATTGTTTTTCCATTTACTATTGTTAAAATGTATGCTACAGCTTGCTGTGGGACTAGGTCAATTTGGATGGATTTTAACTATGCTTTGCGCAACTTATTACATCATCGTCTCCAAAATAATATTAACAAAACAAATAAACACATAAATATAACTGGGAGTCACCATTAGTATAGGAGAAAAGCATCGATAAGTAAGTTTATTGATATAGATATAGGGATATACCTACCTAGTTGGTATCCATATATCCATAAACCAATTTTAAAATATACCAACCCCTGCCTGTCATTCCCAAAAAGGTGTAGGCTCTTTACTAACTACCAATTTCAGTAAATCTGCCCGTGTTGTGTTCACGAACTATAGACAATGACTGCGACTGAAATGAACTAGGTATGTAAATACCCAGTAACAGATACTGACATATTTCACTGATTACGGAATCTGGAATGGCGAATTCATTTTCGCTGATAAATTCACGATACGAACATTCCTGATTCGAATTCTATATAGCTAACGTCAAATGCGCTCTATACGAAATATACCTTCTTAGGTCAGTATAAGTACATTTATAGTATCCATGAATTAGGACTGTTTCCAATTCAATTTCTCATCTCTTTACCCGGTTACTTCAGAGGCAGACAAGGAAAGGAGAATTTTCGAGTGCATAAATACATGTTTATCTACATTTCTGCCCAAAAGGCTGATGGATAGTAACGTCCTCGTAACGTCGTATGAAGTGCTATCAAAATTGTCTCTAATAGGCACATACTATAATTTATATTGCTAACGAAATGCTGACACAAAATACGAACGTAAAAAGAAGTCTTGGACACTATAAACCTTTTCAAAGAATGAAGTCTAATCTATCTCTTTCCGTTCTGTAGAATGCGCGAGAGAAGGGTGACATTGTGACAAGTAGGTAGTGATGCGGCTAGTTTATACTAGCTCGGTGGAAAAGGCGGCGGCATTGCCTCGTGGCGAGGCTTAGCCTCTGTCGGCTCTCTCCAAAGCCTCTCCTCCTGCCAACCCTCTGGCCACCCGATTCTAAACTGACATATCAAAAAGATCTACGGTAAAAAGCAGACGCAATGAAACATAACCACTGCATTTTATAATAAACTAATTGAAGTATATAATGAATAGAATCTATGTTTGCTTTCAAAACATGGGCAGGAATTGTAATCACAGCACGTTCGGGCGCGTCTCTCTTTGTGCCAACTAATTGAATTAGAGCGGCAGGCTTTCGCGCTCTGCGTTTTAATTAGATGCTAACAAACACTCGCGGAAAATGTACTTTGATACGCAAAAATTCAGTGGTAACCTACCATGCAGTGACCGTGCTTCAGCTAAATGAAATACCTATGGTTCGCCCTTCTGTTATATACAAACTTTTCATAGCATGTTTCATTTCATAGACATAATTTATCGAAAGTATTTTTCTCTGAAACTAATAAATATTTTGAATTGTTACACAACACACCTATATAAGAATAATTCTATAATCTATAGAATTACATTTTCTGATTTATGAAAAATGTAGGTATGCTTCAGAGAAAAAAAATTGTGTACTAAGTAAATGAAAATTCGATGAAATGTTACATTTGTCAATAAAAGATGGGGATCCCAGCATCTATACTATTATAACATACTAAAATTGTATTGAAAATCAGTTTTCTATGGAGAGGAGTCATTATTTCAGGAAAAATCTTAATAGCGCGATGCAGGATCTGTATGGGCGCGCGGTGCCAGCTGTAAAGCGCCATCTGTTGGTAAGTAACCTTTATCGCTCATCACGCCGAAACGGATGGATTTTAACCACTAAAAATAAATCGCACTAAATGTTGTCGAAACCACGAAACAATGTTTTTATTCAGTCACGGATTTAACTTCGAGTCATTATATTTCAAAGCACTTTCTGTTTACGTGTCATATTCATATGTTAGAGTAGGTATACGATAATGTCACGTTCTAATTGTAGTCAGTCACCATCTCCATTGTTCAACTGTCGCTTTGCTTGTCCTTTCATATAAATGTATAATCTCAAGACGAACAGTAAGTTCTTCATTTATATATGATAGGATCTTATACGGGCTGATTTCTTTTTTCCCGACTTTGTTAAATTTTAAATGAAAAAGGCTTTGAACTTTCCTTGCAGAGGTATTCCTGCCCCAAAAAAACTTCCGTATGTCTCAGGGCTCCCTAGAGGTGTCGGAAACACAAGTTATTCAAGTATTCGTGGTAACCGCAACTTGCGGTTCCTATAGGTTGAATATATTCTCAGGTACTCGTAGGTATTTATAGGTACTTTTGTATTCAAATACTTTGCCCACAGCATTATGCATATCAGTAACCATTGTACTTAAACGAGGGGTTTTTTCGGAAGGGGAGAGGGGGTTCATAACTCAACCAGATTAAACACCTTTGTACCTAGTGTGTCTTACAAATAAAGACGACGCGTTTGGCTCGGTTTGTAGACACCTGCCTACTGAGCCGGCGGTCCCGGGTTCGAATCCCGGCCAGGGCAAATATTTGTGTGATGAAATCGAATATTTGTGCTTGGGTCGTGTTGTTGTTCTATGTATTTAAGTATATATTTATCTATATAAGTACGTATATCGTCGTATAGTACCCATAACACAAGCCTTCTTGAGCTTAGTTTGGGACTAGATCGATTTGTTTGAGGTTGTCCGATATATATTCTATATTTTTTTTTATATTTTAAATAAATAAATGATTGATTGATTGACTGATTCAGATAAAAAATACGAGCGTGAAAATTACGTATATAGCGTGTCCAATATATAAATTGACTCCCACCTTTATTTACTAAGTACCTACGTTACATCCGACTATCAGTCGGACTGGACGTTGCTTGAAAAGAACAAAACCAGTCAAATCATAAAATTCGTATAGGTTTTCCAGTAATCTTTAAGCAAAAAGCTGTATTCCATATTTTGTATTTTAATTTCTACCTAAGCCCTTTCATTTGCTACAATTTTCGAAATTAGATTTTTTTAGTTTTGTTAAAAAGTGAATTATTCTTTGATTGATGATTGAAATTTCATTTGTTTACTTACAGATGTCTCTGCTCGGGTCACAAACCTATAATTTCAATTACCGAATTTCAACTTGATCGATCCAGTAAATTCCGTGTAAATTGGCTGTAACAGGTGGACAGACAGACAGACAACCGAGTGGTCCTATACGTTTTCCGTTTTTTTCACTCGGAAATACGGAACCCTAAAACCACAAAACTAGGCTTTAATAAATCTCTGTGCTCAAATTATACGACAAAAAATCTAAATTTTGGCCAATGTTATTATTCGTATTACTCCAACAAAGTAAGTTCCTTCCAGAGCAAAAGCCTGAGGGGAAAATATTTCTCACTTAAAATTTACTAAAACTTGAGTAGTTGTAACTTCTTTGGTAAACATTTTGTGAGAAAATTGCAGCACTGTGAAACACGACGAGAGAGCTTTCATGAAGACCAGCGCGACCACTGATCCTATTCGGGACACAGTTTCTCGACGCAATTTTAACTACGGCGATAAAATAATGTCGTCAATTGAAGAGCTCCAAGTCCAATCCAATGGGCATGTAACGACTTTGCGAAGTATTTATCTTAAAAAAATATGTATATAAATCCCTTGGTTTGGTATTAAAGATATGTGTGAATTATTTAAATAGTTTAATATGTAAATACTTAAAATTCAAATGCTTAATTCTGCGAATGTATGAAGTTAACGTATTTTTTATTGACAGCGCGGGTACTGTAGGTAAATTCGTTGTTCATGAAGCCTTCTCGCTTAATAAATCCCACAAATTCAACAAATTTATAAATCATCATTTTATCGATTGCCTGTCACATCGTAAAAAGTGCCCTATATGTTGTATGTTATTCCCTAAACAATGTGACTATCGGCGCCTCACCACGTGTCACTTTAGGCTGTGAATAATTTTCACTCACACCAACCTGTGTTTGTTGGTTCTAAATTTCAAATTAAGTCAACAAAGGAATGGAAGAGCGTTTATCGAAACACTTTAGATGTTTATCAACGATGAGCGCGAGCGAGCGAGTTGAGACTCTTGGATTCCACTGACACTGTGCTGTAATAGTTGCGATATCTGCTTCACTGCCCTAAAGGGAAATTAAATCGGACAATCTTCTTTTCCTTCGAGATCTACTTCGGATATCTTTCACATTTCGTATTCAGTATCTTTATTCAAATACAAGGACTTCAGTAAAAAATATGCAGAACAATCTCCTGTACGATTGTATACCAAATAGTTAACACCCTATTCTAATAACGGGAACTGATTCAACGTAAACCGCCATATCTACGCCATTTTGGAAAAAAAACTTATCGACGAAAAAGTTCTATATACTTATTGAACCTACTCACACAATTTAATGGGGATCGGATGAGAAATGCGAGCTGTAGGCGAGAACATCCGGAAATGTAAACATCCAAACATGCGAAAGAATTTTTTTTCAAACTTGGCGCCTATGATGCTCACGCAATAAAATAAGTGACAGAGCACGTTTTGACAAGATGCGAGTGTGAGTGACAGATAATTTGTCACTTATTTATCACGTGATAAATGCAAACTTCAATGGCAAACTTCGTCGGGTCTTCACATCGCCAATTCCACAATGTCTGAAGACGAAAGTTTTCAACCAGTGCGTCCTACCCGTAATGACATACGGTGCCGAGACGTGGACACTCACGGTTGGTCTGGTCCACAAATTTAAAGTCGCTCAGAGAGCTATGGAAAGGGCAATGCTCGGAGTTTCTTTGAAGGATCGAATTCGGAACGAAGTGATCCGTCAGAGAACCAAAGTTACCGACATAGCTCACCGTATTAGCAATTTGAAGTGGCAGTGGGCTGGCCATATTATCCGAAGAACCGATAACCGGTGGGGTAAACGTGTTCTTGAGTGGAGACCGCGGATCGGCAAGCGTAGTGTGGGACGCCCTCAGACTATAGGTGGAGCGATGATCTGTGCAGAGTGGCTGGCAAAAGCTGGATGAGAGTAGCCGAGGATCGCTTACAATGGCGTGCAGTTGGAGAGGCCTATGTCCAGCAGTGGACAAGAATAGGCTGATGATGATGATGATGATGATGAAATGCAACCATCAGGCTGAGTGTAATAATGCTTACCTCTTAGTATCCAATGAGTAAAAATATTCGTCTTGTCACCAAAATCGATAACATTGTTCCTAAGTACAGATCTTTACGTAGGTATAGTCTGGCTAATAATGAAATATTACTCAAAGTTATGGCGGTAAATTAAAAAATCGGCGGCTGGCCACACTTTGTGCAGTAGGAAGTATAGTTTTGATATTAGAAAATATATTTAATTTTCTATGCACACGTAAGGTACCTAAAGAAGTAAGTTAAATATATGTTTAAGTGCACTCATAGTCAGCTCACATAATTTCTACCACTATTTACAGTACAGTTTAATGACAAACGTATATGTTTACACTTCCTAACCATATATATATATATGCCGAAAAATTCAATTATATTTAAATGTAGGTTGTGTAAATAAGACCTAGTTCGATATAAATCCATCACCAAAAAAATTACATAAGTACTAGGTATGCCAAATTTCAATTCAATAGGGATGTTTAGAACTAGTACATAAAGTATCAAAATTATTTATAGAGGACCTACTAAAATTGTTTAAATCATAGACAATAAGTGATGCCACAAGGAAATATCTGTCAATATTATATGGCTAGCCAGACTCTATTGTTTCACACTTGCCCATACTGACCGTTCTAAATGGGCCACCTGTATGTATTATGAATATTTATCGTATAGATAATATATATAATTATATATAAATAAAAATAATATATATATTATTAACAATATTTTTGTATAAAGTTAGTTACAGTTACCTATAAAATGAGATAATGGTGTAGGTAAAATTTCGGTATAACGAACCTTTTAATTAACGATGGTAAAAAAAGTAAAAACGATAACGTTACCTTCTTCATTATAAAGCTTCTCATTTAGGCCTCCACGAGCAAATATTAGTCGGATTTGATAAAATGTACGTTTTACTTTTTAAACGAGCCTCATTATCTAACAGGTCAAAGCCGGCAAATGAAATAAAACATGGAAGGTGAGGTGAGGTGAGTTGCGTTCTAAATTTCTAACAGCACATTCCTTCCAAGCCGTCACCTGCTGCTTCAAGTACGCAAGCCTTCAGAAAGTAAAACCGTATTTTGTAGACATAATGTTCGCAGAATTTAAAATTCCAGAAATTAATTAAGGTAAACGCAGGTATCAACGACCCACCGAAAATCCGGGGATATTAATCGTCCTACTCGTATTGTTATATTTTTCAATTTGAACGTTACTCGAACTAATCAGGTAAATGTAGCTAAAGATACTGTGTACCGTTTGTTAATTGATCATTATAAGTTACGCTGGCCTGTGTAGTAGTGCAAAAAAAGATAAAACACGCTAGTTTCTGTGGGCACATCTCAATACGCAAGTCTCCCCGTACTGGCCCTTGTTCCTCTAAATTATTAACATGACTTTTCTCCTTAAGACTTTTCATTCAACAAAGACGTGGCATGTGCCCTTTTAAATATAGTAATTATACCTTGAACTGTACATTAAATGACACATATAAATTGTATATTCAAAATAAATAAGATTAAACTGTAAAACTTTAAATTAAAACAGAACGGTGATTGCTTCTTAAGATTTAATAGTAGAATCAACACCGCTTCCGATTTTGATTTTTGATGTTATTTTAGCTATGGCAATGTCACGAAAATCCATAATAAAATTTTTTATAACAAAAATGGTCACACTTAAAAACATTGTTTTCTTGTTCATTACTGCATGTGTTCATATATTTTGCAACATTATTCATTTACGGCCAATTTTATAGAAAAAGAAGTAATAAATATTACCCACTTCTTGTGAATTAGCGATTTATTTATTTATTCAAATTAGTTACACAGCATTACAGTAATTAAACCAAGGCACTGTGAACTACAAAATTATACAGAAAATAAAAATAAAAGCTTAAATCTAGTTTGATTTAGGCGACGTAACAGCGTGGCTCCGTTGCGTCGTCTCATCTGGCGCAGGATTCGGCAGATTGCCCCGGAACTGCCGAAACACAACACCCTTCGGCCAGAAGTCTGCACTTGCGATGGTGTCCTGCAGCGGCCGCGGTACGCGCACCACAAACGAGCTGAAGTGCACGTAATGGCGGGACTGCAGCTGTTGCACCCTCAGCGTGAAGCCAGTCTTCCGGCGAACGTACTCCACCACATCATCAGCCACGGCGGAGTGATGCAAGCGCGACACATAGAGCGCCTTACTCGGTGTGGCAATCCGAAGACCAGAACCAACCGGCTCGGCAGTGCCACTCAGAGTCTTGCGGGGCACTCTGCGCGCCTTGCTCTTCCTTTCCACCAGTGTGAATCCCTCCTTATCCACATTGGTGCGAAAGGACTTTTCCTTATCAGGAACCCGTATCAACCGATTTTTATGTGCTATTGAGTCTATGGCACTATATAGGTCTATAGTATAGACCGATCAATGGGAATCGCTCATGAGTTGGTAATTGCGACAACAAGAAGCCATTACCGACCTATGGAAGTCGGTTATGAGTCGACAAAAGCGACAACAAGAAGATAAATATTATCAACCAATTAATGAGATAATATTAACATTATAATTTTGTAACAGTTTTTTACTACATACAAATCATTAATAGAAACACAGTTGTCGTTATCAATTATTAACAATCAACTTTTTCACATCATCAATTATGTTTGAAAAGAAAATGCTATATTTGTCAGCACTGATTATAATAAATATATTTTTTTATATATTTTTAGTACCCAGTATACTTAAAAAATATCGTAGACCTCAAAAATGTCTTAGGGGGTTGTTTATATCTGCGTTTACCTTACAGAATACTTGTCTTATGTCCCATATTTTATTAAAATATAAAATTAATTAAATATTGATTTCAACGAAATATACCTACTAAGAAGAAATATTATCGTTCAATGAATGAACGCAGAATATTTTTGGTTTAAGAAAAGAAACGATATCAAGAATTTGTTTCTTCGACGTATTCAATATCAGAAAGATAAAGATAGACTGAAGAATATATTCAATACATTGAATATAAATAACGGACAACCTCACACAAATCGATCTAGCTCCAATGTAAATGTTGTTTAGTAGGCTTGTGTTATGGGTACCTTATTACTGGACGAGGTATACATACTTATATAGAAATACAAAGACCCACGCGGCTCGGTAAGCACATGCACTACCTCTGTGCCAACCGCATCGTCAATATGTATTTTAACAAAAAGTAATGGCGTGATTTATGGTATGTTTGTACTATACACCAGGGTTTTCGGTGCACGAATAAAAAAATAAAAAATATCGGACAACCTCACAATCGAAATCGATTGAGTCCCAAATTAAGCTCAAGAAGGCCTGTGTTATGGGTCAAGGTTTACCATTGAATTGCCGACAGACATTAAATCGAATATTATTTCAAAGCCAACGTTTCAAGTATTTTCATTTCATAGACAAGTCATTGCGTCGAGGACTCGATACCAGGTAATTTGAACCGAAGTCTTTTAATTGCTAGTTGACTTATTTCAATAAAATTCATGTCATGGCTTTTCATTTCGGGTTTTTTTAATTATTATTTTTTTACATGTAATAATATTTATCCCGCATAAAATTATTTCAATTGGTTATTGAAACTAAACGCAATCACGTCATCGTCAGTCGGCTCACTATGCGGGTAGTTTCAGATATGAAATTGTTTATGGGTGATTATCTCAGCGAAAAAAAATTGCGGCGGAATTGATAACTATAGTGTGAAACAATTGTTTTAAAAGTTTTAATTTTTTTCTGAAAAGAAGACACTAATTATTATCTTAAGCCAAATCGCAAAGTATTGTAAAACTCATTTCTGATTAATATTTTTTTTTTGCGGTAAAATGATAATTTTGGTGCGGCGTCCAGTATTCGTTGTTCCTCATAAATGTCTTTGATAGAGCCAAACCATCAATGTTTTAAACTAAAATTGCATTTATTTATAATCTGTATTAGTCTAAGTATCTTATAAGAATATATAAATAAAGATTAATACATAAATAGATACTCAAAATTGAGCACTAAAAGTTGTCCGGGTGAAATTGATAATTTTGGTGGTAAATATTGAAAATGTGTTTATGGTTGAACGAAACGCAACAAGACCAACATCCGTGTGTTAACCTGTTCGTTTAGTTCCGCTCCGGCACTAAGCGATGACACACATGTCGTAACTTGCTGGATCTGTCCACTCAGCACGTAAGTATCTAATTTTGGTGTGTTCAAAATACTTTTTGACACAATTTTTGTGGTATATGTTTCTAGTGACTTAGCAATAATTGACTGTGTGTGAATTGTGTGTAAGACGTGTTAAAGTTTTCCTTTTTTAAATATAAAGTTAAATTGGAAGTTAATAATACAGATATTTTTTAAATATTTTTTTAATCACATTTCTAATTTTGGTGGATAAATTTTGGTGGTTTTGGTGGTAATTTGTAACTCGGTGTAGTTATTTGAAGTCAATTATAAACACAATACATCTAATATTTCAAGCTGTCGGTGAGGGTAATACTAGATTAGATATGCTTATGCTGGTGGCGGATTCTATAGTTCCTATCCTTTCCTATATTACTATTTTTCTTTCCCATCTGGCACGTTTCCTACAATTTGGAAATGCGCCCATGTGATTCATCTCTCTAAAACCCCCTAATCCGTCGTACTTGTCGCAGTATCGTCCTATGTCCATTCTTCCCATCTTATCCAAAATCATTGAATCCTTTGTAAATCCACGTCTCACGACTAAGACCATTTAGATGTTCTTTCTTTTCTTGGAATTCTTTAGCACAACCACCGCTTTGGTTAAGATCACCGACGACAATCGTCTTATGATTACCTCTTTAGGGCAACAGCGGGTTCGACTTGATGACCGATTTTCTAGCTGGTGTGAACTGTCTGCTGGTGTCCCTCAAGGGGGCATACTCTCTCCATTACTCTTTTCTGTCTTCATTAACGGAATCACCAAGTCACTCTTCTCCTCGTTCCATCTCTATGCAGACGATTTGCAGCTTTATGCGGCGGCCAGCATTGATGATTTTGGCTCCTTGGTTTCGTAAATCAATTCAGACCTGAAATCAATACGTGCTTGGACTTGATCCTTTGGTTTGATGAAGAATGCCAAGAAGTCGCAGGCTATTGTCGTTTGAAGTCCACATTTTATTTCCAAGCTTTCAGATCAAGTTAAGCCAGTTATTTTCTTTAATAGTACGCCTGTACCTTTCTCTTCTACTGTAAAAAAATTTGGCATTACCATGGATCAATCTTTGTCATGGGCACCTCATATTTCTGAGATCAGTAGAAAACTAATCGCGTCCCTTCATTCATTGAGGTATCTGGAGAATTTCCTTCCTCTTCATACGAAGATCATGCTTCCCCGCCCTCTTTTGCTTTGGTCTCCGCAAGTTTGATCATGTGTCTCAATACCGCGCTCAAGTTAAATAGCTTCCGATCTATCAGCCCAGAGACTTACATGTTCTTTGTATTTTGTTCAATGTCCTTTTCATTCCTTCTTCTCCTCCGCACCTTGCATAGAAGTTCTTTTACATGGCGGATGGTAGTGGCGATCGCCTGCGGTCAAGTGCGAATCTGGCTCTATCTATCCCACTGCATAGATCTCATGTGTTTAGATAAATTACATGCATACAATTAATCTAAATTATTACTTTTGCTGTTCATAATTGATTTATTTTTTTAGGATGGCTAATCGCAAGAAAAAACAATCAAGTGAAGAAGTCCCCGAAAATAAAAAAATATATTGTTGTTACAAACGAGTTAGTGATTGTATTTTCATAGATATTTTGGTATAATTAAAATTATTAATTAAACATTTACTTTCTTTTTATTTTCCCTTATTTTCATTGACAAATATTAATTTTTAGCACAAGTAACTAATTTTGGTGTAGATGTACAATTTTGGTGGCCAAAATATCTAATTTTTGTGGACACAAGCAATTTAGGTGGTAGGCAAATTACTAAAATCATAATATCTTTAAAACTAGTATGTATAACAAAGGGCCATTACTACACAATATTGGTTATGACTTTATTCGTATTATTGATATATAATTTTGACTCTAACATCAAAAATAAAAAATACCACCAAAATTAGGTAAATTTCGAGCTTGTTGAAATTCACCCTTATCTTCGTCTAAAGTGAAGTTTCTTGGGAGTCGCAGTTCTAACCTAACCTAACCCACTTCTGGCAACAGTTCGTTTTCTTGGGGATCGCAGTTCTAACCTAAACCCTTTTTTTTAACCCGGAGAAATGCATTGAATTGCATACCACTACGTAACATGAGACCCTCGGGGGTAGAGTCAAATATTACGCATTGGTGATGTGGGGCTCTCTAATCCACGAAGGACTAGCCTACCCACTAAAACTCTTGGATGCTGCCAACCCGTGCCGAAGTGGTGATGCCATGGGATCGCGAACATTCACCACGACAACACCGGCACTTTCGCCCTAAGGCGAACCCTCACCGAAAGACACACTGTAGCATAGCAGTGTGCCTTACCCTCACCACTTCCCCAAGCCCCCAGGAAGCGGGGACCGCCACCGACACACGGTGCTTCGGTCCCACCCTCCTTGCTGAGGGAGAACAAACGCCTCTACCCCTCAGCCGGCCATGGGAGGACAAACGCCCCTACCCCACGACACACTCCCCACGCCAAGGGAGGACAAACGCCCCTACCCCTCGGCCCGCCACGGGAGGACAGCAGCCCCTACCCCGTGGGTCCCTCAACGCCGACGGGGGCACAATTCAGCACAAACACCGAAGTGCCCACCCGAGTCATGCCCCGCCGGTCTCCTCCTCGGTCTCCTCCACCGACGGAGGTGAAGTCCATCACAAACACCGAAGTGCCCACCCGAGTCATGCTCCGCCGGTCTCCTTCTCCGTCTCCCTCACCCGTCTTGGCCCGTAGGCCCCCTCCCTGGTGTCTCTTGGCTTCACCGCGCCCAACCGCAGGTACTGAGCCCCCCCACCACGACAAGGTGGACACCGTCGGGGGGGAGTTCTAACCTAACCCACTTCTGGCTACAATTAGTTTTCTTGAGGGTCGCAGTTCTAACCTAACCTAAACCACTTCTGGCCACAGTTCGTTTTCTTGGGGATCGCAGTTCTAACCTAACCTAACCCACTTCTGGCAACTGTTCGTTTTCTTGGGGGTCGCAGTTCTAACCTAACCTTACCTAACCCATTTCTGACAACAGTTCTTTTTTTTGGGTTGGTTCATACATATTATACATATTTGTATGTCACACAATTAACTACATAATTTGAAAATTTTATAAATGTGCAGTAGGACATATAAAATTGTATTAAAGTAATACGTCGAAGAAATGAATTGCAATGTTTTGTAGTTGTGCCAATTAAGATAATTGGAAACAAATCAGTGATTAAGTAATATTCGTTGAATAGTATTTCTACGTAGTAACATAAATTTAAATAAATAGTAGTTGAAATAAAATAACGCCAAACAATAATAATACTACTACTAAAGTTTCGATGAATCGTTGTCGATGAAATAATATTCGATGAAAACGTTGTCGACAAAACGTACCGTACTAGACGACGATATACGTACTTATATAGATAAACATATACTTAAATACACAAAACAACCATGACCCAAGCACAAATATTCGAGTTCATCACACAAATATTTGCCCTGGCCGGGATTCGAACCCGACATCGCCGGCTCAGTAGGCAGGTGTCTACAAACCGAGCCAAACGCGTAGTCATGAATTGTCACTACGTCGACAGTAGGCGTCAAATCATTCGCGCACCGGAAACCCCGGGATATGGTATGTACCTACTCTATTTAGTAGGTACGAATAGAAATTGGGTGTGTGTGTTGAACTCGAGACAATGTTTTTGGAAACGAGATAAAATAAACCTGCCAAGTGCGTGTCAGACTCGAACACCGAGTGTTATGAATAGTAAAGATAGATGTACAGTTTTACATAAGTATTGGTTTTCCCCGAAAGTAATAAAATTTAAAATAGTGCACATTTAATATCTTTGTCACAAACGCATTCGAATCCTATTTTCGTATTCTGCGATTCTTAATATATGAGATTTAGGTAATAGATTACATTATTTTATTTATATCGGTTTTGTTGAAACTTGAAACTAACGTGAAATACATATAAGTGAACGATCACTGGGAGACGACGCCAATAATTAACTTAAGGTACATATATTACATTTTCATTTTAGTAAAAAGTTAATGTTTAAAATGTATGTAATGTAAATGTATACTCTACAATGAAGTTATTGTGTACTTACATACAGATATGACAATATGAGTCCGTTTCAAATCATTATGTACATGGATATAAATTTGATGAATATCCGCAATGTGGGTAGCCAGGCCTGAAAGGACCGGCAATCTGATGATTGCTGGACATTTCTTACATGATAACGTGACGAAAAATGAGTTTCATTTCTGGCCCGGATATTAAGTTAGACCCCCGCCAAAGGGCATGGCAGTACCTATACAGGATAGCACATTTAAATCGGTCAGTATCTAAGGGCAAGTCTGAAACTATAAGATATACAAATATCACTTCTCTAGGAACAATTTAAAAGTCAAGGAACAATTTTTAAATATGTATATAAAATTATAATATTGTATTGAAACAAAAAAAATGTCGTCAATTCGAACACACCTATCTATGTTCTTATTTCAAGTAGAAGCTATGAAATGCAATGCATTTTATAATCTTAGATCCGTTTTAAATATTATGTTTTACAGTAAAATTTACTACTAATGTTATGACCTACAGAATCGATAAAAGTACAAATGTTTTAAGATATTATTATTATATATGTTTATTTTTTATAATAATATTTTTCAATGCGCGATTCAGATATAATTTGTACATAAACGGGTTATTTTTGGTTTTTCAGTTTATTTTGCAGTTGGTTCTTTTTTTAAGTATTACATTAGACTCAAAAGAGCAGCGGGTTTTCCACATAACAGCAATAGGAAGTAGGTTGTACTCTGCTGCTTTGCAGTCAGGAAAATAAGGCAGCTTACCCATTGGCAACGGCACGGTTGGTTCACTTCGCATACTTTAGTAGTACTAAAGTAAAATGTCAGTGTTAAATCTTTCTTCATCCACCCCCGCTGTCTTTCGTCCGCCGTCGTCTGCGAATAAATTTACCAAGCTATAGTTAGGAAACTGTTGGTGGTGGATACATAATGTCGTGCAAAAGAAGACATTCTAGACAAAGAATAAGAATTTAGTGGATGATTTTCGACGGCATTTAAAAATAACCAAGCGGATTTCTTCCCGACAGAATGCCCAGGTAATTTTAACTCATTCCAAATTCAAACTACGGCAATGTGCAGCTGACAGAAGCCCTATTAGCCGCGGCTTAGCACGGGAAACTAGAACAACGTTTCGTTTAAGTGAAATGTCAGTGCTAAATCTTTCGCTCCGTCGCACGCGGATTGCTACACGTGACCTTTGGAATGGACACGAAATTGCTATCCTCCCGAGATTCTAGTGCCATGTGACGTTAGTCTTATTATTATTTTAAAATTTGGACGTGTAATTAGGAGTGGAGAGTCATTGAGTCTATTTTTTTAACTCAGTAAAATTACGATTTTTCTCAAAGTGCGTATCTTTGAGAAAAATCGTAATTTTACTGAGTAACTAAACACTCTCATCACGTGGGAAAATCTGCGTAAATAAATAAGCTAATTAACATTATTCCTAAACCATTGATACAAATATTATTCCTACAAGCACTCAATGAAGGGACAGCTAGTATATCAGCTCGGCAGGTGACGCTTCAGCAGATGGAGGTAAATTTTTAATCTGTGACTTCCTGTGAACAGCGGTCAGTAATGGAATAAATTATGTTTTTAATTTGTGTCTTTATTCCTATTCTGTGGCAGCATTTTATTAGGGAAGATTTTGTTTCGGTAGATAGATTTATCTGTCTTATCTGTGACTCCTACATATAACAACCCCGAATGTACACTACCCTGATGGTAATTTTAAATATCCTGTTATTATAGGTACTGTAATTCGACTTAACGTAAATAACATTATTCCATGACATATGCACATAAAATGTCCAAGTTGAACTCCGAAGGCTCATTACAGTGTGTTTGATATTATAACAAACATTTGACAGTTCTCTGTTGATGTTTGTAGTGATGTAGCAAAACCATATTGTTTGCCAAACTTAACGATTATGAATGGTTGATCAAATCGATTTTATCGACGAACTTTTTTTCAAACCTGAATATATTTTTGTGTAAATCAATATTTTTTTGAGCTACGAGCCGCCGGACTCACTAGAGCTTTCTATGTAAAGTAATAAATAGTTGGTTTTATTGTTCTTTCTTTAGGTTATAAACTTATCGATTTAATCGATTTTTACCAATTTACAGAAATAACACATGAATCGAAACGCAAGATTTAGTCACAACACAACTTTAAAAAAAAATAAGACGTAGTACGTAACTGTTTTAATTATTTATTATCGTTAAATACTTCAACACCGTGATAAGAAAAAATATAACATGAACTCAATAGTATCAAATAGAAAGTGAACAACGTTTATATATACTTGAAAAACCACTATGTCATTCCTTGTTTTTTTTATGAAATTCAATGTGTCGCGCAGATTTACGTTGCATGGGTCCTGTGACGTGACAAATGTTTGTTATAATATCAAACAGACTGTAGGCAGCGATTTCGCTGACACGGAACTGTACGTCTAGCATAACTGTGACACGCGTCTCTATGTCGCGCGACAAATGCTACCTGTCACTTTCCTATCAATACCGTACGAGCAAGACAGGTGATGCTGAGTCGCATAACAAGCAAAGTCGCAGCAAGATATGCTAGGCCTTATAAACGAAACGGAGAAAAATGTAGTGCGAGTGGACCAGACATAGTACTTATTCGAAATTTCCACCCCGCGTCAGTGCAATGTGCAGATAGTACAAGCAGAGCGAAGCGGGGCCAAGCGGTATGAGGAGGAGCGACATGTGAATAGACCAGTCATAGTACTGTAGCGGGGGTGCAACTCAGTTGGTTAAATAAAGATCAGGACTTCTTTATTAACCGACTGCAAAAAAAGGAGGGGGTTCTTTTGTATGCTTTCTTTTAAATGTTTGTTACCTCAGAACTCCGTCATTTATGAGTCGATTTGGAAAATTCTTTTTAGATTCATGAATACACATCTCAAGGTTCGTCCCATAAAATTTTGGTGAAGATCGGATGACGAGATCCAATGAGGAATCGAAGGAATTCCTGAAATTTTATAGGCACTCATAATATTTTTCATATAATTTCTAATATTATTTAAGTATTTGCATATGGTAGTCATCATCTTCCAATGCTGAGCTGATGATGGAAGGTACAACTCCTTAACGGTTAGGAGTTAGGAGATAATTCAAACGAGGTGCATGCCTTCAAGACCTCCTTGATCGTCCCGCCATAAGTATTTTATACTATCACTAAAAAGCAAAAACAAAAAAAATTTACAAAAGAAGAACCGGTTTCAATAAAGCTAAAAAGCCAAAAATAACCCGTTCAAATACAGATTACATTTGACTCAACCTTTGAAGTCGGTCCCAAACCACTCAATTATTATATTTATATATTATAGTTTACGTGAGGTTTTGCACCGACTTCAAAGGGTTATTGAAGTCGGTTCTTTTTTTGTTAAATATTTTTTTTTATATTTTATACTTGACTTTAATACAGTTTCATAGTTCAATCCCGAATGCCCGGCTCTGAGTGACAGAGACGGCCATAATTCAAATAGATTAAAAATCTTATCTGCCAGCACTACTGTCATCCACCATATAAGTTCCTTACAGTACCTACTCAATATACCTAATGTCACTGGCCAACATTTTTAAATTTCGAATACGCATAGCAAAAAAATGTATGCGTTCGATTTTCAAATGCTTTTCAAATATTTAGATGCCATTTTTCTGGAGTCTTTCCTCACATTTACGATCGAGTGGACGCAAAAAGAAAATCGTATCGCGGTAATTGCACTGCACCGCTGCGGCCTAGTGACATTTTTAAACTGGTCAAATGTTTTAAACTCAACCAAATATTTGTTTACCGTATATATTACGCGATACACTGAAGTCTTAAGTGTAGAAGATCAAAAGCGACGTGCTCGCCCCCGTACAGCTAGGACTCCATCGGTCATTAAAGCTGTTAAGGCACGAATTGCGAGAAATTCCGCTCGAAAACAGTTGATGGCATTGCAAATGGGTTTAAGTAAAAATACCGTAACAAGAGTAGGTATTCAAGACCTGGGACTCCATGCTTACAGAAGAAAAACATAATCATCTTCTTAATTCGAGATTGAAAACTTTAAGATTTAAAAGATCGCGATCTTTGTTAAAGTATAAATAAATAAATAAATATTATGGGACAATCATACACAAATCGACCTAGTCCCAAACTTAGCAAAGCTTGTACCATGGGTACTAGACGACGATATACGTAATCGGGGGGCACGGCAGTGCCCCCACCAAGTCGAGCGCGAAGCAAACACTGCCGTACCATCCTTTACTGGAACCATTTCGCCGCATTTTCAGGCCCCTATTTGAGCATGTCTGGATAAGACCAGAACGCAGAAATTTTTGTCATCCAGTAAGCTATAATCACATACTTAAAATCCAAAATTTCAAGCCTGTAGGTCATTTAGTTCCGAAGTTAAGCGAAAGCAAAGTTTCGCATTTACGACACTCACTCACTCACTCACTCATGATCATCAGTAAAGAAGTAGTACTTCCCATAAATTCAGAGAGCTGAAATTTGGTACAGAGTTAGGGTTTAATGGCCACATAAAGCGAAAACTATAAAAATTGGCCAAGTGCGAGTCCGACTCGCGCATGAAGGGTTCTGTACCATAAAACAAGTTTGTTGTATGGGAGCCCTTAAATGTTTATTTTATTTTATTAGTATTTGTTGTTATAGCGGCAATAGAAATAGATCATCTGTGAAAATTTTAACTGTCTATCACCGTTCATGATATACAGCCTGGTGACAGACGGACGGACGAACGGACAGACGGACGGACGGACGGACGGACAGCGAAGTCTCAGTAATAGGGTCTCGTTTTTACCCTTTGGGTACGGAACCCTAAAAACTAGGATAATCGAAGATCTGGAGTACTCTGATTAGAAAACACAAGAGCCCAACCAAACTATTAGAGATCGACATACCGCCTTTACAAAAAATATTCACCTTGTTGTGTTCGGTTGGCCGCCGTCGCGACTGATCGTCTCTCCTGATGATGGATCGCGTACCGATTCGAAACATGTCGAGCGTTATTCGATTTCTACGACGTGAGTAAACCCGTTTAAGTATTTTAATATTCAACTTGGTGGGCCGCTTCATTTGATATCAAAAATCCAAGGTCTGAAGTATTTTGACGACGCGTTTGGCTCGGTTTGTAAACACCTGCCTACTGAACCGGCGGTCCCGGGTTCGAGTCCCGGCCAGGGCAAATATTTGTGTGATGAACTCGAATATTTGTGCTTGGGTCATGGTTGTTCTATGTATTTAAGTATATATTTATCTATATATTAAGTATGTATATCGTCGTCTAGTACCCATAACACAAGCATTCTAGAGCTTAATTTGGGACTAGATCGATTTGTGTGAGGTTGTCCGATATTTATTTATTTATTATTTATTTGATAAAGAACCCTCAGCTGGCCTCAGCTGTATTAGAGATATGGTAATGCCCCCTTCTACTATTGGTACATAAAAAAATCGACTGTCATTGCGAAAATCCAGCGTAGTGGGATACATCTAATTTAATCTAGTCTAATATAGCTTCCCACAGCTGGGCGGGTTACGTATTAAAATCCCGAAAGTTGAAATACCGATGGTCAAAATACCGAAAGTTCAAAAAGCCAATATTCGATAAACCGAAGCTCAAATTACCTATTTTCAGAAAATCGAAAGTTGAAAATCTCGAAATTTCATAATCCCGAAATGTTTAAAATCTCGAAATTTTATAATCCCGAAAGTCAATGAGCACTTTAAAAGTGTCAGGACACTAAACTAATCTGACTTTTCCGTGGAACCGATCCGCTCCGGTGCTGCGGGATGTTCAGCCCCTCCGCCCTAGCGTACGAAAGAGTGGCGGTGATACCCGCACACGTCGCTAGATGGCGCTGACTGTATTTTAAAAAGCGCCGTCGTTTGTTTTTCCGATAATCTTATATGGCGAAGTGGCAACCGGCCGCGTTACAGTCGTTTACGATATTCTTCTACTGCGCTTGGAAACGTTTGCTAGGGATTAGGAGGGATTATTTTCATTTCGTTGATTTCGCTTATTACTTCGTGAGGTTTGCTAAAGTTAATTAGCAGGTTGTTATAAAACAATATGCCTACGTTTCTACAAAAAGTAGTGAAATCCCACCAAAAACATTCTTTAAAAAACTAGCCAAGTCTCGATGGAGCTGCTTGTTTATCTCTAAAAAGTAATGAAATCTAGACAAAGTCATACCAAGTCTAAGGTTCCTTACTGCGATTTCTTTATTATTATAGTTAATGTTGTGTGACTTGGCCGTTGAAGGGTACACAAGGGTACAAAACCAGGTGCTCCATGACACCATTGCACCAATCTGTGGCCAGAACCGATATAAGTCAATTTTGTTTACACGTAATGTTATACGTTTGTTAAGCGAGATAATAGCCCATAATGGTGTACCCTTCAACGGCCTAGTCACACAGCATTAACTATAATAATAAAGAAATCGCAGTAAGGAACCTTAGACTTGGTATGACTTTGTCTAGATTTCATTACTTTTTAGAGATAAACAAGCAGCTCCATCGAGACTTGGCTAGTTTTTTACAGAATGTTTTTGGTGGGATATATAAATACATATATGATAACCACCATGACCCAAGAACATATATTCGAGTTCATCACACAAATATTTGCCCCGGCCGGGATTGGAACAAGACAGCCGGCTCAAATAATTAATAATTGTTATAGTCTTTAGTTAAATATATCAAAAGCACCAATGTGTTTGCTTTAAATAGCCAATCTCGCATCAGTTTCCGCAATTGTGACGGTTGTGATCTGTCCTCGCAACTGTTCCTCTGCGCAAATGCGCCGAAAAGCACCGCCATCTGACTCTATTTGCACTCTGCAGCCGAGTGCAGATATACATTTCGTAGAGTAGGTAGTGCATATTTGTCGTAGAACATCGTTTACCTCGACAGTTAAACGAATCGAGCATCTATCGAGAGTAGTGCGAATCTGTACCCTTACTATGAGTTAACGTGACCGTATTCGCTAGCGGCCGTAAAAACGGTTTGTATGGAGGATAGTACAGCGCCTTTAGCGGTCACTTTGTAGAACTACTATTATACATACAAGTCGGTTACGCTGTCACTAGCGAATACTATCACTGTAAACTCCTGCACCTCTAGCATAACTTACATACCCGACATATTTCTCACGAGATAATTACTCGTCTCTTTCTGTGAAAAAGTGACGGGTAGTGCTATGTCGCGCGACAAAGTGGCGCGTAGTATTTGTGCTAGATGGACTGGCAAAGGTACTGGTTTGTCCAGTGTATCAGGCCTCTCGACAACACGGGCTCACATAGGATTGAGCAATAGGTATGTCTCATTTTAACATACAGATATAGTGCATAATATTTTTTTCATCGTTTATCCCGGAAAAGTTCGTTTTAGCATGTTTTCTCTGTCATATTCGGTAAGTTGAGTTGGAAATATAAAAACAAGCTTGCCGGACAAAATACGATGGAAAATCATTCTGCACTGTACCTATCTGTATGTATCTCTTTTCAATGTTAGCTTGTTTACTTAAGAAATTGCAAACCTCCGTCAAATTAGCGTTCGATCATATTTTTGGCTAAGCACTTAAAATTAGTATATTTAAGTTGTAAAAATGAAATTCAAACATTTTAAACTGTTTACTTTGACGTGCCGTTTCGTTTTGTAGAGTCTGAAATATTTATTAAAACAAAATAATTTCAGGGATCATTCAACGTAAGCCACAAAAATGAGATGAAGAATTTTTGCTTTTAAACTTCTACATTTCACTAAATATCTATACTTAAAACTTTTTAAAACTCAAATTAAGTCCACTCCATTAATAAAATTAAATAAAAAGTTATATGGCCTTTTACTTTTCCAGAAGCCGTAGAAAAATTTATATCGAACAAAAACCAAAACCGTACGTATTAATTATTATAAAAATATTTTTTCACAGTGCAATTCTGAGCATAGATTAAGCATTTCTTTCAGAAAGCACTTAGCTAATCGTCAATCAGATGGTAGCTAATTGCCCTCCGTGCTCAGTGTGAACGATCACTTCAATATTATAAGACCAAAGATCATAATTTCAGTACCCAGTCAGTGAACAATTTAGACTTAAGTGGATGCTCTCAAGATCCAATTTTAAATGTGCTTCAGTCTCCACTTGATTCGCTTTGGATTTGAAATAGCGATGTGTCCGACCGATACTCTTGTTGAGCACGCGATCGCGTGATTACTAAAGAATAACGCTAGTCATGTTGACAGAGACTTGCTTAAAGTGTTGTATACAAATATAGTAGGTAATGTATCATCTGGGCCCCGGATGCTTTTGTTTCGTTTCTTTCAAAGCATAAACATGATCCCAAATAAAAATCTATAGATTATTTACAAATTAGGTATTTGTGCATAATTATGGATCATTGGATACGAACATTCAACACAGGATCGCAGCAGCCTGGCTGAAATGGAGAGAAGTGACTGGTGTGACCTGCGATAGTAGAATACCTATTAAGTTAAAAGGCCTCGTGTACCAGACTATAATAAGACCTGTCCTCACCTATGGAAGTGAAACGTGGGCAATGACCCAAAGACATGTCCAAGCCGTCCACGTAGCCGAAATGAAGATGCTGAGGTGGATGTCTGGTGTTTCGAGGATTGACAAGATCCGAAATGAATATATTCGTAGCAGCCTCGGAGTACGGGACATCGCTGATAAGCCCCAGGAGAGTCGGCTTCGTTGGTTTGGGCATGTCAAAAGAAGACCTGTAGACACGTCGGCAATAGAGCACTCAGTCTTGCCTTGCCGGGTTCTCGGCGAAGAGGTAGACCCAAGTTACGGTGGCTCGATGTCGTTCGTAAAGACCTGAACGACTGCGGTTTGGAAGAACACGATGTCCAGGATAGAGCGAAGTGGAAGAGAAAAAGTAGGAAAGCGGACCCTGTCGCAAGACGGGACCAACGCTAGGAGGATGATGATGAGATTATTTACAAATTGGGCTAGTTACATACAAAACAAATTAAGTACATAATGGATGATATCTTAAGTAACTAATGTATACCTAGTGCTAAAAATACATCAACAAAGTGGCGTCACCGTGATCGCTAAGTTTCCTAGATAATTATAAAAATAGTACATTATTGTCGAAGCCAGAAATAACCTCGTGAGGCCCAATGTACCTCACAAAGTACAAAGGTAACACTTGTAACTAAAGGCCAGACAGTTTAAAGAAAGAAAGTTTACTTTGCGAGGTACAGTGTAGTTTAGGCCTAACTGTCGTTTTTGAGCTTGGGCCTCACGAGGTTAGGGAAGTAGACAATTGCTGCCTGAGTATTAATTTTATAATCCGAATGCGGCTATTGCCCTTCCGGCTGAGGCAAATATAATGCTTTTCTCAAAAATGGTGCAAGAAATCAAAATAAATACCTAGATAAGTTTTATTAGCCACTATTTATGTCAAAACTGAGTTTTTGCATTGCCGCCTGTTTATTCTATTCTACTATATTTAAATCTATGGTACTACATTTATGTTCGGTTAAACATGGTGCTTAAATAGCTGGATCAAATAACATATTTAAAAAATAAAAAAAGCGGCAAATTGAACAGCTTTTTTTATAATTTTAATAGTGATAAGAGTGACGGGAAACTTATGAACTGTACTCCGCCTCATTTAAAAGAGGAGACAAATTTAGCTATGCAAAATATGCTACCAGAATAAAAGTAAAGAGATTTACATGAAAACATACGATGCTTTCATGACTGGATAAAAGAAACCCGGACAACCTCCTTTTCAGAAAATGTGTTTGTTTTGCATATTTTAGCCTAGCCGCTAAAAACAAAAAGCCGTCAACTTTGTGAGCTATATATTCCATGCTTAAATGCACCCTACAATTAAAACACGGCATTAAACATTAAGGAATGCAAAAATCTTTTAAATTCGCTGCTCAAAAGACAATCTGCTGGATACAAGAGCAAGAAATCAAAGATATTTACCGGCGAAAGTATTTCAAAATTCTTGTCGGAAGCTCCCGATGACCGTTTTTTTATATTACCTTCAACATTAATTAGTACCTATTTACATTACTTTTTCCCTAATAAATTATTATTTGCTTGATTATCTAGTAATTATTTTAATTTTAATATTTCCTTACACTGTTTGAGGCAAGCACTATACAAGCTTCGACCGGAACAGGGATTGCAGGACTCGTTCTAGGCCCATACTCGTCCAGCAATCCCATACTTCACGGCCTCTGCAGTAAATGTACTATTTAATGTACCTACACTGTTATTATTTCCTTTATTTATTTATACTCAGAGTGCAAACAAAAAAAAAACAGAGTGAACAGAGAAGCGGGCAAGGTTCTTGCTGATATAACATAGAGCTAAGAATGAAATAATATTGTGTCAAACTCAAAATACTTATATCCCTTGAATCTTAGAATTAATGTCTGAAAACATACCCTTTAAACCTTGGCAGCCGAACCTTGCAGATGGCGTCATAGAGTTTTGCTTTTGATTGCGCGTCTAACCTAAGTCCTGTGCTCGCATCGTGGTATTAGAAAAAAAATATTGTAATACCAAACATCTGTTTCTTTATAATTCATAGATCTTTCCCAGGGCTCAGAACGAAGATCCCTCAAGATTCTTTATAAAATATAAATAGTCTCTGAACCTGTAGATGTCAGACTACCTACATATTTGAGATATCAACATAGGTACTTTACACTTGAACATTTATGACTGCCGGGACTGCCAGACCAAACGTGAAATGGTAGACTAGAAGCTGCAAGTTAATTTACATTTACACTATCTTCTTCTTCCTAACGTTAATCCCTTATCGTTCTCCTACTTTGCACGGTCTTGGGCAATAAAAAATAGGGCATTCTACCCATAGTACCCAGTGTTGCTGTGACCTAAACAAAATTGCAAAATAATACATTTTATAGGCATCTACTTACCTAATTAAATATTTAATAATAAAATGTGATTCGAATTCGTTATCTAACTTTAAAGATGTGTCTGCTGAACTCATTACTAATGAATATTTTTGTCTAAGCCGACTAAGAAGTAAAGTTGCACAATGTAAAGGCCAAACAGTGACTCTTATAACGTTTCATAAGACTATATACATAAATCTATCTCTACCTACTTTGTGTACCAGTAGGTTCAAATACCATATACATTGAATTCTTTATAAAGAAAGAAAATATTTTTATAAAGAAAGTTTATTTAATAAACCTAGTATTTGATCCTGTTTTAAATTTAAACCATCAATGGGTTCGGCAGCGGGTCGTGCGCTATGAACCGAACACTATCGACTATGTACCGAAGTGTAATGGCCTGCTAATGGATTCCAGTACTAGATTAGCAATAATAGATTACAATCTGTACACAAGAGGGTGTTTCTGTGTTTGGTTCGTGCTCGTTATTTAATATTTGGATTTAATTAGGATATAATACATGCTACAATTAAGTTTGAGTAATTTTATGGTACAATGCTAATTGTTTTCTCTTTTGTTTTTTTAACTCTTTTGGTTCAGCATCATATCTGTATCAATATATCAGTAACTACTGATATAACAATATTTTCAATTTTCAAATATTCCTTCTACATATATATACTCGTATGTATAGTTTTGTGCTAGTCTTCCGCCACACTGATAAAAATGGTTAATAAATGTATTTCTCTACCTACAAATCTAATCCGAAAGGTGAATATTCTGATTCAATTATTTTTAGGGTTCCGTACCTCTGAATGAAAAACCGGAACCCTTATAGGATCCGTTTGTTGTCTGTATGTCTGTCCGTCACGTCAAGCCATATTGTCTGTCCGTCTATCATGATAGACGGAAGGACAGACAATATGAGACAATAGGCAATTATGCTCGGAATCTACTGGACCGACCTAGTTGAAATTTGGTTCATATTATGTAGGTCTATGATCTGAACAGTAGTCATTTTTGGGAGGTGATCAACAAAACTAAGAAATCTAATTTCAAATAGCTGTAGGTATGAAATGCATTTTTTTAGGAATGAAAAATAAATAGTTTAAAAGTTATGTATAAATCATGTACATTTACCGTCTCCTTATCTCCGAAAGTACTATGTATAAAAAATTTAAAAAAATATATGGAATAGCTCTTTGCTTATAAATTACAGGAGTTTTCCTGTTTGAAGTTTATAATTTGCCTGGTTTTCTTCTTTTTAAGTCCAGTATAAACTGATAGTCCAAGGTACTCGTACGTACTTAGTAGTAGTTGGGTGTCAATCTATATTGTACAAACTATTTACGTACCTAATTTCCACGCTAGCTACGCTCGTATTTTCATCTAGTTGTGTTAGTACAGTTGGCAATAGAAACCTGTCACAAAAATTAGGAAAAAAATTGGCAGAATCTTATTAAATCATATTATTATAGGTACAGTAACTGTGAGAGAAAATTCCACACAATACATTATTCCTAATCTATTGGTTGCGTAAGTCTCCAAATAACACACAAAAAAAAATAGCAAAATAATGTTGCATGAGCACCTACCTAGTTATATATAGGTGAAATAAGTTATCCTTATAATTAACAGTTACAAATTAGTATAACTGCTAGATATTATGTTTTAGTGGTGCAGAACTTTTAACGCGAGCTCCACTCGCACTTGACCGGTTCTATTTATCCTAGAACTAGCAAATTGCTTAGGACCTTCGATAAACCTCACGATCGCATGTTTGTTTTGAAAAATAGTTTGAGCAGCGCCAATGGCACACTCTATTTATTGTACTAGGACGCATGGGGCGGGGCATTCATAGTTCGTACGGAACCTTCGGTGCGTGAGTTCGACTCGCACTTGACCGGCTTTTTTGCATATGACATGACATGACATGACTATGACACTGTATTAATTTTGTTTAATGCTAGATTACAATTTAGACGCTTCCCTTGATCTTTTGTAAAATTTCCTATTTTTAGGTCTGCGGGAATTACCCTATAGGTTTTTGTTCCCTTGTCTTGAGAGACAGACAAACGGGCAGACAGTCGCGCAATATCTTTCTGACGCGATTAACGCGCTCTCAAATTCCTGCATACTGACCTAACTTTCTGTGTTGCAGCCAAACATCACCATACTAGGACTGAAACTATGCTAGGACGCAACAAAACTCATAATTTCTTCTCATTCTTTACTGTCTCCCCATTACCACCCTCTACTTAAAATTTCCGTTACAATGTACTGTTTTACTTACTACCGCCACTATAGAGACGGAAATAGCGTAGACCTAACATTTCCTTTGCTCGCATTATCTTGGGGTTAAATTATTTCAGTAATGATGGCTTGGTGCTACCTTAAGTTCCCTCAACCGGTCCGTAATGGGCAGGCGATCAGGCAATTAGTCGACCCCAGCGCACTGGGGGCTTAAACGTAAATACAAAATCATAATAAGATTGATGACATATAATCAGGCTTTCCGGACTTTTCATAGCATGAGAGGACGTTAGAGAGCTATGGAGTCGACATTTACATTAAAATAATACTGTACACATAATTATATACGGATGTCGGTGCAGCTGTACCGTATGTTAAACCATGGTGACAAAAAAAAGAAAAATTGCTTATATGGATGTTGGCCGCACTGTTGATTTGTACACACTTATTTCGCACATACTTTTTTAGAAGACTCTTATGTTGTTGATAGATAACAGGAGTCCTTCAGACTCACTATGACACTAATATGCCATACCCATACCCAGCACTGAAAGATCAAAACATTCTATTTAATAAGTGGTGAACGGTGTTGGTCACACATACTGTATCCTCAAAGTTACTTTTAGTTGATTAGTCAATTTGTAGTGACTGTTTGTTTACTTAAATAAATAAATAAATGTAACTAATACTGATCCTCATTATTTAGCCTGCTTTTAATTTTTAACCAACCATCAAGCATAAAAATTGAATCGAACAAGTTTTTATCAATGTAACCTTTTTAACAATAAGAATTTAACATGAAACTAATTGGCGAACATTTACGGTTCATAAAATCATGATGATCTTTTTGCGTTTCGAATATTTGACTTTTTGTATGTCCTGATAAATACTTTTACGAAATTACTTCATCTGCATGACGAAAATTTGCATATTGTACTGAATTTACGGGCATTCGCGTTTTATTTCGTTTCGTTATCATTTCATTTCCCATTTTGTCTATCCGTCGTCAAATGGCCGTGATGAAAAACCATATTGTTTAGTCGCAGGGAAAACTATAACTGGAAACGGTATATTTGTCCAGTCTGTATTAAACCGTCAGAGAGGGATCACGCTCTTGGTTCTAAATCTTCACTTTTGTAAGTACAATTAAACGTATCCAACTCATATTATTCTACGCTCTTATTTACTTAAATGAAATAAGACTTAGGTACACAATATAACTTCAGTTATTACAATGAACATTACGTATACAACATTGAATTTATAATAAAGTGTAAGTAAACCTTTCAAAAAGTATGTTTTCTGAAGGCGGATATTAAAATGAATAACACATGTTACTTTTCACACGATCTTATTACATTTCCCCTTTAAATATGCTACTCGTATTGATTGTTAATTGAAAGAACCAATTTAATTTTTAAACAGTTGAAGTTATGGTTACATTTTACAATTTACATCCATTCTAAAAATATGTTCATTATTTTATTAGGTGATATGGCGTACTACCAAGTTTTAGCATTGCTAGTGTTGGCCGTGTCAGTGTACGGCGAATTGAGTCTCTGCAAAAGACACGTGTATCTCGCGCGAGCTGAACAGGCGGACGAAAAAGGCAGGAAATGCTGGGACCACGTCAAAGTGCCCACTTGCGGAGGCAGGTGTGATTCCCGAGAAGTAAGCATTGTTTGTGTATTTCTAAAGACTCCTAAACACGATGCCGGCGGTCTAGCCGACAGTTTTTGTTAGCTGGGTATGCCGCCGGGTCGGCGTTAGGCGTTAGTCTACCGGTGTGGTCGTTTTATGAGGCAAGTACCGGCGGTTCATTTGTGTGGCAAGCCCGACAGCATGCTGGGTGTACCGCTAGGCTTACTGGGGCATGTGCGCCTACAGTCTGACCAAAAAGAGTAGAAATTAAAAAGTGCTGTAGTGTCGCAACTTTCCAATCAATCTAAGAAAAAGGGGACGACACTACAGTATTGCCACATTTTAATGTCTACTCTTTTTGGTCAGAATGTACCCGGCCACCGGCAAAGTGTGGTGGGACATTAAAACCGGCCAAGTGCGAGTCGCACTCGCGCACCGAAGCTTCCGTACAAACACTTCCCAGCTTCAGTCAAGTTAAGTTTGCACCTGTTATTGTATGGCGCCGCATACAAATGAGGTGCAAAGGCGTTCGAAATCACGTTTGTTGTATGGGCCTGGGGGCCAAGCTTAAGTGGGCTTAAATATTAATTTTATTCTGTTTTTAGTATTTGTTGTTACAGCGGCAATAGAAATACATCATCTGTGAATATTTCAACTGTCTAGCTATCACGGTTTATGACATACAACCTGGTGACAGACGGACAGACACACAGACAGACAGACAGACAGACGGACGGACAGCGGAGTCTTAGTAGGGTCCCGTTTTTTACCCTTTGGGTACGGAACCCTAATAATAGAACACAGCGTTCAGACGGTTTGCTCAACTTTGTGTGGCTGTCTGAATTTGTGCCCGGCACAATTAACGGTGTAAAGTTTCGGTGATACAATAGGTGGCTATTTGAAATAACCTAGATTTAAATAAGGTTAGGGTATAGCAAAGGGGCCGGGGACTTGTATTACAATTCACCATCCAATTGTAATCCGCCATTTATCTTGGTTATTAACAAGTTTAGAAAAATGTTGCCCATACAAAACACCCTTTAGCGTATTTTATGCGATAAAATCATAAAAAACATAATGTCATAATGACATACCCATCGAATTTTTTTTAAAGCCCGGGCTCAGGTATTTGACCAGTTTATTCTGAAATCGATACATTTTACAAAATCTACTATTAAAACAAAATTCTCAGGCGGATTTTATAAAGATCAAAAAAGATAACGTTCTATAATAGTATTTTATTTTAAAAGTAGTGTTAAATGTTGTCTAATATTATGTGCCTGTGTCTCTTAGTGAGCAGGCAAGCGTAAGTGGTGGAAAGAATAAAGACGTCATGCTCCCTGGAAACTCCACTGTCTGTTTTGTGATTTATTAAGACTATTAAGTCTTAATAAATCACAATAAGTCATTATTAAATGATGTTCACAATATGTACTGAATTAGTACTTACTTGAAAAAAAATGTACCTCAATAGATACGAGGGTACAATTAATTGAAAACGGAGTTGCTGTAGAGCATCTCCCAAGCAACCCCAATTTTTTTTTAAGAAAATTCGCGTAAATTTTTAATTTTCCTGCAAATAAGAAGCCCAAAAAAATTGTACTACTGTTTTTACCGTTGAATGAGTTATTTATAGCTAGTTAATTACCTAATTGTCGCTAGGACGCGAGCGCCTCCAGGTCTCAAAGCGAGAGGTCTCAAACGTAGGAAACTTGGTATTTATAGGGTTCCGTAGCCAAATGGTAAAAAACAGAACCCCTATTACTAAGACTCCGCTGTCCGTCTGTCTGTCTGTCCATCTGTTACCAGACTGTATCTCATAAACCGAGATAGCTAGAGTGGAAATTTTCACAGATGATGTATTTTTGTTGCCACTATAACAACAAATACTAAAAACAGAATTAAATAATCATTTAAGTGAGGCTCCCATACAACAACGGTTCTGTTTTTTACCATTTGGCTACGGAACCCTATAAATACCAAGTTTCCTACGTTTGAGACCTGGAGGCGCTCGCGTCCTAGCGACAATTAGGTAGGTAATTAACTAGATAGATAACTCATTCAACTGTAAAAACAGTAGTAAAATTTTAAAGCAACTCCGAATTCAATTAATTGTACCTTCGTATCTATTGAGGTCATATTGAGTTACATTTTTTTTAAAGTAAGTACTAATTCAGTACATATCGTGTACATCATTATTACTTAGTAACCAAAATTATGCTAATTTTTAAGTTATTTTAGTCACTAGTAGCCCTCAGTTTGTCAGTCCTCCGATTTATGTAACTAGCAGCTAACATTTGGACTACTGTTAACAAATCTTTTTTTCAGTATACGTCTGTTAAATAATCGTGATTGAAATAAAACTGTTAGTATTTTTTATAAGAAAAATTGTGTTTTATTTGCACGTATCGGGAATCGACAATAGAGTGCAGACCGAGAACATAAATATTAATATGGTTGCGTTCTAAAACCTAACAACGTTCATCAATAACATCATACCAATAGTGTATTCGAAACTCAATAGATCGCAATTGTCCATTCTTACCCATTTCATAAATGCTAAAATGTGTATGAAATAGCAAAGCAATAGTTGGACAAAGTGATTTCCTTCGGGCACTCTTCAAATATATTCGTATTGAGAACGACCGAGACTACAATAAGTAAGATCATCCACGGAACCCAAGCGCTTGGGGTACGTATTTCTAAACACGACACAGCTAAAACTTTCCAAGAAATCTGATCCCTGAACAATGAACAGGGTGGAGCGAAACGAGGATTTTTTCCTGCAAATGTGGCATTATTTAAGCTTAATATACCATTTTCTCCAAATAAACTATGTTAATAAACGTTAAAGAGTCTGTTAAAAAAATGCAAATTTTATCCTTATTTAGCGGTCAACTCAATACCCACATGTAATGTGTCATTTTGACGTGTAAAAAATAAGCGTAGAAGCAGGGTCATACAAATATAAAAAAATACATACATATAATTTTTCTACATCAAATGATATTATAATTATTCTCAGGAAAACGGACAGAGTTATCTAAAAAAGCATAATTCTCTCGTCGGGTTCATCATTAAGCTTTAGGCACTTACTAATTCTTCTTACATTAATGCGATTTTAACGAAAATCTTAGGATATTTATTTAAAGATGCCTTTCTACGCATGGTGTTAAGAGATTAGCCTCACAAAGTACTAATAATTCACTCCTTTATAGAACCTGAAAGTCCAGTTGGAACTTGGGAGGATTACGCTCTCGAAACAAAAATAAATAAAGGAAGGAGCTGTATAGAAAGTAGTTGTATGATCGAATGTCGTAAATTTTAATGGTCCTGTCAGTTTCATACAACAACTAGCTGGGTCATTATCTCTGTCTGGAGTACGTTTTATTAAGTCAGACCCCACCCCCACCCCACACTGGCGGCGTCGATGCGGCGACAAAATTAGTATGGAAACATTGAGTCTACGCCCGTAGTTTGGGGTTAGCCTTATATAGGTTAGGTATGTAGTTCATTCGCGCCTCAGGAAATAGTAATTAATCAAGGACTTAAAACCTCGTCAAACCGTACCCGTGAAAATTAAGACGGTGGGGCTATGCCGAGTACCTACCTAGTAGTAATTATAATTATTTTTCTCAAACATGCAATGAAATATTGATGTTATGTTCCTTATATAAAAGACTGTGAAGTATGACGTTTCCGATGCGGCTAGACGAGAGGTCGTTAATGGAATTTCATATACATAATTGGAGGCCTAGGCCAGCAACATGCTCTTATTTAATTTCTATTCCACATAAATTTGTGACATGGCATCTTCTGGTGATCAGCCATTAAAGTAAACAAAGCAATATTTGCTTTTCGGTTAACTATGACGTTCTGCCACTATGATTATCAAAGAAAAAATAATAAACGATTTAATATATTTTGCAGTTTTATTTATGTAATATCGACATGAACATGAGAAATAACACATAACTAATTCTATTAATTTTAAATTGCAAATTTAACTATACAAATACTTAAATATTTTCTTTATCGGTATTTTCGTTGGAACTCATATATATAACAACAAAACTCATAAAACAATTACAGAGAACAATCGACAAGTTTCCCTCCGAAATGATTAAAAAGATACCTACGCGTTTTTTATGGTTTGGGTAGACAATTTCAATCAAAATTTATTATTTATTTAGATGAAATATTTTCATTTAGTCTAAAATTTACTACTTACTTTTATAAAGGTCTCGGACTGGCAGTTCCCATTCAAGAAGTCTCACCACCCGGTATGCGTACACGGCTCGCGGCGTCCTCTGGTAGTGAATTTGAGGCACTGCGAGGAAGGCGCTAGCGAAGGTACAGAGGTCTTCCACTACATAGCGGCTGAAGAATGCCGATGCATGGTATGCATAATTTAGTTTGTTACTTTCCTACCGCTTGTCGGAAATATGTGAGGAACTTGCTAATGGGAATTCATAGGGGAGACCAAGGGATTTTGAAACGGAAGTGAGTTGAAACAGCGTAAATTTTTCGGTATCTAAATCCGTTAGCGAGGCGACAAAAATGCTGTTTAGTTTAGACGCAACTCACCGCCTGCCGCCCGTGGGCCCCTCTGACAAATTACGTTGTTTCTAGTTACCTACAATTCATATTCGTCGGTCTCCTCTATTATGACGTCACAACGCCAATTCCATGGACTAGTTGTAAAGGTGAAAAACTTAACTAAATAGAATAGAACATCTTTATTTGTGCATAACATGTGGTATATATTTAGCAGTTTCTAACATTTTACCTGTATCTGGCATGCATCAAAAAATTAAGAGGCCTTTTAAAATGCTGATTGTTTTAGACATTTTTCTCTATGATCAAACATGTTTCTTCACATATTATTGATATTACTACCTGGAATATTGGGATTTATTGGTATATATTTGAAAACTACAGTTTGAATTTTTCATTGATAATTTTTGTTTAAAAAACTAATCGAAATTGACAAAATTTACGCAGAAAATTTGTTTTTTTTTTCAACTGCACTCAATGAAAGCATGAAATAGCTATGTTACTACCTAGAACTCGGTATTATTAACTTCAAAAGGTTGGTTGTAATTATCAAATATATTTGATATACTATGAAAAAAAAATAAAAAGGAATAAGGCTTCTTAACAAAGTTTCAAGTTTGAATGTAAGAACAATAACAAAATTCACAAACCGACGGCAAGTAACTGAACTGCTCTTCGGATTCGGATCGGAAAACGTTTCTTGTACCTACAAAGAGAGGCAGTTATCACTATAATAGCTAAAGTAGGTACTCCTGAACAGAATAAAATCACTCCTGTATTAACCACTTTTTTAGTGCATTTTTGAACATGTTTATTGGCAATTTAAAGGACTAGGTGTATGTAGTAATAGCCTGTCATACAGAAATTGATGTTTTATATTATTTGAATTTTGACGTAACTTCCGTACAATTTTTCTACACCACTACTGCATACACCCAGTTCTTTAGTAAAGTTTTTCACCTATAGGTACCTTTATTTTGCATCGTTATTGTGCGAATTTCGACGAACCTGTTTTTCTAATTAGAAACACCTACTCGTACGTGAAAATTTGAAACAGAACGAATTAAATTAATGGAAAATTACTGTTTCATTTCCAATTATATTAATAAATATTGCAAACTTTTACTTAACAAATAAATAATTTAATTAAACATTTGCGTTCGCCCTTCATATTATATTTCCGTTACACGCCGTATGCATGGAGTGCCAGCTTAGGAAGATACCTAATAGTCGCTATCCACAAACGTGTTTCTGTTCCACAAGGGTCGTCATTTACGTCTCTCGCCGTGATGTCCGTGAAAGCGTGAAGTAATTTATATTTGAAATCTTTTCAGATTTGTTCATCGCAACACACTAGCTGCGAATGGTTACCACCACATTCCAGCATCGTGAAAGGTATCGTAGACGAAACGGATAACGACGAAGATTAATTTGGATTTTTTTAATGTAACTGACCTGCCTGAGAATCTGAACAAAAATAAAGAACAACAATTATAATCTTCCCGGTTATTACAAATGTCAACTAAGTTTTAATAGACTTGATTATTTATATGTTATCCTGCGGCTTGGAGCTTACGCAGATCCACCTCCACCACGTCTCCCCAGCGATACCTGGGACGACCAACCGGACGTCGACCGGTTGGTTGCCCCAAGTGTGCTCTTTTTGCCGCGCGATCCTCTTCCATTCTTTGTAGGTGACCGAGCCAGCGAAGTCTATGGGACTTTGTCTCTCCGATAATGTTCGGCTCGGCCACCAGCTCATCAATCTCGGCATTAGTTCGGATCCACCACGTACCATCATTCCTCTTAGTAGGCCCCAGGATCTTCCGAAGCACTTTGCGTTCTGCTACCCGGAGCTGACTTTCCTCCTTAAGGGTCAGTGTCCAAGCTTCACAGCCATACATGAGGATGGGTCTTATGACAGTCTTATAAATCCGTATTTTTCTATTCTTGCTGAGAAGCTTGGACACCAAGACCTTATGGAGGGCTGCACTACACCGCAGATAATTTTGGATGCGCAATTGGATCTCTTCCTCCCTGGTGTTGGTGTTGGTAATAGTGCAACCAAGGTACCGGAACTTGTCAACTCCTGGATATACAGTGGCCCCAACATGAAGGCTATCACGTCGGGCACGTGTGTTTTTGTAGCGTTTCATGTGGAGGTATTCGGTTTTCGTCTGATTAATCCTGAGGCCCACCCTTGACGCCTCTCGTTCCAGGACACTAGCTGCCTTCACCACTTCTTCACGGCTTTCCCCTAATAAAGCTAGGTCATCCGCGTACCCTATCACCTTATGTTTTCCACCCAACTCTAATCCTATGTCTTGGGCTAGAACTTTCCTCACCACGTGTTCTAGAGCCAAGTTGAAAAGCATAGGTGACAGGGCATCTCCTTGCTTTAGGCCGGTCATCACCGTGAACTCTTCAGTCAGCTCTCCTCCCACTCGGACCCTCATCCTGCTCTCTTTGGTCGCTGTTGCGATAAGGGCAACTAACTTTTTGGGGATGTTAAAATTAACAAGAATGGAATATAGGGCCCCCCGATCTATACTGTCATAGGCTTTAGTAAAGTCCACAAATAAGGAATGGACGCTTTGTGCGTACTCCCACCTCTTTTCCATTAACTGCTTGAGCAGGAAAATCTGATCTATTGTGCTGCGGCCTCTGCGAAAACCACATTGGTAGTCCCCAAGGATTCTTTCCGCATGCGGCTCAAGTCTATTTAACAGGACATTAGAAAAGATTTTGTACGCTGTTGTGAGAAGAGCAATCCCCCTATAGTTTGTGCACTTTCTTTTGGAGCCTTTTTTGTGGACAGGACAGATGACACCTACATTCCATTCTTGTGGCTGCTCTTCCAGTTCCCATATTTTAAGCAGCAGTTCATAGAGTTTTGACTACTGTGCCACCGCCGCTCTTCCACAGCTCCGAAGGTAAGCCATCAATGCCAGGAGCCTTGTTGTTCTTGAGTTGCATAATCGCTTTATGGACCTCATCAAATGTTTATTATGACAAATATATTTGATAATTTGAACCAACTTTTTTAAGTGAATACCTAATACTTCTCCCCGAGTTCTAGGTAGTAACATAACTATTCCATGCTTTCATTGCGTGCAGTCGAAAATAAGTTGAAAAAACTAACTTTCCGCGTGAATTTAGTCAATTTCTAGTAGTTTTTGAAACAAAAATTACCTATGAAAAATTCAAACTGTAGGTTTCAAATATGTACCAAGACTGCCGTTATAACCAAAAAGGGCACATCTAACATTTTTCGTGAAAATTTAAAAAATATATAGACAGATGCGCCTTTTTTTCCTCTTTCCGAATATGTATCTAACTCAATTTCACAAAAAATGTTAGATGTGCCCTTTTTCGTTATGATGGCAGAATAAATCCCAATGGCCCTGTTCTAGGTAGTAACATCAATAAATCTGATTTAAAAATGTACACCATATAGGTAGCGATATGCTCTTATGATTCCAAACTTTTATGCTGGATATTCAGAAGCAACCATAAAACTAACATAATCCAGCATTGTGTTGCGTCAAATCGAGACGTCGATTTTAAATAAAGCTAATTGGAATCCTTGTGAAGCGGGTTTACTCACATTGTTTGAGTCGAATATTGTTGGATATGTTTCGAATCAGTACGCGATTCATCATCAGAAGCTCCGATCAGTCGCAGCGGCGGCGGCGGCGAATCGAACACTGCGCGCTGACGCGCTCTCCGCGCGGCTACTAGATGCGGGCGGGGCGTCGCCAGTGGAGGCGAAAACCTACTCTCATCATGGCACACAATGTCAATTGTTGGATTGCACACAACACTTACTACGTCACTTGCTAAGGTCTCGTCCGCACTAACCACACCGACGTAGTATCCAAAATCTGGATCGGAGGGCGCTACATTCGGTTTGATAAGGTAATGGCGAGAGAAAAGTTTTTTATTCCGCGGAAAATACGGGAGGCTATAAAAATTAGTCTTGCGAACTGGGATCATCTATTTTTACATCGAAAAGTTTTTAGATTTATTTTTTTAAATCTTCTAAGTGACGTTTGTTAAAATTCCGAAAGTATACAACATTACCTTGGTCTACAAGGAATTAGCAAGTATAATTAAAAAGTAGTCGGACAGTGGCGGTTCTTTTTTTCTAATTATACCTACTTTTTATATTTTTAATTAATAATCATTACTGCCTTATAACTTTTTCTGAATTTAAAGAGTGTAATTATTCGAAACTACAAACAAAACACATTCTAAACATCTCTTTTTAATCACTCGATATTCAATAATAGTAGGTACTTACCTAAACATAAGAATACTATGTCATAAACTTAAAATAAAATTGGGTCAAATTCCGTGGCTATATCTTAAAAAAATATCAAACTTTATACTCAAAGAAATGGAATTTCTTTAAGCTGAATCAATATGGAGTATTTAGCCGATATAGCCCCGTTTTACCCAGTAGCACGCCCGCCACCGTGTAGAAGTTTGCTCTAAAGCGGAATTTGAACAGTGAATTGTGAATTTCAAACCAAACAATGCACTTTTATTTATTTTGGTCCGCCGAAAACGGTGCTTATATTCCTTATATACTTTTATTCAAAATTCAAAAAAAAAAACAAAAAGTGTATTTGGTTTTTACAATCTTTGTAGCTAGATATAAGGTTGGAACCTTCCATTAAGCATATAGATGCTTGTATCGGAAAGAAATTTTATATGTGATGCGAAGCCTGGCATAAATTAACAAAAACTAGACCAAATAGTTACTTATTTTTTAAAAATTTCTTAAACGAATTTTTAATAATTGTTTTTTATCTGGATAGGTATTTACGTTTATTTAAAATATAGTCTATTTCGACATCCCGACGTTGTAAAACACCCTAAATTCCGGCACTTTGCCATTATGATTAATGTCTAGTTAAAATTGTTCACATCATTTCTCTCGTCTCTTCGCACGAAGTATGTAATATAATATAATAAAACGAGGGCGTATTGTATCAACAGTATTGTATCAACAGGTTCTGCTCTAGTGTTGTAAAGGACTCAAGTCTCAAATCTCTGGGAGTCAGGAGCGATTGCAGCCTGAAAATTGAAGGGTCACACAGGGTCACGCATTTTTTTTTTTATTTTTAATTTTTTTTTAATTATTAGAAGATTTTTCATTTATACGTGTACGATTTTGGGGTGGTCATAGCCCCTGTGACCTAGGAATTACGTGACTTACGTACGTTAAGTGAGTCTCAGATAGGACTCGAGTCTCTTTCCTGCTTTCGAGTCATTTTGTGTAACGAGTCGTACGTGAGCGTTATTATAGGTATAATATACGAGCTAGCGTGGAATCTTATCTTGAACATTTTACATCTTTATTATTGTCAGTTCGAAGCAATGTTGATATTACTTTTATTTTATTGCAAGTTGTATGAGATTTAAGTCAAGTGGATTTTGATATTGGTTGCTTTAATTCAACAAATAATAATAAATATTGAAGTGCGACTCCCATACAACAAACGTGTTTTTTTTTGCCATTTTTACGTAATGGTACGGTACGAACCGTTCGTACGCGAGCCCGACTCGCCCTTAGCCGCTTTTTAGTTTTTTTCGGCTAAATTGTTCTAATTACACGGAATCATTATGAAATCAGGTACCCGGGTACAGCTAGTGCCATCAAGGAACGGAATAGCTTTAGGTACTAAATTCGATGAGTTTGATAACAATGCGCATATAACCGCATATGTATATAAACACGATAAAAGTGGAATAAGTTTCAAGTTTTTATCTTAAAATTAACTGAACTCCAAGACAAACTTTCATCTCCCTTTTAACCATCTTGGAGGTTGTGTTTTTAATAACGTTCAATATAATGTTATTTTGTTATTTTTATAAGAAGAAGAATCCTTTATAAGAAGTTGCAAAGAATTTGTAATGGATTCAAACTTTCAACCCCATTTTGACCCTTTTAGAGGACGAATTTTTGAAAACTTTTATTTAATTCTAATAGTATGCCTTTACACAAAGATTTAAATTCCTGCACTGAAATATTTGATATCCATACAAACTTTCAACCCCTTTTTTTACCACCTTAGGGGATTTATATTCAAAAACGCTGAAATTATTTTTCTTATTTTTTAATAAAATAGTTTTTTACAAAGTTTCTAACTCCTAGCTAAAAAAATACTTGTACCCCATAAAACCTTTCATCCCCTTTTTAACCCCCTTAGGTGTTGTATTTTTCAAAATCGCTTCTTACCTCTTGTACCCTTTATAAATGCAACCTAGTATGCAAATTTCAACACTCTAGCATTTCTAGTGTCGGCTCTGCGTTGATGAATCAGTCAGTTAGGACTGCATTTATATATTTATATAGACTAAATCAATATAATTTACAGTTAACGTTTGAGAATCCCTGCAAATGTTAGCTTAGTATTCCAAATAAAAAAAATTGACGTCAGAAAAATTCAATTTACTAAATGTAAAACATTTATTATGGGTCAAAAATAAAACATACAAATAACAAATTTATGGCATTAAAACTAAAAATTAAACTAAGATAAAAATATATTTTCACCTCACCAGCTCAAACATGGCGATTTTGCTGTGAGATAACAGTGAACAAAATGCGATTTTGTTTCGAGCGTGAGTAGAAAGTAGCTTTTTAATTTTTTCAATATCTGACCACGAATTGTCATTCTTCAGCCAAAAGTTAATTATAAAATTCTAATCATTTGAATGAAAAAGAGAGGGATAGAAACTTATCAATTTGAAATTCGATTTTCGAATCCGACCTCGATTGAGAACAGTTCGGATACGCGTTATACCAAAAAAATCATTAAAAACACCCGAAAAAGTTTTTATTGCAACGTATTTTTTTTTTCTTACTAAGTATAATATAATATTTTTATTTAACGACCGAGTATTAAAATTATTGTGCCTTTTATATAAAACAAAAGATCATTGCTCAAATAAAATAAGATTTTTCAACTTATTACTTAGTGTAAATATAATAATAATTAATAATTTCATCATTTATCTTAGATGCATATTCGAAACGTACCTTGAAAAATATCGAGTTCATATTGAAATTGTTATTTTCTTTTCATTTATTTTGTAAGTATTGTTGAGTTAAAATATTAATTAATTTATAAACAAAATCTCGTAATATAATATGTAGGTATTTATAAATAAACACGTCATGTATCTGCTAAATCTTCCAATTTGATCAAATAATGACAATAACGGTGTTGGTTGGTTGATTATAATTTCAATTAAATTATATTGTTATTCCTTATTAAGCAGAACTTATCCATTTTCTGATTAATAATATTATTGGAATCAGCAACAAAGACTATAAACATACGTTGGAAGAAAAAGCACAAAATGTCGAATATGTTCTCGCTGATGAGGTGAAAAGTTGTGTGTGCTACACGAGAGCAAAGTTTTTTGCATCTCGTGCTGTTGAGTCCCTCGCTACACTCAGGATTCTAACATAGAATCACTCGCTACGCTCGTGATTCAAACGTAGAATCCTTCGCTTGCTTGGGACTCAAAATCAGCACTCGTAACAAAAAACAACTTTGCTCTCTTGTTGCACAAATAACTATTAAAAAACTAAGACCTTTCGGTAGGGTGCCCATGACGCAGGCAGCATTCCCACGCTGTATGGCTATGGAAAGCCTTTGCGCGAGAAAACTGCCCGCGCGTGGGTCCCCTGTTGCCTCCCTTAGGCGCTTGTTGAGCTCCCTGTGGAGTCCACGCGCACCCTGACCCCACGGACCAAGTGTCTCGACGCCAAAAGCGATGAAGTCGTATTGGGCGCCGAGATAGCTGTAATATTTACTGACTTTGATCCGCTCCCGCGCGTCCGCCGTAATTATTTACTAAATTGAATAATTACAAGAAAAATAATTGTGTCGTATGGAACCTAGCCGTGAGTCTTATTTTGAAACTAATTGTTGCAGTGAAAGACTCGTTACTTTTCGAAAACTCCAGCTATAGATAAGACTCGTGAGTCGTTGCACAGTGTACAACACTAGTTGCACGTGTATACAGCACAGCTGGAGTTAAATCAAGGACGAAACAGAAACGTTTTTATTTCCGTTAGAGGTATTTACAGATCCGGCAGCAATCGTACAGATATCGCAAATAAAGATGGAATTGCGTAACAAGAGACTATAAACCAAACATCAAATGACAATTCTAGGCTAAAAGTTTTTTGACCATTTCTTTTTTCGTATGCATGTAAAGAAATTTAAGAAAATATATACAATAATTGAAATCTACGACAACTATGTCTGAATAGAGTAGCAGTTTTCAATCTATTCGCGAAAAAAAATTAAGCTTTTAATAATGTCAAGCTCAACGTCATTTGTTTTATTTTTAATTATACACCAGTCTAAAGTAACCTTTCCATTGTGTCATTGTTTTGGAGTTACAACAAATTTATATAAAGTAATATTAAGATAAAATATTAAAACATCGATTACGTCCTAAGCGGAATAAAGAAAAGTAATAAAACTGTAGCCCTAAAATAATGAAAATCTTGTCAATTCCAATTAATAACAAAGTCAAATTTTGCAAAGGATAGCTGGAATAAACAGGAGAGGCCTTTGCCCAGCAGTGGGACATTACAGGATCTAAGTAAAGAACTGGGTGTTAATTAGGAATTAAAAATAATATTCAAATGATTGCGAATTCAAAATGTTATTGTGTTTAACAGTAATATCGTACTATATCTAATTCAAGCGCCCAATACTCAGTCCATCATTGAATTATATTCCCATAGTCCCATTTAAATCTAATAATTCTCGCACCAACCGTGTGCGGTCTCATTTTGCATCTCATTAAAACGGTAAAGGTACCGATTGGTTTTATTAAATTGTAGAAATGTATTCCCACGCGTTGGCTTTGGCTCCACGCACATCTCCCAACGGACGGGATGCCACAGTCTCTATAGTCGGTGTGATCATTCGGGCGAAAGGGCGATTCGAATGACATCTTCGAAGAGCCAAATTAAATATATGTATGTGTTTTATGTTCCAAGAAAGATTACTACAATTTTGCAGTTTGGAAATGATATTATACACATTTTCTTGTCATATATTATGTAAAAAATAAATGGAATGCGTGACCCGGTTTACCACTGAGATAAATTTTCATAATATAAATTGTTGTAACTGGCTAATCTAAATTTGAATTTATTTCTTTTATAACTATATATTCTTTCTGATGTTCTTACTTTATGTCACTTCAATAAACTGACAACATTCGTTATCAGCACGAATTTGCATATTTTAATTAATAATACGTATAAAAACTATTATTCTTTAGTAAAAAGTGAATGTTATAGTTTCTCTAATATGTGCGTGTATATTTTTTGAAAATCCGTGAAAATTTAAATAGTTCACGAAGATATTTTCATATCATATTTTTATTGTGACATCGAACAGCTGTGCATGTAAATATGTCAAATAATTCTATTTCTGGTATAAAACCGCTTATAAATAGAGACGGTTATTCCGTATGGAAGTTCAAACTTCGCATGTACCTTATGCATGAAGAGTTATGGGAAACGATCGTCGGATATCCTGCAGGTATCGATATTTCTGCTGAGAAGAAATTACGTAACGATCAAAAGGCGTTATCTAAAATATGTCTCACAGTAGATGGTATGGCAATCACCCATGTAAGATCATGCAAAACAGCTAAGGAAGCTTGGGATGCCCTCTCGTCCGCTTACGAGGACAAAGGCTTAGGGCGACGTATAAGCCTCGAAAGGAAACTATACAGGTACTGTCTTGATGATTTTGACTCCAATATAAGAGACATATATAAATGCTGTCATGTCAACCGTGCAAGATTTAGCCGATATAGGCAAAGTTATGGAAGATGGTCAATAGCTGCAATTCTTCTAGGAGGCTTAAGTCCTCAGTATGCACCTTTAGTAATGGCTTTGGAAAATTCCAACATAGACATTACCGTGGATTTAATAAAGACCAAGTTACTTAATGAATTGAATAAACCGAATTCAAACAACCCTGATACTGCTCTTCGTTCCCGAATGAACCAGACCAGACCGTCTACATCCCAGCCTAAGAAACCAATTGTATGTTATGACTGCATGGAACCAGGACATAAGCGTCCAGACTGTCCACATAAGAAGGACAAAAAGAAGAAAGTCATAAATCACAAGAATTCTCTATGTGCACTGAATGTCAATGACAAATTAGAGAATGACAAATGGTATATCGACTCTGGCGCTTCGGCACACATGACGTCACGAGCTGATTGGATGGAGAACGTCAAAAGTTCATCGAGTGGAAGTGTGACCATTGCAAATGGAGATGTTCTGCCTACTAATGGCATTGGAGATATATCCATCACTAGTTGCGGTCACAATACTGATATAAAGAAGATTACGGATGTCGTTCACGTACCGAACTTGAACTCTAATCTTATTTCAGTGAAGAAGGCTGTAGATAAAGGTTTTAGCGTAGTTTTTGATAGAACTGGATGTAATTTTTATAATTCTGATGATTTTACTTGTACAGGTGATGTAATTTTACATGGTTCTATATGTGGTGGGCTGTATTCTTTAGACTGTACAGTTAAACCAATGCCTCATTTATCTGCTTTTGAGACACACTCCGATGTTTCTAGCTTCAAGCTCTGGCATAGGCGTCTAGGTCACTTATGCCGCATTGGAATGGACCAACTCAAGAAAGGCCACGCTGTAGGCGTTGACTTTTCACAAGTGGATAAGGAACCATGTATCCCCTGCATTGAAGGTAAGCAGAATAGGAAACCCTTTAAGAAAGTTTCTCATAAAAGATTTAGATCAGTTCTCGAACTTATTTATTCGGATGTCCTTGGACCGTTGCCTGAAACCTCTTTTCAAGGCAATAAGTATATTTTATTTTTTATAGATGATTTTTCTCGCATGACTTTTGTATTCTTTATTCCTTCAAAAGCGGATGTAAAGAATAAATTTTGTATTTTTCAGTCCTCAGTAGAGCGGGAAACAGGAGCAAAGATTAAGACACTGAAGAGTGACAACGGGAAAGAATATGTTAATGATGAATTTTCGAGGTATTTACAAAATAAAGGAATTCATCACCAAACAACAGTTCCCTATAGTCCCCAGCAGAACGGCATCGCGGAAAGAACTAACCGTTCAATCATGGAGAAGGTCAGGTCAATGCTTTCTGACAGTTCACTTTCTCCGGCCTATTGGCAAGATGCTGCAGAAATGGCTGTGTATCTTAAAAATAGATCTCCTCACCGTGCTCTTGAAGGCAAAACGGCATATGAGAAGTGGTATGGTAAAATACCCAATCTTTCTCATCTACGTGTTTTTGGATGTAGAGCCCTTATACATGTGCCCGAGTGTAATCGGAAGAAATTGGACATGAAAGCGTCCGAGCACATTTTCGTCGGATATTCAGATGATCCGAGAACCTATTATTTCAGGGATGTTAGATATCCCCGAAGAATTGTGAAAAGCAGAGATATAACCTTCTTTGAAAATACTTTTCACGATCTGAAAGGAAGTGGTAATACTTGTAAGTCTGGGCATGATGTAAGCGAACCAGCAAATGTACCTCTTTTATTTGGGTCACAAGTGGACTTGTCAAATAGTTCAAATAATCAAGAACCTGTCGCAAGTGGTATTATTGAAGATGAGATGATTCAACCCAATTTTGAACAAGCATCAGAAGGTTTTCAATCTGATGTTGATATTGAAGACCAATGGCACGATGGAAATGAGCCGAATCAGAGTGCTACTGTACATTCGTCTCAAGAATTGGAGTCTGATACTGAAGTTGCAGAACCTAGGTATAATTTAAGACCTAGAAAACCCAACTCTGCTGCCAATTGTGTATGCATGCAGACTTCGTCCCCTCAGATTATGGATGAACCTACAAGCTATTCACAGGCTGTACATGCAGAAGATAGAGATAAGTGGTATAAAGCTATGCAAGATGAATATCAGTCACTGCTTGAGAAGAAGACTTGGGTTCTCATCGATAGACCCGATAAGAAGGTCATACCTTGCAAATGGATCTATAAGTTGAAGAAAAATGCGCATGGCGACGTAATTAAATATAAAGCGCGCCTTGTCGCGAAAGGATTTAACCAAGTTTATGGTGTTGATTACTCGCAAACTTTCAGTCCTACTGTTCGGCAATCTTCTCTGCGCGTCCTGTTTGCTTTGGCTGCGGAAAAGGGAATGAAAATGCACCATTTAGATGTGGATACTGCCTTTTTGAACGGACATTTGGAAGAAGAGGTTTACATGAGTCAACCTGAAGGATTTGTGAAACCTGGTCAAGAGGATAAAGTATGTTTGTTAAAACGTTCACTTTATGGTCTCAAACAGGCTTTTAGAGCATGGTATAAAACCTTAACCGATATTTTACAATGTTTAGGTTTTAACCAAACTCCTTCAGAACCATGCATTTATACCAAAAAGTTTGGTAACGAGTTAGTAATACTCGCTTTTCATGTCGATGACATTGTCATTCTCTATAGAGAAAATAAAACGCTCGACAACGTCATATCTGACTTACGAAAATATTTTAGCCTGAAAGTGATAGGCGAATTAAGTTATTATTTAGGTTTAAATATAAGCTGTAAACCTAATGAAATAAAAATAAGTCAAGAAAGTTATATTCGAGACTTGCTGACAAAGTTTAATATGTCGGATTGTAAGGCCGTTCCTACGCCGTTAGAAACCAAAAAGTTGCTGCCGTGTGAGAAGAATAATGTAAGTGAATCTTCATTATATCCGTATCAGCAATTAATTGGGTCGCTCAATTTTCTGGCTATAAATACACGACCAGATATTGCATATGCAACTTCATATTTAAGTCAATTTAACACTAAATATGACAAGAGTCATTGGATTGCAGCAAAACGAGTGTTACAATACTTAAAAGGTACTATGGATTTTGGCATATCTTACAGGAAAGGCGGTGGTCGTTTGATTGGCTACGCGGACGCGGATTGGGCGAATTGTCCCATAGATCGTCGTTCATATACCGGATTTTACTTTTCTATGGCGGGAGGAGTGATCTCGTGGGAGAGCAAAAAGCAAAAAACCATTGCCCTCTCATCTGCTGAAGCCGAATACATGAGCTTGGCGAGTGCTGCAAGAGATGGTGTTTTTCTGAAGCGCTTGATTCTCGAGCTTACTGGTGAGTCAAATAGTGTTATTATATATAATGATTCTCAGTCTGCTCAGAAATTGGCACTGAATCCAGTCCACCACAATAGAACCAAGCATATTGACACAAAATTTCATTTTATACGTGATTTATTAGCGAACTAGCATTAACCCGCGGCTTCGCCCGCGTTCCTATACAATATACATTATCCTACGGGAACGATGCTCTTTTTTCAGGTTAAAAATTAGGCTATTTGTTAAAGTTAGGGTATTATCTGCTTATCCCTCATGCATATCCGTCTAGCCGTTTTATTGTTGAAAAGCTTGAATGCATTTATTACGGCTGCAGGAAGTTTCCCGATGACTCCTCCAGTCCCGCCGCGCCGCCGGCTCTGGCCTTGACGACAATCGAGATGGCACCAAATACAAATTTAAACATCTATTAGGTTTAAGTTCGTAAAGGTCGTAACTCTCATATTCTTGCTCTTCTTTATAGTATACTTTTTCATCCTGCAACTCCCCGCTATCACAAAGAGCGTTTCACTTATCTCACTTCTGCTCGATCTACCCAAAATTTGCTCCTTGCCGTACCTTCTTCCGTCTCAAAATTTTATAATAATTCGTTTACTTTTAAAGCTGTCTGTTTATGGAACTCCTTGCCTGTTAGCTTAAGGCGTGCTAAATCTCGTGTTTCTTTCAAAGCTCAACTGAAAGAACACTATCTATCCCTTTCATAATTCGTATTTTATTCAAATGGTCCTATTATCTGTTGGCTGAATGTATGTATGTATTTATGTATTTATTTTTTATTATATTTATGTATTAATTTGTTTTTATGTATATATTATGATTATTACTATCCGATTTTTGCATCGCCTAATAACAAAATCTTATTTTTCAAGTTCTCTACTACCCAAAGGTTGTCTGGAAGAGATCGCTCGTTAGCGATAAGACCGCCTGTTGTTTACCTCTAATTGTAATGTCTTGCGTTGTATTTCTCCTGTATATTTTATAAGGTGTGCAATAAAGAGTACTTGTAGGTTTACTCATTTATTGTTAGAAATACTCCTGTGAAGTTTCGAATATAAATAGTCTAATCTTGTTTTCCCATACAAACTTTGAAATCTCACTATTTCACCCCCTTTAGAGAAATCGTTTATTAGTGCGCCCCTAGACCTTATAAGGAACCTACGTTCAAATTTTGGACTCTTTAGAATCAGCGGTTTTGGACTGTGCGTTTAAAAACAACACACATATTTTTAGAAATTATTTAGACATTTCTACCCCATCGCGCCCTAACATGAGAGATGGTATTACACGTCAGCCACGTTGAATTTTAAAATTATTCTTTTTTTAGTAATCAGCGACCCGATAATCCATAGAAACCAACTATTCCCTCTTCCCTCTTCCCTCTTCCCTCTTCCCTCTTCCCTCTTCCCTCTTCCCTCTTCCCTCTTCCCTCTTCCCTCTTCCCTCTTCCCTCTTCCCTCTTCCCTCTTCCCTCTTCCCTCTTCCCTCTTCCCTCTTCCCTCTTCCCTCTTCCCTCTTCCCTCTTCCCTCTTCCCTCTTCCCTCTTCCCTCTTCCCTCTTCCCTCTTCCCTCTTCCCTCTTCCCTCTTCCCTCTTCCCTCTTCCCTCTTCCCTCTTCCCTCTTCCCTCTTCCCTCTTCCCTCTTCCCTCTTCCCTCTTCCCTCTTCCCTCTTCCCTCTTCCCTCTTCCCTCTTCCCTCTTCCCTCTTCCCTCTTCCCTCTTCCCTCTTCCCTCTTCCCTCTTCCCTCTTCCCTCTTCCCTCTTCCCTCTTCCCTCTTCCCTCTTCCCTCTTCCCTCTTCCCTCTTCCCTCTTCCCTCTTCCCTCTTCCCTCTTCCCTCTTCCCTCTTCCCTCTTCCCTCTTCCCTCTTCCCTCTTCCCTCTTCCCTCTTCCCTCTTCCCTCTTCCCTCTTCCCTCTTCCCTCTTCCCTCTTCCCTCTTCCCTCTTCCCTCTTCCCTCTTCCCTCTTCCCTCTTCCCTCTTCCCTCTTCCCTCTTCCCTCTTCCCTCTTCCCTCTTCCCTCTTCCCTCTTCCCTCTTCCCTCTTCCCTCTTCCCTCTTCCCTCTTCCCTCTTCCCTCTTCCCTCTTCCCTCTTCCCTCTTCCCTCTTCCCTCTTCCCTCTTCCCTCTTCCCTCTTCCCTCTTCCCTCTTCCCTCTTCCCTCTTCCCTCTTCCCTCTTCCCTCTTCCCTCTTCCCTCTTCCCTCTTCCCTCTTCCCTCTTCCCTCTTCCCTCTTCCTTCCGGGATACAGCGACCCGATAAACCATAATAACAATACCCATGTTGATTTCCAGACTTTGTCACCACATTTCTCCCTTTTAGGGGTTGAATTTTCAAAAAACCTGAAACATGTGTTTACTCATTTATTGTTAGAAATACTCCTGTGAAGTTTCGAATAAAATAGTCTAACTACTAAAAAATCAAGATTGATTTCCCATACAAACTTTGGACCCCCATTTTACCCCTTGAGGGGGTTAATTTTGAAAATTCCTTTCTTAGTGCACCCTTACACCTTATAAGGAACCTACGTGCCAAATTTGGACTCTCTAGAACCAGCGGTTTAGTATTCAGACATTTCAACCCCATTTCACCCCTACAGGGGAGATGATAATTCACGTCCGCCACGTTGGATTTTAAAATCGTTGCGGTTTTCGTAATCAGCGACCCGATAAACCATAAAAACAATACCCATATCGATTTTCAGACTTTGTCACCACATTTCTCCCTTTTAGGGGTTGAATTTTCAAAAAACCTGAAACACGTGTTTACTCATTTATTGTTAGCAATCCTCCTGTGAAGTTTCAAATAAAATAGTCTAACTAATCTTGTTTCCCCATACAAACTTTGGACCCCCATTTCACCCCTTTAGGGGGTTAGTTTTGAAAAATCCTTTCTTAGTGCACCCCTACATCTTATAAGGAACCTACGTGCCAAATTTGGACTCTCTAGAACCAGCGGTTTGGGCTGTGCGTTGATATGTCAGTCAGTCAGTCAGTCAGTCAATCAGTCAGTTTCTTCTTTTATATATTTAGAAGATAATGTAATTGATGTCACTTATACTCCTACTTCGGAGATGTGGGCTGATGTACTCACTAAGCCATTGGCTCGCATTAAGCATCAGAATTGTATAAAAGGAATAGGCTTATGTTTGTAACTGTATTTAGATTACGGGGGAGTTTTGTTGTAACTGGCTAATCTAAATTTGAATTTATTTCTTTTATAACTATATATTCTTTCTGATGTTCTTACTTTATGTCACTTCAATAAACTGACAACATAAATAGAGTGTATTTTCAAAAGTTCCACAAACAGTCGTATATACCTACTGCAAACATGTGCTTGTTAAGTAAACTGGCTTAATTATTTTCGTCGAATTAGCAACGGTTACGTTGGTCGCGTCCTGTGAGGCCACTGCGTCCTAATTTGGTAAAACCGTCAGGCTAAACTTTGTTACAGGTGCTTTATCAAATAACATACCAATGTCATTTTTTACTTTTTGCATTTTTAAGTCACTTTAAAACACTGGAAGGTAAAACAGACGTGGTTAATTATTATAAAAAAATAGTGTATGGTACTTTAAAGTAAGTATTTCTTAAGAAATGCGACACAGACAATGATATTAAAGTGTAAGGGCTTACATAGTAAAGCTCATTATTACTAAGATACCATTGTCGCATGTAGGCTAGGTATTTTATGTAATAATTATAAGTTAGCTCGATCATATATAGCAGTAAGTAATCAGCTTAGATAATAAGAAAAAATCATTATATACAAAGACTTATTTCTTTTCGCTTTACTTTACTTAATATATAAGGTTAATTTCTCTCCATTATTGTGTTAGGATAATATATGAAGCTTTGGTTAATTAAGATGTAAAACCACCTGAATAAATATATAAACACATAGAAAGCTTCATCGAATAGGTTTAACATTGTAAACAATAGGATTTCCAATAAGAATCTTGTATGATAACTTTTTAATCAAAATATGTTCTACCTATGTACATTATGTAATATCCATGTGTATTTACTGAAATAAAGAGATAATGTTGTGCAGATTACATTCACACATCGCACCAAGCACATGTAAGAATTGAGTCACGCCCTTCTTACGCATTGGCCCAATCACAGCTTAATCCAGCGACCACTATAAATATGGCCGCTCGATTAATTTGATTCATTCTCACGGCCGCCTCCGATCAAGCAACACAGCATTATGTGAATTATCTTCAAGTGTTATTATTTTATTAGGAGCTTCCCTCTACTATCGAAGACCTCCAAGTCCAGTTTAAATTCAGTTTCAAGAACAGTCCACGCTCCTCACAATTGGTACTTCGAAAGCCGGATATCAAGAATCAGCGATCATCGAAGGAAGGAATTGGACCTTCGAGCACCGGATCAAGACGGAAGGAATTGGACCGTCGTTCCAGTGTCAGGAGGCGCGCAAGAGAATCATCATAGGGACGTGTAGCGGATTAAACCCTACGTCCCTACGCCGGGCATCACAGACAGGGTTGAATTAAGTTTCCCCTTGCTCTGGCATCAAGCCGAAGACAGCAGTAATATCGTTACTTTTGCCGGCCATGTAGCAAATACGGTAGCTACCATTAAGGCATTGCGCCAAGATCAGTATTTACACGCGCCCGAGTTAGTGAGTAAAATAACTGATAAATTAAACGTAATAATTAGGTATGAATGGGCAAAGTATAAACAGGCCAATCAGGGGACGCCCGAATTAGTCGCGATGGATAACTTTTTAAATGACGTCAGTATGGCCACGAAGCGATCACACCACAGACATTCAAAGTCCCGTGCAAACGTTCATGTGGTTAATATGAACCATGCCGAGTCGAGGCAGCCACAACAACGAATGCACGGTGGTGCGAGCCGCGGACGACCATACCAAAGTAGCTATCGAGACTACGCAAGCGACTCTGATTCGGACGACGACTCATACCGGGAATCGAACCGCGCCGCTACCGTGGCTACCGTAAATTCGCGCCCGCAAACGCATAAAAAAAAACCCGCGCAAACGGTGAAACCCACGCAATCTCGACCGCCCCCGCAGTCGCAGAATAATTTTAACAGTAATAAAAAAGATTGCGTACTTTGCAAAGGGAATCACAAATTAGCCGTTTGCCCGGATTTTCTAAAAAAGTCTATTGCGGATCGGTGGGAATCGGCCCGAAGCCTTAAGCTGTGCTATAGGTGTTTAGAACCTAATCATAGGCGCCCTATTAAGTGCAAATACGTCGCATGCGGTAAAAACGAATGCGAAGCAGGTCACCATAAGTTGCTTCACGGGCTTACGAGCGAAGCGCAATCTGTCCGCGCAAGTGTTAGCAGTATTAAGGAGTCTGCGCGCGAACGCGGTCTCGATCGGGCATGCGCGCATAACGCACAAGTCGTGTTATTAAAATGTCGTCTTCAAATACTGTGAAATGTGCCAGCTGCAACATCGTAATTTGCGAGCTGTTAGCGTTTATCCAAAATAAGGTTGACGTCATGGATAAAGGGAGCATGATACGCATATGTTTATCTGCTTTTAAAGAAGAAGAAGTGGCGTCGGCAAAATCTTTGTTGTTCGATGCCATGAAAGGCAAAAAGAAGAAAATTGAACGGAGAAATGATGGAAAAATGCAACGAGATCTCGAGGACATAATTCGTGTGTTTAAGGGAACTAATCCGGAATTGCTCCCTATTTTTGTTGCCAGAGAATTACACAAGTTGCCTCCGGTAACTTTCGACCATGTTGATGTAACGTCAGTGCTTAAAGACATCGTCCGGCTGAAATCCGACATAATAGAAATTAAGAGTTTTTACGCGACAAATAAAAGGGTTGACGAGCTGGAAGTTAAGTGCTATAATGATAGATTTGCATCTTTTATGAATGGCCAGACGAATGTGAATACTACCAGAAGAGGTGCATGTAATATGTTGGACAGTGGTCCGATGGGATTTTTAAACCAAAGCAATAAGTCGGTAATGTCCGTTAATTTTTGTAATGATGATAATGACTCATCGAAACAGCTGATCGGAACCGAGCAAGCGGAATCGAGCACCCAGCATTCGCCGTCTTTGTCGTACGCGGAGAAAGAAGCGCGACTATTGCACTCGCACTCCTCGCCTAATGAGTTAGTAACGGAACCAGTATCATCGCCGGTCGCGCAAAAACCTACTGTCACAGGCGGACAGAAGGCTCAAAGTCCCAGGAGAGATGGTAGTGCAATAATTTCAAATGAGACGGTTTCTTCGAACGTAGTGAATTTACCAGTTGCGGCGAAAACAATATCCTTTGCAGAAATGGCGGGCAGTGATAAGGATTGGAAATCACCTACATTAGATGGAGAATGGAAAAAGGCACAAAGAAAGAGACTGAGAAATAGGATTATAGGCTGTGAAGGGAAAGTTAAACCTGTCGACAATATGAAGTTTAAAGCGGCGGCCGTGCGCACTCCTTTGTTTGTGTCAAATGTTCACAAAGATGTAGTGATAAGCGACGTAATTGATTACATTTACGAGAAGACGAATGAAAAGGTGTTTATGTTTAAAATAAAGACGCGTAATCCGAGAGATTACCAGTCATACAAAATGTTTGTATCCAAAGACAACTTAAACACCTTTATGGATGACTCCTTGTGGCCGGCGGGTGTTTCGGTTAGGCGTTTCATAGATTTTAAAGCGAGGCAGGATAAATTGCCGTGCGAGAAGAGTGAGAGCGCGTACGGTGCCTCAACGGATAAAAACAATGACTCATGATGAATGCGCCAATGACGAATATATTTATAAGTTACAATTGTAAAAACGTAAAGCGAAGTTTAGGCTGTGTACAGTCTTTGTGTAAACTAGCGGACGTTGTGGCGCTGCAAGAGACTTGGTTGATGCCTCAGGACCTGGCGTTTCTTGGCAGTATCGACAAGGATTTCAACTACACTAGTAAATCGGCAGTAGACCTAACATCTGGTATTCTTCGTGGCCGTCCACATGGGGGGGTGGGCTTATTATGGAGGGGTAGTGTGTTTCGCAATGTGTCGGTGGTTGAGTGTTGTAGTGATCGAATCTGTGCGATTAGAGCTGTTACATCTGGGCTCAGTGAAATCTTAATAATGTGCGTGTATATGCCTACGGATCAGTGGGACAACTTACCTTTGTTTACGCAGTGTTTGGGAGAATTGTATGCATTAGCACAAGATAGCTGTATTGAAAATGTTTACATATTAGGTGACCTAAACGCACACCCCACAGCGCCGTTCGGAGAGGAATTATTTGAGTTCTGTAGTGAAAATGAATGGGTATGTGCGGATGTTGTAAAGTTAGGTATCGCTTCCGATACATATACCTATGTAAGCGAGGCGCATGGTTGTGAGAGATGGCTTGACCACTGTATAGTTAGTAAATCAGCTTGGAAGACTATAAATAATATCAAAGTTCTGTCTAATGTATATTGGTCGGACCATTTTCCAGTGTGGGTTGAGTGTGATTTAGGTCATATCAGAAGTAAGTTACAAGTAAGTGTTGATGACTGTAATAAAGGTGTTATTTGGGGCCTGAGAAGCGCGGAGGAAATAGAAAAATATAATAGTATATGTAATCTTAAACTTAAATTAATAGATTTTCCTACAGAGTTTAAATTGTGTGCCGATACATTTTGCAAGGATTGTTCACATAAAAATGTGATAGACAATTACTACAAAACCATTATAGATACTTTGCGCCAGGCCTCAATTGACTGCCGTACAAAAAAGCCTGTTAAAATGGTCAACAGAAATAGGTGCTTGCGGGGTTGGAATAGGCATGTGGCAGATGCGCATAAGCAGGCTAGGTTGGATTTCTCGACTTATGTCCTGCATAACAGACCTAAGTGTGGGCCTGTTTATGAGGCTATGTGTCTCAGTAGGAAGATATTCAAGTCTAGACTTCGGTTTTGTCAAAAGAACCAAGAGCAAATCGCTATGGATATTCTTGCCTCGCAGCATGCGTCTAAACATTTCGACAAGTTTTGGAAAAGCACTAAAAAGTTAAATGGAAAGGTATCTCTGCCAGTTAGTGTCGATAATAAGTGTGATCCCGTAAGTATTGCCAATATGTTTGGGCAATGTTTTAAGGTAGATTCGCCATTAAATTCTTGTGTGGTATCGGATACTTCGAATACTTCGGACACTTTGGACAGTGCTGCGGTTCCTGTCTATAGCATAACAAGCAAAATGGTTTCACAGGCCATTAAGGGTATGAAAAGGGGTAAGTCTCCGGGACATGATGGGCTGAGCATAGAACATCTCCAGCATGCTGGTCCGCATCTAAGTAGGGTCTTATCTATGCTTTATACCTTTTGTTTGCGCCATTCATACTTACCGTGTGACTTAATGAATACAGTTGTGACGCCGCTGATAAAGAACTCGACAGGTGACATTTCTGATAAAGCGAACTACCGACCCATCTCACTTGCTACAATTGTTGCCAAAGTATTAGATAAAATACTGGACGTACATCTTAATCAACATATACAATTGTGTGATGCACAGTTCGGTTTTCAGGAAGGTCTAGGTACTGAAAGTGCTATCTTAACGCTTAAGCATACTGTTGATTACTATGTCAAGAGAGAAACGCCGGTATATGCCTGTTTTCTAGACTTGTCCAAGGCATTTGACCTAGTTTCTTATAGTGCGCTTTGGAACAAGTTAAGGAAGACAGGCGTAGCCCCCGAGGTAGTCAATATATTTTCATATTGGTATAATAACCAAAGAAATAGAGTAAGATGGGCCAATGCTTATTCTGACGAGTACTCACTCAGCTGTGGTGTAAGACAGGGAGGGTTAACATCGCCAAGACTTTTCAATTTGTACGTTGATCAGCTGATTGGCGAACTGAGTAGCATACATGTCGGATGCCGCTTGGACAATGTCAGCGTAAATAATATAAGTTATGCGGATGATATGGTGCTGCTCAGTCCGTCATTCTATGGGCTACAAAAACTAGTAAAAGTGTGTGAAATGTATGCTGTGACCCATGGCTTAAGGTACAATGTGAAAAAGAGTGAGTTCATGATATTCAAAGGTAAAAATAAATTACCAAACTACGTTCCACCACTTCTTTTAAACAATGTGCCTATAAAGCAAGTGTCACATTTTAAATATTTGGGTCACGTGCTAACCGACGACCTTAAAGATGATAAGGACTTAGAGAGAGAGCGGAGGTCATTGTCCGTTCGAGGCAATATGCTGAGACATAGATTCGCTCGCTGTACAGTGCCGGTAAAACTAACGCTCTTTAAAGCATACTGCCAAAGTTTCTACACGAGTGGTCTATGGGTCAGTTTTACGCAACGAGCGTACAATGCACTAAGAGTGCAATATAATAATGCATTCAGGGCACTGTTGCAGCTCCCTCGCTATTGCAGTGCGTCGGGAATGTTCGCAGACGCGGCCGTCGACGACTTTTTTGCTATAATGCGTAAAAAGTCGGCGTCCGTGATACGGCGTTTGCGGGGGAGCAGCAACAGTATTCTGCAAATGATAGCGGACAGACTGGACGCGCCCGTACTCGGTCGCTTCATAGATCTGCATGTGAGGAGAAGGGATCAATGAGGCGGCAGAGGAGGAGGGGGTAGCCATCGGGTCTCTCTGTTATTCTATTTAATTTCATTGTGTAAGTCTTGTCTGTGTGTGTTTATGTTTTAAAGTACTAATAATGTATCTAACATAGTTTATAAGTTAATTTACTAACAATATATGGAATCAAATTTCTGAAATAAACGATTTTTATTTTTATTTTTTTATTTTATTAATCAAATTCAGCGCGCTAATACGTATCTTATGGTGGTCCCCGTAGAAATTTCAGGCCCGTTAGGTAGTGCCGAGGCACTAGCGTTCCTAGACTCAGGCTCGACCATGACTCTAATAGAACGAGGCACGGCCGATAAGGTAGCCCCCAGAGGTTCGGGCAAACCTCTCGCGATCCAAGGCATTGGAGGTCAGATAACAGACCACGAGTCCTGTAGGATTAATTTATCGATTCGCGGTTTATGTACAAGAAATCTAGAAAAAATTTCGGCGTATACAATCGATAAATTGAATCTGCCTTCGCAAGAGGTTTCTCGCGAGTTAGTGGAAAAATGCGACCATTTAAAACACATAACGGACCAATTAGTATATGAGCGCGGGACGCCCACAATTTTAATTGGGCAAGATAATTGGGGTTTAATTGTGTCGCGACAGCTCCTTACGGGCCCCACCTCGTCAATAGCTGCGGGCTATACCAACCTAGGTTGGATCCTTTTTGGGTCCCAGGATAGACCGGGGAATAAAGTAGCTCGTATAAACCACGTTCGTCCTGCCACTACCGAAGATGAAATTTTAAGCTGTATGAAACAGCACTTCAGTATCGAGTCGTTAGGGGTAGAGAAAAAATTGCCCCGGGCGGACCCGGACCAACGTGCTTTAGACATATTAGAGGCTACGTGTAGAAAGATCCCGGGAGAAAATAGGTACGAAACGGGATTGTTGTGGCGATCCGATAACGAGGTTTTGCCCAACAACCGCGCACAAGCGCTACGCAGGCTATATAGCTTAGAACGCAAACTGGACGGAGACGAAAGTTTCAAGGCAGAATATACCGCACAGATTGAGAATTTAATTAATAAAGGATATGCGGAAATAATTAACTCTCGTCCCCCGCCAGAAGCGCCGCGTACGTGGTATTTGCCGCATTTTGCGACGAGACACGCGCAAAAATTAAAATTACGTCTAGTATTTGACGCAAAGGCTACAGCCTATAATACTAGCCTTAATCAGTCATTATTAACAGGGCCCGACCTGTTAAAGTCATTGTTCGGAGTTCTACTTCGATTTCGCGAGGGCAAAACCGCGGTTATTGCCGACGTAAAAGAAATGTTTTTGCAAGTAGGAGTGTTAGAGCAGGACAGGGATAGTTTACGTTTTTTGTGGAGAGGAGAGAGCAGGACAGAAGATCCACAAGAATATCGTATGAAACGGTTGATATTCGGATCCGCTGCGAGTCCAACCACAGCCTTATACGTCAAAAACAAAAACGCGTTAGAACAAAAAAACGTTTATCCTATCGCCGCCGATATAACTATCAGAAACACATACATGGACGACATGTTGGTAGCCTTAGATCAGGACGAAAATAAGGTTAAGCAGATAGTTAACGACCTGTATCACTTGAACATGCAAGCCTCGTTCGAATTGCGAAGCTTCGCCTCTAACAACCCAAACGTCATAAGCGACGTACAGCCAAAAATAGAGGATAGTACGGTGATAGGTAAATCTGATACCGAACGTACGTTAGGGCTTATATGGAACCATAGGCGAGACACGTTAGGCTTTAACGTAAATTTGAGAAACACACCAGAGGAAGTTCTCAACGGTTCGACTTTGCCGACTAAGCGGCAGGTCACTAGTAGCGCTATGTCTGTATATGACCCAATCGGCTATGCAAGCCCCATTTCCGTGTTAGGTAAAACGGTAATGCAGGAGGTATGGCGTACCGGTATCGGATGGGACGATCAAATAAAGGATAGCTGTAAAGCGCCATGGATGTCGTTTATAGATAACTTACAAAAGTTACGCAATCTCGAGATCCCCCGACACGTTCCCGCACGCGACCGTAAGGGCGATATCCACATATTTTGTGACGCCAGCGAGAAGGTTTACGCTACGGCCGTGTATTTTGTGGGCAGGGACGAGTCAGGGTCAATTAAATCGACTTTAATCGCATCCAAGGCCCGAGCAGCGCCGCTGAAAGTAGTGTCTATTCCGAGATTAGAGCTTCAGAGCTGTGTGTTAGGCACTCGATTAGCGGAATCTGTCGTCGCAGAATCCGATTACGTAATTGAGAATAGGTATTTTTGGTCCGACTCGCGAACAGTGCTAGCATGGATAAAAGCAGATCCGCGCACATTTAAGAGCTTCGTGGCTCACCGATTAGCTGAAATCGAAAGTAGCACCTCGCCAGCGGACTGGCGATGGGTGCCCAGCGCGCTAAACGTAGCCGACGACGCTACAAAGGGCGCGCCCGCGAATTTCGATAACACCCACCGCTGGTTTTTCGGACCCGAATTCATTACAAAAGATAAATCGGAGTGGCCACGCGAAAAACCGTCACCTTCACCTCAACCGCCCTCAGGCGAAGAACGTAATAACGCGATTACGTTATCAATCCGTACATGCGATAAATTCGATTATTTACCTCCGATAGAACGATTTTCGAGTTTTATTCGATTAGTTAGGGCTACTGCTTGCGTTATAGTTGCGGCTGAAGTATTTAAAACCCGATTGCTATTGAGAAAACCCGAAATAGAGATGAATAATGGACATGTAAAGATTGCGGAATTACTCCTAATCAAGCGTAGTCAATACGCAAGTTTCGAAGAGGAAGTAAAATTGTCAAGAAACGATAATCCACTGCCGCGACGATCGCCTATCCATAAGATAGCTGTAAAAATGAACAAGGCGGACGTCATGGTACTCGACTCGAGAGTAGACCGAGGCAAAGTGGATATCCCAATTTTACACGCTAAAGAGAGCTTCACGAAACTACTCATACAACATTACCATGAAAAGTACAATCATGGCAATCACATGACCGTGATGAACGAGATTAAACAGCGGTATTTTATAGTCGGTCTACGAGGGACTATGAGATATATATGCAATAAATGTCAATGGTGTCGGACCTATAAAGGAGCCACCCTCAAGGCCCCTGTAGGCGACCTACCTGTAGAAAGACTACTCGCATATCAGCCTCCGTTTACCGCTACCGCCATAGATTTGTTCGGGCCGATGCAGATTACTATCGGGCGTAGAAGAGAGAAAAGATGGGGCGTGCTCTTTACTTGCCTTACGACCAGAGCCGTCCATCTCGAGTTAGCCGCATCACTCTCGGCGAGCTCCACTATACTAGCCCTCAGACGCATGATAGCACGTCGCGGAGCCCCAACAATCATCTACTCGGACAACGGAACCAATTTTGTGGGCTCGGAACGAGAAATAAAAGAAGCAAGGAAATCGCTACCCGAATCCGTGAAAGATCATCCCGCCATCCGAGACATTACATGGAAGAAAATTCCGCCCGGTAATCCCGCCGCGGGAGGTTCGTGGGAAAGAATGGTAGGCGCCATAAAAGCCGCTCTGAAAATCACACTCAGAGAGAAGGCCCCACACGAAGAGGTCCTACATACGCTCATATTAGAGGCCGAAAACATAGTCAATTCGCGCCCTCTCACTCCAATCAATACCGATATGAGCGAACCTTCCCTCACCCCGAACCATTTTCTACTGCTGAGATCCAATGCTAGTAGCCCATGGGGCACCTTCAAGGACGATACGTCCCTAAAGTCATGGAAGACAGCCCAAGCTCTAGCCGACATATTCTGGAAGAAATGGATCGCCGAGTATCGACCGCTGCTATATCCGCGAGCCAGTACTTACAGCAAATTCAAGAATCCTGCTATAGGAGACGTCGTAATAGTAGCTGACAATACTATGCCGAGACGGACGTGGCCTAGAGGCATTATAGCAAAAACCTTTCCCGGCCCTGATGGCCATGTAAGGGTGGCCGACGTCCAAACTAACTCAGGCATAATCCGACGACCTACAAATCGACTTATCTACATTTGCTCCACTTAAATATTGTACTTTCGTACGAAGGGGGGACTGTCGCATGTAGGCTAGGTATTTTATGTAATAATTATAAGTTAGCTCGATCATATATAGCAGTAAGTAATCAGCTTAGATAATAAGAAAAAATCATTATATACAAAGACTTATTTCTTTTCGCTTTACTTTACTTAATATATAAGGTTAATTTCTCTCCATTATTGTGTTAGGATAAGATATGAAGCTTTGGTTAATTAAGATGTAAAACCACCTGAATAAATATATAAACACATAGAAAGCTTCATCGAATAGGTTTAACATTGTAAACAATAGGATTTCCAATAAGAATCTTGTATGATAACTTTTTAATCAAAATATGTTCTACCTATGTACATTATGTAATATCCATGTGTATTTACTGAAATAAAGAGATAATGTTGTGCAGATTACATTCACACATCGCACCAAGCACATGTAAGAATTGAGTCACGCCCTTCTTACGCATTGGCCCAATCACAGCTTAATCCAGCGACCACTATAAATATGGCCGCTCGATTAATTTGATTCATTCTCACGGCCGCCTCCGATCAAGCAACACAGCATTATGTGAATTATCTTCAAGTGTTATTATTTTATTAGGAGCTTCCCTCTACTATCGAAGACCTCCAAGTCCAGTTTAAATTCAGTTTCAAGAACAGTCCACGCTCCTCACAACCATACTTCTGAAGAAAGATAATTGTGGCAGATTAATACGTGTTTTATTTTCTAGGAAAGAAATGTAACGCGAATATTAAGCGAATACAGAATATACGACGTATTGAACCACTAGGGCTACATGCATATTACATATAGGTATCATTGCTCATGGGGACTAGTCACGCATCTGCAAGTACCATTAATACCTCAATGGCAAGTACCCATGTATTAAGACCAACTACGGGTAGGTTACCAACAATCGTAGTAATCATCATTTTGACGTTACCCTTGTTTTTTGTTCGTCCCGTCCCGATCTGTATGCTGGACCATGTTTGTTATTAGTTCACTTGTTAAAATGTATCTCAACCTTAGTATTCTATTAATGTATACGAGTTTAAAAAAAAAGTCGGAGTCAATCGAATATTAATTGCATGAATATCAATATTAATACCTAATTATCCACTCGTTAGAAATATGAGTTTATTACTCGGTGGTAATTCTGGCCCAAAAATTCGCTTGGCATGCGGCAGGTCCCAATTCAACCTGAGCGACTTCCGAACTACAACAAGTATTTAAGTTATAGAACGTAGTGGGGTATACTGGATACTGCGCTCCATGGCTCGTTGACTAACGCCGTGTTTTGACTTCTGAGCTCCTGTCAAAGACAAAGTCAGTGCACCGTAGGAAAGAATTGGATGAATGCACATGTCCATGGGCTTCCGCTTCAGTGATATGGGAAATTAACTTCATCAGATAAGTTTCATGGACCTTCGACCTAATTATTGTATGAAGCAGTTTACACTGACGTGAAATTGTCAGGAACGGCCCGACATGTTTCGAGCTTGTATGAAGCTCTTCATCTGGGTCTGCTACCCGTACACCGGCGCGGCAACTTTGTCACTGATTTTTCAATCGACGCTTCGCTATAAAACCGCGCGCCGATGGTGGGTGGGTGGGTGTTTGCAAGCCTGCGACTTGACCGAGTTTCGACCTCTTTATCTCAATTTATAAGTACCTAGAAAATAAATCAAAATAGTTCAGGCACCTCCCGGGTGCCAAGACTAGAGGGAAGATGCATTGCCGCGCTCTTAGCAATCCAGATGTGCCTAGAGCAGGGCAATGTGTCATCCCTCAGCTCTTACCAATTGGTAAAATTTAAAATAATAAAATAGAGGGCGTGAGGGATTTAAAAAAAGTCGGTCAATTGCGAGTTGGACTCGCGCACCGAAGATTCCGTACGAACTATGAAAGCATATTGCTTTATCGAAAAGATAAACTGCACTGAGCGACAAATTTAACTTTACCGTTGGAAAACTTACGTACTACTTTAAATAAAGAATTTTATATATAAAGATTTAATTACAAATATATATTTCAGATTTTCCTATACTTGTAGTATAAGATGGTATTACTTGCCAAATTTCATAGTTCTAGGTCAACGGAAAATATTTACCCCAAAAAATTTTAAGTATTAAAATATACGTCGTTACCGGCATATACGGTCGCATCTTTTTTGCATTAATTTAGAAATTTGATTTTATTCACAGCTTCAAGGAACTGTAGACCTGAGTACAAGGTTTTAATTTCAATTCGATACCTCCACGCGTTCACGTCATAAAGGGTCTCGACAGACAGATGGACTTACGGACGGACAACAAAATGATCCTATAAGGCTTCTGTTTTTTCCTTTTGAGGTACGGAATCCTAAAGAGGGTCACATGCGAGTTCAACTCGCGTAGAAGAAGTTCCATACCTAGAATAAAACATATTATGTTAATCTAATCGTAAATATTTTGTTATTGGTAACTAAAATTAGACGAGTGGTACCATATTATACAGTAAAATTGCTGAACATGATATCTATTGTTGAACTATACCGAATCCTATATTATTTTAGAATATATATGCTGACTCAAACGGAGTGACTGACAATTATCTATTCCTCTGCGCTGATGGCATTCTTCATGCCTGAACGGCAATTTACAGAAGGCACTTTTTTGCAAGCTTGTTTGTTCGTAGCAAGTATATGTTTGTTCGGGTGGAATCTTGCAACTCAATTTTGAAGCAGATATCGTCAACCGATTGAGCTGAAATTTTGCATACTTACTCATACTTTGATGACAATACAATAGTATGGTACTTACCATGAGCACGATGGGGCTGATCTGATGATGGAGCCGGAAGGTGGCCATAGGAACTCTATAATAGAAAAAGCAATCCTACCGAGTTTTGGGCTCTTTAGAATCGTCTCAGTGAGCATTTGATGGATATCCAAAGAAAAGTACAGTCAGCTATAAAAGCTTGTCACTAAAATGATTTTTTGACAGAAACTTATTATCAATTTTATTATACTTCGGTGATTTATATTTCAAAATGATAAAATCACTACGCGGCGCTACGCAGGGAGATAAACGCACTCCCTGGCCAAGGCAAGACGTACACTTTAGACAAACCACGGGCTATAATTCGTAAAGCCCCAGATTGCATATTTATGGCCCTCGCCTTGGGTTCGGGCTAATAACACCTGCGATCTGAGTCTGTACTAATAACCTTTACTGAAAATATATACATTTTCCGTACAAACTTTCAACCCTAATCAAATCTCTTAAGGGATGAGTTTTGAAAGATTCCTTCTTATTCCTTGCCTTCCTCGTAAACTTTACCTAATTTGACGTACTGTAAAACTTTTAGGACCCTAAGTTCAGTTATTTCGGCTCGGTGAAGTCAGTCAGTCAGTACCTACTTTTTATTTTGACATGTTTAAAAATAATTTGTCCAACCAAAAATTAAAAAGACAAACTGGAAGACATGACACTAAAGTGTGATCCTATAAGGGTTCCGTTTCTCATTTCGAGGTACGGAATCCTTAAATAATTGCTAAATAACATCTTCTTAGATAAGTTTTATCCTCAACCAATTGAATTGAATTGATTGTTTTAAGTATTAATTACGAAAAAGCGGTGACGTTACGGAATAGACCAATTGCCTGAGTTGAAATTTGTATCTCAGCTCCGCTTCACTTATGTGGAGACGCACCCTTACTGTTGAGTTTCTTTCGGCTTTCTTTTTAACAACGATATTCTCGTGGGAAATGTCGGTAGATTCACAATCTGACTTGTAAAAGTGCCCTTGTGGCCTACTTACTGAACTAATTAGGTACTTCATTTCATGTCATTTCAATCAGACAATCGTCCTTCCACTTACCAAACTTGGTCGCCCATCAGGTATTTCATTTTTAAAACGGAAAGAATAAACCGTTTATCATGAAGGCGGGAGCTCTCTGAGCTGATATTAAGCCCGTCGCCACCTCGGATCAAGTGGCCGGTAAAAAGTAAACACCTCTTCTGTTCATTATGAAGAAGCCATTTTATGGACTTTACTAACAACTTTTGTTTTTACGGTTCCGTAGGTATCCAAAGAGTAAAAACGGGACCCTATTACCTACTAAGACTCCGCTGTCTGTCTATCTGCCCGTCTGCCACCAGGCTGTATCTCATGAACCGTGGTAGATCATGAACTGTCTAGATAGTTGAAATTTTCACAGATGATGTGTTTCTGTTGCTACTATAACAACAAATACTAAAAAACAGAATAAAATAAATATTTAAGTGGGGCTCCCATACAACAAACGTGATCGGTTGCGTTAACTTTGCACTCATTTGTATGCGGCGCCATACATACCAGGTGCAAACTTAACTTAACCCAGCCAGTTAAGATGGGAAGTGTTTGTACGGAACCTTCGGTGCGCGAGTCCGACTCGCACTTGGCCGGTTTTTTTATAAAAGCTACTATTTACCTGTTGTCTACTTGTCGTAATTATCTACTCTCTTTGTATTTCATTTTTGATTTCCGAGGTGTAACTAGAGTTAGAACACGTGGTATTCAAACACTAGCTGTGCCCGCGGCTCCGCACGCGTGGAAATGATGATGATTTGCCCAAAAGGCAGCGGCGTCGAGAGCCCTGACCGTCGTATCCTACAGGTCAAGAAGCGAACAGGAATGTGGGCATGCCGGACACACCAGCAGATGCGCCATCGTTTGTGGTGCTGAGTTACAGACGCATTGAGTTGACTGGTCCCAAAGCAGACCCCATCGAGCCATGCTTACCCTACAGCGGCCAACTTGAGACCTAAGCCAGTTTAGTGTCTTCCAGATTGACCATGGTTCGTTTTGGCCAGGCAGTAATTGCTCCAAGGCTGGCACATATCCATCAGGTGGGGAACATGTGTTTTGCGACAACAAACGACGCGCATCGGCTGGGTGGGGGACTGGTGCTTCGTATGAAGCTCTTGCGACTTTTGAGCCGGACAGCTGGCGGTTCGTGACCGTGCTGTGGATGGCGTGAGTCATTCTCCTGGTTACGTTTTTCGACAGCACATGCGACTTCTCTATGGACACCTGGGGGAGCAACTCAATCGAGTGTAATTGCTACCCCCCGAAATTGGTAAAAAAATTATAGCCTATAATATGGCTGGGGATTTTCTCGACAGATTAATGAAGTTTTCATCAAAATCCGTTCAGCCGTTTTCACGTGATGCGCGGTCAAATAAACAGACAAAAAGATAAACAGGCAAAACAGATATACAGACAAAAATTCTAAAAACTGTTGGAAAGTGTTCTGTTATCGATTCTATGTACCTATCCCCCGCCAACTTTTTATCGAATATCTTCCCTGTACAGACTTTCGACCCTCTTCAGCTTTATTATATGTATAGATAGATGTCTAGGGGGGACCGAGGGGTTTTGAAACACAGAAACAGGTGAGTTGAAACAACATACATTTCTCGGATCTACAACCATTAGGGAAGCAAGAACGTGTTCTAAGGGGGGCGCGGTTTCAACTCACCTCTGTTTCAAAACCTATTGATTTCTGCTACTACCTGTAATATGATAAAAGTATCCTTATTCAATTTAGTGCGTTTCGTGTTTTGATTATGGCATTACATACGTATATATATATATATCAGACATTAGTAAACAAAACACTTTTTGAAAGGACGTTTTTTAAATGAGCTGCTACAATGCGCGTTTTTCTTTCAAACGACGATATTTTAAGTAAAGAGAATTAAAAAAAAAACCATTCAGAATTATGTGAAGTTTGAAAAGTCTTCAGAACTTCACGAAAACTTTATATGACTATGTAACAAAGTCATATATCAAGAAAACTCGGGCTCAGGTAAAGTTGGACGTAGCAAATTACTCTTCCGCGGCACACACCGACCGTTACGTTACTTACTTTGTCAATGGCCTTTTTTATGTGTTTTTGGGGTTTTGTTATGGAGATAATCCCTTATGGCGATTTCCTGGAACTTAAGCAATTTATATTCATTAGATTCATATGCATATTTCTAGCTCTGATTTTTATCTTTTGACGAACTTTAAAAGATAAAATACAAAGCTTGGTTTTCATATTATGACAACTTGAGGCAAGATTGCTAGCAAAATAAAATAAAATGCGAGTTGAGTAAAAAAAAAAATTCCTACCTTATTTTACATAGAACGTGAACGTGACGTGAGTAAACCCGTTTAAGTATTTTAATATATTTTAATATTCCTAACAAAATCATAAAATTCTCATAATATAAATAAAATACTGCTTATTTTACTAGTTATCATTATCAATTTCTTGAAACATAATTCATTCAATAGCGGACTTTATATCAAATGGTATACCAGTCAGCCTTGTATGAGCCAAATAGAGATACAATGTAATTTTTTTAAAACGTTTTTATAATATTATCACTGTAAATAACAAACTAACAAAGTTTGTAATAAACAATTTAACTAATCTTACTAGTCAATTTTAACCTACTTTTAATTGTTATATCGAAATGAAACTTGGCAAATGTTTAAATGTTTATTTATTAAAAATACAACATACATTTTGAGAGATTCCTTCGAGGCCTCTTCATCAAACTATGAAAACAGCGTAATTAACAAATTATACTCTCAAATCTGAAACTCAAGAACAACACTTTAAGTTAATCAAAATACCAGTGAACTAATAATAGACTAAGGTAACAACAAACTACACGTTACACTGTCCTTAAACTTTACACAACAAAGCGGTTTCCGAAACTTACGCAGTTTATCGGTAAGATGCGGAACTATATATGGAGCTTTAGAAATGTTTCCTCGAATTTCATACAAAAGACTGCTTATTTATGACTCAAACCAAAACTCTGTTATTGCTATTAACTTACACCGTGTTCAAGATTCATTATGAAATACAAACATAGGTATTTGACCGAGCGAGCGAAGCCAGCGAACGTCTTCGTTTTAGTTTCTGCAAAAATTGTTTCGTATCTCCGTTTGTCTGAATTTCTGGCCATTCTCGTCTACAGATCGCATTTTCAACAGATTCTTGGAAAATTTTGTGATTAGGTTTGATATCACTTCCTAGCCAATGCCTTGACGTAAAACTAAGCAAACCTCGGGCCTCACCTTCAGAGCGGGTATAAACCCAGCAAAAATCTGTTATTCCACCCGCGCGTCCCGCACCTAGAGCGCCCCGCGGTCAGTACACCACTCGTATTTCTATCCTGCTCGTTCACGCGTAGTATACCCCCAGTCAGTCAGATAAAACATAACGAATGTTTTATTATTGTACGCCGCTACGTAATGGAATACGACACGATGTTAATGAAGATTAAAAACCGGCCAAGTGCGAGTCGGACTCGCGCACGAAGGGTTCCGTACCACTGTCTACAAAATCGGCAAAAAAAAACACATTTGCTGTATGGGAGCCCCCTTAACTAGTCGTTCGCCCCGAACTGTCAACTCGCGAAACTTGGAAACCCCTGGTTCGATTTCGAACTTAAAATTGTTTTTATCTCATTTACCTACGTACCAAATTTCACTTTGATCGGATTAACGGTACTTGAGTTATCGTCGGACAAACATTCATACATACCCACATACATACATACATAATATTTATTTAATTCTGTTTTTTACAAGCTTTCTCTTAACTTGCAATGTATGTAAGTAGGTATGTAATATGTTTGTCCGGGTGGAATCATGCAACTCTATTTTGAAGCAGATAGGTATCGTCAACCGATTGAGCTGAAATTTTGCATATCTACTTGACTTGGATGACAATACAATAATATGGTACTATGGGGCTGATCTGATGATGGAGTCGGACGGTGGCCCTAGGAATTCTGTAATAAATAAAGCAATCGTACCGAATTTGGGCTCTTTAGAATCGTCTTGGTGAACAACTGATGGATGTTCAAAAAAAGTACAGTCGGCTATAAAATCTATTGTGGGCATATATATAATATTGTGGGCATAGTGGCCACACACTCGAGAAGTCTTATAAATGATTGCGACAGTAAGGCCGTCGAGCAGTTTAAAAGTATAATAGCAATGTTTGTGGGTGGTAAACGTACGAACTTAATTCAGCGGCAAACATACCAATCCAGATACGCAGCTGCAGTTGTGGCACATAAAAAACGACATAACGTACAACACACCATTGTACACTACAAAAATCGCTATTAGGTGAAAGTCCTCAATCGAAAACGAAAATGTTTGAGATTAAGCGGCTCCAAAAAAACATTTTGAGGAAAGGTTCAAAAACAAAAAAAAAATATTTTATTATCAAACCAAGTAAAGCAAACAAAGACAAATATTATAGGACACGCTGTGAAAAACGCGACATGTCAAAAGACATATATGAAAAAGAGAAAGCCAAATTTCTAAAAAATAGGGTGCGAACTGACTCCGAAAGGGCACAAATTGATAAAAACTATTTTGCAAAGACATAGTAGTGAATGGCTTGAACTACGTAGAAATATGTTAACGGCGTCAAATTTCGGAAAAGTTATTAAACGCCGCCCGACCACCAGTGCGAGTATAGTGAAATCTTTGCTTTACAAGAGTTGCATTTCACACATCCGGGCAATTAAGCACGGAATTGATAATGAACCGATTGCTCTCAAGCAACTTGAAGTACAAGAGGGGCTGACTATAAAATCATGTGGGTTGTTCATAGATAGTCAAATACCATTCTTGGCCGCAACCCCAGACGGACTGATTGGAGATGATATCATTGTAGAAATTAAATGCCCACTGTTTGCGTTCAAGATGCCCTTCGAAAAAGCGGTAAAGGATGGAAAAATAAAGTTTTGTAATTTGGAAAAAGGCAAAATGGTTATTAATAAGAACGATTCTTGGTATTATCAGGTTCAAGGGCAACTGCATATTAGCATATTACCAAAAGAAAAATGTGCCTTTTTGCGGTGTGGTTAAGCGAAGCTCAAAAGATTATTACTGAAACCATATATCGTGACGATGAGTTCTGGAAAAATAAAATGGTAGGAAAACTTACAGTTTTATACAGAACACATATTACCAGAATTAATTGACCCCCGTGTATCTAGAAATATGAAACTGAGAGGGCCAATGGTACCTACAAAACGCCAACTAAAAACGTTGACTGAGGAATTTAGCACGCCAGCAATCTGATCCAGAAACATGCCATCTCAGGTACTGTACCTCGAAAAAGTAAAATAATGGGTAAAATTTTAATACATACAGTGTTCTTATTTTCGACGATTAAAAATTAAATTTTTGACAAATTTGTGAGAATTTGAACTGTCTTGTCTTGTCTAACAACTAGACAGTTGAAATTTTCACAGATGATGTATTTCTGTTGCCGCTATACCAACAAATACTAATAAATATACGCTTCTGTCATAGCGTTGTTATAGCGGCAACAGAAATACATCATCTGTAAAAATTTCAACTGTCTTGTCTGACAACTAGACAATTGAAATTTTCACAGATGATGTATTTCTATTGCCGCACAACAAACACTCAGAAATATAAGTTTCTGTAAAAAATTTAATTTTTATCACGGTTCATGAGATACAGCCTGGTGACAGACAGACGGACAGACGGACAGCGAACTTTCACGTAAACAGTGGCGCCGCGGCCGCGACTATTAACACTGTACTTATTAAAAAGTTACCCATTTATTTTACTTTTTCGGGGTAGGATCGTCGGCCGCGGAATAAGGGAAGGTACCTAATAATAGTAAATGAGACAAACGTAAGTTAGTATCAACTTTAATGCTACTTAAATAGGTATTACGTATGCTAATATTCTGTTATCGACAAAACGTTATGTTTTACGCCTGAGGGTTGAGCAGAAGCAGACAGGCTGGAACTTATTGTTTCCAACGGTGATTGGGGTGACGGTGTATCTGATCTGAGATGGCATGTTTCTGGGTCAGATTGCTGGCGTGCTAATTTAGAAGACCTTGCCTCAGTTGACGTTTTTAGTTGGCGTTTTGTGGCTACAATTGGCCCTCTCAATTTCATATTTCTAGATACGCGTGGGTCAATTAATTCTGGTAATATGTGTTCTGTATAAAACTCTGTAAGTTTTCCTACCATTTTATTTTTCCAGAACTCATCGTCACGATATATGGTTTCAGTAATAATCTTTTGAGCTTCGCTTAACCACACCGCAAAAAGGCATATTTTTCTTTTGGTAATATGCAGTTACCCTTGAACCTGATAATACCAAGAATCGTTCTTATTAATAACCATTTTGCCTTTTACCAAATTCCAAAACTTTATTTTTCCATCCTTTACCGCTTTTTCGAAGGGCATCTTGAACGCAGACAGTGGGCATTTAATTTCTACAATGGTATCATCTCCAATCAGTCCGTCTGGGGTTGCGGCCAAGAATGGTATTTGACTATCTATGAACAACCCACATGATTTTATGGTCAGCCCCTCTTGTACTTCAAGTTGCTTGAGAGCAATCGGTTCATTATCAATTCCGTGCTTAATTGCCCGGATGTGTAAAATGCAACTCTTGTAAAGCAAAGATTTCACTATACTCGCACTGGTGGTTGGGCGGCGTTTAATAACTTTTCCGAAATTTGACGCCGTTAACATATTTCTACGTAGTTCAAGCCATTCGCTACTATTTCTTTGCAAAATAGTGTCTTTTTCAATTTGTGCCCTTTCGGAGTCAGTTCGCACTCTATTTTTTAGGAATTTGGCTTTCTCTTTTTCATACATGTCTTGTGGCATGTCGGGTTTTTCACAGCCTGTCCCATAATATTTGTCTTTGTTTGCTTTACTTGGTTTGATAGTAAAATCAATTTTTTTTTTTTGGTTTTGAACCTTTCCTCAAAATGTTTTTTTGGAGCCGCTTAATCTCAAACATTTTCGTTTTCGATTGAGGACTTTTACCTAATAGCGATTTTTGTAAAGTATACAATGGCTGCTTTGTGTTATATGCCACAACCGCAGCTGCGCATCTGGATTGGTATGTTTGCCGCTGAATTAAGTTCGTACGTTTACCACCCACAAACTTTGCTATTATACTATTAAACTGTTCGATGGCGTTACTGTCGCAATCATTTATAAGACTTCTCGAGTGTGTGGCCACTATGCCCACAATATACTGTATTCTTGCCCAAAATGAAGAGCTTTTGATTTTCGGCAGAAGGTCTTCACTTTTTTTTTCACTGCAACAATAATGCTCTAAACAGTCATTATGATGACCAAAGGCATGATAGCATGAATTTGAGATATCGGTATATAGCCGGTTTATCTTTACACCCAAAGCTGTATCCACATCATTATTTTTATGTTTTTTGATGGCCGAACAAATAACTTTCCTAATGGCCAGTATTCTTCGCGTGGTAAGCATTTTTCGCATGACCAATGGATATTTTGTATCCGTACTGACAGATGTTAACTTGTTGCACAAATTTCTTAGAACATGATTGCGACATTCGATCTTCTCAACGGTAACATTCTTATAGGGCCTTTCTTGCAGAATTTTCGCATACGTATTCGAATCACCATCAGCAATAACTCTACCCTATATGACGTTATACATATCCACCGAACTTTTAAATGCTTCTGCTATAATTTCTGCCTCCATACCAGAAGAAGCACCGGTATAATTTTTGAAGCATGTATGTTCTTTTGGAGGTGTTTCTTTATTTTGTGCACGTGCACATATGCAGCAATATTTATTCTTAACGCCTAAGAACAGAACCTCTCCGAATTTTCTACCAACAATTGCAGCTGCCCCGGAAAGTGCTGAATAGTTTTTTTTGTAGGAGCGCTTAGACCAGCATGCATCAGCAATAACATCAATGACTGCTATTCCATCTTTAACCCTATCTTCTTCTATTGCCGCTAGTCTTTCACGTTCTGCTGCAGCTGCCATAATCTCATGAGCCGTTTTTTCCCATTGTTCGCAAATTTCAGTATGCTTTTTTGCATACATTTGTTGGGTCAATGTTGGGAGGTTCATCGCAGCACACAATCCTTGAAATTGTTCCAAGCCAATTCCAGCGTTAGAAATGCCAGAAACTGCAGCTGTGTTTATATCCAAGTTTTCAGTTGGCTGTGGATCCGAGGTGTCGACAAAAAGTTCAGCTTTACACATGTTACAAGTGAACTTTAATTTTGAGTGTAAGCCTTTTTTTGTTTCTCCGGTCATGTCTAGGTTTGTCAAATTACACCCAAACTGTGGTGCATGATTAGAAATGGTTTTGAGTTTTTCAAAAAAATATAACTTGTCTATCACAAGCCTTTCTTTAGAATCGTAATTATGATCAGAATCGTTTACTTGTGAAGGCAATACTTTTTTTGTAACTTGCTTCTGTTGCTTTAGCTGCTTGCATTCTTGAGAGTTACTGCAAACAAATATTAAATTTTTATATTATTTATTACAAAGAAAAAACTGAAATGTAAGCCACGTGTATACCAATGAGCGTATGAAAATTAAAACAAAAATGTGTATCTAGGGAAAAAAATATTATATTTTTGGTTTATGCAATGTTCGTATATGCACTTTTGGAAGTTTGGGTCAATAAGAAGCACATACCGTTCCGGCGAAAGACAGTTGTCAGTTTGCAATTCCGCTGTGTTGTCGATATTTATGTTCTGACCTTCATTACTATCACCAACATTTGTCAAAACGGCGAATGTGGGTCTAAAAAAAAAAACAAAAATTTACTCAAATTATATGTATATATATGTGTATTTCTAGTAGAACTAAAACTCTGGGAATACATACTCGTCTAGTAAAACGCACTCATCCACAATGGTTGATTCAGTAATAGGATCGACAGGCATGACCTGTTGTGGAACTTGTGTATCAACTTCTTCCCTAAGAATACTTTCATTCCCCGATCGTGCTGCAGCGACTCTGGAAATTTTCGAACATAGTAGTTTTGTTTATAAAGAATATGGGATCAAAATTACTATCATAACAAGAAGCATCTTCTGTTTTTGCATATACTACCCTTTCGTTGTACGCCCGCGCGGTCACGCTGTTGCATTATGAACTTTCGATTGTACTTTTTAAGGTTGAAATTTCTTCTTCATTTTTAAAATACTAACGTATATAAATTTTACTTCACAACGAAATAGTTCAATTATTTCCGTAATAAATTAATGATTATAAAAACGAAACTTAAAATAATCATACCTTCGACAATTTGCCATGATTTGACTTTTAAACTTTTTAGTTTCTCGTTTCTTCCGGCGTTTATAAGAGTTTTTTTTATTTGCCATAATTGTTGGTGTAAATACTCGTATAACTGGCGTAAATGTGGCGTGGGCGCACAGAAGCACAGTCTTCCCTTCTCAAAGGAGCGATCGCAACTGAGCGAGCAGCGGCCGGTGCGACAGAGCATACCTCTTGCCACGCGAAACATGCGACGGGGGAGAGTATTTTGCACGAAGTAAAAACATACTAAGCGCCAAATTTGTTATATCTGAATAACTCGATAACTATACCCTTTAAAACAAAAACACCAATGTCAGCGCTTCTTATTAACACGAATAATTATATATATTTTTTTCAGCTCAATCGTGTCATCTATTTTGAAATAAAATTGAAAATGGGCGAAAAGTAGAGGTATATTCACAATTTTTTTCTATCGAGAAAATTCGGTTCCACTATGATTTCAATTAATGCCAAGTACTCCAATAGTGATGTAGAATCTGTATGATTTTTGTCAATCCATTAAAACTCAATTAAGATAGGAAAAAAATCAATTTCGATACATCAATTTATCTTTATACCCGCTCTTCAGTTCGGTCCATAAACACCTGCGATCTGGGACTTTCACGAATTCACCGCCCAGGTATGTAATGTACCTATTGTGATTATACTCTCAGTAGGATTGCAGATGGGAATTTCATTAAAAGATATTGGAGGCCATTACCTTTGAACCTTGTAGTATAGTCGGTAGTTGGCGAATGGGATAAAATGGTCTTCTGCTCTCTTGGTTTCTACGTCAAATGAATAGTTAACCAATTTATGTTGTCTTTTATTTTTATTCACAGACAAAACTTTAATCTAAACCAGTTTTGATTAACACGTTATTTTTAATAGAATTACCAACCAAACCCTTAATACAAAAAGAACTTAAAGCGTCAATTTATTTGCTTTACGCGTCATAACGATGAGTTTAACTGCTTTTTTACTGCACCCCGCCTTTTCTCTGTTTCCCTTTTACATCGTAAAAATAAAAATGTCTTTTCGCGATAGTCATTACAGTAAAAAAACTCGCGATGGCAGACACAAGTCGGAAAGACGCATTATAAAATTGGCATGGATAAACATTTTACACTGAAGATATTTCAACAAGATCAACAAGAACAGCTTCGTTCTCGCGGAAAAGCAAAATTATCATAACCCTTTAACTCTCTTTTTGTTTTAGCGTAGTCTTGTAAGAAATTATTGTGTAACCATCTCTAGATGCACAGATACTTCTATATAGCCAGCCAACCAATTGGTCTACCACTTTTCGACTATATTTCTCGAGAATTAAGGTCCAAAAGTGGCAGACCTGTTTCTTGTCTGACTCTACAAAGCATATTTGATATCTGTACGGACCTTTTCATGTGGTGTGAATGAATAGATGCATTGAGTATTTGAGTGGTCTCAAAATGGTATATTTCTTATAAAGTATCTTAAACGTTGAGCCTCTTTTAAATATTACTATACTTAAGGATGTCTTTTTTGAATTAGGAGATGCAATCAGAATCAACTTTAATAACTTATTTATGTAAAAGACCTAAATGTGTTTTTTTTTTAATATTGGCACAACATAGGGGATCCACTTCGTCTTATGGTAAGCAAAAAGGGAGCCCAAGTTGCAATGGGAAATGACACGAAACCAACAGTACCTTGTCAGTTGATACTGCCGCGCTGGCCCGAGCGATGCTTCTTTACGTTTCGTTTGAAAAGTTCCATGTTGTAAGACGGAGGAAACACATGTCCAGGTAAGGGATTGCCAAACTTATTGGTACGCGTGGGAATATTTTCCACGGTAAAGCGATAACATCGCAAACCAGCACGTGTGGTTCTATGACCTAAAGAGAAAATAGCTCTTCAGAATACGGCGATAGAAAACGCTCAGCGAACCAATATCCCTAATACGTAATTGAAGGGGTACTCTAATCTACTTACACTAATCTACTTATACTATACTTACTCTAATCTACTTTTATTAGTCAATTCGTTACAGTAAAGGTAACTAAACTTTTTCAATATCTCGTGCATAGGCACACCTTAATTCTTATTTGACTAGTGTCTTTTTCGTGATAGTTATGCCCTTACTAAACTTTTTTATACTACTTACGCCACGTCTGGACTCTGGACCTTCTTTGGGTAAATGGTTTTAACGGCTTATATTTGCATTTGCCAGTAATATTATACTAGAGTGGCCTTCTAGGCCACAAACTCGTTCGCTGGGAATTAAATTGTATTTGATGCAACAGTTGTATAAGAGGGGCCACAAAATGCGAACTCGTGGCATCTTTTCCGAGCATTTTTTGACACCGTTATACGCGTTGCATTCAATACTTCATCTTCGATACGATAGTCGAACTCGCGTAGGTACTATGAAGCATTGCATATTGCTCTAACAAATAGATAAACTGTAGGTAAACTGTACGACAAACATAACTTTACCGTTGGAAAACAGTTTTACGTATTTTAAAATAAATAAAGACGATATTTTTTTATGATTTAATCAGAATCACAAATGGTTATAGATTTTAGATTGTTCCTAATACTTGTTGTGGTGTATTTCTTGCCAAATTTCATAGTTGCCAACGAAAAGTAGGTACCCTATTTTCCTGATTTCTGCCGTATCTTTTTAAACGTTAATTTAAAGTTTACGTCTTCAAGAGCCTGCATCCTGAGTATGTGGTTCTAATTTCAACTCGATACCTCCACGCGTTCCCGAGACGGGCGGACGGACGGACAACAAAGTGATCTTATAAGGCTTCCTATTGTTTCTTTTGAGAAACAGAGCCCTTAAAACAAATTAAAAAATAAAATAAACATGAAATTAAAGTAAGTTACAAATTATTATTAATTACAATATTTATATTGTTAGAGATAGAAATGAATTGAGAAAAACTGTTATAAAATACTTTTTCTCAAACATGCAATGAAATATTGTCTTTACGTTCCTTATAATAGGCTCGGAAGTAGGTATCGCTTTTTGGGCGCAACAACTCGAGAGGAGGTAAAGGGATTTCATACTGCTTTTCAGGCCTAGGCCTGCAAAGTAACTTTTTTTTGGTTTCAACAATAAGGTCATTCACACAGCTGGCTGGTTTGACAAAAAGCAGGTTTCGTTTTTAAAGGTTGGTTGTTAGACTAAAATGTCCTATTTGTCAATTAATAAAATGTTGTTCTTTGAAGTATATTTTTTTATTTCATTGTATGTTTGAGAAAAGCACTATACATGCCTCGTCGTGAAAACGGCCTATACTATATACTTACTTGGCCGGAAATCCTCATTTTCCCGGCCTCTGATGTAATGTACTATTACAAGGGTTACAAAATGTAAGTATTTATATTAAAGTTGGTAATTGTATAACGACGGGAAAAAAACTGGAGTAGATAAAGAACCTACTTTTTTACTTCATCCTATTACGATAAAGTTAAAAGAGGAGGTAGGTTAGTCGAGCTACGAGTACGAACTTAAAAAAGTTAAACACAACCCTATAAAAAAAAAGACATATCTAGGTCCGAAAAACACGGTAAAAGCCAAAACGGAAGATCAGTAACTACGACTTTACGCGACTTGTTAGTTACATCACATTATGGCGTATTCGGAAGAAAAATACACTTACCTACTTTTTATGGTTCTAAAAAACAGCGGCAATGATTGTGATGTTTTGACACAATCTGGTGCATTTTTGAGAAAAGCGAGAGAGTCTCAGCCGGAAGGGCAATTCCTGGCTTTGTATTAAATTAAATGGACTCCCAAGGTCGTCCGTTTAAACTTAATACTCAGCCAGCAATTGCCTACTTCCCTCACTTCGACAATTTAAGCAACTCGCACTACAGTTGAGTTTTAATTAGCCGAAGTGATTTGACAATGGCAGTAGTGCTTATTATTTTTAAAACAATGCTGATATTCGATTCTATTTATAAAACATAATATGGTATAACAATTAAAAAGTAATCTTAATCACATTGCGTTCATAACTATCAATTTACTCCGGCTAATTTAAACTTTCATTTGTAAGTTCCACTAATAAAATATGTAGGTACCCTTGGTTGAAATTAATATAATTTATTCATTCATATCACCCTGTTGCATTGGTTTTTTATAATGTCGTAGATAAATATAGGTTCATGCGCGCGTTCGATATTAGGTACTATGGTCTCGGACGTTGCTCATTCATGGAAATACCTAGCTAATCCTGTATTTTCGTCGGAGGCGAAAAATAGAAAAATGACATTTAAACTCCACAATTAATCATGGCAATCAAAATGAGAAATCCAAAGTTATTTAGTATCAAACTCAACGTGAGCATATCAGGATTATCATCACCAAGCCCTTCAGTTTCGGCATTTCTTCTCAGCAGTGGTCTCCTCTTGTGAAATGCCGGTACACTCAGACATGTAAAAGTGCTTTTTTGGCTTAGCCAAACATTGTCGCAACACTTGCTACAGTCAAACGCTCACTTCCACCAATCTGTCCGCTTTTCCGCGAGTTATTCTCGGTTTGATAGTCGATTTTGAAGGCAATCATGTCCCGCTTCGCGCAGTTCTAAGCGCATATAGTACCTATCGAGTATTTTTGCGCAGTTGGTATTATATCATTATAATAAATAAACTGCGTAATGGTCATTATTTGCATATTTTTCTGGATGCGTGAATCTCAATTATATACCTAATCAAAATTAAATTATATTCACAACAGACCTGGTAGACCCCTGAAAGCGTGCGGTGCAGGGCCGATTATAGTTGGTTGGTCAGATCAGAGGTAAATTATTTTTCATTAACTCCCTCGTTATCTTAATAAAACAGACTTTCATGCAACAGAATTTCTAACAGTCAATACCAAAAATAATCAAATGGAGTCATTCTAAACATAAATTGTGTCTAGACAAGGAAAGCAACACATCATCACACACACCATTAAATTAAATTCGTGGTTAGAAACTTTACCGAAAAACTAATTCGATGAATTTAGCTGTTTAATATTATATTTATAAACAAGAGACACACCTGTCTATATTATTGTCGTTACAAAAAATATGAAGTTCGGCCAAAGAATTCGCCTAAAACTGCACACACACCCGCGAATGCATATCAGACACATTTATCGATAAACAGACACGGCCAACGTAATATGAACCGAATGGAAAGCTGGCAGTTCCATTATTCGTATTGTTTGCCAAGAGAATCGAGTGTTAGTAGAGCTCAGAGTAGGGTGGATGTGGGACGATCTGGGATTATTCTTCCGGAGGGTGCGCCGCGACGGCGCCACCGACGCTGACTCAGCGCAGCCAAATCACAGAACCGCTGCAACTGACTCACTCTCATATTTATTTTCTACAATAGGTATATATAATATTTCTTTAGATACATTTAATAATGCTAAAACGCTAATTCTTGGTATGATAATATTTTGATAATTTAACTTTTGTATTGATGATATATTCTGGGAAAGTGCTGGTAGTTTGTAGTAGCTGCTGGCAGTAATAAGCACGCATTCTTAGAAAACGGTACTTTGCACATTAAATTGAAATTCACTGTCCTTAGTCGTATACAATAAAAACAGTTGATTTCAATTGTAGTAGGTACTGTATAATACAGTACCTACAATTAATAATTAAAGTAGTGATTTAGTTTCCTATTACAAACTCGCTATAATAACTTTCTTTCTGTGGCACAACAAAGAATATATTGCACCTTTTGTTATACAATGAAAACACCATTATTTCACTTCGGTAATTCATATCCCACCAAAACATTTCATGTAAAATTGGCGGCCAAGACTCACATGCTCATGACGCTTTCGCTGTAAAAAGTTATCAGATCCCAGGAAAAGCCAAGCCCCTAAGCCCTGACTTTACTAACCTTACACCTTGGTTTCAAAAGTATTGCTTGGCTGTTTCATAGGTTACCGTAAATATATAAACCGTAAAGGGCCAAACGGTCCGTTGGACTTATTTACGGTACTATGAAACGGCCAAGCCATACTTTTGAAACCAAGGTGTAGGGTTAGTAAAGTCAGGGCTTAGGGGCTTGGCTTTTCCTGGGATCTGATAACTTTTTACAGCGAAAGCGTCATGAGCATGTGAGTCTTGGCCGCCAATTTTACATGAAATGTTTTGGTGGGATCTCATTTCTTTTTGTAAGGTAAGGCACCTTTTTAATTTTTTTTGGGCTGTAGCGTTTCTTGAGCATCAGTCTTCAGAGCTCTATCTTTGCCTATTTTTCTTGTTGATATCATTTCCTCTTACGCATTCGTCTTACGCTTAAATCTGCTTAAGATGGATATAAAAATCATTGAGTCAACAATCAAAAATATAAAATTCCGCGTGTTAATTGCGCTGCATTTATTATTGCATTTTGGTAGGTCTATAAAGAAATATTTAAAATACGAAGTCAGTGTAGATACAGAAGTAGTAATAATTGTGTATTTAAGAAATACTTACTTTTAGCCCCATATATAATATACACTTTTATCCCCTATTATGGGAACCCCATACAAACTTACATCCCCTCATTTAAAGGGTTTTATTTATAATAAGGAGTCCCTATATCAATTTTCAGACCTTTAGTATCAAAATTTGCAGAATTCTCATACAAACTTCCATCCCCTAGTTTAAGGGGTTGGGGGGTAAAAGTTCCAAGTTTTAGAATTATTTTGTTGTTTGTGTACTAATACTAGCTTACATACCAAATTTCAGCTTTCTAGGTCATCGGGAAGTACCCCAGAGGTTTTGATACGTCAGTGTATAAGTGAGTGGCAAAATCGGCGTATTTTAGGTACCAATAAAACCTAAAGTATAAAAGCTAGATCAATGAAATTTTGTACATTTCATATGTTCCCTAACTGCATCTTAACCTGTGAATTTTGGCTCTCTAGTGTTAACTGGGACGAAACTATGAGGGTTTGAAAATGAGACGAAACGGTTCGAGAAAAGGTAGGTAGTGCCCCGCCTTTTTTTTGTTCGTCTTGGCGGGGGCACTACCGTGCCCCCAGATTTCATAACAAACACTGACGCCACTCGAGTTAATAATGTTGTCCAGCAAATAATAATGATCGTCAATAATCACAATATATTAATTGATATTAATGGTAAATAGTGTGCGGCCGACGCTGTAGTATTTCTTTATACGTACCTATTGTTTCATTCATACTATATCCTGAAAGTCATTATGAGCTTTATGTGTAATTTTGAAATTTGAATCATTTATTGCTATTGATGATGGTGAACAGCAATGTTAACTTAAATAATTTTAGTTTTATTTTGAAAAAGGGCACTCACTGTGAATGTATACTCGTATATCACGTAATGTGCCTTCCTAAATAGTTTTCTACAACGTACACGTATACGTTCTAAATGTGTAGATAATTCAAATAATAGAAGATGATGTCCACAGCTACGTGTGAAAACGTTTTTCGATGGTCGTTCGCTCAGTTAGACATGTACTCACCACATTGACGTTGGTTCCATGAAAAAATATCGCCCGATGTTCTTAGGCCGATCTTCCTATACTTTATAACCTGAAGTCTAATTTACTATTTTCTTTTTACAAATTTTATGGTTCTGAGATAACGGGTGGCAGGACCCTTACCGGTGGAGCACTATAGGATTGCATATGAAAAAAAAAAGAATGAAAGAAGAAGAAAAGAAAAGAAGAAGAAAAAAAAAGCCAAAATAACCATTGAATCACCTTTTGAAGTCGGTGGCAAACCTCACGTAAACTTGCGTGGCATCTGTTTTCATAGTTTAATAATTGAGTGGTTTGGCTCCGTTCAAATGTAATTTGTACAGTCGCCATCAGATATATCGCAGCATATAAGGCGTCCATAAATATCTGAACATGTACTGTGCCGCCCAGTAAATAAGAGTCGTGTTCAGATATTTAGGAACGCCTTATCTGCTGCGATATATTTGATGGCGACTGTACATGATCGGGTTCTTTTTGGCTTTTCAGTTTTTTGTAAGTTGGTTCTTTTTTTGTAAAATTTATTTTTATTTTTTTTATTTTAGTGACTCAAATACTAAATAATCACTTTTCCACAAAAAAAAATAACCGACCTCAATGGGCGAAATGGAACATACAATAACACTTATATGATTTTCTCATGGATGTCTTTGTCAGAACTGGACCAATTTAAATGGAACCACACAGGAAGCACCAGCTTTCAAATAAAAAAAGAATCATCAAAATCGGTTCACCCGGTCAAAAGTTCTGAGGTAACAAACAAAAAAAAACATACAGTCGAATTGAGAACCCTCCTCCTTTTTTTAAGTCGGTTAAAAAAGCCAGTTTTGTCATTACCCCTTCAAATCTTCTTTGACGCCAGACCAGCTTTGTCTTCTTTATAAGACTCAAGTTCGGTCGTGCATTGAGTACTGCTCGCATATTCTTTGGGATGGTTCCGTCCAAATCTACTCGCTGCTCTTGACATATTGCATCGGCGGGCGGTCCGCATCATAGGTGACGAAAAAAGTACCAGGTTCCTCGAACCCCTTTAATTACGTCGGGACATTGGGTCGCTGAGCGTTTTCTATCGCCTATCTATATATACCATGGTGCTTTTAAGAACTATTTTCTCTTATCCCATCCTCCCATTTCTATCATAGAACCATACGTGCCGGTTTGCGATGTCATCGCTTCACCGTGGAAAATATTCCCACTCGAAGAAATTTGGCAATTCCTTCATCTGCCGAACTATAAAAAAATTGAACTCTTTTCCGACGCAAGTGTTTCCTCCTTCTTATAACATGGGGAAGATCCAAACGAAAAGTAAAGAAGCATCTCTCAGGCCAGCATGGCAGTGTCAACTGACATGCCACCGTTGGTTTCTTGTCAGTTGCCATTGCGACTTGGGCTCCCCTTTTTGCGTACCATTAAGTAAAGTGAAGCCACTATGTTGTAGGTTGAAATAGTTTTGTGATGATTATTATTATTTTTCACACTAAGGTAAAGCAAAAAAGAAGGAAATAACTTTTCAAACATCATACACAAAAATCTTCCAACGTTTCACCAAAGCAATACCTACCCGAGTGGAAAAGCTACTTATACTAAGTATAAGCAGCAAGAAGGTGTATGTAACACGGGATTTGTGAATCCAGCCGCAAAATCTACTTAACACTTCGCAGGCCACTTGTGCTACTGTCGTGAGCGTGAGTAATTAAGTTCTCTTCAAGAATCAACTGTGAATTCTTCATACAAATATTATGGAGTAAGACTTGGTGAAAATGTAGTTCTGTGTAGGTACAATAATAAGACATGACAAGATAGATAGGTATAAAAATAATCCAACATAAATAAAGAAGTAGGTTAAAATTAACTTCCGAGATTTAATTAGGTACGTTTAGTAAGTAACAAACAATAAACAAATTAAGTTACAATTGAAGCTATTAAAGCAAGTCATTTTAGTCAGTTTATGTCATTATTTATAAAAATAAAAATGTGATATTTTCACATAAAAACATAGAATCGATAAAAAAAGACTTTATAAAAATACTATTAAAGCAAGTTAAAATAGTATTTATAAGCGATTATAGTTATAAAATTATTCAATATGGATAAATATTATGTGGGTAAGTACTATAATTATGCTAAAATCAGGTCAGGATGAATTTTCGTCGAATGTTTAATTTCGCCGAAAAATCGTAGAAAGCATTTTTCTTTGCAACCGTAAACTTTTTGAGATGCTTAAATAATGATACTTGAATTATGAAAAAATTATGACTACAGAGGAATAAACATTCTGCAAAATTATTTTCGGCGAAATGAAAATATTCGACGAAATACGTTTCTAGAAGTCAAAGGGATCAGGGAAAACATTTAAACCAACCGGTACCGTACCTCAATCGGAAAAAAAACAGGGAAGAAAATTTTTGAGAACGCGTGCAGGCATCGAGTTGAAATTTAAACCATATACTTAAGTCTACGGTCCCTTGAAGCTGTGAAAAAATCAAACTTCTACGTTAACGGGAAAAAAATATACGGCCGCACATAAAATCGCAAAAAACTTATATTTCGACACTCTCAAGGGAATCAAAATGATAGGGTACCTACTTCCCGATGACCTAGAACTATGAAATTTGGCAAGTAATAAATCTGAGAACTAAACATTTGTAATAAAATCATAAAAAATATAGTCCTTTTTAAACATCATATTTGGGGAACTCGCGTTAAGTTTGCACCTCGTTTGTATGCGGTGCCATACATTTCAGGCGCAATCTTAACTCAACCAGGCCAATTAAGATGGGATAAGTGAAAGTTTGTACAGAACCCTCGGTGCGCGAGTCAGACTTGCACTTGGCCGGTCTATTTTATGACTAAGTCACTTAGCTACTCATTATAAAGTTTTTTGTTTCTTAATAAACTTGTCTTTAATATATAACCGGATCACACTTAACCAACGTTTTCCTAGAACATTCAAATTCTGTTGAAATCGTTTTGACATTTCGTATTTTTAGTGGTGACTGGTGAATGTAGATCGTAAACTATTTACGTAAGAGCATCCCCCTAAGACATTCCGCTATCCCCTTGCAAAATGCTCGCGCGCCATGTCGCATTGCGGGAGGGTCTCGAGAGTGCAATCCACAAGCTGCAACGGGAATATAGGTATCTTCCATCATACGAGGTCTTCTTAACCTAATTTACATATAATACAACACTTAAAACTTTGTAAAAAAAAAAAACTGTTGATTTAAATAAATTAAAAAAAAAAAAAAAATTGATCGACTGATTTATTAGCAGAGCTCGGAATACGTAGTGCCTATTTACCTAAGCTTCGGGAGAGGGCGTAGTAAGGTACTTAAGAGTTGTAACCACCAAAAATAATGTTCATTTTTCTTCGGAATCGGTTTTTTCTGATTAATTCTATTACTTCATACACATTACTTATTATCTCTGGAGGTCAAATTTTTCCTTTTGAGTTATCAGAAAATTCCCGAAGTCAATACTATAAAAAAATATTATTGGTGGTTTTAATGACTCTTGCTTATGCACTCTAGCAAAGTTTCTATTTGTTAGTGATCTTTATGAATGAGAGATTGGAAAAAACATTACAGATCATGCTCAACAAAGGTGCCAACTGGTGCCACTTTGTCTCTCACGTTACAAATACTTGACATTGACATTTATAATGCTGCTACCTATAGTTTCTACAAGGGATCGTGCGTAAAGAAAGTCCTGCCATCTGGTGTCATGGTGGTGGTGGTGGTATTTTCACTTTATCGAATTATTTATTTATTTAGATGTAGGTACACAAGGAATTTAGGACCTACGTAGCAGTAATGAGTCCCTGGCCCAAGTGATATTGATTCCAATTTCACTGGATATTGTCGTTGACATGGAGATGGGCTGACCGCCTTTTGAAGGTCGCTAGAGCTCGCTGAAGGTATAATGGAGTTTTTCAGGTGAGACCTATCGACGATGTTTTGATAGTGTGGTGATGAGAGAGTACGGAGTTTAAATAGATAATGATAGTGCACAAATACGTGCCATCAGAAAATGGTCTAATAACAATAAGATAAGGGAGCTCAGTAAGCGCCTGAGGGAACAGGGGAATCATGCGCGGGCAGTTTTCTCAAAGGCTTTCCAGAGCCATACAGCGTGAGAATGCTGCCTGCGTCATGGGCACCTTACTGAGGCGTCTTAGTTTTATGAATTTTAATCTCATTTAGTTTGTAAATCTCATAATTAGATGGCATTAATATCCTTTAGTCACTTTTAAAGTCTTAACAGATTCGTTTAACTTATTTCTTAAATTTTGTTTTTCTATTAATCTGCCTTCTATAGATGCAAGATTTTTTTTCTCTTTATCTACTTATTTGCAAGAGCAATTTATCCTAAAATTCGAATCCACAAATTTTCCTTAGTCAAACGCTAACATCTTATGCATTAGAGCATTGATTCGCTAACTGCTGTATTTTAAACCGTCCCGCTGATAGGGGGAGCTCTAAGCCGACTTATAAATTGCTTTCGGTAATTTAATATATCGTAACGGCGGTGTAGGGGTTCGCCGCGCTGCAAAACATTTAAGCTAAGATTTTACGAGATTCAGAAAAATGACACGCCAAGTACTTAGTGGTTTCACTTGTGCCAAAATTATACGAATTTATCTGTATTAATTGTACCTACTCTAAATCAACACACATTGCACTGCTTTCATCTACACACTGGTAACTGTTTATCTGTACCTAAATGGAAAACAGATCTTTTACTAACCAACTTTAAAAAAGAAGTAAGTTCTTGAGTCGAACGACTTTATGGTCCTACATGTTTTTATATGCGAATAAATTTGTTTTAATCCCCGACGAAAAAAGAGGGGTGTTATAAGTTTCACATGCGTATCTGTGCATAGGTACCTATTTGTATCTGTGTGTCTGTCTGTGGCATCGTAACTCCCAAACAATTTGAGTGTATATTTTTAATCGAAAGACTTGTCCGTCTAGACGGTGGTTAGCTATGTTTGGTGGAAATAGGACCAGTAATTTCCAAGATATTCAGGTTTTATTGGAACACAAGTAACAAGATCTCAGCCGGTATTGAAGTTATGAGTTCCAAATTATGTGTTTCTGTTCAGCTTTAGTATCATTTTCAATATCACCCATTGAATGCGAGTTTCGCGATGACCAGTGGTTTCGGGGGTGTTTTTAATTTTCATTTAGGTTATTTATAAAAACCTTCGATCACCAAAATGGTCCCTTCTTATCAGATCTGATGATGGAAACAGTCCGAGACGAGTGAAATTCCACTTAAGAGGTTTTCGTCAAGTCAAGCACTGCATGACACCGCATCAGGTAGCAGTTATAGGATATGATTATTTCGGGTTTAAACAAAATTGGCACATCACTACTCCAGGCATAATGGGACGTCATTGTTATAAATGAGGAACCTTATAATACAATTGGCTAAATTAGTTAATTTCCGTGTTCGAGTAAGCTGCACCGTTCGTTGTCACGATACACTCAGAATTGCGTTTATTTTCCCTATAAAGCTAATATTGTTTAAAATTTAAGTATTCAAGCCGTAAAATGAGTTTAAAATCTAAATTAAATGGGTAATTATCACGAACAGCTACGGGTAATGAATGGGGTTCATAAAATGCGAGGTAAACTCATTGGCGTTCATTTTGACGACGCGGTTGGCGCAGTGGTTAAGCAACGCCTACTGAGCTGACGATCCTGGGTTGGAATCCCGGCAAGGGCAAATATTTGTGTGATGAACACAAATATTTGTGCCTGGGTCATAGATGTTCTATGTATTTAAGTATTTATTTATCTATATAAAGGGTTCCGTATCATAATCTATAACAAGTTTGTTGTATGGGTGCCCCCCTTAAATATTTATTTTGTTTTATTTTTAGTATTTGTTGTTATAGCGGCAATAGAAATACATCATCTGTGAAAATTTCAACTGTCTAGCTATCACCGTTCTTGTGATACAGCCTGGTGACAGACGGACGGACGGACGGACGGACGGACAGCGAAGTTTCAGTTTTCTAAATGTCGGAAATGATTTGTTTTTGTATCTACCCTAAGGCGTACCTCTTTGTGTATTGTTAAGGTGTAAACCATTTCCATATTCAGGGTCATAATTCCATATCCTCTCTGATATTTCCGACGTGGCGATATACCTAGTATACCAACCCAGTCGAATTATGTTCGCGCCTTATTTATGTGCGACACCATATATATTAGGCGCAACTTAACTTGACCGGGTAGTAACGTGCAATGCCACTTTATGCAGCTTCGATCATGAATGACAGACAGAGAATATATAGTATAGAGACATCCCGTGTTATCTCAGTAGGTACATTTAAATGGAATTTAGATTACATACTAAGATGACAGATGTCATACACACAAAGCAAATCGGAATTTACTATTATAAAATATCTCACGTACTGATGTTAAATACTGATCAAATAAATACAGTCCGTGAGCTCTCAGATTGCGATTCGGGTTCGGGTGAAAACTGAGAGGTTCGTATCTGGACTGCTTAAGAGTGAGCGTGACGGGTATACAACGCGAATCGTATTCTGACAGCTCACGCACTAAGTTAAATTCTCGGCGCCTTGTCCAAACGGACGAGGCGTGTCAGCGCCAAATCACGCAAAGGGCCCCGAAGGTCCCGCAGATTCAACTAACACAAAAAAAAACTAAGTTAAATACGCCGTCTCTATTGACATGTGTCTGAGTTAGATAAAAATAAAACATCGCTAAGGTGCAGATTACGTACAAGATTGCTCTGTGTTAGCAATACATTAAAATATAGCATTTTGTAGTGTTACTTTCTCTCCTTTGCTAAAAGTTTACCGAAAGAAATTCCTTACAAGTTTGCTTTCGTACACATCATCAGTTTTTATGTCTTTGTTAAATAGTTTTTTCTCAAACATGCAATGAAATATTGTCTTTACGTTCCTTAAAATAGGCTCGGAAGTATCACTTTTTGGGCGCAACAACTCGAGAGGACTGTAAAGGGATTTCATACTGCTTTTCAGGCCTAGGCCTGCAAAGTAACTTTTTTTTGGTTTCAACAACAAGGTCATTCACACAGCTGGCTGGTTTGACAAAAAGCAGGTTTTGTTTTTAAAGGTTGGTTGTTAGACTAAAATGTCCTATTTGTCAATTAATTAAATGTTGTTCTTTGAGTTATATTTTTTTATTTCATTGTATGTTTGAGAAAAGCACTCGTCGTGAAAACGGATTCCCGGCCTCTGATGTAATGTACTATTGTGTGCAATAGAGTTTAAATACATAATTAATAAAGTTTTTTGGCTTCCATACCTTTTTAAGGGAAAAACCGAACACTTATAGGATCACTCGGTCGTCTGTCTTTCGGTTTGTCAAAGCCAATTTTTTCGGAATCTACTGTCAAAATTTGGTATAGGTCTGTAACCCCAAACATATATAAATGAAATTTAAGTATGAGGGTCACTTTTGGGGTGATCTATAGAACTCAAAAATCAAATTTCCAAAATTGTAATTTGTGACATAAAAAAAATAGTAGTTTGAAAGTTATCTACAAAAATACATGATTACTGACCTAAATATAAAAAAGTAAATATAATAAATTTTATGATATTGGATTGTTACCCAGGTATCCTATGTATTTGCACAATTCATACGAACGAAGGCTTTATTTCCGTTTTTTTCTACGAAATTGACAAATAGCATTGGCAGCTGAAAAAGCCAGGGATATAAAGCTGAATCCTTACATATTGCTGTCCATCTGTCAGTGGAAATATTATATTATAACGCTATTTCGTGGAAACAAGTTGTTGATTAATTTGAAATGTACACCGAATACTGTCTGTTGGTGATTGAAGTTACAAACGTAGCTTTGAAATCTACCTGATCATAATAGTATGTTTTCAATACTTAAGAATACTATGGAAAACAAAGCAGTATCTCGTTACTCTTCTGAGTTTAATTTGATTTATGTAGTGTCTAGACTAAAACTTGAATTACATTACGGGTAAGGCGTAAATATCTGTATGATGAGCACAAATTCGGAGGTCCGACGACTTTTTATGTGAAAATAAATGAATTTGTTTATTTACGTATCGTCCAAAGTACCCACAAGTCTCGAGCTTATGAAATTATGAGATTTTGCCCTAGCATTGCCTACTAAGAATTTCTAATAGTTAATTGAATAGATACATATAAATTAAATAAATTGCTCAAAGGCTCCCTTCGCAGTTTAATTTGATATTGCTTATCATTTATGTGTTGGATATATTTTATGTTTTAAACCCTTAGGTACAGTTACAGCGATTCCATTTCCCACCTTTCGATAATGCCTTATAAGATCCAACTTACTTAAAATAAATTCATAAATAAGAGCTCGTGTTCAGATATTTGTGACCAGTTGTTCGCTGCGATAAATTATCGGATGCCGAGCATTAGTAAGTTTTAAGGACTTTCCAATTTTTCCATAAAGTCTTATAAGGAATCGGATAAAATAAGTTAGCGCGATTGAATTTTACAAGTGGGTCCAACGCGAGGTAGTGAGGCCTTTTCTAATGGGTGTCCGAGCCGAGCCCCAGGTGCTGATGATAGCGGAACTTTCCGCCGCGAGTTCAACAAACACTGGCATATAAATCACAGCGATGGTTTGCACAATTCTTTACTAAGCCGCTGAAGCCAATATGTTAATATGGCGAAGTTTGAAGCCTTATGTCTAACTAATGATACATTGTTAAAGTTTTAGTTGTACCACAGGTTGTACGTACTTCCCTACCCACCTACCTACGTACACATACTCGTAAATACTTAATAATGACCGCAGTTTAAAGTGACTATCTGACCACACACTTTAACGCCCGGATAATTTACATAGGTAAATCGTGTTCAGATATTTGTGACCAGCTCGTTCGCTTCGATTTATCTGTTGGCGAGCACGAGTAAGTTTTAAGGACTTTCCAACCTTCCATTAACCCTTATAAGAAATTGGAAAAAATAAATAAGTTAGCGCGAGGTTGAATTATACAGGTGGGTCCAACGCAGGGTAGTGAGGCCTTTTCTAATGGGAGTCCGAGCCGAGCCGCAGGTGCTGATGATAGCGGAACTTCCCGGCGCGAGTTCAACTAACACCGGCAATTAATACACAGCGATGGTTTGCTAAAACACAATTCTTTACTAAGCCGCTGAAGCCAATATGTTAATATGGCGAAGTTTGAAGCCTTATGTCTAACTAATGATACATTGTTAAACTTTTAGTTGTACGTACTTCCCTACCCACCTACCTACGTACACATACTCGTAAATACTTAATAATGACCGCAGTTTAAAGTGCCATAACTATCTGACCACACACTCTAACGCTCGGGTAACTTTATTTATACCTATAAATCGTGTTCAGATATTTGTGACCAGCTCGTTCGCTTCGATTTATCTGTTGGCAAGCACGATTAAGTTTTAAGGACTTTCCAACCTTCTTTTAACCCTTATAAGGAATTGGAAAAAAAAATAAGTTAGCGCGAGGTTGAATTATACAGGTGGGTCCAACGCAAAATAGTGAGACCTTTTCTAATGGGTGTTCGAACCGAGCCACAGGTGCTGATGATAGCACAACTTCCCGGCGCGTTTTCAACTAACACTGGCAAATAAATCACAGCTATGTTTTGCTAAAACACAATTCTTTACTAAGCCACTGAAGCCAATATGTTAATATGGCGAAGTTTGAAGCCTTATGTCTAACTAATGATAAATTGTTAAAGTTTTCGGTTATGCTCACGCCTACCTATAGGTACGTGAACGTGAATAACCTGATACGACCGCAATTTATATTAATGATAATATGAATGAACAAACGCTTTCTGTAATTGCGAGGCATAACTGCAAGTGTCAGCTTTGATGTTAAAGTTGCGATTTAACTGCGATTTATAGTTTGTGAATTAATTTAATTACCTTCGTTGGTATGATGCAGTTGCGTCGCTATCGGATACATTGGAGTCAACGAGATAGTGACAAATACACTCTGAAAAATTAAGACCAACTAAGAGTAGTTTTCTCTTAGTTGACGCTAAGTTAACTACAATAATTAAGATCCTATATAAATCAAAGAAAGCTGATCACTAAAAACAAAAAGCGTATCTGTGATTAAACTAATAAAGTAGGTAGGTATTATATTAATCCTAACTATTGTATACGTTGCATCTAATATGTACTATTCATTTGTTGGCATAATTATGTAATTATGGTTGATTCGATCCTTTACTTTACTTTTCTTAGTTGATCTTGCTAGGATCAATTAGCATAATTATTTTTAATTGGTTCAGTTACATAGCAATAGTAAGAGCAATCAGTATTGCCTTATTTGATGTGTCTAAGTCCTTGTTAGGCTCGTATGGAATCATGATGCTTGATTACGACTATAGAAATATTGATAGGACCAATCAAATTTTGAACTCGACCCTTACTTAATAAGAGTCGTGCTCAAACATTTGTTACCACCTCATTCGCTACTATAATTATGTAGCCGACTGTGCGAGTAAGTTAAAGAATATGTATTATATTATAATTAGTAAATAAAATTATTTTTATTATTTTTTGATAGAGCGACTGCTCACGCAAAGTACATTTGAATGTATGAATACCTAGCCAGTATTCAGGTAAGTCATTGAACTTGGTCAAGCCGTTTAGGCGTGATTCAGGTAATTTATCAAAGTAACTAAAAAAATACGAAATCGATAGTTTTCAATGGCCACGACGATGTAATGTTACATGTATTCGAAAAAGAGGACCCTCCTTGAGATGCAAATAGCCAAAACCCACTGCAGCGTAGATGGCGGAGGCAAATTGTTCCAGCGCTACGAATAGCGGCGTATGCAAAACTAGAGGTAATTAATGAAATAAATGGCTCTCTACCACAAAACGTAGCTGTATTATGTGATGGCTTGAGGTTATAATTAAAATACGCAAGTTACTTTTAAAATGTCGAATAATATTTACCCATTTTCTGTAAGTACCTACCTATTTATTATTGGGAAAATTAAGTTTGAGTTGAGGTATACATATTATATTTTTTACCAATAGCAACCTTAGGATAATACCTATATTATTTAAATAAATATAACCAGACGCGGTGCACTCCGCGATTTACGTTCTCCGCTACAAGTAGGTACATCCCGGTCGCCCCTGCGCAGGGTTATGTTCAGTGACTGCCACGCTCTGTCTTGGAAGGCACGCGCGCGCTACTCGCGCGCTCCCGCCCTCCCGATTTACGTCGCAAGTGAACGTGCCGCATTTGTCTATTTATACTAGTTTTAAACTAGGTCGATGCAGAGTCAGCCACCGGCTAAGCTTGCACCATAGATTGGAGCGGTTTTTTTTTTTTTCCATATTTTCTCTTCGTCGCGACCTAGCGAAATTTAATTTTTGCATTTTAAAACAAAAACTTCTAAAATCGGTTGAGAACTCGCTGAGATCTGCGCATTGTCACAAAGTCCATTCGAGTCGATCCATGGGAGCTTCGCTCGCTTCGCTCGCTCCGCTCCAATGAATAAAAAGATAACAAAAAAATATTGCATCGCAGCTGGATGCAGGAATTTGCTCGAATTCGGATGTATATAATACCATCAGTATTAAATTTAACAACCACCAATTTAAAGACGCCAAAAAAGTTTTTAGAAGTAAACCATTTGTAATGTGTCATCTGGACCTATATTGTTGTGCGTTATTAATATATTATCGTTCTTTGTAAATATAATTAGTATTTGATTTTTTTTATTACTCCATCTTCTGGTACTATTGCAAATAATCTTGCTGCTAGCTCCTAGACTAAAATACCCGCACCACCACGCCGTACTATCACTATTTTTCTATTCGTTACGTTGCATTAATTTATTCGTATTATTATAGTGTTTAAAAATAAAGCAACAAGATTTTGTATTGCAGTGGGTCGCAGCAACGCCAATAAACTGTGGCCTTGTGGATGAATTCAATTTGACTAAGTTTTTAAATTTATTATTTTATAGTTAATAATAAATAATATATATATAATGTATAATAATATCAATTGCTCTCTATATTGAATGTAAGAAATAAATTGGTAGTACAGTATTATTTTATTTAATCGTTGACCACCCTCGCTAGCGGCGACGCGACAAGTGAGCCAATACATTTTCACGCGCTGGAGACGACGACTAGAAGGGCCATAAATCATAATGTTTTTGTAAAGATCAAAGTACAGAAGTCCCACTCTTCTGTACATATACTATTATCTATTCTGTGCCCTAACTCCTAACCATTAAGGAGCTGTAACTTCAATCATCAGCTCAGCATAATGATATGATGACTACCAAACGCAAATATACCTGAATATTGAACATTATAAAATTGATACATTTTTTATTTATTTTATAGATACAATACATGAAAAATAAAAAAACAAAATTTTGAGAAGAGGTCGACAATAGACGGAAATATACATACAAAATATATATACCTACAGTGAAACATAGATAAAACTTCCTCCTTTTTTAAGTCGGTTAAAATAAAAGTAAATATACACCGATTAAGAACTATAAATTTTTTGCGTTTTATTTCTCATGTAGGTATATTTTATGAGGTGTGCAATAAAAAGTACATGTTGTATTGTATTGTTGTAAGCGTTTATTAACACGACATTCGATCATTATGTCCCCCATACCCCTGTAACTTAGCAATATTGATTCAGATGTGTTACAATGTTTTAGCAGTCTTTAAGCTTTCTGATAATATGAATACCAAAAGCTTATGTATTATATCTAAAATGTATTCAATTGACGACTGGAGCAGTTTTTTTTTGCTAACGATATTTTGCGCACCTAGAACCGTCGATCTAATTATTGAAAGCTTATGAAAAAACTACTTCAAAGGTAAAGGCCGTTTCCGATTAAGGGAAGAAAATATGCCCTTTCGTGATAATGGACAGATTTTTTTTTCTACAGTCAGTTACGTCTAGTAGAGTAACTGTGTCAAGTTTGGTTAAAAAATTCTTTGTGGTTCCGCAGAAAAAAAATAAAAACGGAAATAATGAAATATGGTTTTTCTCCAAAACTATTTAACTTTAATGTACTATTATTTTTTAATTCTGTAAAGCTTAGTCAAGTTCATGTTTTAAGTGAAAATGGTATCTCTATATCTAACGATTATGTAAAAAAATAGGTAAGTCAAAATTTTAATATATATATTTTTTTACTTTTGTGAGAGATACCACTCTAATTGACATTTCTAAATAAGCCTTAGTTAACGTCTTGTAACACATATTAATTTGATGGACAAAATCGGAAAGCAACTGTGTCAAAATGAAATAAATAACTGGGCTGGAATTCATTACTATTTAATTAGGAAACTACTCTAACACTGCTAAATAACCAAAACATAGTATCCTCTTTACAAATAAACAAGATTTGACAGTTACAGTGACATTTGCTAGAAAATATCACCTTTTTAGTTACGTAATGAAAAAAAATACACTTATTCTAATCCTCATCGCTATCTTCATTGACAGTAACGTGAATTCCGTGATTCAAAAAAAGTCCGCTTAAAGTTTCAGCAGGCCGAACGATTTTGGACAAATATCTTGCGTGCGACAAATAATAAACAATAGCAACAATGTGTGAAAAACACCCTACTGTTCGCATTCCGTTGGCACATTCACAATAATGCCGCCTTATGGATCCAACACCAATGCTGTTTGGGACATATTCGATAAAGCATCTGTAAAGATTTTTTGAAATATGGCGAGATTGGACTTTCTGTTTCAGTATATTAGAATTTTCCTTCACATATTCCAAATTCAACGAACCATCTTCATTAAATATTTCTGATAGATACGAAATCGCTACTTATATCATTGCGAGGTGATATAATGATGTAGGTTTCTTTCTTAATATTTTTTTGATTGCATTCGCTTTAGAATTCATTTTGTAAAGACGAGTTATCTTTCTAATGTCCCTGAAATGTCACGTTACATTTAAAAAAACAATTCATCTTTATTACTGTCATAATATGTATTTATTTTAATTTCGGTAGAAAGAGGATTATTGCGTGGCGAAAAAAGAATAGTTTGTAATTACAATTTCAAGATATTGAAGTCATACCCGAAAAGTCTTTTAAATTCCATTTTACAGTTAGTGTCCGATTAAAACCTTTAAATTGATAATCTGGTATAATGTTAAGTAAAGCTTATATACCAAATAGCAAAAATGATTAATATATGCATAGTTTTTATGTTATTAGAAAAATAATGACATTTTCAATAACAATAAAAGGCAAATGTCACTAACTGTCAAATCTTGTTCATTTGTAAAGAGGATGTATGCTTCGGTTATTTGGAAGTGTTAGAATAGCTTACTAATAAAATGTAATAAAATCCAACCCAGTTATTAAATTTATTTTATTTTGACACAGTTGCTTTCCGATTTTATACATCAAATTAATATGTGTTACAGGACGTTAACTAAGGCTTATTTAGAAATGTCAATTAGAGTGGTATCTCTCACAAAAGTAAAAAAATATATATATTAAAATTTTGACTTACCTATTTTTTACATAATCGTTAGATATAGAGATACCATTTTCACTTAAAACATGAACTTGACTAAGGTTTACAGAATGAAAAAATAATAGTACATTAAAGTTAAATAGTTTTGGAGAAAAACCATATTTCATTATTTCCGTTTTTATTTTTTTTCTGCGGAACCGCGAATAATTTTTCAACCAAACTTGACACAGTTACTCTACTAAACGTAACTGACTGTAGAAAAAAAAACCAAGTCATAATATTAAAGGGCATTTTTGCTTCCCTTAATCGGAAACGGCCTTTCATGTTCTTTTCATTAAAACTTTTCTTAGAAATGATATTATCCAAAATTATAATTGTATATTATGTACATCGATATTTTATAAACTCTTACGAATTACATTGCCTATCGCCAATTTGCGAAGAACTCATATTTTCTAGGGATTATAAAACTCGGTATATACGTTTATATATCTGCTTTTATTCTTAGGGGTCATCCATAAATTACGTCACACGAATTTCATGATTTTTTGCCCCTCCCCCCGTCCTTGTCACAGCTGGTCACATTTTGGAGACTCCCCCCTCTCTAGTGTGACGTCACATATTTTGCAAATTTACATTTAGAAATTATTGAATGAAAACAGCGGTTCCGAAATCGGTTTTATTTCCATTTAAATATATATTTTTTTAAATTAACATCAAATCAAACAATTAACAAAACAAAAAACGATGATAGTAGAGCGAGTGGTCGACAAAACATTTGGTATCTTATATTTACACAGATATAGTTGTATATGTTTTGAGGTTTTCGTAAAGTAATAGATAGATTTTGAAATGTGACGTCACGAAATTTAGGACTCCTCCCACCCCTTGTCACACAATGTCACACTTCGTCGACCCCCTCCCTCCCCCTTAACGTGTGACGTAATTTATGGATGGCCCCTTAGTTGTTAGCTGTGTTTGTATTCTTAGTAGTGTTTTCATATTTTTATTAATAGTATCAAGTTGATCAGATGGATGTAAACTTTACTCGATCAACTATTTAAAATCCTCCGGTAATTCATTTGTAAAGCAGTTTCACTATATAAAAACAGTAGAAAACGGGAAAAACATTCAGCTGAATAACTATTGCGTCCCGTTTAACACAGCTACGCGTGACGTTTTTCGTTATAACTTTTTTGTATAAGATTAGTGTAGCGTAGCATGCAATTATCAACAGGGCCCTAGGTCTAGGTAACACCATCCACTAATACGAATAAGCTTTATTATTTCTTTTTCCTGTTAAAAAAGTAGGTTATTTTAGAATCGCGAAGTGGGGCTAGAGTTGTCCTTTTAGCTCCTCTAGATCTTCATAAATACTGGCCACAGGTGTTTTCTTCAAAAATCCATACTAATATTATAAATGCGAAAGTGTGTCTGTCTGTCTCTTACCTCTTCACGCTTAAACCGCTGAATCGATTTTGATGAAATTTGGCATAGATATAGTTTAAGATCCGAGGAAGGACATAGGATAGTTTCCTGTCATGTCATCCTGGAAAGTATACTACCTAAAAAGATTGAAAAGTGAGTGAACATTTCCGTTGGGGTGCGGTGACCCTGTAGGAAATGTAATTATTAGACCAAAAGCACAATTCCTCTTACATTTGCTTAGGTGCTTTTAATAATCCCTTTTATCAAAGTTCCACGCCTACGTAGTCGCGGGCAAAAGCTAGTAAGTACATAAACAATAAAAATTCACTCCTAATTATAATTATCTTCTTTCCTAAACGTCAAAACGATTCAATCAAAAAGCCAGAATCTTGTCTAATAATAGAATAATATACTTGATTACTTAGTTACTTACCCGTTGGTTGAGCGACTCTAGTCTTGGCCGCCGACACGGGGTCGCGCCACTTCACCGCTCACGCCACACGTCGGTTCAGCAAAGTAATTTGAAGTTCTAACTAATCCGCTGGATCTGGTTGAGAAGCTTTATAACTTTATATTGATTCGTTAACATCATCTACCTATATTATTATAAAATTCTAAATTTCTCAAAATCAGCCCGTCTAGCATTAACTATGCTTCGCGACTCTTGCAGCGCGACATTGCGCTACCCGTCACTCTCTCACACTACTGCACAGAAAGAGAAGTGTAATTATCTCGCTTGAGCAATTGTCGCGTATGACAGTTATGCTAGAGGTGCAGTTCTCCATGGAAAAAGAGTCATTGTTTCAGTTTCAAAAATCTTTGAATGGAACAGTACTGCATTTTCTCAATCTCAATCTAAAAACACTGACATCCTTTTTATTATCAATACATGAAGTTATGTAAATACTTATAATATAAAATACATAAATGTTGTTAGATATATTACATAAATACTTATAATGAATATTGTTATATCGAAATATTGTTTGTTTCTCGTTTAAGTGATTTGTAATCTTAGAGAAATAAATTATTGAACTGAACTGAACTATGCTCCGCCCAGCTTTGCGTTATAGTATCATCCAGATCACTTAGTTTAATTAAAGGGTGAGTTTTGAATCAATTACAATAAAACAACACATTAATATGTATTGCATATTTTAATTCAGAACAGATGTTTCTATTATTTCACACGTAAACATGTATCTTAAAACCTAAACTTAAACTAGAAGAAGACTATGAAGGTCATTTCAAAATTTGTTACCGAGCTTGTTTTAAATAAATATTATAAAATCGGTCAATTACTTAGTATCATGCATGATATATTTAACCAAAGTGATATCATACCCAACAAACAATGTGACCTAGTTACATAATATATAAATTTATAATTACATTTTTGGCCCCCTCACGTATTTCTGCTAGGTATATATATATTATTTTAATGGCCATTCGGAGGTTAAATGCGTGACAGAGTAAGATTAGGTATATCAAGGTATTATGTCTACAAAATCTGTATTGACAGACGGACGGACGGACGGACAAGAAATTGTTATCTAATAATGGTTCCGTTTTCCCATTTGAGGTATTCATTTGCAATTCTAATAGCTTTTCATATAAAACTGAGACCTAAAATGATACGTGTGGTTCATTTTAAAATGTTTTATTATTAACTCGTTATATACAGGTTATACGTAGTCGTTTGTGCGGTTGAAAGGTTAATCAGTATAATGCGACATCGGTTTTATGTAAACATAGTATGTGTCGTTACCATTCTGTCTATTTAATTAATCACTTCCCATTTGGTTAACGATTTAGGGCATTGAAAGCTTTGCACTTTCATACTTCTACGTAGAACTATAGAATTAAATGTATTTCATTGAAAATGTCTTTCACAACTGAAGAGAGCTCAAGAGAATATATCGATACCCTTGTTCACACACGTACTAATTACAATTATTTTGCCTATGAAATTTTAACCACATAGAATTGTGCCCTATCGTTTTATGTAATTGCAACGACTTTTTCCGAAAAGTTAGTACGACTGTGATCTAAGGTATCGATATCTGCTAATTTTTCTGTACAAATCGAGGTTTCGTTGTCGACTGTTTCCTCTTCCAAAACATTACTAATCGTAACGAAATTTTGGTAACTAAATGGGAAGGAAATGTTCTGTGACGGTCCGTTTTGATTTGAATTTGAATCTACGCTGTCTGTTGTGCCTAATACCTTCTCTAGTTTAACACCTTGTTCTTTTTTCATAGGTATCATTATTGCAAAAAAATATTAATTATTATTTCATTAAATTTGTATTCGTTGTAGCTGGATAACATTTAAACGTTAGTTGAAATTAGAAATGCAGCAGAGTTCTTTGGACGTAGTGTAATAACAACGGTTGTCATTTCGGTTGAAGAAGTTATAAAAATAGTCGTTATTTATAAAAATAAAAGCACCTAATTAAAATACTATAAGGTACCTTTACTTAATTAGCAAGAAACCTGAAACCGATTAACTCTCGTAAGTGCGAATTCTTGTTTCCCATCTGCAACATATCGCTAAAATTTTCATTTGCACGAAAACCATTTTTTACAAAATAAAATATACTTATAGTATTTCAGAATAATTATAGAACAAACCTAACCCAACCCAGAAAATATTATGGGTTCAGGAAAAAAATACTTTCGAACAAATGAAAATTTGGCGAAACGTTTCAAATGGGAACAATGTTTCGGAGTGTGATAGGCTACCCCTGAAACCATTTAAAAACAAAATGCAGTATAAGTACACAAAATAAAATATATCTACTTATTAAAATTAGCTAAACAATAATATTTGTATTAAAGCTCTCATTTTCTGCAACAAAAATATTTTGAAATGACCCATTTTTGGGGTCATATTTTTATGTCAGTGTATTTCATTTTATGAAATACATAAATTCGGGTTGGCACAACTACTAATTATCAACAACAGTGGAAATAGAGAATTATTCGTCATTTCAGAACACGATTGTGGTTTATAATTTTGATTTTAGTAGAAAACTGTATTATATAACATTGTCTACCTAGTGGGCTAGAGAGATTTATCTTAGTGCTGTTGGAAGGAGTAAAACGACTAACGGAACCACCCTGGCGGCGCTGCTGGCTACGGTGGTTGGACTAGCATCTGAAAAAAAGGAAGTGATGAGAATTCATTCATAAAAACTACAAAAGAATAATGAAATCTGAAAATATTGAAGTTCAAATGTGTTTCTGCAATCTGTCCCAAGGTAAACATTCCAGATCGTAATCTTTTTGTTTTTGGTTTATCACGATTTTTTTACATGAAGTATAGGTACAATTTTATGATAAATCCAAAAGTTGAGATGTGGTCCATTAGGAGTTTAACACTCTAATTCCAATAGTTGGCACCCTATTTGTCAATTCTGTTACTATTAATTAAGATTGAAGGTAAAATCTATTGGAACGGTGTCAAGCACTAGGGCATTTTACACCTAAATATTCTCATATAGCAGCAGTAATCTAAATTCCACAGTCTATGTATTCCCCGTTATGTTTAATCGGTACTAACAGAGTTAACAGACGCAGAATTGTTCCTATAGTTGGAGATGCTCAATCGAATCGTAACTGCACCGAACTGTAATTTATTTTGGATGTATCAAATTTCGACTGACTGTATGATATTGTTACGTATAAAATGGTACTGGTATCATATAAAATGCCCTGAAGTAATTTGATTGATGACAACGCCACTAATCCAATTTCCACAGTCCATGTATTCCACATTCCTTGATTAGCCTGTACTGTTAACAGAGTTAAGAGACTCTTCCATCCCCTATAAATTGGTCTTATGTTGGAGTGGCTCAATCGATATCTAACTGTACCGAACCGTAACTTCGGATACGTAAAATTGTGACTATACAATTTAGGTATTTCGTTGTTTTAGTCTTCGATTTCGATTCTAGATCGTCACATTTGAATATATTTATTAATGAACGTGTTGCACTGAAAAATATTTCTTAATAGATTTCTAGTTACTATATCAGTTGCGAATGTACTACTACTATATATGATTTGAAATAAGTTGATTTCACTTATTTTCTTCAAACACCCACATAATTATCATTTGAAGACAGTGCAGCCAATCCAATGTGCCACGTTTATTTGACCGCACTAACAGAGTTAAGGATTGGTTTGTATCGGAGTTGCGCAATCGAAATCTAACTATACCAAAATCATCGGATGCGTCAAATTGCGACTATGATTTATAACGTATATTGTTATCTTATCGCATAAACGACAAATTTATTTAATGTTTTAAGGTAATTAAAAGGAACTTATTTTTATTAAAGCAGTAACGTCTGCTAACGTAAGCTAAATGTTTTTTTTTGTTTTTGTACACAATTAAAAGGAAGGTAGTAAAATAGCAATTCAGAGATACACATTATTATAAGTACAATTATTTAATACAATTTAAAAGTTACAATTGATACAAAAGTATTTGTAAATTCGTTTTTCACCGCACAAATGGGTGTAGTTCACGCCTTCCCGCTACGATATTTCAAGCGCATATTGCCTGCTCTCTCTGAACAAACAGCCCGCAAATCGTGACCGGGCTACCAATTTCACAGCTACAAGTAAAACCAGTTTGCCGCTAAAAATACTAAACAATTTCACCATTTTATGCTTCTATCCGGAACACAAAGCCGCAGAAGCTTTTATTATCATCAACGCTCTAAGTAATTAACTATTCCTTTGTAACTAGTTTTACTTTTTCTATTTGTTATTTTAGCCATTCAAGAAGAAACAGATGAACGTACCATGTACTATGGCAGTACTAACGCGTTCAATGTGCAAAAGAAAATTGGAAATTGAAATCACACGTCCACATGTGTATAGTGTAACAGTGTCTCGTATGTGATGCAGTCACGTAAGTACCGAATTAGACCATGTAATCCCTCAAATGTGATACACATGCACTGAATGTAGTTTCTTTAATAACTCTTTTAATTAAATAAGAGATTGATTCTTAATTGAACAGTATTACGCCATTACGCCCCGAAAGCTCGGCCTAACCGTCCTAATCATAAATCAAATACGTATTTGCACTGAGAATCCAGAATGTCTGGATGTGTGAAGTCTACGTCTGTCTACGTGTGAAGCCGTAACTGAATACCTATTCTACTTTTGGTACACCGAGCCAACCCTACACGAGATAAGCTTTATTGCATCGCAAGTGTCACTGTATCAGGTACACACTAGTGTATAAATTTTCTGATACTGCATGTGAGACGGAAGCTATTTTAGTTGCACATCGTGTAGTGCTTAAAATATGCTAGGACTCTCACAAAAATCTAATATTACCGTGACTGGGCTTTGAGTGCCTTGTGACATGCCGGCGCGACACGTTCTATCCACCTAAGCTACAAGGACAGTCAGGAATTCTTCGAATTTATTCACTGCTTGATTCTCGCTATTGATCTTTGTACTTTTTGCGTTTAACGGCATTTACAATAAGTACAATGAATTGACTATTCGCTACCCTAGCTCCAGCGAAGTGGTTAACGCGCTGGACCGGTAATCCAGAGGTACCGGGTTCGATTCCCATTCTCTTCCACCAGGTAGCTCCTTTTTAAATTTTTCTTTAAGCTTTAATATTTGTATTAATAGTCTAAATAAAATTGTGGTATATCCACATTAAAAAATGAGACATTACATGTTTCATAAATTTATATAATGAATTGACTTAAAAAAAATACTTATTGTAAATAGTAAAACATCATGATTTTCGTAAGCAATTAAAAACTGTCTGTATAGCTACGAAATAAACGTTTTTTTCAGATCGCAGGCATTTGATATATAATTCAAAGGCTTACTAAGACTAGCCCCCCTACGCCTGGGAGTCCGGTCTTAAAATGGGGACGATGGGATTAAATTGTGTAATTCCTGTGCATATACATTACAAACACATGAATAAACACGGAACAGATACTAAGCTTCTTATAACCGCGCTTGTGTGCGCAATGGAGGCTTCGTCACACGCGGAGAGAAACTGGTTTAGGTCGGCTACCATGGAAGAAAGAGACTAACAGAGTAACCGATTATGATCTAAAACAACAGTTTAAAATCAGGGTTCATCATCACACACACGCCAGGTGCCAGATGACCAGCCAGAATAGAATGTAATCCAATCGGTAATACCTACTGGCCCGTTACATGTTGAGCGGGTTGGCAGATAATATGTGACGGCCGATGAGTGGTAATTTTTTTTTTAATTTTACTACATTGTAGTTTTCCGGTTTCAATTATTTTCCGTTCTATTCTTAATAGAACAGAATTGGAATTATTGACCGGCCATAAGAGAGACTCGCTCGGTCAGTTCAGTCATTGCCCAAACGCAGCGTCGGGGTGGATTCCGTATGAAACATGGCCTTATGGGTATTTAAGGGGCGGGTATCCAACAATTTACTGCACTAATTTATGAACTATTATTTACGCATATAATATACATGGCCTTATCCTTTGTCAAGTGAGTCAGCTTGTGATTTATTTGGCTACAACACAGGAAGAACTAAGTCCTTTTTTGTCGTGAAGTTCACTTACTAGGTTTTGGCTGTCGTTGTCGGTGTCGATGTACAGAGTAGATCTTCGCTTGCTGGAACTCGGGGCCGCTGGTGGTGGTGGTGCGCACGTGCTCCTGCATCGCGCTTTTTTCTACGCTCCTCAAGTATATGGAATAGATGATGGCGGTGCATCGGACCTAGAGATAATTAAAATATATTATTAACAATTCATTAATTTTGTTACATTACAGGCGAATGCTAGCGGTGAGGGAGTACCCAGAGCTAATGGACCAAATCCTTTTTTTTTCATTAACTAAGACTTGAATTTGTTTCTTTTTGAAGGTTTAAGAATAAGTGTTTAAGGGCAAGGTATGTATCCACGATTCCACGAATAACATCCACGAATAACTAAAATAACTTTCAATTTAATTTTCTTACTGCAAATCAGTATACGGAAACCTCTACCCCTTGTCACAGAATAAGGACACTCCTTATGCAGTTCTCATCGTCCCCTCTTTTTGCATCAAATGTTGACTCATTCGTGTTTCTATGTAGTTAGGAGTTTCGTGTATCTTTTATTGCACACTAAATATACGTTAGACATAATATTTTTGAACAGGTGGAAAAAATAGGTTGTAATCCCTACAAGAGATTAAAATGTATTAAATGCAAAACATAAAAAGAGCTTTCTAAAAATCATTACATAACAGCCAAAAAGTAAGTTATTCTTACACAACAACAAGCGTATATTGCTTTGATCGAACAGTCGCTACTGTGCCGACTAGAAACTCTAGAGTGTACGATTGCTTATAACGCAAAAAGACGTTTGGGAAAACGTTTGTTACAATGTTATCTTATACGGGAAACGTTGACTCAATCGAGATGTTTTGTTGCTTTGGAAACTTACACTCGAATTTCGGCTTTGAACAAAGCGAAGTACCTACGCTACTACGGCACATTTAACGTAAAATTTTATTATTCTCCTGTGGCATAGGCTATGCCCCTTTCTTGCGCCGGTTTACAAGATTTTAATAGCCATCGACCAGTGTTTACTTAACTATTAAAGTTAAGAATTTGCCTACTTGATTCATTTTTGTCAGCTTATTTATTGAAAATGTTGTGTCATTACGCGACGACTGCATGGTGCTGTGGTAGGAGGGCGTTGTCGCGAACTTTTAGTCACTCTGTGACGATGGGTGAACGAGGAACTTATGGTTGTTATATTTAGGACTGTTGGACGACGCGACCATTCTTGATAAGACAAATTTAATATATTTGTTTGATAACTTTTACGCTCATTGACGAAGTAGTGACACTGCACGATGAACTGTGCGGTGCTGCCCTTACCATGAGTAATCGTGACCGAATCGTGATTTGTACTTATAGAGTATAGCGTCCTTAGTGGTTACTTTGTAGAATTACAATTCTTCATACGAATCGTTCATGCAGTCGCTAGTGAACACTGTCACTGTAAACTCATGATACTGACTGTTACGAGGACATTAGTAGTGAATCGGGTGACGCGCCCACGCGGAACCGTTTCATGCTGTGACTAATATGTTTGATTGCTTACTTTTAGTCGCTCATTGACGAAGTGGTGTCGTTGAACGACAAACTGTATGGTGCTGTAGGACGACATCAGAGGGCTGTCGGGCGACGCATCCACGCGGTGCCAAACGTGCTGCGATGAGGCCTGCCAATAGAAAATATTCATCAATTACCAACCAATTATTGTTTCCTTTAAAGTTATATTTAATCAATAATAAATAAAGCTACATTTGACACCACAAAAGAATGTGTACCTACATTGCATATTTTTAATAAACTTTATTTTTTTGTAACTTCGTAACTGAGACAATCAGTCCTTTTTTAGGAAAATCTCGTGTCTTGGAAAAGGAAGACATGAAAAACATTGTACTAAAATTTGGTATAAGTGAATTAAAGGCTAATACGTTGAGTAAACTATAGTTAACGACCATGTATTATTTGTTTTCTTCTGTTGCTAAATAAAGTAGGTATATTTGTATCGAACTTTGTTTTAATAAATATACAATGACTATCTTATTACAGAAAAGCTTCGGAGGTTATTACAGATTAATTATTACAGAAGAGCCCAGTATATAAGGATGGAAATATTAATTTCGTTGTCTATCTACTCATATTCTCGAAATATTTAATGCCAGACAATATTAATTACCATAAATAACTCAATTAAACCGGCATTCAGGATAATTAATCGTGCCCAGGTTTAGCCAGAGCAGATTTACTTAAGTCGAGTCCATTATCAAGTATTGAAGTCAATAGATGGCCGGTACGGCCGGTACTCAGCTACCTTATTGAAGCCAAGACAGGTGTTAGGACGTAATTAATGACATGGACTTTAAGGCTGATTTAGACGAAGACAATTTTGAGACGCCTAAATTACTGCGCTAGTGACTACCGTACAGCACACCCTCAGATCGTTTAGACAATGACTATTTTCAGCCGCCTAAATCTCGCCGCCGGTGACCAGCAAGCCGTTTTACACAGTGCTTTTTTCAGTATCAGTCATTCGTTGCAGCGAGACACGCGGGCGGGGGTCACTGGCGCCAAAAAATAGGCGCGTGTTCTATTCCGTGCTGTGATTCCGTGCCAGCGCTGGCATGCCGCGAAAAAATGGCGCGGAAAGTGTTTATACGGTGCCTTTTTAGGCGCCGTAATTTAGGAGTCTCAAAATAGTCATCGTCTAAATCAGCTTTTATATAACATTTAAATGGGTACTATTTAAACAGGCTTCTTTTTAATAGCATTATTCGCCTCAGAAAATATAAGTTACCTTCTAAATTACTAAGTCGACCACAACCAACGCGCGTCTGAATAATAATATCTCAGCCACTAGTTATCTTCTTTGTAAGCCACTGTAATCGTAACTTAGCATGGTGGTTATTTTTTAGCATATAAATTTGAGGCATGCATTCAAATAGCAAACTTCTAAAATATTAATATATGACACCAAAATAGTAACTGTATTAGCTTCTAATTTTATAACTTAGTATGTTTAAAATGTTTAAGTCATCCTTCATTAATCGATCGTAAAATTTACCTAAAATTGTCATCAAATAGTATATTAAAGCCATTATTATTACATATGAACTATTGAGGAGAGAACAAAACTAAATACTTAAATCTCAGTTTAGGTTAAGGTCGCAGTTCAACCTAACACTCCTCCTCGCTTCGCTCGTCGTCGTACCTAACCTAAGCCAAGTCGGACCTGCCTTAGACCTAGATTAATGGGTTACGTACCGTTATCAAATATCTTTTTTTTTTTTTAGGGTCGCAGTTCAACCTAACACTCCTCCTCGCTTCGCTCGTCGTCGTACCTAACCTAAGCCAAGTCGGACCTGCCTTAGAACTAGATTAGAGATAACGCAGATGAACCTATTGCAATATGAACGAACGAATGACAATAAACAAACACGGGCGGGTCGGTCGGTACAAGAATCGAATGGCGCTTTCTGATTGGTGCAAATGGCCGGTGGCTGTCATGTCGCGCACTCGCGCCAAATCGTACCTAGAGTGGCTATTTTCACGATAAAAGAATATGAAGTATTATTTTACATGTTAAGTTATAATATATGATGTTGTCTATGGAAGCTCGAATATATAATTTTTGAAGCATTTCTTGTATTGAAGCTGTAAAATGAAAAATGATGATGAGTTGCAAATTCCGTGGCCGAGTTAGTAAATTAGTTGGCAATGTATAAATCAGAAGGACAAGTAATAATAATTGTTGATTGTAACTTGACGCTTTCTTTAACATTTTTAGTTGGCGTTGTGAAGAAGATGAATTAGTTTATTAGAGGCTATCTCATTTTCCCGATGCTTAGTTGGGTCGATTTCACGTTACGAATTAATATGACACTTTTTGTGGACTTTTTTAAAATCCCTTTTTATTTTACTTCCAACTAATTTTACTGACTAGTCTAACGCAGTTCTAAATTCACAGCGTAAAAACATAGTGCTCGTCACGATATATTAGCAGAAAATCGAAATTTGTGTGACACGAATGAATTTATTTCTACACTAATGAAATTCGTTCGATTACGAGTGAAGTGTAGGTGACACTAATGACGAACTTATTATATTAGATAACAAATACCTTCAGTTTCGCATATTTTCTCTCTAGGTGGTTTCTTAAAAGCTAATGCAAAGCAATGCTAACGTTATAATAATAATTAGGTAAGGAATTAATAAAAATAGAAACAACATTTTGATTAATATTTTCATTTGTATCTTAGATGCTTTCCGAACGATTCATTTTCTACACTGCACCCTCTTGAAGCATCTCTGTTTGGCCCTATGGTTGACTGGTAGAGAATGCCATTAGGCATTTGTACTGACTTTTGTTTTGTCCAATAAAGTTTAGATAAATAAATATTTCATATATTTTTTTAATGATCAGTTTCTAAACATGCATATTCTCTCTCTCTTGTAATTAATTAGTATCTAGTAGATAAAAAACCCTTAGGGCCGATTGTTCAATCACGAGATAAATTTATCTGCCAGTTAAAGTTATAGCTATCCTTTTCTCCCGTCATATAAAAGAAAAGTGACAGCCAACATTTATCTGACAGATATGTTTTATCTGGTGAATTTAATTATACCTACTAATATACAAAATTCGGGATATGTGAGCAAAATTGTTTAATTGAATGAAATATACGAGGGTGGTATGATAAGTAATGAGCCTTGAAGCAATGCGGTATGGCTGAATATTAAAAATGTCTTTACTCAGAGCCGCCATCTAGGACGCGGGAAAATTTACAGTTTCAAATGATTCTGTCAATTACTTCATGAATTATAGCTTTTTAAACAGTAGAAAGTGGCAGTCTTTTTATAAAACGGAAAAAGAACAACATCGGTCAGTGATTCGTTTCCTGTTTTTGAAGGGGAAAACGCGTGATGTAATAAAAAACGAGTTAGATAGCGTGTATGGCGATGCGTCGCCTTCGATTGCCACAATTAAGCGGTGGTATAATCAGTTCAGAAATGGAAGAGCATCTGTGTTTGATGAGGCTTGCCCAGAACGTCCAAATGAAGTTACCACGGAGGAAACCATCAAAAAAGTCTGTGATATGTTGATGAACTATCGTAGACTGAAATTAAGGGAGGTAGCTGAGGAATTTTGCTTGTCACTGGAGCGTGTACAAAATATCGTTCAGAAACATTTGGGCATGAGCAAGCTATAAGCCCGATGGGTACCGCGTTTGCTAAGTGAAGAAAGCAAGCAGAATTGCGTGGCTGCTTCCAAAGAGTGTTTGGCACTATTAAAGCGTAATCCGAAGGACTTCTTTATGCGTTACGTTACCGTGGACGAAACGTGGATCCACCACTATACTCCAGAAACAAAACAACAGTCAAAGCTGTGGACTTGTCCCGGTGAAAGTCTCCAAAAAAAGCAAAAACGGTTCCGTTGGCTGGGAAGGTGATGGCGACCATATTTTGGGATTCGCAAGGAATTATTCACATGATTATTTAGCGAAAGGAAAAACAATCACGGGGCCATATTACTCTGATTTGTTATCACGATTTGATGAAGAATAAAAAAAATGGCCCCGTTTAGCCCGCAAAAAAATGCTGTTTCACCAGGATGATGCTCCGGCCCATTCATCAAACTTCGTCAAGGCCAAACTGGATCAAATGGGTCACAAAATACTGCCGCAAGCGCCTTATTCCCCGGACTTGGCTCCGTGCGATTTCTTCTTGTTCCCGAACATGACATCTTGGCTCGGAGGCAAACGCTTCATGTCAAATGTAGAGGTCATAGAGGCCACGGATGAGTATTTTGCCGAGTTTCCGAAGACATATTTTTTGGAGGGCTTAAAGAAGTTGGAGACGCGTTGGGAAAAGTGCATAAATTTGAAAAGGGACTACGTTAAAAAATATAAAATTAAAATTAAAAAAAAATTTTTTTTTCATGGGTAGGCTCACTACTTATCATACCACCCTCGTACTAATACACCTTCCTAAAACAATCACATTAAAAATATTTTTTTACAAAAAAAGGACCGAATTCAAAATAATCCTTTTTTATAGGTATTTATATATTAAGGTTTTTCTGAGGTTTGGCACCGACTTCAATAATTGATTCAAATATAATCTGTTCTTAAACGGGCAATTTTTCGCTTTTTAGTTGTTTTTTTGAAGTCGGTTCTTTTTCTTAATTTTTTTTAGCTTTTTAGTGATACATATAAAATACTTATAGCGGAGTGAACGGGCAGGTCTTCAAGGCATGCATCTCGTTTGAGTTATCCCCTATCTCCTAACCGTTAAGGAGTTATACCTTCTATCATCAGCTCAGCATAGGAAGATGATGACTCAGACGCAAATTAAAACGTTGTTCATTCAAGATTAGGTTGTCCAAGATTATTAAAGCTGTTCGTGAACAAATTCATAATCGCGGACGAACACACATATATGCAGGTCAAACTGTGAAAACCTCTTTTTTTGCAGTCGGTTAATATACTAAAACCTTCTCCTACTTAAAACAAGTACTTTTGTGAAAACCGCATCAAAATCGGTTCACGCGAGTAAATCGCGGACAAACATACTTAGATACATATACATACAGATCAAACTGAGGACCTCATTTTTTTGAACTCGGTTAAAAATACGATCGTTAAAAGTTTTTACGTACAATTTCGTTACCCAAAAAAATAATATTTTTCATTCGTGTGCAATTGTATTTCATTAGTGTTACTTGAAAATCGACACGAATGAAGCGACACGAATGAAGTTTTGAACAAAATGATAAATTTAAATAGTAACGGAACTTTCCAGAAGCTGCCGCAAGGACACAAAATAATGCGTGTACATACTTCCTTATTATTGCATATTTGATTAAACCTCTAGTTAAAATATTTATTGCTATACCACTTTGAACACGAATGATTGGTTTTTTGTCTAACTAACTAACTAACTATGTTGGCTCAGTGACCCAACAGGATCTTAGCCTCCGAAACGAGAGTACGCCACTTGTCCCGATCCTGCGCAGTTTCCTGCCAGTTTTCGGCTTGGAGCTTACGCAGATCCACCTCCACCACGTCTCCCCAGCGATACCTGGGACGACCAACCGGACGTCGACCGGTTGGTTGCCCCAAGTGTGCTCTTTTTGCCGCGCGATCCTCTTCCATTCTTTGTAGGTGACCGAGCCAGCGAAGTCTATGGGACTTTGTCTCTCCGATAATGTTCGGCTCGGCCACCAGCTCCTCAATCTCGGCATTCGTTCGGATCCGCCACGTCCCATCATTCCTCTTAGTAGGCCCCAGGATCTTCCGAAGCACTTTGCGTTCTGCTACCCGGAACTGACTTTCCTCCCTAAGGGTCAGTGTCCAAGCCTCACAGCCATACATGAGGATGGGTCTTATGACAGTCTTATAAATCCGTATTTTTGTATTCTTGCTGAGAAGCTTGGACACCAAGACCTTATGGAGGGCTGCACTACACCGCAGACAATTTTTTTTCTAATGTTTTTTGTCTAATGCACTGAAATTCAAGTAAATATAAATTTCTCACCATAATCCGAGCTCGCACATCGGCCATCACCAAACATTCGTGGGCTACCGGGGCCCCTCTGTGACTCGCAGGGGAAGGAATTTCACTAACTTAAAGGTTAATACTTGTTTGTGTGCATTTTGTATACTCGACACTAATGATGGTTCATTTCTGTCTATGAAATGAAACCTAAAGAAATCGTATTATTCGTTTTGAGACTTTAAACCTATAGATGCCGGTTGGTTTTATTGTTATTCTCGCGTAACCGAAAGACAAAAGATTACAGTTTCTTCAAGTGCATTTTTTTAAATTCACGTTTATTTATGAATAGTCAGGTTTGTGACCATTACCACGAATGAAAAATAGACACAATTTTTGCAAATACTCAACAATATAACATAATCGCATAATCTTTATTGTTGTTACAGATAAAGAAGTATCATTATCATTATTTCTTGTACAAATTATTACGGTTTTTGCAATATTATAGCAATTATTTCACAAACCATCTTTTAACGTTACGTCTGAAATCGACCCAGTTATTAAATGAGAAGTTCGACCAAGTGGCCAAATAAAAAAACTGCGGCCGGATTTATTATTTCTCAATTTAAATCAGTACAGTGACTGCAAACGGTAACCACTTGGTTATTTGGCTCTGGCAGTGCTTATGCACTTTTTTGTATAATTTACGTTGTTGTTGATTGGAACTAAATAGTTCAAATTCTACTTGCAAGATTAATTATTTATTTAACTTTATTTCATAATACACAAACGTGGGGACAAAAGGCGAACTTAACGCCATGAGGCATTCTCTGTCAGTCAACTATAAGGCCAAACAGAAACCTTATTGGTGGAAAATTAGTGCAAATATGAAGGACACAAAACAAAATAACTTATTGCCGTCTCGTCACTCATTTGCATTAAGTTGTCTCACAGTTTGACTAGAAGATAGACCTTAAATGTATAGATTTGCTTTTATACATATAACAGTTATTGTTAAACATTACTATTTCTGTCTATATGTATTAAAATGTGTAGGTACATTCATACGTAGGTAGGGGTCTACATTATATTACATAGCAAGTTAATAAAATACTTGTAAACATCCCTTTTCCAAAGTGCCAGTAACTTCTTTCGTACAGAGGAATAAGACATAACATTTTTATTGCTTCACTGTAGTCGGATAAAAAGTACCTACTCTAAAACATTTGAATGTGCAGCTGTAAAATATTCGTTTATTTTGTATCATTGGTGGTATTTTCTGTACAATTTTATTGTACACCTCCCCGAATGAATTTTTATTTAATTTAAAATATATGCCGCTTTATTCCGATATTCCCGAAAATTCTCTTCGGTTTACGCAATTGCCTCTCGTTTAAATTAAACATATAGTTTACGAGAAAAAGTAAAAACGTTAAAATTATTTTTCTCTGCTCAAGTTAACATAACGAATGCAATCTGTTGAAAATGTCCGATATTTTGTACTTACACGTTTTTGAATAGAAAATTCATTTGGACCAATATCCTTCCCATGAGTTACCTACTCACTAGCGACAACGTAAACAATTTGTATGGAGAATAATAAAGCGCCAGATCAGCTGCTAGGTATTTAAAATTATAAACGCATTTACGAAAGAAAGAAAGAAACATTTATTGCCACACCAAAAAACAAAATAGGTACATGGAATAAGCCAGAACATCATTATCAGAACATTGTCCATCCAAATAATTGCGTGTGACAAAAGGAGCGGACTCAGCATGTGCTGCGACAGGCAGGCGTCTGCGCAGCGCTGGTTTTCAGGCCGTCCCTTTTCTCACTGTGAACCATATTGTCATATTTGACATATTTGTCTTTACTGAAAGAGCGTTGTCGTGAGCACGATCCTCAAGAAACAGCCTGAAAAGTAACATAGTCAAAACTGAATTTAAGACTCAAACGGCTATTCGCGTTCAACTTCTAAACTAGCAAAGTAGCACTGCTAGCACTAAAATAAATTTTAAAATGAACACGAAATATTCCGAACAACCCATTGAACTAACTATTTGAGTTTTTAAGTGGCCTCCACACGGCGGAAGACGCCGTGTGTGGAGCACACAACACATCGTTATCACGGGTATTATAGACAAACAAGTTGGGGGTTTGCCTTGAGTGGCGCTACAAACAGCTTTTATATGGCAATAATGTCCATACGTCTTGAATCTGCATTATAAAATGTCAATAGCGGTTTGTCATTAACCAAATTTAAAACAATCTTTCATAATTTTTTCTTCTGAAATAACTGAAATGTATTGAAAAAAACTTGGCTTTCATCACTATGGATGTTTTTGGCTTTATTTTGTAAAAATTACTTGTTTGTGGAATATACAGTGTGACATTCACTGACTTTTAAATTATATTACCAAAAATTTGCCATCACCAGTAAAATAAATTAGTACCACATATAATCCGCAATATGGCGTGGGCTGAAACCAACTTGTCGGCCTATAAATCACTATTTAGTATTACCGAAATATATATACCTACAAATTTTTAGCCTTTAAGAATACCTTGATATCTTGTATAAAGTTTGTTTTTAAATGTACCTCTATTTGGTCATTTAAAAATATAAATTAACAATTTAATTGTTCGATTAATTTAAATATTTTTCTAAAATAAAAACTTGAATTTAATAACTATTACAAATTTGATTAAAGTGTTATTATTTAATAATATAGGTCCCGACTACGATATCTTAATGAACACATTATTTAAGTAACTTAAACTTTGTTAAAATCAAATGTCAGATTTTTAATTGCTGCCATTATCTTAACCGTTATTGCATAAACGTTAATGAATATTGCAGAAGACAACCTGTACTGCCTGTACGTTGAAGGTTGTGTGCGTGTACCGGAACGGAGTCAAATTACTGTCTAAAATGATTCTATTATGTAAGAGCCGATAAGAACCCGCCACCTAGGATCAGCAAGGACGCCATTAATCGTATCAGAAAGCTTCGATATTATTTATATCACATTTTAAACGAGAAATAATTTCAAATTAAATTTATTTAAATCCTGAAAATGGAAATGCGGATAGTTTAAAATATTCACGTGGCTTGTCCGTGTGGCGATGACGTAAGTAATTATATTTTGAGAAATTATATTTGTGTTGTTTATTTTACAATATTTATAAATAAATAAATATTTTTTTTTCTTTGATGGACCGTTGTGATGAGATGACACGCGACTGTTTGTCTCGCTAAAAAATACTTCGGTTAATTTCCTGACAATACCGAGTAAGCATGACAAGTGAGGTGACAAGCGAAGTCGCGGCAAGATATGCTAGCCCTAGTTACTGAGTAATACCTGGGCGCTAATTCGAGAATGCCGTTTGAGAGATCGCAAAACGTCAAAACTCTATTAGATAACATTGATATCGCCTTTGAACTGTTATTAAAATGCGATGAGCTTCAAGAGACATATCTCAACTCATTTTTGGAAATACGAAGGCGATAATGATTGTCAAAAATGCTATTCATGCATATGAATTTCTGTTTTGAACGAAACGTAACTGACTAATTTCACGCACTACACGGTCAAGTTAAAGTATGCGCCTGTTATTTATGTCGTCACATACAACGGAAACGCAAATTAAGCACGACCGGATTGACGAAGTTGCGATGTTCTATGGATATCGCCACTTGTCAAGTAGGGACACGTCAAAAGTGCCGGACGGCGATGAAATGGAGAGATCTCCATCATCTCTCTAAAATTGGTCGAATTACCCCCCTGAAATTCTATACCAAATGTGACTGTAAAAGTCACTATACTATGCATGTACCGGGTTATAAAGCTTTCTTATTTATACAAATGGGTAACTAATTGCCATATTCGTAAATATTGCTTTAGTATATGGTTTATTTAGCTGCTCGGTTCATTTTATTTTTAAGCTAATAAATGTTAGATTTAATTATGCGAAAATTATGCAATATATCCTCAGACTTTCAAATATTTCAATACTGCTCCATTTTGCCCGGAGTACAAATATGCAGCAACTTTTGCATCGAATCGAAACTAATGTAAATAAGCATTCTTGTTCATTTGTAGCGCTGAATTTAATGCTGCCATTCGAAAACTAAATGGCTACACTTGTGGATATTCTTCATACATAGATAGTATTTCACACGTAAGTAACTGTACTTTACAGCAATGCTATTGATAATGGTGTGCTTACCATTTTGAAGAAAAACCGCATTCAATAAGCGAAAAGAGTTATATATTTTGTGTTAAGTTGATATTTTCAATAAGTAAATCAATTTATTTTTTCAATTATCGCTTGTATAGTTTGTGTTTATAGATAAGGTAAAATTTATTTTTCCACCACCTACTTATATCTCATTTATCTTCTATCTTCTATCTTCTATATAAATAAAAATGAATTGCTGTTCGTTAGTATGCTTAAAACTCGAGAACGGCTGAACCGATTTGGCTAATTTTGGTCTTGAAATATTCGTGAAAGTCCAGGGAAGGTTTAAAAGGTGAGAATAATGGAAAATATGCTAGGAAATATACGAAAAACAATAATTTAATTTTCTCATACAAACTTACGATAAGATCTTAGCTGTCAAACATGTGACATTCGTCCCGTCGATATAAACTTCGATCGACTCAAATTCACGATAATTATGATGTAACACATTAAATAAGGGTTTTGAATCGAGATCATATATCCACAACGTTCGGATTATTGCGTTTTCACATAATTTAGATTTACAGTTCCTCAACAGGAATTGTCACTTGGTTGTCAAATGCTCATAGCGGTGCGTTCAGAAATTCATATAAAATCAACCGCATGATATGATTTCGGCATTATGTTTGAAAAATAAGAAAAACGAGAATTAATCGGATTATCCCATATTTATATTTAAAACAAGAAAAATAATGATTAATGACACTTCTTGGTTGTTGTGTTGGGCTGGGCGTTCAGAATACATTACGTTTACATACAATATACGTTTAAAAATTTGAGTTTGCAATTTAAGTTAAAGCCCCCAAAAATTGGTAATTCATACCAGCGTAACCAGATGGGTACGCAATAGTACGCATTGCGCATTTTAGAAAATGGGGGGGTGCAATTGAAAAAAATTTTTTGCAAAGCGTACTTAAATTTGGATTTGCCTACTATTTGGAAGGGCTCAAGGTAGCGAAACGTAACACCCATGGCAACACTAATAATACAGTGTTGGCAATGGCAAAAATTGGATCGGATCGGAAGGTCTGGAAAGGGTTTTATCAATCTACTCTTTACTCTTTTTGTTCAGACTGTAGGTCGTCGAAGTCGATCAAATGTGCGACGAGCTACCTCACGCGCTAACCGCACTGATGACCAGCGAGAGACTGATAAACAAAAAAATGATCTGACATATCATTGTCACATGAATTTTTAAATTCAAAAGCGGACATAATTTTTTCTTAAAAATCGTTATGGGTGTCATCTCCAAGGTTCCTCGGGGTTTCGATTACGAAAATTACATCCGTTTTGAAATCCAAGATGGCGGACATTATTTTTTCTTAAAAATCGATATGGGTGTCATCTCCAAGGTTCCTCGGGGTTCCGATTAAGAAAATGACATCCATTTTGAAATCAAAGATGGCGGACATTATTTTTTCTTAAAAATCGATATGGGTGTCATCTCCAAGGTCCGTCGGGGTTCCAATTACGAAAATGACATCCATTTGGAAATCCAAGATGGCGGACGTCACTTTTTGAAATGGGTGTCTATGTGTGTAGCAGTGATATCAACCATCTTTAATTCTAAAATGGGCATTTTTTTTGAATTCTGCACCTTCAAACACCTAGAAAAAGAAACCCATGACTACTATAGAAAAAAATATCTCCGCCAGTTTAAATCCCAATTTTTTAATTTAGAAATTTACGCCTCCAAGAACCCACAAAACGACACCCATGTCGATTATTCCAAAAAATGACGTCCACCAACTATAATTACAAAATGGATGCCATTTTTAGGGTTCCGTACCCAAAGGGTAAAAACGGGACCCTATAACTGAGACTTCGCTGTCCGTCCGTCCGTCCGTCCGTCCGTCTGTCACCAGGCTGTATCTCAAGAACGGTGATAGCTAGACAGTTGAAATTTTCACAGATGATGTATTTCTATTGCCGCTATAACAACAAATACTAAAAATAAAATAAAATAAATATTTAAGGGGGCTCCCATACAACAAACGGGTTGGTTGCGTTAACTTTGCACCTCATTTGTATGGGGCGCTATACATACCAGGTGCAAACTTAACTTAACCACTTAAGGATGAAAAGTGTTTGTACGGAACCCTTGGTGCGCGATTCCGACTCGCACTTGCCCAATTTTTTTAAATTTACACCCCCAAAAACATAGAAAATGACACCCATGTCGACTTCTTCAAAATACATACATGAACCCTAAAAACATTACCCTACTTTTTTGGGCAGTTGCGTAAGTCTGTGACAACCCTTGGTAGGTACGGTGACCTTAAGCGGTGTCGGCATTTACGCAAACATCAAAGGCGTCGGCCCACTACTACTTTTTACACTGTGGTATTGGTAAGTATGGCAGATTTGCGTTCTAGAGTGAATTACAATGAAGTGGATAGGCATAAAATGGAACGAGTTCGGGCACATCGGTCACTACAGCAGCGAGCACGGGATAATCAAATTGATCGATTCCGCAGACGCAATGCTCCTGTGAACCTGGAACGAGGAGCATTCTCTTACGATCCAGAAATAGATTATACTGCCGAAAAATCTGTAACAATTGGGGAAATGGCAATAATTTGTCAACATTGTAAAGCTTTAAAATACAGCGGTGAATCTGCAAGATTATGTTGTGCTGTTGGTAAATTAAGTTCTGAAAATAATTCAGATGATAATGATGGCATTGTTGAGACGAACTTCGGTTTTAATAACAGTTGTAGTTTCACTCGCTTTTTTTGTTCCTTAGCCCTATTAATTTGTATTATTCGGTTCAAATTGTGACCGCACTTGATACAAAACTTGAGCGTATCAGCGGATCTTAACAACTTATTTGTGCAACTAGGACAGGTACTATGTTGTTCTACCGTTCTATCCACTATTTACAAAAGGGACAATGCATTGTTAAACGTCAATTAGACCTTTTGAAAAATATTTTGGAAATATCAATTATATTTTCTTGGAAAGTTCGGTGATAGTGACACTGACAGTCAGTGCTGCCAGGTTACTTATACTACTATTACCAACGTTTAGTAATGTGGCGCAGTCAATACAGACCGAAAAAAAGGAGGCTGGTAACTTATTTGTTAACATAAGTGTCTATAATCTAATATAATGTGACATGCAAAATAATTATGAACATATGCTGGACATACGTGTGCGTGATTTGCTTACTCTTTCCGCACACTATGGAGCAGATACTTAGACTACTGATGATGCCTTTATAAAGTTACCGGCTCTGAAATACATATGGTTTATATATTAAAAGGAAAGTGATACGAAGTTCACCGGGTCATCTAGTAACTTATAAAAAGTCATTCCATCTTTATTAAAATCTGTTTGAAACAAATACATAAAACAGATATATTATGTTTTTTTTCATGTTTTTATGTCGTTTCCTTAAGTATGTATATGTACCAAGGTCCAAGTGACAAGGGTGTACCTATTTTAATATTCGGGTTCTGACAGTCAGGTGGTTCCTACAGGTGAGCTCTTAAGGAAAAAGATGTTGTTAATGTTTTCCAAATGTACGAGTACCTAAGTTTAATAAAAGATGCTTCGCGTCTCTGTTACTGGAGCCGAAGTATCAGTCAATTATTAAAAAAATAAATGAAAACCATTCGATATTGCTGAATCATACTTACATTTTTAGGTTTAAAAATAGAATCAATATTTACTTTGTCGTATATCATACGTTTAATACAAGCATAACTATAAATCAATAGCGAAGATAACCAAGTGCGATTTTTGAGAATTTTACGCTTATATTTTCAAAACGAAAAAACGCCACGCCTTTAATTTTGTAAAGTGTACTACTGGCGACTAAGAACGTGATCATTAAAAAATTAATGTTTAACTTCCCCGTTGTGAAGTTGAATCTTACTCGAAGCGTTTCGTTCTATCCTTATCGTTAACGATTTTTTGTTTATTACGCTTTAATTTACGTAATTGTTTTTTGAGGTAACATCTTCATCACACTTAGCGCCTTTACGCTTAGGAAATGGTGTTATAACTGTAACACTAAAACAAAAAAAAAACGTGCTAAACAGCAAAGCACTAAAATTATGGCACCTAGCTGGTGCGGGCAGGACGTCAGGTGATGTTGTCATACCCCCCCCATTTTGTATTAATACTCCAAAGGACAGTCCGAAATGGCGGGTCTATTGTAAAAGTACATGTGTATATATATATATATATATATATGTACTTGAAAATATTAAAACTGTAACAACGTAGTAATACCCGCCTGTAATGACAGTATCTAGGCTCGTGAGTGAGAGCATAAATAGTCTTGTCTTGTATGCGGTGATATATAGGGCTAAAGTACAATCTACGACCTGTCGAAGTAACACGGAACGTATAGTCTGTCTAAAATATCTTTGCCCCAGCAATTTTAGCTTTTTAGCTGTCAGCAAATGACAACACTGAAGATAGGGCACTAATAAGTCTTGAACTTGATACATGAGTATTATTCTTAATCGTTAAACTAGTATTTGATTCTAGCAAATCAGTATTGTACTTATGAAAATATTTACAAAAGATTTATAAAAGACAAGCGACCCGCCCCGACTTCGTACGGGTGCAATGCTACATTATGCATGTATTTTACATATAAACCTTCCTCTTGAATCACTATCTATTAAAAAAACGCATCAAAATCCGTTGCGTAGTTTTAAAGATCTAAGCATACATAGGGACAGACAGCCAGACAGACAGCAAGAAGCGACTTTGTTGCATAATTATGGTGATAGAGATTTTTTCGGATGACTTTTGCGTTGTATATAGTGAGTTTACATACTGTAATTCAAAACAGTAACTTCAGCGTTTATTCTTAACCTAAGGACTCGGCCCACTTGCACCAAAACTTCGAGTTAAATATATAACCCAGGGTGTACTAACTCAGGGTTAAAATGTTAAATTTTTAACTCATACTTTTCGTTGCACCAATGGAAATTAAGTCCGAGTTAACTAACCCGAGGTTAATGTAACATTCATTCGCTCTATTCATATCCGACCAAATGTGATAGAATAAATGATGAAAGATTTAAGTGTTGTGCTCTCTGTCGCTCTACAGTACTTTGCATAAGTCTATTCCACTATGTCAGATTTGGAATGACATTTCGTTTTTTAACGTATTAATATATCTGTATTAAATGTCAGTCAGTCGTCATTATTGTTTTTGCGCGAGTTGTATCTGCTTTGTATATTTTGTTTTAAACTGCTAAAAATGGAAAACAAATCTCGTTTACGTGCCCCAAATTTTACGGCGCTAGTACTTTATCACGAAAAACTTTATCACGAACGACTTAATCACGAAAACTTTATCACGAAAAACTTTATCACGAATAAACTTTATCACGAAAGACTATATCACGAAAACTTTTCCACGAAGACTTTATCACGAAAACTTTATCACGAAAAGACTTTATCACGAATAAACATTATCACGAATAGACTTTATCACGAAAACTTTATCACGAAGACTTTATCACGAAAACGTTATCACGAAAAATCTTAATCACTGAGATGGTCAAATCTACTATTATAATTTTTTGGTATTGTGAAAGCGTGAGACCTCGAAATCACGTCTGGCAGGCTGGAATCGTAAATCCAAAAATATAATAGATACTGCGCGGCCATAAATAACCCGATGTTATTTATGATACTAAAAACAATTTCGCTAGAATTTTAAATTGTCACTAAAGACAAAGAGTGACGGGAAATTTATTACGCAATAAATTGTTTTTAACTGCCGAACTCTCTCACAGATTGTTAAATCTATTTCTAAGGAAGCAAGTTAGAAAAAAGAGTTAAATATAGGCAATTCTAGAAACAACACAACGGGGCGTCATAAAACTATATTGCGCAACCTTTTCAGAGCGATGGGGAGAAATTTGAAGCTGCGCACATGTGCAAAGCATTAATCTTAATGTCGTCGAGACAAACAGACAACGTAATTCTAATGAATCTAAGGGCGTGTCACTTGACGCTGAAACCAATGACCAATAACCAAGCATGACTAGTTCGGGGTGGGGTTCGGATCATTGTTCACATTGACTGGCGGGAGAAATTTTGGATTACAGGAGGTGTGGCATGGACCTGGAAGGAGGCCGCTCGACTCGGACGGGAGCAAGGCTTGGACAGTTACGTTTTGAACCGCGCTGCGAGCACTCGGGATCTCCTCGAGACTAGCGTCAACTGTGGTCACTTTTTCTTTGTAAAATAATAATAAGTTTTTAAATAAAGTAAAGGAAATATAGTTTAAGTGATTAGTGATTAAGAGGACTTTGTGTCGAACGAGCAAGGCGGGGAGGCGACCCGACCTGCGAAAGGAGACGAGTTGGCGCATTGGCGAACTCTAGCAGCTCGAATAGACTGCGAATTATTTGGTAATGTACTTCAATACCATCATTGTCCACAACGATTAGAGTGATTCAGATTCGCATCCCACTTTCATATTAAACTCAGTAGAGCCTTACAGTAAAAGTAGCGAACATGGACGCGGGAGCATCATTAGATAAATTTTACCAGCAAGGACGTAATAAACCCCACCGGCTGGACCCACTTTCGATTTGTGAGTTAACAATTTTATTGGAAGGCAGGTAGCATGCCTAATTGTGATTTTTTTGCGCCGACTTTTGTGTGAGGGTTAATGCTTGGTGTCGTGAGACCCTACGTACTCTGCGTACGGGAGGAGATAATACTATAGAAATCAAAATGGTCCGTTATTAATTAGAATCAAAGGAGGAGTGCAAGTGTGAAATCACTCTAGCTGTAAATACGTGCTTTTGTGTTGATAGATTTAAGTAAAGTTGAAGGTTAGCCTCTCTTACTGTTGTTCCTCTTGAATTTGGTAGTTAGGGACAACTCTTAGATTAAGACTGTAAACTTTTGTGTGCATGTGTGTATAACTAGGTTTAAGAGCCTAGAGGGTTTTTAATTTGAGTGTTATGTTTTCCCTCTAAATTAGTATGGCTGGTAGGAATATAACACTCGGCTATGTCATTGATGCAACCCATCAACCATAGTCTAATTAATCGAACAGTTTCTTTTGCAAATTTACCTAAAAGTGAAATAAATTTAGATAAACAATTTTGATAAAATAAATCTAATTTTGCACAACTCCATATTTTTATTTCATCCCATTGGTAGGTACCCTTCGGGATTGTTAACGGAGGTTCCCCACTAAGGTCGTGGTTCATAAAGCCTATAGTACATAGCTAGATTGTTTAATGATTGTTACAGCCAGAGCGACTTCTTTAGGACTGAACCTCCGATACCAAAACCCGTATCTTATACTCAATTACGATTTCCGTTCTAAAATGATATCAGTCGAATCATTTCTTTGAGACCTAGTTGGACCTAGAGACGAATCTAAACTGTGTGGCAGGCAGTCAAGTAAATCAGAGACAATGGAATTTGGACCTTGGGTCAGGCCTTCATGTAGGAAGCCCTCTTAGGACAATACTCACTAGGATATTCCTAGAATACCCGTTACTACCTACTGATCTGACGCGGAGACGCGGGGCGACACCTGAAGGCGAATGCTTACACATTTACCTACTCATTCTACGTAAGTATATAACTATGGATCACACTGGGCTGCGGTTGACTACTGAGGGCGGCGAGTACCGGACCAGTTGGAGGCGAAGGGCGTATTGGCAGAGAAAGGTGATATTTTCTAAGGTAGGCATCGTAAGGCCTAACCTTTAAGTGTAGGACAATGCAGGCTGAGTCTAGATAGCGAAACTGACTCGAAGCAGTCGGTAGCGTGACAACTATTCCGTTTACAAAGGCGTGACAGCGGCGATTGCTGGTCACTCTACTACACGCCATGTCTTGCAGATTGACCCTCGACCTTTGATTTGGCCAAATCAAAACCTAACCTATTTGCATACCGACACCTAAATAAACTATGACCCGGGTCGAATGGGGCGGGCTCACAGCCCAATAACAAGACCTCATCTTCGGATACGAGGCAAATAATCGCTTCTCAGCGAAAGAGGGTCAACTGCGCCCCTATAACTCGAGTACGAGGCTTGGCATCTGGTCTGTCAAGCGTAGGTTTCCCCTGTGATTGCGGGCGATCGGTTGTTCACGACGGGAACAAAACCCGTACAATGAAGTTTACTTCATTTGTCCTAATAACGGAATCGATGTCACTAACGCCGACCTCTAGTAGCCAGATAGCTATGACTGCTTCAGCCTGGATGTATGTAAAAGTAGTAGCGAATTCTCTTAACCATACAGTAAGTTTAAAATTTCTTTAAAATTTATTCAATTACATAAACAGCTATAACTTAGACGATCACTTCACGAGCCGTACCATCACAGAATTTGATGCCGCGTGACCAAGGATCCATGTACGTATTCGCGATTAACGATACGACTGGATTTATATTAGCTTAAAAATAAACACAACGTAGGAATCGTAATTGAGTATATAAGAGGAATTTCAGGAGAGAGGTTAAGAGACACATTGCGCATGTTATTATGTAAGAGTTGTATTACATTTACTTTAGGTTTGGGGGAGCAGAGACACATTGCGCATATTATTATGTAAAAATTATATTACATTTACCTTAGGTCTGGGGGAGCGGGGGAGAGCTATATAATTACTGATATGGAAATTACAGGGATTTTAGAAGGAGATTGCGGCGGAAGAGACACTAATCCTTGTCTATTTCTTGGATTAGTTTGTCTTTGTGCTTTCAAAATTGCATACAATTGAACTATTTACTGTGTTATCTGCTTTCTATTATTGAGCTTGTGTATTGTTTTGAATTTACCCCTATTATATGGAAGGTTGCGCAAGATTTGTTATCGGGAAATTGACGGATAACGGGGTTAGGACGGTACATAGTAGAAGTAAATTAGCATCAATTGGAACATGCATACAAGGAAGGGAAACGCGAAATTTATACGTGGTACAACCGTCGGTTAGCAATCCAATTTTGACGGGAAGTCTTTCGACAACCCTATTGCATTTTTAAAGCGGTTAAAAAGTATATAAGGGCGGTAAATGGATCGTATTGAGAGATAAATAATAGCGCTAGGGTGCATTACCGGGCACGCGAGTAAGGCAATGGACCTATACTCGAAGGATTGGACTACGTTCGCTGATTTTGAGAAACCAAGGGAGGTCGCTAATAGTCATACGCTATTTTTAGGTTGAAGACATAGTTCAGTTAAAATAGTTACAACGATTTAGAGTGGGATAAGAAATTAGTTTAACATAGTTTAATTATTTAAGTACAGGGGTACTATCATCATCATCATAATATTTATATATGTATATTTGTTTGAGGCATATTCAAATATAATAAGCTTTTACGGTTGTAAAAGTTGGTTCTACCGAAATATATAAAAAGAAATCGTAATGTTTATTTGGTATAATACGGATATTAGTTAAGAAACTAATATTTGTGTGGCTGTCTGTCTTAGAATAATTAATAGAATATTAATTAGCGAAAAATACTTCATCACATAGAGACGATTAAGAACGCATCCTACGTCTGTCTGTCTTAGGATATTTTGGTTGATGAATATATTTTAGCCTCATGTTTCATGCCGAAACAAAGGGAACTAGAGTCTGTCTGTCTGTCCAAGAATATATAAACGAAATATATTCGATAGTGCTAGTCATCACTAAAACAAAAATTTATGCATATATTGTATGCAATAGCGAGTATGTATGTATCGTTTTGCGTCGGATTACTGGTAATTGGGTTTATTTAATAGGGTTAGCCATCTCAGTTGTAAGAGAGGTAGGATACATTATTGAAGAGTTTAGTATAGTAAATAAATTGTGTTGTGGTTTGGGTGGGTTCGACTCCCAACAAATCTACATCAAAATGAATAAGCGTTAAAATACAATTTAGTAAAGAAAACCAGGTTCAATCCCTGTTGAAGTGTTGACATATGTTGCTGTACTTTTATTGGTTATGTTTTATAAACATGAGGATAAAACTTAAGAGCATGAGGATATTTAGCCAATGGATGTGGAGCTGCAGGTTCGATCCCTGTGGGAATTAATTGACTAGGTTTAAGTTTTAAGGTTTCGAGAATACAGGTTCGATCCCTGAGAAACTTTTTGTCTAATTACTAAGTGCTATTGTCATTATATGACATTCAAGTTGTAGGACTGTGAAGGAGCAGGTTCAATCCCTGTGTTATTAAATCAATGTGTTATTTTTGATAACCGTTTAAAGAGTTCTGATCACAGAGAGTGCGAGGGCGCAGGCTCTATTCTTACTTAAGGTTCGACGAACGAACGACGAAATGGGTTCGATTCCCATTTTCTTTTTAAAATTGACAAAATTTTGCTTCGGGTTTCGTTGGATTAAAGGATCAAGTTCGACTCTTGTGTACCATGTTTTTTATGATTACTTAAGTAAGAATTCAAGAAATAAAGACGTTTAATTTCAGACAATCATGTCTATTGTAAGAGAGCTTTTCGCGGGCGATGGATTCGATATTGGCAGGGACACGGGAATTTTGCGTGAACTATCTAGACGACATTGTCATATTTACTACAGGGGATATAGGGTTGCACTTAGCGCATCTAGATCAAATACTAGACAGGTTAGAAGCCGCTGGACTTACGGGCCGATTAGGGAAATGTCGATTCTTATGTGTAGAGGTGAAATTATTAGGGCACATAGTAAACACCGACGGGGTGCGCATGGATCCCGAACGCGTAGAGGCCATAATGAGTTTTCCCATACCAAAGACGGCGAAACAATTACGGGGTTTTTTGGGCTTAATAAATTATTTTCGAAAGTTTATCTCCAGATATAGAGAGGAAGTTAGGCCATTGTGTGACTTATTGAAACAAAACACAAAATGGTCCTGGACATTTGAAATAAATGACTGTTTTGAAAGGGTTAAAAGGTTATTTGTAGACACGATACTTCTCGCACACCCGGATCCTAAACAGACTTATTATCTGCAGACCGATAGTAGTAATCTAGGAGTTTCGGGTTACGTTTATCAGTTAACAAGCGAGGGAGAAGAGAGGGTAATAGGGTTCTGTAGTAAGTCACTATCGGAGACTGAACGTAGATGGACTGTTACGGAACAAGAACTATGGGCGATCATATTCAGCTTGTCAAAATTTGAAACTTACCTGAGAGGCGCGCGATTAATCATTAGGACCGATCATAAAAGTTTGATATTCTTACAAACATGTAAATTATTGAGCGCGCGGATGATACGATGGGTACATTATATAGGGCGGTTCGACTACACTGTTGAACACGTGAAAGGCCGACTCAACACGGTAGCAGACGTACTATCCCGGCATATAAAAGGGACCACCGACGTATTAACTAATAAGGCAGTAGGGCCTGAGATGAACCTATTCAAAGTACCGTTAGGACGGGTGGTACAGAGCAGGTGGAAGGAGATCAGGAATTACAAAAACGCGTAAGCCCTGCAGGTAGAATGTTGACTAGGACTTGACTAACAAAGAGGTTGCGAAGTGTAAGCGCCACCGAAGGAAAAAAAAACAATAGGATAACCGACTCGGACAACAATGCGGAATTTAGACTGTTTAGGGTTTTATTACCACAACGTAATTTTATGATGAGCGTGGGAAAACAAGGGATAGTCGTGGGAACTAACGGACCAGAGATTTGCCGTTTCACATGAAGAGTTGGAAATAGATTTTAATTTGGTCTAGGACATGTATGGGAGCATAGAATTCCTGGCCAAATTCAAATCTATTTGGGGGAGTGTGAGAAGGTCAAATCTACTATTATAATTTTTTGGTATTGTGAAAGCGTGAGACCTCGAAATCACGTCTGGCAGGCTGGAATCGTAAATCCAAAAATATAATAGATACTGCGCGGCCATAAATAACCCGATGTTATTTATGATACTAAAAACAATTTCGCTAGAATTTTAAATTGTCACTAAAGACAAAGAGTGACGGGAAATTTATTACGCAATAAATTGTTTTTAACTGCCGAACTCTCTCACAGATTGTTAAATCTATTTCTAAGGAAGCAAGTTAGAAAAAAGAGTTAAATATAGGCAATTCTAGAAACAACACAACGGGGCGTCATAAAACTATATTGCGCAACCTTTTCAGAGCGATGGGGAGAAATTTGAAGCTGCGCACATGTGCAAAGCATTAATCTTAATGTCGTCGAGACAAACAGACAACGTAATTCTAATGAATCTAAGGGCGTGTCACTTGACGCTGAAACCAATGACCAATAACCAAGCATGACTAGTTCGGGGTGGGGTTCGGATCATTGTTCACATTGACTGGCGGGAGAAATTTTGGATTACAGGAGGTGTGGCATGGACCTGGAAGGAGGCCGCTCGACTCGGACGGGAGCAAGGCTTGGACAGTTACGTTTTGAACCGCGCTGCGAGCACTCGGGATCTCCTCGAGACTAGCGTCAACTGTGGTCACTTTTTCTTTGTAAAATAATAATAAGTTTTTAAATAAAGTAAAGGAAATATAGTTTAAGTGATTAGTGATTAAGAGGACTTTGTGTCGAACGAGCAAGGCGGGGAGGCGACCCGACCTGCGAAAGGAGACGAGTTGGCGCATTGGCGAACTCTAGCAGCTCGAATAGACTGCGAATTATTTGGTAATGTACTTCAATACCATCATTGTCCACAACGATTAGAGTGATTCAGATTCGCATCCCACTTTCATATTAAACTCAGTAGAGCCTTACAGTAAAAGTAGCGAACATGGACGCGGGAGCATCATTAGATAAATTTTACCAGCAAGGACGTAATAAACCCCACCGGCTGGACCCACTTTCGATTTGTGAGTTAACAATTTTATTGGAAGGCAGGTAGCATGCCTAATTGTGATTTTTTTGCGCCGACTTTTGTGTGAGGGTTAATGCTTGGTGTCGTGAGACCCTACGTACTCTGCGTACGGGAGGAGATAATACTATAGAAATCAAAATGGTCCGTTATTAATTAGAATCAAAGGAGGAGTGCAAGTGTGAAATCACTCTAGCTGTAAATACGTGCTTTTGTGTTGATAGATTTAAGTAAAGTTGAAGGTTAGCCTCTCTTACTGTTGTTCCTCTTGAATTTGGTAGTTAGGGACAACTCTTAGATTAAGACTGTAAACTTTTGTGTGCATGTGTGTATAACTAGGTTTAAGAGCCTAGAGGGTTTTTAATTTGAGTGTTATGTTTTCCCTCTAAATTAGTATGGCTGGTAGGAATATAACACTCGGCTATGTCATTGATGCAACCCATCAACCATAGTCTAATTAATCGAACAGTTTCTTTTGCAAATTTACCTAAAAGTGAAATAAATTTAGATAAACAATTTTGATAAAATAAATCTAATTTTGCACAACTCCATATTTTTATTTCATCCCATTGGTAGGTACCCTTCGGGATTGTTAACGGAGGTTCCCCACTAAGGTCGTGGTTCATAAAGCCTATAGTACATAGCTAGATTGTTTAATGATTGTTACAGCCAGAGCGACTTCTTTAGGACTGAACCTCCGATACCAAAACCCGTATCTTATACTCAATTACGATTTCCGTTCTAAAATGATATCAGTCGAATCATTTCTTTGAGACCTAGTTGGACCTAGAGACGAATCTAAACTGTGTGGCAGGCAGTCAAGTAAATCAGAGACAATGGAATTTGGACCTTGGGTCAGGCCTTCATGTAGGAAGCCCTCTTAGGACAATACTCACTAGGATATTCCTAGAATACCCGTTACTACCTACTGATCTGACGCGGAGACGCGGGGCGACACCTGAAGGCGAATGCTTACACATTTACCTACTCATTCTACGTAAGTATATAACTATGGATCACACTGGGCTGCGGTTGACTACTGAGGGCGGCGAGTACCGGACCAGTTGGAGGCGAAGGGCGTATTGGCAGAGAAAGGTGATATTTTCTAAGGTAGGCATCGTAAGGCCTAACCTTTAAGTGTAGGACAATGCAGGCTGAGTCTAGATAGCGAAACTGACTCGAAGCAGTCGGTAGCGTGACAACTATTCCGTTTACAAAGGCGTGACAGCGGCGATTGCTGGTCACTCTACTACACGCCATGTCTTGCAGATTGACCCTCGACCTTTGATTTGGCCAAATCAAAACCTAACCTATTTGCATACCGACACCTAAATAAACTATGACCCGGGTCGAATGGGGCGGGCTCACAGCCCAATAACAAGACCTCATCTTCGGATACGAGGCAAATAATCGCTTCTCAGCGAAAGAGGGTCAACTGCGCCCCTATAACTCGAGTACGAGGCTTGGCATCTGGTCTGTCAAGCGTAGGTTTCCCCTGTGATTGCGGGCGATCGGTTGTTCACGACGGGAACAAAACCCGTACAATGAAGTTTACTTCATTTGTCCTAATAACGGAATCGATGTCACTAACGCCGACCTCTAGTAGCCAGATAGCTATGACTGCTTCAGCCTGGATGTATGTAAAAGTAGTAGCGAATTCTCTTAACCATACAGTAAGTTTAAAATTTCTTTAAAATTTATTCAATTACATAAACAGCTATAACTTAGACGATCACTTCACGAGCCGTACCATCACATCACGAAAACTTTATCACGAATGAGCTTTATCACGAAAAAGCTTTATCACGAAAAATCTTCATCACGAAAACTTTATCACGAAAATACATGTTTATGAGCTTAAGTAGCGGAATCCCTCGTATCCATTTTTCTGACACTGCGTATTATACGCAGACAATCTTGTAGAAACATTACGTCCTGTTTCTCCTATGTAAGCCTTGCCACACTCACAAGGTAAAGATGGCAGACGTCACTACTTTGAAAAAGTCGTCATGGGTGTCGTTTTCTAGGTCTTTGGGGGTGCAAAATTTAAAAATGGCATCCATTTTGGAAATAAAGTTTGCGGACGTCACTTTTTTGAAAAAGTCGTCACGGGTGTCGTTTTCTAGGTTTTTGGGGGTGCAAATTTTAAAAATGGCATCCATTTTGGAAATAAAGATGGCGGACGTCACTTTTTTGAAAAAGTCGTCATGGGTATCGTTTTCTAGGTTTTTGGGGGTATAGATTTCAAAAATGGCATCCATTTTAGAATTAAAGATGGCGGACGTCACTTTTTTGAAAAAGTCGTCATGGGTGTCGTTTTCTAGGTTTTTGGGGGTATAGATTTCAAAAATGGCATCCATTTTAGAATTAAAGATGGCGGACGTCACTTCTTTGAAAAAGTCGTCATGGGTGTCGTTTTCTAAGTTTTTGGGGGTGTAGATTTCAAAAATGGTATCCATATTGGAATTAAAGATGGCGGACGTCACTTTTTTGAAAAAGTCGTCATTGGTGTCGTTTTCTGGGTTTTAGGGGGTGTACGTGTTGATTTCAAAAATGGCATTCATTTTGGAATTTAAGATGGCGAACGTCACTTTTTTGAAAAAGTCGTCACGGGTGTCGTTTTCTAGGTTTTTGGGGGTGCAAATTTTAAAAATGGCATCCATTTTGGAAATAAAGATGGCGGACGTCACTTTTTTGAAAGTCGTCATGGGTATCGTTTTCTAGGTTTTTGGGGGTATAGATTTCAAAAATGGCATCCATTTTAGAATTAAAGATGGCGGACGTCACTTTTTTGAAAAAGTCGTCATGGGTGTCGTTTTCTAGGTTTTTGGGGGTATAGATTTCAAAAATGGCAACCATTTTAGAATTAAAGATGGCGGACGTCACTTCTTTGAAAAAGTCGTCATGGGTGTCGTTTTCTAAGTTTTTGGGGGTGTAGATTTCAAAAATGGTATCCATATTGGAATTAAAGATGGCAGACGTCACTTTTTTGAAAAAGTCGTCATTGGTGTCGTTTTCTGGGTTTTAGGGGGTGTACGTGTCGATTTAAAAAATGGCATTCATTTTGGAATTTAAGATGGCGGACGTCACTTTTTTGAAAAAGTCGTCATGGGTGTCGTTTTCTGGGTTTTTGAGGGTGTACGTGTCGATTTCAAAAATAGAGTCGATTTTAGAATTAAAGATGGTTGATATCACAGCTACACACATCGACACTATTCGACACCCATTTCAAGTGACATCCGCCATCTTGGATTTCAAAATGGATGTCATTTTCATAATCGGCACCTCGAGGAACCTAGGAGATGACACCAATATCGATTTTTAAGAAAAATAATGCTCGCCATCATGTAATACAGTACGATGTCACTTTCGTAATCGGCATCCCGAGAACCCTTAAAAACTAGGTCGATGCAGTCAGCCTAGATTGGAGCGGTTTTTTTTTTTTTTTATTTCGAAATTTTCTCTTCGTCACGACCTAGCGAAATTACGGGCAGTTTAGTGAAATATGGCAAAACCTACCGAAAATCGGCTTTCAATAAAAATTGATGGAACATACTGCAATGAAGCTATGATTTTGATGTCAACGCATAAATGTCCAATTTAAGTACTAATTCCCACTTTGTCGAATATCTGAAAAAATAGTCGATGTCATATTTGTGACTGTTTTAGTGAAAACTTCCTACTTTGTCGATATGGAGTTATGAGTAGTTCCTAATACTACAGAACGTAAGCTATCTTATGGTGAAATAATTATGTCTAGGTACTATAGTTATTTCGTGAAAATTCTTCAAAGTTGCAAATGTGAAAAACGACAACTGAGAAAACGTTGGTTAAAGTTTGGGACGGCAAAAAACACACTTGTAGTTTGAAGTTAGGGAGTGGTTGGTATCAAATTAAGTGTCATACTATAAGGATTTCAAATTAGTCAAAATCTATAATATAACTATTAAGGTTACATATATGATTTTGACTAATTTGAAATCCTTGTGTTATGAAAATTAATTTGATACCAACCACTCCAAAACTTCAAAGTACAAGTGGGTTTTTTGCCATCCCAAACTTTCACCAATGTTTTCTCATTGCCGCTTTTTCACGTTTTCAACTTTGAAGAATTAAAAAAAAATAACTATATCACCTAGAGACATAATTCTTTCACCAAAAGATAGCTTATGTTCTGTAGTATTAGGAACTACTCATAATTCCATATCGACAAAGTGGGACCTTATCCCTAAAACTGTCACATTTATGTATGTTTAAGTAGGTTTATTATATGTATATATGTATATAATAATAATAATAATATATATAATAATAATATCACCACTCATTGTGTGGCTTAGAATGATCAACTCCACTAATGGTTGTCTGGAAGAGATCGCCCTTTAGCGATAAGACCGCCTGTTGTCTATCGTTGTTAAAAGTATTGTTTCTGTGTTTAATTTGTAAACTTCTTTTAGTTTGCAATAAAGCATCGTGTATTGTAAATGTAGTATCCTTCGGGCCTCCATTTTAAGCCATTTCCAGTTGTTTAAAAATGGTGTCACATGGGCTCGGTAAGGGATTGGAAAACAATATCTGGCACAAGCATTCTGTAGCCTCTGTATTTGTATAATAAAGACTGGCCCAATTCCACAAGTCGAAATGCGCATACTCTCTATGATACCAATCACAGCCAGTGAAATATTTTTAATTACGCGTTACAAATAAATGCGATTCGTGTATTTCAAAATAGCCTGCTGTGATTCGACTTACCGCATCACATTGTCATATTGTCAAAGGTAACGTGGCGGTGATAGCACGTAAGGGCTTGTACACAAATCACGTGGGATTTTTTCGGCTACTTTTTGTACACAATACTCACTACCTTCGTCATTTACTAAGGTCTCATCCACACTTTACCACCGATGAAGTATCTAAAACCGTCCTCCAGCTGGGGGGCACTGACCATCCACAATCTCGATTCGAATTCGGATGACGACTAATTTCGAAGGTGTTTCGAGGTACCGATTATGAAAATGACATCCATTTCGAAATCCAAGATGGCGGACGTCACTTTTTGAAATTGGTGTCGATGCGTTTAGTAGTGATATCAACCATCTTTAATTCTAAAATGGACTCTATTTTTGAATTATGCACTGCCAAAAACCTAGAAAAAGAAACCAGAGAAATATCTCCGCCAGTTTTAATTCCAATTTTTTTCATTTTGAAATCTACACCTCCAAAAACCCAAAAAACTATGACTTTTTGAAAAAAAGTGACGTCCGCCATTTTTATTTCCAAAATGGATGATTTTTTTTAAATGTACACTCAAAAACCTAGAAAACGACACCCATGATGACGTTTTCAAAAAATGATGTCAACTTACTTTAATTCCAAAATGGATGCGATTTTTGACATCTACACCCCCAAAGGGGAGGCCTATGTAAAGGGGAGGCCTATGTTCAGCAGTGGACGTCCTATGGCTGAGATGATTATGATGACACCCCCAAAAATCCAAAAAACGACACCCGTGACGATTATTTCAAAAAATGACGTTCACCATCTTTAATTCCAAAATGAATGCCATTTTTTTAATTTAACACCGCTGAAAACCTAGAAGGCGACACCCATGACGAATTAAAAAAAAAAACTAGATGCCACGAATAGTGAATTGGCCGAATACCGAATACCGAATATTCGGCAACGCTGTCGGCCGAAGCGCCGAATATTCGGCCGCCGAATATTCGGCCAAACGAGTTGGATTTTTATTTGAAAACAGTTCGGCTAGATCGGAATGCCGATCCTTACAAGTGGTGGTCAGCAAACGAAAAACAATTCCCGAACCTTTCGAAATTTGCAAAAGTTTATCTTTCTTCGCCTGGAAGTAGCGTTTATAGTGAGAGGTTATTTCCTGAGGCTGGTAACGTTTACGATGAAAAGCGCAATCGTTTGCTACCAAAAAATGCTGAAAAGCTCGTTTTTATCCATCACAACTTACCACTGATTAATTTTAAGTACTAAAATGTTGTAATTTGGAAATAAATACATAATTCTGCGTAAAATAACGTGTCTTTTTTTACATGATTTGCTATACGGTATTCGGCCGAATAGTACGCACTATTCGGCCGAATACTGAATAGCAAAAAAGTGGCCGAATAGACCGAATACCGAATAGTTGCCGAATATTCGTGGCATCTCTAAAAAAACTCCCGACGTCTTTTGTTTCAAAATGGATTCCATTTTTGACATTTACACCCTCAAAAATCTAGAAAACGACACCCATGACGACTTTTTCCAAAAGTTACGCCCGCCATCTTTGATTCCAAAATGGTTGCCATTTTTTAAATTTACACCTCCAAAAATCTAGAAAACGATACCCATGACGACTTTTTCAAAAAAGTGATGTCCGCCATCTTTATTTCCAAAATGGATGCCATTTCTGAAAACTACACCCCCAAAAACCCAGAAAACGACACCCATGACGATTATTTCAAAAAATGACGTCCACCATCTTTAATTCCAAAATGGATGCCATTTTTGAAATGTACACCCCCAAAAACCTAGAAAACGATACCCATGACGACTTTTTCAAAAAAGTAACGTCCACCATCTTTAATTCTAAAATGGATGCCATTTTAGAAATCTATACCCCCAACAACCGAGAAAACGACACCCATGACAATTATTTAAAAAAAATGACTAAGATATTGCAAGTACGTCAGCGCAGGGTAGAGGACGACAAAAAGAACCGAAAAGCAAGGAAGGACTACTTACTAACAAAGAAAAATTGGGCAAGTGCGAGTCGGACTCGCGCACCGAGGGTTCCGTACAAACACTTTTCATCCTTAAGTGGTTAAGTTAAGTTTGCACCTGGTATGTATAGCACCCCATACAAATGAGGTGCAAAGTTAACGCAAACAATCCGTTTGTTGTATGGGAGCCCCTCTTAAGTATTTATTTTATTTTATTTTTAGTATTTGTTGTTATAGCGGCAATATAAATACATCATCTGTGAAAATTTCAACTGTCTAGCTATCACCGTTCTTGAGATACAGCCTGGTGACAGACGGACGGACGGACGGACGGACGGACGGACAGTGAAGTCTCAGTAATAGGGTCCCGTTTTTACCCTTTGGGTACGGAACCCTAAAAACCAGCCAAGTGCAAGTCTGACACCCTCCGAGCGTTCCGTATAATTTTTTACTTATCTCATACCAACTGTTCGGGCCCTGCTACATTAAGTTTGCACCTCACTTGTATGCGGCGCCATACGTACTTGGTGTAAACTTAACTTAACCCGGCCATAAATAATTTATGACACATTTAATGTCTCATTTTTGTAATCTGGGTACTCCACCATTTTTATTTAAACCATAAATACGAAGATCAAAATTCAAATTCAAATTATTATTTATTTCGGATCAGTGATCCATAGATTGGTAGATCAGTTTAAAGAAAAATTGAAAAAGGAGCTACCTGGTGGAAAAGGTACCGGGTTCGATTCCCGGTCTCTGATTGTTTAACCCGGCCAGTAAGATGGAAAGTGGAAGTGTTTGTATGGAACCCTCGGTGCGCGAGTCATACTTACTCTTGGTCAGTTATTGTGAATAAATATATGTATCTGTACCACAAACGATAGGTTTCCGAAGGAAAATAATCCAGAGCAAATTATCACGAAAAAAAATATCACGAGTCAACCTTTTTGTGGTATTTTTTTCGTGATATAGTCTTTTCGTGATAAAGTTTTCGTGATAGTCTTTTCGTGATAAAGTCTTTTCGTGATAAAGTTTTCGTGATAGTCTTTTCGTGATAAAGTTTTCGTGATAAAGTCTTTTCGTGATAAGGTCTTTTCGTGATAAAGTCTTTAGTGATAAAGTTTTCGTGCTTAAGTTTTCGTGATAAAGTCTATTCGTGATAAAGTCTATTCGTGATAAAGTTTTTCGTGATAAAGTCGTTCGTGAAAAAGTTTTCGTGAAAAAGTTTTTCGTGATTAAGTACTGACACCAAATTTTACAAATAGCCACAGATTACTACTTTGTGATTTAGTGGCGAAGTTTAAGCATAAACTTGAAAACGAAAAACAAGTCGAAAAAGCATTGTCTCTTTGCGAGTAAAAATTATCCTTTTCTGCAATTTCTCTATTGTAAAAGTCCGAACTAATGCATTTGATGATCTCTTCATCATCATCAGACAACAACTATTCAATTATCATTGTCCTGGACAAAACATAACAACATAACATAACCTAAGCTATACGTCCAGTCGATTTTGATCACGGAGTATATGGAGATGGCATTCAGCGCAGTTTGTTCTAGCACCGCTGTAGCCGACTTTTACACGCACACAATTACGAGTATATTCGTATAAAAATAAGGTTTTACAACAAACAGAAGTGAGTTGACATTGGCTGAGCTAATGTGTGCGTATTACGTAGTCATACACTACTACGATCAATGTATCGAGAATTTTAGTCCTTATATGCATATCAGACAATGTCTTTATTTTTATTATAACTTAAATAGAAATAAAATAAAAGACAAATGAGACTTTATGATTCAGTACAACAAAGCCTCGAATTGACAAGAAATTGATTTCTACTTCCGTCAATTCAGTAGTGTCACTTTTGATATTAACGCTGGCTAAATATCGAAAGGTTCTATGTTACAATTTTAAAACATTTAAAATTGAACCCTATCCTTGTAGCACGGGGTCTAATTTTAACGACCCAGAAAATGTAATGTAAGCTCTGCCAGCGGTATGCATCTAATGATTCTAAAGGTTAAGGGCGTGATCAAATCAAAATAGTCGATATCGATAAAATAATAATATGTATGGCTTATAATATGTATAATGCACGTTGAAAATATTTATTTTGTATGGTCCTAAACGTCGCAAATTAAATTATCAGACCTTTTAATTTCTGGCGACGAAATCAAATGGAAGCGTCCATCTCAATCTTTCTATCGTTCAGAATGTTTACTTTACATATAGTGATATATGAATAATAAAAACATCACCTTACAACATTTGGAACAGGTAGTAGGTAAATTATAACCGGAGTAGATTTATTTATTTCATCATATAAAATGTAAACAAAATAATTAAGGGACAATCGTACACAACTCGACCTGTCCTTATACTAACCAATAGTAGACGACGTTATAAACAATATAATATATAGAATAACATCCATGACCCAGGAACAAATATTCGAGTTCATCACACAAATATTTGCCCTTGCCGAGATTCGAACCCAGGACCGCCGGCTCAGTAGGCAGGTGCATTAAAACTGCGCCAACCTCGTCGTCAACTGACTAGCACGTATTACATTGTGGATTAGCGAAACAATAATACTGTTTTAATCTAATGATTTTGTCACCCACTGCTATTGATTTCGCTGTAATAAAATTACTTGTCTGAATTAAAAAAAACCGGCCAGGTGCGATTCTGACTCGCGCACTGAGGGTTCCGTACAAACTTTCACTTATCCCATCTTAATTGGCCTGGTTGAGTTAAGTTTGTATCTGAAATGTATGGCGCCGCATACAAACGAGGTGCAAATACTTATAAAAATAATGTAATAATTAATGTAATTTAATCTGCAAATTCTGAGTTTTAGTAATTATTTTTGACATAAGTAACAAATTGAAATATGTAACAATAAAGTATTTGAATATTGTTTTATTTTGTTTGCATGCCTATTTGTTAGAACATAAGCAACACTGTATATATGTATACCTGTATCACCTAATTTATTACTATGTTCTTGCAATAAACGAATTTGAATTTGAATCAAACTTAACGCAACCAGGTTCTCCAAATATGATTTACCTATTTATTTATTTAATTAATCTTTATTGCACAAAACAAAACGTATCGTACAAAAGGTGGACTTGATGTTTGAAAAGGACTATATTTTTTAAGATTTTTATTAGTATTTGTAGTAAGTATGTGGCGATTTCAGATTTTTATAAGTATTTGTAGTACTTGCCAAATTTCATAGTTCTAGGTCATCGGGAAGTACTCTATCACTTTGATTCCCTTGAGTGACGAAATGTGCGTTTTTGGCGACATAAACGGCTGTATCTTTTTTTCACGTTAACGTAGAAGCTTGATTTTTTTTCACAGCTTTAAGGGACCCTAGACCTGAGTATATATACATATAGTGTTAATTTCAACTCGATACCTCCACGCGTTCTCGAGATAAAGGGTCTTGACAGACAGATAGACAGACGGACGGACGGAAAACAAAGTGATCCCATAAGATTTCCCTTTTTTCCGATAGAGGTATGGAACCCTAAAAAACAAGGTGATAAAGTGTAAATTATATAATTAAAATGGACAAATTAGTATGAAACACGAGCGGCTCACATTAAAACCTCCATACAGAATATCGACAATTTATGGTTTAGACTTGTTCCCCCGCACTAAATTGTCAGACGGACGTATACATTGCGTGCTCCTAAAGATGTTGCGTGAATAGTTGCCATGTCAAGCTAGTAATGTATAATTGTCATAATGCACTGCAATATTTTACGAAATATTACAAAATACCGAATTTTATTACTTTCCAGTGAAATTAAACGGTATCAGGTATCTTTTTGAGTATGCAGATCTCGCCTGTGACGATTATAATGGCACAATTCGGCATATTTAAGTCGCCAACAGTTGTAGTGATATCACGGATATCCACTTCGACCCACCCAGTAAATTGCTATCCGCTCTCAATACAGAACGGCAGTGAACTATCTTTCACAGCTAATAGCATCTACACCAAATCTCAGAGGCAGGTGTGGTGGTAGCTGGTTAGCGGCGTTGCAGGTTCCCATGAAATAATGTTAATCCTAATTTAAATTTCAATGCATTCCTGAAGTGTTCGTTGTTTTGTGACTAGTACGTAGTATAATATAAGTAATTCTTAGTTAAGTTTTATTTTTGGTAAGTTTTCATCTTCACAATAATTTGCATGCGGTGTTTACCTTTAAGTGATTGTTACACTATAGAATATTTTGCCTGGATAGAATTTAATACATTGTATTGGTGTAAACAATTGTTGGTGAACCTTAATAAATAAATAAAAAAAAATAATAATAATATTTCTAATTTTTTAGCACATAATTACTCAAGCACGTTCGTACGGTAACTAAGTGACTGTTGACATCACGTTGACATATCTTTGGGTATTTGGGCTAAATCTCGGTTATGCGTGCCCCGCCCAATACCCAGTCTATAGTATTCTTATGGTCTGTGATTTTGATACTTGTTTGACACTACTAACCCAGGGTTAATGACTTTAACCCTCACACACTGGCAGGTTAAAAAATTAAATTTTTAACTCAAGGTTTACTTCTAACTCTCGGTGGTGCAAGACGTACTAATTACTTAACCCTAGAGTAGCATTTAACTCCGAATTAATTTTGCTAACCCAGCGTGGTGCAAGTGGGCCTAAGGGGATTAAAACAAGATAAAAGTTTGTAAGGGTAAATTTGAAATAAAAATATGCAAGTACCTACTAAGATTGTTGGTACTTAGTTTTATGTGTTTGACAGTCCAGTCCATAGGAAGAGTTATTGTGGTCCGACTCTAGCGACTTGCGTGGTTGACTTATACATTTCATATACCCAGACCTGATTCCACGTGAAACTACGCCATAATATTTATCTTTCGTTGACTAATTGCTTTATTAACTGTTTTTCAAATTGGCGTGTGCCGTTATTACCAATCAGGAAACTTTTTGCCTGTTTAATTTTGTTCCATTTTTACCGCCTAATGACGTTCTTAAGTGGAATCAGGCCTTGGTATATGGACACCACAAAACTCCGAAGTGATAGAGCTTTCGGTATTACAAAAAATCGTAATAATGTTGATTTCGATAAATTAAGTTTCGAAAATCTTGGGTGTTCCGTTGGCACATTTATATGAAATTAACTATACTCTTTTTATCGTAGAAATCAGTGTAGTTCGATGGAAAAAATCCCGGCACGACAACGTGACGTGGAAATCAATACATATAAAACCGACTATATTTTTATACTTTTATGTTACATAATTTTAGTTCAGTATGTATTGAACTGTAGGCGTTTGTATGGGTGTTAGTCACCCACAGGCATCAGCTTAAACCGATCGTTAGTCGTCGCCATCCGCTCATTAATAAAATTAACGTTGGGTACACATTTTGTTTTGTACCCGAGTATATAAATACGATACAAAATATTTGATATATACTTATCTCATTTCGATACAAAGCTATCTTCAGATATTTGATACAATCTAAACGCTCATGTTACCTTTGAAGTATGTTCATTAAAATATACTAGTTAAATATAGGTGTAGCATCGCAGCCGCAGGGGGAATACAATCATTTTATTTTAACACGTTGTTTTATTGATTTAATTACTATATACTACGTAACACAAACCGTACTAAACACAGCGATTGAAAGATTTCGCAATATCTTTTCGTCCAATATCCCGCAGTGACTCAAGGCGAAAGTTTTTGACCAGCTGATGTGTTGCGTGTTGCCAGTGAAAAGTGGGCGTCTACTTTCAAAATGAGACTCAAAGTTAGGAGAATGTCTAACTTAAGTAGCTGTGGACGAGGTATATTGTTCGTTTAACGTTAGTTAAACAAACTGATAGATAATCTGTTGTTAAACAGACGAGTTCCTGAATGGTGGATAATGAATGGTTGATCGAGTCGATTTTACCGACGAATACTTTTTTCGAAATTACATTTATTTTTGTTTATTTTGTGTAAATCTTTATTTTTTTTTAGCTACCAGCCGTCGGACTGTGCTGGACCTCACGGGACCTTTCTATGTAACATAGTAATTTGTTTTATTGTTCTTTCTTCAAGTTATACATTTATCGATTTAATCGATTTCTACCAATTTACAGAAATAGCACTTAAAACGAAACGCAAAATTTGGTCACAACACAGCTTTAAAAAAATACATAACATTAAAGAAAATAATAAATAAATAAATATTAGACAACCTTACACAAATCGATCTAGTTCCAAATTAAGCTCGAGAAGGCTTGTGTGTTATGGGTACGACGACATTAACTCAATTTTATCAAATAGAAAGGAAAAAACGTATAGGTACAGATACTTGAAAAACCACCGTCTATGTGTTGTTTTGTTTGTGAAATTCTATAGGTCGTGCAGATTTACGTTATATGGGTACTATAAAGCTTGCTTTCCACCAAGGAGGGCAGCGTGTTCTTGTTGTAGCATTCCACTTCGAAAGTCATGCCGGCGCGGTAGCTCACTTTTATACCAATGAAATGAAATGAAATGAAATAATTTATTCAGTAAGTAGGCCACAAGGGCACTTTTACATGTCAGATTGTGAGTCTACCGGCATTTCGCAAGAAGAGACCGCTGTTGAGAAGAAAGCCGAAGGAAACTCAACAGTAAGTCATTTTTTCGTAAATTATATTTAAAATCAACTCCGTGTCTATTTTGCACTATCCTCGACATGGCTGTTAACACACGACTGTTATTTAAGAATACTTGCCCGTTCGCTGTTGATGAAGAAGGAGAGGTTGGCAGCGGGCAGCGTGTTCTTGATGTAGCATTCCGCTTTGAGAGTCATCCCGGCGCGGTAGCGTACTTTTATGCCAACCAGCTCCGGGTCTTCTTTTGGTAGGTCTGTTGACAATATACTCGTACTAAAGTTAATACATTAAACAAGGATATCTAAACTATACTGAAAAAACGACACCTTTTGGAAACGCGGCTTCGAACCTCGCCTGAACCATGATTTTTTTCTCATTTACCGCTTCAATTTAAACATTTGATTTATGCTAGAAACACTGGTTATCACGCTACTCATTATCAAAGTACCGCAATAAGTAATCGTTGCTAGCAGGTAGTTGATAAAAGCTGTGTCTTCTCTATTTTTGGTTGTTTCAAATAGAGACAATTTGCGGATAGCTGTCTGTGGTATGGCCAGCACCTCATCTTAGGAGCATCGATTTTCTGCCTGTCGGCAGCTTTATAAAGGACTATGGTTCTGCGCAGTATAAAGCAATGGGAAAGATAAGGGTGCGGACCAGGTGTATTTTGGAACGGTAGGTTACGTTACGATGCCTCCAAACTTTGTTAAGCTGGGTCATTGCTGGTTTGGCCTTGCCAATTCGTCTGCGTATTTCAGGTCCGCTACTTTGCTTACTTGTTCTTGTTACTAAAAGAGCCAAATTGAGAACCTCCTCCTTTTTTGAAGTCGGTTGGCAAAATTTCCAGTTCAAAAAAGAGGCGCCCACCCGAACGTTTGGACAAAGAAATTGTTCACCTATTCGCCGATAGTTGCACAAAAATACATGTACAATGGTATATACGTATTTTACAAAGAAACTTGAAGTTTGTTCGTTCGGCCAAGTATCCTATTTTCATTACACTGGACTTAATAAATGTCATTTCATACCTAAATATTGCATGCCGCCAAGCACTACGGGATTTCCTGAAAATTTGTTTTAGACATATTTAAATATGATAATTGTACTATACGATTGTCACAAATCTCGGTAATGATAATAGAGTGGGATATTTATCCCACTCTTCATATTTATGAAGTAATTAAATTAATTACCTACTAACTCTGACACTTGATACTATTGTAAGGCTGGCGCCTAATATTACTAATTACCTACTTAGGACTACAATATGTGGCTATTATTATAATGGAGGAAAGATGAGTATTTAGTACATAATTATATACTCGTGCTCCAGAACACCTCCTCGTTTAATAATAAAGATGTCTTCTTTTGAAATAGAAAGTAGATGGATTACTACAAACTTCGTCCGCGTGGAAAAGAAAGTAAATATTCACCCCAGAAATCCAAAAAATAGTGTATATCACTTTTTTACATTTCCCAACGGTTGACCTTCAACAATATATTTCACGACGATAGTAACATGGTAATTTCTTCAGTCAATGCCTTAATAAGTATAAAGATGAGGAACACCAGATGTGGCAACTTGCGAAGCGTATATAATGTTTTAGACGATTAGACTCCCGCCATTATGCACAGGTGCTCCGCGCCGAAAAACTTTACACGTTAGTGACCTGAAGCAGATTTGCTCAAGTAAACAATATCCCATTACAAAGTCAACGACCTCCGAAGGTTCGGCTTCAGTACTGGCAGAATAAATGTTTTAATCAAGTCCAAGAGAAGGAAGTTCTCAGGTCTTCAAGATGTTTGTTTCTTTTTATATTAAGTCGTCCGATTACTCGAATATGATTGGACCGACATGTTTTTTATAGTAGTTTATGCAACTGCTACATAATGAGAGGTCTTAACTTACGATTGCGGCTTTATGAAACGAGCCGTGGGCGAGTTTCATAATAGGATCACACGGAATGTTTTAAGACCTCGCGGTGGCAGCGATACTATTATGAAATTACATATCTGACTTTGGTAGCTGCCAAGTAATGTAGATCCTTCCTTACCTATAGTATCTGAACTTTTTATAGGAATTTAACAAGATGGGTGTAGATAAAAGAGTATACTTTCTAGTTGGTCCTCTATTGTCATCAGGTGGCGTTTATTACGCAATATATTTTTTTTATAAAAAAAACGACACATCTTTCACATTTTGACAAGTAGGTATATGAATATGAAAGTGATAGATGCTTTATCATTTATCACATGATAAACCTAACCATCATAGGCCCGCAGGATCGAGTGACGGGATCCTGTAGAAATTAAGGGGATTTTGGAACTTTATAGGAACTATAGTGTATTTTTTTTGTCAAACTTGATTTGATTAGTTATTGTCAATGACAAAAATGATAATTGACAGTAGGCTATTTGAAGCAAATTTGAAGAAACTATACATCAATAAAATATTCCATCCACTCAACTGTGAATCGACCTAATGGACATCTTGCTTTTTAACCTTGGGGTAAAAACAACAATGTTCATAACTTCATAAGACTCAACTTGGATAAAAAAACGGCGTCGGCTAAAAGTGTGATGCCGAGGGGCCCGCCCACCAGACTAATACACAACAACAGGAAGGAAAACATCATAAGTAGTTACAGTTACACTTATAGGTTAAAGGTAGCAGACAAACTTCAAACAAACGGACAATGTAGGCTAACTAATAGGGTTCAATTTAGTATGAAACCTTAATACCAATATTAATATCATCATCATTAGACCCGTCGGCCGGGCCGACCCAATTTTCCGCGTGTCTCTAACATAATAAGACCGGGGGCAGCTGGATATTGTTACTGATTCGTCTCGGAAATAACTCATAGTGAAGAGGGCAAGACAACCTAAAAGAAAAATTATATACTACATATCTTATTTATCTTTAACCGACTCCGTGTCAGACGGATGGTTATGTTTTTCGAGTGTTGTAAGTATGAATATGTGTACTATATTTGTATGAAGTGCTCTGCAGCCTAAACGGCTCGACCGATGTACTTAGTACACATGGTAGTGTCAAACAAAGTTTAAAAAAAATCACGTTTTCGCAGATAATAACGAGACGAAATTGTAGATATTTCCGAGAACAAGTGAACGAGTTACTGTAAAATCGCCTATGATAAATAGTTGAGGAGTTCATTTACGGACCGATTGAGTTTTTTTATGTTCGTCTTCATGGACTGTCACCAAATCTTCACCAAAATTGATGGGACTGACTTGACACACGAACAAAAAAAGCTCAATCGGTCCGTAAATGACGGAGTTCTGAAGTAAAAACATATAAAAAAGAACAACTTTGACAACCTCCTCCGGTTGAAAAGCATCAGTCGTGCGTGTGTTAAATGTATCGAAAGGGCGCCTTTTCACTCCTAACCATTTCAGGTGGTGACACGCTGCAAACACGCTGATGATTAGTTTACGCAGTGACGTGTTGTATGCGTCACGTTTTCAACGCATACTGTCCTCTCATACGTGAAACGGATAGTCGATAGCGATTGCTGCATCAGTGTTCTGCAACCGAATCGATCCGCCATTTGGTATAATCGGATCACTCGTATTCCCGTGTTTACACTTTCGCACGAGGCGAGGCGAGCGACGAGCCGAACACGAATATCGACGCGGATATTTAAACATGGCACTCGATTCACCTCACCATTGCCGCGACACAGCATTCGCGCGCGCTCACAATTCAGTTCATACCGCGTTAACACATTCGCATGAACGACGCGGTGAGTTACGAGCACGCATGTCCATCCAAATAGTACAAATAGGGAACATACGTGAAGTTGGAATTCCCAGTTATTTTAGTTGTACCAGTTCATAAACAATCAATTAACTCAAAGTCTATATACTCAATATAAATATACCTATTAAATTCTACTTCAAAAAACCGGGCAAGCACTATATCATTAGAGGCTTTCTCCAGGACTTTAAGGAAGCGGAAAACTATCTATCTTGTTTCCGTTCTTGGTATCTATTTTCTTTTTTCTACTCCAGTACTTTTTTTTGTCATTTATATAGTGACTAACTATAAATATAAAGACATAAATTATGAAAGTCTGTAAAATTCTATTTATACTCTTCTGCCCAAAAAACACTGCTAAACGATGTTATAATGTCGCCAGAAAAGCATTACTTAGTACCACAGATTACAATATAAATAGCTGCATTCACATAATTTGCAATTAAAAAAAAACTTATTGTACCTACTAATGCATTGCTGCCACCTTCAAAAAATAGTTTTATCTTCTGTGCATGGATGTATAGTACCTACAGTGAACGTAAGTTCATATTTTTTTCACGGTGGTGGACGAAAAAGTTTATCAAAGACAATTTTTTTTTTTAATTGCGTAGGGTCCAAGCGGGAACACGTAATTATTTTCTTTGTTAAACAACAATTTGCGTTTTATTTATTAAAATATCGAGTCGTAGAAAAAGTATTGTATGCAACGTTGTATAAGTAGGTCAAAAAAGGCTCGTGGCATCTTTCTTACGATGTGAGCGTAGCGAACATGCCACTCGCGTTTTTTGCCCCCTCTTATACAACTGTTGCATAAAATACTATTTTGAGCAGGAGGCTAGCAGCAGTATTTCAAGAATTAAACTGCAAAATGAATGTTTTTAAATACATACACTTAGTAGGTCATGTGCCCTTTTGATGTCACGCCTGCCTGCGCGACTTTTTCTGTGGAGCTTTTTTGATGTTCAGTCGTTAGTCACATCTACCTTGAATCCCATTTATTTGTTGAGTCTTGATCACATTAGCCAGTATGTTTTGTATAAATGTCATGCATGTTCCCAATTTGATGCGCTTTCTTAGCCTCGCGTCACATCGTTAGTTGATCTAAATAGTTACCACGCACCGCGATCAAATGTTTCGCACTTTACACAAATAATAAATTCAATACGATTCTCATGCGGCTTTCTCAAAGAGCAAAAGCGTGAACCTTCTGTAGTGCTTTATTCTGTAGCAGCGGACGTGCGCAACTCGCCGCCGCGAGTGTCAGTGTTAAACACCTATAAATGTTTTTTGAATTCGCCTATTACGCGACCGTATCCGGTACCAGTTTTTCGTGCGTTATATTGAAAGAAAGGAGCACAATTTTAGACTACCTAGGTAGGTACTTCTACTAATTAGAAATACCTAATATTCAAAATGTGTATATTTTTTGTTTTTTTTTTTTGGAGGACGGTTTACTAAATAAATTATAAAGGGTCATTTCTGCTTCGTTTTTACTGAACAGAACGGTTAAAACCAGACGGTTAAAACCAGACTACGTCGTGACTCCGCTCCCGTTTGTGCGAACTCAGCCAAGAAAACATAACAAAGTGTGGTCCCCTGGGTGCAATATGAAGTGTAAGTAACGGAAAATGATCCCCGTAGGTAAGAATTACGTGTTGTTATTTACACGTCTACTCAAATTCCCCTTTTACTTTATAATTATCTATGCGGAACTTAATCAAATTCTTTCCAAAGTAGATGAGAGAAGAAAATATTTATTCGCCGCATCTCAATATCATCTCACAACCATCTCATCTCATCATCTCACAATAATGTGGATAATATAGTAAGCACAGATTGATGTGTTCGTATTCCTGATGTATACTGTTGTAATGTTATAATTATAATCCCACCAAAAACATTTCATGTAAAATTGGCGGCAAAGACTCACATTCTCATAACGCTTTCGCTGTAAAAAAGTTATCAGATCCTAGGAAAAGCCAAGCCCCTAAGCCCTGACTTTACTAACCCCACCACCTTGGTTTAAAAAGTATGGCATCAACTGGCTTCAAGCCCCTAAGCCCGGAGTTTACTAACCCTACACCTTGGTTTCAAAAGGCTTGGCCGTTTCATAGAGTACCGTAAATAAGTCCAACGGACCGTCTGGCCCATATGGTATCAAGAAATTAAGTTTATGTCTTCATGATAATATATATTTAAACTTCATTCCTTACCGCATCAAAGAACGAATCTGTAGGTTACGCCATTTGATGCCTACGTCCCTTATTTATTATTTAAGCATTTTCCTTTGTAGCCGCGATAATCCTTGTTGTATAAATTTACATATCAATAAGAAACGATACTCAAAGGAATACCCGCTTACATGAAACCAATACAGCCTTAGAACAAAAACGCCTAGAAACCTAAGTCAGTGCTTGAAAATGAAGCCAGTTTTGGTTAGCCACGGGCCAATAAGTTTCGCCCATGTGCGCATCTGTCACAACGTCAATATCATAAGTAACACATAATTATCTACGAGTATGATTGGTGCATCGACACGAACACATAAAACCAAAAGGGGCTTCATCTTTCGCAAATCTGTTATAAGAAGACTCTAGTTCTAGGCGTATTTATTCAAAGCTTACGCGATCTACTTATAATAGCTCTCTTTCCCAATAGTTTGAAGAGTTATTTTCGGATAGTCTAAATTCGCTTTTTTGTTAAAAAGTGATTATGAAAATTGCGGTTAGATCACTCACGGTTATGTGTCAGAAATGGGCTGTCCTATGAAATTCAACCTATGAGGACAGGCTATATTTGTACAGCTTTGCAACAGTTCTTGTAGTCTGCTTCTAAGTAAGTCTCGCCACTAGACGTCTAGACGCTACTCACCGACTACGTACATATGTGTGTGTGCACCTGCGCGGTCAAGAAGGACGGCGCATCGGTTGACACCACGCAAGGATATCGTTTTGATATAGTCCTCTCACCGTGCGCGTCGCTACGGTGATCACCAACTGTTTCAGATAGTTATGACACAGCAATAATCAGGACGACTCACCGACGACGTAAATGTGTGTGCGCACCTGCGCAGTCCCGAAAGACGGCGCATCGGCTGACACCACGCAAGGATGTCTTTTGGATATCGTCTTTTCGCCGTGCGCGTCGCTACGGTGATCACCAACTGTTTCAGATAGTTATGACACAGCAATAATCAGGACGACTCACCGACGACGTAAATGTGTGTGTGTACCTGCGCAGTCCCGAAGGACGGCGCATCGGCTGACACCACGCAAGAATAACATTTGGATATCGTCTTTTCGCCGTGCGCGTCGCCACGGTGATCATCATCTGTTTCGGATATGACACAGCAATAATCAAGGCGCTACTCACCGACGACGTAAATGTGTGTGTGCACCTGCGCAGTCCCGAAGGACGGCGCATCGGCTGACACCACGCAAGAATAACATTTGGATATCGTCTTTTCGCCGTGCGCGTCGCCACGGTGATCATCATCTGTTTCGGATATGACACAGCAATAATCAAGGCGCTACTCACCGACGACGTACATGTGTGTGTGCACCTGCGCAGTCCCGAAGGACGGCGCATCGGCTGACACCACGCAAGAATAACATTTGGATATCGTCTTTTCGCCGTGCGCGTCGCCACGGTGATCATCATCTGTTTCGGATATGACACAGCAATAATCAAGGCGCTACTCACCGACGACGTAAATGTGTGTGTGTACCTGCGCAGTCCCGAAGGACGGCGCATCGGCTGACACCACGCAAGAATAACATTTGGATATCGTCTTTTCGCCGTGCGCGTCGCCACGGTGATCATCATCTGTTTCGGATATGACACAGCAATAATCAAGGCGCTACTCACCGACGACGTACATGTGTGTGTGCACCTGCGCAGTCACGAAGGACGGCGCGTCGGCCGACACCTCGCATGTGTAGCGGCCGCCAGCCGTGCGCGACGCCGCGGTGATCGTCAACTGCTTCGCGTCCGTCTCGCCGCGCTACGCATAAAACATATACTACAATTTAACACCGGTATCGAAAAAAAATAAGGAAAGCATTTCTTGAATAATTTAGTAGCGTACAGAATGGATATCGAGCTTATAATATATCTTTTTTTGACGTCTAGACTGAGCCATGAATTTCAGATAATGAAAAGAGAATGCTAACACGCGCTATAACATGATCACTTACCATTACCAAGACCATCAAAGAGATTCTCGACGTCAATCAGTAAGAAAGGAATTGAAAGAGCAATGCCATTTTATTAATTTCTTTAATAATAATATGATTATTACAAAGGGGTTAAAGAGCAAGGCAGCGAGATAATATGAGGGAAACTAATAGGTAGGACTTAGTTTGAAACCGGAAGCTGTGTTAATGTACTTTTGCAAATTCTCGACGGAGCAGGTATGTGAGCAGAATGCACCTGGATCTTCAAGCAGGTATACATATATTCATCTATGTCTTCAAGTAGTAGATACAGACAGGCACGCGATTCGAGTCACTTATAAGTGTCACAGCTGTATATCTGCCAGGTTGACACAACTTTGTTACAAACTGACATTGGCAAAAGCTGGCAAAAGCCTCCAGTTGCCATTCTCGGCTTAATAATAATGACATAACTTTGCTTGACACACAGTAAATCATAACTGAATAGTCTAATTTACTCAAACAGCGGGACCACAGATGAATAATATAGCGGGACCACGTACGTTTATCCGGATTTTCCTGCTAACTGGACCTTTGAATAAGGAAAATTATTCAGATTTTTTTTTTAGCTATATTTTTAGGGTTGCGTACCCAAAGGGTAAAAACGGGACCCTATTACTGAGACTTCGCTGTCCGTCCGTCCGTCTGCCACCAGGCTGTATCTCAAGAACGGTGATAGCTAGACAGTTGAAATTTTCACAGATGATGTATTTCTTTTGCCGCTATAACAACAAATACTGAAAATAAAATAAAATAAATATTTAAGGGGGGCTCCCATACAACAAACTTACAGATAATGGTACGGAGCCCTTCGTGCGCGAGTCCTACTCGCACTTGGCCGATATTTTTTTTAATTTCATACTAGTCACTTAATAAGTAACTACCTATATTAAAAAAAAATATACGGTGGAAAAGACTTTCAAGTTCTGCTCCTATCTTCATGCATCACCCACTTCCAAAAGTCAGAAATTTTAAAATGAAGTAAACATGTAATGAATTATTTTTTCTCGTGTTATGTCTAGTTTCTATTGTCTTGTTTGTTTTTTGTGTAGAATAATATGTCATCTCTATTAGCGGAATAATAATTAATAACTAAGCCCTAATAACAAGTCAAAATAAGTCGCTAACATACCACACTGAAAATCGTAAGAAGCAGAAAACTTTCTAGAAAACAAACAACCAAACTGTAATTTCGTATAATTATCGTATTCACGAATTCTTTGAAGGTCTCGCCTCGTGTAGCCTAGAAAAGCATGTCTTAAAAATCTTTAATAACATTATGATACTCGTAGACTTGCCCTTTTTACACACTTTTATAATGTTCAATATTCCAAATTGTGCGGCAAGAACATGGATTTGTGTGATGGATGAGCAAGGTTTATGTAGTTCCTGGATCTAGATATATTCTATGTGCCTATTTAAGCATATTATAAAGGTATATACCCCTAACCTTTAGGTTCTTTATATTTTAATTAGGGTAAGTCCGGGGTAGTTGGCCATAGTTTTTCTAAAATTCTGTAAAAAAAAAACTTACATATTATTATAGAAATCTTTATTTGTGATTAAACTTTAAACAATCAACTTTAAAATTATAGAAACAAAAATAACAATTTATAATAGGATAGCCTAAAAAATATGCATTTTTGTAAATTTACGATTGGCCATCTCACCCGGGGTGTCTGGGTGTGATGACCATGGCATAACGGGTAAGATGGCCATATCTGTAGTATACCTAACCCCATGCCAGGCACAGTACAGCTGTTTATATAGGTCACTAGGCTAGAACTTAGCTCGACAACGCACCACCAGTCTAGGCAAGGGTCGGGTACCGACTAACCCCACTCCGTTGGTCTGACGTATGCGCACGAGATAAGGATAGCAACACTACATCCCTTTTTTATTTTAATTAAAATTAGATTAATTGGTGATCGTATCAATAATAATATGTTAATCTTTATCTATTTAAATAAAAAGGTGTTTTCACTCAAAACCCATAAAGTATTTAATCAGTCTTGTTTTATGTTATCTAGACCGGTTAATAGTTTAATTTGTGATCTCATTTGATTTAGAACTAGCTTTGCAATATAAACTTGACGCGAACCTTGTTGACACAACAATATAGAGGATACATCGAGGATACACAAAGGATACCGATACGAAGTCGCTTCAGCGTGCAATATGCTGTAGTCGCCGGTTAGTCTGTCGCAGCTAACCGGCCCCGTACGGGTTCGCGATAAGGAAAATTCTCCCACACCAATGTAGATAGGGAGGGAGTAGTTGCACTGGTGGAAAGGAAGAGCAAGGCGCACTTGGTGCCCCGCAAGACTAAGTGGCACAGGCGAGCCGGTTAATTCAGTTCTTGGGATTGCGACACCGTGTCCAACCAGGACATGAAGGTGTACCACTTCAGACCTGTCTCTACGTGCAATTCAGCTCGTTTGAGCTACGCGTGTCCCAGCCGCTACAGGCTGCTACTATCTGCCTAATCCTACGCCAGCCTGTCTAGCATAACCACGCCTCGCGGTTCCCGTCGCGCGACAGCGCTAGCCGTCATTCCCTCACACCACTGCACAGCTGCAAGAGATAGGCAAATATCTCGCGCGAGAAACAGTCGCACATGACAACTATGCCAGAGGTCAAACAAAGCAAAGGAGCCACGCCATTATGTCGCTTAAGCCATTAAGGCGCTTATTGAATTAAATCTAACTAGTCTTAAGTTTGGTCTGCATGTAGTTCTGTAGTTCCAAAGCATGTAGGTTATATTACTGTAATATTGTGTAACTTATTTGAAAAATAAATGAATTATACAAAACAAGGGTTATACACTTCATTCTAGATTTTTTAAGAGTTGTGACATGTAGCCTTATCTGGATAATTATTTCACAACAACCACTTTGTCAAGCGCTTAAGGACTATTGCTTGCTCTTTTCCCCCTTTTACCATCTTAAAATATTTTTTTAATGAAGCTGAAACTGAAGTATATATGTATTTATCATAGTACTGTTCATTTGTTAATTTTAATTTCTTGTTTAAGACATGTCTATAGCCGCATTCTTAACGAACCTGATGTGTATGATACGATTTCCACGATACAGGCTGTGCCTAGTGTGGAAGTCACTGTTAAATTATGTTAAATGTAGTTCTTTTGGTAAAATAAAAATTATTCTATTCTATTCTAAGTAGCTAACTTGCTTTACACGTCATCATGTACTCGCGTTCAATATTCTCACTAAAGTCATCACTATAATTTGTCATCTGAAATTACGATATATACCCTTCAAAATCCCAATAAATATATATGAGAATCCCAATAAATTTTCGAAATTGCAACTAAAGTCCAATTGAATTGAGATTTTGAAACCGCGTCTTTTCCTATTCGATCTAGATTTTAAATCACCGATAAACAAATTCCAATTTAATTGCGGCATTAATTTAGAATACCAGATCATTCTCAATATAAGGTACTTACATAATTCCAGTTTAATGGAGCCATTCATTTGAAATACAGGACCATCATTGGCAATTTAATTAATGTTGTGAAACGATTCCTATTTAATGAAGGCACTTATTTGAAATACTAAACTAAATTGCAAATCCAATTGAATTGAGGTTTTTAAACCGCCACATTTCTAATTGGATCAAGGTTTTAAATCACAGTGATATACCAATTCCGATTTAATTCCGGCATTTAGTTGTAATACCAGACCATTCTCAATTGAAAGTTGATAAACAATTCCTATCTAATGGAGGCATTCGTTTGAAATACCGGACTATTGTCAATTTACTTAATGTCTTCAAACGATTCGAACTTAATTAAGCTCTTAAGGAAGCTCTTATTCGAAATACTAAACTTTTGTCAATATAATGGAGGTTGTTAAACAATCCCACCTAATATAGGCATTCATTTTAAATGCCACTTTTGTCAATTTAAAAATGATGTCAAACTATTACAGTTTTATCCAGGCATTCATTTGAAGTACCAAACTATTGTCAATTCAATTAAGGTTGTCAATCAATTCCAATTCACTGGAGGCTTTGAATTTGAACCTCGAGTATCCCAATTGAATGGGAGTCAAGAACACGTCATATTCCCATGTTACCGGCCCTCTGATACCTCAGATATTCCAATTTAATGGAAGTCCTAAAACAACAGCCTTTTCCAATTGAATGAAAGCTTTAAAGCACAGTATATTTCAATTTAATCGACGCGTCGAACGAAGCCATCGATATTCAAGTTTTAATGGGAGTCTCAAAAGCACATACTCCAGTTTATGAACGCTTTGAGTTATTTAATATAAATTTAAAGGAAGGTTCAATACATATGGTCTTTCAAATTGACCTTCCAGCACGAACGCGGCACTTTACATACCGCTTATAATATATCTATGGTCTATCAAATTGACCTTCCATGCAATTGTATTTGCTTAGCCGTTAAGCCTTACTATCTTTCTTACGAATAGTTTGGTTCCCGCAGTCTACTAAATAGACGTTTCATAATGCCTTTCGCTTACTTTAACAATCCGCTTAGCCTATCATATTGGCAATCAAGCGTGGTCTATCAAATTGACCTCTCATAAAGTCTTAGCCTATCATATTGGCAATCCAGCATGGTCTATCAAATTGACCTCATAACGCCTTAGACTATCATATTGGCAATTCAGCGTGGTCTATCAATCTATTCCCTCGAAGTTAGACGAAATTATGTGCTGACTAGTGCTTGTAAAATCTTGCGAGGATGTTCTGACTGTCCAGAGCTGGTCAGTCAGGTTATCCGATTGTTCGTCCCTTCTAAATCGAGGTTCAATTTTCGTCCACGCTGCCGGCTACTGTTGGCTGCTTCTGAGGCGCGAACCATAGCGCGGAAAACTCTCTTCTAGTTCGAGCCTTACGAGAACTTAATGCGCTTCTCGCATCAGCATCGGATTTGAACGTTTTTTGGAAGTAGCTGGATAATTGTGTGTCGTGAATGTTTAAGGTATTGTAAGGCGATGGATGGATGTAATTTTTCAGTAATTGAATCTACCTAATATGTAACATGTTATGTTAAATTATTCTTGTAATTCACAGTGCATTAGTACTAACTGTAAAGCTGTGTAATTATTTGAAATAAATAAATAAATCAAATTGACCCCTGACATAAAGCTATTAGTTTCCAGTAACAATACAGTCAGAGCTTATCATATTGACTAATGACTTTGCACTTATGAGTCTTCCATATCACTTTTAAACCCGTTTGGCCTATCAAATACTATACCTATATTAAACTATACCTTTCAAGACGTATCTACAGTTATATAATTATTGATTTTGTTATACCCAATTGACTACATGTGACTATGCACCTATACGTGTCATATGTACCTATTAATGCACAACCCTTAAGCTGGATGTTCATACTGTTTATCAACTACATATACAAGATACTCTAGATAATTATTCCAAAAAAATACATTTTCAACATAAAGACAAATTAAGCTTATCACACTATAATATTTAACCCGTCAATATATTTTGGAATTCAGGACAATCAAGCCCACTCCATAGTATTAAGTAGCGTATTCAATTACGCACGCACAAATGAAAAGTCGTGCAAATTATATAGATGCCTAGGCAGTCCAATCGTTTTCCCAATTTGTTCATAATTATTATATTGTGATCCGTCATCTACTGCGCAGTCGAAGATTAGTAACACGACCCATTCGAGAATAACGCTAAACTACTAAATATTCATATTCCTCGAGTGCACAACTACTAATTAATATTCAAAATAATACACTTTGCCCGTTTTCTTATTTATTTAAGCAACTTTCCACCCAGTGGTGCATTGTGGGTAGGCCTCAGCCTCATGTCGTGGGTAGGCCTCAGCACGAACCCCGTGACTAATATACACTACCCACAATAAAATAATCTTACATTTAGCAACCGAAAACTTGTGTTTTAATAGTTTTTTTATTTTTATTTTTACGTAACTGTTGTTAGGCATTTTTCCGTGATCTGATCAATGATGTGTTCATATTCATCTTTATAATTGCATTTATTGGCTTGTCGCAGCCGTACAAGGAATTTCTCGAACCTTTCGTCCTGTTCCTGTTTCATCAAACGGAATACGTGGCGGTCATAGACCGTACTTTGTTTGCAGGAGCAAAGTAATCATCGAATTTTGCTAAGGCTATCGCAAATATGTACATCTATGCCGACACCTGGCTCCGCGTCCGCTCCAGGGATATTGTAATATATTTCTTAGAGCTCAATTCCTCCGAAATGCAAGAGGCTTGCTCTCTTCTTTTGGCTATCTGTGATAGCTGACACCTCCAAATAGACATGGAGTGTTCGTTTCGAACGCTCCCATCTCAGACCGATCGAAGAGGTCTCGCCTTTGCAATGGATTTTTTCCAAAGTTATGGCTGCCATGGGTACTTTTGGGGCGTCCCGGAACCAATCAATCAAATGATTCAAGCGGAGCATTCATCTAACCGCTTGCTAAACAATTTAATGTTCGTACTGGCCATTTAGCCATTAGTCGTTTTAACGACCGCTTAACTACTGCTATATCATGACCTTGGTCAATGTTAGAAGTGTTAAAACAATATGTCAATTAAATGACACAACATATTTGATTTCAGTTGCTAGGTGTACACGACCTTTGTCGTGTTGTAATTATTCATCAATTGAATGATCAGTATACCATAATGACTAGTAAACATTTTACTCTTGCCAATTAAATGGCCAGGTACAATATACTCTGCTTACAAGTTTATTTACAACACCAATCATACAGTTTAACCACTCATAAACCCATATACCTACACGGATATTTCATCATACATATTACGTTCCCGTAAATAACTAAGTGAAATAAACATTAAACACTTCAACGTTTACTTTCATACATATTGACCCCGCAGCGCAAGGTATTATTACAGTGTAGTTAGTTAGTTACCTATTTATCAACCCCGTAAACCATTTATTTATACTGCACCCGATCTAATCTGCCTCAAATGTCGTTAGAAGCAACCGAAATCTATTTATACCTAATTAATGATAATGTTTCTGACAACTGAACTGTTTACTAAAGCTAGTTTACTTGAGTAATTTTGTTATCGCAAACTTTCAAATATATCTACCTACAAGCCGTTATTATAAATGACTCTAAACTTGCACTTCTAAGTCAGATCGTTATTTCATAACTAATATAACATTTTATCACACTTTATTATTATTATTCTTATTTATTATATGTTGTCCAATGGTTTTTTAACTGTACCATTGCATTCATTTTACGTTGTAGGCGCGAGTAGATAGGTACTTAGATAAGTTGCGCTTATTAAACAATACCTCCTTATTGTGCCTAGGTAGGTACATTAATTAATTAATTATTATGGTTTACATATCTTTTATTATATACGAGTCGCGGTATCGACGCATTTCCGGTAAAAATATTAGACATTAATACCGTTAGTAAATATCGGACAAAAATAATATCTATAAGTGAGTAAAACTGCATGATTCGCCAGGAGTTATTTGCAAATGTGCAATAACCGTTATTTTTTAAACAAATGACCCAAATCGTTACGAACTAAAACTTGTTTACGAGTCGATCCCTGTACTGGGATAGTTGAGCAGTGCACCGCTACCCACTAGGTAGATGTCTTTTGTTCCACAGTTATTAGTGAAACTATAACTTGGATAAATTAACTTCAATGACAATGTATCATATCACTATCGAGCTTGCCCTGTATTTATTATACATTTACTGTGCAAGTACACGTTAGACTGCATTTGTCGTGTTCCCGCCTATTCTCTTTTTTTTTTTTTGAAGGCGTAATTAGATTTCTACTCACTTTTGTCCTCGTCGCCACTTGTAGTATACCTAACCCCATGCCAGGCACAGTACAGCTGTTTATATAGGTCACTAGGCTAGAACTTAGCTCGACAACGCACCACCAGTCTAGGCAAGGGTCGGGTACCGACTAACCCCACTCCGTTGGTCTGACGTATGCGCACGAGATAAGGATAGCAACACTACAATATCCTTAATTTTAATTGTTACATAGTTGTTGGTCTTTTATCCTTTTTACTAAAGCCTTTCTTCTCTGCACCACGATCAGAGCAAATGTCTTCAAATTCAGTGCAATTTTCTTGTACCCAAAATTAGCATACCATTCATTGAAGCCAGTTCTCGAAAAGAAGGGTTTCATAATTTTTATTTCCACATCTGCGGCAAATATCTCTTTCTTTTAACTTCTTTTCCTTATTCTAATTTGCTATCAATTTTGAGGTACGTTATTACTGCTATCAGATAGTCATCGGATAGCTTTTCCTCGGATAAGCATAAGGCCATCATATACCGACTAACACTGGCCATCTCTCCTTTTCTTCCGGGAGAGATGACCACAACTAAAAAAAAAATAAGTCACTACACGATGCGAGTAATTTTGAGGTTAGGAGAAACTGTTACTCGTATACTTTGCAACCAAACCAAAAATAACCATTATTTTACGAAACTAATATCATAACCACCTAAAACAATAACCCTCTGAAAAATATTTCCACTTCACAAAACAAATAACAAAGATTTTACTTACTTTTTGATTTTTTTTCGCCAAAAAGTTGCACGTACCCTTGCTTCTACGCGCGTCACCAAGCGAACTAAACTATAACAAGTGCCATCTAGCCTACAGTTCAGGAATTATTTCGACGGGCCATCTCTCCCTTATGGCCATCTACCCCGGAATTACCCTATGTTTATTTTAATTCTATTCTATTTTTTTTTAATGGCAACCGTTCACAGTTAAGCGACCATTACTGCTAATGTCTCGTTGCCAATCGCACTCGGCGACTAGATAGAGGATTGATACCACGTTGTACGGTGAGTTGAGAAAATCGTGCTTTTTGTAAAGTGATAGCGATTTACAAAAAACCACGCGGACTATCGGGCCTTGACCCAGGAAGAGCTATAAACGCTTCAAGTTGAATTCTTCATTAGCTATTCACTCATAAGTTAGATCACTGCACAATACGCTATCAATACTACACATTGAACAACAAAAATGAATAAATAACGAACAACGAAACTTAAACGCATGCGCCATCTTGAGTCACGGACCGGAAGTCCCGTTTATTTTAATTATAGATTCCCCTTTGCTTTTAATTATACATAAAGAATTACTTGATTATAAATTTATGAAACGTGCTATGTCTCATTTTTATTTTAATGTAGGTACACACCACAATTTTTATATTAAACTATTGATATAAAGATATCAAAGCTCAAAGAAAAATTTAAATGAGTTACCTGAGGGACGAGACCTTTCAAATAAACAATGCAAAGATCGACACACGAAGGAAGCATAAGGAAAAATTCGAAAGGTTGGTTGGAGTTCGGGTAGCGAGGTGGTTAACGCACTGGACCGGCAATCCAGAGGTACCGGGTTCGATACCCGGTCTCGTCCCCCAGGTAACTGATTTAAATTTTTCTTTAAGCTTTTTTATCTTAGTATCAATAATTGAATTAGTACTTAATTATTAAATTTTACATTTTATAATAAGTACATCATGTTATAACGTTTCATGTTAAGTGTATGTTATGCTTATGAGTTATAATAAACTACATTATTCAAGTAGAATCATTTTCTAATAATGCCATAAGGGACAGTACAAGCTGGCATGAACTGCAATCCAGCTGTAAAATAGATTAGATTCCGAGTGGCTTGCATACGTATATTATCAATGAAATATCTTATATTACCGCTGCCCTTGAAAAAAAAAAACAAGGAAAAAATATCTTACTTATTCTATTTCCATTCGAAAAAATACACCTACATAATTCTAGACTTCTGTAATGTAAGAAAACGCCGGCATTAATCAATACAGCTGGTCGGTAAAATCTTGTTCCCCTGTATACACAGCAACCTCAACCGCGTAAACCTTTTTTGAAATATCGAAATACTTAATCGACATATATAATCTATATAATTAATAGTAGTTTATGCAACTGATACATAATGAGAGGCATTAAAACACGAGCACGCAACTAAACGGTGGCCGCCGTGTTGATACTTTAATGTTCTGCCGTACCATATCGTTGGTGCGCGCGGGTCGCCTTACAGGCTCCGTCTAGTGGGGGTTGTCTGTGACTACGGTACTTACAGAAGAAAATATGTGGACGAAGTTGCAAGCGAAGTTTTACTCAAAATTCGAAGCAAGACTTCTAAATATCTACGAAATATCTTAATGGTAATAAACATTTATGTGCCTCGTTTTACCCATTCTCGTTCTATACCTGTCGCCAAAACCGCCATAATTGGCAGGCTTTCGATACGAGCTGTCAATATTTATCAGTAACGTGAATGACTCCCCTTCCTATTAACCAAGGATACGATAATAATAACAATCTCATTGAATACTGTTCTGAACAAAGGAAGCGTATCGTGTTACGTACACTTTATACACTAGACATTGTACATTTAATGACTTGCAACGACGAATAGATGGCGGCGCGGTATCTACATGTATGTTATTCGGAAGTTCAACCAAATGTTAGTCTAGACTTATTATTAACTTTAAGGCTCCTTCTCCGTTCAAAAATGCTGATTATTTTAGACATTTTTCTCTATGATCAGACATGTTTCTTAAAATATTATCAAAGCTACTACGCAGGGCTATTGCGATTTATTGGTATGTATTTAAAACCTACAGTTTGAATTTTTCATTGATAATTCTTGTTTCAAAAATTACTCGAAATTGACAAAATTCACGCAGAAAACATTTTTTTTTTTTCAATTTATTTTCGACTGTACCTACGCAATGGAAGCATGAAATAGCTATGTTACTATCTAGAACTCAGGGAAAAGTATTATTCACTTCAAAAAGTTGGTTGAAATTATCAATATAAATATGTCATAATATTTAAAATTATAATTTAAAAGGAATAAGGCCTCTTAAATTCGTCTATTCTAAACGTCTACTATTATTATTTATATTATTGTGGTAGTGATTAAAATGGTTATTGGTGTTCGAGTGCGTGAGCAACAGTCCGCAACTTTGGCATATCAATGGAACTCGCTTAATATTTTTGATACAGTCGAGTTCATTTACATCTACACACTTACGAGAACAAAAATATTTGAACACGACTTTATGCTCCTGACAATAGGGTCGTGTTCAGATATTTTTGTTCTCGTAAGTGTGTAGATGTAAATGAACTCGACTGTACCTATAGGTATTGTAGTAGATCAATCGGTTATTTGATATAGAGCAACAATACGACTATTCAAACGTTAATGTTTCAGTTCCATAAATAATTCCATATTGTCCCATTCCGAACAGATCTATTATTTTCTGCTCTAGCTTGTATGATGAAACAGTTGCCTTATGATTTTCAGATGTTTACCATTTTGCAGATGTTTAGCGTTTTACAGATGTTAACCGGAACTTCATCTGCGTGACCTTCCTTTTTTCTCTCCCGCATTCAGGTAAAAAAAATATTCTATAACCATCTTTGCCTTGGTTTCCTAGTTTCCTTAGTCTGCATTTTCTCAGATAGTATTGTCAAACTAATACGGAGTTTTGACATAGAACTATCCAAGAGTAAGTGTTATTTTTGGAATAAAAGTTAGTTTAAATCCATGTCTTGCGATTAAGTACCTATAGTAAGAATTATTTTTGTAGTCCGAAATAGTCCGAATCTACTTGAGTTTGTTACCTGAGAACAATACCTACCACTATCTCTATTCTTCCACACGCACTTCACTGCTGTTTTAAATTCAAAATGTCTTAAACCTGTATGCACTGTATTTCAATGTGAACCCTATTTCCTTTGACTTACCTATAGACACATTTCATTTATAAGATGCCTGCCTTTATTATGTGTTAGGTAAATTTTATGGGACCACTCGGGTAACCGTGGCTCCTAGCTAGTATGGGTCAATACATTTTTTATAGATTAGGTACCTCTTTGAAATTCAACTGGTAAAATACTCGTAACCGAAGCGAAGATAAGCCCGGGTACGGACGGAAATATATGGTGTTAGCCGGCGGTGACCGCGGTTACCGATTAGGAGTAATTCAGTTTACCTGAGATCTGGAACATTTACGAATTCGCCGGCCTAAGTATGTAATGTACTATGGGCTGCAGAAATGCATGGTCCATTTATGAATGAACTAGCTTTTGCCCGCGACTATGTACGCGTGGAACTTGATAGAAGGGATTATTAAAAGCGCCTAAGCAAATGTAAGAGCAATTGTGCTTTTGGTCTAATAATTACATTTCCTACAGGGTCACCGCACCCCAACAGAAATGTTCACTCACATATGAACATTTATTGTATACTAGCCTTTGCCCGCGACTACGTCCGCGTGGAACTTGGAAGTATGGAAGCAACCTCGTACAACACGATAGATCGAGACCTAATCACCTTAATTAATAAAAGGGATTATTAAAAGCGCCTTAGCAAATGTAAGAGCAATTGTGCTTTTGGTCTAATCATTACATTTTCTACAGCTTCATCAATGTCATCATGAATTACTTACTCACTTTTCAATCTTTATAGGGATAATTTCCAGGATGAAAACTATCCTATGTCCTTCCTCGGATCTTAAACTATCTCTATGCCAAATTTCATCAAAATCGATTCAGCGGTTTAAGCGTGAAGAGGTAACAGACAGACAGACACACTTTCGCATTTATAATATACTAGCTTTTGCCCGCGACTTCGTACGTGTAGAACTCATTAATTGATATTGACAATAAAAAAATAAAATTAGACTTTCAGGTATTCAATACTCGAATGGAATCTAGTTATTAGTTTATTCTGGGCTATTGGTGAAAGTGATGGACAAAATGCAAAACATCCTTTTTTAATCTCTGGAGTTGCTAGGCTAAGTCACATTCGATTCAAGTAGTTATGCTCAGAAATGGCTCAAAATGGTGACGGTCCTTAATCAACTGACGAAGAAGGTATGGTCTATTCACAAAAGAATATTGTGACATTATGAAATTGGGACAAAATAATTATTAGGCAGGTAGGTACTAATATTATTTTTTCTAACTTGGTTTTTACAACTTAGTTTATTGAAGTATAGTTCAATAAGTTATTTTAAATGATATATTTCGGTCAGTAAAAACATGTTTTTTATTTTTATTTGGAGACATGTGATGTGAGCAAGCTACATACTGTTCATGAGAAAAACATGGCGTGCCCAAATGTTTGTATTCCTGCTACTTTTAACGTTTGCCGTTTGAGTAACGATTTATTAATAGTCATAGAAAATGCTCAACACTTTTAATGGAAACTGTAGACGTTTAAAATTAAATGGTAAATTATTCGGTGTAATTGGAATACGTGGTATAAGTACACTTTGTTCCTTGGCTTCTCCCGTTAAAATCGTGCCCTTCACAATGTACATCCCTAATTAGGTGATTCTCAATCAAGCGCCCTTGCAAGATTTGTGTGCGTCTAAGTTGCGCATTAACAAAACAGCCCGCCTAGCATAAGTATGCTTCGCGACTCTTGTCGCGTCACTTAGCATCACCCGTCACTATCTCACAGTATAGGGAAAGAGATGGGTAACATTTCTCGCGCGAGAAAGAGTCGCGTGTCACAGTTGTGCTAGAGGTGCTGGTACTGTTGATTTTCAAAAAAAAAAGTGTGTGTGTCAGCTCCGACACACGACTGGAGTTTACTCTTCAGGCCAGGCGCGCACCACGATTTTTTTTTAGTTGCGCGATAATTTTGTCGCAGAAATAAGCGTACGTCTGGGTTTATGAAAATCGTGGTGCGCGCACTCTCATATAAACCCATATCTTGCATTTCTGCGACAAAATTATCGCGCGACTAAAATCGTGGTGCGCGCCTGGCCTTAAGAACGAGTATAAAATATATACTCAATACTCAATACGTTTATTGCACATAATGGTTATACAGGTGGGAGTAAATAGTTTAAGTATCACATTATGTACCCTGTTGGGCGCTGCAAACAAAAACGAGAAGGTAGGCACTTACATAATATTAATATACGAGTAGGTATAATATACAGCAAAACTTATAATAATGTTACATATTTTTTTTACCCATAGGCCTATCTTCTAAATATTCGTTCAAGGAGTAGTACGTTTTCGAAAGTAATGATTGTTTAAGTTTGTGAACGAAAACTGCACCTTTTTTTTTTTTACTTCGAACTTCGTATCGCGCCGTCCCTTTCACTCTCGTGTTATACACCGTATGAGTGAAAGGGACGGCACGCGGTGGCGGTCAGTTGTAATGTATGACTATCCTAACATTCCCTCAGACACACGTGGCCTGGATTGTCATTACTTGACCGCTCGACGTTCTTGACCAAGGTCTTTTCACTTTCATACAAGGAATTGGCTCCAAAATGTTATATACGGCTAACAATATTTTTATTGCTCGATGAAAAAAATATACTTGTGTTTTTTTATTCTGGCAATGCTAGCCGGTGCTGGCTGTAAGCCATAAAGTCTCGAAAAAAAAAACTGATGGCTGTCAACCTGTTATTTTAGTTTACGTCAACAAACGGCCAATTTCAAATAGTTTCGCGATTTATTTCAAAAATATCATAGTTAATGTAAGTGTCTGCTGAAGACGATTCAGTTCATTTTCCTAGAGCGGGAATAATAATTTTACGGTAAGAATATTTTATTTCAGGTCTCTTATATATGTCTCTGAATTTTGTTGTATATTTTAAGATTCTGGAACGGTTCTCCAACAGTCGTTTCTTCGATGAACTGATCGCCGGCAGAACGTTTCGTTTATGGTTATTTCATCGAATAACACATGAAATAAGAACTACCAGCTATTTGTTTTAGACGTGTTTCAGGTACATTTAGTTAGGTTAGCTTACCTAGAAATACGGTTATTGTATGTTATTAAATCACAAGTTTTGTTTGTTTGTTTTAAATATCTTTAACCTCTCATCACACAAAAACGGCTGCACGGATTTTAATCCCAGATAGCATCCAAACATGGTGATAGGATACTTCTTACTTCTTACCCAACAACTGTAGTCAAAAAGTTTTTTAATACAAGTATTTAGGTACCTGCAGACATATAGTTTTTTAAATATTATTCATAAGGTAATATTTTAACACTGCTAGAGATATTTAGGCCTGCATTGACCAAACTTGTTCTGAGCTTAGTGCATAGTATTTTAACATTATATTTCTGTTCGTCTATTGTCCATTTTGTTCAAGCAGGTCTCAATTAATGTGGATATGTAGACTTGTTAAAATGTAATTTCCTATTTCAGAGCTACATTTTGGGCACGACTGGTCTTCACAAGAATCCTTGACTTCCCTGTACGAAAGGAATAAGGTTTTATGTGGACGAAATTTCCAAGATTCCCGTTACACTGACAGTTGTAGAAAAAGCCTGAGCAAGTATTCTGTTCTAGGAACAACAGAATATATTATTAAAACAATGCAATAATAGTGCACCTATGTAGTAAACTTTTTAAAGACATTTTGTAAATTATAGTCCCTGTTTGGATATACAATGAATAAAGGCCATTTAAAAGTAATTCATTGTGTTGTATTTTTCATAAAACTATTAATTTTCAGCTCAATCGTATACCGGGAAGTGGTTGACAAATGATTTGCAGGATTATACCTGAATATCAATGCATGTAAAATAGAAAAGTTAGAAAAACAAACTTTCAATATGGCATATTTGAAAACCCCGCCAAAATAGCCCGCTGTCACTTAGTTCATATACGGTAGCGCTAGTAGTATTAAAAAAAAGGCAACATTTTTGAACGTAGTTACCGTTCTTCTCCTTGTGAGTATTATATTCCTTGTTCTTGACATACTTGACGTTCAAGTTTGCATGACGTTATTCAACAATTTTATTAAAGTCCGTCCCTTTCACCCTCGTGTTATACACTATATGAGTGAAAGGGTCGGCACGATACGAAGTTCGGTGTAGGCCCTTAGATACACATACACAAGTTTACCGGACGCCGCTTCAAGCATCATGCAGGCTTGACGGCGGGCTTGATCGTGTATGGCCTGCATTATCCTTACTTCATGTCATGCAGGCATCCGAAATGTCAAATTTCATAGTTTGTTTATGTGAACATAATGTTAGGGGAGCTGGGAACGTTTAGTTTGTCTCCCTTCCACTATCCCGAAACCCCTATTGGGCTCTCTCTCTCATGGGGTATAAAATTGAACGTATCTGCCGTGCTAATTTAAAAAGTCGTATCTCAGTATACGATCGGGGTAAAAATACGACTTCTTAATTTAGCAGGTTATGCGTTAAGCGTTATAGACTAAGGTCCCGATATAAAATGACCTTCACAGAGATGTTTATTTGATTAAATGTATTTTATATTTAGCTTAAAATGTCAATATATATATTGCATATGGGTTGCCTAACAAATTTTAGTCCAGGGTATGTTTAGTTTAAAAATTTTTTTTTTTTTTTACATTTCACCGATTTGATTATTAGATAAATTCATAATTAAATAATCTTTAATTTTATTTAATTTCAATTCAATAATCAGACCTTTGCAAAATGCTAGTAGGTATAGATTTACCTGTTTATACCTGGCTACCCGATAGTTGTGACCAGGGACCGGAAAACCCCTCTTTAAAGTTAAGCCTATTGATAAGGTAACCCCAACAATTTGGTAACCATAACATAAGGTAACCTTTTCATTTGGTAACCCTATGTTAAGGTTACCATATCATAACAGTTAACTACAACCTCAACACAGTTACACAGTTACGGTTGAAACCCTAACGCGTAAGGGTTTTTTATAGCAGTTAACTCTAAACCCCTACGCGTTAGGGTTTGGAACTGAACCTTGAAGGATCGTTATAGATGAGCGGAGTTGGCAGAATGTTCACGTTTTGCCGTGTTTTTTTTACACTAGTTTTGTTTTGACTTTTTGTTTTTTGTTGTTGTTATTAGATAATAAATACTTTATCTTCGCTTTTTATATGTTTCTCCTACACTGATGTTGTTAATTAGTTGATAATTTGATGTGATTGTTCTGCTAATAAAAAAGTAATAACATCTAATAATAAATAACTATAATTTTCATACTAAAGTTTTTTCTTATCGAAGAACGATCGGCAACTTTGCTGCGTTACCAGCATTATACCTGATAACAGTAAAAACCATCGTATAAGAACAAAAGAGAGTTTGACTTGCAGCATGGTATTTTTAAGTATGCAACGTGCTGTTTAAAAATGACGGATAAGATAAAAAATGTAAGAAAGAGATGGGATTAGTATTGTTTTGAAGCATCATGGATGCTAAGCGTTAGTTACTCAGTATCCTCCAAATCGTCCAACTGGTCAGTTAAAAACGGGTGCCATAAAATAACGAATATTAAAAAAAAACTTTAAAATGGACAACAAAAAGCGCTTGCTGCCACTGCCATGCAACTTTCCCGAGGAATATAGTGACTTTGTAAATAAACTTAACAGGCAAAAGACAGCAGAAACTGGTAAGTTATGCATTCTTATTATGATGATATTTCAATTTTGTTTACCATTAAGTCTTTGTAAATACTATCGACCTTAAAGGTACTCGAACTGATATTTTTTCCTTAATAGTATCTGCAATATGTTTGTTTATTTTCAACCATATTCTAATTATATATATACCTATACGTACATATATTTATTTATTTAAAGTTAATTGCACATTGCATTCCACAAAAACGTAGATATAAATGGCGGCCTTTTGCCATGAAATGAGGCGTTCAGACAACTTGTTTAAATGAATGTATATGTAAATATATAATATTTAATTACTAAGTATACAAATTCGGAATATCTACTACAATGACATTTCGTAAATGTGTGTTTGTGCATTTTCATTTATTATACATTTTATTCAGAATATGTTGGCACATTTAGCTAAAAATCATAAGTATATATATATATATATGTATATTGCATTATTCCAATTTACTTTTTATGTTCGGGTTTCCTTAGAGCTGCCAGTTTAGCATTCCTAACAAGAAATAGGCATTTAACGTTGTACTTTATTGGACGGCGCTTACATTTCTAATATATAAATGTAATATTAGTGACGTATTACTTACTAAACTTAAAATGAAATGCCAAATTAAGTATATATTTTTTTATTTCAGACTCAAAGTTAAATCAAGAGAGGAAGGAAGGTTATGAAAAACGTACAGAAATTTTAGCGGAATTCAAGGAATTGTTAGAAGATGTACCGGACGATAAATTGAAGGACATGTGGGCACGTGTAAAATATATGACAGAATTGTATCATACGGCTTTCCAAAATTACGTAAATAATAAGTAATCCATAATTTGGTAATATATTTGATAAGGTCTAATTTTAAAGTGATTTGATTTTTTGATTGCTGATTTATGTCATTGTTTTTTTTTATTATGGTGTTTTTAATGTATAGGTGTTATAAGTATTAATTGTTAAGAATAGGTAGTTATTAAGACTGATTATGCATGTTAAACTGTGATGATGATATTTTTATGGTTTTAGTAGTATAATTAAACTTACTATTTTTGTTATCTGATAAAAAAATGACTATTCTAGTTAATTATTTACACACCCAAATTTTATTTTATTTTATGAACATAGCATGATTATAATATGGTAAATACTTTTAAAGGTATTATTATAGAAATCGCGTTGATGCTGGCAGAACATATTGACCCTTGTTGAAATTTTAATAAGGTACCTAGGTATATATTTTAATATTTCATATTTATTTATAATATTATATTTGTTATATATATAGAAATCATATATATATCTTATAATACAATATGTATGGTTTGTGTGCGTAAGCTAGCTTGATTTCAAGTTTTCTTTTGTTTTTTTATTTTGACCACTCGGTGAGCCGACTTATTTTATGATAATATGTTAATTTACTTTCTGATTACTGCTGTAACAACTTTTAATGTAAAGATAATTTTTAAAATGGTTGTGTGTTGATAGAACAGTAAACTGGATTTTTAATATATACAAATAAATGCCATTGATTATTAATTTAAATTGTTTAATTTTTTTCTTCCAAATGGATGTTTTTTTTTATTTTTCTTAGTTTACAAATCGAAGTCGATAAAATTATTCGAACCAAGTTTCGAATAATTTTATCGACACAAATATTTCATATAATTAACTAACCTAGACCTCACAAATCTTCATAAATCGGTTGAGAAATGTGACCCCTAAGCGAGACCAGCCGGAAGTCCGGACAAAAGGACATCTGTCTGTGTGTAAAGAATTTTCTTTCTATAGTTAAAAAAAAAGTTATAGAATACATAATATAACAAAATTAACTTTATTTCAAATAACATTTTAATTAATTACTTAAAACTTTTTTAGTGTTTAAATGTTTTAATAATTATTACGTTTTTAACTATTAATAAAAAAAAGGATCATGATTTAATCAAGACAGAGTACAAGAAATATTCTTGTTCAAATCAATTTGAATAATAAGAATATCCACAGAACCATCATTAATATTGCTTATCTTTACAATTGAAGGGTGTAATTTGATTAAAATAATTTGAAGTTCGTTATTGACACATACATCAACCTAAATATAATTATACTTAGATGAAAAGGGATGAGTGAAATGCTAAGAATTATTTTTAGTTTATTGTTATCGGGGTATTGGCATTTACTGCACACTGAGACGCGGTATTTATTATTGTTTTAAGAATAATCAAAATGCAGTTGTGCCTTAACTGAATGCCGCATTAATTGTTATATTTTTTTTATCGAAACAATACTCATCTGTATTACGGGGTATGAAGGAAATGATAGTTAATTGTTTTTGCGATAAACCAATATGTGATAACAATGGTGACGGCAAAAATAAACGAATAACTTTTATTTTTTCCGTCTTACAGTTATTTGTCAAGCCGCAAAGGCAAAGATGAAATATGAAAAAAAAACAAACAACACATTGTTTTCGCCGCTCGAGCTAAGCAACGCTACCATGGTAACATAAGAAGTTTCTACACCAAAGACTTAAAGTTGAATATTGACTGAATTGTCGCTTTATAGCATATTGTTACAAACCTCGCAAACCAAACACGTTTATGACTTGCAAGAGATAAGAAATTTACTGAGTTACTGTTATTCAAAAACTAACCTAATAAGACATAATTTAGGGATCATATTCGTTAGAACTCGTTCAAAAACCCTTACGTTAAGGTTATTAAGTTAGGGTTAGTAGTTATTATAACTGCTATTCAAAAACTGAACTAATAACACATTACTTAAGGATCACATTCGTTTGAACTCGGTTCAATACCCTAAAGACTCGGTTAGTGGGACGGGGTAGGTTAGTTAAGGTAACCGGTAACCGCGTTAACTGCAACAAAACAGTAACCGTATCATTGAAACAACCACATCATTGGGTTAACAATATGTAAGGGTTTTTAAAAACAACTTCTAAAATAACCTCATCAAAAACCCTTGTTAGGGTAACCGGTTCCGGTCCCTGGTTGTGACGGGAAAAGAATAGGCAACCTAACGTTTGCATATTCTATGGGCTTCATACTTTCGATTGGTATACAATTTATCTAATATTAATCAAACCAGTGAAATGTTTAAAACATTTTTTTTTTATTATTAATTAAACATACTGGACTAAAATTTGTTAGGCAACCCATATGATTTATTGTCATATTAAATTAAATATAAAATACATTTCATCAAATAAACATCTCTGTGAAGGTCATTTTATATCGGGACCTTAGTCTATAACGCTTAACGCATAACCTGCTAAATTAAGAAGTCGTATTTTTACCCCGATCGTATACTGAGATACGACTTTTTAAATTAGCACGGCAGATACGTTCGATTTTATACCCCATAATTTTCATACCCCGGGCTTATATATGAAAATCGATTCTTAAGGAGTAAACTCCAACAATATCATTTTTCGAGCCAATATGGTTCTTTCACACAGCCAGTTTTCGTCATGAATATAAATTTATAAATGTGACTATAAACCGACCATGAAACAATGCTCGGTCGGTGATAGAGCCAAAAAATGGCACTGTTTTCTATTTCCTCTTATAAGTATCGCAATTAGGCTATCCTTCTCTATCAAAGCGTGTCAGGTCCTTGACTTAAGCACGTCGATTATGTAGTAAGTAGCATATGTAGTTGATTGACAATTCGGGTATCCGAATCTAATATCCGAGTAATACTAAAACTTTATGCACTAATACTGTACTCAGCGATAAATAAAATAATGCACATCGGTCTTTAGAAAGACACAATTCAACAATTGGCTGTTTACGACGATTTCCGAACACTGGCGACCGTCCATCAATCATCGTTTAAAATTTTAAAATTAAGAGGAACAAACGTTAATACTTTACGTTTATAATATTATTAGGATTATTTATATATGTTGATTATCCTGTATTTGCATACTCAGTTATTTACTACTTTATTTATATTCAGTTACCAAGCGGGGTACATTATCAAAGTACGTACTATTTTCAGATGATGTGCGTAACGGAACGTGATACCTACCTGAAGGGCTACTGCGATGTTAGAAATTTTACCGTAGTGCTATTCCATTCACTCTCAAATATACTTTGACAGTAGATAGAGAAGGATGGCACTATTCGACAGTCGAATTTTGAACATCGGAGTAGCCCTGCTGGCATCACTGGTTTGACATGTCCTGCCAGATGGGTGTGACGTTCGTCAAATCAAATGTGATTGTTTCAAATTTGTAAAATTTTATGTATTTGATTCTTGAAATTACGCGATTAATCGAATTTTGCGGATACGTGTTCCCGTATCAGAATTTATTGTTTTTTTACAAAGAATAGTTTGGTATGCTTTTCGTGAAGGTATATCGTAGGCCCAGACGAAATCATTGATTAGTTTACGTCAAAACGATGACATGTAGGGAGTTGTTGCAACTACAATGATTTGCTCTCCATACAAACTTTAATCCCGTTTTCCGTCCCTAAAAGGGATAAAACTTGATATAAATGATAGCCTATGTCCTATTCTGATATATAAGGTACATAACTGGAGAGTTTCATCATAATTCGTTCAGTAGTTTTTGAGATTAAGTGGAACGTACATCCATCCATCCATCCAAACTTTCACGTTTATAATATTATTAGGAAGTATGGATATGGATGGATAGTATGGATTAATTAATAAATGGGCCATGAAATTCTGCAGCTCATTGTACCATACATTTTTCGCTTCTATGCGAACATGAACATTTATTGTATACTAGCTTTTGCCCGCGACTACGTCCGCGTGGAACTTGGAAGTATAGAAGCAACCTCGTACAACACGATAGATATCCACCTAATCACCTTAATTAATAAAAGGGATTATTAAAAGCGCCTAAGCAAATGTAAGAGCAATTGTGCTTTTGGTCTAATAATTACATTTTCTACAGCGTCATCAATGTCATCATGAATTACTTACTCACTTTTCAATCTTAATAGGGATAATTTCCAGGATGAAAACTATCCTATGTCCTTCCTCGGATCTTAAACTATCTCCATGCCAAATTTCATCAAAATCGATTCAGCGGTTTAAGCGTGAAGAGGTAACAGACAGACAGACACACTTTCGCATTTATATTATTAGTATGGAGTATGGATATAAGATCTTTGCTGACAATCAAATAATAATACGGCTGGTTTCTTAACAGACATTGGTTTTTTCAGGCCTCTCATTATGTAACAGTTGCACATAGTATTTTCACCTCACCAGCTCAAACATGGCGATTTTGCTGTCAGATAACAGTGAACAAAATGCGATTTTGTTTCGAGCATAGATATAGTATAGTAGTTAGTTTCGAGCGTGAGTAGAAAGTAGCTTTTTCATTTTTTTCAATATCTGACCACGAATTGCCATTCTTCAGCCAAAGGTTAATTATAAAATTCTAATCATTTGAATCTCGATGCACTCTGTTTCCTTCATATGTATATAAAAGAAAGGGATATAGAAACTTATCAATTTGAAATTCGATTTTCGAATCCGACCTCGATTGAGAACAGTTCGGATACGCGTTATACCAAAAATTTCATTAAAAACACCCGAAAAAGTTTTGATTGCAACGTATTTTTTTTCTTTATCATATTTTTATTTAACGGCCGAATATTAAAATTATTGTGCCTTTTATATAAAACAATAGATCATTGCTCAAATAAAATGAGTTTTTCAACTTATTAGTTATTACTTATTTTCAATATAATAATAATTTATAATTTCACCATTTATCATAGATGCATATTCGAAACGTACCTTAAAAAATTGGGCAAGTGCGAGTCCGACTCGCGCATGAAGGGTTCCGTACCTATATATATATAATCTATAACAAGTTTGTTGTATGGGAGCCCCCCTTAAATATTTATTTTATTTTATTTTTAGTATTTGTTGTTATAGCGGCAATAGAAATACATCATCTGTGAAAATTTCAACTGTCTAGCTATCACCGTTCTTGAGATACAGCCTGGTGACAGACGGACGGACGGACAGACGGACGGACGGACGGACAGCGAAGTCTCAGTAATAGGGTCCCGTTTTTACCCTTTGGGTACGGAACCCTAAAAATATCGAGTTCATATTGTAATTGTTATTTTCTTTTGCATTTATTTTGTTTGGTGTTTTACGAGTAAAAATATTAATCAACTTATAAACAAAATCTCGTAATATAATGTATTTATAAATAAACACGTCATGTATCTGCTAAATCTTCCAATTTGATCAAATAATGACAATAACCGTGTTGGTTGGTTGATTATAATTTCAATTAAATTATATTGTTATTGCTATTTAAGCATCACTTATCTATTTTCTGATTAAGAATATTATTGAAATCAGCAACAAAGACTATAAACATAACGTTGGAAGAAAAATCACAAAATGTTGATGTTCTCGCTGATGAGGTGAAAAGTTGTGTGTGCTACACGAGAGCAAAGTTTTTTGCAACTCGTGCTGTTGAGTCTCTCGCTACACTCAGGATTCTAACATAGAATCACTCGCTACGCTTGTGATTCAAACGTAGAATCCTTCGCTTGCTCGGGGCCCAAAATTAGCACTTGTAACAAAAAACAACTTTGCTTTCTTGTTGCACAAATAACTATTTATACAACAGATGTAGAAGAGGGGTCAAAAATCGCGAGTGGCATGGAGTAAGAGATGTCACAAGCATTATTTGACTTACATAACGTTGCGTCCAATATTTTTGGAGTTTACTCCTTAAGAATCGATTTTCATATATTATAAGCCCGGGGTATGAAAAATATGGGGTATAAAATCGAACGTATCTGCCGTGCTAATTTAAAAAGTCGTATCTCAGTATACGATCGGAGTAAAAATACGACTTCTTAATTTAGCGGGTTATGCGTTACGCGTTATAGGCTAAGATCCCGATATAAAATGACCTTCACCGAGATGTTTATTTTATGAAATGTATTTTATAATCAATTTAATATGTCAATAAATATATTGCATATGGGTTGCCTAACAAATTTTAGTCCAGGGTATGTTTAATTAATAATAAAAAAAAATGTTTTAAACATTTCACCGGTTTGATTAATATTAGATAAATTCTATACCAATCGAAAGTATGAAGCCCATAGAATATGCAAACGTTAGGTTACCTATTCTTTTCCCGTCACAACTATCGGGTAGCCAGGTATAAACAGGTAAATCTATACCTACTAGCATTTTGCAACGGTCTGATTATTGAATTGAAACTGAATAAAATTAAAGATTATTTAATTATGAATTTATCTAATAATCAAATCGGTGAAATGTTAAAAAAATATATATTTTTATTTTTTACTAAACATACCCTGGACTAAAAATTGTTAGGCAACCCATATGCAATATATTTATTGACATATTAAACTAAATATAAAATACATTCATCAAATAAACATCTCGGTGAAGGTCGTTTTATATCGGGATCTTAGTCTATAACGCTTAACGCATAACCTGCTAAATTAAGAAGTCGTATTTTTACCCCGATCGTATACTGAGATACGACTTTTTAAACTACCATTATGTTCACATAAACAAACTATAAAATTGTCAATGTCAACTTCATGTCGAGTGTCAACAAAATTTTATAAATAAAATAAAATTTAATCAAATCTACGCTTAACGGGTAAAATGTGCTGCTTTTGAAACAATAGCGCCCGTCACACAATCGGCTAAAAGATACGTGTTCGTTTCAGCTCCCAAACAAACCTAACGAATTTTTGTGATATCCAAGATTACAACTTTTATAACGTGCAATGCAAAGACCGTGTTTTCTTGGTGTTTAAGCCGTGCTTGTATGGTGCTAAGATCGAAGAAGACGTCTTGCTGTAGAGAGAGAGACCGCTTTAATTGTGACTTGTGACTCAGCTTTAAGCTTAGAAATAGAGAAGGCGTGAATACTTTTCCATCACCACTGCTCTCATTTTCCTGCATTCAGCCGCAGAATGGTTTTGATTTCGTGAAACTTTCCAGGATAAATACATACATAAATCAAGGATCCAACACAACCGAGCCATTCATTTTCTAGACGGGAGTCTTGCCGACCGACAAGAAGCTATGAAGTTTAAATCGAAATTGTTATGTTTTTGATGTTGGCTTTTAAATTGTATCTTTTTTTATTACAATTGCTTGTATTTTTACTTTTATATGTAAGTGTTAGTTATAAATATGAGTGATCCTTCTTCATCCTTGCGCTGTCCCCATTGTCCCAACTCAACTCGAACTTTTACCCCTCATGGACTTAAAGTGCATATAGGGCACATGCATAAACATTTTCCCCAAGTCATCCCCTCCAACCCTAGACTGTCGGTTTCACAGCAAGCTCATGGTAACAACCCCATTCATCTAGATTTTGGTGATCTAGCTACGTTAAAGCAGTCAGTACGTGTGTTACGGCATATCCCCAAAGGGGCGCGAAACTTGGCAGCGGCCAAATTGAGCGACCTCATTGATAAGTGTATCGACTCCAATGGCACTCTCGAATGGTTTAGTTTACTGTCTTTTGCCTATTCCGCACTCAAATCGCCTGAAGCGTCGGCCACGGGCAATTTAACCACGAAAGTTAAGAGAAATATTAACTCTGCTTCTTTTGATATCAGTGGGAACATCGGTGCAGAGACCACGCCTTTGAGATCACACTCCATACTGAAGACAATTGAGCGTAAAGTACATGAAGGGGATCTCAGGTGCAGAGCGAGTGCTTATGTCGGATGAGGGCGTGGCGCCGTCGAGCCCTGAGACTTTAGCTACGCTGCAGTCGAAGCATCCAGCCCCGTCCCGGCCGCTGGTACTTCCACCGGAACCTGACATATCTATTTCTGCCTTAACTGTTAAGCCGGAGGAAGTGGTGCAGGCACTCAGCTCTTTCAACAATAGTTCGGCCGCCGGTTTGGATGGTATCCGCCCTGTTCATCTTAAGGAGCTTACGTCTGCATCTGCGGGAGACGCCGATTTTCGGCTCCTGGAACATTCTGCCAAGCTTTGTAATTTTTTGCTCAGTGGTCAATTAAACCCTGAAGTTTGCTCCTATATTTATGGTGCTTCCTTATGTGCGCTGTCAAAAAAAGACGGTGGTATAAGACCCATTGCCATAGGCAGCGCTTTCCGCCGCTTAACGGCAAAGCTAGGATGCCGTGCAGTGAGAGAAGAAATGGCAGCTTATCTGCAACCTTGCCAATTAGGGTTTGGCACAAGATTGGGCTGCGAGGCTGCAATTCACGCTACGCGGGCTTTTTCGGTAGATAGCAAAAACTTAGAATCCGTTTTAATACGTATAGTTAAGTTCATATCATTGTAATAGTTAAGTACTTATGCTTTCTGAAAAAATGACTGACTGTTGAGTTTCTTTCGGCGTTTCTTCTCAACAGTGGTCTCCTCTTGTGAAATGCCGGTAGACTCAGACATGTAAAAGTGCCCTTGTGGCCTACTTGCAGAATAAAGTTCATTATTTCATTATTATTATTATTAATTAAAATTGATTTAAAAAACGCGTTTAACTCAGTGGAGCGTGATGTTTTACTGTCCGAAGTGAAGGATAAAGTGCCATCACTCTACCCCTTCATTTTCCAAGTATATTCTTCCGCTTCTAATCTTTTCTACAATGGTCCTCTTGTTCTTTCCCAAGTTGGTGCACAGCAGGGGGATCCGCTAGGCCCTTTAGTTTTCTGTCTGGCCATACAAAAGGTAATTTCAGAGGTTAAATCCCCATTGAATATCTGGTACCTAGATGACGGTACCCTAGGCGGTAAACCTGAAGAAGTGGAACAAGACTTGCTCATGCTCCTGCCTCGTTTAAAAACTCTGGGTTTAGATATTAATTTCAGCAAATGCGAATTTTTCCCCTGCAGTACCAACTCACACGATTCTTTCCCCTTATTCAGTGCTCTGCTCCCCGGACTGAAAGTGTTGTCGGCGAGATCTGTCAACCTCTTGGGGTCCCCAATATTCCCAGAAGCCATTCCTGAAGCCTTCGAGGAGAGAAAGCTGCTTCTGCTGATGGCTGCGCAGAGGTTGAATGAACTTTCGGCTCACGTAGCCCTCGTTATGTTGCGAGTTTGCTTTGCCGTGCCTAAGCTGACATATTTCTTGTGCACCGTGCCAGCCTGGCTGCACCCTGTCCAGACAGACTCCTTTGACTTCGTGTTGAAGGAGAGTTTGGAAAAGGTGCTGAACGTCTCCCTTAACCAAGGTCAATGGGACCAGGTTTCTCTGCCGATTCGAACTGGTGGTTTGGGCGTGCGTCGCGCGCGAGATGTGAGCCTCCCGGCCTTCCTGGCTTCGGCGTGTGGGGTGGTGGACCTTGTCACTCAAATTTTATCTTGTGATGGTGACAAGGCTATCATTCCTTACGCCTCCGATGCTTTGACGGCCTGGACGGCTCTTAATCCCGGCGTAGCCATACCCGTAGAATTGTTCCGTCAGCGTCTATGGGTTTATTTATATGAGAGTGCGCGCACCACGATTTTCATAAACCCATAAGTAAGCTTATTTCTGCGACAAAATTATCGCGCGACTAAAAAAAATCGTGGTGCGCGCCTGGCCTGAAGAGTAAACTCCAGTCGTGCGTCGGAGCTGACACACACACTTTTTTTGTAGCACTAGGTATTTTTAAACAAAACTCAAGTAAACAACAAAGAAAACATTAACATATTCTCATTCTACTCGAAACCATCAAAATAAGAATAAAACTCTAGTTTATGATAAACTTTTTTTTAATTGATTGCTAGTGAAAATAAATATAATAATTTTTTTAATTGAAAACTGTGAATTCAGCTATTTTTGATTAGTTGGTAATACGAAGTTTTACGTTTGTTTTGTAATCTGTGGTACCAAGGAATGCTTTTTTGGTGACATTATAACATCGTTTTTAGGGCAGTTTTTGCAGACATAAGTAACGTATTTCTTCATAATAGAGTTGGTAATTATATAAATGACACATAATTTATGTGTCATTTATGTGACATAAAAGTACTATAGTAAAAAATACTTTTCAAAATTACCTGTATCGTGAAACGAATAAGGATAACGTTATGGACCTTAGTTGGGTGCCATGAGACCCGTTTATTATGCTGTTCCATTACTCATAAACGCCGCAAGCCGTAAGGGTTAGATTGGATGTCTATTATTAATTAATGAAGTTTCCATTTCTATGCTTTTGTTGCTACTGGTACGATAATTGACAATACAGTCTGTGGTATAATTTAAAGTATCAAAACGTAAATTGTGGCAATTTGAAGTGTACGTATAAAAGAGAGCTACCTACCATCAAATAACCAAAGCAAAAAGATTGAATTGATAGCCTTTAAGACGTGATATAAATACCTAAGTACTAAAACAATGAAATAGGTAGATATTTATTTTAGTCGTAACGACTGATTTGGCTTTTCGTTGGGTTACTTTGACTACTTGTCAATCACATATAGGATAGGTTACTCGTCGGGTTCCTTTTTAGGGTTCCGTACCTCAAAAGGAAAAAACGGAACCCTTATAGGATCACTTTGTTGTCCGTCTGTCCGTCTGTCCGTCTGTCAAGACCCTTTTTCTCAGGAACGCGTGGAGGTATGAAGCTGAAATTTATATCAATTACTCAGGTCTACTAAACTAAATATTTACTAATTATTTCGTAAATTGATAGAGGTACATACATGAGTATATAGTTAAAATCACTATTATTATTAAGAACCTAGCTATAAGTAAATTGCCGTGCCCTAACAGGGTTCATGTATTGGACATATCTGTAATTAAGTAAGACCTAATGTACAACATGATTAACATGCAATAAATGAATTATGAATTATGAATTACTGTCCCTTGAAGCTGTGAAAAAATCAAACTTCTAAGCCAACGCAATCAAAAGATACAGCCGTTTATGCCGCAAATTTTCGACACTTGCAAGGGAATCAAAACCTACAGGGTGCTTCCCGTGAACTCAGAATCTTGAAATTTAATACGAAGCAACGTCTTATAGCATAGATAAAGGAATAATTACGAAAACCATATTTTTTTTTTTAATACCTAACTTTGCACCTAATTTATATGGGGCGCTATACATACCAGGTGCAAACTTAACTTAACCACTTAGGGATGGAAAGTGTTTGTACGGAACCCTCGGTGCGCGAGTCCGACTCGCACTTGGCCGGTTTTTTACTACTCGAATTACTTTCTGGCGGATTACTTCTAAGGTTATGACTATTTAGCTAAAGAGGTTGAAAGTTATTTTTTTGTGATTTTAAAAATACTAATATCGTAATGAATAAAAGTAACGTTACATCCTTTGTTTGAGTGCTATAAGTCCTGTTGATTATGTGTTCCATTATTCGTGAACACCGCAAGCCGTATAGAAAGGGTTTGATGGGGTGTCTATTATTAATTAATGAGGTTTCCATTTCTGCGCCTTTATTGCTACTGCTACGATAATTGACAATACCTATACATTTTACATTATATTCTAAACGTGAGAATGTATGTTCTAATTAACGATAAAACTGCGTGATAGTTTATAAAAATATTGAAGATACCTATCATAGGACAGATGCTACAATTTACAAGGATTCATTTTATAAGAAAACTAAACAGTATGTTATACGTAGTTCTCAACAATCTACGGATAGCTGGCGTACAATTTCTGCAATATATTGTACCACTGCCCGGGGACCTATGATGGTTGCGTTTATCACGCGATAAATAAGTGACAAAGCATCTGTCACTCACACTCGCATTTTGTCAAAACGTGACGGATCCTTTGTCACTTATTTATCGCGTGATAAATGCAACCATCATAGGCTCCCAGCTCTAGATTTATTACAAAAAGAATTACCTATATTTAGCACTAGGAGGCGCCCGCTACTTCGTCCACGTATTTTTTTTTTAATAATCCCGTACCCATGTTTGGATGTCCAGCTATTACTGTACCAAAATTGGTAAAAAAAAACCAGCCGTATCGACGTGATGAAAGGACAATGACATTTTTACTGGAGCTGTACGGCCGTTGCGGCGCGCACATTAAAATCCTGCGGAGTGCCACAAACAGAGAGAGATGGAGAAAAATCGCAAAAGCCGTCATTAATGTAGAAGAGGACAATCCATAACCACGATCACTCTGACAAGAGTGTACGACTAAGAAGAAGAAGAGGCAAGGAATAACTGAGTAAAATAAACATATGAGTAAACAATACAGCCGTACCCGCGTCTAACAAAGTTAAATGAAAGCCTATAATTACTTAGCCCCCAAAATATCACGCTCGAACTCGAACTTCTCTGAATTATTAATGGATACGTGCATTTTTACCCTAAGATGTTCAATCATAGAAGTTTTGGCCGGTATCCAAGTGAATATCAGTGGGTAGTCAAAGTAAATATTTGTGGCTTATCTACGCAAAGTATGAACTGTACTCCACCTAATGTTGGTCAATTTTTTATTCGGAATACTTAACTGACAGCTTCAGGGATTTCAAGCAATTATAGTATAGTAATAACCTGAATAAAAAAATTAAAACACCCCCGACACAAGGTAGCTGATCCTCATGAGACCCTCATTTAATGAGTGATATGAATGCTACTAAAATTAAAGTAATTGAAAATACCAAAAACATTTGGAATTCCTTCAATATTGACTGAGATTCGGTCACTTGTTCTACTAAACGCTGAATATCTTGGATACGAATGCTCCGATAGCTAAAAACACTCTCGACAAACTTGGGTTTCGATTAAAAACTCATCCGGTCCACCCAACTGGGCGCTACGACGCCACAGTACAGACAAGACACACAGATACACATGTTAAACTTATAACACTTCTCTTTTTTCATCGGGGGTTAAAAGTAGACCATAAAAGCAAAATAAATCCTTCTTTCACACAAAAACATGTTAATATTTTTTTCTATTTACACTTGCGGTAAAAATCTATCATATTTAAACATTTACATTCCACTGTAACCACTGCATCGTCGCACTAGCTCCATAAAGTCCAAAACACATCACATTATAGTGGAACAGGCCCCTACGCGGCACTGTGAAAGCTGTTTTCTCCTTCGAGTCAGGGTGTAAAGGAATCTTTGTACAGCAAGGCCGTCACAGTTGGACGCGGACATGCCAAAAACAGAGTAATAGGTTGGAATAAGCATGTTAGTGGCGCGCACGGTGAGGCCAGGGCTAGATTCCAGGACTGGATCTTGTACGGTAGACCTTCTAGTGGATATTTTTATGATGCTATGTGTCAAAGTCGTAAAATATTTAAATCGCGACTCAGATGGGTTCAACAACACCAGGAACAAATAAAAATGGACATAATTGCCTCGCATCATAGAAATAATGATTTTAAACATTTTTGGAAAGCCACGAAGAAACTGGAGACTAGGCCTGGTCTTTCTGTTTCTGTTGACGGTATTTCTAACCCGAAGTACGTTGCTAACTTGTTTATGAAACATTTTAATGTAAAACCTGCTCCCATCTCCGCCAGTGGGACCCTGCAGCAGCACGTGTTCGATGCTGAGGTGGACTCGGATGGCCTTCAGACCCGATTCAGTGCCAAGGAGATAACCAGGGTTTCACCATGAAAAGAGGTAAATCTCCCGGGCACGACTATTTGAGTATTGAGCACTTGCAGCATGCCGGTTCCCACCTGCCCCGATTGTTAGCGATGTTTTATAATCTTTGTATATGTCACGCGTATTTACCGACTCTTATGACAAAAACAATTGTTGTACCTATTGTCAAAAACAAGACGGGTGACATAGCTAACAAGGATAATTACAGACCTATTTCGCTGGCAACCACTGTGGCGCGGGTACTCGACGGCCTGCTTAATAGTCAATTAGAAAAACATTTGAAATTAAATGACGCGCAGTTCGGGTTCCGTGCCGGTTTATCAACCGAGTGCCATCATATGCTTAAAACAGGCTGTGGAGTACTATACTCGTCGGAAAACGCCTATATATGCGTGTTTTTTGGACCTTTCCAAAGCCTTCGATCTCGTTAACCTGCTTTGGAAAAAACTTGACGAAGGCAGACTTGGAATTGTCCAAGGGAACTCACACGCATATTTAGGTGTTGGTACGCGAACCAACGAAATACGGTGCGTTGGGGTAATGTGCTGTCTGACGAATATGGTCTTGATTGCGGTGTGAGGCAGGGGGGTCTCACTTCTCCTAAGCTTTTCAATCTGTACATGGATGCCCTGATTGGCGAGCTTAGCAGTACGCATGTCGGTTGTCACATAGACAGGGTTTGTTTTAATAACATAAGCTATGCTGACGACATGGTACTGCTGAGCCCCTCGGTCGGTGGTATGCGTGTGCTGATTGAGAAGTGTGAAGCCTATGCTCGAAGCCACAACCTGCGCTACAATGTGCGTAAGAGTGAGTTCATGGTGTTCAGGGCGGGGAACAAGTGCCCATCTCACATACCACCCATTTGTTTGAATGGCGTACCACTTAAAAGAGTATGTAATTTTAAATATCTGGGGCACTTGGTCACCGATGACCTGCGCGATGGTGCTGACTTGGAGCGCGAACGCAAGGCTTTGGCCGTCAGGGCCAACATGATCGCTCGGAGGGTCTCCAGGTATACAGCGTAAGTTAAGATAACACTATTCCAAGCCTACTGTACTTCGCTGTACACATGTAGCCTCTGGACGAGGTACACGCAGCGCGCTATAAACAATACAACGACGCGTTCAGGGTACTGTTGCGGCTGCCGCGATATTGCAGCGCGTCCGGTATGTTCGCGGATGCGCATGTGGATTATTTCCACGCGACGCTGCGCAAGCGCTGCGCCGCGACGCTCCGCAGAGTGCGCGGCAGCCGCCACAGCCTCCTGACAGTTGTGGCGGAGAGATGGGACAGTGCTCAGGTACTGGACCTCTCAACATCTTAGTTTAGGCAGTAACATAGTTATTTAAGTTTTCTATGTGATACTAACAACATATGGATAATTTTACTCCGAAATAAACGCTTTTTATTTTATTTTATTTTTTCTTTTTATTAAAAGATTCATCATTATCTTATCATCGTCATCATATCAGCCGATAGACGTCCACTGCTGGACAAAGGCCACACCCAAAGTTCTCCACAACGATCGGTCTTGGGCCGCCCTGATACAATTTCTGCCCGCGATCCTAACTAGGACATCGGTTAACCTTTTTAGAGGCCTTCCACGCTGCATCTTCCGGTCCGCGGTCGCCACTAAGAACCTTTCTGCCCCAATGGCCATCGGCTCTAGGAGCAATGTGACCCGCCCACTGTCACTGGCAGTGGGATCACATTGCTCGTTTATTTACGTTTATTTGAACAAAATAGGAAAATTATATTGACTTTAATTTTATGTCTTAATTGTGTACAAACTTTTTGAGAAATGCTCGTATGATAAATAACAAAAAAAAAATTAAAAAAAACTCAATTTTGCGGCATTGTTTTAAAAACTATTTAGATAGAAATACTACGAGTGAAATGGCAAGATAGAAATGCTAAGAGTGAAATGGCAAGATAGAAATGCTTCGAGTGAAATGGCAAATTAGATTTTTGTTCTAAAAACTTTTTACAAAATATAAAAGTGGCACATTTCATATAAGATATGATTGGTTTCTGACCGTATACTGTATATTCAACATTACAACAGTGGGGTTGTAAATTAGATATCTGTCGACTAGTCAAACGTTTTGAATTATCAGTATCACCATACCGTATATTAATTAAGCCTAAGCAAACCCATCGAGTTTGCCTTTTGTTCGAAAATCGAGAACAATGGTAAAGATGATAAAATGAAAATGAAATAAGCATTATTACCCGTATATTAATTATTCGAAGGCGGAAAACCTACTTTCGCGCGGTCTCCCAACTGTGGGAGCCCGCGTAAAGTCATAACCCACTTTTTGCTTAAGTGTAATCGAGTGAAAAGTATAACCATGATTTGGTTGAAATATGTAGAACTAAATTTTGTGCCCAGTAACGTATTGAAAAAAAAAATGTACATAATTAGTTTTTATAAAATCATAAAATGGTGTTGGTGGGTTGCTGCCTTAAATAGGGACGAGTGGAAGGAAGAATGAGAGGGAGTAACAGGGAGGGAGTGACGCTACTGGAAATAAATAAATAAAATGATATAATATTCATGTTAAAAGTATAAAGTAAATATTACAGAAATTTCTACCTAACAAGTTCATTGCTATGTTCACCATTTGTATAGAAAACGAGCACATATAACTAACGCAAAGGTTTATATTTAACCATAAAAGAGATCAAAGTCAGACAGTGAAAAGATAATGTCCGTAAAGAAAATAGTTTTATCAGGAACCCAAGTGAGTAATAGCCCCACTAGCACACCGAAACCTCTTGTAAGGATTAAGCGATTTCCTGTCCGGAGATTATTCGTTGATAACTTTTACTAGCAACGTTTCCTGTAAGTATTTGTATGGCTCGAGGATGAGGATAAACATTTGGCTTTAAATATTCTTAGGGCGCAAAACGTCCACTATGCCAAAGGAGATTTCTCGATCGTCCTCTAAGGCTCTGGGTTCTGATAAAGCCTGAAAATATATACTTATTTCAAGGTCGACCTGCAAATAACCTATTTCACAAACTTATTAAATATCTCAAATTTTTCTTTTTCTCAATAACCCCTACATCCCGATGTAGAGCGACAAAGGTTTTTACGTTTAACTAGTTGCAAGAAGAAGTAATTATTTGTAAGATTCCACTACTTCGAAGTGTAAGTTTTATAATCAAAAGATCCCACCTATGTTTAACAAATAAAACGCTTTAACCTTGATTGAATTTATGAACGAATCGAAATGGATGACATTACCTTACTGCTTATCGTAATATAGGCCGTTACACATACATACTTCTTGCTTCTAAATTCGGTAGAGATATGTTACGATATGGGTGTAATTATAGAGTAGATAAAATACTAATTCCTATAACAACATATTCATCGATTATCTTTGGTCTGTTTAATGGCGTTTGTATTGACCAGCAGCATTCAAGTTTTCACGTGTAATTTTATTATGGTACACGACCGCTACTGCATAAAAATGTGACCATGGTTCCGCTACATCCGCTAGATATGTTGTTGATGATAATTAACTAAAAGTCAGCTTCACTTTGGTAAATGAAGTCAAACTAATCCATTATACCACACTTTCTTTACATCATAATTAAAATGGTCGTTTTGAATAAAGATAGTACAGATAAATGTTCTACTTACATTCAAATATCTTTCTTAAATAAACAATCACGTGAATAAATGTAGGAAGTCAGTGCGAAAGACAGAAAATATAATTATCCATCCATCCCAGGGTGATTTTTTATGTGCGTTAGAGTAACATAGCTTATCGTGAACAAGCCATCAGCGCTTTCCGGCTACCTGGATACTCAATTCATAATTCCATACTATAAGGGTCAAGTCGAAATTTTGTTCAGAATAACTTTGCACACAAGTTTGGGATCTCTACGAAACAGCTGAAGATGCCACAAATTACAACGCTCGAATAATGATCTTAATTTCATAAAACTCCTGAAGGACGAGTATATTCATACTTTTTTTCTGTACATTTTGCTTCGCCTTTGCCTTACAAAACGCACTGAGATGAAACCGCGTTCAGTGTGTAACATTCCTAAGGTAGTCCAATTAATTATATAAGGGACAGTCTCATTTCCATACCGCGAATAATGGAGTTGTGCCTGGTGGAACACCTATGTTAATCCGCTGTTTACAATACGAAACTTGGCCTGCGTTGAAGGGTCCTGAAAAATGAGAATTACTCACGAAGTCTTAAATAATCAAGCCCAAATGACAAACATAAATACCTATGTCGGGTCACCAGTAATTTGAAAACTCTTCACATTCGAAGTTGGAAGAGGCTTCTATAGAAAAATGAGAGTCTCGGTTTAATTGGGTCAGCCAGCACTCCCGAGAGACATGAGCATTCATTTGAATTTACTCACCGCATGACCGTATTGCGTGACTTTTTAAGATTTTGGTAAAAAATAAACATTATATTATATTTAAACCATGAATACAAAGATCAAAGCTTAAAGAACTTGTGGTGTACCCATATTAAAAAAAAAAAAATGAGACATTACATGTTTCATAAAATTATTATATTATATATTAACCCCTCGTAAGTATACTTAGGCATGGATCCGTGCGGGACATTTGAAGCTTATGTACATTAAAAACTCAGTTATTTTCAATTTGATTAGCAAATTTTTGACATCAAATTTTGCGAGGAATTAATATACCCACAAAACGGGTTTACTTACGTCGTAGAAGTCGAATATCGCTCACCATGTTTCGAATCGTGCTCGGTTTGCCGCCGCCGCGACTGATCAGCTCTCCTGATGATGAATCGCGGAGGTACCTATTCGAAAAAATTCGAATGATATTCGACTTCTAAGACGTGAGTAAACCCGTTTTGTAGGCATTTTAATGTCTGAGACTGACGGTAGTTTTCTATGTAAAATCGCATATGAGGGTTAAGGTAACATTTCGTCCGGGAGGTCGAGTAAATCATAATTAACAAACATCTTTTTTTTCTTTGTCGTCGTCAGGTACCTACTACAATATTTTAATTAAGTATCTTTGGATACCTAGGTACTAGTAGGTGCCCGCGACCTCGCCCGCGCAAAAAACGTTTCTTAACGCAGTGGTTAGAAGTATCCTATAACCATCTTTGGATGTCCAGCTACCGCCATACCAAAATTGGTTCAAATCTGTCCAGCCGTTTTGGCGCGATGCGTAGACAAAAAAAATCTGACCAACAAATGGCGTCAGACTGGCATGACGCCGCGCGCCCTTACAAAACAAAAGAAGATCCTGCTTCGCACTATTAAGATTTTTCCTGGAATCATGACCCTTTCCATAGAAAACTGATTTTTTTCTGCACTTAGATTGATTAGAATGAGAATACATATTTATTTGTCAAAAGTCATTAAAGTTACATAAATTTTCTAGTAGACAATTAACATTAATTTATGACACGGTATAGTTAGTCACAAAAATAAGTCATTTCATTACAATACTTACTCATTATTTATTAATATGTTAGCACCCATTACATTATTACTACCTACTACATTTAACTAACTTAATTGACGTTTCATATTTCTAACAGGTGAAAATTAATATAATATGTGAAAAAAATATATGAATTTATTTTTCTGTATGTGAAGAAATATAACAAAATACATAAAATAACCGAAGTTTACAACTATGCCTGAATACGTACAGTTGTAATCTTCAACTTATCCGCGAAAAATAACCTCATTCTCATTCGTTTCTTTTTTTAGTTAAACTCTAGGCTTAAGTAACCTTTCCATTGTGTCACAGGTAGTTTGTAGTTACTACAATTCAGGATGAATAAATTTTAAGAAATGGCCATCACGCCTTGAGTTGTTGTCGTTGTTCGGGAAGATTTCCGCGTCACCACGCTCTAAATGACATCGTAAGGAGGACCTTAATATCCGCCAACATCCCCTCGGTTCTTGAGCCTCCGGGCCTCTGCCGCACCGGTGGCAAAAGGCCGGACTGGCAGAGGGGGAAATGTCTGCTTTGAGACGCCACGTACATCAGTACTTTCGCCGCCTGGCACCTCGGACGGACAGTGCGAACCGCTGATGCCGCTGCAGATTTTGCCGCGGACAGAAAGCGAGACAAGTATTCGGTCCTGGGTCTAGCTCGGGTCGGAAGCTGATGCCTTCATTAGGGAAGTGGGACGTCGAATTAGTGAAAGGGGGGGAGTGTGACGCCCTCGCGGGTTCGTACCTGGTGCAAAGCCTGTCCAGTCCATCGCTATTCAACGCGGTAACGCGGCTAGTGTGATGGGTACTTTTGCGCTGGGGACTTTTTGACTAGGCTTAAGCTAGTCTTAAGTTAGATAATTCATATTGTATTTATATACTGTATTTCTTTTTGACATTGTTTTTATTTTAATAAATAAATAATAATATACGTAGTAATCTCGGGAAAAATATAAAAACAGTGATAACCTCCTCTTTCGACTCATGACTCTTTTTATCATACCAAAATGCATCAGTTTTCACGAATAGTAGTTTTCGAATTTATCGAAAACAGATAAACATACAGACGACCAGTCTAGGTAATCATGTTTATGGAAATAAATATTATATGTAACGTACCTAATTTTATAAAAATATCCTTTGTTACTTCTACGCGCTTCGCTTAAACGGCTCAACAGGACCAATTTTGATAAAATTTGGTAGCTCACAACCTGGATTAACACTACGGCTAGTTTTTATCTTGAACGCGGGTAACACCACGGGGCAAACAGTGTAAAAGTAACAAATATACGAATACACTCACAAACTTTCGCCTTTATAATATTAGTGTGAATAGTGTGATAGTGATTGCCAGGAGTCTACAACTAGGTTTACTCTTATCATTTTTTAATTATTTAAGTTATTCAGTACCTATCAAATATGCTCAATCATTCCTTATTTTCCTAAAATCATCTTCATGTGTTATTCATTTATTATTAGTAGATTATCCCCAGTGTAGACATATCACAAGTAATCTCCGGACCTGACCACGTTTCCGACGTAACCCTGGCAATAATTTGTGGCTGTGGGCTGTACCTCCGGCCGGTTGGCAGTAATTAAGCCGTGTGGCGGCAGTGTGATAAAATTTTAGGGTCGAAAACGACAGCCGCGTAAAAGGAAGTTAAAAATTTACGGTCACGGGAGACGGCGGCCGACAGCGCGAAATGTGGCGAATTTATCAAAAAACTTTTTAATGATCTGAAATATGTAAGTAGAAACAAATTGTATAAATAATCGTTTCATATGGGGAAAACTCGAAATTTATAAATGGTCTTTTAATGGCAATACTTGTATGTATAATGCTTATATCGACACTCAGAGATGAATCGTTTCAGAGTTTCCCCGAATAGATAGCAAATAGTTATGTACTATTAAACAAATCGTATATGTATATCGTTCAGATTTAAAATAAAAAATGAGTAAAAAAATTTTTAAGTTAAACGGTTTTATTGAAAATGTACTAAAATGTAAAAAATAATTCGGTAGGTCCTAGGTACCAGACATGACACCACTCTCCTCATCAATCTAGGGCATTGATCAGACAAAAAATAAAATCGTTGGGCGCGTGTAGCCAGCGTATGATATAATGATATTAATGATATAGCGGTTGACTTGATAGAAATTTCACACGCCCAACGATTTTATTTTTCGTCTGATCAATGCCCTAGATTGATGAGGAGAGTGGTGTCATGTCTGGTACCTAGGACCTACCGAATTATTATTACCGAACTTAAAAAATTTTTTACTCATTTTTTATTTTCAAGTTTTTAGTTTTTAATTTTATTACATACTTCTCTTTCATTTTAATTATTTTTTTATGGCCCAGTAAATTTTGCAACTTTTAAACGGTATGATTCTGGACGGTAAACGTTGCTCCGCCTGGGTCAGCGGTTCAATCACGTCTGGTATAGAACCTGAATCCAGATTATTCCAGAAAGCCTTTGATGGTGCTAATGTTTTATTACTGGTGACATGTGTTTGGCATCGGAGACATAGCGAAACGAAAACGAAAAAGTAACGTTGTTCTTGAAGGGAATTCTACAGGTAGATACCTATCTTAATGCGCAAGTATTTTAACGTTCTGTTTGTACTTGATTAGGATAACAACGTTTGGTGCAAATTTCACAAACGTGAATGAACGATTTATAAATAGCATTTTCTAATTGCAGATGATTTCCAGTTCTGCATTGCAGGGTACGCTCACGTTGGTTATTTAACCTGACTTTGCGTTGCTCAGGTGTTCCGGACGATACCAGTTCTCTTTGTCTCTCACGTTGCCCTGTTATCCTGGGGTTACATTGCTCAGGTGTTTCGGACGCTACCAGATAACTTTGTCTCTTACGTTGGCCTCACAACCTGGCCTCATGTTGTACAGGTGTCTCTGACGCTAACCGTTTTCTTCGTTTTTTGTAGTCGACTATGAGTTCCAATTTCGCCCTCTTTTGCACGATTTCAATTAGCTCTATATATACTTTTCTTTCGCTTTATTAAGCCTTCTTTTTCGTTGAGTTGCTGTTTCTGTTTTATTTTTGTTTATTTTTGTTTGTTTTTGTTTTATTGTTATTTACCATTTCGTTCTCATGAGTAATGGACATTAAAACAATCAACCTGCCTAGAGGTCCAATAGAGGGGCAAGGCTATTAGATAACAAGATGTGCCCAAGTCTAGAACCAAGATCCATGCTTGAATCCCGATTCTAAGTTGACGAAGGCCTTTGTATTGATAAGTTGACTAAATTTCATCATTCATATTACCGTTAAATATTGATTGCCCTAAACTCTACGATCTACTATGCAGCTTTCGACTTGCCCATTCATTTGACATCCATCACCCACATTGAAACAATTATTAAATCGCCATCGTCATCGCCGGCCATCTTAGATTCTAAATTTGTTAAAGCAAGTTATTACAGTATTCTATTACTCAAGCCCTTCCATTTGATACCCATATTGAACAGGTGGTGAAAAAAAACACCTGTTATCTTATTGGCGGCCATATTGGATTTTCATTTATTTTTCAAAGTGTAAGTAATCTATTCTACTAGGCAAGACCTTTTATTTCATACTTATATTGAAATCTGGCATTTCCGGCGACCATCTTAGATTTTTGTCAAAACATAATACAGTATTCTATTACCCAAACCCTTCCATTTGATACCCATATTGAAGGAGTAGTGAAAAAAAATCACCTGCCATCTTGTTGGCGGCCATATTGGATATTCATTTATTTTTTATACTATTCTACTAGACAAGACCTTTTATTTGATACCCATATTGAAGGGGCTATGAAAATAAAAATTCACCTGCTATTTTATTGGCGGCCATATTGGATTTTCATTTTATTTTCACATAGAAATCTATTCTACTGATTGAGCCCTTTCATTTAATACCCATATTGAGGAAGTAGTGATAAAATTTGTGATCCGCCATTTTGTAGCGGCGGCCATATTGGATTTACAATGATTCCGAATATATTAAATTATATTGTCATCAAAACTAAAGATGCGTACCAAATTTCAGATCAATACATCGACAGGAAAGGGGTCAAATTTCAATTACTAGATTTGACCCAAATAAACAAACAGGGCAAGCTAAATAAAACCGTTTAAAAACTTAAGTCATGTCAGTTTATTATGATAAGTCGGTTCGTCACTACTGTAAAGTATTATAATTGTATTAAGATGTATAGATAATTCACCAAATAGGGGGGATAATTTAGGGCTCAAGAAATATGGCGTACTGTATCAGAACGATGCATGGAGTAGAACGGACACGAGTTAACGGTTATGACAGTGACATCCCTATTTATTTCCATGCTATAATAAATATGTAAGTACGTAAAAGCCAACTAGGCAACCCTAAATTGTTTAACTCTTAAATGCATGAATTAAAAAAACACAATATTATAAAATATTATTTTATTTCGAATAAATGTTTCTTGTTATCAACCAGTAATTCATTTTTGTTTATGTAAGCTGCATCTTACACCATGCATTTAAGGGTTAATAAATATCGGAGACATTTAAAAAATATCCTACATGTCTACAATCCCCATTCAGAACAACATTTTTAATAAAATACCTTTCACATATTCATACGGCGATAAAGCACTTCAAAACGGTTTTGAAGTAATTATCTCGACTAATGATTTGTTAAAGGATATTATAAATTAATGTTTTTATGAACGAAATAAGTTATATAATATAATACTAGCTGTGAATTCGGTCTGTATCAGTATGCTGCTAATACCTCACCGTTGAAACCTTCCCTGGACTACGACAAATATTTCAAAACCAAAATCAGCAACCTGCCCAGCCGTTTTCGAGTTTTAGCGAGACAAACGAACAGCGATTGATTTATACAGTATGTAACAGAACGAATAGCAAAGCTGATGATATCTGGTTGATGGTTAAGTGGAGTATGTTGTAATAGCATACTCATAGTATTAAATTTCAGTTGTTTTTTTTAATTTGCTCTAGCTCAACATGACTTTAGGTCCTCTTATTTGCAGTCGGTTAAAGACTTACAACAAGCTAATCCACATATAAGATTACTGCAATTTCAACTATGACCGCACTACCACATATGCCTTGTAGGAAACAGTAACCACTTTCTGTAATAATCATTTAGAACATAAATTATTTAGGTATTACAAGGAATTCGCACATTGTAGTTCACTTCAGTTCACTTTGACATTTTAGATTTGTCACCTTGTTATTATTATTTTGAAAGAGGTTAGGTTAAATTACTTTTGGACTTTTTTCTTTAAATTTAAACTTCAAGTCGAGGTTTGACTTATCTAGATAGAAATTTAACTAAAAAATAGATATTTGTAATGATTGGCCATCTTTGTTCATGTTCATTTCATCTCATGTTTTAATAATTTAATTTTTATTTTTTTGATAAGTCTTTAACACGGAAGTCATGCATTGGTTATAAACCAAACAAACTGATACTGGCACAAGCTTCGAGCCGCCATATACGGATTAATAATAATAACTGAAAAATACTGATATTGCCTTTAAACTTTTCTGTGGAGGAACTTGTGGATATGATCCTTGAAGAAAGTAGGAGTAACGGGAATGCCGCTCTTCGTCTGTCTGTACGGGGAGAGGTTTCCCGCACGAAGGCAACCCAGCATCGCCCGTGTGATCGTCAGTGCGATTATCCGTTTACGAAATAACAACCCGCCGGTGCCGATTAATCGAGGAGGGCGTCAACGACTTCACGTGAGAGAGGAAGAGCAGGTATTGGACCATTTTATTATCAGCTGATAAGATTGTAAATAAATAATACAGGAGGCTATAAAATAATGGTTTATTTTTTCACTTCTGTAAAAAGATTAAATAGTAATAAAAAAAATGCTACATTTCCAAAAGCCAGCCACCATAGTCCTATGTATGGTCTAAACATTAATGGGTCTCTTTCTTTGCCTTTCGTTCTGTTACATACTGTATATAGATAGATAATACATGATTTATGTCAATGTTCATTTCATTACTTATTCCGGCTGCCCCGTTTCGCGACGCTAAAGAGAAGTTAAAATATATTTTTAGCATTTTTTTAAATATGTTAAATATTTTTGCTAAGTTTTGCCAACATTGACACTTTAATAGTAAATACATTCGTTATAATACGAATGAGGTTTTTTTCCAGTGGTAATTTTATTACACCTGATGACCTGACCACCTGAGGCTAATTTTTCAGTCTCGTAAACGTTAATAAATCTGATTGTAATGACCGAACACTGGTGAATTTAATACGACGTATTTCAATTAGGTACATTACATTTTCTCAAGGCCCTCGCCGACAATAAAAACGTTGTAATGAAAAGTACACGTGCAATTTTGTAATGTAAAAACCACACGTGTGTAAATATTTTTTGTGTAAACACAACGGCTTGCCGCACAAAAGAACAGAATAATAGCCACTTTACGACTTCTACGAGGAAGTTTTTTGAAAAAGCATTTTACTTATTAAACAAATAAACATTCTTTCTGAGATCTTTGTAAAGTAAGTATCGCATCATTGCGCACCTCTCACTTTACATGTTTGAGATACTAATGTACGTGTGAAATAGTTGGCAAATGTTTCAACGTGTTGAGGTATCAGGCAAACAAATTAGATCCACAGGAAGACTCAGAAGGGTGAATATCAACATTGCAACTTTCTTAAGTTTTGGTGGCACATTTTTTTAGTAGATTTTAAGAATAAATAAAGTTATAATACTAAATATCTATTCACAATATTACATATTTTCATATTTCGCCAAGAATTTAAAAAAAAAATAATGAAATAAGAGCACCCAAATTTTTGGGTTGCCACCAAAACTGAAATTTGCCCAACTAATCTGAAATTACGCCACCAAAACTTAATCTTGCCCACCAAGAATTGAAAAATCCTTACTATTTGTATGAAAAATAATATACGTATAGCTACCTAAACTGAAAAATTACGAAAAAAAATTGTTACAATGTAATGATTTATTTTAAGATTGTAATTATAGAATAGATTAAACTACATACCAAAATACTATTCATCACTGTATACTTCCGACACGAAGAACAAGCGTACACTTAGAGCTACCTAAACTAAGAAATCGTTGAACAAAATGCCACCAAAGAGGTTAGATTTAGATTTAGATTTATTTATTTCATAATATAAAATGTCAATATAAATTACACTAAGTCAATTTACATGCACTTATACTATGATCGTCACATATATTAAAACTAACAGATAAAATATGATGACATCGATAATAATAACAGCGGAATCAATAATAAGACAGATAAAATAATTACATGTTAAAATTTTAAACAAACAGATAATAATGTCAAAGAAGCTCATAAATGGATTGTCAAAATACAAGAATTAACACGGTAAAAATAACACTGAAAATTAAAAAGTCAAATAAGGCAATAACTAGAAATAAGGTCAAAAGTAACAGGTAATTGTCAATATATACGTAATGTAATTAATGTTATATAATGTCATAATTAACAAAACTGGAGTATAAATAAAAACAACGTACGTTATGGCGGGAAATGCTCCGTCACAGTCCCACCTCCACTCCGCGTAAGCGCTAGCGCACGACTGACCTAAGCGGGATGTACCAACACCAACGTGACAAAGTCCTGCGATATTTAATAACCAGCTACGATATGCTGAAATTTCGCCACCGTAACTTAAAATTGTGCCTGGACAAACTTTGATCCATTATCATGTATATTTAAATAGGTAAAATGATGAAATTATGCCAACATTAAGAGGCTATGACTGCATAAATTGTTAATTTGTTTCTTTACTTATATGTACATGCTTAAAACATAGCCATGCCGAGCGCTTGTTTCATAAGAAGTAAGTTGAGGACAAGCCACCTTGTTCTTAAATAATTTACTTTTTTATTTATATTTCAATAAATAGTTATATTTATTCAAATCTAAACTTGTAGCCAACTATTTTGTTATTCAAATAATAAACCATAAAAATCTTAGAAAAAAATATTCATTTTACACTGGGATTCTCAACCTGGACGCGTAAAAAATGCTGTTGGGATATTCACCCAGAAACGTTCCGCATCGCATAGCCACCATATTGTGGGATGGCGCTTGCAGGAAAAGACCCACGCGTCATCGGTTCTATATTCTATGATCATCTATACCCACCGAATGACGAACCGAGTCATCTGATGACAGTTTTAAACGGCAATTGAGAAACTTTTTATTGGATAATCCATTCTTTTTAAGGACTACTAGACACTAGAGATATAAAAAAAAAGTTCAACGAGGTGGTCATTTTGTGATTTAATTTCATTGTTCGATTTTTATCATATCATATTTGAGAAAAGTACTATACATGCCTCGGCGTGAAAAAGGATTGCCAGCTTCGTATCCCTAGCCGGCTATATCCATACCCACTCGGCAGACAATCTCCATTTTCCTGGCCTCTGTAGATCACCAGCCAGTTTTAACTAAAAAACGGCCGGGAAACTCCGACATATTTACATTACGGAAACGTTGTTAAATTGGAGCACTGCTCGACATGTCTTCAAGGACCGTTATGGTCCATGAGTACTTTCGGTCGCTGCTCGCTCACTTGCGAGGCAGTGCTCGTGTATTACGAGTACTAAGTACTTGAGTAGGTACCTAACTGTTTTTGTTAAGTAAAGCTATCAGTTTATACTTATATTTGTTTCGAAATATTTTTTTAAGTAAAGAAACAGCTTCGCACGGGTGCAATTCTGATAACTTATGCATGTATTTATACATATAAACCTTTCTCTTGAATCACTCTATCTATTAAAAAAAACCGCATCAAAATCCGTTGCGTAGTCTGTCTGTTACCTCGTATACTATCTTTTGGTGTAAAGTCCCAAGGAAAGGCATAGGACAATTTTTATCACAGAAATCCCTTAAGAGGCTGAAAGTGGGGATCGAATTGTCTGTGGAATTGCTTAATTGATGCAATGCTTAAGTATCTATAATTAAATATTTTCCACGAAATATTACGGAGTTTTAAAAGTAACTAATAGAGTTCGTCGGGAACTGAAGAATAGAATTATGTGAAACTAACACAAGTGACAAACGACCTCAATAAGGTAAGGTGATTTGTTTCACGTTTGACATACTTAGCTTTAAGAATTAGAATTTTTGACTAACTATATACGGAGACGCAAAAGCTAGTAAATTACAAGTAAATAAAAAAAACATCTGAATAAGCGAGAAGACGTGTCAGCATTTCGTTACATAAACTACTCTTACAATTACGTCTGATGCAAAACAATTTACCACGAAACAAAGTTTTATCAAATCTGTATCGGGCAAAATAAATTAGAGAACTGATTCGTTCCATCGGTTCCAGATGTTTCGATAGTACGTGCTTCAGCAGTTATTTTTGATCAAACTTTATGCTGCTTATTCTTTTCAAACTTCTGTCTGAAGTGAAGCTCCTAAATGAATTTAAATACTTTTAAAAAATATTTTTTGTTTTGATATTTTCTAAGCGCCAGAATGCACTATATTTGTATTCTTGCTTGCTTGCGATCACATGTAAGGTGGGGGAAGATTGAATGGGTTTTTGTCGAGATAGACAGTGTTGTTTTAAAACCCTTATAAAATAAAAATCTATTTATATCCCTTCAAGTGTATTAATTGGAAGGCATGGGCAAGGGTTATATTTTTGTATTCTGTTGATAAATCTCGGCTATCCCTATTCTAATATATAAAAATAATAAAATAAAATACACTTTTGTCTAAAAAATTGACGGGTCAAGATGGAATGTTGGTGGGGTAAGATTGACATAGTTTCTAAATGCTTTTAAATGCATGCAAACGGTGGCTGTTGCTCGTTATTCAATAGAGTTTCTTACGCTGAACACATACAGCTGATTGTTGCGTGAATATTCCTGATAGGTAACGAGAAAACTACAGTAGAAAAAAAAAACTATTTCACTCTTACCCCGCTATATTGGAAAAAGGACAGTGATTCTCAAACTTTTAATTGGACACTTAAAAACTAAACACTTTTTTTATATTATGAAGATCAGTTTTGAATCAAAATAACGGTTTAATGATGATAAATTCTTTATTTTACCAAAAAAATTTTTAAAAAAAGAACCGACTACAATAAAACTAAAAAGCCAAAAAAAACCCGTTCCAGTACAGGTTACATTTGACTCACCCTTTGAAGTCGGTCCCAAACCACTCAATTATTATATTTATATATTATAGTTTACATGAGGTTTGGCATCGACATTGGCACGTCGCACAAATGCGTCGATCTTGGCCGAACTGAAGATCAAGTGCTGCTTATCGACCATTTGCCTCCAGCGGAACCTGCAGTATTTTGGTCACGTGGCTAGACGCGAGCCAGATAGTTTGGAAAAGCTCATTGTAGTTGGCCACGTGGAAGGAAAAAGGACCCGTGGGAGATCACCGACTCGATTGACCGATGCCGTGAAAGAAGCCTGTCAGGAAAATCTACAGGCGTCAATCCGGAAGGCAGAAAACCGTGTGGAGTGGAGAGCTTTGGTGCAACACATAACGGCCTCAAATGGTCACGACCCTCAGTCATGAGGAAGCGAGGAAGAAGAGAGAGAAGTTTTATTGAAGTCGGTTCCACTTTTTTTTTTGCGTTTTAGTGATTCATATAAAATACTTATGGCGGGATAATCGGGGAGGTCTTGAAGGCATTATTCTAGTTTGAATTATCTCCTAACTCCTAACCGTTAAGGACTTGTACCTTCCATCATCAGCTCAGCATTGGAAGATGATGACTACCATATGCAAATACTTAATTAGTTTTAGAAAATATATGAAAAACATTATAAGTGCCTACAAAAATTCAGAAATTCCTTCCATTCCTCATGGATCTCGTCATCAGATCTTCACAAAAAATGTATGGGACCAACCTTGAAATGTTTATTCATGAATCTAAAAATAATTTTCCAAATCGACTGATAAATGACGGAGTTCTGAGGTAACAAACATAAAAAAGGGGTGTTTTCTTACAGCATGATTGATTAATTTTGTTACAAATTAAGTCGGATACATGTATAATATTAGGAAATGAAACATGAATATGTGTTCCATTTGACATACATTTCAAATCCGCGTAGCAAATTAATTCAGAGTCTTAGGTGCTTACATTTAAAATAACAAACACCTTGGGAACAAGAAAAAATATTATTGATTATCCAGAGAGACGACACAACAAAAGTATTTGTATGAGGCAGCTTTAATTGTTGAACTGAATTAAACTCAACGCGCAAAACAAGTAGGTATCATAAATCTACTCGTAACTAAATAAATTAACACATATATAATATAAAAGAATTACTCAAATGGAAAGTAGTGTTCCCAAACGAAAGCTTCATAGAGTTATCTCATCTTTAAAATATGACAAAAACAACAAATTATAAATTACAGATTTATTGAACACTGAGTGGGTACATCTCTTTGACCTGACAATTTCACTCAAATCGACTTAGTCACAAACTAAGAGAATATTGTTTTTACAAGCTTTTTATTAACTTGCATTGTATGTTTAATGTATGTTTGTTCGGGTGAAATCTTCCAACTCAATTTTGAAGCTGATATCGTCAACCGATTGAGCTGAAATTTTGCATACTTACTTAAGTTTGATGACAATACAATAATATGGTACCATGGGGCTGATCTGATGATGGAGCCGGGAGGTGGCCATAGGAACTCTATAATAGAAAAAGCAATCCTACCGAGCTTGGGCTCTTTAAAATTGTCTCAGTGAGCATTTGATGGATATCCAAAGAAAAGTACAGTCAACTATAAAAGCTTGCCACTAAAATGTCATTTTTGACAGAAACTTATTATAATTATAAATTTAAGACTCACTATATGTTTCATTTATACTTCATAATAACTACATATTTACCTTATCATGAGGCCAATAAAAAAAAATTGGTTCGTTAATAATTTTTTTAAGTCCAAAGTTTGAGAATCTGTCTGTTTTTCTATGACTTTCAAAAACGGGGGAAGATTGAAGCATTACTATTTCAATGTTACCCCATTGAAATTGACTGGGGAAAGATTGAAGCTTCTCGTAAATCACAATATAAGAGTAATGGATACACCTAGCACTAGTAAATAAATATAAAATCTAAAATAATACATAAATATTCAGTCAAAACTTTTATTCACACCCTATTAAGGCGACTCCGTACGTGGAATGGTGATTTTTAAAGTCTAAGGCTCGTAATCTAGCCAACGGAAAAATCTGAAAAAAATATATGTTATTTTTGACTATTTCTTCTAAAAAAATATAGTTGGATTTTTTTTTAAAGCAATAATTACTATGGAAAAAATAATGTTGAAATAAGGTCGTTTTCAATTTTCAATTCCCTAAGGCTTCTAAACTACAAATGATATTTACACGGCTCTTTCGCAAGAACATTGACAATTCATTGATCTTTAATCGTATTGTTTAAAAGTTAGTAAAATGTAAATTCGGTCTAATAAAGCATCAAAAAAACTGAATTTCCGCGAGCGCGGCCGTGCCCGGGCTGCGAGCTCAATGTAAATCTAACCGTCGAAGGGGAAGGCTGTGTCACTTGCTCTCGCGATCCATCTAGTTACGGAAAATTGTTATAGTACCGGATCCCGCGGAGGTTCGATCTGTCTTCGTGCGTTTGAAGTGTATTTTAATAGAGTGTAGTTCGTTTTTTCACACTACTACGCTATGCGACATAACAAAAAGCGCTCATTTTCATATAGAATTAAATTCAACTGTTTTTTTTCGTATTTAGGTATCTATTAATTTTAAGTACTTTCATTGCTTAGCATAATTGGCATTGCTTAGCATTCCCGGACACATTTGGATACTTAGATATTCTCATTCATGGGCCCACACCAGACAGGATTCCCAGAAAATAACACTTTTGGTGTGGGTTTTAGGGCCCCTCTCTGTGTAATATTAGAGTACCTTAGGTATTTCGGTTAGTAAAAAAAAACTGATAATACAGATATTTAAGTATGATAACGTCTAATGATCTTTATTAATTCAACCCTAAGAGATATGAATATCGTTATGCAGAACAAGTATTGTTCGTTAGAATACCATTGTAATATTCGGTAAAACGCTAATTTACGAATACGAATATTTATTGTAAGTATTCACATTCGTTGCGTCACTAGTACAGTACATGACATATGATATAAAAATACATTATCAAAAATTACAATAATTTTCTAGTTCAAGAAGGCAAGTGACAATTTTGGCATGAGGGCTTATTTATGTAAATATAGTCAGAATACATATTTGCATCAATAAATTTCCCACTTCATATTTAAATCTAAATGAGCGTTAGTAATTATTGACATATCCGCCGGGCCTCGCTAGACATACCTAGCCTGGCCATAAGTTCTGTTCCAATTGTTTACCGTTTATAAAATAAAAACCTGATTTTTATTACATATCGTTTAAAAGCCATATATTAATGATCGGATTACAGTTGAATTATTGAAAAAATATATAACTTTATTTAGACTCATCGTAATGCCCAGACTTGATTTTTGACTAATGCTCGGAATTTTTCTCTAAGTTTGCCAGAGGGCAATGAAACGATCTTGGATCAAATTAATCGATCGCGGAAGGAACGCCAAAACCCAAATAGCTTTCGTAACTCAGACAACCGCTAAACTAAAGTAGGGCTGACACGTTTGCCGCATGTCAACCGATCTGCAGATCAAGAAATCTACACCCACCCAATAAAATTCGGAACTTCTAAGTTAACGTAAAAAAAAGATACGGTTCTTTATGCCGCAAAAAAACATATCTACGCTGGAAAGGAAAAATATCCAAGAGACACGGAGCTAACTTTACAGGAGATCTAAAAAACTACGAACTTTAAAAAATAAATAAAAAGTTATTAAATATTCTGTGGGACTACTTTTTAAATGAAGCATTTATAATCATAAACAACATCATGTTCTCTACATGTCGCTTTTGTTATTTTGTCTATTAATGGAATAATTTAAAATTTAGCACCGCTTACGCAAAATGGCTGTCAAAATAGAATTAGGTAAAATTATCTAAACGACACGTTTCCCGAGATATTAGTCAGGTAAAATAGTATAATCTACATTTTACACAACAATCAACACAGTAAACAATATCTATGTGCTTACGATGCTCATTTTATATAAACAAAATCATGTTTTTTACATGAATTTGTTTATATAAAATGAGCATTTTAGGATTTAGCGTCGCTTACGCAAAATGGCAGTCAAAATGGAATTAGGTAAAATTATCTAAACGACACGTTTCCCGAGAAATTAGTCAGGTAAAATAGTATAATCTATTACACAACAATCAACACAGTTACCAATATATATGTGCATGCTCATTTCATAGTCAAATAAATATATAAATGTGCATAAATCAGCATAAAATAAATCAAGAAAAATTATCTAATCGCCTTTGTAGGAAATATTTCAGACATGAAAAGCTATTTATCGTACAATAAAACCTCACGATTAATGTTTTAATTAGAGGAAAATATTGTGACATTTAAAGTTCTCTAAGACAAAAACTTATGGTCCAACTACGCAAATATAAAAAAAACTGCTTTAGAAATGTTAAAGATTTATTCATCAGATATCACGTGAAATTTCAATTTTATAAATTTTTATGTGTGATCTGCTGAAAGATTTCCAGTAGTTCTAGACCAATGTATGGTAGCAAACGATAGCTATGACTAATGAGAACAGCACAAGAGTTCTCAAGACTGCAGTCACTCGGTACTCATTAAAGAATTTTAAATCACGAACTACGTGAAATTTCAAATTTTACAATTGCAATGAGATAATATCCTATCCTAACAAGAATAACAAAACTACCTACAACTCTGTGTGCTATAAGTGACGGCTCGTAAGACACTGTTTGAGTGAGATGGCGTTTGGGTCCATCAAGCGAGTCCAAAGTAATGCCTTAGCGCCACAGACACAGATTTACACCGCAGATGGGCCTAACGGCCTTTATAAATATATTGAATTACTACTAAATGTGTGATATTTTATAAAACAGAACCGGTAAAGTTGTCTAACTACCAATTTAACGAAAATATTTGTTTTTTAGTACATTCTATGCGACAAATACGACTCAATTGTCATTCAAGCAATTCAAGATAAGCGACAGTAGTCGATCAAAGTCATATCAGGTAAAAAAGGATAAGCGACTTTGGTTTCATAGTATCAAAGCAGGTAAATTTGGATAAACGCCAATAGTTAAGATACGACAATCAGGTAATTTAATCTACGTATGTTATTTTTTTTATAGAATCTTATATCGATTCTGTTTAATAATGTGGAAATACCACATTTTTACTTTTTGGCTAATGCGCATAAGCATTTTAAACACGCATGACACAGAGGGCGCTCCAGTAGCGAAGAATTATGGAATCAAAAATTTAGTGTGATTGACGTAACGATATGATAGCTCAGTTGGTAGAGCACTACGCCGGAAACTTAGGGTTGCAGGTTCGAGTCCTGCTTACATTGCAGTGGATCACATTCAATTTTTCTTTCATAATTTACCTTTATGTTAATTTTATCATAAAGACATAGGTAAAATGCCTCAAACGACATTAAAATATATTTTACGATCAGGTAAAACCAGTTAACCAACAAGTGCAAGGTTAGTTGCAATATAGAAAATTATCCAAGTTGTTTGATCTGTTTTGACAAATAAGTAAAAAAGCTCTAAGGTTCATTATTATGCAAAAAACTTTTTATGTAATCTCCATTTTGCTAAAAAAAACCTCAAAAATCAAGTCGTTTAGTAGAAAAAAAAAGTAGATTCTCTAAATCACCGACGGGATAAGCGACACAAAAGTCGTCAGACAGATGTATACGAGACCCAACCCATTCGATGCAGAAAAATCTGCCGATCCCAACAGTGTGTATAACTCAATATCCCCAAAAATGTCACTTAGATAAGTTCTCCTTTCCAGCATCGGCATATTTTGACACTCAAGTAAATTAACATTTATAGGGTATCCATTGACCTTGAACATTGAAATTAGCTAAAAAATTCGTCTAGTAAAATATCGTCAATATCAACAAGTATAGGGGAACATCTGAGAACATTACTAATGTAGTCATAAAAAACTATCACGGTTTATAAGTAGGTAAAGGACGTAAATCCGTTTTCCAACGGTAAAGTTGAGTTTGTCGCTCTATTATTTATAGTTTATCTTTTCATTAGAGCAGCATGACCCGGGGGATAAAGCTGTACCTCCACTACTATGTTCAAATATCGGTTCATCCGCTGGGTCACGATATGATTTATTTATTAAAAAACGATATTTTTTATTTCTGCATGATTTTACACGTATAATCAAGAATCTTGTCGGCATTTTAACTATTTTTGGTAGGTACACATACAAAAGAAACTAAAAAGTATTTTTCGATGCGAGACTTCCAAATGGCCAATTTCACTTATTTTTTTAGAAAATAGCTTTAACGCATTTTATTTTTAATATTCTACTGTAGAGGGTAAATAGATATTTAGTGATCCGAAATAATTATATCATTGTATAAATGATTTATTTTACTTCGAGATTTTTCAATGCCTTTAAATATTATAAGGTTTGTTGATCTTCAACTCTCGCTCGGACTATGCGAGTGTATGAAGCTGCTTGGACGCCACTCAACGAGATTATGAACGAAGTAATGTTCCGGGGGCGCACGGTCGGCGGGGGGAATAACGTTAGGCTCCGCCCAGATCCTCAAGGACGTTGGGATTAGGAGTCGCCTTAATCAAGTTATGAAACACGGGGTAAGATTGAAAATCGACGAACTGACCACGAAATGCTGACCTTCACAAAATAACACATAACACGCGTCTACGCACTCCGAGCGGTCTCGGGCGACTGACTGGCGGATCCTAATAAAATGGCGGTTTAATTGATGATACCAGCAATAAAAAAAATAAAAAAATTAGGGAGTAATGTGACACTTTTTATCTTTCCCCTTTTTTCATCTTCCCCCACCTTACCTTAATTAAGGGGTCTTGTTTCGAAACCAAAAACTGTTCTCTTAGACTATTAGACGAGTACCTACGCCTAAAATAGTTTTTAGGTTATTTATTTATTACATTTAACAGCATAAAAGTAAAAAATCAAAGCAAGAAAATATACTGGGTGATCAATCCAAATTGGTCAGTAGGGAGAAGTCACAAACTATAAGAGATAGGGAAATCTGTTCTTAAAAACCATGGCGCTGATTTTAGGTTAATAAAAACTGCATTATTATTATTTTTATAAATCTCTTATATATTATTGCATACACGACCCGTTCAAACCACTGTAAAGAATGTAACAATATGACATGCGATTACTTACAGAATTTCAACCAGGTTCAATTGCCGGTTATGCATGAGATTTATAAAAAAATAATAATGCAGTTTCTATTAAATCTAAAATCGACGCCATAGTTCTTAAGAACAGATTTTCCTATCCCTTATAGTTTTCGTTTTCTCCTTACTGACCCATTTGGATTGATCACCATATATATGAAATAAATACAATTATAAATTACACAGAAGAAGGCCGAACATCCATCATCTCACAGAACCTCAAAAAGTTATGTTATTAAATATAACAAGGTGACAGGTGTCAGGATTGACTTGTTATAAATTGAGTTCAGTTGGTTCAGTGTAATAATAATTCCAATTGTTACCATGAATTATCAGTAGATGGCATTAGTAATACGAAACTGAACAGGTTGCCCTCCGTGTTTTGAAACAATAAGTACCGGTTACTAGAACACGCACTCATAGTTTTAGCAACGAAAAACAAAATAAAGTCCCAGAAAATACACACGATTTATGTGTAGGTACTACTTAATAGCGTCTACGCTCCAAAAACAACATGTGGTATTACACTTTGAATGTACTGTATGTAAATGTTTTTTTGTTTTCAAAAATCATGTAGGCTTATTAAAAACAAAACTACAACCGCATCCTTTCTGTATAAAACTAGTCAAAAAAAGATATTTGTAGGTAACTATCGTTACACAAAGGAATCAACTAAGTTTTGTTTTAAGTATAGCCCTTGACTAAGTATTTAAAAAACGACTCAGATACGTGCTGGCCTTGTGCAGATTGCAAATCTTTTCCAAATACATGGTGCCAAACTATTAATTGACAACAACACTAGATGTTATAAGGTTGATACTCTGCACATGACAGGTTGACCAACGATAGTGGGTTTACGCACGCCGGTAATGGCTGCCCTTCTCGCCAATTTTACTTTGCTCGGCTATCGCCAAGCTAGCGAAACTTTGTTGTGCTTCAGGATGGCTGAGCCATGCGAGAATTTCCGGTATTAAGTGGTTCCCAGTTTACAGTACCCCGTTAAAAAGTGAGAAAGGAATTGGTCCGGCCATTTCTACGGCTCCATTTCACCTTATTTAGCATTTGAAATTGCATGCATCTATTTTTAAGGATTTAGTACCGAATGAATATCTCTACAGCTTCAAAATGGTCAATTCGATAAAGAGCATACATACTGGCGGTCTACAGAACTCACCGCGACCGAACAGATTGAACGGATATTATAGAAGACATATTGATATTGCTAAAGGTATCCACACCTCAACTGCGACCCAAGGTATCCTGAACACACTCAGAGGCGGTGTGCCTCGTGGCTGGAACCGGCATAATTCGCGATAGCCGCGATACCACTTCACAGCTACACTTCTTGCTTCTTTTCGAACAGACATTTCATAAGACATATTATTTACTTAAAGTATAAACATACCTCCACTTCGATCCCCGGTATCCTGAACACCTTCAGCGGCGGTGTGTCTCGCGGCTGGTATCGGCAGAACTCCCGATCGCCGCGGTACCACTTCACAGCATACAGGTCCTCTTGTTCCAGGTCATAGAGACATTGCATTTTAACTTTAGAACCCCTCTCCGCTGCCTCTGGGACTATGACGTGGACGTTCCGAAGGCATAAGGATCCTGGAACCAAATATTACACTGGTTAGATGTATAATTTAATTACTAAGATTCTCTGTTTTTAGGGTCCCGTAATTAAAAAAGGGTTTATACTAACAAGTATACGATGTTCAATAGTAAATTCAAAATACTGCTTTATATACTATCGTCACAGAATAAAGGCTTTACTATCGTTTAAATACCTGTTTCAAAATCATCATACTGTAATGTACTCGTACTTGGTATATTTATAACCTGTTTTATTCTGTAAACCTTTTTTAAAATACCAAAATATATATTCAATTTCTAAAGTGTCGGTTTCACTGGAGCTGATAAACGAGAAATGTCGATCACCGTCGTAGGTTGAAAAGATTAGTAGAAGTTTTCTAGTCATTTTCGCGCAGCGGCAGTTCATCTAAGAGTCTTTACTTGACTGACCTACATAATGTTCCACGTTCGAGTACCAAACTAGAACGGGAAAAATATAATTATACCGGAAGTTTAAAAAATGTGTGACTAGCATTTACACAAAATGAAGATATTTGTGTATCAATTTTATTATTCATATCATTACAGTACTAAACTTTCTAACATGTCTTTATTTAGCTTTTTTAACTACTTTTTATTTAAATTCGTAGGTGTATTATAATTAAAAAATTCTACCAACACACACACTTCGATTTTGACACACACATTTTGACACTTCGACAATGTTTGTAGTGATGTAGCTAAGACATATTGTATGTGAAATCTAATGATGATTAATCATGAACGGTTTATCGAAGTGATTTTTCTGACGATTTTCTTTTACGTATTTTTTTTCGTTCGGAATATATTTTATCATATTTACAAATTTTGCGATTAACATACGTTATTAGTGGTGTATACGTTGTAGTAGTTTACTTTATAGTTATTTTAAAGCTTTTTTTATAATAGTATTTTTTACAAGCCAAATATCGCTCGACATGTTTCGAATCGATTCGCGATTCATCCTGAGGAGCGCTGATCAGTCGAAGCGGCGGCCAATCGAACATTGCATGCCAAGGGCCTTTTCTGCACGGCTGCTAGATTCGGGACTGACTGACGTAATAACTAAAACCGTTCTACAGCTGGGGGCACTGACATTGTATGTGTATGTGAGGGTGAATTGCTAAGCCGATCCGAAACATGCCGAGTGATACTCGACTTGTACTGTGTGGGAGGAGGCTCAGTGAAACACATAACTTGTTAATTTAGATCATATTTAACCGAAATACAATTATATTTGTTTGTTTGGTGGCGGCTCGCAGAGGGTTGCACAATATTTTATTATAATATTCACCTGACAGTGCCGAATCTTGATGTAAACGAAAATCCTAATTCTTTATAACTGAGTAGGACGTGCGTAAACCCGATATATATGTATTTCAATATGACTGAGCCTTACTGGAGCTTTCTATGTAAAATAATATTTTGTTTCATTGTTCTTTTATCAGGTTATAAAATCGTTATCGACTCTCAATTTACAAATATTTGCTCATGAATCGAAACGCAAGATGGTCACCCCACAGCTTTTTTTTTAAAGAACACGTAGTACTTAACTGTTTATTTATGTAATGCTTTATTATCTTTAAATAGTTCAACACTGTGATAAGAAAAAATAAAACATAAACTCAAATGTATCAAATAGAAAGTAAAAAAAAAAAAAAAACAGTTTTAGATACTTGAAAAAAATCGAAAATGACATTGCTCTTTTTTATGAAATTCAATAGATCGTGCACTTATTTGTACAATTATATAGGTGCTGTCAAGTGTCAAATATTTGATATAAAAAATCCCACGTGTAGAAAACGTGGTCCAGATATTTACCTAATTCCAAAAGTTTTGCAATCACAATCTAAACAGGACAAACTTCTGTTTGAAATTTTGAGATAACTATCTTGTGAATATCTTAGAATAATTTGAGGGCTTAGAAATGTAAAGGAAGGATGGGCGGTAGTGAGTGTCTCACTTTGAAGAATAAAGGTGCAGGAATTTAGAATTTGCTAAGTTTGATAATGTAACTTTGGCGAAGACACGATTAATTAGGTTCTTGCTCACAGAGAGATACAAGCAACTGCGTGATTGTCAGAAACTTTCAGCTGTGTCGACAGGCAACTTTCTCCAGTCAATATGGCTTTAAATTTTATTAATTAACTAAAAGAAGCCCTTAACTTCGTCCACGCTGAAGGATAAAGTCATAGCCCTCTTTTATTCTTGTAGAATTGTAGTTCTCTACGTGATGTGCGTGAGCCACATAAACGTTCAAAATAATAATAAAATCCAATTACAACGCAGTAGTCTATTATTTTTTTTTATATATTATCTACAGACAATAATCTTATTTTTACAGTTTTATAATGGTATTCCTTTGTTTTGTCTAAAAATAATTTGCCTAAGTTCAGTTTCACTAACAACTTTTCGTATAACTAACGGTTTACCTAATTTTAATTTTCATAGGTAATTAATAATTATTGTTTTACCACATGATCACTTTTCACTGGTTTTCTTTAATCATCATTTGAACTTAATTTTGTTTTATTTCATATTAGTTTACCTAGTTATTATAGTTACATATTGCCGAATGTTATTTAAACTAATGATCGTCACGTCAACAATCATTTTATCTAATGAGTAGAATGTATAAAAGTTAGGTCTAATAGTAAATTATATTTAGCTGAAAACTGGAAGTTGTGAAGAAACAGACAAGTGCTAGATATAATTACACGAAGAAATGTTTATGAAGCCAATTTTTGGTTATCCGATTATTTTACTAAAGCAGTCATTATTATTAACAGCATGATCAAAGGTTTTCAAAGTCCTCCTATAAGGATTCTGTTTTTTCCGATTGAGGTATGGAACCCTAAAAAGAAATAAAATTATACTAGTTGAATAATAGATAAAATGAAATTATAGGTATATACAAAAATTAGGCAATATGAAAATTAGATAAAACAGGATTATGCCATATAATCATTCCGCAAAGTGACTTTATAATAAATTAATATTAGACAAAGGGAATAAGTATGTAAAATAATTTTAGACACAACGAAATAAGGCAAATCAAATATAAACAATTTTTTTAGACCAAACCTTTTACAATATATGTAACCTATTTTTGTTTTAAAATAATTATTGTTTCCCAATTTTACTTCTTCGAAAAGGGTCCGCCGATATTTAATTTCACAATAAATGTATTATTTTGCACCAGCTTTGATTGATTTTATAACAATATCATTTGTCTGAAATTCTATAACCTGTGCTCCATTTCTTATTTGTTACGTTTGAAAACAATTTCGTTTTCCTTAATATCATATTCTAAATACAACGTAATATCGAAGCAACGTTTCCCATTATTTTATTTCTTGAACTGAATGAAAACTGATCGAAGTATTTTTTTTTTCTATTTTTCCGTGGTTAGTTATAATCAGCTTCAGAAATAAATTATCTACTATCAGAGAACTTGGTCGTAAAGTAGATTACGTAGCGAACTGCTACCAGAAAAGTAGATTAAGTAAGGTTAGAACTATCAGCTATATTCATAGAAACTAACTCTTACTAAATAACAAAAAAGAACCGACTTAAGAAAAACTGAAAAGCCATAAATATCCCGTTCATGTACAGATTAAATTTGAATCACCTTTGGAAGTCGGTGCCAAACCACTCAATTATTACTATGAAAACAGATGCCTACTATTTAGTATTTACGCGTATTTTTGTGTTTTGTCACCGACCTTAAAAACTATGTGATTTTAATGTAATCCGTACATGAACGGGTTATTATTTATGGCTTCAGTTTCGTTCTAAGTCATTTCTTTTTGCTTTTTATTGATTGAAATAAAATACGTATAGCGGGGGTAGCAGGCCAACCAAATGAGCTCAAATGTGATGGATTTATCTTGTACTATTTAGGAGTATTGTATTGTCACATGAATTACATATACACGATGATTCTTAATTGGTGATCAGGAGTAGAAAAATATTAATATCCAACTAAAACTAAACTTAATAGTTGAGGTCTCACGTAATTATCTCCACTGTTTAATTAATTAAAAGTTATAACATAATTAAAACGAATAACCACTAGATACATGGTCATCCTAAATAAATTATTGAGATACGATACCTACGTCAAGTGCCATTGCTTTGGCGGGAAATTTGTCGAAATTTTCTACTTAGAGTAAGAATCTATGATTTTCTACGACTTTGTTTATGTAATGACATGTGGGAGAATAAACTATCATTCGATAATTCTAAATCAAAAATTTACAAAAGAGGGTAGAAAACTTGTTGTTGAAGGCGCTGCATCGCGCCACTCGATTTCTCCCACGACGTCATCGAGCTGTCTATAAAATGGCTACCCCCCCTGTCGGCAGATCAGAAGTTGTCCTGCCTTGGACACAGTACGACTTGTGCTCTGAACTGTCAGGTAAATTATGTACAATTTATCTTCAATATTATTGTCACTATAAAATACTGTAATAATAATTCTGTGTGTTATATTCTAGAGTAAATTAAGGTAAATTAATTACACTATGGTTCTTTTATGCTATATTTTTGCTTGATTACTTTTAATTACAAATTAAGATATTTTATCGTCTAATTGTTGTAATCAGTGCTTACTATTGCTGGAAATATACCCGATATTTTATATTTAAAATATTGTTTACTTATTTTCACCTTTCCCTCTCACATCAGAAGTAGGGATCGTAAACACGTTCTACGCTTGTAAAATATATGTTTCAGGTGTGATACGGTCATGAGCAGTATGAAACCACCCGACGAGCCACGAGCGCCTTCCAGCTCCGAGCCTGAGCCCCGTGCTGCGTCTAGCTCCGAGCCTGAACACCGTGCTGCGTCTAGCGCCGACCCTGAGCCCCAAACGCCGTGCAGCGCCGAACCTGAGCTTCGGGCTCGCACAGCGTCACCAATCCTCGGGCGGGCCGGCTGTTCGTCCGGCAGGAACGAAAACACAAGGACAGGTTTCGTTCCAATTGATTTTATGCAAAATATGATGCAAGAAATGATGTCTAAACTTATACAAACCACTGCCAGTGCATTTGGAACTCCAATATCCAAACCGGTTCCGCGTGTTCGCAACTTGGAACATATTTATGTACCCGCGTTCGACCCCGATGATAGAACTGACACAATTCAAATATGGTGTCGTAACCTAGACGATATCAAAACTGAATTTGATTTAACTGAACGCGAAACTCTAAACTTGTCTCGTAAACACTTGCGTGGGCGTGCCGCCGAATGGGCGCGTCGTAATTACGCCTCTTTAACCACTTGGCCAGAACTTAAAGACCGGCTTATTGAAACGTTTGCAGATGAAGCTCGATACTACGACGACCTGGTGCTATTTATGGAGTACACCAGCGACCAGGCTAGTAGCTTGGCTGAATACGCGACACGGAAATGGGAGCTGGCGAAAAAGGCGGTTGGTGTGGCGGTGACTGAGGAGCGACTAGTAGAGGCTGTAATCTCAGGTATGTCAGATTTTCGTATACGTTCGGATCTGTTACGATTGACGCCAAAAAGCTTACCGTAGTTGATTCAAAGCCTTAATTCTTATAAGAGAAAAAGGCCTAATAGGGACACTGATCACAGCATCCCACCCAAACGACAAAAACCAAATACCTCTGATAATAAGCAGTTAAAGCGTTGTCATAAATGTCACAAGTTTGGTCACATACAAAAGGATTGCCGCTCAAATTCTGTTAGCCCCGGAGTACAAAAACCCGTTCCATTTACTGCAAAAGATACGAAGTCCCCGGTAGTTACATGTACATTCTGTAATAAAAAGGGGCACACGTTTGAAAACTGTTTTCAACGTTTGAATAAGAAAAATAAAGATGAAAAGTCCGTTAACACGCTAATAATGAATAACAGTAAATGCAACACTGTGCAAATAGATGGTCGTGACTTTTCATGTTTATTGGACAGCGGTGCCGAATGTTCTCTAATGCGTGATAGTGTAGGTGATTCAGTTAAAGGCAAAATAATCTACGAGATGACTTTATTACGAGGAGTAGGAGATAATGCTTTCTATTCTTCACGGAAAAAGCAGTGTGTAGTCTGCGTTGACGGTCTGAATATTACGTTAGAGTTTATTCTCGTACCCGATAGGTATATTCAGTATGACATGTTGCTTGGACAAGATTTGTTTGATATACCTGGAATTAAGGTCACTTTTATGAAAGATTGCGTAAAAGTATCACGTGATTCATATGACGTAAATATTGTTGAAAAGTTCGATGCAAATTCGCTTAATATTAATGAACACGTTGATCCCCAATATGTAGAAACGCTTTATAAAATGCTTAACTCTCGGTTAGACATGTTTACAACGGGAAATGCAGTAACCCAAGTCACTACCGGTGAGTTAAACATACGGTTAAAAAATCCGGATAAAATTGTCCAGCGACGGCCATACCGTTTAGCCCCGGCGGAACGAGAACATGTTAAGGCACTCGTACAAGATCTTAAAGATAATAACATAATCCGCGACAGCAATTCTCCTTTTGCAAGTCCAATCTTGCTTGTCGGTAAAAAGGATGGAAGTAATCGCATGTGTGTAGACTACAGAGAACTGAACTGTTCAATCGTATAGTAATTAGTATGTAAGCAAAGTGCCGTATGCAACTGTTCGTAAGATTAGTCTTCCTATTATCCGCTAGATGGCGCTGTACCGACGGCTGCAAATCGTACATCGCGCTGTTAAGATTTTTCTTGGAATAATGGCATCGGCCCAGTTTATGTTTCTTTTTTGTACATATTGTGGATACTTACTTGTGCTTAGATTAATAAATATTGTATTGTCAAGCAAAGTGGTTTATTTTTGGGACCCCTTGGAACATGGTCCTTCGAGCTGGAAGCGTGCTCGTTGTGGATTGATCCTGCAGGAGTCTTAGCCATCGGCACAGTAGCGGGTTGCTACTGAAGGTGGACGGAGCATCGTCGTCATCGGAGCATCGTGTGACGTCATCGCATCGTGACGTCAGCAGAACAGCGTGTGTCGTCATCAATACAGTGTGTGCGTGTGAGTGTGTGAAGACAAACTGTGAGTACTTTTATTCTATATTAACTAGTGGACTTAGAATATTTGAGAAATAAAAATTTGCATTCTTGGACTTAGAAAAGTTGAGCTCTAGTGACTTAGAATAATTCGCCTAAAAGTGGAACTACGGGGAATCCATGCCCAATTTTGGTCAGAGTTAAAAGTATTGAAACACTTAGAAAATTTTTAAGAAATTTGGACTTAGCAAAATTCTGAAGAAATTTGGACTTAGAATAATTCGCATCAAGTTTGGACTTAGAATAATTCGCAGCAAGTTTGGACTTAGAAAAATTCACATCAAGTTTGGACTTAGAAAAAATCACTGTTCAAAATGGCAAATAACATGAAGGTACAAACTGATTTGATGCAGCGAATGCAGAGAGCCATGGATAATTTTAAAAGGTCCCCTAAAGAGCGGTTACGATCCAAGAATTATTTAAGTACTAGATTGCAGATGTTGGAAGATTTATGGGCACAGTTCAATTTAACACATACTCAAATCGTGTTAGACACAGAACCCACCGATTTAGAAGCTAGTGCATACATTCAGAACGACGTGTATAACATGACGGAGGATTTGTACATTGATTACAATTTTGAATTGAAATCGGCAATTAGCGTACTAGAGAGCAAATCAAACCCTGGGAACGGGACTAAAAGCGAGAATGAAAGTAGCAAATCAAACATTAGATTACCGAAAATCACCATCCCTGTTTTTTCCGGGAAATACTCAGAGTGGACAACGTTCCGGGATCTGTTTACGTCTCTTATTCATAATAACACGTCGTTGGATAATGTTCAGAGATTACACTACCTGAAAGGTCATTTAGCTGGCGAAGCGGAACAACTTGTAAGACATGTCAGTGTTACAAACGAGAACTACAAAACATGTTGGGAACAACTTGAAAAAAGATACAACAACAAGAAATATCTGGCGAATCACATAATGAAGCGATTAATGAGCCAACGCAACTTAGTATCGGAATCTGCGAATGCTATAAAAGAGTTATTGGATACCACGAACGAATGTTTGCATGCTTTGGAAAATATTGGCGTTGACGTATCTAGTTGGGACATTATAATTATTTACATAATTTGTTTAAAATTAGATCCTGAAACCAGAAAGCACTGGGAATTAAAATCTAGTGAATTGTCGGAAGATTTGCCCACTCTTGTTCAGTTTTATGGATTTTTGGAAACACGGTTTAGAGCGTTGGAGTTCGTCGAACCAAGAATATTAAAAAACACTACAAGTAACTTTGTCAATAAAGGTTCCAATAATTATGTCAATAAAGGGTCAAACGCTCAAGCTAATCCAAAGGTTCATCACGTAACTACTCGGTCATGTGCTTATTGTTCTGAAGATCATAAAATTGGTAACTGTAAGGGTTTTGCAAAAATTGATACTGACGCACGTCGTGATTTCGTTCAATCCAATCATTTGTGTTTTAATTGTTTAGGTGTCAATCACTCTGTATTTGCTTGCCGTCAATCCACTCGATGCCGCATATGTAACAAGAAACATCACTCTCTACTACATCCCAAGAATACCACTTCAACGGCTGATCCTGTAGTATCGAATCAATCAGCCGAGCGAGGCGTGGCTGTGCACACTGCTTCGACAAGTTCATCATCGCACGATGAACCCACTTGTACAGAAATTAAAAGTCACTTTTCGACCAGCCGTAATCAAGTATTGTTAGCAACGGCTTTAGTCAAGGCACAATCGAGAAGTGGCTCTGGAATAACTCTCAGGTGTTTACTAGACCAGGGATCACAGGCTTCTTTGATCACAGAGTCTGCAGTCCAGTTATTAGGACTAAGGAAAATTCAGCACAAAAGCACAATTTCAGGTCTAGGAAGTGACGAAGGCGCCTCTTTGGTGTCCAAGTCGATGGTTAAGGTAACAATTCAATCACTTCTGGATTCGAAATTTAATTATGATGTGAATGCTTTCGTGTTGAACAAACTGACATCGGTCCTGCCAGAAAAAAGGGTCGTTGTCGAGTTATGGTCTGAGTTAAACAATGTAGTGCTGGCCGACCCATCATTTGATAAACCAAACAAAATTGACATGCTCCTTGGAGCTGACATTTATGGCCAAATTCTAGAGGAAGGTATTATCAAATCATCAGGAGCACCAGTAGCCCAAAAGACAACTTTAGGTTGGATCTTGTCGGGACCAATTCGCACACCTGATTCAACAAAATATGATAACATCAGTGTTAATCACATCCAAGTCAATGAAAACGAGCTTCTCAAAAAATTCTGGGAACTCGAGACTGATATTTCGACCAAATCTCCAAGCGATAGTTACACAGATGAAGAAAAGAAATGTGAGGAAATCTTTAAAGCTACCACCAAAAGAGATGACACCGGTCGATACATTGTTAAACTTCCGTTTCGAGATGCAAATCCTAGTTGCAAATATGGTAATTCGGAAAGTATAGCTACAAGACGCTTTATGCAACTGGAAAGAAGATTTGCAAGGGATCCTCCACTGCAAGCACGATACGTTGAAGTTATACAAGAATACCTCGATCTAGGTCACATGGAGAAGGTACCTGAAAATGAAAAAGATAAAGTTGATGTAGTTTACTTACCTCACCATGCCGTAATTCGGGAGGATAAAACAACGTCGAAGTTGAGAGTTGTCTTTGACGCATCATGTCCAGGAGACAACGGCGTATCGCTAAATCAGGATTTATTAGTCGGACCGGCTTTGCAATCTGATCTTCGTCACATCATTCTTAGGTGGCGCATGTATCCAATCTGTTTGGTAGCAGATATTGTAAAAATGTATAGGCAAGTGAAGGTCGATGAATATGATGCTGAGTTTCAGCGTATTCTGTGGCGTAATAATTCTGAAGATGATATTGATCATTACAGATTACTCCGGGTAACATTCGGCACAGCGTCTGCACCGTATTTAGCCGTTCGCTCATTACAACAAATCGCGCATGACGAAGGTACTGACTTACCTTTAGCAGCCGAGCGAGTGCTGAACCATTTTTATATGGATGATTTGTTGACTGGATGTGAAACTGTAAAAGAAGGAAAGAAAATATACGAAGAATTAATTGAATTGTTAGCTAAAGCAGGATTTCAGTTGCAAAAATGGACAACTAATAATGAAGAGTTAATGCAAGAGTTCAGAAACGAAAAGTCGGAAAAGACAGAAAATTTAGCGCTTAAAATTGACACTGTAATGAAAATTCTGGGTCTCACCTGGAATCGGAGTACCGATGAGTTTGAATACACAGTGCAGCTCCCTCCACCCAAAAGGCCTTTAACCAAACGTAATGTTATTGCGGATATCGCACGCTTGTTTGACCCACTGGGATGGCTTGCCCCCGTAATCATATCAGCCAAAATTTTTATTCAAAAATTATGGCTTTCGGGAATTGAGTGGGATGATGAGGTCCCTGCTCAGTTACTGAAGGAATGGCTAATTTATAGAGAACATCTAGGTCAACTTACCAAATTTAAACTGCCCCGGTGGATTCGGTCGAGCGCTGGCGATGAAACACTAGAACTGCAAGGCTTTTGTGACGCATCTTCAGAAGCATATGCTGCTGTTGTGTATTCTCGTGTTATCGATAAAGATGGTAAAGTCCATGTATCCTTAATCACAGCCAAAACGAAGGTGGCCCCGATTAAACAAATTTCCATCCCAAGGTTGGAACTCTGTGGCGCAGTCTTGTTAACAAGGTTATTAATGGAAGTTGCGGATGTGTTGAGCATCGATAAGATGAATATTCACGCCTGGACGGACTCATCGATAGTCTTGTCTTGGCTGAACAGTCGCCCGAACAGATGGAAGACCTTCGTGGCGAACCGCGTTTCTGAAATCATAACTTCAGTTGAACCTCAGCAGTGGGCTCACGTCGTGTCCAAAGACAATCCTGCTGACAGCGCGTCAAGAGGCAGTTACCAAGCTATAGATGATCGGCTCTGGAAGGAAGGACCGGCTTGGCTGAAACAAAGGAGTATAACCTATAAGAAAATAATAGTCAAAGACACTAAATTGGAAGAAAAGGTAAATAAGTTATGTCTAATGAATACCTGCAGAATTGACAATGACATATCACCCAACACTGAAATCATGTCAAGGTTTTCAAGCCTAAGAAGATTAATACGTGTAGTGGCTTTCTGCAGAAGATTTGCTAAACTATGTCAAAGTAATTCTTTCAACAAATGGTTATCGAGTCAAGAAATACGGGATAGCTTAACAGTATGCATAAAACTAGTTCAGCATGAACAGTTTATGGAAGAAATCCTAAACCTGAAACAAAAGAAAATCATTAATAAAAAAGTAAACTCACGTCTATAAATCCAATCCTTGATGAAAAAGGAATATTAAGAGTAGGTGGAAGGCTCCAACATGCTCAAATCAGTGAGGACATGAAGCATCCAATTATTCTGCCTCATAAGTCTCACTTCACTGATTTAGTAATAGATGACGCACATCAAAGGACCCTACATGGCGCTCCACAGCTAATGCTAAATTATTTAAGATCCAAGTATTGGATAGTTGGCGCGAAAAACCTGGTCAGTCAATTTGTACGTAGATGTGTAACCTGTATACGATATGCTGCAGCAACTCAGCATCAGTTAATGGGTCAGTTGCCCTCAGTACGAGGAGCCATCACCAGAGCGTTCCGCCACAGTGGCGTAGACTATGCAGGGCCAATAAACATAAGAACGTCAAAGGGCAGAGGACATCATGCATATAAAGGTTACATATGTCTTTTCATATGTATGACTACCCGAGCAATACATCTAGAGCCAGTAAGCGACTTAACCTCACAAGGATTTATAGCAGCGTTTAAAAGATTCGTAGCACGTCGTGGCCATTGCTCAGACTTATGGAGTGATAATGGTACGAACTTCGTTGGTGCAGCTCGGGAACTTAAACAGTTGTTTGCCGATGAAAGGTCCTCCATGCTGCCTGAGATAATGAACGAGCTAGCTACCAATGGAACCAATTGGCATTTCATACCACCTCATTCACCAAATTTTGGTGGCCTCTGGGAGGCTGGTATAAAATCTACCAAGTATCATCTCAAAAGGGTCGTGGGAAACTCAACTCTAACTTTCGAGGAAATGGCAACAGTATTGTCACAAGTTGAAGCCTGTCTTAACTCAAGACCAATGTCGACAGTAAATGAGAACTGCAACGATCCAATGCCTTTAACCCCTGGACATTTCCTAGTAGGAGAACCTTTAGTGTTGGTACCAGATTACAATTTTGAAACTGCGAATATAAGCAGCCTCAGAAGATGGCAGCTCACTCAAAGAATGGTCCAAGACTTCTGGCGTCGCTGGTCTCGTGAATACCTGACTCAGTTTTATCATCGGTACAAGTGGGGCCATCAGACACCTGAGCCTGCTATTGGAGATGTAGTTTTGGTTAAAGAGGATGATCTTCCTCCGGCTAAGTGGTTGTACGGTAGAATTACTCATAAACACCCCGGATTGGACGGTATCACACGTGTTGTTAGCCTAAAATGTAAGGGCGGTATCATTAAGAGATCAGTCGGCAAGCTATGTGTACTGCCAGTTGAAACTTGAACCATGATTGTATCGTATAATTCTATTTCTTATTTGTTTATTTTTTTTACTTTATGTCTATGTATACATTAATTCGCAAAGAAACCCACAATCAATTTAAAAAGCTTAAAATATTGAACCATGTTAAAGTTCTATTAGATGTATGGCTAATACTCAATATGTAGATTTTAATATGAAAAAATTATTTTTTTTGCTTATGTACATACTTACCATTACCATAGCCCGTTTTGTCATGGTGGGCGGCTATAAGGACAATCCCTCAGTTTGTCCTTGGTGGGCGGAATGTTCAATCGTATAGTAATTAGTATGTAAGCAAAGTGCCGTATGCAACTGTTCGTAAGATTAGTCTTCCTATTATCCGCTAGATGGCGCTGTACCGACGGCTGCAAATCGTACATCGCGCTGTTAAGATTTTTCTTGGAATAATGGCATCGGCCCAGTTTATGTTTCTTTTTTGTACATATTGTGGATACTTACTTGTGCTTAGATTAATAAATATTGTATTGTCAAGCAAAGTGGTTTATTTTTGGGACCCCTTGGAACAGAACAGTAACACGGTCCGCGATCACTTCCCCTTGCCTCTAATAGATGATCACATTAGTAAATTGTCCAAAGCTAAGTATTTTACCGTACTTGACATGGCTGCGGGATTTCATCAAATACCCGTAGCCTCTGACTCTATCGAAAAAACTGCCTTTGTGACACCAGACGGGCAGTATGAATTCTTACGCATGCCATTTGGCCTTTGCAATGCTCCGTCCGTGTTTCAAAGAGCAATTAATATTGCACTCAAACCGTTCATAGATAAATGTGTACTGATTTATATCGACGATGTGGTCATTTATTCAGAAACGCCTGAACAAAACCTTCAGTACCTAATGGAAGTTCTCGATGCTTTGCGGGCCACTGGGTTTTCACTTAATATCAAAAAGTGTAGATTCTTGCAAAAGGAAATTGAGTATTTAGGCAGAATAATCTCCAATGGCCAGGTTAGACCAAGCCCCGGTAAAGTAAAAGCCCTTTTAAACTCTCCAGTCCCGACAACAGTTAAGCAGGTCCGCCAATTCTGTGGCCTAGCCGGGTATTTTCGAAAATTTATTCCCAATTTTTCTTTTACGATGATCCCACTGTATAACCTGACTCGTAATAATACTCAGTGGAACTGGACACCGGAGCATGAGCTCGCTAGAGAAACTATCCTGCGGTATCTTTCATCAGAACCGATTCTAACGTTATTTGATCCGACGCTAACTACCGAGCTCCACACCGATGCCAGTTCTGCGGGTTTAGCCGGCGTCCTTTTTCAAAAACGAGAAGGCCAATTAAAAGTCGTAGAATACTTTAGTATGCGCACCACCGAAACCGAGAGCCGATACCATTCTTACGAGTTGGAGACGCTTGCAGTCGTGAGATCCATCAAACATTTTCGACACTACCTGTTTGGACGCCCATTTAAAGTAGTTACTGACTGCAATTCCTTAAAAGCGTCACGCAATAAGAAGGAATTGCTTCCCAGAGTCCATCGGTGGTGGGCATACTTACAATCATTTGACTTTGAAATCGAATATCGCAAAGGAGAACGCATACCACACGTAGATTATTTGAGTCGCAACCCCACCACTTTGAACGTGAACAACATTCATAATTACAGCGATTGGTTAGAGATAGAGCAAAACAATGATTCCGAAACCAAAGCCATCATCGAATCAATTGTCTGAATTGATGTCTTCAAAAAGGCTGTAGTTCATCCGATATATAAGAGTGGGGATAGAGCCAGTGTCACAAATTACAGACCAATCTCTATTCTAAGTTCCTTATCAAAAATTCTGGAAAAAATTCTAAATAAGCGATTAACATCTTATCTTAACCAAAACAATGTCATTGCCCCCAACCAATATGGATTTAGAGCAGGAGTCTCAACTGAGGACGCAACTATTGCTTTTACAAATACTCTTGTGAATAAATTGGATAAAAAGTTTAAATGTTACGGCATCTTCCTGGATCTCTCAAAAGCCTTCGACACTGTCTCTATCCCCATCTTACTATCGAAGTTGGAGAATATTGGCATTCGTGGCCTCTCACTCGGCATTTTTGAAGATTATCTCACAAACCGTACCCAATGTGTCAAAATTAACAATTACTGCAGCAGCGACGAAGCCCTCTCCTTTGGCGTCCCACAGGGCAGTATTCTCGGCCCTACGCTTTTTCTAATATATATAAACGAGCTTTGTCAGACGTCACTGCCCAACTGTGAGATCTTTACGTATGCTGACGATACAGCACTGCTTGTTTACGACAGTACATGGGAAAAGGCTAAAATGAACGCTGAAACTGCCCTCAGCATAGTAATGAAGTGTCTTGTTTCTAACCAATTGACATTAAATGTCGAGAAATCCAAAATGATTCGTTTTTGCTTGCCGAATTCTCAAACTCCACCTACTGAGTCGGACGTTGTGAGAGTACACACTTGCGTGCCGTCAACCAATTCATGCAATTGTACAGCTCTTTCCCTTGTCCCCCATACTAAATACCTTGGTGTGACTATTGATCAGAAGCTGGACTGGCGCGCCCACATTGAAAGTCTTTGTACACGCATGCGCAGACTCATCTACATCTTTAGAGATCTTAGACATTCTGCTACATATGACATACTATCCCTTGTCTACCAAAGTCTATGCAAATCAATTATTGCTTACTGCATACCCATCTGGGGGGGAACATATAAATCTGTTCTACTCCCTGCAGAGAGAGCCCAGAGAGCAATCCTCAAAATAATGCTCTTTAAAAGAAGAGATTATCCAACTGCCAAACTCTATTCTGAAACTCAAGAGCTTACTGTTAGACAAATATACATTCATCGTACTATTCTGCACCAACACTCATGTTTGCCACTAGATCGCTCCGTTATCTTAAGAAGGCATGGTCACTCAGTTTGCAAAACAGTCATTTGCCGTACATCATTTGCGCGACGTCAGACAGCTGCTCTAAGTTCTAGACTATATAATAAAGTTAATAAGCTAATATCTATTTACACTCTCTCCAAATATGAAATTAAAAACAAGCTACAAAATTGGCTAAAAAGTCTTTCATACGAACATACTGAGAGTCTATTATTGGCTCTTTCGTGAGAATAAGCAACTGTTGTCATCTCCCTTTTGGTTGTCAATTCTGATAACAAGTGTCAATATTTAATTAGTTCATCACCATTTATGTAAATTTTTTGTCTTTACCTTTTTATGAATTCTTTGTTTGTTTAGTTTTACATTTTCTGTTTACGCTGTTACACGTTCCTGAGTACTTTCTGTCTATGACCTTGAAGTCGAAGAACTCTAATCCCTGAGACACAGGTCTCCCACCTAGTTCAGGGGTCGGAATTATCGACCTATTGTATCTGACTCTGTTGTACAAATTCGATGTTTTTACTTTACTTGTGTAACCTTTACTGTTTTTTATGTACAATAAAATTATTATTATTATTTTTATGTACAATAAAATTATTATTATTAATTACAAGTGGTACAATTGATAAAGATTTAGCGTCTAGTTATGAAATTAATGATGGCTTATTGTACAGAATCTTTACAACAAAAGACAAAAGAACCAAAAAGTGTCTATTTGTTCCCAAAAGCTATCGTTGGCATCTAATACAAATTTACCATGACTCTCTTAAACATTTCGGATGGGAAAAGACACTTGAAAAAATTCGTGAACGGTTTTGGTTTCCGAACATGTCTAAATGTACTCGAAAATTTGTTGAGAACTGTCTTACGTGCAAATTAAATAAGAGCCAATCTGGTTCACGTCAAATTTCGCTTCATCCTATTGACAAACCTCCTGTGCCATTCCATACATTGCACATGGATACGACGGGAAAGCTGAGTGGGAATAAACCCACTAAGCAATATGCCGTCGTATTCATTGATGGTTTTACGAAAAATTGTTTCATGCAACCAGTTAACAATCTTACGGCCGCGGCAGCCGTTAATTGCTTAAAATCATTTATCTATGTTTTTGGCACACCAAAGCGTATTGTTTGTGATCAGGCGGCTTCTTACACTGGCAAGGAATTTACGGCTTTTTGCAAATTATGGTCCATCGAATTACATTTTATAGCTAGTGGCGTCAGTCGTGCGAATGGACAGGTGGAACGTATGATGAAAGTTCTGACAAACTGTTTTACAATTGTTGAGAACACCTCTAGGAGAAGTTGGAAGGATGCAGTTGGCGAAGTACAGTTAGCTATAAATAGTACGTTTAACAAAAGCACCAGTCGCACACCCTTCCAACTACTCATCGGTTGTGATCAGTCGCCTCCAGCTATATCAGCTTTAGTAGATAACGTGGAACGCCTGGACCTGGATACTTGTCGTTTAGATTCAAAGGAAAGGATGGACGAGCGTGCTAAAGAACAAAAAAAACAGTTTGATAAAACAAAAGCAAAAATTGTTCCATTTAAAGTCGGAGATATTGTTTTGGTTAAACAGAATCCGCGTGCTATTAATAAATTAGATAGCAAGTATAGAGGTCCATGCGTTATCACACATATTAGTGACAATGATAGATATACCGTTAGGGTCTACGAGACTGGCAATGAATTGTATGTGTCTCATGAAAATTTACGGTTAATGTCTCCTGAAATGGGACATGAATTAACTGATTCCTTAAATAGTGATGAGTTGTGATATGACCTATTTAAATGATGTGATGATAATTAGCTGATGATTAATTGAATTAGGATATTACAATTATTTTTGTGTTTACTTGTAATAGTTGCTTGTGTATACTGTGATTGTCTGGCCAACAATCCTGTGTATAAGCGATCTTATTAGTAAACCAAATTATACCGTAAACAATCGCAATGATTTGACATCCGATCTAATTAGGGTCAATTGATTTGATCTCTGCCACTGTGATTTGGCACTAGTCTTTATGGTCATGTGATTTGACCACTGCCACTGTGATTTGGCACTAGTTTTTATGGTCATGTGATTTGACCACTGCCACTGTGATTTGGCACTAGTTTCTATGGTCATGTGATTTGACCACTGCCACTGTGATTTGGCGCTAGTTTTTATGGTCATATGACTTGACCACTGTTAGTGATTTTCCATTCAAATTTTATTAGTTTAAGGTTATGAAAATTAGCCAGTGTTAGATACGATTTAACAGTAACTGTGTGTTTCACTGATGATTTATGTTGATGACTCCATGGGATGAAGTTATATCATAATACTTGTGTGTTCTAAGTTGATGATTGTTTTCGCGAGCCAAGTGGCTGCTCGTCAGAATGGCCGTGTGGGAGAATAAACTATCATTCGATAATTCTAAATCAAAAATTTACAAAAGAGGGTAGAAAACTTGTTGTTGAAGGCGCTGCATCGCGCCACTCGATTTCTCCCACGACGTCATCGAGCTGTCTATAAAATGGCTACCCCCCCTGTCGGCAGATCAGAAGTTGTCCTGCCTTGGACACAGTACGACTTGTGCTCTGAACTGTCAGGTAAATTATGTACAATTTATCTTCAATATTATTGTCACTATAAAATACTGTAATAATAATTCTGTGTGTTATATTCTAGAGTAAATTAAGGTAAATTAATTACACTATGGTTCTTTTATGCTATATTTTTGCTTGATTACTTTTAATTACAAATTAAGATATTTTATCGTCTAATTGTTGTAATCAGTGCTTACTTTTGCTGGAAATATACCCGATATTTTATATTTAAAATATTGTTTACTTATTTTCACCTTTCCCTCTCACAGACAAGTTATTACTCATAAATTGTCATTGCCATTCAATTATTAAAGAGGTTGTAAGCTCACAGATACAGATTAGTAGGGTGACAAGGAAGGAGGTTGGTACCTGATCAGCTGATCACCGATTAAAAATCATCGTGTATACATGCAAAGATTCATTTCGATACTAAAATTAAAAATAGGTTAAAATTGTCGATTTAATTACATTGTTTGTAAACAAACTAAGAAACTTAGTCAAGTGGACTGTGGGCCTAAAAAAAAAGTTACGTTAGAAAAGTGTTCCTAATCTTTTTTTTGACAGGAGTCAGACGGGTAGAGGGATCATCTGATAGTAAAAGATAACTGTCACCCATGGACACCAAAACATCAAATAAACGAACTATTGCTTGAAGATTTTGTTAAAGTGCAACTTACGATGTAAACGAACAATTTTAAATAAAATCTGACCCATGATAAAAATTCAGGCTCCCTTCCCTTAATCGCATAGCTAAACTGTCGAATGAACTGTCGCTTGCGGTATTTCCGGACCGATACGACCTTCAAACCTTCAAGAAAAGAACGTACTCCCACATGAAAGGCCGGCAACGTACTTATTACTCCTCTAGTGTTACAGGTGTCCAATGCACACAGTAGCGATTACTGTAATCGCTTGCCATCAGGCGATCTACCTGCTCGTCATAAAAATAGAAAGGACCCTACAAGTCTGCCTTAATTGCAAGTAAAATATAAAACAGATTCGCTTCAAAATAATTACTTTTAGTAAATTATGCAAAATCAGTCAAACTTAAGCTAATTAGTGCTGAAACAGAATAATTAAACTGCCTAGTCGTGTCGAACAAAATTACCTGTTTCATTCTAGTGTTATCATTTTCATTTCATTATATTTCGCTGTGGTTACGCTGCTCTAACAAACACACATTTGCAGACCCTTTTGTAAAACTTTGCTCATTAAAACATAATAATACTCGTACTTATGAGTTGCGTACAAGCCGATCCCTATAAATAAAGGTTCCTAAATTAAATAGTCAAGAGTTTCTTAAGAACTTTGAAGTTGGGTAATTCTGTGATCCTAGCATATTCGTAAAATATCTAATGGCATCCAATCATTCCACATATCTGGGGGCACGGTAGTGCCCCCGCCAAGACGAACAAAAAAGAAGGGGGCACTACCTACCTTTTCTAGAACCGTTTCGTCTCATATTCAAACCCTCATAGTTTCGTCCCAGTTAACACTAGAGCGCCCAAATTCTCAGGTTAAGATGCAGTTAGCAAACATATAAAATGTACAAAATTTAATTGATCTAGCTTTTATACTTTAGGTTTTATAGGTACCTAAAATACGCCGATTTTGCCACTCACTCACTGACGTATCAAAACCTCTGGGGTACTTCCCGATGACCTAGAAAGCTGAAATTTGGTATGTAAGCTAGTATTAGTACACAAACAACAAAATAATTCTAAAACTTGGAACTTTTACCCCCCAACCCCTTAAACTAGGGGATGGAAGTTTGTATGAAACTTCCGCAAATTTTGATACTAGAGGTCTGAAAATTGAAACCTATAGGGACTCATTGTTATAAATCAAATACATATTGTAGGACTTTTAAAAAATCACCCCCCACCCTTTAAATAAGGGGATGGAAGTTTGTATGGGTTTCCCATAATAGGGGATAAAAGTGTATATATATGGGGCTAGAATTAAGTATTTCTTAAATACACAATTGTCTACTTCAGTTGTCGCTCAAGAAACCCTACAGCCCAAAAAAATTGAAAAAACTAAAGCACCTTACAAAAAGAAATGAGATCCCACCAAAAACATTTCATGTAAAATTGACGGCCAAGACTCACATTCTCATAACGCTTTCGCTGTAAAAAAGTTATCAGATCCCAGGAAAAGCCAAGCCCCTAAGCCCCGACTTTACTAACCCCACCACCTTGGTTTAAAAAGTATGGCATCAACTGGCTTCAAGCCCCTAAACCCGGAGTTTACTAACCCTACACCTTTGTTTCAAAAGTATGGCTTGGCCGTTTCATAGACTACCGTAAATAAGTCTAGCGGACTGTCCGGCCCATATCGTAAGGAATTAAGTTTATAAGTATATATTATCAAAGACATAAACTTAGTTTCTTGATACCATATGGGCCAGACGGTCCGTTGGACTTATTTACGGTACTCTATGAAACGGCCAAGCCATACTTTTGAAACAAAGGTGTAGGGTTAGTAAACTCCGGGTTTAGGGGCTTGAAGCCAGTTGATGCCATACTTTTTAAACCAAGGTGGTGGGGTTAGTAAAGTCGGGGCTTAGGGGCTTGGCTTTTCCTGGGATCTGATAACTTTTTTACAGCGAAAGCGTTATGAGAATGTGAGTCTTGGCCGTCAATTTTACATGAAATGTTTTTGGTGGGATACATTTGACAAATTAATAACATTTAACAACTCCACCATTCACAAATTAGTCGGTCCAAAAAACATTATTATCATTATCACAACGGAGTCACGCTGTTAAGTCGCCTAAATTAAACTAGTTTTAAGTTTGTTTACCTATATGTAATAATTTTGAAATACCAATTTGAATAATAAATAAATTATTAAATAATAACTTATATGACAAATCATTAAAACCTACCAATTTCACTGAAAAATAAATTTATTAAAAAAACATTCGAATTAAGTGGTAAAACAACTTAAAAACCTACACTAACCTAACTCTAGCCAAGGTCTGTCATTGGCGGAAATGATCCCAAGATGCTTCCCCGCTGCACAGCAATGCTGAGCCTTTGTCCGAGAAAGGCGCCAGCTCTGAGATCACAGGTAGTTCGTATTAGTTTTTTTTTATGGAATCAAACAAACTGTGAGTGGCTGGGCCCCATGGGCCTAGAGTCTCTACCGCAAACGGCACGAAAATATAGTTGTCACCTAAACACATATATTTTCGGCCTTTAGCCGCCTCAGCGATTGTGGCCGCCCCACCTGGATTTTGGCACGTTGTTGCAATGTGTGACGGTGCCAAAGTGTCCACACAGGTGGAGTCCCACACTAAGGGCCGCCCCAACCGCCACGGTACTAACGTCATGCCGTCGGGTCTCTTGCCATCATCTCGTGCGAGGCCATTTGGTTCGAGAACTGCAGGCACGTTGACGCTGACAAGAGCCCGACGTATGATATCATTTAAACAAGCGTGGCGGGAGAGTCTGCCGGCGCTTTTGGGGCAGCTAAGGCCGTGGTGACCTAAACGATCTACCTGGTATCCGCAACGACATTGGTGTGGAACGACGATGTCTAGGCCTAGACGAAGGCCAACAGCCACCCTGAAAGAATTATCATCTAATAAAGTGCCGAAATTAACTGAGGGAAGTGCGTGAAGCCAGTATCCGGACTCGCAAGCAGAAACAGCAAGGAGCCTGGCCTTGTCTCTCGGGGTGGGACTTGTGTCAGTAAGGTGGTTGTGTACTCTTAGATTTATCGGCATGTCCCACAATTTCTGGATCTCTGTACTCGTTGGAAAGTCTGTACCAGGGCAGGCCTCCTTCCAAGCGTCCTTGGCCTCTGACAAACAGGCCACCTCAGAATCGGAAAGTAAAGGGGATAATATTTTACCGATAAGAGGTAGCGAGCTATGTGTCGAGGACAAGAACGCTGGAAGGGCGACACCTGAGATTTGCCTTACGCCGAGGCCACTGAACCGTACAGGTAGCGTAGCCTGTAAAAATTGACGAGCGTCAAATTTCGCATTAATGATTTTTTCTAAGTGAGCGTGAATAATGTTGTCAATGTTTTCACACAGTAATTAAAATTTCTAAAAGGGGCAGCATCGCAGAGCATACGTGAACTTAGGTACAAAAAGGCATGAACGTAGTATGAAAACGGCCATGTGAGCATGAATTTCTAATAGACGATCTGCGGATTCTTCAAACTTGCTTATCTTATTCTCTACAAAACTAGGAATCCCTTCGGCAAAGATGGGAACACCAAGAAGGTGAAGTGTTTCTTTGGATAAAAACCTGATTCCTGGACTAGCGGACTCAAAAGCTTGTTTGACCGATAAAGTGTCGAAATTGCCATCTAAAAATACTTCGCATTTGTCAAAATTCAACTGTAGACCGATCGAATCAAATTTATTTTTGATTAAGCTAAGGTCGTTTAGGACAGAATCCGCATCTCCTCCGAGAGTACCATCATCGAGATACCAAACATTAAATTTAGAGGTTATTGCTGACATACGACAGATGAGAGCAAAGTGTTATTTTCAAAAACAAGATTGGATGCAAAACCATAACATTGCCAAAGATAGTGATAAATATCAGGGACTACTTTTTGAATTTCAGATAACATAGTGTATCGATTGATGGAATTAAATGCGTTCTTAACGTCGAGTTTCAGGAGGGCTTTTGATGAGGAAGTATTAAGAAAGGTGCGACAGGCATGTACTGCCGCTTCACAGCCGCCTTTACAACCGAAACCCAGCTGAACCGGTTGAAACTTTGGCTGCAGCAGCGGGAGAATATGCCTGCAACAGATTTTGGAAGCAATTCTCCTAAAAGTAGACCCAACCGCAATGGGGCGAATCCCACCATCTTTTTTTAAAAGAGCACAGAGGTTGGCACCATATAGAGTATCAGTGACAAGTGGGTGTACCTTTCCGGCTAGCATGAAGTTTATGAGATTGGTTAGGGCTGTGAGAAGTGCATTATTACGTCCACCAGGGACTGTCAGCAGATCCTTCAGATGTTGCGGTGAAATCCCATCGAGACCACTGGCTGAGCCGTTCTTGAATGACATGACTGCAGCAAAAACTCTATCTTCCGATGCAAGAAGGCAAGGTAAAGTTGGATCAGGAGGGGTGGGTAGCTGTGAAGATGGAGGAGCTGGAGGATGTTTGCTAGAGAGCGCAGCTAGGGTCATGGCTGAATTTGGGGCACACGAGTCGTTTGAAAATAGTAAACGGGCTGCTCCTCTCAGGTCTCCGTCATTAAATTTAGTTTCTACCTTTTAAATAATGGCTGAGATGGTCTTTGATGGGATGTTACTGATGAAAATTGCTGAAAAGAAACGGCTCGAGAGCAATTATCTTTTAGTTTCTGAGTTAGAGAAACCTCGGGGTGTCCTTTGCTGACATGTAAAGTGTTATAGGAGAAGGACAATAATCGTAGCCAGCTACTTTCCGAATATTCAGCAGTGCAGTCGTCAATGGTTTTGATCAATCTATTAGCAACGGTGTGCCTCGCCCCACGAGGTATTCTTTTCAGAATAGGCGATGATCTTTTCAAGGAGCTTACTAGGGTTGATAAGGAGCAGTGTTGGGGAGGTGAAGAAAGTTGAGCGGATGATTGTTGTGAAATGGATAAATTCAAATGGGCTTTGTGTGTTTTACTGATATGGCTATTAAGACCTCGCTGACCTCGAAAAACTTTAGTTGTTGAACAATGTGGGCACTCGACAAAACCTTCTGCAGGTTGACTGTTGGCAGGCATGACGTTTTACCAACAAAATAAACATATAAACTACGGAAACTTAAAAAAACACTATTTACACAAAATATATTTATTTCACTTATCTACAGTTTTTTTATTAGACTGGTAGAAAAATCCAAATATCGGCTTCCTTTACCGTCCTAACGGCATTTTGTGAGCCATTTTGGCAACATGACTTTTCTGATGTAAAAAAACCTGCTGAATTCGATTCTGGATGTTGCCAAGCCGAATTTTGCCCCCCTCCCCCCTTTTCCCCCCATTTTGACCTCAAAATATGTCCCTAATCACGATTTTTACGGTTTTATACAAAAAGTTTTACAGCTAGAAAAAAAGTGTCATAGACAAGAATGATCTCTATAAAATTTCCAATAACATGGTGTATAATTTTTTTTAGTAGGCCTTATGGTTTGTGAGCAATATCTTCCCGAACTTCATTATTTTTTAAAAAATTGATAAACTTGGTCGAGGAAGTGAAATGCACTTATTTTAGGATAATTGGTATCGCATAGGATCCAGCCGCTGTGCAGCGTTTGACGCTGACATCCAGTTGGCATGCTGCTTATTATCTGTCAAGACTCACGAGACTTTCAGTCATAATCAGTCGTCAGATTTACACGCAGAACCGTACCCAAGTCGGGCTAAAAGGGACGTAGAAAATAAAAATGCTTTGCTTCTGAACATGAAATCCTTCGAAATGCTCAGTTCTACGCCAGATTCTCCAGAAATGTGCCTTAGAAATGCAGTTACCCGGGATCTTGCAACAGAAAAAAAAAAGTGTCAATTCACACTGCTAAGCAGCTTGGCTCACTCTAAGTAACGAAGTTTGTTTCCGAAAGGCTCACCAACAGCAGCCCGTCTAGCACAACTATGCTTTGCGACTCTTGTCGCGCGGCATAGCGCTACCCGCCACCCTCTTACATTACTGCACAGAAAGAGACAGGCAATTATCTCGCGCCAGAAATGGCCGTTTGCGACAGTTGTGCTAGGGGTGCAGGTCTACAAGCTGTTGTAGCAAAGTTCAAAATCTACCATATTTGCATCTGATGTGGGGGGCAAACGCTCAGGCGCTGGAGTGGTGCCAAACAAAGCATAGCCTGCATCGTCACATACTCGACTTGTACAGCAGGGACAGGAACTTCTCAGCCTTTCGCTCATGGGGTGTATGTCTATCTCATTGAGTAGTTCACAGTGCTTTCGATAACGGAAAACGGAATACTTTTAATCAAAGGAGTGTCTAGGTAAATGTTTTAGAAACGCAAATGATCAATTTAATTATTTTGTTACCTGCAATAAAGCCGTTCGAATCGCCAGTGCCTGAGTAAAACGCCAGAATATTCTAACGTTCTAAAGCAGTCCCTTAATTTTGTCATGATGATGAATCATAAGCAACAACAACAGTAATAACCAGTCTTCTGGGTGGGCTGCACAGTGTGGAGCACATGTCGTGTGTCGGTTTCCTCATGAATAGCACGTATGTTGAGGTATCGACCTCAGTTGGTGACGCTTGAACCTTAGTCTCGTCTGCAAATCCTCGCACTACGACGACATTAGTCCCGCTCGCGCGTTCGCGGGATAAAAACTGCGAGCCCAACCTAGTTTGAAGGTTTTGAGTAATCTTTAAGGAGCTGCTTGGCAGTGAGAAGTGACACTTTATTGTTTTCTGCTGCAAGATCCTGGGTAACTGCATTTCTAAGGCCCGATTCTGGAGAATCTGGCGTACAACTGAGCATTTTGAATGACTTTATGGTCAGAAGTAAAGCATTCTTATTTTCTACGTCGCTTTTAGCCCTACTTGGATACAGTTCTGCGTGTAAATCTGACGGCTGCTTATGACTGAAAGCCTCGTAAGTCTTGACATATAATAAGCAGCATGCCAACTGGATATCAGCTTCAAGAGCTGCAGAGCGGCTGGATCCTGTGCGAAACCAATTATCCCAAAATAAGTGTATTTCACTGCCTCGACCAAGTTCATCAATATTTTTTAAATAATGAAGTTCGGGAAGGTATTGCTCACAAACCATAAGGCCTACTAAAAAAAATTATACACCATGTTATTGGAAATTTTATAGAGATCATTCTTGTCTATGACACTTTTTTTCTAGCTGTAAAACTTTTTGTATAAAACCGTAAAAATCGTGATTAGGGACATATTTTGAGGTCAAAATGGGGCGAAAAGGGGGGAGGGGGGCAAAATTCGGCTTGGCAACATTCAGAACCGAATTCAGCAGGCTTTTTTACATCGGAAAAGTCATATTGCCAAAATGGATCCCAAAATGCCGTTAGCACGGTAAAGGAAGCCGATATTTAGAATTTTCTACCAGTCTATGAAGTTCGGGAAGATATTGCTCACAAACCATAAGGCCTACTAAAAAAATTTATACACCATGTTATAGGAAATTTAATAGAGATCATTCTTGTCTGTGACATTTATTTTCTAGCTGTAATACTTTTTGTATAAAACCGTAAAAACCGTGATTAGGGATATATTTTGAGGTAAAAAGGGTGGAAATGGGGGGAGGGGGGCAAAATTCCGCTTGGCAACATCCAGAATCGAATTCAGCAGGCTTTTTTACATCAGAAAAGTCATGTTGCCAAAATGGCTCACAAAATGCCGTTAGACTTGAAAATTTTGATTTGAACTACCAGTCTATATTATTTTAATTACTATATAGCCATCTTTGAATATTCCGTGATTAACGCACAAAGACATACACATACATACCGACATACATATTATTTAGATACAAACATACAAAAGAGAAGTATACCTTTAGATTCAGTGTGGTACAAGTAGCCTATTTCACATTTTTTCTGTTGAATTTCCTTTTCACTATTTTATAATACTTAGTAAGTACAGATTTTATTTTATTTTAAGTAAATCACCACCATATGTCAGCTCGCAAAAGTAATCACTCTATGTTTCCTTTGTTGTCCAATTTCTTCATCTATCGATAGTGGAAGTACACACACCTTTGTTTTCAAATACCGGTTGAGCTATGAAGTTGAAATATACTGGGTGGCCTTAGACAGAACGAAACTTACTTCCCAGGAACGGTATAATAGAAGCGCATAGCAATATCCAAAGCTTTTAACAAAATTTGTTCCAAACTATTCAACAAAAAGAATAAGTTTTTGTCAAAAAATATGTCTTTTGGGACGCTATTACCACACTACAATACTATACTACACTATACTACTATTTACTCCGCATCTTTCTGAAAAATACCGTCAATTAAAATCATGTTTACGCTATTTTCAGCAAAATAATATAATTCCATTTTGAAAAAAATATTTACTGTATACTAAATACTAACATACAGTCCGTGAGCTCTCAGTTTGCGATTCGGATTTGGGTGAAAACTGAGAGGTTCTCATCTGGATCGTGTATGAGCGAGCGAGATAGGTAAAAGACGCGAATCGCATTCTGACAGCTCATGCACTGCACTTTCATAAAATAAGTAATAAATAAATTATTTTAAAAGTTATACTTCTTATGTGAAACTGTCCGAAAAAACAAGGTACAAATTGGTTTGATCCTTCACAGTAGGCCTATATATTGTTGTTGAAATTATTGACATGAAATATTATTATAATAAAAAGAGAATTACTTTGTGAAGTGAATTTGTAGAAAAATATCCAATAAACATTTTTTAAATGACCCAACATTTTGAAAGCAATAACTCAATAATGAGCATTTGACACGTTAATTCAAACTTCAAACTAGAATGCTCACATACATTATTAATATGCACTAACATTTTGTCAAAACCTATAACCGCGCACTGTTAAATGCTGTTAACTAGTTTGTATAAATAATTAACAGTAGTTTCGGTTATTTTTTTATTTCATACTTAACAATAATTGTCTTCTCTAGCGCACACTCAAGTTCGTAGCGAAAGGCGTAGACGCGTGCATCGTTATTGAGCCTACGAGACACTGTACCCTTACTATGAAATAAAGTGACAGTTCTCGCTAGCTACAGCTTAAAGGATTTGTATGGAGAATAGTACAGCGCCCCCTAGCGGTCACTTTGTAGAACTACAATTCTCCATACAAATCGTTTGCGCAGTCGCTAGCGAGAACGGTCACTGTAAACTCATGGTAAGGGTACGGAGCGTAGCACTCGGCGCCAAGGCACCTGAAAGAATTCAAATAATATCCCTATTGTATCGCACATCTTTCACATCAAGTAAAACGGAAGGGATCACCTCTAGTGGAATAAAAATTCTTGTCATAAATTTGATTGTCATAACTCATTTCGCATAATGGTTTTCCTCATACATGTTATTTGTCATAAATTATTATTTGCATAACATTTTATATGTCATAATTGTTGTTTGGCAGGCTTTTCATAAGCATAATTTAGTATGGCACAAAATTTCAAGTAATATTATTGAATGTCATAATAATTGATAGTACGAAGAAGAGCAACGTATAAATTATGGTTTTCATAATTAATGGCAATAGAAATTATATAGTATAAGTTATATCACATGTACCAATCATAATACTTTATAACATTTGAAATAATGATACAAAAGTTACATGAGCACAAAAACAAAAAGGGGGAGGGGGGGCGAAGCCCCCCACAAGGGGGGCTCGGAGGGCAAAGCCCCCCGCATTAAGAAATGCTTCTCCACACTGACCTCTTTGTTGTAGGTTAGGTTAGGTTAGAATTGTGAACCTACAATTACGAACATCGGCCAGAAAAGTAGGTTAGGTTAGGTTTGAAAGAACTGCGACCCCCTCAGAAATGAACTGCTGCCAGAAAACCAGCCTGATGTTGAAATAAAAAATTAGGAGCTTGATATTTATGTTCTTTAGTATTATGCGCCAATGCACGATATGCATAAGAACATTATGACGATTAATAATTATGATTCAGGTTGATATGCTCCAGAATTATATGACATTCCTTACTTATGCGTAAAAACATTATGGTCATAAAATTTATGCGGATCAATTAATGACTATACACCTTATGCGCAAGGAATATTATGACAAAAGGGTTATGCGCACCGACATTATGGCTTTAAAATTTATGCAACCCAATATGGAACCAAAACGGAACCAAACCTAGTATCAATATCAGCGGACAGACGTCCATTGATCGGTCGTGATGCCCTCATCCAATATTTGCATTAACACATAAGGCTACTTTTTATCCGCCTCGGGTAACGCCGCTGGGCACAGCTAGTATCACTACATAGTATAAAACAAAGTCGCTTCCTTCTGTCTGTCCCTATGTATGCTTAGATCTTTAAAACTACGGAACTGATTGAGATGCGTTTTTTTTTATAAATAGAGTGATTCAAGAGAAAGGTTTACATGTATAATACATGCATAATTGCACCCGTGCGAAGCCGGGGTGGGTCACTAGTATATGTATAAAACAGGGCAACCCGCTATCTCCGAAACTATTCACAAGCTCACTCGAGTAAATTTCAAGAGCGTCTCAGTTTCCTGCGAAGCAAAGGATTTCCTTTGCCGCTCAGTATTAATTACTAAATAACTATGCCATAATAAATCTAATATAAAGCTTTCAAGCCCCCTTCTTCGCTTCTTCTGTAGATGAGCTTCAGCTAATAATAATACTCAAAGATCTGAGCACCGCAAGCCTCCAAGTTGGATTTTTTTTAATAATTATATCGATAAGTACTGAGCTTCATAATCCAAAAACCCTTTCTCATGAACGTCATTTCTATAGCTGCAGGAATGTACGTGAAGCTGTTTAAATAAAAAAAAAAACACAAAAATTTCAGTCGGAAGGACGGTTTTAAGCTTTTATCAGCAAATGTTCTTCTTCTTAGTCGTAGACTCTTATCAGAGCGGTTGTGGGTATTAATTGTCCTCTTCCACATTAATGACGGCTCTCTGTTTGTGGCACTCCGTGCACACTCCGTTAGGGAACATTTCGTCGTGGACTTTATGAGATCCGTCCACCTAGTAGGAGATCGACCGCGAACGTTAACCTTCCACTTTCCACTGCGCTACCAATCGCTCCATCGACTTTTCGCTACGGATGATATGTCCAAGGCGATGTTTCCAAAATTTTCGTGAGCTTCTCCACAGCTGATCGTGCTACGGCACATCGTCTTTTAATGTAAATGTTAGTCACATAAAATAGGTCGTTCTCATGCTACGGATATCGTAAACTAGTATTGTGTGTCGGCCACTGGCAACCCCAGTGCCGTTCGAAACGTCGAAGTAATTAAATATACACTTTTTGAACACGAAGTCCCGTGTTGTTATAATAATGTGTGAAAGTTTTGTAAGTTTAAATCAATATGTATATTGTTTTCTTTATTCCAATGAGCCAATGAGTTACTTATCCGTCAAAAATTACCTTCAGTTGTGCGCATGTGCACGTGTTCCTTTAAAGGTCTCCCGTCTTTTCCGCCATTTTCTAAGTTTCTTTGACTAACAAAAAAATACCTTGTGCGTGACTCCAACTCGCTCTCATTCACACTTTCAATCCACCACAGATTTTAATATCCTGTATAAATTTCAATAAGCGTTATTTTTACATTACCTAACACACAACAAAACAACAAAACTAAAGGTAGAAGACTTGCACGGCAGTGGTAAAAAAGAAAATAATGTAGAATGTCAAATAGAATTCATATCCAGAAGCAGGTATATAAACATATAATTATCACACTACTACAAAACTCGATCTACATAATTATATATGATTCAGCGGACTACAGGTTATCCCACCCGGACATACAAGAATGGTTGCTTGTAACATTTTACACAGCCACACGAGAAGCATCTCGTTGCTGACTAAAAAAAGAGGGTTATTATTACGATTTCACCTCCGCGGAACAAGTTACGTCCAAATAGCTTGTTCCAGTAATGTCCGTATCTCTAAAGGATCCGGTTATAGCGGAGCTTGCGCGCTATATGTACCTATAAGTATAGATTGATTCTCAAGAACTGACACGAATGGATCAAATGAATGAATGATGATATTGATAACATCTATATTTTACATAAAAAACTACTGAGAGACCATAAAATACAAAACGGCTTTACTTGCATCGTATAAGTCGAAAATCGCTCGACATGTTTCGAATCGGTACGCGATTCATCAGCAGGAGATCCAATCAGTCGCGGCGGTGGCCAACCGCTAGCTCTGAGTGCGCTGCGACGTGAGAAAACCCGTTTTGGATTTTAATAAATATATATTTGCATCACAAAATGGTTACATACGTGTTGATCTAATAACTAATAAGGAGGAGTATTTGTACAGTTACAAGACAGGATTGTTTATAAAAACACGATTATTATTTATTAGAACTTACGAAGAATAGGTTAAGTTGATTCACAAGAGCAAGCACGAATGGATCGAATGAGTGAAGGATAATATCTGTATATATGTGCATCACGAAGGATTCAATAAGTACTTGGGGAGGGCAGTTATTAGACAGGATTTAAAAACACGATAATTACTTATTGAATCAACATTTTGTGATGCACACATAGACATTATAATTCGCTCATTCAACCCATTCGTGCCAGCTCTTGTTGATCGACCAATATAGCACTACATAATACGATTGTGTTGCAAGTTGCTATGGGTTACTTCAATTGTGATATATATAATCTTGCCCCATGACCAGAAATAATAATTCCTCTGGTAACCAATATCGTTTACATTGGCATTTATCGGCTTCCAAACCTCAGTGGGTGAAGGTAAACACGAAGATTGTTTTTAGTTTTTATCTCAGGTTTGCGTGAACAAACCGCTTTTCTTGAGAGCGCGTGAATTATTAAGTTGAAACGGTACTGGATAACAAGCACTACCTACGGCTGATTAGAAGATATAAAATATTAAGCTTCTAGAGCAATCCAGTCAAATAATATTACATAAATCTTATTAATCACCTGAAACGAAATGAAATAATTTGTTTAGTGAGTATAGGCCACAAGGGCATTTTTACAAGTCAGAATCTACCGGCATTTCCCAAGAGGAGACCGCTGTTGAAAAGAAAGCCGAAAGGAACTCAACAGTCAGTGTTTATTTATTTTGAACCTATTTATTCCGTTGGATTATAGATACTAGTCGTTTTTTGTGCTGTGGACCTCACAAGTCTGTTTCTTTTACGTTTTCAACCTCCATGTCTCAACCATTCGAAAAAATTCGAATTACAGGAACTTAATTCGAGAATGCCGTTTGAGAGATCGCAAAACGTCAAAACTCTATTAGATAACAGTGATATCGCCTTTGCACTGTCATTAAAATGCGATGAGCTTCAAGTGACGTATCTCATCTTCATCTCAATTTTTAAAATACGAAGGCGATAATGATTGTCAAAAATGCTATTCATGCATATATGAATTTCTGTTTTGAACGAAACGTAACTGACTAATTTCACGCACTACACGGTCAAGTTAAATTATGCGCCTTTTAATTATACCGTCACATACAAAGGAAAGGCAAATTAAGCGCAACCGTATCGACGAAGTTGCGATATATATTTTTTTTTTATGTCATAGGGGGCAAACGAGCAAACGTATCGCCTGATGGAAAGAGATTACCGTTGCCCATAAACACCTACAACACCAGATGAGTCACAAGTGCTTGCCTACCCGGAGGACGAAGATAGAATGCCTCTATGCTAGTAATTTCACCGGCTATCTTACCCCCACACCGGAACACAACAATGCGAACATTGCTGTTTGGCGGTGGGTTAGCAGGCAAGACGGTAGTAACAATCTGGACGGACCCTGCACGAGGCCCTACTACTCCGAATGTTCTAGGGATATCGCCACTAGTCAAGTAGGGACACGTCAAAACTGACGGATGGCGATGAAATGGAGAGATCTCTATCATCTCTCTAAAATTGGTCGAATTACCGCCCTGAATCGATAATAAAACACTGTGTAAATATCAAACCTGCTCACAAACATTCACGAGAATTGGTGGATCAATGCGACCAACAGCAGGAAATCTTAGAACACCCGCAATTCGGACACACGGAGCGTTGGCCAAGCTCAAACGAAGACATCGCTCGCTCAAAGACAAGAAACACTATTTCATTCGAAACAAAATGCCCAAAAAGAATTAAAAAGACAATTTCTATACTATTGTAAATATACTATAGCTATAAACATCGAACAACCTAACACGAATCGATCAAACCCCGCATTATTAAGCTCTAGTAGGCTTGTGTTATGGGTACTTTACGACGATACATACTTATACATAGCGAAATATATACATAGAACATCCATTCATCCATCCATCCATGACCCCTGGAACTGAATGTTGGTTCATCAAAAATATTTGCCCTTGCCGACATTCGAACCCAAAACTGCCGGCTCAGAAACCAGCTTTACCACTGCGCCAACCGTGTCGTCAAAAAATCTTTATAAAATTCTAATATTATATTGAAAATTTTCTATGGATAGGTCTTTATTTCAGGAAAAGTCATTACGGTGTGTCGAAATTGTTCGAAATACAAATATAATAATATACATTCGTCTAGTGCCCATAACACAAAAGGTTACGTGGGACTAGATCGATTTGTGTGAGGTGTGTGATATTTTTTACTATTTATCTTCTAGTAGGTAAGTATTTTTAGAGTTCCGTACAAACGCGACCACCGTTACCAGGCTGCATCTTATGAACCGTGATAGTTAGACAGTTGACATTTTCACAGATGATGTATTTCTCCGCTATAACAACAAATACAAAAAAAATAATAAAATAAACATTTAAACGTGATCGGTTGCGTTAACTTTGCACCTCATTTGTATCCGGCGCCATACATACCAGGTGCAAACTTAACTTAACCCGGCCAGTAAAGATGGGATAAGTTTTAGTACGGAACCCTCGGTGCACGAGTCCGACTCGCACTTGGCTGGTTTTTAATAAAATTGTCTAATACACAGTATAAAAATATTAAACACTAATCACTCGTACTCGTTTGGCTTTTCTCCAATAACCAACTTAATCACAATAATCGTTCCACGAATTAACATGTAAATGTCTATAACCCACTTTCGCGTAATGCATTACTTACATACCTTAAGGCGAATCTAAATTGCTCCGCTTAGTAACTTAGTTCCTTCGGTTAAGCAATGCCGCTCGTTTTGTGTTTTATCTAAAGTACTAAGCCCTGAGCGGTACTTATGCTTAACGAGATCATTACGAAAACTGCTTGAAACATACAGACACTTTACTTCTATATTATGGCAAAATTTAAAAAAACGACACCTATGTATATGGTAGTTATTTTCCAAGACATTAATTGAAATATATTTAAGAGGTCATCGAAACCAAAAACATATTTATTTTTTATGTATGTTTGTATATTTGCGGATTTATCATGACTAAACCCCTGGGTCGATTTCAATTAATTTTGGTAGGTACGTATACTGTTCTGGTGCATTCATGCATGGTTGTAAAATTATTATTATTATTATAATTTTTTTGGTTTAAGATGTTTATTCCTCATAAGATTTTACAAAATCACTTACTGAGAAAAATACATTATTGACTTAAATCTAGGTAAGAGAGGGTAACATGCAAAGTGACCGAACATAATCTCGTCAGAAAACAGGGTAAACGCACAAAGTATGGTAAACGGCAGCAACTAATGCAACATTGTAATGAAATGCATGCTAAGGGCTAATAGAACCAAACTATTCTACAACATTAATTAACCGTCGGTTACAAGTATGCGACCGAGAAAACTACTTAATTCTAAAGTTACATAGTTTAAGAGGAACCATGAAAGGTTTTATTTGTGTATTTATTTTAGGTATAGGTAAATTATTTAGATAAAAAAAAAATATAATTATGTACATGTGTGTTTGGAGTAGAATATCTTGATTTTATCTGTGGAATAACTAATTTTGTCTATGGAATAATTGTTTGGTTAATGTTTATTTATAACATATTGTTTTAAAGTTTTCTTAAAAAGCACTTTCGATTTTATATCTTTAATGTCTTTTGGCAGTCTGTTATACATTTGAGCTCCTTCATACACTATATTCTTCTTGCCGTACAGTGTTCGAGGGTGGCGAAGTATTATATTGTTAGCTTGTCGAGTCATTTTCTTGTATACTTGTGATCTTTTAGGGAATGTTATGTGGCTACGTATGTCCTTATTTATTATCTTTCTTATCAAAATGCATGTACAATAGACATACGTTTGTTTTATGTTTAATATTTTTGTCTCTTTGTACACAGTTTTAGTAGAGGTGAAGTATTTATATCTAAACAATGATTTGACTAGCTTATTTTGTGCGGTTTGTAAAGCTTTCAAATTAGTCTTAGCAGCGGAGCCCCATATTTCGATCAAGTATTCTATGTGTGGCTTTACAAGAGAGTTGTAAATAGTGTAACGAACTCCATTTGGTAAGCAACGAACAATCCCTCTTATTGCACCTGCTAATGATATGATTTTAGATCGCACTGTCTCAATATGTGGCTTCCAAGCTAATTTGTTGTCAATAGTTAGACCGAGATACTTTTCCTTTTTTACACATTGCAATGTTACTCCATTTATGATTAAAGGTTCATGGGCGGGAATGATTTTATTTTTTGCGGCAAATATTATGTGTTTGGTTTTGGATTCATTAATAGTCAACAAATTTAAAAGAAGCCATCTTTGTAACATATTCAAATCATTTTGAGCCTGATTAATTAAAGTTTCTATTTTTGGACCAAAATAAAATAAGCAAGTATCATCGGCATATAATGTTACATGAGCCTTTAATCCTATGTCTTGTACATTGTTTATGTAAATAAGAAAGAGCAATGGACCTAAGATGGATCCTTGCGGTATTCCACATGTAATAATTTCTTCACTACTCTTCGTTTGGCCGAGTTTCGTGATCTGCCTTCGATTTGTTATATACGATTTTAAAATTTTGAACGCGTTTCCAGAAATACCTATTGATTTTAGCTTATTTAGTAATAATGAATGGCTGACGGTATCAAAAGCCTTTTTTAGGTCGATGAAGACACCAAGAGCAATATTCCTTTCATCTAAACTAACTTTTATTTTTGTTATTAGATCAGCAGCAGCAGATAAGGTTCGCCTACAAATTAGATAAAAAAGGAGGGTTTTAAATTTCTTATACTTCCACACGGACAAAGTTCACATCTTCTAGTTAGTTATAAAATATTAAACATCTGACAATAATTTTATTGAAATTATTGAGCTATACTAAAAAAAAAATGTTTACCTTGTATGGTTAATGTGTAGAAAAGTATCCAATAAACTTTTTTAAATTTACGTATCATTTTTAAAACAACAAATCAACAACAAGCACTTGACACGTGAATTCAAATTGAAACGTTCACTTCAATTAATAATAAATATACACTTGAATTTCAATTTAACGGGGTTTAAACTTTTCGTAGCGTATGGTGCGCACTCAGAGTTCGTAGCGGGCGGCGTAGGCACGTGCTTCCGTAGCGAGCCTACGAGTCGACTGAGCGCTCGGCAAGGGGCCGCTCTCCTGTCAGGATTAAAATGAAATGTTCCACTTTTCCCTATTTGTCTTGCTTAGCCAGGGATTATACCTTATTTTCACAAGAAAAATATGGTATGGTACGTAACAATAGATTTTGGCAAACACAAAATGTACGGTGTAATTTGGGAACATTTTTATATTATTATTCCAACGTTTAATTTAAAAGCTAGTCCTATAAATAGTATATGCGATGGTACAAATTTTAAAAAAGAAATTTGTTTTGATTTTCATATTGACTATTATTAACGCGGTCAGTTTTATTCATCAACTAGTATATATTTTAAGTAGATTTAAAATTCCCATGGGCTACAGCCCACAATGCAGCATTGGCTTCTCTCTGGCCCATTATTCTTTCGATGCAGGAAACCGGCCTGTCAGGCAGTGCGTGAGCAAAATGGTTTCGTAGCCCCACTAGAAAAGGATGGAATGGTGAGTGAATGAAAATATTCAATAAACGTGATTTTATTTGTAAATAACCCTCTGATTAAATTTTTGTGTCGATGCCCTAAGTTTGACTGGTTGAAAAAGTACGCCATTTGCAAGTTAAGTAAGTAACTTTAAGTTTTCTTTTGTACAATAGAGATTCAATAAGTATAATAATAATGATACTTCTATAAAGCTTCAAATTAAAGAAAACGAGGACAATTTCATAGGTTCTATTTTTTAGGCTATAGAAACATCTGTAACCATTTTCTAGGAATGAGGGGAAGGTTGGAGCTAGGGCTTATTTTGACGATTTTATCTTTTTTGTAGGGGTAGCCACACATTTTGTTCTTCGACACGAAAAAACGCATTGATTTAAGTATTAGGGGTTGAAATTAATACTACTGTAGACAATTTAGAAAAAATATATATTTGTACCTACCGCGTATTATATTAACATTTATCTCAGATTCTTAAGGGACCTTAGTGGATTTAACGAATACACAGAAGTTCAACCTTGTGTCGTCTAAGCCGAGTTAGTTCTTCTGATCTTGCTGTTAAGCCCGTCACACACGGCGTATAATAGTTACATACTATAGGACAAAGGTTAGTGCGGTATCTTACGATATGTTTTGCGTAATACTATTTGATAAAGGATAACGCAATAACAGCAAGAGTGGCAGTGCCTGATAGTGATATATTCTGGTTTTATAATATTTGACATCCGACTTCTACGAAGTCTGTCACAAGAACAAATTTGGTATTCCATACACGCATGTCATTTGTGTAATATGATTAATTTAATAATTATCTAGCCAGTACATATGCGACCTCCAATATTTGACAGAGTCCACACATGCAGCTATAATATGTACTACTAGCGGACCCAACTTTTTTAATGATGATAATTTATATATTATATGTACACGATGATTTTTAATCGGTGATCAGGTACCAACTTTTCTAACTCAGTAAATAATGGCGGTCACGTTGAAGTCGTAATTACATGAAAACAAACTTTTATTTTTCTATGATAATTTTTATTTTGAAACCAATTTTGTCTTAAATTCCTTGTCACCCTACTAATCTGTATCTGTGAGCTTACAATCTTTTTAATAATTTAATGGCAACGACAATTTATGAGTAATTACTTGTCATTGTCATTACCTATACAAAGTCGTAGAAAATTTCGTAAAATTTCCCACCAAAGCGATGACACTTGACGTAGGTATCGCACTTTAATAATTTATGTAGGATGACCATGTCCATGTCCATGTCATGTAGTGGTTGTTAGTTTTAATTATGTTTCAACTTTTAATTAATTAAACAGTGAGGTAATTGCGTGAGACCTCGCCTATTAAGTTTAATTATATTCATATTTTTCTACTCCTGATCACCGATTAAGAATCATCGTGTATATTTAATTGCTAATTAAAATATTCAACTTCCATAAAATATGTAAATGATGTGACGAGTGAAACAATTTTTATCAAATTAAATTATGTTACTAAAAGATGTCGTTAGATTGAAGCGATACCAATTTCTTAAAGATTTATTATTGAAGAAATGCTGTCGTTATGTTGTTATTTCAATATTAAATATGCTTGTTAGTATTAAGTTATTGTGCGTCAAATCAAATCACTGGATAAAACACCTTAATCGCAATGCACATGACTTAACTAAATAAATAATCTAAGAATCGAATTCCACGCTCCTTTACATCTCCTTAAGGAATGATTTCCGTGATAAAACTATGCGATGTCCTTCCCCGGGCCTCAAGTACCTACAACTTAAATCTCATTTAAATTAAACCGCACATGTCTACGTTGAATGAATGTCGACATCCAGTGGACCTTAGGTCCATCATCAATTTATTTAACCTTTCATCTAAATTGGTTCAGTAGTTATTGTTTCCTCGTACGATCTTCCACTCCCTTTTTCACCCCCTTAAGTGATGATTTCCGGGATAAAAACTATCCTTTGTTCTTTCTCGGGACTGAACTAAGGCTGGATTTCGTCAGACTCGTATTCCAATAATAACGCTTACTCTGGGATAGAAATGCCAAAATTTCATATTGGTCTTGGAGAGCAAAAGTTATTCTTGGAATAAAAGTTTGATTGAATGCAACCTAAATCGGTTTAGCGGTTATTCTTTCCCCATATAAACTTCCACTCCCCTTTCGATCCGTTAAGGGATGACTTTTTGTTTAAATTTTAGCGACTTTTTCATTGCATCATTTAAACTTTAAACCTAAGTAAATAATTAGAACACCTGTTACGAGTAGTAAGGATTTTTTTTATTTATGTCTATAAAAAAACACCGATTGCAAAAGAGGTGACTAACACATACGAGTAGAAATAAGATTATTATAACAGAGTCCGTTGGAGTTGAGTCCCTCCGAGACCATGGACGTTGCATCACGTCCCAAAAGGGGTAATTAAATGAGCACCCTTTTGAACGCGATTAAGTCCCGTTTTGTTATAATGTGTGGAAATCGTGTAAGTTTAAATCAATATTTATAGAAATAAGACGATATAAGTATAATAATGTAAAAGAAGAAACTAGGAGCAGCAAAGTATTGCAGATCTTTCTCAGGACGCCTTTATACAACATGTGAGCTGTGTATTACGTCTGTAGGAGTTTACATTTACAAATCTCTCGTAGGTTATTCAAGTAAGTTACTACTTACTTCGGCAACTTCGACATGTTCAGTCTGTTATGCTTAATAACTTGGTACATCTCAACGCAACCGTGTGTGTTTACTGAACTGCCAAGTTTTTCCGTTGTTACTTATTACGAACTAAATTCATTGATTAGCTTTATGTCACTCATTCAGTCACCTTAACTTAATAGTAGAGTACCCAAGCCAAGATAGTATAACATAGTTCGGTCATACAGACTACCGATATGTTCTGGTTTTTTTAAACATGAAAACTGCGATAGTCACTTCATAGGGCCTATGAAGAGGAAGGGATGTGCTACTTTTTTATGGGGTTTTGTTTTTTTTTTGTTCTGTAATCTATCATGTGACACATGAAATAAAAGGGTTTTGCGAGCACAGTCAGTCTTACAGCTATTCGTTTGTAAAAAAACAAATAGGTACATTTTCGTTACTTATTTACAAAGTGTGAGCTCTTACAGGTAGAAAACGGTCAAATTAATGTTGACCAAATATATGCCACATAATTTAGAATATTCGTATCAAACGGCACGAAAGAAATTTTATAGAATACCTACTACAATTTATTTCAATTTTTTCCGGCTTTTTCTTTTCACCGTACCTGGGTGCCGTAACAATTTAATAGTAGACTGTGACAAGGGGCTAAAATAAGCCATTATGACACGAATGTGATGATTTGGACGAGCAAACGAAGTGAGCGAGGACAAATATGTCTGAGTGTCATAATGCCTATTAGCCACGTGTTTAACACTGCTTTTCACTTCGACTGCGACTGCGTGAAAACTCTTGAAGTTGTAATTTTAGTATTCCGAATAAAAAAAGTAACTGAGGAAACTTCTTGGTCATAAGGTTGGCTTGTTTTAAATTATCCCTACCTAGTATGTAACTGGCCGCGGACAAGATTTATTTTTAATTTTCATAGAAATTATTATATGGTTTCCATTTCCTCTTTCAGCTTCACGAAGCCTAAGTATCGTACTTTTTGAGCAGGAAAAGTGAAAAAATATTATATTGATTTAAGCTCAGACGATTTACAATTCTTCGATACAAATATTAGTAGGGAATAAGATAGTAAGGTATTGATTATGGCTATATAAACGTTAACAGAACAGCCATTTCCAATAATAAATTTAAAGTCAATTGAACTGGGCGGCTGTTCAAACTCTGCCGATACGGTTTCCATTTCAGAACAAATACCTACATAGTGTGCGCGGGGCCCGCTCAATACACTCACGGTACTCGTATGTTGTCATCAGTGACTGAGTCATAACAGGGAGTCAAAACATCTAAAAACCGGGACACGATGAAGTAATATCGAGTTGTGAACACCAGCTGATCCTCTCTGTTTACCTAGAATTAATAAATCTGAAATGCCATTCCTAAATTGAAATCCATTTCGTTGAAGCACTTTACTGTGAAGTTACGGCTAACAATAGTATCTATTATACTACCCTTTTTAAAACGTACACAGTGAAATATTCTAAAATAATAGGTACCGTATCCTACTGTGGGTTAACATAACAATAACCAAGGACTAAGTTAATTGAATCTCAACCGAGAAATCCGAGACAAAACATTTGAATTGAAACGGAATATCCCTCGCATAGAATATTAACGGTTCATAATTTAATCAGTTACAATTTCTCTCGAGTTGCTCACTGTATGGAAGTTCTGGGTATGTATAGATCTCTTTGAAATTGTAGCATGAACGTGTGTAAATGTAAACATTAATGTAAAATATTTGTAATACATTATCTCGCGTCAGGGGCGTATTTACCCTAGGGCCATCCGGGTCATGGCCCGGGGCGCCAAATCGGCAGAGGTGGCGTGGCCGCCCCTGGCAGATTGCATTTTGTTTTGGTTTAGGCGCCATTCAGCCAACTTCTCACCTTTTTTATTTTTTCTTGTCAATCCACAATTTAAAATGAACATAAAAAAACCAAGAACTAGTAAGTAATTTGGTCGATAACACTCTTTTTTAAGTAAGTACAATAAGAATACGCTCCGTATATAGGGCGCCGAAGGAGGCGGTGGCGGCGCGGCGAGCGGCACAGAGGCGGTGGGCGATACATTGCATCAACGTTGCCAGATCGGACCGTTTTACACTATATCGGTCAGTTTTGGTACTACGCACCCCCGCGCCGCATAATTTCGCGCTCGCTGCGCTCGTGTTTTCATTTGATTGTAAAAATACACACCTCCGCGCCAAAACATTTCGCATTCGCTGCGCTCGCGTTTTCACCCGATTGTATTACTACGCACCCCCGCGCCGAACAATTTCCGCTTGCTACGCACGCGTTTTCACCCAATTCTGTTCCTACGCATCCCCGCGCCGAAAAATTTCGCGCTCGCCTATTCTGATTGTGTTAAGGCCAAAAAAAAATTTTTTTTTACACTTGGACCCAACCCTTACACTTGCTGTTTCTACGTGCTTAATAGACACAACTACCATTATCCATCATACCAAAAGACAACGTTAAATATTTCCTTGACTTTTGGCCCGGCAAAACTTATTGGCCCGGGGTGCCAAATTTCAAAATACGCCCCTGTATCGCGTACCTAGTAAATAATGTTTTGACATTATATTTTGTCTGGCGTTTTTATATTAATTAAGGTGACATATACATTTATATCGAAGTCTAGATTTAATCTTGAAGTCGAAGAACCTTGCAGCATGCAGTAAAACCTACGCCGATGGATGTTCACTACTAATATTGGCTAATTTATATACTTAAAAAAAAAAATAATAGAATGCTGTAGGAATATTCATTTGTTACGATTATATAGTTTTAGTTATAATGACTGATGCGATTTTTTCATTGATGCAAATGTATATATTAACATTTTTTTTTACTCGCGTACTTTAATCTGTCAATTATAATTTCACAGACAAGATCACAATAACCCATTTTTTAATTCTGTACCAAAATTCTGTTCTCTTTGGTACCTGCTAAAGAACTTTAATATTCATAAGACATTTCTCTACTCAACTCTAATAATTTCAAAAAGAGAACGTCAGCCTATTTGATTTTAAAGCACGCTACTGTTCACTGAAATTACTTGTGTAAAAATTTAATTTAACCAATCAAGACGCCATGACCATGACCATCTCCATCATGTTTTTTTTTAATAAGTAGGTCAGTTTTAGTTGAACAAAAAAGGTACCTAACATCAAAAATAAAAATTCATAGTGGGGAATGACCATTAAAGTAAAAAATGTTTTTCTGAGTTTTGCTCGTATAAAAAGTATTGAATGCAATAGTTACACAATTATGTCTTAAAATCGCAAGCCTCGTGACCTAAACGCGGTACTCGACTTTAAGAACCTTCATTGTGGAACGGTTGCATAAAATACTATTTTTTTATACTCGCATACCGTAATCTGTCAATTATAATTTCACAGACCAAATCACAACAATGCACTTTTTAAACCTGTACCAAAATTCTATACACTACGGTACCCGCCACTTTAATATTTCATTAGACAACTCTCTACTCAACTTAAATGACTTTCAAAAAGAGACCACACTACTGTTCCCTGATTGGTTGAAAATTACTTGTCAAAAAAATTTACCAATCACAAGGCACCCGCCATGACCATTGCTATCATGTTTTGTTTTATAGGTCAGTTTGAGTGGAACGAAAAAGGTTACATCAAAAATAAAAAAAAACGGCAAAAAAAAGTTACCAAGTATGGGAGGCTCACTCAAATATTTATTTTATTATGTTTTAGTACTTCTTGTTACAGCGGCCCCGTTTTTACCTTTTGGGTACGGAACCCTAAAAATTATTATCGCAAGATGCTTACTGGTAGCACATGTATATTTCATTCTTCTGGAACACTGGTTGTCGAACCCTTGTAACTCCGGCATTTCATTGGCACTTGTAGTAGCATCTTTGGCTTATTTGTGCTCCTGCGAGGGTAGCATATCTTGACGCGAAAGACGCGATTTCGCTTGTCGCGCGACTTAGAGTCACCTGTCTTTCACGCAAAGTATTGATATGAAAGTGACAGGTAGTATTAGTCGCGCAACAAAGAGTCGCGAGTCACAGTTATGCTAGACAAGCTGATCTGACAGAATATACAGTAGTACGTATTATTCATCTGTGGAATATACAGCCTGTTAGGAAGTTACCTACTTCTAGTTGCGGATTAATTACACGAATCAGACCATTGATAGGTACAAAGATTAAAGATTAGAGAAAAATTGAAAATGAGTTACTTGGTGGAAGAGACCGGGAATCGAACCCGGTACCTCTAGATTGGCGGTCCAGCGCGTTAACCACTTCGCTACCCTAATTCCCAGGCAAGCCAACGAATTTTACCTTATGCTTTGTGTCGGGATCGAATAACTCAACAAATACAACAATATTTCAACAATTGATTAGGTTATTTATACAGTGAATGTTATAAGTCTGTTGAACTACTTTATTTCGGCTTTCGAATTTAATTCGATTAAATAAGACCATTACACTCACCAAAGTACCCTATTGTCACGTGATCGCGACAGAAGTGCGGACTCCAGTAATGATTAAGCTCTTACTAACTAACTAACAATAGCTATGTACATTTGTACAGCAACGTGTACATTGTGGAATGTATTGGCTGTACGGATCACAAAGCGAAATGTATTGCAATTTCCATGCACGCGCTCTGAAAAAATCGAGTTCAGCGCGAAAAGGCATTTTTCCAGAATTTTTGGCTTCCACAGTAGTGATAGCCGGTTTCATATTGCGTTGTAATAAAGTGTGATTGTATGTCAGACCTTTGCATGGTGACCAGGAATGGCGTGGATAGTTGGCTGCCAGTATAGAATGTCAATAAAATTATTGCCTTATTTGACTTTGTAATTTTCAGTGTTATTTTCACCGTGTTAATTTTTGTATTTTGACAATCCATTTAGGAGCTTCGTTGACATTTTCATCTCAGTTTGTTTAAAATTTTGACATGTAATTATTTTATCTTTTTTATAATTAATTCCGCTGTTTTTATTATCAATGTCATCATATTTTACCTCTTAGTATTCATAAATGAGACGATCATAGTATTTTAAGTGCATGTAAATTGACTTAGTGTAATTTATATTGACATTTTATATTATGAAATAAATAAATCTAATCTAATCCAATCATATTTTAAGGCTGACAGAAGCGGAGCGGTGAAAATGAACCAATCAGGCCGTGTCTTTGCGAAGCCCAAAAGAAATGCATTTAAGTCTAAGGGATGCGATTAGTCCATTTTACACATCTCTGCTCCACTCCACTTCTGCGGAAAGACAGCCTTACTGTACATTTGACAAATAATTTGTACCTAGCAGTATAATTTTAACGTAACTGCAACTGGTGAGCTGTCTTAGGGTTACGAAGCATGGCATGGATTAGCGCTGGAGGGGAAGATCCACTTTGGTTTGATGCGCTCAAAAAGTTATAATTTTATCTTTTTTGAGGGTCGCGGAAAGTCGATGGATGCGATCTGCGCAGGAACGCACTTCAGTGAGCTATAGGGGAAGACCTTGTTCTGCACAACGTCTGTGGCTGATATATAGATAGATAGATACTTAATAATCGTTTTGTGTGCTGCTTGTCCACGATAGTGAAAATATATTAATTATTTGGTGCATGATGTAGGTTGTTACATACTATCTATCATACATATCTACATACTATCTATATACTATCATGTATAGTCAGTTCGATCTCTAAGATCAAATGTATTTTTCTCAAACATGCTCGGAAATGTTTCACTTCCCATTTGAAAATAGAATACGCAAAAAGCCTCATTTTTACTAATGAAATAAAAAAAAAGAATATTCGCTCCCTCGGGGAAAAATAAATGTATGAAAACCCATTTTCACCCGCTTCCATAACTTTTTAAAATTTCATAGGTACTGTACATAAATTGAAATCGGCGTAGAACAAATCTCATACAGACATGACAACCACACGTTTAACATTAAGTAGCATTCACACATTCGCAAACTTTGGCAAGCTGATCAGATTGGACTTTGTTTCTAATTGGCGCCCGACTACATCCAACGCCATTCGAGCGGGCGAATAGTCAGCTGATGGAATCAGGAACGTGTAAAGTATGTTTAACAGTTCGTGCAAGTTTTGTTTTTTTTTTAGATGTCAGAAGAAAAAAGTAAGTTTAGGCGGTAAAATTACAATTTTATTTAATTGCTATTTACTCGAAAATCATTTACGCGCATACGCTCAGTATGCGCGTAAATGATTTTCGAGTAAATAAATAATGCTACCTACTAAATTAAGAGATAAATATTATCAAGTGTACGACCAATTTATGTTATGGAAAGAAAGCAAACATGCAAATTCGTTTTCTACACGAACCTGACAACATTTTGAAAAGACAATCCGATGGTTATAAAAGCAAGAAATTTAAGGTTTTGACTGGAGAAAATGTTGTCAATTTTTTAAAGGGAGCACCAGACGCTACTTGGCTGTTAAGGTAAAAGTTTTATCATAAAATGTACCTATTTTGAACTGGTTATTTTTGTTTTAGTTAAGTGTGTGCTTTACTGTAATTCAATATATTTTCTTTACAGGTTGCCCTTATCATGGGACTAAACGGAGGAGCGAGCCGCAGTTAACAATTTACAAATATTACCATGGAAGACATCGAAAGCCACGACCAATCTATGATTGTCAAATTGTGCGACACTAAAACAAAACTTTACCGAGTATTTGTCATCCGCGGTGAATACCTCAATATCGTTCGAAAATATATACATAGAACTTCGTACCCCAAACACTAGTATATGAATCGATTTTTCTTAATTTATAAGGAGGGAAAGTGTACGCGGCAGCCTATTGGAAAGAATAAAACAAACATATACCTCTACTTTGTGTACTTAAATGATTTATTAAATTACTTGTTATTTTGCAAGTGTATTTTCATTATTTCCTCACATAGTTTGAGAAAAGCACTATATAAACCTCGGCGGAAACGGGGATTGCCTGACTCGCATCTTTTGCAAGCCTCGCGATGCTCGGCTTGCAAACCACCTCGTCAGGCAATCCCCTACTTTCCGGGCCTCGGCAATAATGTACTATACTTTGGCAGAAGGAACAAACGACAGTATAACTGTAAGTTTAAGGTTTTGTTCACTTCTACCAGTTTGACATAATTTGATCTTAGAATTCTGAATAGACTCTAGGATACGAAATAATGGGTATTGGCTGGGGAGCATACTCTGCAGCGTAGCCACCTAGAACTCATAGATAGAAATAATATTAGCTATGTTATTTATAAGGAAATTAATGTACGAATGCTGTTTATTGCATTATGGTAGCGCCGCGCCGCGGCAGAGTAGCAGACTTCCAGTTAACTATCTATCTACATATCTATCGTGGGTCTGTTAAACTGAACTCTCATACTTGGTTGGTTGTATAGCTGAACACCGTCAATCAAATTGATAATGTTACGCCGGTAGGTTAGATCAAAAACTTCGAACGTCAATTTCAGTGCTTTAGAGGCGTTTTCAGCAGGCTGAAAAGTCATTTCAGACCGTTTCAGGAGTTGCTCTATCACATACCAAAAGATCAAAATTTCACCCAAGTTGCCGTCGTTTTCAGGCGCCTGAAACATGTTTTCAGTCCGTTTCAGGGCACCCTCTATCAGATGACGCCATAACCTGAAAACCCGTTTTCAGGCGTTTTCAGGACCCCTTATGGGCCTCTGAAGCACAAATCGTTATATGGCAAAATATCCGGTAGGAGTGACAGAGATAGCACTACTAGAAAGAGATAGCTATACTCGGAACATTCGAGAAGTGTGTGACAGAGATAGGACTACTAGACAGAGATAGCTATACTCGGAACATTCGAGAAGGGAGTGACAGAGAGTGCACCATTAGAAAGAGACATATATGGCCTCGAATGTTCTCGGCCGTCGCGCTGGACCCTACTACTCGTAGAATATTCGCGATTAATGTAGACAACGCATCGAGAAAGCGGTTCCGCGGGATATAAAAAGGCACCGGCGGCCGGCGTGAGTTAGTTACATTTTAACTGCGATCGAATGCGAGTAAAAGGATATTCGGACAGAAAGACTGTTAAGTGATTAGTGCGCTTTAAGTACAGTTCGTGTGAATAGTGAGTGCGTAATTTGTGTAACAGTGTGTTTGTTTTAATTAGTGCATTTTTAGTACAGTTCGTGTAAATTGTAAGTGCGTAATTTTGGTAATAAAGAGTGTGTTTTCATTTGTGGATTAATTTGTGTTTTTCTATCATATACGAACCCCACGCTCGTAACAATAACTTAGTTAATCGTTTATCCATTACTAAAAAAAGTCAGTATTGAATACGAGTTTCTAAATTGCAACAAAAATATGGTCCGTCTGGAAACCTTACAATTTGAAAGATGTTGAAAAAAAAATCCTCCTACCTTTTTAAATGTGTCAGAAAATATTTTACTCACCAAAAAAAACACAGCCTTCCAATTTCCTCTAGGAAATAAGGCTCTTCGTATCCGTATGCGAGAGTATTTACGATACAATATGAATGAACAGTAACGTTACTTCATGCCAAATTGTTTTCGTGATTGAGAGAGTGAAAGTAAACATTTTGAGATGTTTGATATGTCAAAACAAATCTGACCCTATGAAAATAAGGAAAAGATTCTCGTGGCTTTCATCTTCAGGGTTCTTGGAATTCAAATTATGAAAGTATACTCAAGAGCAAACATTCTAGGTCACTAACCCTACGTTCGCCGATTACTCAAAAACGGCTGCTCCGATTCGGAAATATTTTTTGTGTGAACAAGTGCAGTTTCTAGTTGATCCCATTATGATCAATGTCATCATAGGTATAGTCATATCTGGTAAAGTCGAGGAAACTGGAAATATTACGGGCAGTTTTGATTTGGGTATTTTCTCTCTCGGAAATCATTGTTTGGCGACATAAAGCTTCGGTGGAGTCGATTATTATTTCAGAAAAGAGCGTTTTCTAATCAAACTGTGCTTAAACTACTACTTTTCCGCACTAGTGCTTTTTACTCTTAAAATTCTTAAATATTTTTATCTGTGTCTGACAGTCCGTCGCAGAGGTTTTAATCTATATTAGTGAAATACCCATTATTATTAATATTTTTATATATAAAAGTATACCATAAAACCAATACTTCATTAAACACGTTATTAATCACATAATTACATAATTTTAAATACTTATGTACACGCGCTCGTCGCTCGTGCCATTTTGACATAAGACGAATATTGCTTTTTGCACATGTGCAGTAGTAAATTATGTCGAGCGCAATCTACAAATAACCCTGCCATTTTTACTCATAGCTTTTTTATTTCGAAGTCGAACTGTGCAAATCTGCTAAAAAATAATATCGAATGCAATTGATTGTTATTCAAGAAGTAAAAAAAAATTACAACAGCCTCTTACTGGACAAATCCAAAGCAATATACTTTCTTTCCAAAATGCAAGCAGACATTGTAAGTATTTAAGTATTTTTCATTTTCTCGGACTAAAATTTTGTATAAAACGCGTGTGTAAGATGATTTCCGACTCGTGTTTATTTAATCACCCGCTCGTACCTCACTCGTGAATAAAAATTACACTCATCTGAAATCACCTACCTTACACCCTTGTATCATAAATAACTTATTTTTCATTTTATATTTGATTCAAATCAAATTACCTTTTAAAGTCCAATTTATTTGTGGAAGCTTGCTGCATTATTTTCTTGGATCCTACTTATTTAATTGACCGAGCGAGCGAAGCGAGCAATGCTTACCCAAGGGCGTCGCCAGCCGAAGGTTCAGGGGGGGGCAGGGCAAGTTGACATATATGCAGGGTGGGAAAAAGGAATTGTTGTAAAGTCATGCTAGAGGATAGGAAGTTTCACCAAGCACGTAAATAACGTACTTGCGCCAAAGATGGCCCTGTTCCTAAGATAGCCCACTTCAAAATTTTATAGTTATAAGGAAGTTTGAAGGAATTCAAATTTCGCCCCCATTTGTGGTAAGTACCATAGGACGGTATGGTATATGGTACGGCTATCTTTGTGGGCTATCTTAGGAACAGGGCCGTCTTTGCCGCAAGTACCTTATAGAAAGTGTATTTTGGCTTATAGTCATAAATGTCATTAAAAACCGGCCAAGTGCGAGTCGGACTCGCGCACCGAGGGTTCCGTACAAACACTTTCCATCCCTAAGTGTTTAAGTTAAGTTTGCACCTGGTATGTATAGCGCCCCATATAAATTAGGTGCAAACTTGCAAAGTAAGGTATTAAAAAAAAACTACTTACTAGATCTCGTTCAAAACAATTTTCGTTGGTAGTTTTTATAGTAATGTACATCATATGTTTTTTTCAGATTTTTCATTTTCTTATTTTAGAAGTTAGAGGGGGGGGGACCAACTTTTTTCCACTTTGGAAGCGTCTGTCACGCAAACTATTCGGTTTAGAAAAAAAATATTTTAGAAACCTCGATATCATTTTTGAAGACCTATCCATAGATACCCCACAAGTATGTGTTTGATGAAAAAAAAAAATTTCAATTTCAGTTCTAAGTATGGGGAGCCCCCAATATTTATTATTATTTTTTTATTTTTGCATCAAAATCTTAATGCGGTTCACAGAATACATCTACCTACCAAGTTTCAACAGTATAGCTCTTATAGTTTCGGAAAAAAATGGCTGTGACATACGGACGGACAGACGGACAGACAGACAGACAGACAGACAGACAGACATGACGAATCTATAAGGGTTCCGTTTTTTGCCATTTGGCTACGGAACCCTAAAAATGAGATGGAAACGCGAGCGCAAAAGTTTTGGGAGGACGGTACAAAACGCAGTGAGTCGTAAATCGCGAGCGGAGCGAGCGCGAAAATTTTGGAGGGATACGGTTCATGAATGTGATGAAAACGCGAGCGTAGCGAGCGCGAAATTTTTTGAGAGGCAGGGCCAAAATAAAACCAGATGAAAGCGCGAGCACAGCAAGCGCGAAATCTTTTGAGAGGAAGAGTCAAACAAAACTAGATGAAAGCGCGAGCACAGCGAGCGCGAATTTTTTTAAGAGGAAGGGTTAAAACAAAATCAGATACGAGTATAAAGCGCGAGCGCAGCGAGCGCGAAATTTTTCGTAACCATAACATAAGTTGAAAGACAATAATTCAATACATTTTGATGCAAGTGCAGAATTATCACGAAGCAACGGACCGAGAGATCATGCAACGAGCCGAAAATCTGCTGGACGCGACGAGTAAAGACTCGAGGCTGTCCAGTAGACCTGGTCTACGTTTGTCGATTCAGTTTTGTTTTTTTTTTTCAAAACGGCGTTAAAATTGGGGCTGGAAACGTAAAATATACCAATTTTAGAACAAACTCAGGTCTTCAGCTCAGCGCCACTTGAGTAGTTCTATTTTTTTTGTAGCAATGTTATATTATATGGACAATTCTTCTTTTTCGGTACACTCTACATAGTCTCTACAAAGTGTCACCTGTCAGTGAGACACGTCGCTACTCGTTTCGTAGAGTCACTTTTCATGACCTTTACTGACGGTAGCCGATACACTGGCGATCTCATCAACGATCTCCCTCTAGCCCCTGACTGGACTTCTACTCTCCTAATTACATCCATTTTGTGGAGGAGTTGGAATGGATTGGAATTATTGGAATTATTACTTACTGAATTCATTTGAGTTTCGATGTGCAAGTATGATCCATCAGACAAGTCAAGTGACTGGACATATTTTTGGATCTCTAGGGGGGGGCAGCTGCCCCCCCCTGCCCCCCCTTGGCGACGCCCATGTGCTTACCGGTTTCAGCTTCGCCAACAGTTTTTCTTATGTACGGATGTTCGGATGTCCATTTGTCTAGATTTCCGGATGTCCATTTGTATAGATTTCCGGCTGTTGGCCGCATTTCTCAGCCGATTCTCGTAAAATTTCACTAGTTCAATAATTTCATGTTAGTGACCCGGAACATTTGCTGTTGAGTGAACAATCCCTGAGGAGCTCGCGTGATAACGCGCGCAATGAGATGTTTCACGCCGACGCCCGAATTAAATCTTAAGCAAGGCTTACCTCGCGTACAATCACCTACTTTACCTCAAGCTGAGCCTCATCAAGAGGCACTCTAAACGTGTTATGGCATACAGGCAGTTACGGGGTGGGAAATAACCTTATGCTAATGAAAAATCTTCAGATTCGTATAATAGAAGTACCTCTTGCACTGATTTGCTTTTTTTTTTGCCTGTGTATAGGCATGACGAAATTATAAGAGATTTTAGTGACCCCGAAACTTTATTAAATCATCCTTACTTACACCAGCTAATTCTGTGGGTACCAATATTGTTCAAAATCCGTGTAGCCGTTTCGGTGTGATGAGAGAACAAAGTAAATTTTACCAACAGTTGTCGCCACACGCCCATACAAATCCTGTATCGCTGCCGCTGTCACAGGCGCTGTTACGATCTTTCCTGAATGAAAACTAATATTCAATACAATTCTAGAATTTTATTGCATCAGCTTCGCCAAAATTTGTTTCGTATGTATGGGTGTTCGTATGTTTGAATATCCGGCTGTTCTCGCCTACAGGCCACATTTTTCAACCAATTCTCATGAAAATTTGTGAGTAGGTAGGTTCGATAAGTACCTAAATATATATAGACACAAATCTAATCTAATCTAATCCTTTTTTCGAACTTTGCAAAATATGGGGGTTGAAAACGTACCTAATAGTAAATTACAAACAGCTAAATGGCTGTTAAACAAACTCGCGAGGTCTAAGCTCACAGGATCATTAGTAATAGTAGATGTGAATCGAAGAAGTCAACTCTCAAGCCGGAATCCCCAGTGCTTCGGACAAATACCTATGAGTTTCATAGTATTCTAGTGTGTTGTTTCAAACTAAAAACTAAGGAACTATCTACGGAGTATCCCATCAAAAACATAAATGTGAAAAAATGCCAAGTTCACAAACGGTTTTGCTAATAAATGAAGTGAGAACTAACTGAAATCCAAGTTCTTTCAAAGCTCCTTAGATCCGAACCATCATAAATTTTCGTTCGTTTCGTTTCGTTAAAAAAAATTCGTCAGTTACTTAAAATTATTTGTTATTTATATGTTATTTGCAGGCTACTCAATAGTGCGATTTGGCAAGTTTTCTCTTTCTTCTTATTTCTCTAGGTACTTGATTGATCTAATCGTAAAGCTAGTTACTTCCTTGACTTAACAATACCTTAACCTCGACACTCTTATTTGAATACCTACTTGACTAGATATATTTGCTTTTAGTTTGATTGATTACGTTCTACCTACTGCAAGATTATACTTGGTGGGCAAAAAAAATTTTTAACAAAAAAAAGAACCGACTTCAGTTAAACTAAAAAGCCGAAAATAACCCGTTCAAGTACAGATTACATTTGACTCACCCTTTGAAATCGATCCCAAACCACTCAGTTCTTATATTTATATATTAAAGTTTACGTGAGGTTTGGCACCGACTTCAAAGGGTGAGTCAAATGTAATCTGTACTTGAACGGGTTATTTTCGACTTTTTAGTTTAACTGAAGTCGGTTCTTTTTTTTGTTAAAAATTTTTTTTTCGCTTTTTAGTGATTCGTATAAAATACTTATGGCGGGGTGATCAGGGAGGTCTTGAAGGCATGCATCTCGTTTGAATTATCTCCTAACTCCTAACCGTTAAGGAGTTGTACCTTCCATCATCAGTTCAGCATTGGAAGATGATGACTACCGTATGCAAATACTTAAATAGTTTTAGAAAATATATGAAAAATATTATGAGTGCCTATAAAATTTCAGGAATGTCTTCGATTCCTCATGGATCTCGTCATCCGATCTTCACCAAAATTTTATGGGACCAACCTTGAGATGTCTATTCATAAACCTAAAAAGAATTTTCCAAATCGACTCATAAATGACGGAGTTATGAGGTAACAAACATAAAAAAAAAAAAAAAAAAAAAAAAAAAACATACAACCGTACTGAGAACCCCCTCCTTTTTTTGAAGTCGGTTAAAAACTAGGCTAGGTCACGCACGGCCGGTTTGCCGGTGTGTGAACTTGGCGAACACCCTCTCTGTCTAGATCAAGTTACGTTGAGCTTACGATCGCCTCTTGAAATAGTAGTAACCGTTTGGGGAGCATTTCACTTTCCCGGATTTCATTTTTCATAAATGTATCACTTGCCATAATTTTCATTTGCCATAAACTTTTTATTTCATAAATCAGAATCTCTTCGGGATTTCTTTAATACTATTCATGGAGAAATCATTAGGTTAGGTTAGGTTTGTTTTATGAAAATCCCGAAAAGTTTCAGCTTACAGAGAAAAATAGATTTATGGCAAGTGATAGATTATGTTATGACATATGAAATTCGGGCAAACGATAGAGATGGTTCTCTATCGTTTGCCCGAATTTCATATTCGTTTGTTCGGTTTTCCCTTTTGTTCACCAATATAGACGGATTCTTATTACAAATGCTAAAACATGTTTTTTTATCGGCGCTAGGTTGTATACGACAAGCACTCTTTTATTTTTTTGTTTCAAATGTAAATATATTCATCTCCTCCGGCGGACTCAGGCGAGTATCCACCCGGTAAGTTGAAATCGTTCACGAACCATATTTTAACTCCTGCGGACCACCGGTGGTCCACGGACCACTGGTTGGGAACCATTGCTGTAGACGATCCGCACCGCATTCAAAAAAAATACCTGAAGAAAAAAAAAGAATCGTAAGAAAAGTGTTAATGTGCTTGCTGTCAATAAAAAGGGATTATTATGCAGTCCTGAATTTGTTCCGAGGCCGTCGGGCGAAATCACACAGAATACTGAAGAGATGTGCGCGGAATACTAATGTTTAGGCGGAATACTTTTTCACAGCTTAATTTTTTCAAGCCCTCGAGGATGAATTAGGGAAATTTTGTGCCAAAGCTTTTATCTCACATGTGACGACTTTTTTTGGATGCATGTTTTTTATTTCCGGCGATTGTTGGTTATTAGTTTCAGTACAGTTGCATTGATGATGTTATAATATGATATCGCATTGCGGGGATCATATTATTTTTTAAATAAATTAAACAAAAAGAAAGCTTTTAGATTATAAAATAGTTGGATAGTTCAGTTAGACTAATTAGTATAGTAATTCATTAGATTTTTTTTTACCTACTAGTTAAGGAGCTTTGATCATTTTTATGAACATGCCAGTTGCAGCAGGCCTAATACACAACATCATTCCTCTAAAATAATTAAGTTAATTGCTGTGACCTTGCAGGGTGCATATTATGATGTTTATTGTAATATGTGTGTGTCGGAGACGGTCATGAGTATGGAAGCTCAACGAAACCGGCGCGCCATTGGAAGGCGACAGTAGCGCCCACTTGAACCTGTTTTGGCGCGCTAGACAGAGTCTAGGCGGTTCACTCTCAGCGAACGCCCACCAGTCCCACCACACTTCACTTTGGGTCACCATCGAGTGCACTACTGCCTTGGAACTGTCCCGTTTCGTTGTGCTATGCCATTATATTATATGCTATAGATTAGAGTCAGTGAATTAAGTTAATTCAGGAATACAGTGTTAATTTAATAAAAACTATTCTGTTCGAGACTTCGATTACCTAGCTTACAGACTGTAGTGTTGCTATCCTTATCTCGTGCGCATACGTCAGACCAACGGAGTGGGGTTACTTGCTACCCGACCCTTGCCGAGACTGGCGGTGTGTTGTCAAGCATAGTGACCATTGACCTAATGATAGTGACCTATATAAACAGCTGTACTGTGCCTGGCATAGGGTTAGGTATACTACAAGTGGCGACGAGGACAAAAGTGAATAGAAAACTAATTACGCCTTCAAAAAAAAAAAAAGAGAATAGGCGGGAACACGACAAAAGCAGTCTAACGTGTACTTGCACAGTAAATGTATAATAAATACAGGGCAAGCTCGATAGTGATATGATACATTGTCATTGAAGTTAATTTATCCAAGTTATAGTTTCACTAATAACTGTGGAACAAAAGACATCTACCTAGTGGGTAGCGGTGCACTGCTCAACTATCCCAGTACAGGGATCGACTCGTAACCAAGTTTTAGTTCGTAATGGGTCATTCGTTTAAAAAATTACGGTTATTGCACATTTGCGAATAACTCCTGGCGAATCATGCAGTTTTACTTACTTATAGATATTATTTTTGTCCGATATTTACTAACGGTATTAATGTCTAATATTTTTACCGGAAATGCGTCGATACCGCGACTCGTATATAATAAAAGATGTGTAAACCATAATAATTATGTACCTACCTAGGCACAATAAGGAGGTATTGTTTAATAAGCGCAACGTATCTAAGTACCTATCTACTCGCGCCTACAACGTAAAATTAATGCAATTGTACAGTTAAAAACCATTGGACAACATATAATAAATAAGAATAATAATAATAAAGTGTGATAAAATGTTATATTAATTATGAAAAAACGATCTGACTTAGAAGTGCAAGTTTAGAGTCATTTATAATAACGGCTTGTAGGTAGATATATTTGAAAGTTTGCTATAGCAAAATTACTCAAGTAAACTAGCTTTAGTAAACAGTTCAGTTGTCAGAAACATTATCATTAATTATAAATAGACCTCGGTTGCTTCTAACGGCATTTGAGGCAGATTAGATCGGGTGCAGTATAAATTGTTTACGGGGTTGATAAATAGGTAACTAACTAACTACATTGTAATAATACCTTGCGCTGCGGGGTCAATATGTATGAAAGTAAACATTGAAGTGTTTAATGTTTATTTCACTTAGTTATTTACGGGAACGTAATATGTATGATGAAATATCCGTGTAGGTATATGGGTTTATGAGTGGTTAAACTGTATGATTGGTGTTGTAAATAAACTTGTAAGCAGAGTATATTGTACCTGGTCATTTAATTGGCAAGAATAAAATGTTTACTAGTCATTATGGTATACTGATCATTCAATTGATGAATAAGACAACATGGTCGTGTACACCTAGCAACTGAAATCAAAAATGTTGTGTCATTTAATTGACATATTGTTTTAACACTTCTAACATTGACCAAGGTCATGGTATAGCAGTAGTTAAGCGGTCGTTAAAACGACTAATGGCTAAAGGGCCAGTACGAACATTAAATTGTTTAGCAAGCGGTTAGATGAATGCTCCGCTTGAATCATTTGATTGATTGGTTCCGGGACGCCCCAAAAGTACCCATGGCAGCCATAACTTTGGAAAAAATCCATTGCGAAAGCGAGACCTCTTCGATCGGTCTGAGATGGAAGCGTTCGAAACGAGCACTCCATGTCTATTTGGAGGTGTCAGCTATCACAGATAGCCAAAAGAAGAGAGCAAGCCTCTTGCATTTCGGAGGAATTGAGCTCTAAGAATTATATTACAATATCCCTGGAGCGGACGCGGAGCCAGGTGTCGGCACAGATGTATTTGGGATAGCCTTAGCAAAATTCGATGATAACTTTGCCCCTGCAAACAAAGTACGGTCTATGAACGCCACGTATTCCGTTTGATGAAACAGGAACAGGACGAAAAGTTCGAGAAATTCCTTGTACGGCGGCGACAAGCCGATAAATGCAATTATAAAGATGAATATGAACACATCATTGATCAGATCACGGAAAAATGCCTAACAACAGTTACGTACAAATAAAAAATAAAAAAACTATTAAAACACAAGTTTTCGGTTGCTAAATGTAAGATAATTTTATTGTGGGTTGTGTATATTAGTCACGGGGTTCGTGCTGAGGCCTACCCACGACATGAGGCTGAGGCCTACCCACAATGCACCACTGGGTGGAAAGTTGCTTAAATAAATAAGAAAACGGGCAAAGTGTATTATTTTGAATATTAATTAGTAGTTGTGCACTCGAGGAATATGAATATTTAGTAGTTTAGCGTTATTCTCGAATGGGTCGTGTTACTAATCTTCGACTACGCAGTGGCGCAGTGGATGACTTATCACAATATAATAATTATGAACAAATTGGGAAAACGATTGGACTGCCTAGGCGTCTATTTAATTTACACGACTTTTCATTTGTGCGTGCGTAATTGAATACGCTACTTAATACTTTCCTATGGAGTGGGCTTGATTGTTCTGAATTCCAAAATATATTGACGGGTTAAATATTATAGTGTGATAAGCTTAATTTGTCTTTATGTTGAAAATGTATTTTTTTGGAATAATTATCTAGAGTATCTTGTATAGTTGATAAACAGTATAAACATCCAGCTCAAGGGTTGTGCATTAATAGGTACATATGACACGTATAGGTGCATATGTCACATGTAGTCAATTGGGTATAACAAAATCAGTAATTAAATAACAGCAGATACGTCTTGAAAGGTATACTTTAATATAGGTATAGTATTTGATAGGCCAAACGGGTTTAAAAGTGATATGGAAGACTCATAAGTGCAAAGTCATTAGTCAATATGATAAGCTCTGACTGTATTGTTACTGGAAACTAATAGCTTTATGTCAGGGGTCAATTTGATTTATTTATTTATTTCAAATAATTACACAGCTTTACAGTTAGTACTAATGCACTGTGAATTACAAGAATAATTTAACATAACATGTTACATATTAGGTAGATTCAATTACTGAAAAATTACATCCATCCATCGCCTTACAGTACCTTAAACATTCACGACACACAATTATCCAGCTACTTCCAAAAAACGTCCAAATCCGATGCTGATGCGAGAAGCGCATTAAGTTCTCGTAAGGCTCGAACTAGAGGAGAGTTTTCCGCGCTATGGTTCGCGCCTCAGGAGCGGCCAACAGTAGCCGGCAGCGTGGGCGAAAATTGAACCTCGATTTAGAAGGGACGAACAATCGGATAACCTGACTGACCAGCTCTGGACAGTCAGAACATCCTCTAGTCAGCACATAATTTCGTCTAACCTCGAGGGAATAGATTGATAGACCACGCTGAATTGCCAATATGATAGGCTAAGGCGTTATGAGGTCAATTTGATAGACCATGCTGGATTGCCAATATGATAGGCTAAGACTTTATGAGAGGTCAATTTGATAGACCACGCTGGATTGCCAATATGATAGGCTAAGGGGATTGTTAAAGCAAGCGAAAGGCATTATGAAACGTCTATTTAGTAGACTGCGGGAACCAAACTATTCGTAAGAAAGATAGTAAGGCTTAACGGCTAAGCAAATACAATTGCATGGAAGGTCAATTTGAAATACCATATGTATTAAACCTTCCTTTAAATTTATATTAAATAACTCAAAGCGTTCATAAACTGGAGTATGTGATTTTGAGACTCCCATTAAAACTTGAATATCGATGGCTTCGACGCGTCGATTAAATTGAAATATACTGTGCTTTAAAGCTTTCATTCAATTGGAAAAGGCTGTTGTTTTAGGACTTCCATTAAATTGGAATATCTCAGGTATCAGAGGGCCGGTAACATGGGAATATGACGTGTTCTTGACTCCCATTCAATTGGGATACTCGACGATGTCTCAAAGCCTCCAGTCAATTGGAATTGATTGACAACCTTAATTGAATTGAAAATAATAGTTTGGTACTTCAAATGAATGCCTGGATAAAACTGTAATAGTTTGACATCATTTTTAAATTGTCAAAAGTGGCATTTAAAATGAATGCCTATATTAGGTGGGATTGTTTAACAACCTCCATTATATTGGAAAAAGTTTAGTATTTCGAGTAAGAGCTTCCATTAAGTTCGAATCGTTTGAAAATATTAAGTAAATTGACAATAGTCCGGTATTTCAAACGAATGCATCCCTCAGATATGAATTGTTTATCAACCTTCAATTGAGAATGGTCTGGTATTACAACTAAATGCCGGAATTAAATTGGTATTGGTATACCACTGATTTAAAACCTTGACCCAATTAGAAATGTGGCGGTTTAAAAACCTAAATTCAATTGGATTTGCAATTTAGTTTAGTATCTCATCTCAAATAAGTGCCTTCATTAGGTAAACAGGAATCGTTTCACAACATTATTTAAATTGCCAATGATGGTCCTGTATTTCAAATGAATGGCTCCATTAAACTGGAATTATTTATCAACCTTATATTGAGAATGATCTGGTATTCTTAATTAATGCCGCAATTAAATTGGAATTTGTTTATCTGTGATTTAAAATCTTGATCGAATAGGAAAAGACGCGGTTTCAAAATCTCAATTAAATTGGACTTTAGTTGCAATTTCGAAAATTTATTTGGATTCTCATATTCTTTTGAATGGTATATATCGTAATTTCAGATGACAAATTATAATGATGACTTTAGTGAGAATATTGAACTCGCGAGAGTACATGATGACGTGTAAAGCAAGTTAGCTACTTAGAATAGAATAGAATAATTTTTATTTTACCAAAAGAAACATTTCTACATTTAACATAATTTAACAGTGACTTCCACACTAGGCACAGCCTGTATCGTGGAAGTCGTATCATACACATCAGGTTCGTTAAGAATGCGGCTATAGACATGCCTTAAACAAGAAATTAAAATTAACAAATGAACAGTACTATGATAAATACATATATACTTCAGTTTCAGTTTCATGGAAAAAACATTTTTGAAGATGGTAAAAGGGGGAAAAGAGCAAGCTATAGTCCTTAAGCGCTTGACAAAGTGGTTGTTGTGAAATAATTATCCAGATAAGGCTACATGTCACAATTCTTAAAAAATTTAGAATGAAGTGACAAAGTGGTTGTTGTGAAATAATTATCCAGATAAGGCTACATGTCACAATTCTTAAAAAATCTAGAATGAAGTGTATAACCCTTGTTTTGTATAATTCATTTATTTTTCAAATAAGTTACACAATATTACAGTAATATAACCTACATGCTTTGGAACTACAAAAACACATGCAGACCAAACTTAAAACTAGTTAGATTTAATTCAATAAGCGCCTTAATGGCTTAAGCGACATAATGGCGTGGCTCCTTTGCTTTGTTTGACCTCTGGCATAGCTGCCATGTGCGACTATTTCTCGCGCGAGATATTTGCCTATCTCTTGTAGCTGTGCAGTGGTGTGAGGGAATGACGGCTAGCGCTGTCGCGCGACGGGAACCGCGAGGCGTGGTTATGCTAGACAGGCTGGCGTAGGATTAGGCAGATAGTAGCAGCCTGTAGCGGCTGGGACACGCGTAGCTCAAACGAGCTGAATTGCACGTAGTGACAGGTCTGAAGTGGTACACCTTCATGTCCTGGTGGGACACGGTGTCGCAATCCCAAGAACTGAATTAACCGGCTCGCCTGTGCCACTTAGTCTTGCGGGGCACCAACCGCGCCTTGCTCTTCCTTTCCACCAGTGCGACTCCCTCCCTATCCACATTGGTGTGGGAGAACTTTTCCTTATCGCGAACCCGTACGGGGCTGGTTAGCTGCGACAGACTAACCGGCGACTACAGCATATTGCACGCTGAAGCGACTTCGTATTGGTATCCTTTGTGTATCCTCGATGTATCCTCTATATTGTTGTGTCAACAAGGTTCGCGGCAAGTTTATATTGCAAAGCTAGTTCTAAATCAAATGAGATCACAAATTAAACTATTAACCGGTCTAGATAACATAAAACAAGACTGATTAAATACTTTATGGGTTTTGAGTGAAACAACCTTTTTATTTAAATAGATAAACATTCACATATTATTATTTATACGATCACCAATTAATCTAATTTTAATTAAAATAAAAAAGGGATGTAGTGTTGCTATCCTTATCTCGTGCGCATACGTCAGACCAACGGAGTGGGGTTACTTGCTACCCGACCCTTGCCGAGACTGGCGGTGTGTTGTCGAGCTAAGCTGTACTGTGCCTGGCATAGGGTTAGGTATACTACACAGACCTCTGTGCCAGGAACTGTTATTTTATGTGTCGTTGTTTAAGGAATACATCAAGTTGATTGTGTCTTACGTGTTTCATCTTGCTCGAACTACCTCCTCGTCCACAACTATGTCGGATAGCTCAATCTAATGTAGTGCCACACACCGCACCGGCCATCCAACCCGATCCCCGACAGTATGTGCAATAAAAAGTTTGAGTTTGAGTTTGATTTTAATCTACCAAGGCAGTAGTATTTTTGGTTTGTAAAAGGAGAAGTTTTATATCGGTACTAAGAGTTATTGAGAATATTTTATTTGTTCTACTGACAATAAATAAAGTTGAAATTTAAGAAGGTGTATATGTAATTTGCGAATTAATACGGGGGATGTTTGAAAGTTTATACATATAATTTTCTACAAAATGTATAAAATATTTAGTGAGTATAAAAATTGAGAATGTTTATATGTATAAGTAAAGTGCTAATAAATCTGTTTTTTTTTTACCCGCCTGTGGCATGGTTCAAAAACGTCGTATTAAAAATTTGTCATGCTCATGACTACTAGAAATAAAATTATGTAATAGTATTTTATGCAACAGTTGTATAAGAGGGGTTAAATAATGCAAGTGGCATGGGTGTGTGTGGGTGTGTCTACCTGCAAGAGCCCAAACTTGTTATGTTTCGATAATTTTCAGTTTTTCTTAAAAGACGTAGCAGTAATGTAATAATTCAGTATGTATTTGGAATCAGCTCATGAAGTTCTTTCATTAAATACCCTGCATGATAGGATTCGGAACGCAAAATTTCAAAATCCCCTACAAAAAATGTATGACGTGATAACCTCCTTCCTGCACTAAAACCCAAGGAGGCTCTCCTTCTTAAAAATGTTTTTTGGGTTCAGAACGTTCATCCTGCCAAAGGAAACCTTCTGATCATCAAATGCCGTATAATGAAGCGAGCAACGGCCACATTTTTTCAAATTATTTAAAACTGTGTGAATGTAGAGCTGTTTATTGGTAACACGAAGTATTTCATATAACGTTCGTTTAGAACACATTAAATTGACGACGCGTTTGGCTCGGTTTGTAGACACCTGCCTACTGAGCCGGCGGTCCCGGGTTCGAATCCCGGCCAGGGCAAATATTTGTGTGATGAACTCGAATATTTGTGCTTGGGTCATGGTTGTTCTATGTATTTCAGTATATATTTATCTATATAAGTACGTATATCGTCGTCTAGTACCCATAACACAAGCCTTCTTGAGCTTAATTTGGGACTAGATCGATTTGTGTGAGGTTGTCCGATATTTATTTATTATTTATTATTATTATTTATTAAATATTTTATACATATATATAGTTAAATGAATTTCTGTAGTTTCTCCAAGGAATGCTTTTTGGCGACATTATAACATCTATTAAGAGTGCTTTTTTGGGCAGTAGACTATAGATTTTTCCAGACTTAAGTAATGTGTGTCTTTATATTAGAGTTGGTAACTATATATAAATGACAGAAAAAGTAGGTACTGGAGTAGAATGCAGGTTCTTGCAGTCGAGTAGGTACCGCGTTTAGGTCACGAGGCTTGCCGAGTGGCCTAAGTAAGGTACGAGATTTTAAGACCTAGTTGTGTAACTATTGCATACAATAATACGTTTTTCTTCAAATTTGGATTATAACTAAGTCTTTAAATACCACATTTCGTTTGTTAAATATCAGACAAAATTAGTAAAATCCATATCTTCTAAACTAAAAATGTTTGCAAAGGTTCCGTTAATGCGGAAAATTAACTGTTTGACGGCCGTTCTTAATATTAAGTTAACCGAAGTTTACTTGAAGTCGCCAACAGATGGCGCTAGTAGTATGCGTTTTAGCTTTTGAAAGTTACTTTAATAAATTATTTTACTACATAATTAGGATCCAAAAAATCATATAAAACGCATGCTAACACTATTTCCGAATAATATTACGATTTTTAGTGTTACTTTTAGTTGCAACATTGGTCGCTAGATGGCCCTGTACCGAGTAACAAACTAGCTATTAAGATTTTTCTTGGTTTAATGACGAGGTTGGAGACTCGACGTTTGAATCAGCCTCAGCTACCATAGCTACCTGTATACCTGTACTTATATAGTAATATATAGTTTTTATAAGTACGAGTGGTATTATTTTGGGACCTCCTGGGAGTTGAACATGGTCCTTCGAGCCGGATACGGGATCCAGGAGTAAGCGGCAGGATTCAGGAGCTGACGTCATAGCCGGTTGTGTGAGTGTGTGTGAAGCAAAACTGTGAGTACTTTCATTGTTATACGTCAAACTAGTGAACTGAAAAATTTGAAGAAAAAAAGTAGATGACCTTGGAACTTAGAAAAATTAGTGAATCTTGGACTTAGAATAATTTAACTTCATCGACTTAGAAAAATTCTCTCAAGTTTGGAACGACGGGGAATCCATGCCCGAAATCCGTCAGAGTTTAAAACACTTAGAAAAATTTCGATCGTTCAGGACTTAGAATAATTTTGCTGATTTTGGACTTAGAAAATTTTCGATGAATATAAACTTATAAAATTTTTTGGTGATTTTGGACTCAAAATAATTTCAACAATTTGGACTTGTAACAGAATCTATAATACACGATGGATGGAAATATGAGAATCCAGAATAATTTGAACGAGCGTATACAAAGGGCCAGAGACAACTTCAAAAAGTCTCCTAAAGAGCGCCTTCGGTCCTCTGATTACCTGAGTACTCGGTTAGAGGCGTTGGAAGAACTATGGTCTCAATTCAGTTTAACGCATACACAAATGGTACAAGATACTGATCACACGACTTTCGAAGCAAGTGATTATACATCAAACGAAGTCTATGAGCAAACTGAAGAGTTGTATATCGAGTACAAGTCTGAATTGAAATCAGCACTTACCAAATTGAGTCCAAATGTTAAGCATAATAACACCGACACTGCAGGTGCAGTTAACACTGATAATGCAACGAGCTATTCAAACATACGACTTCCGAAGATAACTATTCCAACTTTCTCAGGATAATACTCAGAGTGGACTACCTTTCATGATTTATTCGTGTCCCTAATCCATAATAATCAGTCCTTAGATGATGTCCAACGATTACATTACCTTAAAAGTCATTTGGTTGGAGAAGCTGAGCAGCTCTTGCGACATATCAATGTCACTCAAGATAACTACTCAAAGAGCTGGGAACAACTAAAAAACCGATACGATAATAAAAGGTACCTCGCAAATCACACGCTGAAGAGACTGTTAAGTCAAAGAAGTCTAACAACCGAGTCATCACAGAGTATTAAAGAATTACTGGATACTACGAACGAGTGCTTAAATGCGTTGAAGAACATAGGAATCGACATCAGTAGTTGGGACATTATCATAATTCATTTAATTTGTTTAAAGTTAGATAATGAAACGAGGAAGCAGTGGGAATTAAAAGCTAGCGAGTCCTCTGATGAATTGCCCACTCTTCCACAATTCAATAGTTTCTTGGAAACTCGATTTCGTGCATTGGAGTTCGTAGAACCTAAAACGTTTAAGGGTGCTACCAGCTCTAATCACAAGAGTTCCAAAGTTTCTGTAAATCCAAAGGTCCACCATGTTACTGCTTTATCATGCGCCTATTGTTCCGAAAATCATCGCATTGCTAATTGTAAAGATTTTGCAAAGGTTGACACTGACACTCGTCGTAATTTTGTCCAATCCAATCAATTATGCTTCAATTGTTTAGGTATTAATCACTCAGTATTTGCCTGCCGTCAATCCACAAGATGCCGTATTTGTAAAAGAAAACATCACTCCTTACTTCATCCCAAAGGTATCACTACAGCGACTGATTCAGTAGTTTCGAATAAATTAGTCGCTGAGAGCGGGGCTGCGCCATCAGCCTCGACAGGTTCATCAGCTCATGGTGAGCCCATTACTACCGAGATAAGAAGCCATTTTTCGACCAGTCGTAGTCAAGTTTTGCTAGCCACGGCTTTAGTTAAGGCGCAGTCGAAATCTGGAACAGGTATACTTCTCAGGTGCTTACTTGACCAGGGATCACAAGCTTCGCTGATCACGGAGTCTGCAGTTCAGCTATTGGGACTGAAGAAGATAGCGCACAAGAGCACAATTTCGGGTTTAGGAAGTGACGAGAGCGCTTCGTTAGCCTCTAAGTCAAGAGTTTCTTTAAACATTCAATCACTTCTGGACCCGAAACTCGAGTTTAATGTTAATGCTTTTGTGTTAAGTAAGCTGACTTCACTCTTACCAGAAAAAAGGGTTGTTGTCGAACTGTGGTCAGAATTCACCAATATTAAGTTAGCAGATCCAGGCTTTGATAAGCCAGACAAAATAGATTTACTCCTTGGCGCAGATATTTATGGCCAGATCCTGCAAGAAGGAATTATCAAAGGACCACCGGGAGCTCCAATAGCCCAAAAAACCTCCTTGGGTTGGATTCTTTCGGGACCTATCCATGTGAATACACATGAATCGGTAGAAAACAAAGGTATCAGCGTCAATCACATTCACCTCAGTGAAAACGAAATTCTGAAGAAATTTTGGGAAATTGAAGCTGATACACCTGCAATGTCGTTGAAAGAAATGTACACAAACGATGAAAAGCGGTGTGAAGAAATATTTGAAGCCACCACAAAAAGAGACAGTTCTGGCCGGTACATAGTCAAACTCCCGTTTCGCGATACAGATCCCAGCTGTAAGTATGGAAATTCAGAAGCTATTGCCACTAAACGCTTCTTGCAGCTCGAAAGAAAATTCGCCAGAGATCCACAGTTCAAGTCGCGATACTCTGAGGTCGTCGAAGAATACCTCAGACTGGGTCATATGGAGAAAGTTCCGATCGACCAGCATGATCCAGATGTCGTATATCTACCTCACCATGCTGTGATTCGCGAAGATAAAACAACCTCGAAATTGAGAGTTGTTTTTGACGCTTCGTGCCCTGGGACGAACGGAGTATCGTTGAATCAAGATTTACTGGTGGGTCCAACTTTACAGGCAGATTTACGTCATATTATCCTGAGATGGCGCCGATATCCAATTTGCCTCGTGGCCGACATAGTAAAAATGTATCGACAAGTGAAGGTCGCCGACGAAGATTCAGACTTTCAACGTATTGTGTGGCGATCAAATTCAGAAGACCCAATTGACCATTTTAGATTGCTGAGAGTCACATTTGGTACGGCTTCAGCACCGTATTTAGCTGTCCGTGCGTTACATCAAGTCGTGTATGACGAAGGAAAGAACTTCCCATTGGCCGCTGAGAGGGTGCTGCATCACTTCTACATGGATGATCTGCTGACAGGATGCAATACTGTGGAAGAAGGAAAGAAACTGTATCAAGAGTTAAATCAATTATTAGCTAAAGGAGGGTTCGAGTTACAAAAATGGACGAGCAACAATGAAGAATTAATGAGAGCGATAAGTGGCGAAAAGGCAGAGACTAAAGAAAATATAGATTTGCTGATAGATACAGTACTGAAAATTTTAGGACTCACCTGGAACAGGAACAGTGACGAATTTGAGTACTCGGTGCGGCTTCCTCCACCCAAGACACCTACAACTAAACGACAAGTAATATCAGACATAGCGCGTCTATTTGACCCATTAGGATGGCTGGCGCCGGTAATTATTTCTGCAAAAATTTTCATCCAGAAATTGTGGCTTTCTGGCATTGAATGGGACGATGAAGTTCCAACTAATTTACTCAAAGAGTGGTTGACTTATCGAAACAATTTAGGAAAGCTTACTAAATTCAAACTGCCAAGATGGATCCATTCTAGCAGCAAAGAGGACACCCAAGAACTTCAAGGCTTTTGCGACGCCTCTTCAGAAGCCTATGCCGCAGTGGTGTACATTCGGGTAATTGACAAGGATGGTAACGTTCACGTATCTTTAGTCTCGTCGAAAACGAAGGTAGCGCCAATTAAACAGGTGTCTATTCCTAGGCTAGAGCTATGCGGAGCGGTTCTACTTACGAAGTTATTAATGGAGGTGGCCAACGTTATGAGCATCGACAAGATGAACATTCACGCCTGGACAGACTCTTCAATAGTACTGTCTTGGCTGAACAGCCGCCCTAACAGGTGGAAAACTTTCGTGGCCAATCGCGTATCGGAGATACTTACCTCAATGGAACCGCACCAATGGTCGCACGTAGCATCCAGAGATAATCCCTCTGACTGCGCCTCTCGAGGAAATTACGACTCAGTACATGATGATCTCTGGAAAGAAGGTCCTATGTGGCTGAAAGAGAAAGAGATAAATTATAAAAAAATCACAATAAAGGAAACAAAATTAGAAGAGAAAAGCAATAAAGTATGTCTAACAAATACCTTCAATGACGATGAAGCTGCTGTAACCTTGGAAAAAGAACTGATGACGAAGTTTTCCAACTTGACCAAACTTATACGTGTGTTAGCATTATGCAAGAGGTTTGCTAAACTGTGCAAAAAGGAAGCAGTTACTAAATGGTTAACACGTCAAGAGCTTCAAGGTAGCATTATCTCATGTGTAAAAATAGTTCAATTAGCGCATTTTAACGAAGAGGTTAATCAATTGAAAAGAAACAGAACTATAAATAAGAAAAGTAAACTTACCTCGGTAAATCCATTCATCGACGACGAAGGAATATTACGTGTTGGCGGAAGGCTTCAACACGCTCAGCTAAGCGAAGAAATTAAGCACCCAATTATTTTGCCTCAGAAGTCACACTATACTGACCTGGTAATATCAGATGCACATCAAAAAACGATGCATGGTGCACCGCAGTTGATGCTTAACTATCTATACTCAGTTCACGTTAGCGAACTAGTACCAGAAATCTTAGAGAGCACATAATTGGTCAGAGATAAGGGCGACTCATGCGCACCGGGTGAGTTTACATGGCGGCCGAACTTCAGTCAACATCTGTCTCTTGTACGGTGCGGACGTGCTCTCCCTTCAACTGTTTTTTGTTTTGTGTATGGTGTCCCGTTTTATTTGCGACTCGGCTTGTTTACTGGACTATTACTCGTATCTGCTCACTCTGCGACTCGGATTGTGTATTGGACTGTTTCCCGCTTACTCTGCGACTCGGCTTGTGTATTGGACTGTTTCCCGCTTACTGTGTGACTCGGCTAGTGAATTGGACTGTTTCCTGTTTACTCTGCGACTCGGCTTGTGTTTTGGACTGATTTTTGGTGAACTACAATGGCAAATTCACCAGTTAAGAAAAGGCGGAGGAAGCCTTTTTTGTTGCATGAAAAACAAATGATGTGCAACTTGTATAAAACTTTTCTCCAAGAGACCCCAGACGCCTCAATCAATGACATTGCGAAGACTGTTTCCTCGTCATTAGGTATTCACTGGGTATCTGTGTACAAAATTGTGGCAGAAAAAAACAACAGTGGTGTCCTTAAATCACCTAAAAAAGAAAGGCAGCGAAAAAATGCGATAAACACGACAGACAGCTTCACTACGAACGCATTGAGAAGAATCGTTCATGAGTTTTTTTCATGGAATGAAATCCCGACGCTAAACAAAATTTTGGCAGTGGTCAACAGCGATTCAACTCTGGAAAATTATAAGCGAACCACACTCTACAAGTTATTGAAACACATTGGATTCAAGTTTCTAAAAAGAAGTCGCAATAGTCTGATGAATGACCGTGAAGATTTGCAGAATGGTTTTCAAAGGTGCTTGACAAGATTCCAGACGGCTCAGTGATTGTTCTAGATAACGCCCCATACCATTCAAGAAAAATTGAAAAGGTACCCAACACACAGTCAAAAAAGAATGAAATTGTCGATTGGTTAAAAGAAAAGAATTTATACACACATAATATGAAAAAACAAGATTTGTTAGGTATTGTAAGAGCTCATAAAAATAGGTACGAGGCATTCGTGATAGATGAAATGGCAAAACAAAAAAATAAAACAGTACTACGATTACCCCCTTATCATTGTGAATTGAATCCAATAGAATTAATATGGTCACAAGTCAAAGGCTACGTTGCTAGTAATAATAAAACATTTAAATTAGCGGAAGTCAAACAGTTACTCCAGGAAGCAATTTGTATAGTAAATGCCGAATCATGGCAGAAATGCATTATAAAGCACGTGGTTGAAGTGGTGGAACCAAAAATGAGTGTCGTTGAAGACAGATTTATAATAAATTTAGAAAATGATTCTGATGAGTCGGAAATTGAATAAATATTTTTATGAACAAACACTTGGTTTTATTATTGACACGTAACCCAGACAGCTATTTTATTAAATAAATGTATTAATATTTTGTATAACATCATCAACATTGGATTATAGTTTACTACCTTTGAATTTCATAATAGGTATCTAAATATTGATTGATGGACTTAATATCCTAAGATTCAGCTTAAGTAGCCTATCTAATATACGCCAATTGTGCGTTTAAAATTCTTAAGTATCAATGAATTAATTAACTTTAAATTGGTCCTTGTTTACTACGATATTAAAAACCACACCAAAAATTATTAAGGAATATTAAAATAAATATTCCGAGCGACGGCATGTAAGCCGAGGCTCACAGTAAGGTGCAATTAGAGGGGCGTAAACACGCCCACAGCCCTTTTTTTGTCCTTTTCATTTGCATACAAAAGTGCAACAGAGAGACCGCTATACTAGCTCGCTAACGTGAACTGAGTATAAGGTCCCAATACTGGATAGTAGGCGCTAAAAACCTTGTTAGTACTTACGTTCGGCGGTGTGTAATTTGTATACGTTATGCTGCAACAACGAAACATCAATTGATGGGACAACTGCCATCAGTAAGGGGAACAGTCACCCGACCGTTTTGCCATAGCAGGGTAGACTACGCAGGTCCCACTAATATTCGCACATCGAAGGGCAGAGGTCACCATGCACACAAGGGTTATATTTGCCTCTTTGTTTGCATGGCAACACGAGCGATCCATCTGGAGCCGGTTACTGATCTCACCTCACAAGGCTTTCTAGGAGCATTTAAGAGGTTCGTTGCACGACGCGGTCGATGCACTGACATCTGGAGCGACAACGGGACAAACTTTGTTGGCGCTGCACGCGAACTTAAATACTTATTTGATGAAGAAAAATCAACTATGGTCGCTGAAATAGCGAATAACCTGGCCACTAATGGGACAAATTGGCATTTTATTCCGCCTCATTCCCCGAATTTTGGAGGACTGTGGGAGGCCGGAATTAAATCCACTAAATACCACCTCAAAAGGGTGATTTAACTCAACATTGACATATGAGGAGATGGCAACCGTGTTGTCACAGGTTGAAGCTTGCCTCAATTCTAGGCCAATTTCCCGTATCAACGACAACTGTAATGATCCATTACCTTTAACTCCCGGACACTTTTTAATAGGAGAGCCATTAGTGCTAGTACCTGACTACAACTATGAAACAGCAAACATAAGCAGCCTTCGAAGATGGCAGCTCACCCAAAGAATGTTACAGGACTTCTGGCGTCGCTGGTCACGTGAGTACCTGACCCAATTTCACCACCGGTACAAATGGGCCTATCAGACTCCTGAGCCTGTCGTAGGAGACATAGTTTTGGTAAAAGAAGACGATCTTCCTCCGGCAAAGCGGTTGTATGGCATAATTACAGAGAAGCATCCCGGATTGGACGGAATTACGCGGGTCGTTAGTCTTAAATGTAAAGGTAGCATGATCAAAAGACCAGTAAGTAAATTATGTATTTTGCCTATTGAAACTTAACTGAAATTTTCTATGTCCTTTGCTATGTACTTAAATTTCAAATTAGGATTTAGGTCATGTGCTTGTGTTTTGTTTTTATTTTATTTTTTGTATTTCTTGTGCCAATAAGGCTTAGTATTGCACTATTTTTCTAATTTCAGTGTATAAGCCCTGTTAAATTCATATTTTTAACTTTTATCTGATAAGTCATGCATGGTGGGCGGTTTGTAAGGACAATCTTGCAGTATGTCCTTGGTGGGCGGCATGTTTGACGGCCGTTCTTAATATTAAGTTAACCGAAGTTTACTTGAAGTCGCCAACAGATGGCGCTAGTAGTATGCGTTTTAGCTTTTGAAAGTTACTTTAATAAATTATTTTACTACATAATTAGGATCCAAAAAATCATATAAAACGCATGCTAACACTATTTCCGAATAATATTACGATTTTTAGTGTTACTTTTAGTTGCAACATTGGTCGCTAGATGGCCCTGTACCGAGTAACAAACTAGCTATTAAGATTTTTCTTGGTTTAATGACGAGGTTGGAGACTCGACGTTTGAATCAGCCTCAGCTACCATAGCTACCTGTATACCTATACTTATATAGTAATATATAGTTTTTATAAGTACGAGTGGTATTATTTTGGGACCTCCTGGGAGTTGAACATTAACATTAATTCTCATTTGTGACTATTTTTTTTGAAATTCTCGTACTACTTTAAAGACTTAGTACGTTTGTGTTACAGGTTAATTTAAAAACATGAAAAACGAAATTAAAATAATAGATTTTCTCACTACTCGTGATACAAATGGAACATTCTTTGAATGGAACCAATCTGTTTGAGAGATTATATGGCAAATTGGACGAACCTGTGAAGCAACCATTACAATGACAGCGTGTAATAACGGCGGCGGCAACAATCACTCGGAGGGATGTGAATTATTTAAGAAATAATTACTCTACAAGCAAAGGGCTTCTATAAGCGTTTTGTCGAATCATTAACGGTGTAGTATTAATTAGGTATTATTATTTACCTACGTAGTTGTCGAATAATACAACAATTGTAGGAAAATTTATGGATAGTTGTAAAATTTATTTTTCTCAAATATTATGCAATGAAATGTCGACATAACTTGCGTTATAATAGGCTTCGAAGTATTACGTTTCGGGCGGAACAACTCGACAGAACTGTAAAGGGATTCCATACAAAATTGGAGGCCTGGGCCGGGAAGTATACAGGGTGTAACCGACGGTGTACCGAAAACTGAAACCATGGCTTCAGACCATTATTCTGGACTGGAAAATCGTGGAAATTTCTTTGAGAAAATTCACAAATTTTCCTCGCGAGTTTTCATTTTTTCTTTACTTTTCCGTTAATCGAAATCTACCGGTAACAATTTTTCATGAAAAATCGCATGGAAATAGCATTTTCCGCGAAACACGCAACGTATCACAAATAGTATTATGTAAGCGCGGGAAGTGGGACAGATAACGGTACTGGCCGGTCATTAATCCGCCAGGCCAGTTAGTACGCGCCCGTTGGCCGTTACGGTCGGACGCATGATTAATGTTTACCTACCCGCACATTTTATTTGCTTTACTTGCTTGAATGAAAATAATCTTTTTAGACTGTTTTAATTTATCGGTCAGTTGTTATTGGTGTTAGGTACTACATACTAGTTGTGATCTGTGGTTGCGTTGTTTTTGTGGTTGCATTCATTCATGTCATTCGATGCGCATTGGCGTAACGGTATGTTTTGCGCCGACGACGCGTGAGTGGAGTGGGTAGCGCCTGGAACGGTCGATAATTGCCGCGTGCTCCCCTCCCCGCGCGTCTGCAACCGAGAGAATTGGACGCAATACATTGCGCGTCGAGTTTTATAATTTATTTTAGAAAATCTTATCCTTGAGTTTTCCAAGAAAATGAACACTCGTTTTCAGTTCGTGATTATGGTCTAAAACTACGGTTTTCGTTTTCGGTACGCTGTCGGTTACACCCTGTATATTTTAAAACATGGCGTCTGTGTTCATGAACAGGCTCAACAGCTGACTCATATTGTCTTGAATGGTGTATTTTTTTTATTTGCACTATATATGCCTTGAAAAGAGCTTGTCTAGTACTTACTCACCCGGCAAGCCCTTCTTTCCCGGCGTCTGCTAATGTACGATCATTTCATTACTCGTCGATCAAAATCTATTCCAGGAATGGATTTGAAATTATTGACCGAGCGACCGAAGAGTCTCCGTTTCAGGTTGACTAAAATGCATTCGTATGTGCAAATTTTGGTAGTCCGGCTATTTCGCCTAAAGGTTGCATTTCTAAACCGATTCTCGTGGAATTTTGTCAGTAAGTAGCTTTGATAACTGCATAGATTTTATTGTTCAATATAAAAAACAAAATAGCAGAGATATGGAGGTTGAAATCGAAAAACAAAACTATATTTCAGCCATTTCCAAACAGACTCGTCGTGAAGCAATCAACCTGCTGAAAAATTAAAAAAAATAAGGATCTGCAAACAGTTCCTTCCTCCTCATATCAACCGAAAGACGTCCGCGGCTGAACAAAGGAACTCCTTATTGATCTCCATACTACGATTGTAATACGATGTTTCAGTGATAAGCCTTATCTAAAGGCTTCGTACGGTTTATCTAAAGGTTTCGTCGGTACTAAGTGAAAGAAAAAAAGCATTTATTACCAGACCAAAATAAATAGATACAGGAAATAAGCAAGAACAGATTACATTAAACATTATCCATTGAAATTATTCGCGTGACAATTGAAGCAGACTCGGCATGTGCTGCGACAGCCAGGCGTCTGCGCAGTGCTGGTTTTCAGTCCTTTCCTCTTCTCAACTTCTCACTCGGCGCACCGAAGCACCGTACAAAATACGAAACTATAATGAATATTTAATATTGTTCTAACGAAAAGATAAATTGTACTAAGGAAACTAAAAGTATTGTAACTACAAATTCACGGTTTTCGGACGATTTTATTAACATGCTAAAATGTTGCTTCAATTGGTAGATTGATACCTCACGAAAGCCTGCGGAGTTATGATGCGGTATAATCATTTTATTAAGCATTTATAGCGGGTGTTATGTAAATCTGCACATAATATTGTTCAATGAAAAAAAATGTTTACTCCAGCTGGCTTCAAGCTACTTACATATAATTTATTTTACGTCACAAGCACACAGTGTAAAATACGTTAGCCTGAAGCTTAAAATATGCGAGTAAAAAATAGCAGATTGCCATTACGGAAAGTTTTTCATTTTCTTTAACAAGCCTGACCGAGGCGTGAACTTACCTAGCTGGTCGAAGCCCGATAAACCACAGTATCAAAGGCTATTGGAGTTGATTCGCTGAAAGTTTTAGTAACTTGCGCGTGTAAAAGATCGTCTCAGAAAATAATTAATGCAACGGCAGGGGACAGGAACTTCATTATTTTTAAATAAGTTAGATTCAATATTTTAGTGAAATTCAATCATCAACAAATCTCGTCTATTTGTCGTCGATATAAATATCTGCTCAATTTTTATTTCACTTTCGTTGCATAAGCATACAAATAATACATACCAAGTAGGTACCAACCTGCAATAAATAATCGCAATTTAAGAAAAAACAAACTGACGTCAACGCAACAAAGTTATGTTTTATGAGTATGGAAAAATATACTCTTTCAAACAAAAACCGGCCAAGTGCGAGTCGGACTCGCGCACCGAGGGTTCCGTACAAACACTTTCCATCCCTAAGTGGTTAAGTTAAGTTTGCACCTGGTATGTATAGCGCCCCGTATAAATTAGGTGCAAAGTTAGGTATTCAAAAAAAAATTATGGTTTTCGTAATTTTTCCTTTATCTATGCTATAAGACGTTGCTTCGTACCAAATTTCAAGATTCTGAGTTCACGGGAAGCACCCTGTAGGTTTTGATTCCCTTGCAAGTGTCGAAAATTTGCGGCATAAACGGCTGTATCTTTTGATTGCGTTGGCTTAGAAGTTTGATTTTTTCACAGCTTCAAGGGACAGTAGACCTGAGTAATTGATATAAATTTCAGCTTCATACCTCCACGCGTTCCTGAGAAAAAGGGTCTTGACAGACGGACGGACGGACGGACAGACGGACAACAAAGTGATCCTATAAGGGTTCCGTTTTTTCCTTTTGAGGTACGGAACCCTAAAAAGGAAGTTCCAAAATCGATCTAGCCGTATTCGAGTACCTAGTCGGGGAACATGCATGAAAAAAATCCCCCACGAACTGAAAACTCCGTTTTTTGTCATTGGTTAATAAGACATAACTTATTATTATTTCTAACGATGCCCAGACAAAGTGTAGACAAGCCAAAATTGTTCATTTGTTCAACATAGATAAGTACCTACATAAAGGTCAAATCATTTTATTCATTGCTGGGCCGTCAGGCGTACAAATTATATAGGTAATTCATATATGTAGAGTACATTGAAGTGTGCTTCATTAATTATAACAGAAAATCACTTATTTTGAAGTTGGTTTTCTCTAATATCAGAACATTAAATAGTATTTTGTACTCGGCCATATTTTCTATATTTACAATATCTTTAGGAACTAAAATATTTTTTTTGGGGCCATTCCGAGTAAACTTTTCCGATATAGAGCAGTTCTAGAGGACATTCCATTTATTTTATGTCTAAGTCGGACTAAAACTATTAAATAAAGAATAGATTTTTGTCCTATTTAATGTATCTCGGATTTAACTAGAATAATTATTAGGATTTTTTGGGATCAAATCAAATAAGTTTACCCAACTGCATCAAAGGTGGGTGAAGTGTGGCGAAGTTGCATCCTTTGTTGGAAAAGTGTAAGATATTAAGATCCCACTCCATAGAAACTCCACTATAGTTTGTTGAAATTTATCGGAAGGTGTATACGCCTCACATTGGGTTGTCTATACTTACAACATTAAAAACTTTAAAGTGACAGATTGACTCTATGGTTGGTTCTCTTTCCGCTATGGCTCTGACTGTTTTTGTGTTCGTGTATTTTATTTATTGATAGCGTTAAATCTAATTTAATCTCAGTAATCTTAATAATTTATCGACTCGCTATATTCATACTGTATATTGATTGAGACAATATATTGGAATATAAGTTGCAAGTGAAGTTTTATCAATTGTCACCTCGTACCGTATAACCTAACACTTGTCGTGGAGACGCAACGACCCTGCGTGCCAGCTCTGCCAACATAGTTACGGGGGTCGGTGGGTTCAGTGGTGTACTACATAGATTAAAATGTAACCGTAGTAATATAATCGGAGTAATAACCGGATACATAGGTACCTATTCGTAGCAACAATCGAGCATAGATAAAAAAAAATCTTTATTAGGTTGTATTTTACTAAAAAAAGTTTATTCAAGAGTAGGCATATCTAAATTGGTCCCACAGAATTTTGGTAAAGATTTGATGACGACATCCAGGAGAAAATTCTTCAAATATTATAGGTTCAAGAGTGTTTAATTTTTATAGTAACCAACTCGTTCAGCAGTTGTTATATCGAAAATACTAATACGATGTCTTTCGATTGAAGTAGTTTTTTTAAGTGGTAATATAAATCACCTAGCGAAAGTTGTTGACTACCTCGGTATCAGGTACGTTTTGTGTATGTAATGCCATTGCTGTAGGAAATAATTAATGTAATGACAAATGACTGTCATCACGATCTCAAAACTTCTAAAATTGTAATGAAACAGACCCAGAGTTTTCATATTTCTAAAAGCAAATTATTTTGTACGGAATAAAAGCCGCTGTCAAACTCGGAGGCCGAAGCGTCACACAGGACATAGGTAAATAATGAGTGCGATTCGTCACACGCCCGTGTAATCAGTTATAATTATGCCGCCTAATGTCTGCGCATCACGAGAGACGCAATGTGTCCCCCGGCGCTTGAAAACGCCGCCACGTCGATTATAAAACTAAGGGCTAAAACACTATACTCTCGCGGTTATCAGTACACATAATTAATACTTAAATCTATCTTTTTTTTATACTACGACGGTGGCAAACAAGCATGCGGCCCGCCTTATGTTAAGCAGTTACCGCCGCCTATGGACGCTTGCGATACCAGGAGCATCACACGCGCGTTGCCGACCCTTCAAGAATCTATTTAGTTATTACTCGACATGTTTCGGCTTCGGCTGCCGTAGCGATCAATGCCTAGATGTCCAATTAAAGAGGCGGTAGTATACTTACTATTAAAATTACCGGCATACCTCAAACCATAGACGCGTGGGTTTCGATGAGAGGCCTTCCATAATGAGACCGGGCTAAAATACATCCTTTGTCAAAATTTGTATTATCATTCATCACAATAGAAGTGTGAGAATTGTCCAAGCTTTAATCAAACTGGAATATTGAAAATTTGAAATTTGGAAAATTTATAATCATAATAGGTAGCACAAGTACTTATATTGCAAATTAAAATTACCTGTTCCGGAATTCTCCATAATAAAATGTGCCTAATTTAAATGGAGTATAGATAAGTAGTTGTCTTCACATAGCTTTGTGGCTGTGAGATTTGCTATCTCAGTACATTTTGTGACCTAAAATAGACTGAAATGTACTGAGATAACAGATGTCGCAGCCACAATCATATCTGAAGACTACTATATAACTGTATCTGCTTTATAGTAAAAATAAAGTGTTTGCACCTATTAAAATATTTATATTACAATATTTTTTCTCTTAATACAATGTTTGATAATATACGAAATAAATCAAATAAAAATAAAACGCGTTAAACGTTCTTAAATAAACTATGGACCCACGTTGTCTGGAAATAAAGATATTTTTTTATTTTTTATACCAAATTCTTCATTATGCGAAACGTTACATCGGTAAAAACGTTATATCCAACGTCGCGAAAAAACAATACTATACTAGTGTTTCTTTTTTATTCCCAGCTAACGAACCTTTTGCTGGTAGCCTATCCGAGGGTTAGTTTACCAATTAGTGTCAAAACAAGATCGGTAGGTACGAAAATATAGTTTGATAAAGATTTTTCAACCTGAAATAAACCTCTCTATTTAAAGAATTCAAAACTCTCTAACATACAGGCAGCATTGCCTTGTAAGATTGTAGAGTAGGGGCATGTTTAGATATTTTTTATTTCAACGGCAAAACTTGAAATTTAAGTATTTTTGTATGGATGGAGATATACATAGTGTATAAAATATTTTATGTCACCCTCGCTGATAGGACAATAGGTACTTAGTGTCCCGAACCCTTTGCAGGTGTGCAAGTAGCTGAACTATGCGAAGCCAACGCGTATACATCCTTTCGACAATTATAATAAAATGTAAATGGTATACCGCGTACATGCTGCCCTTACCTTTGTCAAACTGTTAAGTTTGTAAAGATTCCGAACATCTTTACTGTTGATGTGTGTTATTCAATAGCGCGTTAAGCGGCCATCGGATTAAAACATAGGGTATCGTTAGTCTTTTTTTTTCTGTGGCATTGTGAAAACAGCCAAGTTTGCCGTTGCTCACTCCCCACTTAATAATCTCAACAAAATAAACATGTACGAATGATTTTAATAAGTAAATATAATAACAATAAATCTCGAAACTAGACTACTCTACAAAAAAAATACAAATCTGCCGTGCTAAGCTAAAAGTCGGCCTTTGAGACTAGAAATCTAAAATGTAGATAGAGATGTATAAATAAATATCCTGAAAAATATACACTTTTAAATATTTACATAAAGCAGTCAAAACCCTCGTTCCCTCGTTGCGTTCTATGCCAAGACCCCCTGCGCCCATAAAATATTGATTTCGTAATAAAACCTAACTAACCGCCCCATTTAACACGAACAAACTGAAAGGCATACAACTAAAGTGCTTTTTATGAATCGTGCTCTTTGACAAAGAATTAAAAATCATTCCCTATAAGTTGCGAGAAGTAAGCGAAGGGAAAACTTCGCACACCAATAAGTTAGAGTGTCGATTCAAATAGATAAATAACCCAAAGCGAATAGAAGCGGTTGCTCGTTGTGCCGGCAGGGGTTGTCTTACAAATATTGTAACCTTTTATATCTATCTATATTTTATGTAAATGAAAATAAGGTTCATAAGGGTAAATCAGGAAACATAACAATTTATTTGGGTACTCGAGACCCCGCTGAGTCAACAAGGATGGGTAAATGGGGCACGTTATATGCCGGCCCTGTCCTCTCTAATTCGATTAGGTAAGAAAAGTATACAACCCTACTCGATTTAAGGCGATCCTTGTACAGCAAATACACTGAATTTAGACCGGACGCATTCATTACCGGGCCACGCCACCACCACACCAGGCCAAGTTTGTATAAAAGTGAACCCACATGTGCTTTAAGGATACTGAGGACGCTAAAGGTATGAAATATAGAAAAGTAAGTATATTACTTTAGAACCGGGTCGCCAAACTATAACCCTCTAATGCGGCCCGTTAAAGAAAATCGCAGTACTTAAGTATGCGAATCTAGTCAAATTCAATGCCTCCACGAATCAGGCGTATTCTTTATCCACTAAAATGGTGTCATTTGGAGCTTCTCGGTATCATAATAATATTCTGAAATTTAAACTTAAGTCAGTATACCGAAGCAAAATTTATCAATTTTTGAAACGAGTCTAAGGTGTGACGTGAGTCGCTATTTTAAACCGGACAGCTTCTTTAGTTATATCATATCATATTTATGTCCTGTCATAGACGGTATACAGTTGCCATCTTTAGGATAGGTTTGCTTATTATCAACTAGCCGCTAGCTGCAGAGACAAAAGCATGGTAACGATATCTGAGGCTTAAAATGTCAGCAAATATTTACCTTTCCCAAATTATCTGTTATCTCATAACGTTAACATTCCAATTACGTATATTTCAATATTATAATGTGTTCTTTGTAAATTGTGAGGAACCACAGAACATTTTATATTCAATTAAGTATTCTATTTTTCATAAGGTCTTGTCTTAAGCCGTGTAACTGTACACAAGGACGAACAAATGAACACGAATATCGAACTCGTAATCGTATGATCCTATTGTGTTGGATGTTCGTCAGTGGTACGCACGTGCGAACAAAGTGCATGCCTTTGTTCGCACGTGCGATATTGCTACCCGTTATACACACAATATTTTTCGGGGATTATAAACTCAGACCATTAAAAGCCTTCCGCCTTCGGCGTCGGGCTTCTAATAGACCTTCGTTAGTAATCCCCTTCTTACCACCCTTATGATTATGACACAATATACTATTCTTCAGACACTAAATAAGAATAAAATAAAACGTCAAGATTCGCAAAATTAGAACAGTACCAACAACGAAAGTTATTTAATCCCTTATCCTCGCCATATAAGGAATATGATAATTGGCAGCTAACGCATCGATCATGCACTCCCTCCATTGATACGCTTTTGTATGTACTCACCCTAATCAATCATCTTGATAACCGAAACTCGTGCGTCATGTTCCCTGCTTAAATAAATACGCTCCGTATTTCCACTTTTCGGCCACTTGGTCGAAATCCGTATCCCGACTAATATTACGTAACTCTGTGAGTTGTAGACCTCGCAAATATTTTTAGAAATAGCTGAAATATGTTTATTGTTTAATCTTCAAGCTATTTAAAAAAAAACCGGCCATGAGCATGTCGGGCCACGCTCAGTGTAGGGTTCCGTAGTTGTCCATTCTTCACAATAGATTAGCTTAAATTAGGTACGAGAAAGATTTCAAGCTCTATAAAAAAGGTCATGAAAGCAAAAGTAACTGTAATTACTTATTACCTTCTAGAAGTTATCGATTATACGTGCCAGATTGAGCGGAATCTTTTAATGCAGTATGGCAGTTAACTAATATGTGTAACGTTCGAAGGTTCGAAGGTAAGTTGACTACGGAACCCTAAAAATGACGCCGGATACAAATGAGGTGCAAAGTTAACGCAACCGACCACGTTTGTTGTATGGGAGCCCCCTTTAATATTTATTGAATTCTGTTTTTTTAGTATTTGTTGTTATAGCAGCAACAGAAATACATCATCTGTGAAAATATCAACTGTCTAACTATCATGGTTCATGAGATACAGTCTCGTAACAGACGGACAGACAGACAGGCAGACGTACAGCGGAGTCTTAGTAATAGGGTCCCCTTTTTTATTCTTTGGGCACGGAACAATAAAAACGAAAAACTTAATCGACAAAAAAAGATTATAATTTTATAGAACCTGTTTTCAAAATTTCACGAAAACGAGTCAGAGAAATGTGACTTCTAGACGAGAATAATCAAAGCTCCGAAATAGGGACTTACGTTTTTTTTTTTTTCCCCTAAAGCTGATACCTACGGACACGCTTTTATTTGCTCGGTCAATAAATTCGCTTCACGCTTAAACCAGTGACATAATTATAATATAGAGGATGGATTAATATGTGTAATATATATTTATAGTAGGAGAGCCAAAGAGGGGATTTCGGGAGTACCTAAAGCGCGGCAGATTAATATATAGGGGGATACCTTGTACCCAGTTAAGTACTTCCACGAAATATGAGCCTCATATGTATGGCCGCGCGACAAGGATAAAAGATCAGATGAGTAAAAAAAAATTGTTCATCTTAAATTCTCGAGCGCGTCAGAGTAAGGTAGGGTGAGTTAGTTACATGCTAAAACGTGTATATTCCTCTAATCTGACAATTTAAAGGTGACATAAAGAAGGCGGAGGGCTACAAAGTTGTAAAAAAAAAACTTCATCTCGACATTCTCGAGCGTGGCTCGGAAGGGAATGAGTCAATGATAACGGAAAATATATAATCTGACGATTTCCACTAGCCGAAGTCACAAAAAATCATCGATAAAGTTTAATGCGTGCAGTTACGTCTTCCACTCTGGTTTCTGTTGCCATGACGCCATGACAGCTGATCATGTTGTTTACAACACTAAAGTTATTAAATATTTATAGTTGCCGATAACTTTTAGAACAAAAATGGCGGATTTGCGCATGTACATTTGTACGTAAATCGGCTACTGCGCAGTCAAGATTATGCTCTAAAAGTTTGCTGGCAGCTGTACTATGAGTGATATTAATATAAAGTGTGTATTTTGTGGTACTTTACAAAAAACAGTTAAATTTACATTAGAAACATAACAAAAATGTGTAAATATTTTAGAATATAGTCTGAGCAAACCGGTTCTCCGAAAATCCCGAACAACATAAATATATAAAATCTGACGCGCCCGATGAAAAAAATTTTTTTTTTCATTTTCAACCCTCAAGTACGACCACCCCCATCATGGAAACAATCAGTTTAACATGCGTATATCTTTAAAAATGTGTAGGACTTGGTTGCTATCAATATCTGACGCGCTCGAGTATGTCCATGCAACAGTTTTTTTTTACATTTTTGAAAATCTGTAGCCGCTCTCCCCACCGATGAAAAGGTATATCTTATATGACATTTTTTTCTTTTTATCATCTAAGCTTCGCAACCCAATAGGTCTCTATGACGCTCGAGTGAATCCCGATTTAGCATCGTGGCATACCCTACTATTACATTTCATATGGAGTTAAAGTCTCGGGGAAATGCATATGATAGTATTTATCACAAAAATCATCAAGAGGATGAAATGGGGTGGAATTTATTACGGAAAATACATCACCTGTCGGCTTAATTGATTAATTGGCACCTTTATTTAATTATAAGCCTTTATGAATAGTTCATGGTAGTAAATGAGTACGCGTCCGCAATACGCAGACGAAGTAGTTCATAATAAGCTAGAAGAATATGTAGCTTTTCAAAGCAATGATTTGTCGATGATCAACTTAGGTGGAAATACGATAAGTTTCTGTCAAAAAATCATTTTTATGACAAGCTTTTATAGCTGACTGTACTTTTCTTTGAACATCCATCAATTGCTCTCTGATACCATTCTAAAAAGCCCAAACTCGGTAACGATTGCTTTAATCTATTACAGAGTTCCTAAGCCCACCTTCTGGCTCCATCATCAGACCAGCCAGCCTCATGGTACCATATTGCATTGTCATCAGAGTTAAGTACGTATGGAAAATTTCAGATCAATCGGTTGAAGAAAACTGTTTCAAACTTGAGTTCCAAGTTTCCACCCGAACAAACATACATACAAACATAGTTACATTGCAAGTTAAATAAAAGCTTTTAAAAATAAGATATATAACGTATCTGATACATAATGTAAACTTCCTTCATAACATTTAATTTTAATTTATTTTATTTATTTAAAAACATGAGTATGTTTACAGCACATAGCCAAAACACATACACATTAAATTACACAGAAAGTTATACAATAATACTAGAATAAAATTACAGTTTAAATTAAATTACACATTACAAATCAAAATTAATTAGGATTATAGCATAAAATGAATGTCAAAATTGAATAAAAGTTGAAAATTTTAAAAATAATAATACAATCTAACATATAATTCCGAATCACAAACATTAATTAAGATTATAGCATAAAATCAATGTCAATATTAAATAAAAAGTTGAAAGTTTGAAAATAATAATACGATCTAACATAATAGTTCCGAATCACAAATAACCTACATTATTATATTATAATGTCATATAGTGCAATTGTTAAGAAACTGCATCACCCGTCTCAGGAAAGTTCCTGTGTTGTCAGCGAACACATCCACCTCGGCAACATGCCGGTACAATTTATTTAAAAGCGCGGTTGCCCGGCGCGTGGGCGCGTTGTCCCCGCGCGTCGTGCGCGCCACGCTCCGCGCGAGCAGCGGCGGCCGGCGCCGTGCCCCCGACCCGACATACAAACCCATTCTCTCCAGCACCGACGAATTGTTGACCCTATTGTTCAGTAGCTGATAATAGTGCACTATGATCAACATCTTCCTTCTGAGCGCCAAGGTGTCGATCCCTACCATTCCGGACACGAAGAGGGACGGATATAAAAACGAGTAATAGCCGTAACAGCGCTTATACAGGAACCTAGCGAACTTGCGTTGTATTCGTTCGACCATTAGGCTATATTTGACCTCGTGTGGATCCCAGACTATAGCACCGAACTCTAGTTTGCTACGGCATTGTAGAGCATGACGACACATTTTACCCCAGAGAACTGGTATGCGATTCTCATAATAAAACCGAGTGTCCTGCTCGCGCTCTCACATGTGGCCGTCACGTGCTGTCTGAAATTGAGCTCCGTGTCAAGTGTCAGTCCGAGGTCGCGGATCTCCGTGACGCGCTCCATCGCGGTACCGTGCAAAGTGTATGTGGTACAGATTGGCGTACGGGCTCTAGTGAAAGTTATACATTTACACTTAGTGGCATTAAATGATAACCCATTCTTTACACTCCACTCCGCCACTGCATCTATGTCGCGCTGGAGAGCCTCACAGTCGTCCGCTCCCCCTATCCCCAGGTACAGCTTAAGATCGTCAGCAAACATCAAACACTTAGCAGCCCTAATAGCCCTCGGCAAGTCATTTATCATAATGATAAACTGGGTAGGTCCAAGGGTACTCCCTTGACTCACCCCAGAACGCGTATAGTATGGTTTAGATTCAAATCCTGCTATCCGTACTATTTGGCTACGATTGTTTAGGTAATTGGCAAAAAAGGTTAGTAGCCTGGGTGTGAAACCTGCCAATGCAAACTTTTTTAACAGTACGTCGTTGTCCACAAGATCGAACGCTTTTTTGAAATCAAAATATGCCGCATCCTTTGTCGGCGCGCGTCCATTTCCGCCATGACGTAATCTACAAGGACTATATGATTCGTAGAAGTGGATCGACCGCGACGAAATCCGTGCTGCTCCTCAGCGATCTGAGAAGAGATCTGGCTACTAATTCGGCAGTTTAACACCGATTCAAATAACTTGCCGAAGACTGAGAGGACGGCTATAGGCCTATATGTGCCGACATCTGACCCTACTCTGCCCTTGGGCACGGGCGTAACCCTGGATTTCTTCCAACAGGACGGATAAACCCCAGTTTGAAGTGCGAGGTTATAAATAAACAACAGCGGACCCTCCAAGGCAGCTATACAATCCTTAGCCAAATAAGGTGGGACAGCATCGAGGCCGGCAGCAGAGCGAGACTTGAGTTTTTTCGCTAAATGCAAAAACATAACTGAATGAACGATCTTTTGCAATCGGTAAATGAAGGGTCCATTTATTGCCGCTTCTGCTTTCTAGTTTTCTTTCTTTAGCAACCGAAAATAGTTATTTGTGCAACAAGAGACCAAGAGACCAGTTGTTTTTTGTTGCGAGTGCTGATTTTGAGACCCGAGCAAGCGAAGGATTCTATGTTTGAATCACGAGTGTAGCGAGTGATTTTAATTTAGAATCCTGAGTGTAGCGAGGGACTCAACAGCACGAGATGCAAAAAAAATTGCTCTCGTGTAGCACACACAACTTTTCACCTCGACAGCGAGAACATAGGTTCAACTTTTTGCACTTTTTCTTCCAACCATTCATGTGTAGGTATGTGTATTGTCTTTGTTGCTGATTCCAACGACATTATTAACCGACATTATTATCACCCCATCTCACCTGGTTTATTTGATTGTTGTACCAAAATTTTAACATCCTAATACAATCAGCCTGTACACCTGCATTCGTCAATTTTTGCCACAGAATATTGTAATTGACTCTGTCAAATGCCTTTGACAGGTCTAGGAAGCAGGCATATATGGGTGTTTTCCTAGCTGCATAGTACCCGACTACATGTTTGAGACTCAAGATGGCATTTTCTGTAGAGAGACCCGCTCTGAAACCAAATTGGGAGTCATGTATATTTAGCCGTTTTTCTAATATGGAATCAAACATGCGGTCAAGTATTTTAGCAGTGGTCGTTGCAAGCGAGATAGGGCGATAATTGGACCTATCTGTTAGGTCACCCGTTCTATTATTGACTACAGAAACAACTATGGTTTTCATGAGACTAGTAGGCAAGTACGAATGACCAACACACAAGTTCAGTAGCATAGCAAGCACCCGTGGCAGATGAACGCCAGCGTATTTAAAATGCTCTATGCTCAGGTTGTCGTGTCCCGGAGACTTACCCCTCTGCATTTTATTAATGACATTGGCTATCTGAGTAGCTGTAAAATGAATGTCACGCTCATTCTTTGAGTCTCCAGAGACTGTCTCCAATGCCGACGCAGACGGTGCATTTTGTAGCAAGGATTTCACAGCAAAATGTTCTCTAAACAGTTCTACTATATCCCTATGATCACTTTTCCACCTACGTTAGCAGGCAAGCTAGATCTCACGTTAAGGTTTTTCGTAATTTTCCAGAAAGAATTTTTATTGAAGCCTTATGAATAATTAAGTGAAATTTTCAGGGTAGCTACCTGATAGATAGAGCAAGTTTTTAAAAGCCAAACGATAATTTTTTTGAAAGTGATTTTATTTTTTAAAGTCCCTTGAAGTTGTGAACATATTACTGGGTAGTTTTATCTTTCTTGGCATTTAATTTTTTTTTATTCCATTCAATGATCTAACGATAGTAAATGTTACCATACTGAATTGGCCTATCTATCACCTTGGCACACAAAAAAAATCAAGCATCTACCGCTATAATCCACGTCCCCATAAGGCATAAATAAAAATCTCATCGTACTCGGCGATAGGTGAAAAATTAAAAAAAGTCATAACTCCGAAAATACGAAAAATCGCGGAACATACATGGGGGTGATTCAGATAGCCCTCTAGGTCCTCTACCTCCCAGCTTCAGTATATTACTACTTCTTGGGACACCCGTATATACATAATATATATATTTTTCAAGTTACAGACGTACCTACTTTTTCGTGTGTGAGTCCGATTCCACTTTTTATTTAGGACTCGCTGACCTTACAAAGTCATACTGTCAAAAGCTAAGCAGCTATGGGAAAAAGAAAAGTGGGGTTTTTTTTTATCTCCGGAATTTTGTACAAATTTATAATTTTCGCTTCTTCATTTTACCTTCCCCGAACTTCAAAGAATACTTTAAAACGATTTAGCAATGGAATTTCTCGGTTATTATTACGAGAATAAAATCGCAAAGCTACCTTGCTATATGAAATGGACCAATAACATTCCTCAGATTTGAATGCACTCCTTTTTTTTTTTTTTTTTTCAATATAGCCATTAGCCATGCATTTAACCTCGATTGCACCTGATTCCTTTTGCTTCACAAATACGTAGCTTGATTGGTTCATCGGTGAAAGGATGGATTTAATTTACTTTCGGAGTGCGATCACCGACACGTGCGTAATTTTGACACGCGACTCTTTGTCGCGCGAGAAACACACCTGTTACTTTTCTTTTAATACCGTGTGAGCAAGGAAGGTGGCGCTGAGTCGCGCGACAAGGGAAATCGCGGCAAGATATGCTAGCCCTGTAGGGAGTTCCTCTAATTTAATTAAATTTATTAAGACTTTTTAATAAGTAATCCTTTATTTAACGAGTATACAAGGACAAAGACTCGGGCAGAATCTAGTAAGTATGTCATATAAATTCGAGTTCATCACACACATATTATTCCTTTGAATTTGAACTCAGGACCGCAAGCACGCAGGCAGCATTGCTACTGATTTAATCGCGTTGTGAAATTTAATTAATGGTATACTCTTGTTTAATCAACAAACGCGTCGACGGATATTTTGTTTAATTAATGTGTCATCTGTCAAAAGCAAGTCATTGAAACAGGGACCTAATTCGAGATTGACATTTGAGTGATCGCCAAACGTCAAATCTCTATTAGATAACAGTTATATCGCCATTGAACTGTCATTTAAATGCGTTGAGCTTAAAAGTGACATATCTCATCTCAATTTTGGAAATACGAAGGCGATAATGATTGTCAAAAATGTTATTCATGTATATAATTTCTGTTTTCAACGAAACGTAACGGACTAATTTCACGTACTACGCGGTCAATTTAAAGTATGCGCCTGTTACTTATGCCGTCACATACAAAGGAAACGAAAATTTAGCGCGTCCGAATTGACGAAGTTGCGATGTTCTAGGGATATCGCCACTTGTCAAGTAGGCACACGTCAAAAGTGACGGATGGCAATGAAAAGGAGAGATCTCCATTATATCTCTAAAATTGGTCGAATACCCCCCAAAGCGGCAAGGGCAAGTGTGAAAGTCGAAATCTCTTTATATAATAAACTTTTCACACTATGTTATAACTCAAATTGTCACAGTCTAATTTGTTTATTGCGGTATACTTGTAAGAGCCCTATTCTCAGAAGTGGTTTCTGAATTGACATAGGTCGTAAAAAAATTATACACCCCAATTGCCGTTTAAGGCAATATGGTGACTAAATTATAGAATAAATACTTAATTAAAATTCTATGAAATGAAATATTCCACCAGACAATGTCGGCGAATCAGAGAGACAGGTAATTGATTCCAGTGTAATTTCCAAACTCGTCAGTTTTATTAAACATTCCTAGTTGTTTAAAGCAATGTTTTATTTCAGGGCAGAATGCATCTCATGAAGAGAATGTATACAAGAATACAATACAAAATGCTTGTTACACACCAAAAAAAAATACAAGTAAAACACAGATAATATCACATTCGAATAGTCTAAGATCCCTTTAAGAACGACCTTCACCGAGATGTTTATTTGATGAAATGGATTTTATATTTAATTTAATATGTCAATAAATATATTGCATATGGGTTGCCTAACAAATTTTAGTCCAGGGTATGTTTAATAAATGATTAAAAAATTTATTTTTTTAAACATTTGATTATTAGATAAATTCTATACCAATCGAAAGTATGAAGCCCATAGAATATGCAAACGTTAGGTTGCCTATTCTTTTCCCGTCAAAACTATCGGGTAGCCAGGTTTAAACTGGTAAATCTATATACTAGCATTTTGCAACGGTCTGATTATTGAATTGAAATTAAATAACATTAAAGATTATTTTATTATGAACACGGTGGTATAGGGTTGTTTGCGAAAAATCAGTCCAAAATTCCGGTTGGCGAATTTTGAAAAGTAAAATATTGCAGCGAGTGAATGTGTGCGACTGAGAGGTCCCAACCAAAACCATCCCATACGATAGAAGAGGACACAGCATAGCAGCTGTTTGAAGTCCGCCCATTTAAAAAAAGAGAGTGCGCATGCTATTTGTGATAGACTCGTATATGCTGTGCATTATTTTGCAGTAGTTTATTATTAAAATAGAGAAATAGTTATTTAACTTTTTTTTTAATCAATTAATTAATGAAATAATGATCTTTATTCTGCAAGTAGGCCACAAGGGCACTTTTACATGTCTGAGTCCATCGACATTTCACAAGAGGTGACCACTGTTGAGAAGAAACTCCGAAAGATTAGATACATTACATTTGTTTTATTCTACTACCTATGTTTCTACTTGAATCACTTAAAATTAATGCCGTTTAAACACTTTTCACCGTTGGTTAAAATTCTCCAACATTTAAAAGTATGAGAATCTCTGAACACCATGATGACGTAGGCTTGTGTCAGTCACGTGGTTCGCGAGTCTCGGAAGAGAGTACCAGGCGGAGTATATTATTATACCATGCATTTTATTGTATCTATAGCGACAATCTACTCCAAAATAATGCACAGCATATACCTACGAGTCTATCGCTATCCTTTTCATTTTCAAGCACAAATAGCATGCGCACTCTCTTTTTTTAAATGGGCGGACTTCAAACAGCTGCTATGCTGTGTCCTCTTCTATCGTATGGGATGGTTTTGGTTGGGACCTCTCAGTCGCACACATTCACTCGCTGCAATATTTTACTTTTTAAAATTTGACAACCGGAATTCTGGACTGATTTTTCGCAGGCAACCCTATACCACCGTGTTCATAATAAAATAATCTTTAATGTTATTTAATTTCAATTCAATAATCAGACCGTTGCAAAATGCTAGTATAGATTTACCAGTTTAAACCTGGCTACCCGATAGTTGTGACGGGAAAAGAATAGGCAACCTAACGTTTGCATATTCTATGGGCTTCATACTTTCGATTGGTATAGAATTTATCTAATAATCAAATGTTTAAAAAAAAAGTTTTTTTTAATTATTAATTCAACATACCCTGGACTAAAATTTGTTAGGCAACCCATATGCAATATATTTATCGACATATTAAATTAAATACAAAATACATTTAATCAAATAAACATCTCGGTGAAGGTCGTTCTTAAAGGGATCCTCTACTAGAAACGTCGAGGTGATTGAATAAACACTTTTTGTTATAATAATTGGTTTTTGTGTTCCGGCTCTTTTGTAAAGTATCGTTGAACCATCGGCTTTTCGATAACAGCGGTGTTTTCTTGGAATGAGAAGGATTTTAGGGCTTTGATTCAGAGAGTCGAGTTACTAGACGGCACGAGCACGAGGCTTTTCATTTATTGTTGGATAAATACGAAAGAACGCCCACCTGATTTGGTAACTTCGCGGAAATAATAACTTAAATTCATATTATGGTTTCGGAATAAAATTACCCGATATGGTCGCATTTTCGCAGCCAATATTTGTCATGGACTGGTAGAAAATTCTAAATATCGGCTTCCTTTACCGTCCTAACGGCATTTTGTGTGCCATTTTGGCAACATGACTTTTACGGTGTAAAAAAAGCCTGCTGAATTTGGTTCTGAATGTTACCAAGCCGAATTTTGTCCCCCTACTGCCCCCCTTTTTACCTCAGAATATGTCCCTAATCACGGTTTTTACGGTTTTATACAAAAAGTATTACAGTTGGAAAAAAAGTGTCAAGGACAAGAATGATCTCTATAAAATTTCCTATAACATGGTGTATAAACTTTTTTAGTAGGCCTTATAGTTTGTAAGCAATGTTTTGATTAGGGACATATTTTAAGGTAAAAAGGGGGGAGGGGGTCAAAATTCGGCTTGGCAACATTCAGAATCGAATTTAGCAAGCTTTTTTACTTCGAAAAAGTCATGTTGCCAAAATGGCACACAAAATGGCGTTAGACTTGAAAATTTTTATATGAACTACCAGTCTATCATACTGGACTGCTGCAGTTTTTGCTGCTGCTGCTTTACCAAGCTCATTACTTAAAAAATGTTATATGTTATTCTCAGATGTTATTATCATGTGTGGATATGTTATTTTCAGAGTTTACCTAGACGTTAGGGCGGCAACAAACAATCAGCATTCCGGTCCGGTTTCAAAACGGAATGAGTCAGCAAGCGAGTTATCGCTATAATGGCAGAACGAGACAGAGACACTTTTTGGCGTCTTTCCGTTCGGAAACTGGACCGGAATTCAGACTGTGTGGCCGGCCTTATCGATATAAGAGGTTTGAAGGTATGTATATGATTCTTTTTCACTTCTCACGGTCGTAAAGTTGTTTTTATGTCGAGAGAAGACTGCATAAATGGCTTTGTATGTTCTTGTGCATAAAGTAAGTAATTTCTTATTTTAAGACTAAGGCAATCAAGCCTTACCTTACAGCTGCATATGCTCAATATATTCATTCATTTATTTGAATTTCTTATATCTTAATTTAATTACAGCTTACGTATTTATTCCTATCTCAATACAAATTTAAGAAGTGAACATGTGCTTTAATAGTAAATTACATAGCTATGGCGGTGGTGGTAATAAATGTCCCAGATCACAGGTGATTGTGGTTTGTGAAACATTTTACGCCCGTGGTTTGCCTAAAGTTTTGTTATACTTGGCCAGAAAGTGACATTTTCTCTCCGCGCAGCGAGCAGCGAACAAATAACGTAAATATTTATAACTCGGATCTCACCTACACGAACGTCACAAGTTGGAAATAAATAAAAAACCGTAGTAGAAACTCCAGTACAATTTTCAATTTATATAGTTAGGTACTAACTCTAATATAAAGGAACAATTTACGTAAGACTTGTAAAACTCTATACAGGGTGATTCAGGTTCTCCTCATCAGCCCTGTTACTCTCGGTCATGACTCCTGAATCAACGTGTAGTCTCTATATCCCAAAAAAAACTTCAATAAAACTAAAAAGCCAAAAATCACCTTTTGTAGTCGGTGCCAAACCATAGTTTTATATACTATAGTTTACGCAAGGTTAAAAATTATTTTTTCGCTTTTTAGTGATTCATATAAAATACTTATGGCGGGGTGGTCGAGGAGTTCTTGAAGGCATGCATCTCGTTTGAATTAACTTCTAACTCCTAACCGTTAAGGGGTTATACCTTCCATCATCAGCTCAGCATAGGAAGATGATGACTATCAGACGCAAATTAAAACGTTGCTCATTTAAGATTAGGTTGTGCAAGATTATAAAGTTGTTCGTGAACAACTTCATAATCGCGGACAAACATTACATATATGCGGGTCAAACTGTGAGAACCTTCTCCCAAGTGTAACAAATGCTTTACTGACAGAGCCCTCAGTAGTAACTGAGGGTTGTCGTCATCACCAGTATCTCTTTGCCAAATGGTGGTTTTCGAGTGCAAATGCTTGAATTACTGTAGTAAACACAGAAAACACCATAGATGTCCCCATAATAATTGAGGAGTTCCTTCGATTCATCGTCGATTTCGTCATCAGAACTTCATCGAAATTTTATGGGACCAACTTGGAGATGCCTACTCTTGAAAGAAAAAATAATTTTCCAAATCGACTTACGATCCGTGAATTAAATAATACTGGTTGAGTCCCAGTAGTAACTGGTAGCTTGTGTCTTCATTGTCAATTTCTCTTCACTAAATGGTGATTTTCGAGTGTAAATGCTTGAACTATTATAATAAATACCGAAATCGCCATAGTTGTGACCATAATATTTCAGGAATTCCTTCGATTTCTCATGGATCTCTTCGTCAGATTTTCACCAAAATTTTTGAGACCAACTTGGAGATGTCTAATCATGAACCAAAAAAGAATATTCCAAATTGACTCATAAATGACGGAGTTCTGAGCTAACAAACATAAAAAAACAACCGAATTGGTTAAAAACACTGATAAACTATATTGTATTTAATGTCGCAAAAAAAAACATTATTTGAAGATACAAATTATAAACTTCAGTTATATAAGTACCCCATATTTAGTATCAAGCATTTTATTATCAAGTGTTTGATCTAAGAGTTTAATTTTTGTTTAAGTGTGCCCTAAACAATCCAACGAACTTTGGCAACGTACCGCGAATAGTTGGGCTTGGATTTTGAGTAGTTACCTAATTGTTTTTGTTGGCTTTGCGGAGAAGGCACCCATACTTCGTACCAACTCGATGACCATGCTTTTTAAATATTAGTATCGAAGTTAAAATCTCTTTAAATATTAAGTCCTCTGTCCAGTGACCAGGGCGCCGAAATCTAGGACTTACTTGCGACAATTTATTGTCCTCTTTAAATTACTGGCATTTTTTAAAATGCCTAGTGGAATTGACGGAAGGTCGTTCCTTTGTTTAATTTTAGAAGGAAACTTTGTTTTTAAAATCGTTACTTCTTCTCATGTCTTACTAGCTGAATAACGGCAAAGAACCGTTTTCTCATAAAATGGAACTAACTTTAATAACAAGTTGGGAAATGTGCTAGTAGGAAATGATAAATTCATATAGAACGAATAGCACTCAGGCGAAGTCCCAGACACAATTTAGCTTAGTAAAATTTCTCTCGTTTAACTTTTCCGTGTAGAATAAAATACATGAGAAAACTCTATTGTAATTATGAAAGTTGTTCCATCGGGGTCATGGGTTGCAATACTTGGATCAAACCTCCTGGCTTATTTGGACAGCTAATTAAATAAAGAGGAGCGGTGAAGCGCGTCAGATTAAATTTAATCCTCTAGGGAGTGTGTTGTTGCTGTGGGATTACTCAAAATTGTCAACTTGAACCCGGTGATCCAGTGTGGAGGCTGCTTTTGTCAGTCATCGCGAGTCGCAACAGCCATCGTCAGTGCACGTCAACTGCGACGTATTGACCTGGGCTCAACGACAATTTAATCTTTGTGCACGATTGTGAAACAGCCAAAACAGGCATCTCTTATTGCAGTACAAATGTATAATTGTTTTCGTAAAATACATGAATATGTTAAATGATTTGATCGATATAACCATTGCCATAGACAGTTAAAGAATTGGCTAGACCACTGGCTCATTTAATCGGATATATTTTATCAAGTGTCAAAAACCTGAGATGATGTGTATGTGTAATTATTCATTCGCATTTACCCTTATAGAAAGAAAAAGTCTAATAAATAACTATATAGTGTATTTTCGATACCACCGTGACACTACGTGTCTAATGAAATTAAATGGTAGAATTACATCTTATCTATCGCCGGCGGTATTAGTCTCCATTAAAAGGATTTAAAGATTTGTGGGAAGTAAAAATTGCCAATAAGACGCGCGTTTTTCTACACAGAAAAAAAAAGTTTTGTTAACAGTAGCCCAAATGTTAGCTGCTAGTAACATAAATCTGAGGATTGACAAACTGAGTGCTGCTAGTAACCAAAATAAGTTATGTAAAATTAGTATAATTGGTTGGCTACTACTAAGCACAATTTGGCTATTTCTCAAGTAGTTAGTAAGTGTTTACATGTACTTTTTCTGTACTATAAATTATTATTTACTTATCAATACTTAGAATAGTATGTTGCGTTTTAAATATTGATGGTGGTGCCCCCTACATTTCTGTGTCTTCTAATCAGTATTATTAGATACTTGTTTTTATTTTATTGGAGTTTACTCCTTAAGAATCGATTTTCATATATAAGCCCGGGGTATGAAAAATATGGGGTATAAAATCGAACGTATCTGCCGTGCTAATTTAAAAAGTCGTATCTCAGTATACGATCGGAGTAAAAATACGACTTCTTAATTTAGCGGGTTATGCGTTACGCGTTATAGGCTAAGATCCCGATATAAAATGACCTTCACCGAGATGTTTATTTTATGAAATGTATTTTATAATCAATTTAATATGTCAATAAATATATTGCATATGGGTTGCCTAACAAATTTTAGTCCAGGGTATGTTTAATTAATAATAAAAAAAAATGTTTTAAACATTTCACCGGTTTGATTAATATTAGATAAATTCTATACCAATCGAAAGTATGAAGCCCATAGAATATGCAAACGTTAGGTTACCTATTCTTTTCCCGTCACAACTATCGGGTAGCCAGGTATAAACAGGTAAATCTATACCTACTAGCATTTTGCAAAGGTCTGATTATTGAATTGAAACTGAATAAAATTAAAGATTATTTAATTATGAATTTATCTAATAATCAAATCGGTGAAATGTTAAAAAAATATATATTTTTATTTTTTACTAAACATACCCTGGACTAAAAATTGTTAGGCAACCCATATGCAATATATTTATTGACATATTAAACTAAATATAAAATACATTCATCAAATAAACATCTCGGTGAAGGTCGTTTTATATCGGGATCTTAGTCTATAACGCTTAACGCATAACCTGCTAAATTAAGAAGTCGTATTTTTACCCCGATCATATACTGAGATACGACTTTTTAAACTACCATTATGTTCACATAAACAAACTATAAAATTGTCAATGTCAACTTCATGTCGAGTGTCAACAAAATTTTATAAATAAAATAAAATTTAATCAAATCTACGCTTAACGGGTAAAATGTGCTGCTTTTGAAACAATAGCGCCCGTCACACAATCGGCTAAAAGATACGTGTTCGTTTCAGCTCCCAAACAAACCTAACGAATTTTTGTGATATCCAAGATTACAACTTTTATAACGTGCAATGCAAAGACCGTGTTTTCTTGGTGTTTAAGCCGTGCTTGTATGGTGCTAAGATCGAAGAAGACGTCTTGCTGTAGAGAGAGAGACCGCTTTAATTGTGACTCAGCTTTAAGCTTAGAAATAGAGAAGGCGTGAATACTTTTCCATCACCACTGCTCTCATTTTCCTGCATTCAGCCGCAGAATGGTTTTGATTTCGTGAAACTTTCCAGGATAAATACATACATAAATCAAGGATCCAACACAACCGAGCCATTCATTTTCTAGACGGGAGTCTTGCCGACCGACAAGAAGCTATGAAGTTTAAATCGAAATTGTTATGTTTTTGATGTTGGCTTTTAAATTGTATCTTTTTTTATTATAATTGCTTGTATTTTTACTTTTATTTGTAAGTGTTAGTTATAAATATGAGTGATCCTTCTTCATCCTTGCGCTGTCCCCATTGTCCCAACTCAACTCGAACTTTTACCCCTCATGGACTTAAAGTGCATATAGGGCACATGCATAAACATTTTCCCCAAGTCATCCCCTCCAACCCTAGACTGTCGGTTTCACAGCAAGCTCATGGTAACAACCCCATTCATCTAGATTTTGGTGATCTAGCTACGTTAAAGCAGTCAGTACGTGTGTTACGGCATATCCCCAAAGGGGCGCGAAACTTGGCAGCGGCCAAATTGAGCGACCTCATTGATAAGTGTATCGACTCCAATGGCACTCTCGAATGGTTTAGTTTACTGTCTTTTGCCTATTCCGCACTCAAATCGCCTGAAGCGTCGGCCACGGGCAATTTAACCACGAAAGTTAAGAGAAATATTAACTCTGCTTCTTTTGATATCAGTGGGAACATCGGTGCAGAGACCACGCCTTTGAGATCACACTCCATACTGAAGACAATTGAGCGTAAAGTACATGAAGGGGATCTCAGGTGCAGAGCGAGTGCTTATGTCGGATGAGGGCGTGGCGCCGTCGAGCCCTGAGACTTTAGCTACGCTGCAGTCGAAGCATCCAGCCCCGTCCCGGCCGCTGGTACTTCCACCGGAACCTGACATATCTATTTCTGCCTTAACTGTTAAGCCGGAGGAAGTGGTGCAGGCACTCAGCTCTTTCAACAATAGTTCGGCCGCCGGTTTGGATGGTATCCGCCCTGTTCATCTTAAGGAGCTTACGTCTGCATCTGCGGGAGACGCCGATTTTCGGCTCCTGGAACATCTGGCCAAGCTTTGTAATTTTTTGCTCAGTGGTCAATTAAACCCTGAAGTTTGCTCCTATATTTATGGTGCTTCCTTATGTGCGCTGTCAAAAAAAGACGGTGGTATAAGACCCATTGCCATAGGCAGCGCTTTCCGCCGCTTAACGGCAAAGCTAGGATGCCGTGCAGTGAGAGAAGAAATGGCAGCTTATCTGCAACCTTGCCAATTAGGGTTTGGCACAAGATTGGGCTGCGAGGCTGCAATTCACGCTACGCGGGCTTTTTCGGTAGATAGCAAAAACTTAGAATCCGTTTTAATACGTATAGTTAAGTTCATATCATTGTAATAGTTAAGTACTTATGCTTTCTGAAAAAATGACTGACTGTTGAGTTTCTTTCGGCGTTTCTTCTCAACAGTGGTCTCCTCTTGTGAAATGCCGGTAGACTCAGACATGTAAAAGTGCCCTTGTGGCCTACTTGCAGAATAAAGTTCATTATTTCATTATTATTATTATTAATTAAAATTGATTTAAAAAACGCGTTTAACTCAGTGGAGCGTGATGTTTTACTGTCCGAAGTGAAGGATAAAGTGCCATCACTCTACCCCTTCATTTTCCAAGTATATTCTTCCGCTTCTAATCTTTTCTACAATGGTCCTCTTGTTCTTTCCCAAGTTGGTGCACAGCAGGGGGATCCGCTAGGCCCTTTAGTTTTCTGTCTGGCCATACAAAAGGTAATTTCAGAGGTTAAATCCCCATTGAATATCTGGTACCTAGATGACGGTACCCTAGGTGGTAAACCTGAAGAAGTGGAACAAGACTTGCTCATGCTCCTGCCTCGTTTAAAAACTCTGGGTTTAGATATTAATTTCAGCAAATGCGAATTTTTCCCCTGCAGTACCAACTCACACGATTCTTTCCCCTTATTCAGTGCTCTGCTCCCCGGACTGAAAGTGTTGTCGGCGAGATCTGTCAACCTCTTGGGGTCCCCAATATTCCCAGAAGCCATTCCTGAAGCCTTCGAGGAGAGAAAGCTGCTTCTGCTGATGGCTGCGCAGAGGTTGAATGAACTTTCGGCTCACGTAGCCCTCGTTATGTTGCGAGTTTGCTTTGCCGTGCCTAAGCTGACATATTTCTTGTGCACCGTGCCAGCCTGGCTGCACCCTGTCCAGACAGACTCCTTTGACTTCGTGTTGAAGGAGAGTTTGGAAAAGGTGCTGAACGTCTCCCTTAACCAAGGTCAATGGGACCAGGTTTCTCTGCCGATTCGAACTGGTGGTTTGGGCGTGCGTCGCGCGCGAGATGTGAGCCTCCCGGCCTTCCTGGCTTCGGCGTGTGGGGTGGTGGACCTTGTCACTCAAATTTTATCTTTTGATGGTGACAAGGCTATCATTCCTTACGCCTCCGATGCTTTGACGGCCTGGACGGCTCTTAATCCCGGCGTAGCCATACCCGTAGAATTGTTCCGTCAGCGTCTATGGGTTTATTTATATGAGAGTGCGCGCACCACGATTTTCATAAACCCATAAGTAAGCTTATTTCTGCGACAAAATTATCGCGCGACTAAAAAAAATCGTGGTGCGCGCCTGGCCTGAAGAGTAAACTCCAGTCGTGCGTCGGAGCTGACACACACACTTTTTTTTATTATCTCTACTAGTTATAATATAATAGAATATACTCTAATTTTAGGTATTATCAATTATAATAATATAGTTACGAACTATACAAAGTCTGTGCTATTTTATTGTTTACAGTCGTACAAAATAAAATAGCACAGTTTATAACCAATAGTTATACCGGTGGTCAGGGCTGTAGTGAAAGGAATTGCCTGACGGTGTGTCCAGAAGTGTTATGTACTGACAGAGCAAATTAAGGGTCTCCATTTCAGCTTGGCCTAAAATTATGTCGTACTAGCTTTTGCCCGCGACTACGTCCGCGTGGAACTTGGAAGTATGGAAGCAACCTCGTACAACACGATAGATATCCATATCCACCTAACCACCTTAATTAATAAAAGGGATTATTAAAAGCGCCTAAGGAATGTAAGAGCAATTGTGCTTTTGGTCTAATAATTACATTTCCTTACAGGGTCATCAATGTCATCATGAATTACTTACTCACTTTTCAATCTTTTAGGGATAATTTCCAGGATGAAAACTATCCTTTGTCCTTCCTCGGATCTTAAACTATCTCCATGCCAAATTTCATCAAAATCGATTCAGCGGTTTAAGCGTGAAGAGGTAACAGACAGACAGGCACATTTTCGCATTTATAATATTAGTATAGATCTCTACTAGTTATAATATCATAGAATATACTCTAATTTTAGCTATCATCAATTATAATAATAGTTACGAACTATAAAAAGTAAGATACGTCTGTGCTATTTCATTTTGTACGGTCGTACAAAATAAAATAGCACAGTTTATAACTAGCAGTACCAGTGGTCAGGGATGTAGTGAAAGGAATTGCCTGAAGGTGTGTCCGGAAGTATTATGTACTGACAGAGCAAATGAAGGGTCTCCATTTCAGCTTGGCCTAAAATTATGTCGTATGTGGCAATGGTATTTTTCAATAGAATCTCATGAAATTTTGTGAGAATTCTTATATCGGTTCAGTTTTTCGAAATTGTTCAAAATGGCAGAGATATGGGGGTTAAAAACGTAAAAAATTACAAAGTTCAGCTAATTCAAAACAAATACGCGAGGTCCACCGCTCACAGAGCCACTACGTATTAATTATTAGATAGATCATATATACACTTCCATAAATGATTAGTAACGAGATCCATCAAATTTTGCCGTAGCGGTGCTCAGATTACGCTCCCAATTGTCATGTGCGGTTCAGGTGCTTGCTATTTAGTGTTTATGTTCAAGTATGTCGTGAGCCGCACCTTTCAGGGGCTCACGAATGGCATGAAGCGCGGGGCAATTAGTCCGAACTGCTCGCAATGATCGGCGCGCCCGCATAGCGCCGCCTGGCTCCATCTGGAGCACCGCCGACCCCGCAATACCGCGTATCGTCACGTACGCGCTATTCCGCAGACATCTATATGATTTCTTAATAAAGCGCGACCCAGCCCGGAGCGTTCGGCGCCCATATCAATAAGAGGCACGAGAATTTAATGAAATTCCCTTTAAGAATTCCTCGCAGCTCTCATACCTAGCAATTTTCCCCGGCTATAGCATATCTACATTATTTTAAATTAGACGCAATATTACGTACGTACAAAATGAACCTATTTTACGTTTATGTGAGTGGCCAGATATGTTGAAATGCCAGAATACACGCTAACCTTTCTTAAACACGTAAGGGAGAGAGTTTTTCTAGTCTTTAGCTATTTATGCTGAAGGCTGAATCTTGAACTGGCTCGTTTGGAACTACGTTTATTCGAGATAAATCCTTCTCGTATATAATAAAATTGAAATACATTTCTGTATATTATTGGTTTGTGTATATTCATATTAGGTATACGAGATTCGTTGAATTGGGAGTTATATTTATAGTGTCTGACACTTTGAGATTATTATGAATGTTGTTCGGGACGTTATTAATTATAGTTTTTGTAGTTGTGTCGATGGATCGATTTAGTATGAAGAAACTAGACGGCGAGGGCCAGCAAGGACTGAACAATAATCAGTAAAAATTCCTGAATTTACGATGCAATGCATTATATTCGGATTGATAACGTGGCCGTATCGTAAAGTGGTAAAGCATAAGGTATGGGTTTCAGAGTGTTTTTGAGAAAATTTACGTATTCCTAAATAACTTTCTGAAATAGAATATCAAAATATACTGGTAGGTATGTCACACAAATAGTTAACTCAGTTCGAAGTGAACAGTGAGATTTCCGATTACTACGGGCGGTTTGTCATAAGTGTAAGAATTACGTTATAATTATGCCGGTGCAAATACAGTGCTGGCATTACTTTTAACAAGTTATGTTAATAAAATAGTATAGTGCTTATTGATGTCCAACCAACAATGTCTTCAATGTAAACATGAATGTTTTTCTCGAAGTAATAAGTTTAAACCCACTGGGACACCAAGAAAGTAGTTCACGTGTTCTTAAACAACACTAAATAACGCACATAAATTTCACAGAAACAACAGTACATTGCAAAATAACGGTATTCTGTCCACTTTGTTTTTGTACGGTGTACGTTCAGTGAAATGGAGTACATTTTGAAACCAGCAGGTTGCTTCCCTATTCTATTTGACTCCTGCCCTAGATCTCAACGGAAAATGCGCAGATGCTCTCATTGACAGTTCAGGAGTCAGCTTTTAAATGTCTCATTTTGGAACTTCGAAAGAAGACTTAATCCTATAAGGCACATGGTTTAAAGTAAAAGTAAACTTGAATAAAAAATGGGGTTTTCAAAAAGTTTAGTTTTCAAGCAATGCTGTTAGTGAGTCTTCGCCTAATTTATTACGTCCTATAGCTTTGGGAGAAGCTTTGGTGTTATACTTAAGTATATACATTACTCATCATAATAAATACCTATTGTTTCTGCCAAATGTAATAAACCTTACATAAGAAACTTAAAAAGGTAGAAGACGTAAGGAGTGCGTCAGTATAGGTACTGGGAAACAGTCTGGCGGTCATTACTCTCACCCTAACCATTATTTTTATAGCTGTAGGTATAGAGAAATGCATTTTTTTTTTAATTTCTGAAATACTTGATGTCCACGAATTTCACACTTCGAGCTATCAAGCAATAAGGATAACTAATGAATTTTATTACCAGTTGAAATAAAATTAGTGACAAACCGTTCCATTTAAGAAAAAAAAAACTTATTGGGAAAAGTGTTTACACTCAATTGATGATTTTTACGCTCATTACTCATTTATTACGTGGTCTTAGATTGTTTATTATTTAGTAGGTACCTATATTAAATTGAATGATTGGCTGTATTATTTTAGTAATTTCTTTTGTTAGACATTTTGAATTGATTTAGAAATTAAAAAGTAATTATCAATAATAACTAATTAATTGGCCACGTGGAAAGGATGGACGAAGATCGCGGCGCTAAAAGCGTATATTTGGGACGACCTATTGGCCGAAGGCCGGTCGGCCGTCCCAGGTATCGCTGGATCGGTGTCGTAGAAGCCGATCTGCGTGAACTCCAAGCCGGTAAGGGTAACTGGCGGGAAACCGTGCTAGATCGGGACAAGTGGCGTAAACTCGTGGCGGAGGCCAAGATTCGCTTTGGGTCGCTGAGCCATTAAGTAGTTATTAATTAGCATATAAATAGGTATATCTTTACCTAATATAATTATACAGTACTTATTAATTTCAAGCACGATGGTATGTTTTTCTTTAATAATTACTTACTTACTTCATCCCTGCAGGACAAAAAGTCATAACCTATTTTTTGCGTCTCTGCGGCCGGGTAAATACCGAACATAGTTGAAATTGGTTCAGCCTTTTAGGCGCGAAGAAGTCATAAAGACGCATACTTATAGGTATGATGGACTGATACAGGCTGACGATTATGATACAAAAAGGCGTACTTAGAACGTAACTGTCTACGTATCAAGTTTTCAAATAATAATAATCTGCTAGGATTTTATCCCTTAGATTGGTTGTATCTTTTTTATGGGTGGTTGTAAAGCGTTAACTCAAATTAAATCCATCAAATTGCTTTAAGAAAGATGAACCCTGATAAGATTTTCAAGATTTTGAGAATACGCGTGGGCGTATTCTATGAACCACTCAACAAGTTACATTGATTACCTCAAGCATAAATTTAGACAATTTCGGCGATTGGGACGGCAAAATACAGCTACAACTGTTGTTCCTTTCATACCCATAGGTACCAATTACCAAAGCCCAATTTCACTAGATAAATATCATTAGGCTGTTAAAATAGATTAAAAGATACCAGGGAAAACATTACTATTTGCTAATAATGACACGTGCCAATTTAACAAGCTGAGATCATAATCATAAATCATTCAGTCAACAAAAAAACAGACAACACTCAGTCAGTTCTCATTTTGTAGTCTTAACTGGAATCGAGCTTTGGTATATGAAATGAACTAAGATCAGTCGTATCGGGACGGGACAAATGAGCCAGCGGGCCAAGCGCACCTACCATTTCGAAATATCCAAAATTACAGATATTATCTACTATACTATCGCCATCTCAGTTTTTGCCAACGAAATATGTGAGATGGCGTTAGTGGTATAACATATAAGGCAGGTGCGCTAACCCCGCTCGGTCGCGGCCATTCGAACGATAAGTTTACTCCAATATCATATAAAATGTATGAAAGTTCTCGCCCGCAATTTGTAGCGGTTACAGGTGGTTTAACCGAAGGCGCCTTTAGTCGCCCATTGTGCGAGAAGCTTGCGTCGATACCAAACATAAATACGTTAAACCTGGACCGCAACTTGTGAGTTGACCCAACAATTCTGCTGGCCCAATGTGTGCCAACTGAACCCGTGATGCGTCAAACGCATGATATACTCAACATCCCCAATGCGTAGTACGAGTGAATAACCTCCACGATACGAATGTGGGCCCACATCCGAGCGACGCATCGAATGCGCCCGGAGATCTGTGCCAGGACGGGCGCGACCGCGAGGCGCCATCTCCGCCGCCTACAGCCGCTGAAGCGCTAAAAATACACCTGAATAGAAAATGTATTGGATCCTTCGTGCCATTTAATCGATTTAGTACCAGCTCGTCTAGCAAAACTATGCTTGCGAATCTTGTCGCGCGACATAGCATCATCCGTTACTCTTTCTCAGTAATGTACAGAAAGAGATAGGTAATATACATCTCGCAAGAAGGAGTTGCGGGCCACAGTTGTGCTAGAGGTGCGGGCAAACCATTTAATGTGGCCGCTAATAGCGGGTTATACTCCCACACAAAGTCCGACTACTGGCTGTAAGGGGTTAACCAGCCCTGATACAGTTCAAGTCATGTCCTAAAAAAAAAAAGATAAATATTGTGAAATAACATCTATCGCTCCCGCACTCACATACTTGTCAAAAAGTGACTGATAATTTGTCATTCATTTACGTGATAAATGCAACCATCATTAGGCCCGCTCTGTGATATATTAATTATAATTTGAGACTGGAAATAAATAATTATGTAACGAGAGGTGAAATGTAAGAAAAGTTTTTGATTGCCAATGAAATTATTTCTGATGAAACTCTGCTCGTACTTATAAATAATGAGAACGATTGAATGAACTGTAGTATAAATTCTAGTTTGAATTATTATTTTAATTGACTATTATCTAGCAGGTTTATCTGTCTAACTGTATAGTTCATGCGGGATGGCGACAGAGAAATACATAGTAGTCACACAATAATAGTGGCCGAAAAAAGACAAAAACTGTCATGGACAACCGAAAGACGTGTTACTTACGTATATCACTATGAAAATTCCAGGTCTGCTGGTTTAAAACTCAAGATTAGTACGTAAAATAAGGTATTCAATTTAAATTTGGTGAAAAAGTAAACATATTTAGTCACTTCAATGCGTATTTACTCATTTAAGTATAAGATTGTATCGTAAAACTCCAAACATAACCTTGCTGAAGGGTGACGGTGTCACTTTATTGAGAATTATATAACTTATACATAACCCAATATTCGGCAAGAAAATATTCCGAGCAATAATGATTTAAAAAGAAAAATCTTCTTTTCCATTCGCATTCCTATCAAGCGCTACAACTGCTTATTTCCCGACCCGTAAAATTGTTTATTCTGGCTGAATGGGTCGTCGCCCTAGGCCCCATGCGCGAGGGTGGATGGACTCCCTTGTAAATAGGGCGGGTGAAGAGTAGCAGAACCGCACTATCTTGCGCATTAAGTTGGACAAGATGCCCTTTGGTACCCCTATTGGTCTGTAAATGCTTGCTTAGATTAGATTAATTCAATCCTAACATACATCTTCCTAAGTCCGCTGTACCTACTACTCTTACATACCGATATTATGTATATGATAATATAGCATAGCGCATTGCTAGTCAGCATGTTGACTCACAAGTTAACATAGATAGGTTAAGTTAACATTTTATTTTAGAATATTTAATTCATTGTTTTGGTTCAGTTCAAGTCTTGCCCACCTGTGACTTCTTTGCCACTTTTTTCATTAAATACTTTGCAATTCACAGATTTAAAATATGATATACTTATGAAATATCGATATGATACTACTATACAGTTTTAAAACTGTATTCTAAAACAAGTTTGTATGATGATGAATCACAGTAGGTACCTATTCATGATTTCAGGCAGGCACTGAGTGTTTTTAAAAAAATGTTTACATACATTTAACCTTTTGGCTATTTTCCTCACATTCGTAATGAAAATTTTAGTGTGAGTGTGTTTATAAGGCCCCAATTTCAAATTTGAATTTAAAAAGTTTCCTTTCGTCCCTTGTCTTACAATCTACTATTCATTTGTTGAAAATAATGAACATTTTAAAACTCGTTTTTTAACGCTGATGAACGCATATTGTTCAGTTTGAAGAGTAAAATCTATGTTTTAGTTTATTGCTCCTATTACCTCCACACTCGGTATAACAACAAACGGGTTTCTACGTACCTACCTGCTGCCATAATTAAAATACTATTAAGAAATCCCCGCAAGTAGTTTTTAGTTTAATTTTCCACTATATAATTTTCTTGTCGGTGGGCAATAAAGAATTTTTGTATTGTAGGTATTGTATTGTAGGTAGTTCATAACCCCTGGAGGAGGGATATTTCGCAAGCAGGCAATAATAAGAACAAATGGCCGTCATTACTTAGAGTCAGTAGCCTCACGCTCACGCCCCGGCGAGTTACCGCAGTTAGTCGGATTGGGATACACAATGATTCAGCCAGAACCAGATTGTACCAGTTGGTGTTACGTAGTTTTCTTTATACTCGGTGATTAACTTTCGTAAAAATACCTCATTTGTTAAACTTTGCGCGATGGCCTCGGAAATCTCAAATTAATTCATTTTAAAAACAAAATTTCAACTCCCCAGTTTTTAGCATTCCGTAGTCAACAACAAACCCTCATAATTTTGCCTTGTACGCCCAAAACAGGCGTCTGTCCGCAGCTTAGCTCAAAGACTGTTAGTTCTAGGAAGCTGCAATCTGGCATGGATGCAATATATTAGTGACGCTTCTGACGAAGCGGTAGAATAATATCTTGAGAATTCAAATCCTGGTTAATTTCTTTGAGTACCTTGCGAGCAAGACGGGTGATGCGTGAGCAAAAGAATCGCAACAAGATACGCTAACACAGCTGGAAAGTAGATGCAAGGAACGCCTCAAGAAGCCCTCCAAGCAGTATTGTCTTTAATACTAATAAAGTTCATTAAATTAAGAAACGTAAAGAAGATTACTATAAAACTTAGAACTAATCATAACTTACTCAGATATACGTTTTTTTTTGTACAGTTAGCCTCAAATAGCTGATAGAGGTCAACGAAAGACAAATATATCGACTAGTAGTAGTAGTACTTAGTAGGTACATAGCAAAAAGGATAGTGTCTGTTATTTGGCCCCTTTGATGCTGACTGTACCTACAGTATCTCAGTTTCACAAAAAGCTATAGAACTCTCCCATTTATATACACAGGTACATATTTACTTTCTCAAAATAAAAAGGAACTATTAAAGTAAATTAAATTGTACTAGCCTTAATACGAGTACGGAGCGTACGGAGCATCAATAAATAAGATGTACGATATAGATATACATGTTTTAGTACCTATATGACGTGTGTTTTAATTTAATAAATTCTTGGCACTATTTTGAGTGACCCGAAAAGATATCGTTGAACTCGCATTCTAGGAAGGCCATTGTCGTAAAGCTATCAACTTGCTTGTACTCGCTTAAACTAAATATCTTCCATTGTATGCTCAAGATATATGCGACGTTCATGTGTTCCTCTACAATTCGTAACATTTCCTCAAAATCTCTAACTATTTTATGCCACAGCACCGCAAAACCGCAACCTTCTAATTTGGTGCTATTTAGTTACCTAAAATTGCGTTCTCGCACATTTCAGCGATGTTCATTGAAGCATGATAGAAATTAATTTGAATTCTCTAAAGGTTTCTGCGCGTGTTAACATTAACCCTCTAGACGAATTTTTATTACTTACACACTTTTATTATTTTTGTGACTTCTGCATTGGTAATGTTTGTAGTCAAATAATTCATAAATTTACGAAACATGTTATGTCTCATTGTTTTTTGAATGTGGGTACACCACTTTTTTATATTGTATACCATTGATACAAAGATCAAAGCACAAGGAAAAAATGAATTGCGTAACCTGGCGGCAGAGACCGGGAATCGAACCCGTTACCTCTGGATTACCGGTCCAGCGTGTTAACCTTTCCACCCGCACGCTGGATAACCTTTCGAATAGTTCCTTATGCTTTGTGTGTCGATCTTCGCATAGTTTATTTGAAAGGTTTTACGCCAGGTTACGCATTTCATTGTCCTTTGATCTTGGTCTCAATGGTACACATAATTCATGTTCACTTATTTTTATTGAAGTATTATTTTAAGCTCGTTTTTGATTAAATCGTTTTATTTCTTGTGGTTTTAGCCTCGGCGTACGTACAGATATCAGATATTACAGGAAGTGTATATCGCAGAAAATACAGACACATACTCATTGCCAACATTACAATATTTACGATTTAAATAACAGTCCGGTAGACATCAGACGGACAAACAAACAGCAGAGTATAGAACCATAAAAAATTGGGCAAGTGCGAGTCCGACTCGCGCATGAAGGGTTCCGTACCATAAAACAAGTTTGTTGTATGGGAGGCCCCCTTAAATATTTATTTTATTTTATTTTTAGTATTTGTTGTTATAGCGGCAATAGAAATACATCATCTGTGAAAATTTCAACTGTCTAGCTATCACCGTTCTTGAGATACAGCCTGGTGACAGACGGACGGACAGCGAAGTCTCAGTAGGGTCCCGTTTTTACTCTTTGGGTACGGGACCCTAAAAAGGTTTTAAAATTAAGCTTAAGCCACCAATTGCTCTGGATCTCACTTGGCTCGGATGCGGGATGATCGAGACGTAAAGAGCCCTGGCAATGGGAACGGCGTCTCATCTGGATGCCACTTGTGTGGATTCCTCATTCCCAAGCTCCACCCCATCTAGCCACACACAACACAACGTTGCTGAGAGCCAGCGGTGGCATCATCCGCCGTGGCCACGAAACTCCGGAAATATATGGGTTCCGCAATTCATTTTATGCTTGCAACGGAAACTTTTGGGTCACAAAGTATTTGTCTAACCGTCCAAGAAAAGATAAATTATAGTGTAGGTGTAGACAGATAACTAGGACAGTATTGAGCCGCCTCATTGGGCGGCCAAAAGTTGTCAATTGCAGTCTAGCGAGAGTACGGGTATTATGGAGACACACAAGCGATAGCGACCTAGACCTAGCCATAATGATAGTTAATCATAAAATAAGTTTTATTGGAACTCGGTACCTACTTGAAGATGGCACTGTCATCGGATCTGCGTTCGCACACATAAATGTCTAGTAGGTATGTATATTAATAAATACTAGAGGCTATGTTCTGTGTGCTGTAGGCCTCGCGAGTTTGCTTCGAAATTCCTCATCTCTACGCATATTTACGCCGCTTTGATTTTTCCAGAAATGCGACCTCTATGCGAGAATAGCCGAAAACATCTGGACATCCTAACTTCCAGCCAGATATACTAAACAAATTAAGGCCAAGCTAAACGGAGACGCTACGCTTGTTCGGTCAATAGAAGTGCGCTCGATCGTATTTGCCAACAATTTTTATTTTATCAAGTGCGGTGGTGGCCGGAATACCGCATCCTGTTAAAATATAAGTTGTTATCTGCATGTGTGCAAATTACCGATCGCGATTATCGATTACGGTATGCTATCGACAACCCAATAACTTCAAAGTGGGAAGAACATTTTTAATTATTAAAAATGTAAGATTTAAGACAAGAATTTATGAGTCGAATGGACACATCGCTCGGATTGGAACAGTGGCATTTTATTTATACTGGTGAGCAAGCCTAGTTAAGGGTTAAGTAGGCTGTTTAAGGGTTTCGTACCCCGATGGGAACCAACGGGTCCTTGTGAACTATCACAGGATGTGCCCGCTATAATAACAAGAAAAATATAATTATGTTGAACAGTGAAAATTAAAGAGGAAATAATAAAATACCGGAGGTCTTTGCAAAATAATTAGAATTGTAGTCTCTGTGAAACAATAGACCCTTGTTTTTTTTACAATGTCTGTATTATTACACGTGCGTATAGGTATTAATAATTTATTACGTGTATTATTAATTTATTACGCTATAATGACATATTATAATTTAAAAAAATAAAGTGCAAAATAAATGGAGTGATTTATTCGACATTAATTTAATTGGCGTAGGTACAGTACGGTAACAGAAGCTTTACCGGTTTTTATTTTTTATATTTTTAGTCTTTATTCATCTAATACTTTAAGTCACTTAAATCCAGCTCAAGTACGCCGAACGTACTTAATATAGACTCAAGTTTGCAATCTGATTAAATTTCAATAGGTATGCCTACCTACCTTACTAATCGACTTCAAAAAAGGGAGAGGTTCTTTGTTTCACTCTACGATTTTTTTTAATGTACCTACGTCCACCGATTTCTCTGCCAAAATTATAGCCGATTCTCAAAATGATTTTTTTATTTAAATGTGTATACTACTCCTGAAATGGTCTCATTGCCACCATATGGGAATATGATGAGGTAATCCTAGGGAAATCTAGGGCAACCCTCAATATTGTAAGCAATTGGTCAAGCATTGGTTTTCATGTATTTAATAAAGTTAGGCATTTGTTTGGATGGCGAACGCGTTATAACCACGAGCTAAACCAAATGTACGATGAGCCAAACGTTATTAAGACCATAAAGATCGGACGCCTGCGATGGGCAGGGCACGTGTTGCGAATGGACAAGGACAGAGTACCCAATCGCCTTCTAGAAGGCCGACCGGAGGGTCGCAGAAGTAGAGGCAGACCCAAGCTCAGGTGGTTGGACGGCGTCGAACAGGATAGCAAGATCTTAGGAGTGATAAGTTGGAGAAGGAAAGCCATGAATAGATCGGACTGGAGAGATTTGCTAGACCAGGCTAAGGCCCACCCGCGGCTGTAACGCCTCAGATGATGATTTAGGCATTTGCGTTTGGTGGTCATCATCTTATGCTGAGCTGATGATAGAAGGTACAACTCTTAAATGGTTACGAGTTAGGCCATAATTCTTTCTATATTATAGGTAGGTTAAGACCGTTAATTGTATTATTTTTAGTATGCCCCTGAGGTGATCCTATCGTCGCCAAGTTAGGGTCTAATGATCACCAGACCAGAAAAATCGAGGGTACCTAACCCTCAAATTTTCTTAAGTTCAAGATTGTACCTTAATATTTATTTATTAATTGAGTGTTTTGGCACCGAATTCAAAAGGTGATTTCAATGTTATTTGTACGGGTTATTTTTGGCTTTTCAGTTTATTTTGAAGACGGTTCTTATTTTTTTTTTGTTCATACAGGCACAGAATCATCTGCCAATTGATATTTATCCCATTATACTCGCAGCAGTCGCAGCCCTGCTCCAAAGTAACAGGCATCGATATTAATCATTTCATTTCATAATTGCAACTCACAAACAATACACATCAAATCCCTTTGAACAATTTCTCCTCAATGCTAGCTAGATATAACAGAACAGTAGAGCTGTCAAGTCGCTCAGGAAAAGCAATAAATCTGTGAGAACCTTAACATTTACCTTCCACCGAGTGAGCGTACAGAATGAAAATAAATCGCACCTAATTCGGAGCCAAATCGGCGAGATAAAATTGAAATTGAGATTGGGTTGTGTAATGGCGCCATATACCTATTAAGGAGCTGTTACACGTGGCGCATTACTTTCTACAACTCTCGATAATAATGAAACGATCACATATTTAAATAGCTCCGATATATATAAACGATAACGAAAACCTTTTTTTTTTAAGACACTTTCTTAAGATCTTTAAATTGATATAATCGTGGCTTCCACTGTACATTGTACGAATAGACATTTAAAATTGCAGCCCCGACAGATAATAAACGACCCACGGTACATATTAGGTACTAATATTTTCATGAAGCGTCAAATAACTTCATTTAAATGACGGTTGCGCGTGCCAGACGTAATATCATGAACAAAAGTTGGAATAGAATTCGTTTTTTTTATTGGCCGAGCGAGCGAAGCGACTCTGATCTAGCTTCGCCAAAATTTATTTCGTATGTCCCGAAGTTAAAATGTATACAGATTTCCACCTATTCTCGGGTACAGGCCACATTTCACAACCGATTTTCATTATTTTTTGTGAGTAGCTCCGAGAAGTAGAAGTACCTATAGGTTTTTTGTGTCATTCAGTTCTCCAAAATTTTACAAAATGGCGGAATTATGTGGTTGAAAACGTAAATAATTACAAATATCAGCCATTTGAAACAAACTCGCGAGGTCTACTAGGTATTCAGATATTTTTTGATGAAGCTCTAAGTGCAGTGTAACCGCACCTTAATAGCCAGGGAGTTCTTACGGCCGGGAATGCCGTAATTAATGCCTCTACGCGACTGCTATGCGCACATTTCGCCGATACAAAAAATACCCCGGCGCTATAAACGGGAAAGGAAATTGCCATTTCTTTATCCGTATTAAATATCCGGAATCCATCGTATTTACTACGCCTGGCTTATTTAGGTACTTACATCTATCTCATAAAAGGCCTGATTCGAACTTATTGTGAAGGGCACTAAGAATATCTTAATGTGAAGGGAACTATTAAAATTGCCTGGTAAATATTAATAAAGAACTAAGATAAGATTTCTCATGTAATATTTTTCTTGTTGGTGTGCAATAAAGTGTTGTTGTATTGTATTGTAAAGAACTAGGATGGGCAGGGGCAGGGGACCGTACAGTCACGTTAAGTAAGAATTACACGTATAGATCTTGAATTTCGTCTCAAATAAAAGTATTTTCGTAAAATAATGTAAAATCTTTCATAAGAAAATGTTTTTTTTTTAAGCGATATTTGGTATTAAATATTTGCTTGGATTAGCCAGAGGTGGCGTTAAATATTTCTGTTTTAGATAAATTAGTTTTTAAAGTAAAAATAACTCCTTCGGGTTTCATTCACTGGCCCGTTTACCCAATATTTGTAAAAACGGCTACGTACCTACGGAACCCCACTCACATGGCCCGACATAACGCCCTTGACCGGTATTTTTTCTCCCATCCTTCGATATCAGTATCATCGTTTAATTTCTTGACACTATGAATGTCTTATATACCTACGGACAAATTTATAAGTCTTCGTTAACTCTAATTATCATATACCAAATACCTACTGATAATAATATATTTCCTTAAAAAGACAGCAATTTCTTCCAATAAAACTTCAGCTGAAGTCGATCATGAGTGAAATTACTTGGAACAAAATTTTCAACTTTATTTTTACAAGATCCCACCGCCAGCTGTTCAATTCTATCATTCGTTCATTTTTTAACTCAGGTCACATTAACACAAGAACTTTCCGTAGCATTTCAAACTTTTTATGACAGTAATTAAAAGTAGCTGTCCATTAGAAATTTTCGCCAATCTATCAGAACGGCGGGAGCGTTTGCTCGATGTATCGAGCCTCGAAACATCTGAAAGGCATTTAGAAGCTCGGCAGATTGATTTTAACACTTCTTAGCAATACTTCATTAATAGCATAGCAATATTGTAATAATTGCTACTGTTTGTGTTTGTGATTGTAAATCTGCAATCCTCACAATACTTAGTTACTTTATTTGGTATGCGTGTTGATAACACAATAGGTATTTCGAAAATGACGTTATTAATTTTCCTCGTATTTAAGATTTTCAAAGCTTAGGCTGAGTTTTTAAAATATCCATACTAACTACTAAACTACTAATTTACGGTATTACGGTACACAAGAAAAGCTGCCATTGAGCACATCCACGGCGAAGGGACAAATTCCTGCATCCTTCTTTTAGATGATCATATTGGCGCTGTAGAGAACTGACGTCAGGTCCTTGCAAACATGTTCTACAATCAATAAACATAAAATTCACCAATACAGTAAGGCTAGCATAGGGTTGCCATACGTCCCGGTACGCCGGGACATGTCCCGGTTTGAAGCATGGCGTCCCGGCGTCCCGGCCGATAAGCAAATTGTCCCGGTTTAAAAAAATCATAGTTATTTAACAACTTGGTAAACAGTAATATACCTACAATAAACGCGACTAACTAGCTAGGCTAATCGTACGTGGATAAAACCAGGGACGTATTTTCCCTAGGGCCATCCAGGCCATGGCCTGGGGCGATAAAGTAAGTCTTGGTCGAAAACGCGCCGAAAAATTTCGCGCTCGCTACGCTCGCGTTTTTTTCTAATTGTGTTACTACGCACCCCATCGCCGAAAAATTCTTACACTTGCTATAACTAAGCGCTTGATAGACACAACTACCATTATCCATTATAAAAAAAGTTCCTTGACTTCTTGGGGCGGCGAAACTTATAGGCCTGGGGTGCCAAATTTCAAAATACGTCCCTGGATAGAACGACGCACTTTTCCCGAATTACATTACAAAAATAGGTAACTTTTCAAGGTTTAGTCCTTGCCTAAACACAAAACAACTTTTAACACAGCCATTCAATGCCAGCGACCCGCCAGTCGGGTTTTCTGTTCGTTGATGCTTTTCGCTACAAAGGTGAAAATGCATGTTATAGGCTACGAGCGCAGCGTGTGGCATGCGCTGCTGCTGCTGTGTTAATTCTGATAATTTTACAAAATATTGGTAAAAAGAAACATATTTGTATAGAATCTTTTTATCGATTCATATTTTTTATGTGGTAATACCACATTTTTATTTTTTATAAATAATGACACAAAGGTAAATTAAGAAAGAAAAATTGAATGCGATCTACTGCAATCGAAGCGGGATTTGAACCCGCGACCTCTGCGTTTCCGGCGCATTGCTCTTCCAACTGAGCTATCCGACCGCTACGTCAATCGCACGAAATCTCTCATCCCTTAATTCTTTACGCTACTGGAGCGCCCTCTGTGTCATATATGTTTTTGAAATGCTTATGCGCATTAGCCATACCCTAGGATGTGCGTTTTACACGCACGATCCCCAATCCCCATTGCTTTACAGCAAGTGCGAAGACTGCGAGAGAGATGGCGCTGTTCTAAATATTTGTATAGAATCTTTTTATCGATTCATATTTTTTATGTGGTAATACCACATTTTTATTTTTTATAAATAATGACACAAAGGTAAATTAAGAAAGAAAAATTGAATGCGATCTACTGCAATCGAAGCGGGATTTGAACCCGCGACCTCTGCGTTTCCGGCGCATTGCTCTTCCAACTGAGCTATCCGACCGCTACGTCAATCGCACGAAATCTCTCATCCCTTAATTCTTTACGCTACTGGAGCGCCCTCTGTGTCATATATGTTTTTGAAATGCTTATGCGCATTAGCCATACCCTAGGATGTGCGTTTTACACGCACGATCCCCAATCCCCATTGCTTTACAGCAAGTGCGAAGACTGCGAGAGAGATGGCGCTGTTCTAAATATTTGTATAGAATCTTTTTATCGATTCATATTTTTTATGTGGTAATACCACATTTTTATTTTTTATAAATAATGACACAAAGGTAAATTAAGAAAGAAAAATTGAATGCGATCTACTGCAATCGAAGCGGGATTTGAACCCGCGACCTCTGCGTTTCCGGCGCATTGCTCTTCCAACTGAGCTATCCGACCGCTACGTCAATCGCACGAAATCTCTCATCCCTTAATTCTTTACGCTACTGGAGCGCCCTCTGTGTCATATATGTTTTTGAAATGCTTATGCGCATTAGCCATACCCTAGGATGTGCGTTTTACACAAACACAAAAATTCTATACAAATATTTAGAACAGCGCCATCTCTCTCGCAGTCTTCGCACTTGCTGTAAAGCAATGGGGATTGGGGATCGTGCGTGTAAAACGCACATCCTAGGGTATGGCTAATGCGCATAAGCATTTCAAAAACATATATGACACAGAGGGCGCTCCAGTAGCGTAAAGAATTAAGGGATGAGAGATTTCGTGCGATTGACGTAGCGGTCGGATAGCTCAGTTGGAAGAGCAATGCGCCGGAAACGCAGAGGTCGCGGGTTCAAATCCCGCTTCGATTGCAGTAGATCGCATTCAATTTTTCTTTCTTAATTTACCTTTGTGTCATTATTTATAAAAAATAATAATGTGGTATTACCACATAAAAAATATGAATCGATAAAAAGATTCTATACAAATATTTAGAACAGCGCCATCTCTCTCGCAGTCTTCGCACTTGCTGTAAAGCAATGGGGATTGGGGATCGTGCGTGTAAAACGCACATCCTAGGGTATGGCTAATGCGCATAAGCATTTCAAAAACATATATGACACAGAGGGCGCTCCAGTAGCGTAAAGAATTAAGGGATGAGAGATTTCGTGCGATTGACGTAGCGGTCGGATAGCTCAGTTGGAAGAGCAATGCGCCGGAAACGCAGAGGTCGCGGGTTCAAATCCCGCTTCGATTGCAGTAGATCGCATTCAATTTTTCTTTCTTAATTTACCTTTGTGTCATTATTTATAAAAAATAAAAATGTGGTATTACCACATAAAAAATATGAATCGATAAAAAGATTCTATACAAATATTTAGAACAGCGCCATCTCTCTCGCAGTCTTCGCACTTGCTGTAAAGCAATGGGGATTGGGGATCGTGCGTGTAAAACGCACATCCTAGGGTATGGCTAATGCGCATAAGCATTTCAAAAACATATATGACACAGAGGGCGCTCCAGTAGCGTAAAGAATTAAGGGATGAGAGATTTCGTGCGATTGACGTAGCGGTCGGATAGCTCAGTTGGAAGAGCAATGCGCCGGAAACGCAGAGGTCGCGGGTTCAAATCCCGCTTCGATTGCAGTAGATCGCATTCAATTTTTCTTTCTTAATTTACCTTTGTGTCATTATTTATAAAAAATAAAAATGTGGTATTACCACATAAAAAATATGAATCGATAAAAAGATTCTATACAAATATTTAGAACAGCGCCATCTCTCTCGCAGTCTTCGCACTTGCTGTAAAGCAATGGGGATTGGGGATCGTGCGTGTAAAACGCACATCCTAGGGTATGGCTAATGCGCATAAGCATTTCAAAAACATATATGACACAGAGGGCGCTCCAGTAGCGTAAAGAATTAAGGGATGAGAGATTTCGTGCGATTGACTTAGCGGTCGGATAGCTCAGTTGGAAGAGCAATGCGCCGGAAACGCAGAGGTCGCGGGTTCAAATCCCGCTTCGATTGCAGTAGATCGCATTCAATTTTTCTTTCTTAATTTACCTTTGTGTCATTATTTATAAAAAGAAACATTTTTACGAAATCAACATTAACTGAACTATCTGTCAATTCAATTCATTTCGACACTCTCAAGAGAATCAAAATGATAGGGTACATCCCGAAGACCTAGAACTATGAAATTTTGCAAGTAATATCGTTACATACCTACTACAAATACTTATAAAAATCTGAAAACCATACATTCGTAATAAAATCATAAAAAAAATTGTCCTTTCCAAACAGTATCATATTTGAAGAACTTGGTAGCGTTAAGTTTGCACCTCGTTTGTATGTGGCGCGATATATTTCAGGTGCAAACTTAACTTAACCAGGTCAATAAGATGGGATAAATAAAAAATTTGGCGGAACCCTCGGTGCGCGAGTCAAACTCGCACTTGGCAAGTTTTTCTTAAAATGTCCCGGTCTGAGTCCCAACACTTATGGCAACCCTAGGCTAGCAGTACCTAAAGAGTTTCGCCGAAGACTCCTGCGCTTTGACTGTTGACGTTCGTGACGGACACTATTGCTGCTAGGCGCCTGGTGAAAAAAAAACTTGAGTTTCTTCGGGTGTACCTAGTTATTGTATCCCTTTCTCGCAGTACCGAAGATATTGTAACACTATTTTGACCTTGACTTTAATTTATTTACTTCGATATATATTGTTGGACTTTATGCAAGTTAATTGTAATCGGCAAAATTAATTATGTAATTATGTTGCATGTTAGCAAGCAAGCTTGCCATTAAATTTGTATGCCTCAACTCAAGGCACCACATAGTGATACAAACCAAAATGTAACATCATGTTATTTACATACCTATGTTGGACAAATCTATAATTGAATTTGATTTATATTAGGACAACGAACGTTACATTAAATTATTATTAGGTAGAAACAATAATACCTACTTATAAGACAAAGTAAATCATCTTACAGACAATTTTATTTTCCTAGTTATTATAGCATCATAAGCGTATTTAGGGGGGTGGCCGAGTGGGCCGTGCCCACCCCAGGATGTTAGGTTATCGATAGAAATTCATGGCTTCATCTCATAGGCCATGGCCAGGCCCCCAATCAGGCCCCGTCTGAAAAATAATCTTAGATACGCCAATGTACAGCATTAAATGATTTTATAATAATTCCTTTCAAACATTCATTCAAAAACATTCTTAAAAACTACTGGGCAATCCGACGGTAATTTTCTGGACACGTCATGTCTTCTTTTCTAAGGATCAGCTTAATGAGATAAGTTTTTTAATCTTTCAGGAGAACGGACTGGTTAATTAGATCCGTTAATGGGATTGTAAGCTCATTACCATATTTTTTACAAGTATAGGAGAGGTATCTCATCAATAGGTGCATCGTTTTATTTTTAGCTGCTGTATTAAATCTATTGGTTGTAGGTACCTTCGTTGTATACCTACACATCTACAGAAAGTATTGAGAAACAAGAGTCTCAGTCAGTGGTGTAACGTGAGACAGTATAAATATTTTGGTTTAGAAACCACATTCATTAGAGATTGAATAATCTATCCTACCAATTGTATTTCTTATATTGGCTCAGGGCACTGGCATTTTCATTGTTTTTTATACTATACAACTGCTATTATACATGTTTAAGCCATAAACAAAAATGTACAGAAACAATGAATAAATGTTTTATTATTATTATTCCCTTTATTCGTTTTTATACTTAGGCTAGGTTTTTTTACAATAAATTTATATAAAAAGTAAAATATAAAAAATACATTACAAATATAAACACATTCTAAAAAAACCTAACCTAGGGGTGCCGCCGGCAGCGGGGCAGGGCCCAGCCTACCGGTGGTTAAGGGCTGCAGAGAGAGGAACCTCCTAAGTGTATTTATGATCTTTGCTTTCCTTATAAAACTCTTAAGAAAAACGTCAGAGTTCAGCATAAATGGATAACAAAGGGCATTAAGTCATGTTGTAGGAAAAAAAGGGCATTACTATGGTTATATAGGTCCCAAAAGAGTACTACTAATAAATTAGCTTTTAAAACATACAGCAAAAGGCTAAAGAACGTCATTAAACTGACACAGCGTTCCCAAAATGATTTTTTCATTAAATCATCGAAAAATAAATCTAAAGCTACGTGGCAAATAATAAACAAATCTAGACACATTTTACCAAGAGAACCAATTGCCAAATTACAGGTTAATGGGAAAATGTATACAGACCCCATAGACATAGCCAATGCATTTAATAATTTTTTTATTGACGAGATAAGTAATCATAATGATAGTACACAAACTCATAAGTATAATATTGAAATGCCTAATAATCCGAGATCAATTTTTATGACCCCAACGACCCCCGAGGAAGTGTTCAAAACCATACTGTCCTTAAAAAACACGTACAGCGTCGGTTTTGATGACATAAATACCGCAGTCTTGAAGGCAGTCGCAACTTCAATTGCAGTGCCTTTGAGCTTTATATTAAATTTAAGTTTCTCGGAAGGAATTTATCCTAGTAACTTAAAGCCTGCCATTGTGAAACCCGTTCACAAAAAGGGTGATAGAGACCTTGTTTCAAATTATCGTCCAATTGCGTTGTTATCAGTTTTTTCTAAAATTTTTGAGAAGATAATATATGATAAGGTCTATAACTTCTTGGATAAACATAACGTACTAGTAAAGGAACAGAAAGGGTTTCGCAAAGGCACCTCAATAAACATGGCAATTTATGACTTGGTGCGAAACGCAATGATTAATATAGACAAGAGGAATTTGTCATGTGCCATCTTTATGGACATGACAAAGGCCTTTGACCATGTAGATCACCAAACACTTATAAAAAAACTACATCATTATGGGATTCGTGGTAATGGTCTCAAACTTATTGAATCCTATTTACACAATAGAGAACAATACACTGAATTAACTCAGATTTGCACCTCATCTAGGAAAGAAAAAAGTTATAAATCGGAATGTAGATTAATTAAATACGGAGTACCCCAAGGAAGTGTACTAGGGCCCTTGTTATTTCTGATTTATATCAATGATATAATTAAGTGCACCCAACATCCCATGCTGCTATTTGCTGATGACAGTACTATCTTGATAAACTCAAATGTAAACACCAGTTATGCTGATGAAATCCAACAAGCTATTGGAAATGTCATTACTTGGCTAGAAGCAAATAATTTAAAAGCTAACCTAGGAAAAACATGTGTAATGCAATTTAAACAAAGAATTGAGGTTCCGAAATTACACATTACCTATAAAGGAACAGTTATTGAAGAGACTGATACCACCAAATTTCTAGGACTGCATATAGATAGTAACATGTCATGGGAGACACATTCCATAGAAGTTTGCAAAAAACTATACAATTTCTCATATGCACTTTACAAGCTAGCGAATACCAATGGTCAAAATACTGTTTTAGCTGCATACCACGGTTTTGTAAGCTCAATCTTGCGCTATGGAGTTATTTTCTGGGGCAATTCATCACATAGAGATATTCTATTTAGAGCACAGAAGCGTTGCATAAGAGCAATTTGTAAATTGAAACCAGTAGAAAGCTGCCAGCCATATTTTAAATCTTTAAAACTTTTGACTTTACCCTGTATTTATATTTTCGAATGTTGCATGTTTGTGAAGTGTAATCCGGAGTTGTTTCCAATACAAACGCAGTCACTTAACCTCCGTCAGAGGAAACATAAACTGAAATTGAATGTAGGGAATACCGCTCTGATGGAAAAAAGTTTCATATCTATGGCACCAAAAATATTTAACAAGCTTCCTGAGGAGCTAAAATTGGAAACAACAAATACTTTTAAATATTTATTAAGAAAGTATTTAATGGATAAATGTTACTATAGTGTTAAGGATTATTTTAATGACTAAATTGACACAATTTATTTATTTCTTAATGACAAATTTTAGAGACCCTGTTTTTATATAGTGTAACTGACAGTTGGTTATTTTATTTTAGACGATTTTAATGATCCTTGACATGTTTTAATTTTAATGCTTTTAATATTTTATGATTTTCAATAATTTTTCTTTCTTATGTACATGGCGAAATTTCGTACGCCAAAAGGCACATCATAGCTGTACTATGTCTCACAAATGTCACCTTATTTTACCTATGCATGACGAAATAAATACTTTGAATTTGAATTTGAATTTGACAAAGCGCGCCGTGTCCAAGAACCTTCTGTATCTGACCCTTGATCCAGCTATCTAGCGAGAGTCTCTTAAGATGTTTGTCGAGACTCTTCGCTATAAGACCACCGAAGTTCACCGAAGCGTAGCCAGTTCACCGACGCGAGCAGATCTACATCGAGCCCTGTAGGGGCCTTGTAGAACCGCCCGTGTAGCTCCTTGCTCTTCCATACGGCCCTGCGGTCATCGGTGCTAAGCACCTTTGGTCTGCGCCAGTTCTCGTTTAGCTAAGGAGAGAGACCGCTACTACATCGCGATGAATCCCACACTCGTTGTTTTGGAAATACTCCCTAAGACAGCACACCTCACGGTTATGGAGGTCCTTATTATTATTATTATTATTCTGCTTCATTTTTGTCTACGATGGGAATGTACTTACTTTAGATATTTAACTGCGTCCATGCCCTGCCAATCTTCTTGACGTTACCGTGAAACCGTCCAATTTTGCCTTAACTAGTTGGTAAATATCCCTGCGGGTTTAAGAGTAAACTCGTTGAAATAGGTTAAGGATTCACTTTTTAAGAAAAAAACATGTACTAATTAAGTTAAGGGCTTTAATTAAAACAAAACTTAATTGATTCCTTAGTAAAAAAGTTTTATTTGAAAAACCATTCAAATAAAACAATGCAAAGATCGACACACAAAGCATAAGGAAAAATTCGTCAGGTCTTCCTGGAGCTAGGGTAGCGAAATGGTTAACGCGCTCGACCGGCAATCCAGAGGTAGGTACCGGGTTCGATTCCCGGTCTCTTCCACAAGGTAGCTCCTTTTTCAATTTTTCTTTAAGCTTTGATCTTTGCATTAAAGCCTTAAATAAAAAAATTGTGGTGTTTAATGTGGGTTAAAATAAATGAGACATTAGTACATGTTTCATAAATTTATGATTCCTTTGTGTAACGATAGGTTAATATCTTTTGTATGAATAACTTTCGTTACCCAAAAGACGCTATTGTAATTTTGTTTTTATTAACTATCTACATGTTTTTCGAAAATTACTCTAATAGCTCACGCTAAAGTCGTAGCATCTCCGTAACGCTTATGTTTTATTTTTATTTAATAAATTAATTAAATGGCTGAACGCTATAATGTTGCGTCAAAAATGTAGGTATATTGAAACAATAAATAACGTTGCTTTTCAGGCGAGGCGCCTGAAATGGTGGTTGAAATATCATTTCATACTCGCTTCATGTCAACGTCGTCCAAAATGTATAATAGAGAAATAAAAATACAGCGAAATGTTTTTTTCGGGGCAATGAAACAAACGACGAAATAAGTTTCTTAGTCAAAGGGCTCCCCTTGGGCTTCCACAAAAAAATGTCATTGCTAGCAAAATCAATAAATAAAAACATTGATATCAATATGAATGAGTATTGACCGTGTAGTTTATACCTTAAGCATTTCTGTCACCTAAGTTCTGAGTTTATCTGTGCCATTGCCATCTGTGGTCAAGTGTCATTGTCAAAGCATTGAGGTTATGTTATTCAATTACTACATTTGCCCAACATTTGCCTTATAACTAAACTAAAAAGCAATATGTTATACCGTATCTGATTGAAAGATCTTGAATACAAGTTGTTGCCGATATTCACTATGACGTCCATACTGATTAACGCAATTAAGAACCTTCACATATCTATCAAACCGCAAATTCGAGCCTTTGCTTCAACCAGCGCTTCAGTTGTACCGACTAGTGATAATTCATTATCAGTAAGCAGAAAAGAGTGGAAGGTTTCTCCTCAATACACCAAGCCTCGAGAAGTATGGATTGAAAATTTAGATACGATCGAGGAACAAAAATTGGGTCTGTTCGAGTTACACCCATCGGTATATGCCACAGTGCCCAGAATAGATATAATTCATCGGAATGTAGTGTGGCAAAGGATGTACCGATGGGTGTCCTGGGCTCACACAAAGACTAGAGCCGAAGTACGTGGTGGAGGTAGAAAGCCGTGGCCTCAAAAGGGACTGGGCCGAGCAAGACATGGATCAATCCGTTCGCCTTTGTGGCGTGGCGGTGGCATAGCCCACGGACCTCGCTCTGGTACCACTCACTTCACTATGCTGCCCTTCCATCTCAGGCTTCATGGCCTAACTTCTACGCTTTCTGCCAAACTAGCTCAAGATGATCTACACATAGTTAAAGATCTTGAGTTGCCCTCAGATGAACCCGAATATTTTGCAGAGCTTATTGAGCACAGGAACTGGGGACCATCTGTACTTATTGTTGATGAGTAAGTATTGATTAAGACTAGTTGAAAAACAAAGGTGTGCTTAAAGTTGACATTTAATTTTCTTTGTGCCATTCTAAATTTATCAAGCTACCTTGACACCACTTTTGGCTACTTTCTATGTCAAATCATCCTTATTTTTGCTTTTTCAGCTTCCTTCTTGTGATTTGAGATTCATTATGATTTTAATACATACAATGCCACTTGATTTTCTTTTTGACTTACTTTAATTGAGAAGTTATGTCTATTTATATTCATTTAAATTCAGCAGCCTTCAGAAAGTTTTGAGAATTCTTCCAGTAATAATTAGTAATAGTAAGTAGTAGTTCTTGCAGTATCATAATGAGCTGATGTTCTTTTTTTCAGTACTGACTTTGTATCCAGAAACATAACAGTAGCAACAGATGTTATGCCACATGTCAACATTATGCCGGTGTATGGACTAAATGTGTACTCTATGTTAAAACATGACACCCTGGTTCTAACTATGTCTGCAGCTGAAAAAATCGAAGAACGGATCCTAAGTCACCTGCATGGCATCACCACCGAGAAAGAATCTGCATTTAAGTTAGATCAAGTTTAATAACATTAGAAAAAGTTAGAATAGAAATAAAAATATATGTATTTCATCAATGTTTTATTTATTTGATCAGTAATGGCTCAACAGACTTTAGTGACTGTTTTAATAACCTATTATATTATAATGCACTGGTATTATTACATGTACATAAGAACTTCACCAATAATATATAGCTTAACACTTTCGCTACCAGGAACCCGCCTGGTAGGCACTCGTAATCTTTGCTCAGATGCCGGTCACGTATTTTTGCTTAAAAAGCTACCCACCTAGCGGGCTCTCGGTTTCTGGGGTAGGGTTAAATTTTATATCTGGTTGCGAAAGTGTTAAAATTATGCAGGATTTGTTAATGGTAAATAATTGTCATTTATCCACTTTTTTTGTTTGACTTGGCACTTCTGGAATCTGAAAAATTATAAAAAGAATATTATGGCAGTGCCACAAACTAACTGGTATTTTAGCGTAAAGTTGAAATGTCCCGCTCGGATCCGTGTTTAAGCGTACAAAAGGTTAACTCCTCCTTACCAAATTTTTGAAATCGCATACGAGGGGTCATAAAAAAATTCTATGTTACATCGTACTTTAGTCTCTATTCACCGAACTACATTGTGTTATTTGTTTGTTTTAAACATAAAAAAAAATATTGAATTGGCTTTTTTTGGAAAATCTTTACAAATCATTTATTTCACATAATTTTAGGTACAATTAAGATCTTAAATAATAATATGGTAAATAATAATAGTATGGTAGACTTTTGTAATCTTTTGGTCGAAGGAACATAGCAGCAAGTCAAAAGTCAAAAGCTGATTGCGTGCGTTGGCGCTATTTGTTTTATCTGTCAAATGGGCGAACAAAACGGCTCGAGCTTGCCGCGCGCGGCATTCGGTGAGCATAGTTTCATCCAATGTCCGAGGCATGAGCCGAATGCCGCGCGCGGCAATTACACAATACATTAAACACAAAAGTAAAGGACCTTACATTTCAAAAGAGCACTAACCATATTAACTTTGTTTTGCGTCTGACTGGTAGTACAACCTGCCATTTTTTGTCTCACACTCCATCTCAGGTCTGCCCAGGTATTCTCGCCAGGTACATTGGTCTTGTACTTCTCCCAAAGTGATGTGTAGTAATGGTATAGAGTTACAGGATCACATTTCTTCTTTGGCGGCTGCCTTGGAACTCTGATTACTGTAAAAATATTATTCAAGTAATACATACAGCACAGTTTTAACATTGGCTTCGTTTTGAATTTGTTTTGTACATTTAAATGCATCGTTATTTGATATAATATTATCCAGCAGGCCCAAGTCTAGTCAACATCATAATTAAAAAATACAAATATATAAACATTTAGGTTGATTTGTGTGAGGTTGTCTGATATTTATTTATTTATTATTTTATTATTTATTTTGACGGAAAAAAAAAGTGCAATACCCCAGAAACCAACAATGCCCACCAGGAGAGTATTCATATCTACAGTCCGCCCAGTGGGCAAGCTGGCATCCAAGCAAAAGTTACGAGGGCCCACTAGGTGGAATAAGCATGTTTAACTTAAAAATTGTTAGGAAACATACAATTGTTATTAGATGTGGTGGTTGAAGTTTTTTGCTGGCTTGATGTAGATTCCTTCTTCTCTACTCTCACACAAGAGCAAGCCCTTCTCAGAGGCTTTTCCTCTGGCACTGTTTGCCTAACATTAGGTGCAGAATGTATATTGCGTACATGCAATGCTTTCCTTCTAGTCTGGCAATCTCTTGTACATCTTAAATTTATTCCATCTGATACTCGAGATTTGATTCTGGATGAGAATGTACTAGCACTGTGTAGCCTTTCTGGTCCTTGTGTAGGTATATTTTCCTGGTCAACTGCGTTTCCATATTTCTGCTGAAGATCATATTTAATGAATTTCTTCAAATCTGTAAAAACAATATAAGGTTTGTTATTATCGACTTAAACCCTTTATCTTAAAACATCCGGAACCCTTGTAAGTACTTATAGACAGTATCTCTGCCAGTGAAGAAATGTGCATGTAATATAAGAGAACTTAAGTGGTAATGTAATGATAATCTGCATACCTGTTAAAAAGTATTTCAAAACTTCGCCACTGATGTTTTGAATTCCTAAGTTGTTTAAGTACCTTAATACTTCTCTAGGATCTAGTTCTGCGGTTAGTTCATGATATTCTTCACTCATATTAAAAGTATCCTGTTAGCACGTACACATTTAACAATAGCGTCTTTTCTTTTGTAAGTAAGTGTATTCAGTTTAACCGTACACTGCAATGGCGCAATGCCTGCATCATTTCAAAATGACAGTTGAAAGACTTGAAAGTTGAGTTTGACAGTGACATATACTTGATATACGCCAAGCAAACACGAGGATACGTTCGAAATCAATTCAATTTATCCGTTTATTAAAAATAGAGTCAGAGTGGCGGTAATCACGATTTTTTAAAATAACTGTACCAAAAAACTGTACTCAAAATGTAATAATTTTGTGGCCACTTTAAAAAAATATTAACAGTTTAATTCGTAACTTACGAATTACACACGTTTATATACTTAAGGATTCACCGACATTTATTTGCACAGAATCGGTTTTATCCGTATAATTCTCAGGTTCCAACATAGATTTTTTGTATGCATGATGTCTTTGCAGCCACATCACGCAAAAACGGCTAAGCTTTGAATTGTTTTTGACATAATTAAAGTTGTTTAATACAGAGCGTCAGCTGTCAGAATCGCGTTTTGTATCTGACTCACTCGCTCTTACACGATCCAGATTAGAACCTCTCAGTTTTCACCCAAACCCGTATTGCAATCTAAGAGCTCACAGACCGTACATAAAATTTTGCCATAGTATTTAGTCGGGAAAGCTCGTTTTTATATTTTCATTTCAACTTTTTCATGCTAGTTCAAAAAAGAACATGCTAACACGAACTCTTTCGATAAAATACGATAGCAAACCATTATCCATTATCTAGCTATCTTAGGTTGAGTTGGCCTTTGGCTATCGGATAATTTTTACCCTACTACGTAAAAACAAAAAAAGCGATGTGACCTTTTGGTTCTCCGCGCAAACGATTTGTTTTAACGAACGATCGGAACTAATAACATTTATTTACTTTTACTTACGATTTGTATCATCTTTTCAGCAAGATTATTTATAATATAAGATTAACCATACAAATATAAGCAAGGTAAAGAAATCTAAATTTTCATTCCGTGATTTGTATGAAGTTCTTGATATGAAAATGAACGTACAACAGCTATCAGTATTGGTTTAGGGCGCTGAGTGAACGAACGTATTAATAAAAAATATGTCGTACTCGTATGCTAAAAATCCTGCTATTGCAAATTTTGTTGAATATCTACAAATACCAAGTGTACACCCGGACATTAATTATGGTAAGTTCGTTAGTGTGTTAACAAAATTACTACCATAATAAAATCAAATAAAATGTATAATTTGTCCTTCATATACATAAATAACAAAGTATAAGAGACGTCTTGATTCAAAATTGCTAAAATTCGTTATCGCTATCATAGTCTAGAAAATATCTCCCTAAAACCCGGCAGACCCAAGACTGCGTAAAGCCTTATTTCACTTCTGCATTTTCTTTACATTCTTCTGATTTTCTTTTGTCTCCTGCATACTAATTTAGTAACAATAATTCGATGAACAAAATGTACCTACTATTTTAAAATTTGCCAAAATTCTATTCGATTATGATATGATATTTAGAAGATTTTTTTTGTTTCTAAAGAGGGTTCCGATAAGGGACTCATATTGCGTACCTTAAACATAAATTATTTGCAGTATTTGCATTACTAGCATCTAACTTAGTTTGGCAGAAAAAAGCATTTTCAATAGGTGCTTAGTCAAAGCCACACTTAACCCAACAGAAATTATATCTTATCAAAGTCAATAGGCATCGTTATCAGACAATTTTCAAGCCAAGAAAAATAAGACAATAATCAAAGACAAGTCGACTTGATTTAATAACCATAAATATATTCATATTTAAAGAAATTGGAATGCCGGGTTTACGAAAGAAGTATTCACTGATGTTTTTTATATTCTTAATAATGATTTGCAATAGACACAATTTTTAGAATAGAATAGAATACTCTTTATTGCACACCTCAAGAAGAAAGAAATACAAATACAGATGACACTTCACATTACAATAGAGGTAAACAGTAGGCGATCTTATCGCTTAAGAGCGATCTCTTCCAGACAACCTTTGGGTAGCGGATTAATACAAATGACATGAGATGAGTTGGCGATGCAAAAAGTAATCAAGAAAACTACTGAAAAATTATAAATTTATAGTATACATTATGTTTTTATTTTTCAGATGCATGCGTAAAGTTTCTTAAAAAACAGGCGATTTCTTTGAACCTGCCAGTTACAATTCATGAGATAATTCCGAAAAGACCAATTGTTATCTTATCGTGGTTAGGTACTAACCCGAGTCTGCCTACAATAATGCTAAACTCTCACATGGATGTTGTTCCTGTTTACGAAGCAAGTATTATTTTTTATTGTTCATAATTCTACTGCAAATTACCTGTGCACATTTTCAAACAAGTGAAATAAATTAAAAGAAATTCTACTGAGAACTTGCTAAGGATAAGTTGCGTGCGACTGCGACTTTTAAACTTCTGAAATATCAGTCGTTTTCCGGAAATTATTTTTTCTCAAACATGCAATTGTCTAAGTTCCTTATAATAGGCTCGGAAGTATCGCTTTTTGGGCGCAACAACTCGAGAGGACTGTAAAGGGATTTCATACTGCTTTTCAGGCCTAGGCCTGCAAAGTAATTTTTTTTGGTTTCAACAACAAGGTCATTCACACAGCTGGCTGGTTTGACAAAAAGCAGGTTTTGTTTTTAAAGGTTGGTTGTTAGACTAAAATGTCCTATTTGTCAATTAATAAAATGTTGTTCTTTGAAGTATATATACACATACATAGTTTCATTGTATGTTTGAGAAAAGCACTATACATGCCTCGTCGTGAAAACGGATTCCCGGCCTCTTATCACTATCCGGCCGAGCGAGCGTTGGCCGGAAATCCTCATTTTCCCGGCCTCTGATGTAATGTACTATATCTAAATAAACGAGTAAGAAAATTAGCAGACATACTTATGGTATGCTATTAATATAATAAAACGTCAACGAGCGCCATCTCCAGTAAACAGTAGTCACTTATCGTCTAGTGATATGGTCAATCGTTAATCAGTTTGATCTCGACTCAATACTAATATTTCTTACATGCTTGCTATCCTTGGTTCTAGGAAAGTTGGACTTATCCTCCTTTCAGTGCCCATATCGATAAAGATGGAAAAATATTTGCACGAGGTTCTCAAGACATGAAATGCGTCGGTATACAATACCTAGAGGCTGTTCGTAAGCTTAAGACAGCAGGGGTGCAACTAAAACGAACACTTCACATTACATTTGTTCCAGGTAAAACGTATGCAATTGCATATTGAAAATACTTTAAATTATGAACATATAAATAAATAACACATGTAATTTAAGTTAAAATAGCGGTGGGTGAAAACTATCTGCTTTTAGACCTTTTTATTTTTTGAAATATTTCTAGAGGAAGAAACCGGAAGTGAAGGTGGAATGATGGACTTTGTCCGCTCGCCTGAATTTAAGGCACTGAATATTGGTTTCGGTTTAGACGAAGGAATAGCGAGCACTGGTGAAGAATTTGTTCTATTTAATGGAGAACGCAGCACCTGGGGTAAGATAAAATAAAATAATATCTAAATAAAAGATTTTGTCATGCCACACATATTTAAATAAAATAACAGGTACTCGCGTAGTTTGCGTATTCATTATTTTCTTTTTCTCAGTCTATATTTGACTATGGTAACTGTAAAGTTATTAAAACGTCAAGAAGGCTGAAATAAATGATTATGAGAGAGAGGAACAGTCCTTTTAAATTGTTTTATGTAAATGAATGTAAGTAAACATAATTCAATGATTGTATATAGACTCACGGATGCCAGTCAAACTGTGAAAACAGTTTTGTGGGACGATGTATATACCTAATATAATGTACTGTATGTCAGTTTGAAGCCTTTTAAATAGATTGTAACTATTTTGTTTAAGAAATCCACGTGCATTGCACTGGAAATCAGGGACACGGTTCACTCATACTTCCAGATACACCTGGTGAAAAGGTATAATTGCATAATCGATATAATTTGTATATCAATGACTGTAGTTAGCATTACGTCGAAATCGACCATGGTTTGGATAAGTAGCATAGTAAGTAATACTCTGTTTACAACCCGCAGTTAAGGTACATCATTGACAAGTTTATGGATTTACGAGAACAACAAAAACGTATTCTGGAAAGTGACCCTAAATTAACTGTGGGGGATGTAACCACAATAAATTTAACGCAGATACATGTAAGTTATACAATGTAAGATACCTAAGACAAGCTAAATACTCGTTCAAGAGATATGGGCATTTTGCGTCATGCTAATCGGGTGCAGTTGAAGTTGATTTCATGCTTCGCTTAATTTCAATAAAAAAAAACACAATATACAGGGTGTAACCGATGGTGTACCGAAAACTGAAACCATGGCTTCAGACCATTATTCTGGGCTGGACAATCGTGGAAATTTCTTTGAGAAAATTCACAAATTTTCCTCGCGAGTTTTCATTTTTTCTTTATTTTTCCGTTAATCGAACTCTACCAGTAACAATTTTTCATGAAAAATCGCATGAAAATAGCATTTTTCGCAAAACAGACAATGTATCACAAACAGTATTATGTAAGCTTAACGGTACAACACGGAGCCCGTGGAGTGGGGCAGATAACGGTATTGATCCGCCAGGCCAGTGTGCCCGCGCAGGCCGCTGCGGTCGGACGCATGTCGGATTAATGTTTACCTACCCGCACATTTTATTTGCTTGCTTGAATGAAAATAATCTTGTTAGACTGTTTTAATTTATCGGTCAGTTGTTATTGGTGTTAGGTAGTACACTAGTTGTGATCTGTGGTTGCGTTGTTTTTATGTTTGCATTCATTCATGTCATTTGATGCGCATTGGCGTAACGGTATGTTTTGCGCTGACGCGTGAGTGGAGTGGGGAACGCCTGGACCAGTCGCTCGCCGCGTGCTCCCCTCCCCGCGCGTCTGCACCCGAGAGAATTGGACGCAATACATTGCGCGTCGAGTTTTATAATTTATTTTGGAAAATCTTATCCTTGAGTTTTCCGAGAAAATGAACACTCGTTTTCAGTTCGTGATTATGGTCTAAAACTACGGTTTTCGTTTTCGGTACGCTGTCGGTTACACCCTGTATATAATAAACGCAACTTTTTTAGTCTTATATGCGTTTTTAAGAATCAACTTGATTGACTGCAATGAAACACTTCTTCTCTTTTTAAAGGGTGGTGTACAATCGAACGTTGTTCCAGAAAAAATGAGCATTGTATTCGATATCAGGGTGGCTCTTACCGTTGACCATGATGAATTCGAAAATATGGTGAGTTAGAGTACATGGAGTAAACAGTATATTCTAAAATCATCATTGGATGCCTCGTTACAATTGCTATCTAAGTTTCTAGATAAATTAAAGCTTCTAGATAGATAAAGGGTGTTAAGCAGAGATAGTGCTCAACTAAAGGTACCGTGCTAAAGCGGCGCTCTCTATTTCTAGAACATTAAAAGATCGCCTTAAAGAAACTTTCAGCGCTATCATAAAAATATATTGGATTCTACAAATTATCAGGTTCTGCTTTACAGAATTATGATAGGATGAGATTTGGGCGTTATACTTACAGAAAATTCTTAAATTTTCCGTAGATTTCTCATAGATTCCATCGTCAGATTTGCTGATGTAATTTTTAAAGTTGATGGAATAAATGACGTAGTACTCCAAGAGCCCTCTCAGTATTGAAAATTACATTTAACATAAAAATTCGTTTTGTCACAATTATACCTTAAAAAGATCAACATTTCCATCGAGAGTATTGTTTGATTCAGATCAAACGATGGTGCAAAGAAGCTGGGGAAGGAGTATCATACGAATTTCCATATAATAAAGAAAAGGTGGAGCCGACCAAACTTGATGCGAGTAATCCTTACTGGATTGCATTCAAGGCCGCTGCTGATGAGTTGTAAGTATAGTATAGCTTTTCTGAAAGATGATTGCATTTTGATAATTTTTGGTACAATAACGTATTTACCTACTTTTTTCAGAGCAATCAAATTGGATTGCAGAATTTTTCCTGCTGCTACGGATAGCAGATTTGTCCGGGAAATTGGGATCCCGGTACTTGGATTTTCTCCAATGAATTTCACTCCAATTCTTTTGCACGACCACAACGAGTATTTAAAAGCAGATATTTTTTTAACTGGCATAGACATCTACGTCAAGTTAATATCAGCTATTGCTAATGTTTGAAGTAAAATATGGTTACATTTTATTTGGTAGTCTTTTATAAATATCTTAGACATGTAATCAGCAATTTATTTGTTATATTATTTTGGCAGTAATTTCGTTTGATACTCAATAGTAGAGTGCCTAACTTTACAAGTTGAAAGCTTGGGCTAATTTTTAAAACAGTGTATTGATGTAGGTGCAGGTACAGTAAAGTGAAAATTTACGATAAAATAAAACTTTTTATAAAATTAGAGGTATTTTATTTTTGCTCTCCTGAAAACCATACCTACTAATTGGCGTATGTCACAAACGGTTTTGGTGAAAATATGTTTTACGCGACTGCATAGCAAAAAAGCGGGTAATTTTGTTTCTATTATGCGTGAACTTAGTTGCACTTACGGACGTTAAGAGGCCTTATACATTTTTTTTTATATATGACAAATAAATTGATAATTTCAACCAACTACTTTTTTTAACTTATTTTAGACTGCACGCAATAAAAGCAGGAAACTCGGGGAAAAACATTATTCACTTCAAAAACTTGGTTGAAATTTATTGATAATCTATCCATACTAATATTATAAATGCGAAAGTGTGTCTGTCTGTCTGTCTGTCTTTCTGTCTGTCTGTCTGTCTGTTACCTCTTCACGCTTAAACCGCTGAATCGATTTTGATGAAATTTGGCATGGAGATAGTTTAAGATCCGAGAAAGGACATAGGATAGTTTTCATCCTGGAAATTATCCCTAAAAAGATTGAAAAGTGAGTAAGTAATTCATGATGACATTGATGACCCTGTCGGAAATGTAATGATTAGACCAAAAGCACAATTGCTCTTACATTTGCTTAGGCGCTTTAAATAATCCCTTTTATTAATTAAGGTGATTAGGTGGATATCTATCGTGTTGTACCAGGTTGCTTCCATACTTCCAAGTTCCACGCGGACGTAGTCGCGGGCAAAAGCTAGTTTGTCATAATATGAAAAATATATATATGTTAAAAGGAATAGTTATAGAGTCAGATGGAGTATAAAGCCTCTTAAGGGTGAAAAATAAAGAATGATCTCGTGGTTCTTGTAAAGTTAAAAAATGCGTTTGCTAGATTTTGGAACACACCCTTTTTATCATACTATTTTTAACTGTCAATGTCAAAACAGTGTTATCAATTTCATGTAAGTATGATAAAAAAAATCTTTTGGGATAATAATAACTAATAAGTTCTTACTAACAAATTTATCTAGTTAATCTAAAAAAAAACAATTAGTTGCTCATCAATATTGTACACCACGTTAAACTATAAGTTTCGTGAAACTGAAATAGTATTGTGTGTTTAAAACATCAAAATCAATTCACAATCGCCACCAATTGATAAACAAACAATTTATGAAATGAAAACAAGTGCTTATCGCGGTGGAGAGTGCCCTAATGTGTTATCATTACCAGCCCATGGAGGTGTCATCAGTATCTATTTAAGAACGTGAATAAAAGCTGCTACCAATATCATTTCTGCTTCAGTAGTGCGAGGGAACGGTTCGTTTCAGCCATGTCGTATGCAAGCAACCCGGCCATTGCGAACTTCGTTGAATATCTGCAGATACCCAGTGTGCAGCCAAATATAAATTATGGTATGTAAACAGTTCTAATAATATCATCCCTCTTAGTCACATTATCTTAATATTTTATTTTATTATTTAATCATGAATTGTTTGTTGAAGTTTGTATGTGTTGGGAACTGTAACAAAACGTAACAAAACATTGTGCTTTCTAATAAGTACTTACCTACTGTGAAGATTATGTGCATCACATCTAGTGTGGACTTTGGAAGGAGTAATGATTTATTTTTCATTTACACTTTGTGAATATTGTTATAGAATATTGCCTTAAAGCAATTCTATGTATAACATTTGTTATAGCTAATTACAGATTATTGCTTTAATTTTGTTTTCTTGTTTTAAGTAAATAAGGTAGTTATTTATTGTAAGTATGTGTTTTTTTTCTTTATTTATGAACCCTGTTGGGCATTACACTTATTAAAGCACAGTGTATTGTGTTCATTTTTTTTCCTAGCTAAATGTAACCAAACAGAATCCAGGGTGCAAGGACAATCCTGATAAGTCGAGAAAATTGGTTTTTAGGGTTCCGTAGCCAAAAAAACGGAACCCTTATAGATTCGTCATGTCTGTCTGTCTGTCTGTCTGTCTGTCCGTCTGTCCGTCCGTATGTCACAGCCATTTTTTTCCGAAACTATAAGAGCTATACTGTTGACACTTGGTAGGTAGATGTATTCTGTGAACCGCATTAAGATTTTGATGCAAAAATAAAAAAATAATAATAAATATACGGGCTCCCCATACTTAGAACTAAAACTCTAAATTTTTTTTTTCATCAAACACATACGTGTGGGGTATCTATGGATAGGTCTTCAAAAATGATATAGAGGTTTTTAAAATATTTTTTTTCTAAACCGAATAGTTTGCGTGACAGACGCTTCCAAAGTGGAAAAAAGTTGGTCCCCCCCCCTCTAACTTCTAAAATAAGAAAATGAAAAATCTAAAAAAAACATATGATGTACATTACTATAAAAACTACCAACGAAAATTGTTTTGAACGAGATCTAGTGAGTAGTTTTTTTTTAATACCTATTAATACCTAACTTTGCACCTAATTTATATGGGGCGCTATACATACCAGGTGCAAACTTAACTTAACCACTTAGGGATGGAAAGTGTTTGTACGGAACCCTCGGTGCGCGAGTCCGACTCGCACTTGGCCGGTTTTTGAAGATAGAACAATTGACACTTTAAAATCCTATCATTTCCTCCTTTTTAGGTGTAATGTATAATGTGCATAGTGTTTTGATATCAAAGCAAAGTTCAATTATTTCATTTTATCGGGTAAGACTATGCACCTCTCAAATTATGTCTGACATTTATGATCATTTTTCAATGACACCTTCATTGTTCTTCACCTGTATTATTAAAGTAATGCGGTATGCTTAATTCACAGTGTTTTATCTAATCTTATCTCATAAACATGAAGTCACTATCAAACATTAAACATGAACTCTCTTGAATTTTATTAATATAGTTTATTGTTATAGTATATTAATATTATATTATAGTTTATTAATTCCAGTGAATTTAGAAAAGAAATTACAATTTATGCATCATAACATACAGAAATAACTTTAACATTGTAGTAAACTTGGTCCTAAGTTGGTGCAAAAGTCAAAGTGCACATTTTGCTAGTATGGTAGGTGATATTAAATAATCATCCCAGGATATCCTGATATTTTTATATAAATATTTAAATTAAATGTATTGTCAGATTGATTAGAGCAAGATAGTAACTAACTTAATTCACTAGTAGTAGAGTTGCTAAGCCGCGAAATTGTGCGCATCGGGTTACAAGCATGAAATTTCTACCACACATAGAACGTTCCACGGTGATTATTTTCAGATGTGGAGGGAAGTCAGATTCGTCCCCTGTGTGGTGGGAGAGCGGGGTGAAGAGGAGCTTTTTCTTTTTTTTATTACTGATCAGTTAAGGCTATTAGGGCTTGTGCGACATCGTTTTCGTGTAAAATAGATATCAGCTATTCATTTTTCATGTTATTTAAGAATAGTTTCATATAAAAATTTGGGTTTATTGCCGAAAAGGTAAAAATCACAACAAGTTTTTTTTATTCAGAACGATAAATTAGTTATCTATTCTGAATATTTACAATTTAAAAAAATATAACTAAACAGCAAATTTAATGTTGTTTTTAAAAATATATACATATTGGGCACATCTGATACAAAAAGTACCTTGAAAAAAATGTTGATGTTAAGCCTAACCTGCGTGTTCCAATACATTTTGCTAAGTCGCGAAATTGTGTACATCGGGATACAACCACCAAATTTCTACCACAGATAGAGTATTCTGCGGTGATTATTTTCAGATGTAGAAGGAAGTCAGATTCGTCCCCTGTGCGGCGGGAAAGCGGGGTGAATAGGACAAAGGAGTCCTCTTTTTCTTTTTATATTACTGATCAAGTAACGCTAGTAGGACTTGTGTCGTATCGTTTTCGTGTAAAACAGATATCAAGAATTCATTTTTCATGTTATTTATTCATAACACCATATAAAAATATGGTTGTATTTCCGAAATTGTAAAAATTACAACAAGCTTTTTTTATTCAGGGAGATAAATTAGTTATATTTCCTGAATATTAACAACTAAAAAAAATATTGCAAAATACCAAATTTAATCTTGTTTCTAAAAATATATAAATATTGGGCACTCTTCATACAAACAGTAACTTAAATAAATTGTTGATGTTGAGATTAGCCCGCGTGCTCGTGATACATTAGCAAAAAAAAATTGTTTTAATTACATTAATTTGTTTTTCTAGGACGTATATAGTAAATATTATATGTAAAAGCATGTTAATAATCATTATTTAATGTATTTAATGAAGCGAAATAGGATGCGTTCGGAGATTTACGTTGGTTACGCCGACGTAAAGATATATTTTCAGCTACTGTTTGTATGAGAAGTGCCCAACATTAACCCATTCACGGCCAAGCGCCGTCGACCGTACACTATACGCCAGGCCACCATACAACCATTATTTTGCTAAAACAAGTGACTCAACGTATGGGTCATGAGCCTGGCGCGAACGCTAAACAGACCGCCGCTTCTGAAGCCAGGTAGCTGGACAGTTTTATGCAACATTTTTAGTAAACATCTTTATTCTAGCCTTGTAAATATTATTTAGGTACTGCAATGTTATTTGTTTTAATTTTTAAACATATAAAATTAATAGACTTGAGTTAAAAAATATATATATTTTTAATTGAAAACAAAACATCTCTGGATTTTTTTATACACAGAAAATATTAGGCCATAGGCCATAAGCAGGGGTCGGACTTTCCTTCGCACGGTAGGACTAATGGAGAGCTATGGAGCCGTTATTAACATTAAAATACAATTCATACTCATTCCAAACTGCCTTTGTGGTTATTATGGTTAACATTCCCAAGCATTAAATGACTAAAATTATGAATAATTTTTTTTTACGATATTTCAAAATTCCTAATTTAACTCAATTTATTGTCAATATCATGAACTTTCTAGTTATAAATGGATATTCGATCAATATAGAATCCAATTTACTCCAGAAAACATGGATAAAGTTGCAAATATTTACGTATTTTATGGTGGCGAAAAAAACAATGCCTACACAAATCAGGTCTTTGTATATTCTTCTGACTTTGTCCTTGACTATAAAATTAAAATTGCGAATGAAATACACTTATGAGTATGAGTATGAATTGAACTGTATTTATTCGCTGATGATACGAAAATAATGGGAAATCCACTTACAAGCCACAACACCATACAACAGGATCTTGATCGCATTTTACAATGGACCAAAGACTGGCTCATGACTCTTAATACAGATAAGTGCACGGTACTCCATATGGGGAATAAGAACCCCAGATACACATACAAAATCGGACCTCAAGCCCTACAAAGTGTTACTTCACAGAAGGATCTTGGTGTTGTCGTTGGTGAAAATTTGAAATGGGAGGAGCACATACTCAAAATTACAAAGAAAGCAAACTCTCTTCTATACATGATCCGGAAGGCCTTCTCTTATATGGATAAGAACCTCTTCATTAAGCTATACAAAACATATGTGAGACCATTATTGGAATATGCTTTCCAAATTTGGAACCCATATTTCCAAAAAGACATCATCATGATAGAGAGAGTTCAAAGAAGAGCTACAAAAATGGTACCATTTCTGCGCAACAAAACATATGAAGCCCGACTAAAGGAATTAGGCTTAACAACGCTAGAACAGAGAAGACAACGCGGTGATCTGATTGAAACATATAAAATACTCACAGGAGTGTACAATGTTTCTGCGATGAGCGACATCTACACAAGAAATACGAACGAGCGACTGAGAGGACACTCTTTGAAATTGGTATTAACGGCCAGTACTAGCAACCCTAGGCGTCACTTTCTAGCCAATCGCGTGGTCAAAGTGTGGAACAGTTTACCTGAATCCGTGATTAGTGCACCCTCAGTGAACTCTTTCGAAAATAGACTTGACAAACATTTACAAACACAGAACACAAGTGAACAGTGATATGCACGCATCAGCTACAAGCTGCCTGTGCATTAAATAAATAAATAAATAAATAAATAAATAAATAAATGAATAGTATTCTAATGTTAATATGGGCTCCATAGATCTCCATTAGTCCTACCGTGCGAAAGAAAGTCCGACCCCTGGCCATAAGTATTCCGGTAATCCATAGCAATGGTCACAAAATCAAAATACGAGTTCACTACACAGCACAGGAGAAATTTAAGGTCGCCAACGAATAAATCGGGACTAAATTGCATTTCCCATATTCCTTACAAATTTGTGTCTAACGGGGGGATGGAGTTAATCGCTCATTGACAGTTTGTGCAAAATACCAGATGCAACTTATACCAAAAAAATACCATGTACCGCCGCTCGGATGCTTTTATTGTTTCATGTCTATGGGGGCCCGATTAGGCTGCACTCGGTCGGTCGTTATCTTTGTTCGAATAAACATCATTACCTATTTAGTAAAAACCAGATGCAAGGTAATACAAAAAAATACCACGTACCGCCGTTCGGATGCTTTCATTGTTTATTGTGAGCCTGCATGGGACATTGGGGGCCTGATTAGCCTGCACTCGATCGGTCGAGGATCTTTATTCGAATAAACATCATTAGTAATGTAATAGGTGTGGGAGTTTTTCACTCGCAATATGATATTGTCCAAAAAGTGAAATAGCCTCCTGAAACCTCGGTATATACTGGGGAATGCATGTGTAGCAAACACTCACTAATATTGGGATTCTACTTAAGCAGCTCAAACAAGATAGTATAAAGCAAAGACACTTTACAGACAGTAATTTATTTTTCTCTCACAACCTTCTCGTACAACCGTCTAAGAAAGAATGCTCAACCGACCCAGCCCGTTTTTTCCAACGGCTCAGATCTTTTCCCGGTAAAACTTCGCCTCGCGATTGGACGGTCATCGATAGCCAATCAAAACTAGAAAAATACTGACCTCTGATTGGTGGCCCAATCAGAGGCAAGGGATTTGACAGACTTCACTTGAGTTGCCAGTGCAGATATTTTATTAAGTTGCCATTTACATATTTAAATTTAATCACACAAAATGTTGCCAATTAATTAACCCTAACAATCGACCATCCTGACATCGTGTGCGTCCCTGCTCACGGTACCAGGTGGAACCCTAACAATCGGGCTGTTGGCGGTTGAGCATGCTGCATACAATTCGAAACATTTAATCGTATACTGTAACTTAACATTATAATAGAGAATCAGTACTTTGTTTTAAGGTTATTATAATTTTACATGACAATAGTTATGTTGATTAATTTAAACAAGTTTTGAGTTTTATGACCAAATTACAATCACCATAAAGATTTAAATGGAATTACACTGAATACAAATAATATTAAATTATATTAATTAAATTATATTAAATATGCAGTCGTTAGGAAACAAGGAGCAACTTAACTTATGCCGAATCGAATGCTACTAAAACGTTTACTGACAAATAATCTAAAGGGTAATAGACGATCGATTAATCAATTACCCAATATTCAGAAAGCACACCTTGACGATCGATTAATCAAGGGTGTCTTCACTAATCACCTAATTAAGCCGATCGATTAAGCTTAAATGGGGCTAGTGAGACAATTACGGCTCTACCACTAACGTAATGATGCGAACCAATCGATTCTCGCATCAAACCTGGACGATCGATTAGTCGAGGAATTTTTGGCAGACTGTCGCTCAACTCGCTCGATTCGGCTTGTGCGATGTCAACCAGCTCTGGACCAGACGCGGGCCAATCAATTTCCGCATCCAATCTGCAACGAAATACCAGTTCTGTAGCCACATATCAGATATTAAAAATATACCTACAAATAAAGGATCGAATATCTACCTACAGATAAAGGATCTAATCGTCGTCAGATGCAGATTCTGATTCTTTGTTTACTTCTAGAGCAGCGACATTGATCCAGGGCATCATACGATCTGTAGCAACAGTTGTGGGACGCTTTTTTTGGGTATTAATCAATCCCTCAACTGGGGCTACTACATACCGGTCCATACCCAAGACTTTTGTAACTCTATATGGACCCGTATAAGAAGATAAAAGCGTTTTACTCTGTCCATCATTATTGAAGTTAGTTTTGGTAATTTTGACAAGTTCACCTTCTGCATAAACACGAGCTGGTTTTCTATTTTTATCATAGAATTCCTTTTGTTTAATCTGCTCACTGTCTATCCTATCTTTAACTTCCCGGCGAATCGTTGACAAATCGGTTTGTTCGCGAGTTTTCTCGGTGATTTCATTCAAAATCGGATTTACTTCAACATTCATACAGGCACCGAACAACACTTCAGCAGGCGTCCTTCCGGTCGTCCTCTGAACCGTGTTATTCAGCCCCCACTGAATTTTGCCTATATAACTGTCCCATTCTTTCTCACCGTATTTTACACTTGAAGCCTTCATCGAGTCAAGAATAGTTCGGTTGTACCGCTCGACTTGACCGTTTGACCGTGGACTAGAGACTGCATTGAGGATATGCTTAACGCCTTCATCCAAACAAAACCTTTTGAACATGTGGGACGTAAAGCAGCTACCGCGATCGCTAATAAGACGGTCTGGTGGCCTGAAAGTCCTGAATATATCCTCTAGTACCCTGATAGCATTTTGAGCATGTGTGTTTCTCACCGGCCTAGCAAAACAGAACTTTGTAAACGCATCCACAACTACCAAAAGATAAGTGAAGCCACGCTTAGATTTCACGAAGGGCCCGAGATGGTCAACGTGTAGAGTATGAAAAGGTACTTCAACTTTTGTTATCGGATGAAGCAAGCCCTCACGTTTATCCTGATTCTTTTTTGCGTACGCGCACTCGATACAAGCACTGACATACTTTTTGACGAAACGGGACATTTTGGGAAACCAGTAATTCTTTTTTAAACGCTCTAGAGTCTTTTCAACGCCAAAATGTCCGATTTCGTCGTGATTTATCCGACACAGTTGCCATCTCGCGCCCTTCGGTACTACCCATCGAAGTTCACTTTTATCGTCACCTAGACAGCGAAATAGCTTGTTGTCCTTAACAACGTAGTTCTCATTTATGTATTGGAGGCCTTTCTCATCTAAATTACTATCCAAAACTTCCCTAGTCCTTCTGAGTTCTGAATCTCCAAGTTGCAGAGTGTGCAGCCAATCATCACTACTAATAGACATAACAATCGGAAGCGTGTCGGTTGCATTGTCTTCAGGCCCGGCTACAGGATTACGGGACAGAGCGTCTACGTGGTTCATCTTATTCCCACATCGATATTCGATGGTGCAATCGAACTCTTGCAACTGCAGCCACCAGCGCGCTATCCTTGGGATAAGATCCCGTTTTGTGAAGGTAGAGCGAAGGGCGCTGCAGTCAGTAATGATCTTAAATTCTTTTCCTAGTAGATAGACCCTGAATTTTCTCAGGGAGCAAACCACGGCCAGAGTTTCCAATTCATATGAGTGGAAGTTTTTCTCCTCTGGCGACGTCTGCCTGCTGTAATATGCAACCGGCCGCAATGCTCCGTCAGACGATCGCTGAAGAAGAATACCCCCAACTCCTATCCTACTCGCGTCAGTGTGAAGTTCGGTCTCTACTGACGGGTCGTATATTGCGAGAATTGGTCTGTCTACCAACCGAGATTTCAAATCTACGAAAGCAGCCTCTTGACTAGCGCCCCACTCCCACGCTACACCTTTCTTTAGCAACTTGCTGAGAGGATACGCTACCTGAGCAAAATCTTTGACAAATTTCCGAAAGTAGCTCGCCAACCCGAGGAATTGGCGAACATTATGAACGCTCTGTGGTTGTGGGAAATTCATTACACTGACTATCTTCTTTTCCCCTGGTCTCACACCTGCTGCTCCAATCTCATACCCGAGGTAATCAATTTTATCATGCAAAAATTCGCATTTCGATAAATTCAACGTGAGATTCGCCTGTTCCAGCAATTTCAGTATATCCTCAAGGTTCTTAAGACATTCTGCAGAGTCTTTCCCAAAAATTAGGATGTCATCCATATAGGCTGTAGCTTTGCTGAAACGTGCGGATCCCAATATTGAATTTATCATGCGCTGGAATACGGCGGGTGCGTTTGCCAGACCGAACGGCATACGATTAAACTCGTATTGGCCGTCCGGCGTGACAAACGAGGTGACATGTTTACTCTGTTCTGCGATTGGTACTTGATAGTACCCAGATGCGAGATCAAGGGAAATGAAGCACGCCTGGCCTGAGAGACGAGCAATTTCGTCTTCAATTATCGGCATGGGGTATCTTTCCTTGACGGTCATGGAATTCAACAACCGATAGTCTACGCACATTCTGAGGGTCCCGTCCTTTTTGCGCACCAATAGGATAGGACTAGCATATTCGGAAGAAGATTCGCGCACTATCCCTGCCTCCAACATCTCGCCTACCATGGAGCGCACCTGTGATCGTTCGTGGTGAGAGAGCCGATATGGGCGATACACTACTGGACGTTGACTGTTGAGCTCTATATTCATTTGTGCCGCGTTCGTGCAACCCAGATCCTTAAGTGATGATGCGAAACAATGTTTATACTTTCTAAGTAACCCGAACAGTTCTTGTTTCACGTCTCCATCAACAGTAGTACATACGCGAACCTGGCTCTCATCAAAATCGCCTTCCACACCGACTGCCAACTTGGCTGAGTCTACAATAACCCTATTGACAAAATCAACCCTTTCTGCACGACTGAACGTGACGTCTTTTGGAATGTGGCAGGAACTAGCTTGAGGAACAACGGCTATATTGACAAGACCATTCTGCGAATAATAGAGCCCCCCACAGACGAAGTACTGCTGGTTGGGTTTTCCCACGATGCTATTTTTCACTAGGATACTACCACTAATTGTGGGTTCAACAATAGCTCTGATTGAGACTGGGCCACAAACTTCAGCAATGCCCAGAGACTTTATCCTCAATGAACCGACATTGTCAATATCAACGTTGGAAAAGGGCATACTTTCGCCATTATCGAAGAACTTTAACTCCGAGACGTTTTTATGGACTATTATGTGAGGCTGCTCTGTAAAAGATTGGCCTATCAGCATAGATTTTTCCAACAAACGATCATCGACTACCTTACACATTACTCTAGCACTAACATTGTCGATGCTCAACTCAAGCGACAATTCTCCTAGAGACTGTACAATAGTATTTCCAAAACCTTTCATTTGTGAAGGCGTATTGTCATGACGTAACCCTAATTGCAACGCTGCAGATTCACTGATCAACGTGACATCGCTCCCAAAATCGATAAATCCTTGTAATGGCACCCCGTTAGCAATCACCTCTTTCATAAACTTAGAGTTAGGATTATTCGTACAGTTACCAACAGAATCTATGCACATTGTCTTTTGTACGGTCTCAGAGTTTGTACCCTTTTCATCTGTTTTATGAAAACAAGTCTCTACTGTATGGCCAAGTTTATTGCATCGTTGGCACCTCAATAGAGGTTTCGGACAATGCAGGAAACTGTGGCCTTTCTCTTTACAATTATAACAACTTGTTGTCTGCCCTGGCCTAGGAGCAGCCTTTTGTGCACGTGTTTGATTGTTGTTAGCAACGGTATTGGTTTGATTGTTATCTACATTTTTACTTCGAAATTGGTTTCGTTCGAAATTGGAGTGATTAGATTCTTTATTGCTCAAGAGGAATTGTAAAAGCTCGTCGGGGTGATTGCAACGTAGTGCCAAAGCGCCGGATCTAAGGATCCTGTCACTTAAACCGTGAATAATACAATCAACGGCCCGCTTTCCTACTATATCGCACTGAGTGACTAACGCAAGTTTCTCGTAATAGTATAATTCAATAGGCTCGTTAAACTTGCTCCTTCTTTTCAGCATTTCCTCCAAGGTCTGGCCATAATTCTGTTCGCAAGGGAAAGCACTTACTAATTTATCTTGCCATTCTGGCCAGGTGAAAAGAATTGAGTTCAGGCCTTCGTACCACGTTTTAGCCAGGCCTTGGAGTTTCTGCATAGCGAAGTGCGTTGTGGTTCTGTCGTCCCATCCATAAACAGAGGCGCACTCATTGACCTTTTTTAACCATACGTCAATACGTTGGTTCTTAGCGCAAGGATCAAAATTAGGCAGGATATTTTTATGGTCTATCTTTTGCAATGATTGCGCATTCTGATTATGCGGCTGGGACGACAAATCATTTTTTAACAGTTTAAACATTGTAAAGAGATCATTTTTAGACAAAGATGGGCTACATGACCTTTTAGAAGATCCTCGGTTGCCGCCGTCGCCGTGTCGCTGCTCTGCCGGCTGCTCTGCACGCGAGTCCGCCCGGCGCTCCGTACGCGAGTCCGCCCGGCGCTCTGCATGCGAGTCCGCACGGCGATCCGTAGGAGAGTCTGCCCGGCGCTCAGTACGCGAGTCTAGCCGTCGTCTGGAACTCGCAGATCTGTGCCGCTCATTGAGCTCTCTCGAATCTCTCGATGACGTACGGCGACGTTCCTCCGTTGCAAGAAGTCGTTCACGTTCACGGTGTAGCTCCATCTCCAGCATTTCTATTCTCTGTCGTCCCAGTAGTGCATCCTGATCATCCGCACGGCTTCGACTGCGAATACGCAAACTGCTTCGGCTTCGTGAGCGGCCACCATGGTCAGGGGTCCGTAGGTCTCTATGGTTCTGATCTTGTATCGAACGTTCACGCTCTCTGCTTCTTTGCCCCCTGGCCTGTTCACTCATGATCTGAAACTTGCGACGCGGGATGTTAGTGCCTAATATGTATAAGTCTAAATGTGTTGCATAAATAGGGATATAGATAGAATAGTTATCAAGTATACTTGAAAGTGATGGAATTATGCAATCAATATTACAAAGAAAGCAATTTATCTCGAAAACGGCGCATTTTACGCCAAAAATAATGAAATTTTGCCCCCTTTCAATAACCCCTTGGTCCCATGTACTCTTTCTGATAACCCAAAAAAAAGTTGAAAAAGAAACCAAAATATATATAGAGAACGGTATATTCTATGTTAAAATCCTTGAATCCTTTTAATAATCTATTGTATTATTTGTATTCAAGTAGTTTTCTGGCTACAAACGATTTTATTTAAAAAAAAACGAAATATCTCAGGAACGGTGCATCCTACGCCAAAAATAATGAAATTTTTGACCCCTTTTAAATACCCCTACTCTTTTTGATAAACCTTTGTAATGACCATTTTTATTATTATTTCATAAATCAACGTACCTGAAACTTGAACACACTAGTTTTTCTTTTTCTTAAATTTAACATCTTTTACTATACGTTAGCTAATAATTTAAAGGAACAATAGGAAAAAGAAGTCAGCTAATAATTTATACGTTGGCTAATAATTTAAATGAACAATCAGTAAGTATAAAGAAATCGAACAATTACCGTGCAAATGAGAAACAAGATGGCAAATAACCCCATTGGGCGTGTACTTACGTTTTAAGTTTGGTTTTCCGTGTCACTTCTGAATTGTAGCAAACACTCACTAATATTGGGATTCTACTTAAGCAGCTCAAACAAGATAGTATAAAGCAAAGACACTTTACAGACAGTAATTTATTTTTCTCTCACAACCTTCTCGTACAACCGTCTAAGAAAGAATGCTCAACCGACCCAGCCCGTTTTTTCCAACGGCTCAGATCTTTTCCCGGTAAAACTTCGCCTCGCGATTGGACGGTCATCGATAGCCAATCAAAACTAGAAAAATACTGACCTCTGATTGGTGGCCCAATCAGAGGCAAGGGATTTGACAGACTTCACTTGAGTTGCCAGTGCAGATATTTTATTAAGTTGCCATTTACATATTTAAATTTAATCACACAAAATGTTGCCAATTAATTAACCCTAACACATGGGAGTTCTGGAAAGCGTAAAATACGTCTTAGAGCCTTATCACACTTGCGATTTGCGAGCGAGTTTTCTATACAAATAAGCGACGCGGCGAGCTCGCTGCGTGATCGCCTTCATACAAAAGTCGCTCGCAAATCGCAAGTGTGATAAGGCCGTTACTGTTTAAATTGAAAAAGACTATATGTAATTTTTTCTGATTCGCGTAGCTGCTTGCAAGCTTTGATATCAAACCCTTTCTCAGTCAAACTCCATAATCCTATAATTTACCAAATTAAGGAGCACTTGTTGATTTGCGAAAAAGAAGGATATGAGGTTGCATTGGTGTGGGTTCCAGGCCACGCTGGAGTTCTCGGCAACGAAAAAGCAGATCAAGTCGCCAAGGAGGCAGTTGTGTGTGGTGACAAGCTGACAAGGTCCCTTTCCGTAATTACTGTCATGATTTAGTCCCTTTAGCTCGTAATTATTTAATTCAGGCGTGGTCCGCCTCTTGGAGGTCTTCTAGCAAAAAGAGAGGAAGGATTTATTCGTTAATCCAACCTTCAATACCGCGAAAGCCCTGGTTCACAAAGGTGTTCCTACAAAAGGAGTTCTGCACGACCATAATACGAATGAGACTAGGACATTGTTGCTCCCCTTGTCATTTAGCCAAAATTCACATCCGGGACTCCTCTCTGTGTGAGTGCGGGCTGGACGATGGGGACCTCAACCATATCTTTCTTTCTTGCCCTTTACTCAATCATTCTTATTTATATAGTCAGCTTATAAGTAGAAATGTCCCATTCCCGACTCGTGTCTTAGATTTAATACAAAATTTTGATAAAGACATTCTCTTAGCCTTAGGAAAATTTTGTGAGATTAATAAGTTAAAATTATAATATATTCAACTATATTATTCTCAACAATGATTGGTGTATGTTCTAATTAATACTAATCCCGTAGTTGTGTTTTCGTTAATCTAATCTTACTAATTATACTAAGATTTTCTTTTCAGGAGTGGGTCGTTCTTCTTTTTTACCTACATTAAATCGAAGGTTTTCCGTTTTTTGGGCTTTTGAACTATCAATAATTGAGGTTTCAGAGTAGAATTAAAAAAAAAATGCATTTGTGTTATTATTAGGACTATTACCTAATTAAAATTTATTTTACAGCCCATTCAGTTTTTTTATTGTGTTTTTTTTTTATAGCGTGACAGAGTGGTCCTTTTAAGGGGAGACCGCGTTTTAGCTTACCACTCTGTCACGCCATTTTACGAAATAATAAACAAATGTTTGAAAAAAAAATGCTGGTTAGAGAAACTGACAGATTACATAATATTGATAGATAGAAAAATATGGATGATTTTTCGAACATTATAAAACCGAATATGATTACTCTGAGATGCCATAATAAGACGAAGGACGGACTATTGTAGGTAAAAAAGAAGAACGACCCGAGTAGCAACTTGTTTTTTTTTTTGGTAAGTTAGTCGCGTTCGAGTGCGTTTGTTTTTCCTCACTAAATCGACATGACACTGGCTTAATCTATCGACATGGCCAATAAAAAAAAAAAAAAAATTAGTGTTTCTATATTGTTTATCCCTTGTTTTTTTTATTTCAAACTTGTCAAATATCAAAGTAGAACAATCAAGATCATTTAGCAGTTTGTCACAAGCTTGACAATTGACATTGTGACGATCCTATAATAGTTTTCCTTAAAACGAATTAGGATATCTATATGACTAGTCCAGGGCTTCCCAAATAACGCGATATGGCGCCATGGTGCGCCTTAGCGACAAACTTCGGAAACAAAACTAAACTTAAAGCACAATGATAGTAACCTTTCGAACACAGTCGTTGAAATTAGGATCTTAGTGCACAACTCTATGTGGTTTAAATTTCAATGGAAAATAATAGTAATTAGTACGAGTGTAACTAAGGTATCGATCCCTAATCAATTATACCTGTAGGGGCACCATCGACTAAAAAAGTTTGGTCACCCCTGCATTAGTCTATTCTCTAACAAAATCTGATCGACGTGTTAGAGAGGTAGATGCAACCGGCAGCTAACAGTGTAACCCTCAGGATGTGTACTATTTAGCTGGGGATGTAGGTGTTAAATGCAATTGAGTATATCTGGTACAATTGAATAATGAGAATCCTGCGTGCTTTAGATCGTATGATAGATAGGTGTCTGACTATTTTATGATATCAAATTGCATAAATGGATCATGATGTACTTGCAAACAAAATGTTTTGATAGCATTCTACGTGACATGTAGGCTCCTTGCATGTAGGCATATAATTATAGTTATTATTATTATTATTATTTAAGCCTTCTATCGGACATTTTTTTTTATATATATTCCCCAATGATTATTTCCATTTATTTTTTTTGTTTCATTATTTTTTCTTTTTATTCGTATATATCCCTTTTTTTTAATTTTTGCATGTCCGTTTGCCAGGTGGCAAAGGCCTCCTCCAATCTTCTCCATTCTGGCCTTTCTATGGCCACTCTACCCCATGTTATTCCCGCGGCAATAACATGGGATAATTATAGTATGTATGTAAATTAATTTTCTTGATATCTGACATGAAGTTTTGTCTTCGAGTTTATCTTAGATGCTATCTATGTTATCTTTAAATAAACTAGCACTCTCATCCTGTGCCATGTTAAATACGGTTAACAAGTTAACGTTCATATTATTGGGGTTTAGATGCGTGTGTGACATTCCTGAAGAAGCAGGCAACGTCGCTCGGCCTGGCCGTCACAGTCCACGAAACAGTCCCGAAGAAGCCAATCGTCATCTTAACATGGGTAGGATCGGAGCCGACGCGACCTTCGATACTTCTAAACTCGCACATGGACGTAGTCCCGGTATTCGAAGTTAGTATGCAATTTAATATTACGTAATACGTATAATGTAAGAAATTAAAATGGATCAAGAGTTACCTACCTATGTCGGCTTATGATCAGTTTAGGTAAGTATTATGGTTCAGCAGCTCATTTTATAAAACAAGGATTTTTATTAAGCACTTTAGTCGCCTTTAGAGTTTGTGCTGAGACTGGAAATTAGATATCTTAGATATACAGGGTTTAGGCCAAACAACTAGGGTACCTACCAGTGGCATAAGTCAAAAGTATGCTAAGGCAAGCCCAAGCAAGTGTAACTTAGCTTTTCATCAATATTACTGCGCTCTACATGCTCAAAGGGGATGAGAATAGAGATCTATGGACACCACGCCGTTAATCCTTATTAAGTTATGAAATTAATGTTCTTTGTTTACTTTTATACATATATAGAATGACAATCGCATTACGATAAGTATTGTAATAGTTATGACATGCATTTATATTTACGAGAACATTATAATTTGAGATGAATAGACTAAACTAAACATTGCATGTTTCTTGTAGAACAGTTGGTCCCACCCTCCATTCAGCGCCCACATCGACAAGGATGGGAAGATCTTCGCACGCGGCTCACAAGACATGAAGTGTGTCGGCATTCAGTACCTGGAAGCTGTTCGCAAGCTCAAAGCTGCCGGAGTGCAGCTGAAGAGAACTCTTCACATCACATTTGTGCCAGGTAACAATCCCGCAGCCAGTATACTCGTCATTTCATCCAATACACATCCACTTCTAACCGTGACGTTGCCATTATCTATTTGTTAACCTTGACATCCCATCCCACTTCTGAACATGAGGGACACACTGCTCAAACGCTTTCTGCATCCATACGGCTTCCGACGATCTTAACCAGTACGTCTAGAATAAATTTGACACGCGTCTCTTTGTCGCGCGACAAATATTACCAGTCACTTTTCTGTCAATACTGTGCGAGCAAGACAGGTGACGCGAAGTCCCGCTGGGTCGTTGTTCCATATTGTGGAGGATCAATGACCTGCGCTGCATCTTCACGGTTTCTATTTAATAAACATAGAAATCTTAAGAAGTTATGGCTTTCCAATGTCTTGTGAATTGGAGATCCAATTCATATCATGAGATACAATGTATTTATATTTATGTGTATATTTATATTACATTATATATATGTATGTATGTATTAATAGTTTATATGTGTAATTATTAGTCGTCTTATCTATATATATATTACGCGAGGCCGATTTTTGTACATCCCATCAGATCTACAGTTATGGTCCGATTTGTATAAATGATATGTCATTAGATTCGTCTCATGCTGGAGAGGTGCATAAAACTCTTGGATTTTTATTTTTTTCCTGAAAAAGTACTGAAAAATGGATTTGAAAAAACTACTGTGCGCTAACCACGTGACATTGACCACGTGACCTGTGATCCCTATTTTGACATAAGATGACCAAATAATAATAAGCATGATTTGCTCACAAACCTGTAGTAAGTTGTTCAGCATGATGAAATATTATTTTTGAGTCGGCAACATAATATCCGCAGCACTTAAAACATGTACGAATATGCAAAAATAATTTTACAGTTTGTTGACTGTCAACTTATAATATATTTTTTATTGGGGGCTATTAAGTCAGTGATCTAAATTGCCAGGTTGTTTTTCTTTTTAAAATGTTGATATGGAAACTTTTTTTGCATACCTGTTAAAAATTTCGAGGAAAAAGCCGGTTAAGTGCGAGTTGGACTGGTGCTCGCAAGACTAGAAAAACTGACCGTCATTCAAGATTATTTTTATAGGCGAGTTTTACAATAAATCAAAGCAGAAAATATGTAGTAAAACTAATGTAATCGTCATTCGAATAAGTAAATTTATGATAGATTATTATAAATATGATTATATAAGTCAAAAATGGCATGAGTTATAGTAAATTAAATGGTATTTTACAAGAAAAAACTTAGTCCTTCCGCTTGCATGTCGACGGGATGGGAAATGTGGTCGAGTTTGAATATGGACGACTTGACAATGTAGCTAAGTTGGGAATGTATCTACATTGGTGATATGGATGAGTTGGTAAAATGGACGAGTTGGAAATGTGGTCGAGTTGAGAATATGGACAACTTGACAATGTAGCTAAGTTGGGAATGTATCTACATTGGTAATATGGATGAGTTGGTAAAATGGACGAGTTGGAAATGTGGACGAGTTGAGAATATGGACGAGTTGGTAATGAAGACGACTTGGTAATACGGACGAGTTGGTGATATGGAAGATTTGGCAATAAAGACGAACTGATAATAAGGACAAGTTGGTATTGTAGACGAGTTGGGTGTATTGTCGAGTTGGGAATATGGACGAGTTGGAAATGTGGATGAGTTGGCAATGTGGATGAGTTGGTAAAATTGACAAGTTGGGAACATGGACAAGTGGGCAATGTGGACGAGTTCGCATTATGGACGAGTTGGCAATGAAGACGAGTTGGTAATACGGACAAGTTGGCAATGAAGACGAGTTGGTAATACGGACAAGTTGGCAATGAAGACGACTTGGTAATACGGACGAGTTGGTGATATGGAAGATTTGGCAATAAAGACGAGCTGATAATAAGGACAAGTTGGTATTGTAGACGAGTTGGGTGTATCGTCGAGTTGGGAATATGGACGAGTTGGAAATGTGGATGAGTTGGCAATGTGAATGAGTTGGTAAAATTTACAAGTTGGGAATATGGACGAGTTGGCAATAAAGACGGGCTGATAATAAGGACGAGTTTGTATAGACGAGTTGGGTGTATCGTCGAGTTGGGAATATGGACGAGTTGGCAATAAAGACGGGCTGATAATAAGGACGAGTTTGTATAGACGAGTTGGGTGTATCGTCGAGTTGGGAATATGGACGAGTTGGAAATGTGGACGACTTGGAATTGTGGACGAGTTGGGCCTATGGACAAGTTGGAAATGTGGACGAGTTAGCAATATGGACGAGTTGGCATTGTTGATGAGTTGGAAATGAAGACGAGTTGGCAATGTAGATAAGTTGGGTGTATGGACGAGTTGGTAATGTGGACGACTTGACATTGTGGACGAGGTGGGAATATGGACGAGTTGGAAATGTGGCCGAGTTGGCATTGTGGACGAGCAAGTAATATGGACGCGTTGGCATTGTGGATGAGTTGAGAATATAAACGAGTTGGCAATGAAGACGAGTTGGTAATACGGACGAGTTATATGGACGAGATTCGCAATAAAGACGAGTTGGTATTGTAGCGAGTTGGGTGTATGGACGAGTAGGAAATGTGGACGAGTTAGCAATATGGATGAGTTGGCATTGTGGACGAGTTGGGAATATGGATGAGTTGGCAATAAAGACGAGTTGGTAATATGGACGAGTTGGCATTGTAGATGAGTTGGGTTTCTGGACGAGTGGGCAATGTCGACAATTTGGCATTGTGTACGAGTTGGCAATGTGGACGATTTGGCATTGTGTACGAGTTGGGAATGTGGACGATTTGGAAATATGGACGAGTTGGAAATGTAGACGAGTTGTATTTGTGAACGTGTTGGCATTGTGGACGAGTAAGCAATATGGACGCGTTGGAATTGTGGACGAGTTGGGTACATGGACGAATTAGCAATATGGTCGAGTTGGCATTGTGGACAAATTGGGAATATGGACGAGTTGCCAATTGAGACGAATTGGTAATATAGACGAGTTGGCAATGCAGATGAGTTGGGCGTATGAACGAGTTGGCAATGTGGACGTGTTGGGTGTGTGGACAAGTTGGGATTGTGACCCAGATGGGAATATAGACGAGCTGACATTGTGGACGAGTTGGCAATGTGGAATAATTAACATGTTACCCTAACATGCGAAACTTGATGGTAGAAATTACCTACATATGATGCAAATTTAAAAAAATCGACGCTCTCAAGAATAAATCATATTTGAAATAATGACGTCTGGCTGATCATTCTTATTCTCATTCAAAATAAAATTTGACAAATTCTGCTGCCAACAAAACGAATTGATTTTATAAGGCTTCCGTTTTTACCGACTATGGTAAGGAACCCTAAAATTAGGTTTATATCATAGACTTCAGAGTATAGATATCATCTCCCTCACTCTTCTGTCAGACACTATTTCAATGAGAGGAAAGACGAAAGTTTGAATTTGGAATTCGGGTATTAGGCATTCAGCTCTAAATTTATTGAAAAAAATATGTCTTAATATTCTTTTTTTAAACATTTTTAGCTGTTTTATATATTGGATTTTATTTATTACACATATTTGACACATTCTTTTTTTTTTTATGGTGGAGTATTGTTGGTCAGTTATTTATTTAGATTAGTAAATAGGGTTTGATTAAGTATACCTAGCGTAAGAATTTCAAACACAATGTGTAATTGTTACTGAATAAATGATTGATGATGATGACATGGCAGCACCCATATTAAGAAAATTTGCACGATCTATTGAATTTCATTAAAAATATAAGCATTGATAATAGTGACATTTCGTGTATCTATAAACGTTTTATACTCTCTATTTCATACAATTGAGTTTATGTAACATTTCTTATTATCACTATTTTTAAGTATTTACGATTATAAATGAATACAGAAACAGTTACGCACTACATGATTTCCTTTTTAAAACCTGCGTAGTGAGTGCCTAAATCTGTCCTTTCGATTCATGTGCTATTTCTGGAAATTGATAGAAATCGATCAAATCGATAAATTTATGTCCTGAAGAAAGAACAACAAATTAAATTTCTACCAATCTTATGTCCGGTCCTATGAAAATATGTCAATTATATTTTTAAGATATGGGATTATTTTTATGAACAATTTTTTTCCATAAATCGAATAATATGCATTTTATTTGTGAAACAGATCAGCAGATCACATGGCATTAATGCAGAAGTTATTTTTACAAAAGAGTTGATTTTTTTTTCCATAAATCGAATAATATGCATTTTATTTGTGAAACAGATCAGCAGATCACATGGCATTAATGCAGAAGTTATTTTTACAAAAGAGTTGAAAAAGTTGCCACGATGAAGCTGGCAGTTGGCTATCAGGCCTGGCTCTAGCCTTTCATGTTTTAACGTTTTTAAAACATCATTTTAACGTGTTTTTTTACAGTATTTATTCTTCGTTCGCCAAAAACTTCTTATCGATAAAGTAGTTATTTTCTATAACACTACCGGATTTCCATGTTCTAGCGGCGGTTCGACGCCGCAACGGGCCTCTAGTTATTTTTAATACCTTTTTGTACACGGTGTAAGTTTGTCTATCTTCTTCTCGTACTCACTCAACTGCTCAAAGGTTAACAGGAAGAGAACTTATCCCTTATAGGGATAAGTTCGCCTTTGTACCTATATGTTAATTGTAATAGATGTATGTTTTAACTGTTTTTGTGTACAATAAAGCGTTTACTTACTTACTTACATAGATAGATATCTACAGACATTGCCTGGAAATGGCCTGTTTTAATTCATAAGGATTAGGGTTGCGTTCTTTAGTTTACGCATGGTGTAGTACGAGTGTCGTAGTTAATAAACTACTCCATGTGTTGATCTCAAGGCCCTAAGAAAATTGTACCATTGTCACCATTGTCATAGAGCATTAGTAAGGTTTCCTCGACTAATTCATCGTATTCGTATCGCCTAACACGCGTCGGTCCTGCCCAGGGATAGTGGCGCTACAAACCAGGGATCGATACCGTTATTTTGCTCCATACAAAATAGCACAAAATAACGTTATAAAATTCCGGTTTTTCGCTCATTATCACACATGTTTATATTTTAGTGGGCTAATTTCAAGGATCTATATCTATAACGAAATTCTACATAACACAAGCCTTTCACATTCGAAAAAAAACGCGAAATTAGAGCGTTTTCATGAATACTGGTATCGATCCCTGCTACAAACAGCTTTCATGTATGGCAATACTTTGCATACGTCATATGTGAGGGTTACACAACGTCAGTAGCGATTTGTCAAAGCTTTGTCATCAACCAATTCAAAACATGGTTTATCGGAATGCTGCTCAATCCTTCGTTTTAACCCGAAATAAGTACTGGAACTGTGGATAGTTTTGGCTTTATATGCAAACATTAGCTACTTGAAATTTGCGGAATATTTAGCTTTGTCTTACATCACTGACTTTCAATGTCAGTTACCAAAAATTTGTCGTTGTCAGTAAAATATTTATACCACTAAAACTCCTCAATATGGCTTGGGTTATTTATATTCCACACAGTGAAATTTTCACATATCTAATGTAATTTCCTACTTAAATAAATAGACGAATGTTAATTATCTACATAACATCATTAGTAGGTATACCGTCTATGAATGTTTACAGAGTGATAAAATACAGTATAACAATGCATTGTTTAAAGAACCAGTAGTTATATTTTAACCAGATAAATAACTATCGTTTATGTAAATAGAACGTGTTACATTGAACACTGGAAATTTTTCAGATGAGGAGATTGGCGGGCACGACGGCATGATGAAGTTTGTTCACACGCCAGAGTTCAAGGCGTTGAACGTCGGCTTCGGGTTGGATGAGGGGATAGCCAGTCCTGAGGAGGAATTTATCGTGTTCTACGGCGAGAGAAGTATCTGGCGTAAGTTTTTAGTATCAGTGCACATACCTAATGAAATGAAAGACCCATCCAAAGCCTTCCTATACGTATACATACAACAACAAGGGTGAGTTGCATTGCGCGCCTTGCAACAGAACCTTTATAATATTGTTTTATAAACCACATTCAAGCTCATGATCGACGCTCGTGAAGGTCATGGAGCCAAGTTCGCCATTGACGGATACGTCAAGGAGGAATATATTTATATTTATATGATATAATACGTAGCAATTTATACACTTAATCCAGTTAAGGAATCCCCCGAAAGGGAGTGTAAATTGCTTGAGCGCTATCTTTAGTTTTAGGTGAGTTATTCCCTTCACGAACCAGTAGAATTATTTGGTACTACGTAAAGTTTTTTAATCTCTGTCATACCACTTTTGAGATCATAGGGGAAGACCCAAAAGTGGTACCTTTTTATCTTTTTAATTAAGTATACGTCTAGGAAGACGAAGTCCTTGTCTAGGAGATGACTGATTAGTCATCTTCTAGACAAGGACTTCTAGTATTGTTATCTCTTTCATCCTAAGCAATCTGAATACGTTTCTGAAGGAATCACCTAGATTTCTGTCCACATATCTACACTATATTTCCTTTATTGATTCAGCAATTACCTACCTACTTCGACAATGTTTCTATAGTTTCAAAGTTTAGTAACAATTAATCTTAACACTGCAAACGTTTTGTTTTAGAAATTCACGTGCATTGCGCTGGCACACCTGGACATGGCTCTCTTATACTTCCGAATACGGCCGGCGAAAAGGTGCGCAACAAGATTCGATCCCGTTTTCGGATCGGATATTCGTCTATTGAACCAAAACTCATTAAGTAACAAATACCTACTTAAAACAAAGCTCGTATCTCAATATAAATCTACAAACTAGATACGAGGTTTTGATGAGAAACAGAAATTTTGTGAGAATTTTGGTTGTCACCAGGCGTATTAATGTATTAAATTTAATATAGCTATAGCTATTATAGCTACTATTATATACGAAACTAAATCAATTATAAGTTTTACCTATGTTCTTTCACAGTTGCGGTACATCATTGACAAGTTTATGGACTTGAGGGAACAGCAAAAACGCATTTTAGAAAGCGACCCGAAATTGACAACGGGAGATGTGACCACGATAAATATGACGCAGATCTATGTAAGTACTTAATGCATATATTATCATATGAAAAATAACTTGTTTATTCTGTAGTTTACGTTTAATAACTATAGTGGGCTAAGTACCTATCCCAATTAAATAAAACAATTTAAACTGATTATATCGCGTATATTGCTTATTTGAGCCTCCGTGACGTATCGGTAGCTTTCCTGTAACCGTTGTCAAACAAAGGCACAATTTTTTCTCTGTCAAGTTACCCATTTTTGTGCAAACTACCCATTTTATAAATATGAATTAAAAATAAAGGTAGGTACATATACTCGTATGCCAGATTTGCCTAAGGTACAGAAACCGAAAAAAATATTTTATACATATCCCAATCCCAATGTTTCATTTCGCCAACCTCTTCAGAGATTCCGAAACCATTTTTAAGAAGTTTTTTTTTTAAAGAAGTATGTTAACCTTGCCTACTGGGTCCTACACAAATACAGTCGAGTTCATTTACATCTACACACTTACGAGAACAAAAATATCTGAACACGACCCTATAATTGTCAGGAGCATAAAATCGTGTTCAGATATATCTTTGTTCTCGTGTGTAGATGTAAATGAACTCGACTGTACAATGATAAAAAGTATATGCAATGATAAGTAGTAGTGTAAATAAACATTTTTAATGAAACTACTCTATCTTCGGGTTATTTATATGTATAGCAATTTTTATTATCATATATTTTCAACTCTGCAAAACAGATCCGAATCTCTGTTATACCTACAAGAAAACAAATTAAATGCTTTCGCAGTTATTTTAAAACTAACATGTGTCGTCGTGTCGACGTTTTTTTTATTTACAATTGCTACTTTCCAAGATATTCGTTCGGTGTACTGGGCTGTTATACTGTGTATGAAATGCTTTATATATAGAAAAATAGATGTGGTATATTTTTGAAATGGGTCTAATAAGCTAATATCTTTATCATCATCATCAGTCCGGAGTCGTCCACTGCTGGACATAGGCCTTCCCCAGTTCGCGCCACTGATAATATAATAATAATATATAATATCTTTATACGATCGAACATTAACAAATTAGCTTCCTTAGGACACCTGTTGATAGATGATAAATTGGTAACGGCATGAAAATCCGTTCAGTAGTTTTTGAGATTACGCGAACATACAGACAGACCGACAAACAGATGCGGCGGAGTGTAACGATATCGATTTAATAACATGCCTATTGCATTATGTATATTAATTAAATTTATTTTTAACTCGAGCTCCGTGCGCTTTATTTTCAAGCTGACCCCTTATATAAACTGAACATATTGGTAAGTGGGCACATCTAGTTGAAGAAATACTAACACGTCAGAAAAGTATACATAAGTACCTGCATATTACACACTCGCAGACCGAATACGCTCATTGGACAAAAAACTGCTGTAAAAAATTGCTACAACGCATAGTTTTTACTTTTCAACTAAGCTAATGCACTGTGTACAAAGCGTACCTATATGATTAGATAACATAATTTATAAAGATTATAAGTACCCCAGAATGTTAAAGGATTATCGATGTTATTTAAGTAGATACTTATCACATTTATATTATAAAGGCGAACGTTTACGAGTGTGTTTATGTGTATGTTTGTTACTTCTTCACGCTCAAACGGCAACGACAACTATTCTTATCTGTAATTAGATTGGCTCAGTTCCTAAAGTAAAAACTACTTAATATTAAGCGAAAAATTATTCCCGAATAAAAAACTCAGCCGTGGTACATGCCCTGCTCGCTGTGATATGATCTCTATAACGAGAAGATACTCTGACAACTACAAATTAACTTAAACTGGACAGATTACTTTAGCATTTCATAGCATATCCACTGCGTTTTAAAAAAGGATACAGCTATGTGAATATTTATTGATAAATAAGCGTTTTCCGTTTTTGACCTAATATTTTGACTAGCAGGTTAAAAGTTTTTTTTTCTTCAGAACTTACGTTACAATATGTTGATACACTAAACGCAAATAATAAACATAATTTATTTTCTTGACAGGGTGGTGTTCAATCGAACGTTGTTCCTGAAAAATTGAGCGTGGTATTCGATATGAGATTGGCCATTTCTGTCGACCATGTCCAATTCGAAAATATGGTAAGTCTAGTTTTATTAATTATGATATAATATTAAAAAGGTTCCATTGTACATGTTTCATTCAGTAATTCACTATGACAAAGTTTATCCATTGTAAAAAAATAAACGATGTCGATATTCGTTTAGACCACAGGTTTCTACAAATACTTGAGTAACATCCAGTTGATGTATTAATTAAATTATGTGATACAAAATGTTACTTGACTGAGTTTATTCCCAATTACTATCAACTTTTAGTATGAAAACAATTAAGTACTTCTTACTAAACTTGAACTCGTACGTTTTACATTTCGATATTTTTATAGAATCTTTTTATCGATTCTATTTTTAGTGGAAATACTACATTTTTTAATTTTATAAATAACTAGCTTTTGCCCGCGACTAAGTCCGCGTGGAACTTGGAAGTATGGAAGCAACCTCGTACAACACGATAGATATCCACCTAATCACCTTAAGTAATAAAAGGGATTATTAAAAACGCCTAAGCAAATGTAAGAGCAATTATGCTTTTGGTCTAATCATTAAATTTTCTACAGGGTCATCAATGTCATCATGAATTACTTACTCACTTTTCAATCTTTTTAGGGATAATTTCCAGGATGAAAACCATCCTATGTCCTTCCTCGGATCTTAAACTATCTCCATGCCAAATTTCATCAAAATCGATTCAGCGGCTTAAGCGTGAAGAGGTAACAGACAGACACACACTTTCGCATTTAAAATATTAGTATGGATAGTATGGATATGGATTAGTATGGATAATGACACAAAGGTAAATTAAGAAAGAAAAATTGAATGCGATCTACTACAATCTAAGCAGGAGTTTAACCTGCGACCTCTACGTTACCGGCGTATTGCTCTCCCAACTGAGCTATTAGATCGCTACGGCAATCACACCAAATCTTTCATTCCATAATTCTTACGCTACTGGAGCGCCCTCTGCGTTATATGTGTTTGAAATGATTATGTGCATTAGCCATACCCTAGGATGTGCGCTTTACACGCACGCTTTTGTTTCTTTCTTAACTTACCTTTGTGTCATTATTTACATTTTACAGGGATCGATACCGTTATTTTGCTCCATACAAAATAGCACAAAATAACGTTATTAAATTCCGGTTTTTCGCTCATTATCACACATGTTTATATTTTAGTGGGCTAATTTCAAAGATCTATAATCTATAACGAAATTCTACATAACACAAGCCTTTCACATTCGAAAAAAAACGCGAAATTAGAGCATTTTCATGAATACCGGTATCGATCCCTGCATTTAGATGTTAGACTAAAAGTTGATAATAGTAGTGAATAGACTCAGAAAGTTATATTTTGCCTCTCGCCTTTTGTGGTTTCCGTTACTATTTTAATGATGTTAAAATGTATACAATTTCTGCAGATCAAGCAATGGTGCAAAGAAGCCGGTGACGGCGTGACCTACGACTTCGAACAGAGAAATGACAAAGTAGAGTCTACCAAACTGGACGCGACGAACCCTTACTGGGTCGCCTTCAAGGCTGCCGCTGAGGAAATGTAAGTTATATCATGTTGGTCATCGGCTCTTGAAGGTATTGTCGAAGACTCTTTTAGAGGTAACCTGTGACCAGACTGGACATTATTGCGCCCAGCGAATCAACATTGTCATCCAGCGAAGCAATACAGCCAGCCTGCAACAACGTTCTGCGGCATTTTTTTAATTTGTCAATAGTTTAGTCCTTTAGTATCTGTTTAGTTTTATTGCTTGTTTTTAAATGGCCAAAATACACCAAAAATTGTCTTTTTTATTTCGGTTGTCATTTCTTGCTGTCACATCGAGCTTTCGTGTTGCATGTTGATTATGACATCATTAATCAATACTAATAACTCTGACTTCCAGCTTCGAATAGCTGTATTTAACCTTAGGCTTGTGTCTTTATTACTATTCATGTATGCGTAACAATCTGTGATTTTCCAGGAGCATCAAACTGGACTGCAGAATTTTCCCCGCCGCCACGGACAGCAGATACGTGCGTAAAGTTGGTATTCCCGCACTTGGGTTCTCACCGATGAACTACACTCCAGTGCTCTTGCACGATCACAATGAGTTCCTCAAGGCCGATGTGTTTTTAAAGGGAATTGATATTTACGTCAAACTTATTACAGCTGTAGCTAATTTGTAATAAGAAGTGTCTTTATATCATATCCGACGCCGTCGGGAGTAGACGTGTCTAATTGTGCCTTAATACGAGCATTTAGGAGAAACGACTATTTTTATGAATATATTATTGTTAAAACGTTGCAACTAGGAGCGATTGCTCTCGATTTTAATCCACCGGCAAGTAATCCAAGACCCATGTTGTTGTACTAACTAACTAAATATTTTGGCTCATCGACCCAAACAGGATCTTAGCCTCCGAAACGAGAGTACGCCACTTGTCCCGATCCTGCAATGTTGTTGTACAATTAGCATAAATTAATTTATGAAAATCAGTAGGTAGATTAGGAGAAAAAACTAATCAATCTTTAAATGCGTACTAAAATAAAAAAATATTGTGTGCGCATCTTTTTTACATTGCATTGACATGTTATGAATTGTAATAGTAAAGTTTTTAATTATATATTTTATGCTCTATAAGATTATATACTTACTAATATGTCTGTAACTAATTTACTAAAGGTACTAAAGTTATACAATAGTTATACCTACCAGTGGTTGGTAAAAAAGGGCCAATGTGTTCATATTTTATACATTTTATTAAAATGGTACCATTCTTTTTAGTTAACATATTTCTATTAGTCTTCCATAAACAAAAATGAATATTTTTAAGTTGTAAGTTCAAAATGGTGACTAACTAGTACTTGAACAGCATATTATATGCCTTGTTTTTAATATTCGTTAAGTTATACATTGTTATACATATATTTCTTATACTATTTTAACTAATAAAATTTGTTAAATACATGACGTATTTCAATAAAGTTAACAAACTATTTTATTGTTTTATTTTATGGTCAACCGACAATGATATATATTATAATCGCTAATGTATCGATCTATATGACCATTTATTTCTAAATCGTTCTCTTATTCGTAATCCTAAGCTTAGGCTTAAGCTTAGGATTACGAATGGTGTTAGCTCCTGTGTCTAAAAGCAAATAATTTAAGTAGGCTCCAAGAGGTTTCAACTTATTCAAGTCAAGAGCCTGTGCACCGTAAAGTGATATTATCTATCTATACGATATGCCAAATTATAATTTGTTTAGGTGTTTAATCCGTGTGTTTCTTGACTTTCTTGAGGATACCCTGTGCTTGTTGCTTACTGCTTTGTGTTGTGAGTCAATCTCTAAATTTCAAGCTCTAAGTAGACTACACTGTGGTATTCGCCCAACTTAGGCCAATTTTGCGAATAGTGTAATACCGGCATGTGCAAGGCATAGACAAAAATATTGACAGTTGTTATTTTTTGGGAATTTTATGGTCTGGTAAGTTGGTATTTTGACATTAAACTAGTATTGCCAAGTTTGTATTTTTAGAGCTTAATTTGACATAGTCTAATACAGTTTTGCACAATAACTTTAGATTATTCTGAGGATACCTAAACTTAATAAAATAAAATAATCAATTTCTGACGTGACTGACATAAAATCCTTGACAAACTAATCTTTTGGTGACTTTTAAGACCATGTCTGATTGTAAGTTGCAACAATATAAATATTTGACAAAATAATTGTGAAAAATAATATTTTTACAGAAAAAATATTTATTTTTTATTTACTTACTTCATAAGTAGATAAAAAACATCTGTTGTCGAGAAGCTAATTTTTTAGAGGTAGCACATATTGTGGCTCCATATTTTCAATTTCAGCACAATCTAGTTTTTAGTTTGGCAGCACTGCATTTGACAATTCTCAATAGTGTCCTGCCGTCCTGTGTTGATAGATTGTTTATTTTAAATAATATAAGTTGTTATTAGTTGGTATTTGTTATTTTATGTAGGTGTAGTCTTAAATATGAATAAAATTTGTAGAATTTGTTTGGAAGAAGGTGTTCTTTCTTCAGTTTTCACCAAAAACTTTAACATATCGTTATGTGATATGATCGAGTATTGTTGTAATATCAAGGTATAATCCCTTAAAAAAAACTAGTAAACAATTCATAAGTTTATTAGTGCATATATTCATTTTAAAATTTAAATGAAATCAAATCAAGTCATTTATTTCATTCAGGCAGCTGTGGCCCATAGATGTATACCTTAAAAATAAAGATACAATATCAAATATACAAACAATAATAGAAATTACAGTCAATTTAGATCGGCGACGTGTGACGCAAATTTTGGTTATAATGTCTTACAAATTTATTAGTAACTTATGGCAATAATAAATTGATAATTATGATTATATTTACAGATAAGAAAAAATGATGGGCTACCGGAACAATTATGTGGCAACTGTGTGTATAAGTTGGGGGTGGCGTACCATTTTAAACAGACTTGTGAAAGTGCTGATGTTAGACTTCGACAATACCTTGGATTGCAGCTAGCACACAAGTAAGTTCTATTTTGTAATACAGTCTTAAAACATCGTTTTTTTAGGTCTTTTACTTGGGAGTTTTTAATCAACCAAGGTGGAAAATTCCATTTTACAATGAAATATATACACAAAGAGTTTGCTTTTCACCTTTTTTTTTTGTGGCTTTCACTTCTTGCTGATCTTAGCAAGAGGTATTTCGCCTATGAAAATGTTTGGACTTTTGACACAAGAGGAGAATGATTTCACCTTAGCATGGCTGCATTAAATGTTATTACAAATGTATCATCTTTATCTTAAATTAAGCATTAAGAAATATCAACATAAAATAACATTCATATAAATTCTAGGTACAATGATGCTGCTGTTATGACTGACCCTGTAAGTATATATTATAATTTTGTTGTATACAATAGCGTTGTATTTTTTTCGTGGCCGAGCCCGAGAGAGCCAGTTTTTTATGTCACCATCGGCTCTGTAGACTCAAAAGCTGTCTAAGATTTGTTTCCTTGTTGCCGTTTTAAAATATTGTATTTTTTTAAGGCGGTGCAGTTTTTCAGACTATGGCCATAAAGGTACAACTTGCTTACAAACTGAATCTAAACATTTTTTTTATTATGATTTTTGGCTCTTAACATCTACTGGTGGTTTATCAGGCACTAAGTTGTCATGTCACAATCATGTTGGCAAACAGGGTAACTAGACTGACGAAGTCTTCAATAGTAGATTGTACGACAAGTGCATAAAACGCATCATTTTACACGAGACGTTTATCCATCCGAGCGAGCTTGCGAGCGAGGATGAATATAAAGTCGAGTGTAAAATGCGTTTTATGGACGAGTTGCACACTCTACTTTTCACTTCGATTGCGAGAAAATGAAACTGTATCATGTAAATAACATATATACACATATCATGTATACCTACTTAAAAAAAATTTAATTAAAATTTAAAGTAATAGTTTAAAAAGTAATGAATGATAGTACATAAAAGTTACAAGTTTATTTCAAGAAGTTTTATTGTGTACTTTGGCTGTTGGTATATTTGCCTTGGTCTTAGAATACTAACAAAACGAAATAAAATAAAGAGTTAAAACCCGTTCCAGACCTTCCGATCCGATCTTTTTCTATTCTCCCGATAAATCGGATCGGATCGGAAGGTCTGGAACGGGTTTTATTGTATGAAGTTTTATGTTTTTTTTTTTAACTGTTTATTAAGAACCTTTTTCGTGTGGCTGTTGGACCGATCGCCTTGGTCTTCGACGACGATTTTACTTTATGCTCTAGAGCATAAAAAGCGACTTTATGTCGCCTACGCACAGCCTAAAGTCGAACTTTAGAGCGAGAGAAGTGAAAACTTATATATGACACCATAGGTATAAATAGTGAGATTGTAAACTGACGGTAAGGTTAGCTTCGTTTTTTTTTAAATCTCACTAGTAGATAAATTATAAACTGACGCTGTTCACTATTTTACGGTGATATTATATTAGTCATTTTCTAAGTTTCTTATTTGTTTTAAAGTAAATTTTATGTACTTATGTTTATTTTTTAATTACAGTTGCCTATACCACAAGCCATAATTAAGAAATGGTGAGTATTGATCCAATTTAAACAAGACTATTACAGTATTTCTCTTGTGTATTTGCTTGTAGACCCTGGTTTCTGACCTCCTAACATCCTGTCTACAGTGGCTACTGTGTTATGTTCAACACTTTCATGAACCAAGTAGCGGGTGCTACACAACTTTTGCGCAACTTTAGCCTGTAGCTATGGAATAACTCACCTAGTATAGTATGCATCATTTAACTTCCCAGCATGGTACTATAGCTGAGTATTTGAAATTGTGTATGAAGGCTGATTTAGACGATGCCAATTTTGAGACGCCTAAATTACGGCGCCTCGAAAAGGCACCGTATAAACACTTTCCGCGCCATTTTTTCGCCGCATGCCAGCGCTGGCGCGGAATAGAACACGAGCCTATTTTTGGCGCCAGTGACCCCCCCTCCGCGTCTCTCGCTGCCACTAATGACTGGTACTGAAAAAAAGCACTGTGTAAACACGACTGGCGGCGAGATTTAGGCGGCTGAACATAGTCATTGTCTAAACGGTCGGAGGTGTGCTGTGCGGTAATCACTGGCGCCGTAATTTAGGCGTCTCAAAATTGGCATCGTCTAAATCAGCCTTGATATTTTACAGCAAATGTAAGTTAGCCCAGAAAAAGAGCAGCACTAATTACAAGAGGAAACCGGAAGAGGAGAAGCGGAAGCGCGGCCCCAAGCCGAAACCCAAACAAGTACATGCATGTTACGAGTGCGACAAAGAGTTCCGCTGCCAGGCGCAGTTGGAGATGCATCTCAGGTATACCTTAGTCCCTACTTACCTAAAATATCAGATTGTAATTTATGCAGATTTCTCGTAAAAACGAGGCGACTGACCATCACGTCTCTTTCCTCAAAGATAGAGATGAATTCTTAGGTGGGCCCGAGAATGACAGGTACATTTTTTGCACTGATGAACATTTTATAATTTTAGAACTTCAATTGTTTAAACTCGCGCAGACCAGCCTGGGCTGAGTAGGGGCCTTTGCAATAGGTTGCCCAGCACTACATTAATCTGTTTGTTACAAACTTGGTAACTTGGCCGCATCGAAAGTGCACAGCGCCGGGGCCCTGGGCACTCTATTACCCTACACTACTGACAGTAAAAACAAGTGAGGTGGGTGCCCAAAATGCCGAGTAAGAGAGACGGCCCTGTAACTTATAAATAAACGTCAAGTGTAGATGGGCTCATAATTTATTCGAGTTTGAACGTTGCAACCAACGGATTAATTTGTGGTGATAAATAACATATTGCAGAAGCTACTATATGCTATTTAATGTTGAGCATAATGGTTTTTTAATGGACATTGCGACAAAAGAAACCATTTTACCTAAGGCTGCCCATCGCCCACCCATCGCCATATTGACAATCAGAACCCTCTTTCCCATTGCTCACTCTGGGCCCAGTGCCTCAGTCCACGTAGGCCCCAAATCTCATAAAAAAAATAAACAGATATCCAATAGGGCATTATTATGGATTTATGATCCCTATTTAGAATATAGTGGTAATGCCAAAGATTATACTTTTTATTTGTGCCTTATTTTTATAGAACGCACACTGGCGACAAGCCCTTCAGTTGCATGTACTGCTCGCGCCGCTTCGCACAGAAGCACAACCTGACCATCCACCTGCGGGTGCACACCGGCGAGAAGCCCTTCCAATGCGAGGTCTGCAGGTTGGTTACTGGCTAATTCGTACTTGTATTGTGTCAGAACTCTCACAAGCTTCAGCTGCATGAACATACTGTTCGCGCCGCCTCGCACAGAAGCACAACCTGACCATCCACCTGCGGGTGCACACCGGCGAGAAGCCCTTCCAATGCGAGGTCTGCAGGTTGGTTACTGGCTAATTCGTACTTGTATTGTATCAGAACTCTCACAAGCTTCAGCTGCATGAACATACTGTTCGCGCCGCCTCGCACAGAAGCACAACCTGACCATCCACCTGCGGGTGCACACCGGCGAGAAGCCCTTCCAATGCGAGGTCTGCAGGTTGGTTACTGGCTAATTCGTACTTGTATTGTATCAGAACTCTCACAAGCTTCAGCTGCATGAACATACTGTTCGCGCCGCCTCGCACAGAAGCACAACCTGACCATCCACCTGCGGGTGCACACCGGCGAGAAGCCCTTCCAATGCGAGGTCTGCAGGTTGGTTACTGGCTAATTCGTACTTGTATTGTATCAGAATCAGAACTCTCACAAGCTTCAGCTGCATGAACATACTGTTCGCGCCGCCTCGCACAGAAGCACAACCTGACCATCCACCTGCGGGTGCACACCGGCGAGAAGCCCTTCCAATGCGAGGTCTGCAGGTTGGTTACTGGCTAATTCGTACTTGTATTGTATCAGAACTCTCACAAGCTTCAGCTGCATGAACATACTGTTCGCGCCGCCTCGCACAGAAGCACAACCTGACCATCCACCGGCGGGTGCACACCGGCGAGAAGCCCTTCCAATGCGAGGTCTGCAGGTTGGTTACTGGCTAATTCGTACTTGTATTGTGTCAGAACTCTCACAAGCTTCAGCTGCATGAACATACTGTTCGCGCCGCCTCGCACAGAAGCACAACCTGACCATCCACCGGCGGGTGCACACCGGCGAGAAGCCCTTCCAATGCGAGGTCTGCAGGTTGGTTACTGGCTAATTCCTACTTGTATTGTATCAGAACTCTCACAAGCTTCAGCTGCATGAACATACTGCTCGCGCCGCCTCGCACAGAAGCACAACCTGACCATCCACCTGCGGGTGCACACCGGCGAGAAGCCCTTCCAATGCGAGGTCTGCAGGTTGGTTAAGTGATAAAACAGGGTAAAAATCAGGAGTGCTTAGTCTGCCCGCTATTTTGTGTTATGAAGGCGAATATTTTTGCAAACTAACTATAATTGCGTGGTTGTAAGGTGGCGTTATTAGTATCTGCACTTTTCGATATTACGATTAAGTAAGTGCGCTAGTCCTGTAGGCCCGCTTACCCTGACTGACCTTAGAAGTATATCGCTTCTTTGACAAAACCATGACATCGTGCAAAACATGACTTTCAAAGACAGTCAGTTTTGTCACCAAGAGGCGATATTTAGACGGCTTGTATATATTTTTTTTAGTGCTCGCTTATTGACGTGACGTGATTTATTTTATTACCTAGCACAGAAACAGCGGAGGGTAACAAAATGAACAACTGTCATCCTGGATGTAGGATAAGGCCTGTCCACAGAGAAGCCGAGCGGAGAAAGTAAACCAACCCTGCGTCTTTAACCTATTGACCGCCAAGCGGTCTAGCAATTTACCGTGCCACTGACGCCAGAGTAAAAAAAAAAGATGTGCCCCAAAATCAACAGGGATTGAAAAATACTTGTAGCGGTTAGAATTACAAAGTTTTTGATCATTGAAATTTGGACGGCTGTGGCCGACGTGGCGTCAGGGACACGATTTTTTGTTGACGGCCACAGCCGACTGTGGCGGTGAAAAGGTTAAATCTGAGGAAGGCGTTTGGTTCACTTTACACATCTGCTCCAGTGGACACTGGACAGCCAGCCAAAAACTGCGCAAAATACTCTCGCCATACTGGCAAAGCCGTGAGAAAAGCCTAGTGAATTTGTACATTTTGGCATTTTTGTTTCAGTAAGACGTTTTCAGCGCAGGGCAATCTTCAGGCTCATCTGAAAATTCACACCGGGCAAAGAGATCATGTATGTACCTTGTTATTATGAAATGAGCACTATCTCTATATTAATAGTGTAGGTACGTTGAAAGGCGTTGATTTGGTGGCGTTCTTATAGTAAATAATAGTTACGTTCCTGTATCCATATACTTAAAGGAACTAAGTAGGAACGACTCTGGACACCTAAAATATTTATCTTTTGAGCTTGCCACATTTCACTCCGTCTAAAACTGCGAATGTTTTCTGTCTCCCTACTCAATCGCTATTGTCATCTATGGTGGACGGCATTAGAACTATTATTTACTGCTTTACCACTGGACACTTTTTTGAAATCTAAGATTGTGCTCCTTTTATTTCTCCACTAAATACTTTAATATACAGACAGACAGGGTGATTGTTAATTCAACCTATTCCTTTCCATGAAGGGGATTATAAGACCTACTTACTGCTCGTTATTACAATGATTAGTCTATTAACCCTTTGACCGCCAAAGACGGCAAATCACGTCATCGGGAATTCGTGCCACTGACGCCAACGCCGCCTATTGACGTCAAAAAGGTCAAAAACATGCTAATTCAAACCACTATCTGTGTTTTTCAATCTCTGTTGATTTTGGAGGACCTTTTTTTTTCTGGTTTGGCGTCAGTGGCACGGTGAATTGCTTTGCCGCTTGGCGTTCAAAGGGTTAAACCAGAGGTCTAAATTCAGTGGTTTCATGCTTTACGTTATTGCTATAACTTCACTTTTACCTCAATGAGTTAGTGGGTATAATTAATTTCAGGTTTGTTCCCTGTGCAACAAGTCATTCATAACGTCCAGCGAGTTGTCCCGACACATCAACAAGCACAGAGGGGTCAAGAACTACAAATGCGACATTTGCGGAACCGCGTACGCCCAGAGCAGAGATCTGGTATGTCTAGCTGATAATTTTTTTATAAATATACAAGGAAATAAAAAATTGGTAGAAGAACCGACCAAAATTTTTAAATCGTAATCGAAAATGGGTAAATCGTTGCTGAGAAGCCCTCAAGCATCAACCATACTGGCTGCTGCAGCGCCCCCTGGCATCGGTCCAGTTGTTTTTCAAGAAAATGGTAATATTTGGTAACACACACACACATCATCATATCAGCCTATAGACGTCCACTGCTGGACAAAGGCCTCCCCCAAAGTTCTCCACAACGATCGATCTTGCGCCGCCCTCATCCAATTTCTACCCGCGATCTTAACCAGGTCGTCGGTCCACCTTGTTGGAGGCCTTCCAACGCTGCGTCTTCCGGTCCGCCACACACACACATAAACAACTTTAACTCCAAACGCATATCCCTACCGCCTGCGTTCCGTTCCGTCTGTCGTGGGTAAAAAATATATGTTATAGGCACAACGAACACAGAATAAAACACAACCAAAGGTTTTATCTTTTGATCTGCTCAAACATGCCTGTACATTATACGCTGGTTTGTATAAAACTTCAATTGGACCGAACAACAACTAGGTTCCCCGAACAAAAGCGGAAGGCGCAGTGCACCTTAACGGGCATACCACGACTTTCGGCGGCAAGCGGTTGAGCGAGAGATCCGAGCGCGGCGGCCATACGAGTGAGCGAGACATGTACCGCGCACCACTGCCGCTCGCCGCTAAGACCGAAATCGTGGCCGGACCATAAAATGATTATCGCGACACGCGGTGCGTAGTGTAGTTAGCCGCTCTCGTGGCATATTGATGACATTCTAATTCATCTATAATCTCTTTGTTACAGAAAATACACAAGATGAAAAAACATCAAATAAGCAATCAGAAGACCACAACCCAAAGTGATGCTTTCAACAATAGCAGCAACATCGACATCATAGCAATTGATGTGGGCAAAGAAGGCAGCTCTTTGCCGGCTAAAGTTCCACACAGTGTGCATAGACCTAGTAAAGATATTGAGAATGTAGGTTTACCTAGTTCTAAAGAACAAATACAGTCCATAACTGGGAAGCTTCCTGGGCACCCGCAGCATAACCAGTTGATGTTGTATCAGGAAAAGGGCTTCCAACATTATAACGGCAAGTTGGACCCGCACACCTGTACTGTGTGTGGAGAGGTCTTTGATTATATTACCGCATTAGCACAGCATTATCTGCATCGCCATAAGGATTGTGATCCGATACCTTTATAAAGTTAAGGAATTATGATATAGTAATAGTATTTTTTTTGTGACAACTCTACTTAGTGCACAGATTTGAGGGACATTTGCGATAAAAATGCGTGACTTTTCTATAAAATGTGGGAAGTCTTTCACACGGCCTAACTGGAAAAGATACGTATTGGCCGTCAACATATTAAAAAGTTTGCAAGGAAAAAACAGGACAAGTGCGAATCGGACTCTCCCACCATGGCTCCTTTGTGATCCTATAAGGGCTCCTTTTTACTCTTGGAGTACCGATTCCAAAAACGAATGAAGGGCTGAAGAAAGGGGGCATAGTTCGCAGGGCAGTGCCGATCGAGCGATCGCGTAGTGTATATTCGAATGAATATTACGTCAAAATTACGAGATAACCCATTCAGGGCCAGTGACTCAGCGTATGGGTCATGCTCAAACAGTCGCGCAGGGCCAGTGACTCGCATGTGAGTCATGACAAAATCCAAATTAAAAAAAAGGAATCTTACTATGACTTAATAGTACTAGTATAATAGCTACATGGCTTCAGAAGCGGCGGTCTATTTAGCGTTCGCGCCGGGCTCATGACCCATACGTTAACTCACTTGTTTTAGCAAAAAATGGTTGTATGGTGGCCTGGCGTATAGTGTACGGTCGACGGCGTGTTCGTTTCAGTGCTTATAATCTCTGAAAACGGGACAATCGGCGTCACACGCGGGTCCTTTGGGGTCATCCACATATTACGTCACGCAAAATGTCGACTTTTTGAAAACCTCCCCCCCCTATGTCACGCTTTTTTGCTATACCTTTAACATGTACTGTCACGTTTGGTATGACCCCCCCCCCCCGGCACGTATAGTGGGTTAGCAAAGCTAGCTACAATGCAAGAATATATTAACCATTTGCGCGCCTAGAGCCCATGATAAAAAACTATGCTCAGATCAGACGCCAGGCATAATATTATATTCTTACTAGTAGGCAAGACCGTACGCGTATTTTTTTAAATATAGTAGTCGGGTAAAAGGTATCCTAAGTATAACCATCGTTGGATGTCCAGCTATACCTGTACCAAATTTGGTTAAAATCCGTCCATCCGTTTTGGCGTGATGACAGTACAAAGGAAATTATGAAAACAAATGGAGCCAGGCTGGCATGGCGCCGCGCGCCCATACAATCCAAAATGACGATCCTGCATCATGCTATTAAGATTTTTCCTGATTTTCGTAACCTCTCTCTATAGAAGTTGATTTTTAATAAAAATCTAGAATTTTATTATAGTAGGTATAGATATTGTATGCAATATGTGCTCTATTACCTATATTAATATTATAGCCTTATCTGATCATTAGTGATCTTGGGACCTCATATACTAAGGAATCAAAAACACTGCACTAGTTATATATATATATATGTATATATATTGATGAATAAGAAAAAAAACGATTAACGGGTTGGCTTAAAGTAATGAGAATTTTAATTAAATATTTTTTTAAATAAAATCAGTAAGTATAGGTGGAAACAGTTATATTTTATTAAAATATATTAAAACTAGTATTTCAATATCCAACTACAATATTCAAAAAGAACCCCCGTCATCAATTTTTCGCAACTTGGATTTAACCCCTCTCATCATACTTTGGACCACATCCAGCTTTCCTTTTTTCAATTGGTTTTGTATTTTGCGTTTTAATTGTTTTGGCGATTTTGCTTCCCATCCATCACTATAAACCAGTCTACTCAGGATTGCCCAAAAATCCTCAATTGGACAAGCTTTAGGGACATTTGAGGGGTTTGACTCCTTGGGTACAAAATGTATGTCTCGTTCCGTCAGCCACTTCTGGGTACTTGCTGCATAGTGGGAGCTGGCTAGATCAGGCCAGAATATGTACTTTCCATCAGAATGGTATTTATTCATAAATTGACACACAATCGGCAAGCACTCCCGCTGATATATTTTCGCAGTGATAGCTGGTCCTGATAAATCTCTGATCACTGCCTTTGAAATTCCTTTGTCAGATATTACGACCCAGACAAGTACTTTCTTTTCAAATTTAAGTTTACATTTAAATTTAACGTTGTCCGAAACAGTATTTTTACCGGCTGTGTAAAATCCGTCATTACCAGGCGCGTTATCGTTGGTAAATGTGAGGTACTTTTTGTCATCCATTACTATTGATATTTCTTTGCCCAAATGGTTTCTTCGTAATCGCCTGCACTTGCTAGGTATTTCTTTCAAGTTGTTTATGGGAATATTTGGGTGCTTTTTGTCGCTTGAAGTGTTGAATATTGTTTTTCTTTAAAATATTCCTTATACAACCACGGGACACCTCATATTTTATGGCTAACTTGTTCTGTGTCACACCAACCCTGTTTTGTGCAAACTTAGCCGCTCTCTTCTGAACACTAGCAGTCAGGATTGGATTGGAGCTCTACCTGTTTTTGGTAAATCTTTTGTACCAACACCAAATTCTCATCAGCGGATCAGGCGGTAAATTGTAGACAAAGGGACATTTTCAGTTTTGAAGTGTGCAATCACCTCAGATTTTTCACGCCGTCCAAGAAGTTGATAGACGCGTTCACGCAAAAACTCTCTCGCAGAAATTATTTATACATATAATAGTATACCATTTTTTTATCATACATGAAAAGGATTGACATTTTTGACGTATATTAGGAAAAAGAAAATCAATTTATTCTTTTTTTCACGCCAGCCAGTATCCACCGACATCATTCTCATTACTTTAAGCCAACCCGTTACTAAGGAGAGTTTGCTTTTAGGCCAGGCCACTGGATGTGTGCAGCAGGTATGGCTCAAGGTACAATTGTTAAGTATGAATACTCATAAGAAGTAACACACTGCTTGTGTGATGCGAGTGTGAAGTAGGTGCGTCATTGATAGGGGTACAAACGTGCTAACAGATAGAATGCTCAAAGTAAATAGGCCTACTCCAGAAACCATTAGTTTTAATTTTTTTATAGAACTGTGTGACCTTAAAGTAATTGATTAAACCATGATATTAAATTAACAATTGTTTTATTTGCACTAGATTCAATCAAGTTTTTGATTTACTATAACTTAAGACATTATTTTAATGGTTAATTAGCGAATTGGGATCCATTGTTCGAAAGTGTCTGCAATTTTCTTCCTCTCTGAAACAAACAAGTAATCATTGTATAACATAGAAAACGAAAAGGAAGTATTATGAAATTCTTACAGTTGTCCCATTAATTATCGTGAAAATATTATTTTTGTAGATTCCAGATATTCGATTGTTCTCGCCTACAGGTTGCATTTAACAACAGATTCTGATAAAATTTTGTGATGAGGTTGATAAGTATTTAGAATTCAGGTCCATTCAGTTTTACTCTTGATCTCGCACTTGTTTTACCCTGGCACTACACTACTTGTGAAGTTGACCGAGGTTTGGTGAATATGATAGTGTGGAGGGGCGCTTTGCTGCAGAAAGTCACACTTTGGCCAACTTTGCATTGGTGAACTTCTCCCTTAGCATATTCATACATGGCTCTTTTAAGCCTAGTTATATTGTTAATTAAAAGTCTACCTGGGACGGGGAAGTCCTCGGGATGGAGTTCTATGTAATGCCTGTACACTGCATCTCTCTCAGCGAAATAAGCATCACGTTGCTTTTGGGCAAAAGTGAATACACCAACCCAACCTGCTACACCTAAGATGTGCTTTTGAATTCCTGAAAGTGAATTAAAATAATTATAAAAGGTTTATTTAAGATAAACGTGTTTTGGGTTATTGTTAATATTATGTAATTACCGCTAAAGACTGGACGTCTCGAGCCGAAATTTATGAAAACTCCTGTAGCTATTCCAAAGCTGACACCTAAGATTTCTGGCCAGTATTGATTAAGAAAGGGCTTTTGCCTATCACAGTCTCCTAATTTAAGCAAATCGATTGCACTCATTTGTGAGGACATTTTTATTTGTGATTATTTTCTCCTTCGCAAAAGTCGCAATATTGTCGATCAAAAATGCAATGCTGTCAAAATGACAGTGTGTCAGTGTTGCGCCTTGATTATGGTTCAGTATTCCCTCGGTACACTACTCGCGAAGTTGACCGAAGTTGGGTGAATAATGCGGAGAAGAGAAGCACTTTGCTGCGGAAACCTTCGGCTAACTTTGCAATGTTACCGTAAACCTACAACGCTTTTTCGTCGTCGTCGAGAATTGATACGTCTTGACATCAATGAAATGTAAATTGATCGTCTTTTATATTCCTTATAAGTACTATGTATTAACATTGTATTAAAATAAAACTTTTTTTGTCTATAGTTCTATTAGGCTGTATGCATGGCTACGCCTTGGCTCAAAAATTGGTACTGACACTTGACAGTCTGTTCGTTCTGTTCTATCATAATGTCATTGGTCAACTGAGAACTGAGAAAAACATAAGCTAACCTAGCTTTTAATTTAATACCTAATAGAAAATAGACGTGTTAAATTAATTTTCTAGTATACAAGTGGACTAATTCTGTTATTATAAGCAATGGTTAGTATTTAAGTTGCAACTTAACATTTAAACATTTCGATTATCAATGAAAATAAGTTTGTTTAAAGTATAATCACGTGTTATTTGTTTTCGTAGGGGAAGCAACGAAAGACTCGAAAAATTGTAGAAAAGCGCTTCGCAAAAATGAAGAAAATGATTAGTCCTAGTGATAGCCGTATAAAAGCAAGTGAAAGAGCTCCTCCGAGGAAAAAGAAACCTGACGATCCTCATAAACTGAAGATTCGCGAAGCACCGCAGGCAAGTTCGGCGCTGTTTTTCCAATACAATACACAATTGGGCCCTCCTTATCACATCCTAATTGATACAAACTTCATAAACTTCTCCATCAAGAACAAATTGGACATAGTACAAAATATGATGGACTGTTTGTATGCGAAATGTATACCATACATAACTGATTGTGTTTTAGCTGAGCTGGAAAAGCTTGGTCGTAAGTATCGGGTCGCTCTGAGGATAATAAAAGACCCTAGATTTGAAAGAATCACATGTCTTCACAAGGGCACATATGCTGATGATTGTATAGTGCAGCGAGTGACCCAACACAAGTGCTATATAGTAGCCACTAATGATAAGGATTTGAAGAGGCGTATTAGAAAGATACCCGGTGTGCCCATCATGTATGTTGCGGACCATAAGTATACAATTGAGAGAATGCCAGATGCTTATGGTGCACCCAAAGGTGCTATTTAGTATTAAAGATAATTTTAAATATCTATTGTGTTATAATTTCTCTACACCAAAATTAACCAATGTGTAACAAGGGGCTCCTAAATATCCACTTACAACTGTGGTGGTCAAAAGATAAATTACAGAGACTGTAATAAAACAAGTTAACTATTGGAATTATCTATATTGAAAAATTGAGTGGTATGATAATACTGTTCGCTTAATTTAGATGGAGGTATTAGGTGTGCCGGGAGAGCCCACCACATCAATGATTTCTCCTGTTGGTTTGCTTTCACCATCAGTGTTGGAGTTGCAAATAGATGCGGGTATAGTTAGGGTCTGAAACAAGGAAACAATTATCATTTTATAGCCATAAAAATACGCAACTTTATATAAAAATACTATACATAAATTTTATGAGTGCTTAAGCACTTCCGCTCTGACAAGAATGGGACCATTCAGCAGGTTGAACATTCTAAATAAATAAAAAAAAATCAATTGATTCATATGCAAGGGTAAAAACAAAAACATTAAACACTGCAACTCGAAAACCTCTGTCCTAAAAAAGCTAAGTATAGTACCTACATTCCAAATTGCTAAAACATGTGATACTAACCTTTCCTGGGTTCAGAGCTTCATACTGGTGTCTCAAGGCTTGCAGGTCAAATTCGCAAGATACTAGAGCATTCTTCAGATCCAAAGCCAGTGCTATGTCTGACCGCAGCTCATTGAAGTGCTTGCATATTGCCTCAGTAGGTGTTGGTGCAATATCTGTAACAGTAGTCATTAGCATATTTAGAATAGCTTAATATTTTATTAGGTTTCCACGATTGTTACACATTTGAATGAAACAAAAGTAAATTTATTATTCAGGGGTCCATTATCTCTGTAATTATCATTTATCAAGTTTAGAAAAAGTTACCTATTTAAAAAATGTTATCAATTTTATTATTCATGTATATTTATTTTTGAGTAACATGGATAAAATATTTTGTACTCTTCTTTTAATTTTACCTAATTTAAATGCTTTGGCTATTAATTTGCTAATGAAGATTTGATAATGATAACATACAGGAAAGGATGGTTAAAACGCCGTGGCAATAATTGATAATTCATAGCTATATTGACGGTGCCATTTCACAACAAGTACTTCGAATAAACCCTTTCTGTTATGTTGTATTTCAATCAGGTAGTTTGGCGAGACTGTTAAGTCTGCGGGCCAGATCCTGCGATTTTCTTTCGAGCAAGTAACTTAGGTATCCTATGTAATAAGGTATTTACGGAGTTGACTATTATTATTATTTATTTTCCGTAAAACTCAGCCCAAGCCCTCCTACCATTACACTTATAACACAGATGGGGTCCTGTCTGTGCTACATGCTGCCGCACTTTCAAAACCAAATTCGGGTTTGCTAGTCATGCCCGCGCTCACGCGCGTAGGCAAACGTAAAATACGTTCTTGTTAGGGTGTCGCCGTCGACGGATACGTCTGGGAGGACATCATCATCATCATCAATAAGGTATTTGGTATCATTACATAGATTTCATATCAGGAGCAGATAAGAATTAACAACACAACATGTATTTAGGTTTATCGACTGATATGTATAGTCTCTACAGCCTGACTTCCACTTGACCAATGATTTTTTTGAGTGCTCACTATCTTATTAGAGGCCTAGAGGGCTGGATCCGCACCTGGGAGCTGCGAGATTAAGAGGCGGTTTAACCTAACGGGACTTACCAATGCCCATAAGTCTGAGCTCCTGCTCAATAGCCTTGGTTTTCCTCTGGCCAACACCAGGTGGCAGCTTCATGCGTTGTGAGCGCAACCACACTCCGGTGCCACGCGCTTCGGGGAACTTGATTCCAGACCATTCTACCGTCTGTAATGAAAACGATTTTTATATTTATATTATTATGTTTATAGTTATAAATTTGAGAAGATCACGTTGACGATAAACCGTGCCTCACATCAAGACGCCATTTGCAGCTTATTGTATTAAGTGTATTGTATTAAGTGTACTTTTTGTTTATAGCTTGGCGTTTGTCCTTGGTGTAAGGTTAACGTTATGTAATATCGGTGTAATCTTACAAAATATGGACAAAAACGACATAAGTGGTCCAAAAATATTTTATCAAATGCGGTATTTTTCAATATCAGTTGTTCAAGCTCTTTCTTTTTCGTCCTAAAGCTCTTGACGCCTGCTACAGTGTGTTCCTTGAATGGTAATAAAAATGCTTACTACTGATTCAACAGCCCTAATGGGCCTCTGCTGTGAAGAGAGCTTCTTTTTGTGCAATTTCCTGTCATGCCGCCGAGCGATATTGGATGGTGCGTTAGTGGGAGTATTGGCTTCGTTATTGACAGTTTGGTTTGTGCCTGCTACACTTCCACTGTCTGCTCTGGATATAAGCTTTTGGAGGTCTTGAGTTTTGCGTTCCCTTTCACGTTTCCTTGCTTCTATCTTTTTCAGCTCCACAAGAAGCATCTGTTCTTCATCAATCTAAAAAAAAACATTATAACGATAACAATGATTATGTTGTCATTGTATTTAATTTATATATCTTAACTGTGCCAATTTATTTTATAAAATATCTCTTACATTCCTTTTTGGAAGTCTTGGATTTGAAAACTGGCTTGTACACTTAGGTATACACCTATCGCCATTACATGTCCCTTGGAGCAAGGAGCAAGCATAGAATCAATGCAATAAAATCATCTTTTTCAATCTAATTGATACTTACTGCAATTATTATTAAAATAGCATACCTGTTCCTGAGTTCTGTCGAATAATCTACGCAGCTGTTCCTTTCTCTTCCTCTCATGTTCAGCATCATAATGATAAGTGCGTTTTTCACCATTAACTGTTGTTATGGCATTGGACCATGGATTAGTCTTTAGCTGAAAGTATTTAATAATCAATAATTTGATTTACAAACATAATAATAAAGCCCTTTATTTTGAAATTAGTATTTACAATAAGTTATTAATATTATTTAAATTAAACTACAATCTATCCTTAATTTCAATGTGCCTTTTGGCATAGGCCTCCTCCAAGGACCACCACTTCTGCTATTGCTCCCGGCGTAATTTTCAAATATTTTTTGATTAATGATTTACAACATAAATTGTCCAAATTATGGATGGAAGTATTAAAGGAAATACTGATCATACTTTTCCTAAAGTAGCAGAGATGTGATAATAGCGTTCCTTCAAGTCTTCAACACTGCGGTCTCGGAAGGCTGCACGGTCCCACCTGTCATGGACCACAATAAACCGAAGATCAAATCTTTGGCACAGGTCCATCAAGTGATCTGTCTCTGCTTGGCTCCAGTCTTCTGACTTTAGATATTGGTTGTATTCCGACTCTGAATATGATGGGATTGATACTTGCTGCAATGATACAAAGTTAACACTTTCGCAACCAGATATAAAATTTAACCCTACCCCAGAAACCGAGAGCCCGCTAGGTGGGTAGCTCTTTAAGCAAAAATACGTGACCGGCATCTGAGCAAAGATTACGAGTGCCTACCAGGCGGGTTCCTGGTAACGAAAGTGTTAACTATAAGTGGCTAACCCAATGGTTGTTCACTAGGGTCTTACATGTTCAAAGATTATAGGTTGAAGGTCTTATCTCTCTCAATAAATATAGGTACTTGCATTTTATGAGTTATTGTCATATGACAATGACATATTCATATGAATATGAGTATAGGTAAATAAATAAATTAATCATTAAATGCTAAAAAGTTACTAAATAATAATAACCCCAATTACCCTTCTGTCCAGTATTTTCTGCAACTTGTCAGGACCCTAGTTATCAAACAAGACTGCAGGTTCAATCTTACCTTATTAAATTGTGCAAAAGGATATTCTTTAGCTTCATCAGAGGCCCTCTTCCAGTGGTGGAATACAGCATTATCTTTACGAGCAGGATTAGTGAAAGGCGCCCATGTCCATTTTCTCACTTTACGCATGCCCAATTTGGCCTTTGTTTGTTTGTAAGCCTTTCCTGTAAGTGAAATGAGTTACACATTAAATTATGGTATAACAAAAATTATAAATGTGTAGAAATAGGAATTATTCGATTGGAGTGTTGAGTATCTTTCATCATGGCAACCATGGTTTAAAAATCTACATAGGTGCTAAATTGTAAAAAAAAGTCAAAGTCTAATGGTAGTACCTAGTTCAATATATTTTTGAACTATGACTTTGAAATTGTTTACAATTAGCTAAGGCAAACTAACTTAAGAAGCCTATTTAACCACACTTGAAGAACAAGAAAATGAATTTTACTTCAGTTTCAGTACTTGGTATATGAAAAGAATATGTGATAGTGTTTATTAAAAGGTCCCATTACCATAAGGCTTACATCTTGATATCAATAACCTTACAATATGTACTTGTTGGAAGTAGCTCAACATTTCCTGTTTAATCACATATTGTTAATTAAGTGTATACGCTAGCATGGAGCCTGTCGGTCCCACTATTTAAGCAGTGATGATGTATTTTGCAGTCAGGATCATTGCTAGAGAAACAACTGCTGTGTTATACTGCGGGCAATCAATCTTTTATAAATGCGCTAAGTTACAAAAAAAAAGTATATAACTGAATTAAAATGTACCAGTGTCAGTAGGCAGTAGAGGTGGCAGCTCCTTGTTGTCATTATAGAGCAGCGCAAACACTTCCCTGTGCATGCCTTCCGGCCTTTTCACAGCTTTAGCGGTCACATATTTTTTCTTTATCTTATCCCCATGAATGATGCTCTCCCGAGTTATCTCTGAGGCTGGTTGTTCGATGTCCAAAATATCACGGATGTCAGCCATTCTTACGTTTATATTAACTTATTTTCAGACAGAAATAACACTGGACAAAACTTAAGATTAAAAATACAGTTTATAGTCAAGAAAACAGCATTTATAATAAAATTATTGAGGCTTCACGAATCAAAATCATTATATTCATTATCAAACATTGTTTGAGAAATCTTTTTTGACAGTGACAGCGACAGCATTTCATAGACGCAATTTGTTTTTATCGAGCATATAGATAATACAACTCAAGCATAAGGGTGAGCGCGCACTACGCGTCGCAGTCGCAGTTCCTGTGCAGTGTAGGGCGCTATATCTCATACAATTTCATGCAAAGAATACTTGGCCACGTTATTATGTTTTCTTCGAGAACTACGTATAGTTAAGGTCATATTACTGTAATAGTTAAGTAGTTATCCTTTCTGAAAAAACGACTCGACTGTTGAGTTTCTTTCGGCGTTTCGTCTCAACAGTACTCTTGTTAAATGCCGCTAGACTCAGACATGTAAAAGTGCCCTTGTGGCCTACTTACAGAATAAAGTTCATTATTTCATTATTATTTCACGTCGCTCTGCTGGAGCATAGTGTGCGCGCACCTTTAAGGACAGGCCGTTCTGGATACTATTATAAAATGGGAACAATTTAAACGCTCACCAAAATGGCTTTTATACCCCAAAACTAAGTTCCAAATAAAATGAATTGCTTTCATTTAAATTAAACTCTCTCTATACCTACAGTGCTCCCCAAATTAAATCATTTTGTATTCCAAAATCGATATACATTACACCAGAATAATTTTATGTTGAGTCAGAATATCTTTTTGCGTCCCAAAATGGATTTTTTGCTCACCAAATATTGTTTTCATAAAACATCAAAATTATTACCAAAAAACTTAGAATAATAACGCCTAGAAACCCAGTTCACGCGCAGCGGTGAGGCCACTAAAAGTAAGCCAGAAATGGCTTAAAGCGCCGATCGGCTTCTCAGTTGCAAGGACGCGTGACAGGTGTAAAGAGCTCCCACATTTTCAATTATTATGACGATTTGTGCAAGGATAGGGTGTCACAATGCATCGGATAAAAATGATAAACATGCTAAGATAACATTTCACTCGTAAATATTATTCTTTAACTCGTATTTTTACGTAAAACAGTAATCAAAATTTCATATCTTCTACAAGCGGCATGACCACGTAGTGTTACCCGTGTAACGGAATTATTTACCCTTAATTCTGTCCTGATAATATACTGATTACTTACAAATGTCTTGATGATGAGTTGACGACTGTGCAAATAAAAGTAAAGTCAGTTGTAAAATCATATCTAATTTTATTTGACACTGTAGTTTTTTTGTGTCAGAGTAGTTGTGTGGATTTTAGATCAACATCATATTGTTACGCCGGTGGATTAACTTCAAACGTCAATTTCGGTGATTTAGAATCGTTTTCAGCTAGCTGTAAAGTAATTTTTGGCCGTTTAAGGATTTGCTCTATTGCATATTCAGATTTGACTATACCTACATCATAACTGACATTTTAAATTAAAATAATAAATAAAAAACTTTTGGTTAATGCATTTAATAATGTTTGAACTCAGCAACAGGTCTAAGATTCAATTAAAATTTTGAAAGTAACCAAACACCACTGGCAAGAGTATTCCGCCAATTTGTGGGGAATGTGATTGCGCTTGCAACATTATTGGTGTGTTTGTGTGCGTATCGGCGCGTGTAAATACGAGTTGTTCACAACTACATGAATCCATTTTATGCCTCACGTGTGACGCTTCGGCCGTTTGAAACTATCATTCTAGGCGTTATTATTCTAAGCTAAAAAATATCTTTTTGCTTCCCAAAATGGATGTTTTGCTCACCAAAATGGATTTTTTGCTCACCAAATATCGTTTTCATAAATTAGTGTTTCAGCTAGGTAACCATCTAATCCTGATCACCTTTCAGAGCAGATCCGACTCGGCCGGGTTAGGTTAGGTAAGTTTTTTTTTTATATCCCTAAAAAACGCTCCATAATGTGCGGTAGTCATTATTAGCTATGCTATATAAATTTGAAATTTTCTCCATACAAATGGTTTTTTTTCGATATTTTCCGAATTTGACCGAATTTTCGGACAAGATTTCAGATTCATATTTTTGAGCCCCGAGAGCCCCCCGATACCGAGTTTTAGCCGCCTAGCACCAATTTGAAATTTTGAATCGTTTTTTTTCGATATTATCCGAATTTGACCGAATTTTCGGACAACATTTCAGATTCATATTTTTGAGCCCCGAGAGCCCCCCGATACCGAGTTTTAGCCGCCTAGCACCAATTTGAAATTTTGGTGAAAAAAGCCATTTTGGTGAGCATTTAGTTTTTTGCCTCAGCAAAACGACTAAAATGGAAGTAATAATATAAAATATTGGTGACATCCATTTAACAGTAATTTAGATTATTTGGTCTGAAATTAACTTTAATGGTGTTCATATATTTTTATAGGATGTAAGAAAAAGAATTATTTGCTTTATTTATAGAATATAGTTTGGGATACACTATTTGGTGAGCATTCATCCGTTTTGGTGAGCATTAAGAATTTATTGGTAGTAATTTATCAACATATTTGGTAGGCGTTTAATCATATTTGGTAGGCGTTTAAACATAAGCCATTTATGAAAACAATATTTGGTGAGCAAAAAATCCATTTTGGGAAGCAAAAAGATATTTTTGGTAATAATTTTGATGTTTTATGAAAACAATATTTGGTGAGCAAAAAATCCATTTTGGGTAGCAAAAAGATATACTGACTAAACATAAAATTATTCTGGTGTAATGTATATCGATTTTGGAATACAAAATGATTTAAGTAATTTGGGGAGCACTGTATAGAGTGGGTTTAATTTATATGGAGGCAATTCATTTTATTTGGAATTTAGTTTTGGGGTGTAAAAGCCATTTTGGTGAGCGTTTAAATTGTTCCCTTATTAAAATGATTGGTAACAAAATTGGAAAATTTTAATTGAAGTCTTAATTTTGTACGAACTCATTTAGAAATGCTCTTGACCTGAATACGGATAACCGATGACACGAAAATGGCCCCCCATTAATTACCTACAATTTCCCCGAAACAGGAAAACGAATTGAAGCAGTTCAGTCCAATACCAGCAGCAGATAAAACCCTAACAAAAATTTTTTTTAGTGTCCCATACCTGAACCCTTATAGGATCACTTTGTTGTTTGTCTGCCTGTATGTCTACACGTCTATCAACCATCATTTATTAGAAAAGCGGGAAAATGAATATCAAATACTGATGCAGGTGCGCTACCCCTCGGATCCGTGAAAAAAAAATGAACTTCTCAGTCAACGCAACTTATAATTTGCTACTTAGTTGATAAACTATTTAACCCCGACTTATATCGATGGGGCCGACAGTTGTCCTACGGAACACAGCAAAGTTAAGTTTGTTTCTCGTAAGGAATACGCAGAGCTTTCATAGTTTGTATGGAACCCAAACCGCTGCGCTGCTCAAAAAAAGCTGACGGTGCGTTTACCCAGTGACGGTCGTAGCTGCTCAAAATACTCTGACGCACCGTAAACGCAGTCAAACGCTTATTCTTTGGTCAAATGCATGAAAAAAAATTGCGCAAGTGCGAGTCTGACTCGCGCATGAAGGGTTCCGTACCGTAATCTATAACAAGTTTGTTGTACTTAAATATTTATTTTATTTTATTTTTAGTATTTTTTGTTATAGCGGCAATAGAAATACATCATCTGTGAAAATTTCAACTGTTATCACCGTTCTTGAGATACAGCCTGGTGACAGACGGACGGATGGACAGCGAAGTCTCAGTAATAGAGTCCCGTTTTTACCCTTTGGGTACGGAACCCTAAAAACGAACTTCACGCGTTTTTTGTTTTGTCTGTACAGTCCGACCAAAAATAGTAGAAATTAAAAAGTGGTAATACTGTAGTGTCGTCCCCGTTTTCTTATATTGATTAGAAAGGGAGGACACTACAGTATTGCCACTTTTAATTTTCTACTCTTTTTGGTCGGACTGTAGTTCTGTAGGTACTTACACGGTAGTCGCTGCAGACAAAATCTTAGATTTTTGAGATTTTCGTGATGGTGTGTGGTCTGGGAGTGATAGGTAATCTGATTATTTGTTTAATGTTGACGGACGTGGCGATCTGGTGTCGTATGATGGCTAGTATGGTCTTTACCACTCCAGGAAAGTAGGGGCTCGGACACAGAATAAGTACGTACGTAATTATTATAGTACGGTCAGCATCAAAAGTAGCTTTACTATTGGCAAATATCAAATTGCAAACGACTTTTCAAGGAAATTAGTTTGGACCCATTCAAACTTATGGAAAACGAGTTGTAGATACCTACAACAAGGTGGGTTGAGTCCAGCTTGTTTTACCATGAATCGGAATTAATTTTTCCTCCGTGATTGACCTATGGATCAATGTTCAAAAACGTGGTTAGGTAGGTAATCTACATTATATTAAAATTGTAATCATTTATTCTTGGAGGTAAATATTCCTATGAGAGGCAACTAGGTAAATATGAAAAAGATGGCTATTTAGATTTTATCAAACTTAATTGGTGAATTAAGTAAGGGTGTGGCGATTAACACTTTTGTTAATAAATCGCACTCAATTAAACTGTAACACGATATTTTTATTTACATATTAATTATTAGTTAGCAGTAATTCGATCTACGATACGTCTCATGGCGTCAGGACTGTCGAGTGGGACCTGGAACAACAGCAACACAAAGGATGACTTTGAGCACTAGGTCAATTTTTCATTTCGCATATAAATTGCCTATAAGCAAAGGGCGGACAGTGGATGCATTATACGTCAAAATCATGTCAAACGATATACGTAATATGACTACAATTGGTTTAAAGACGACAACATGAATGCAAAATAGTTATACAGTTTTTTTGTTGCAGTAAATGATAATATTTTTATTTATTATACCATATTCTCAGATTCAAAAGGTACCTACCTAGTTTAGGATTTAGTTAAACTTATACTCTCATTTGTACGAGACTATTAAAATTAATATGTACATAGACAAAGTATTTCGGTACTATGTTTATGCTACCTATCTGGAACTTAATTTATGCATTACTTTGGAGATACGGGACGTACCTACTACTTAGTTTCATTACAAACGGGATATTTACTCTATAAATTCAGCGAAATAATTTTAGGCGCTAAATTATCTTTAGTTTTATGTTTTTTTTTTTGGTAAGGAATAGGCATTTCGATATCTTCTATTCTTAATATGGTATCAGGTGGTAGCAGAATCTCTTCGTGATCCTCCTCCTCCGTGTATCGTTATCCTCATTGCTGAGGGTCGTGACATCCACCAAGGATTTGATTCTTTCGGATGATGCTGCGCCACCTTCCACGGTACTCGGCACTAGCGAAATAATTAATGAAAATGCCTTGATTTAGTTCTCACCGATTGTCCCGCGGCGTTCACCCAGTAGAAAGCGAACCGCTCGGTCTCTCGGAAGTACCCCTGTATCAGGCCGTTGACCACGAGGGTCGAGCGACGACTGCTCAGGAAGGCTTCCTGCCCAGACCACTGCAGCCTGTTGACCCACTCTAGTTGACCTGTAAGATCGTGAACTTTAGTTCTGTTAGCTACGCTCACGCACTGAAGTGGGCGAGACTTATTTGAGTTATTTTTAATGATCGAAATTCCACCTCTAACGGACTACTTTTTTAAGTGGGTGTAAAGTAATAATCACTAGCACAAATTGTATTGAGCCTTGGTAGCCAAAGGGTAATGATGATAAATCGTTTCTAATGTAGAAGAGTGCACCTATTTTTAATTTCAGGGTAGGTTTGCCTAGCTTTAGATAAGAGTGGGAGCCTTTCTGGAACTATTCCAGAGCGCTTTTCCACTTATATTTCTAAGGAATTTGTAATAAATAGACACTGGCGTTCAACTATTTATCTAGTACTTTTAAAGTAGGTATTTTAAGTCGACACGAGTTATGAAAGTGTAACAGTTAATTATCGGCCAAATGTGATTCAGACACGTGAAAATCGAGGGCTGTCGTAATATTATAAGTTACTCAACGGCCCATTATTCATCCCAGCAATACAAATAAACTAACACATTTTGGCTTTTGTGTAAGGGTAAGGAAGGGCTGAATCGTGGGTAATAATAATCTCGTATCTATGATGGCATACCGACCCCGATTATCACGCAATCAGCACGAAATAGATAAATAATAATGCATTTGTCAATCTTACACTCATGGCAGATCTGCCAGAGGGTGTGACATCTTTCTATTTTTTTCAATCGAGCGACAAACGCAACCACCATCAGATTCGCAGGTCGCTGATCTGATCCATCTAGGTTATCTGTTTAAATTTATATTGGTTTATTGTCCTTTGCTTATGCCGAGAGCTGTTCATGTTTATAACTTGGCGTAAAATACAATTTTAACGAAACTTTAGAGAAGAAAGCATTGTACTAGAAACGTACCGTAATTCGAAGTTTATAGAAAAATGCTCCGGCACAAAACAGGAACGGTGTTAATTGACTGCCCATTTTCTTTTAAACTATGAATGAAACACACGGCAGTAATTCAATCCAACCTAAATTAGAGACCCCTATACTACCCTTATTTTGATTTCGGTCCCTATGTCAAAAAATGCTCCGTTTAGCCATTTTCGCATGACGTAGCGTCTAGCGTCGTGGCTGGAGTATTATACATACACAATGTATAATACTCCAGCCACGACGCTAGACGCTACGTCATGCGCTACGTCATGTACACAGTACACGACACGGAGGTATGTAGGTAGACACATAACATGGGTGCATACATCAGGGTGCTCCTTTAACGCGAGCATTCGCTAAGTGTGTCTGTAGGTAATGTAACAATAAACTTTTAAGTGCCTACACCCATCTTGTTAAATTTCTATTATAAGTTCAGATATTATAGGTAAGGACTTATATTACTTGGCAGCGACCAAATCAGAGATGTAAGTTCATAACAGTACCGCAGCCACCGCAAGGTCACCATTACAGTATCAATTTTGATCAAAATTAGGTCTTAAAACAGTCGTGTGATCCTATTATGAAACTCTCCTACGGCTCTTTTTATAAAACCACACTCGTATTTTAAGACCTCTCATTATATGTAGCAGTTGCATAAACAACTATTACAGGACGCACCCTAACATTAATATTAAGTTTACCTACCTGGAGTGTTGGTTACTGCATCTAGGTTGCCATTGATTATCGTCACTTTAAGATCCGTATTCTGGAGTATATATTCAACTGGGGACAATGAACATCAATTTAGATTGTGTTTTAGCATATTTTACTTATTAATAAAATAGTCACTTATACTTTTATTAAAATCAAAGTCCGTAAAAGAGACGTTTAGCAGCGTCGTAGCACTTACACCAAAGGCGAATTTATAGGTGGGTGGCCGGGTGGGCCGTGCCCACCTTAATATGGTCTAGTGCCCGCCCCAGGATTTTGGGTTACCGATAGAAATTCATCACTTCATCTCATAGGTTATGGCCAGGCCCCATCCTATATAAAAGCCGTCTGAAAAATAATCTTGGATACCTCAATGGGCAACACAATCTTAAAGCGATATTAGTCCCGTTTCTGTACGCTGGGATAATTTAGTCATATATATAATATGTATAATATGTATATGCTTATACTTTTGTCTACATCTGAGTCCATAAACGAGGCCCTAAAGGCCCGAACGGCAGCGTCGTGGTGGGCGTCGTAGGGGGCCCCGGAGATCCCCAGCGCCGGGGCCACGGTATCGTCCATGAAGCGATGAGAGTCCAGGTCAAACACATTGTTTATGTAACCAGGTTGGCCAAAGTAATCTGAAAATTATCATTGTCATTAACATCCCGTAATTTAGGTACCTAATGAATGAGGCCAGCAATTATGTCATTTTTTTTAATATATCGGGGTAAATTTTAAATATATAAACTATTTTGTTCGTGTCCAAAATTAGTTCCAATGAACCATGTCGTCGGTGACAAAAAAATATAGAGCACGATTTTAATTTACGCATAAATTTCATCATTATTAAGAAACAGTATCTGGGAAGAAAATTGTTCATCGATTGGATCATTGGCCGAATTTAAAATAAAAACTTACTTTTTTTATTAAAGTCTAAGTCGAATGAAATCTGCGTAAATACCACGATTTCTGTAAATATGCCATTCTTTGTAATAGTCTGATAAGGAAAGATACCGTAAAGACGAGTTTCTTTAACCCTTGCAAACATTTTCGACTCATTTTCCAAACCGATTTCAATAAATTGAATGTGCCTACATATTTAGATGAAACTACTTTTGAGTGATTGCTTGTACCTACCAGCGAACAGTCATAATTAGTTTCATCATAATATGTATATAGTTTTCGGAATTTTACTTATAAAGAATAAAATGTTAACCCTAGGGCTAAAGCAGCCCGATTTTACGGTGACAAGTTACTACTTTAATTTGGCTAGACTTTGATTAAACAGCCGCTCTGCCCCCCGGATAAAGGTACAATTGGGTTGAACTCTGAAACCATTTGTATTCATAGCATGTGGTCTAAAGCTGAGAAATCTCAGGACTGCAAGTTTGAAATGACAAGGTCGGGAGAATCGGGCGAAAAATAAAGAAAAACCCACCTATACAACTACAAGTAGACTAGAAAGTCTAGTTCGATGTGGATTTGATAGACCTTTATTTTCAACCGACTTCACAAAGGAGGAGGTTCTTAATTCGGTTGTGACGTCAGAATTCCGTATTAGGTACCCTACTACCTACCATTTGCCAATTTCGAAAATTAAGTCTTTTAGTAGTCCAATAAAATCCATGAATAGAATCGAGGGAACTCCTTTAATATTACAGACACATCTATGACGACTTCGGTGTTTTCTATAGATGTAGTTGGTTATTTTTTGTGAAGAAGTGATTATTACCTAGGTACTCGTAATAAACTTTGATGCCATATGAACAAACTACACGTCGATGTAGTTTATTAATATGGCATGAAATATACGTTGTACCTGCGTTTAACAGTAACCGTTGTATTACATGTGCTTTAATAGATAAACTCTTGTTAGGTATTTAAGTACTTATCGAGTTGGTTGGTTTGCCAGCCTACGACAGTCACGTTTCGCATATGACATTATCTACCCTTAGTAATAAAATACTATCACTCTCTCCCATTTAAGTATTCGACAGTGAATTGAGTGATAAAACACAGTCGTCTCAGGCCAGTTGATCTTTATTACCACCATCAAACATTAGCCATAACATAACTAGGAAATTAGATACGTATTTAGATTGAATAAACCCAACCCACTAAAATTTACGTCTAATCTCCATGAAATCAAAGATATTATAAATCACATTCGGTCTCATTGCCATCGTTTCCAGCGATGACGAAGTAAAGTGTTGCTTTTTTGCCAAATATTAAATGTTATGTATGTTTGTTTCGGAAACCGACGACGTAATTTCTGAGAACTAAAGCTTGTCTGTGTACTATGGAGGGTAAAAATTAGGACCGGTATTGGTAAGTAGTAAATAATAGTTCCAATGCCGTCCACAATAGCGCTACAGTGATAGTATGAAAAATTGCAAGTTTTAGACGGAGTGAACGGTGTCGAATTGAAAATTTTAATATTTTCGGTGAAAATTACGGTGAACGTCTTTTTCTCGGTAGAATATTTATTTGTATCATATCCATTCACAATTTCCCTAACAACATTTTAAGTGTTACTTTCTGAACGCACCCATCACATGTGTCATTAATGCCATTATAGTGTCATTATTTTACATGTTTTAAATCTAAATATGCGATAATCAGACTATTATGCATGTATGCATCGATTCCAAACCCTTATTTAGTCTAGATCTACATGTAATTATTCTAAAAATACCGAACCGACGGAACAAACATCATATGTTTGACAGGTAAGTACGAACAGTTTGTATTTGTATGGGAATATAAAATTATCGTTTTTATTATTTTCCACTCATTTATTCAATATTTTCTCACCGTTTAAACCTTCCCTTGACTTCCACGAATATTTCAATACTAAAATTAGCCAAATCGGTTCAGCCGTTCTCGAGTTTTAGCGGGACAACCGGCCCTCGTAACGTGAGCGGGCGTTACACTTTTTCATGAGTGACTCTGAGCCGCAAACTAATTTAAGACGTTGTCACGTCAAAAAGTTATAAAATTATTGGTTAGGAACTATTTAGTTTTGTAACAAAAAATCTACTTACTGTTCATATTTATGTTTTATAATATTACGGTGTTAATTATTGCTTCATAATATATTTAATTTTTATTTCTTTAATAATAGATGGTAAGATTCTGTGTAAGTATATTTGTTTTCTGTTTTAAGCTGATTGCCGTTTTACCAGTGCTTATAGTAAATTAAAAAATATATATACAGAGTAATTTTTCGGCCACAGTACGAGTAGCGTAGCGCCACCAATTTAATACCCTTCAGCTTTCAGCGGACACCTTTGAATATATTAAAGATATCGCTCCTTCTTTTTACCTTCCACAATCAAACACTGTATACAAACCCAGCAAACACTACTGGCATTTTGATGTCACATATTGCAAGTGTGCTATGTTAGCACAATAGGTTATCTAACGCTGTATAAGTGGGCTCGACCTTGCCGGGCATCACGTGCAAGTTTTTCAACAATGTGTCCCAAATTAACCGCCGCAGCTCCAGCGTTCTCATTTGTGTATTCGCCCAACAACAAGAAGTGATCAAACGCATCTCCTGGTTGTCCGTTGTCCACTAAATCGTTCGTTTCCTTTGAGAAGGTCTCAATAGCGTCGCGGCCGTTCTCGTCGATGTACCCGAGCTCAAATAGGTAGAAGCTAAGTTTTGTTAGGGCGACAGCTGGGGAAATTATCCCGTTGCAGAGGACAATGCCTTCCAATTTATGAGAGAACTGAAATGTCAAAACAGAAATTTTACAACAGAGTAATGATTTGTATTGGAAGGGGGCCCGCGTGCCGCGTACGCAATAAATATTATGGGAAAATCTCACACAAATAAACTAGCAAGGCTAGTACTATGGCTACTAGAGTAATATAAATATGTACACAACCATAACTCAGGAACATATTCTGCTCTTACACAAAAATATTTCCTCTTGCCAGGATTCGAGCCCACCAGCTGGCAGCTAGGCAGCTGGCTAGCCCACCAGTTTAGTAGGCACCATGACATTGTATACTTAAATTATATAGATAATCGATAGATAGGTCGTGATTGGCTTGCCATAATCTTTGAATACCATTTGCAGTAGTAACTTACAGAAAGCTCTTCTTCAAGCAACCTCATCGTCAGAGCCAGAGCTAATTGGGATCCATGCCCCTGGCCAAAAATATAAAGTGGTGCATCTTGGAAATCTCCGTACTGCGTGTAAAACGATTCCAAAGTAAACATCAAGTGATCAACTAAAATCCAAAAATGATACATTATAAAAAAAATAGGAAATACAAATTAAATTGGAGCAATATATTATATACTACATTACTTCAGAGGCCGGGAAACTAGGGATTATCGTCAGAGTTAAATAGGAATACGAAACTGTTGTTTTTCTCTAATATGCAACGAAATAAAAATAAACGGAAGAAACATGAACATGGAGATTGTAAGAGTCACCGTTGTCAAATATAACGAGGAGGACTATATATGTTTGAGAAGATATTTTTCGATTTTTTTACAGCAAAGTTAAATTTACACTTACTGTTCTCATCGAGATTCTGCGGGATTGAGCTGTCTGTCTGCGCTGCGCTAAAGCCGGTGCCCATGGGTGCATCCACAAATAACAAATTGTATTGATCAACCTAAAAAAAACAAGTAACATTTAACATTATAATTTAGCGAATTTGTTCGTGACATCGTGACACTCCCATGGTCCTCGCGTCGACTCTTCCTTTTTTCACCCGTCACTCTCACGCAGTACTGTACAGAAAAAGATAGGTTCACTATGAGAGAGTGACGGGCGATGCTATGTCAGATGCTAAGCCAAGTTGTGCTAGACGGGCTGCTGTCTTCGTTCCCCGTCGCCCACAGATCATGGGTGCATCATGTACAAATTTGTCAAGTATAGCAAACTAGATAAAATAAGTAGGTATGTCGTGAAATAACAAAACGTTTAATTACCCAGGAATTATTCCGCGTGTTCAAGTTAAAATCATAAGGCCCAAACATCCCAAAATTAGCGAGCAGGCTGGGTGCAACCCCAGTTACTCCGTCTAGCCAAAGGACAATGGGTCTCGAGGTGGGTGTCTCATTTTGCGACGGGAAGAACCACCAGAACATATCGCCAGTGCCCCGAATTCTGGTCAGAGCTGCGGTGCCCTCTACATCTCCTAGAGCGTGGTCGTTGAGTACTGTAAAACGTAAATAGCAGAATAATATAATAGCTTCATAGGAGGGCCATCTTCAAAGAACAATCAAGTGTAAGTAGGTACCTAAGACGTATCAGAGTTTTAGAGTGATCCTTTTGAGTCTGTATCAGCTTTGATTGCTTTACTAGTAGGTAAATATAAATATTGTCGAATACTGTTTTGAGGAGAATAAATACGCCTCCAGAATTTACTTACCAAGTAACCATGAGGTTACAATTACGATATAAACACATATAAACATTTTGCTTGTTTACCTTTCAAACAGAGAAAATAAGTTTACATAGAAAACTACCATACGTCTTAGACATTAATATACACATGAAACGGGTTCTGAGCTCCTGATTTTGAATCGCCAACCGATTCGATACATATCGAGCAATATTCGACTTAAACGGCGTAAGCAAACACGTTTCATATGAATTTTAACAGATTTTTTTTTAAATATACTGATTACACAAATGAAAATGAACTATGTTTTTCCGTGATGGCAAGAGAAAGCGACTTTTTCCGCCTTAAATCAGAATCCTGAAAGAGGTGCTTTGAATCGAGTGCAGCAAGTCAATGGCTATTCGAACTCTGATTGCGTCGTCGTCTGCATCGCTTGCTTCAGTGAAGTTAGCATGATAAAGTCCAAACTAAATGATTTTAAATGAAAGTCTGACTTAACATTTCTGACTTAAAATTCCTATGAAAAAAGTATAAGTATAATAAATACATGCTTACCTACGACTGTGAAAGGATCGCGCCCAGCAACCAGCCACCAGATAAGCACGGCTAAACCGCCCGCTATCACGACAGCGGCCGTAACCGAAATTATAACCGTAATTCTTTTCACCATTTTCACTATTTACTACACCCAACCTGTACCATAAAAAAGTATGGTCTGTAGACTGTGCCTAAATGAATCAATCATTTGTTGTTATCGCGTGGATAAAAGCTGATTAAGAATTAAATAAGTCGATTATGTTAGATAGTGAAATTCATTGGATTGTTATTGGCGCAATGACTGACACAGTAATGATATTGTCATAATTTTGTCGTTATTAGCTACCGTTATTAGCTACAGTAATTAAACAAAGCTTTTAAAATATCTGTAGATAAGCGAATACCCGCGCTTTTGCAGAAATAAGTTAAGTAACTTACATTCCAATTTAGCAATGCAAGGAATAATACATGTAGGTAAACGTTATAAAAATCATCCTAACGTAGAGGAATATATACATACAAAGAATAGCCAAGATTAACGATTGCGAAAATCTAATTTAGTTTTAGCTCCTTCGTAGAGTTAATTAATCTGTAATGATATTGTCATTATTAGCTACCGTATTTTTTGTAGTAATTAAACAAAGCTGTTAAAATATATGTACAGTTAATACACGCGTTTTCGGCTTTTTTAGTAACATTCCAATATAGCAATGCAAGGAATAACCCAACTAGCAAAATCAGTACTTATTGTATTCTTCAAGACTACTTTATAAGATACTTGTAGTTTGCTACAAGCCTGGGATTTGGGCGCAGTTATAGGAGCATTATTTGCTTATAATGCTCTTATAATCATCTCACAGAATGTCAGAGAGCCCTATAATACACTTGCAGAAGCGCAATTGCTTCTATAATGTTCTGAGACTACACATTTTTAAACACAAATAATCTTATTAGTATCTGACATAAGTATATTACTAGAGTAATATTGTTTATAACGCACTACTAATGTTCTTAGTTATTGGTTATAAGTACTTTTTATAAAAAATATCTCTTCGTTGTATCGGCCGGTTGGTGTGTTTTGTTTTATTGTGATAAAAAAAATATCTACACTTAAGTATTCCTACTATTTCCTTTTAATGAAACTTTTTTTTTTTTTTTTTTTTTATGTCATAGGGGGCAAACGAGCAAACGTATCGCCTGATGGAAAGCGATTACCGTCACCCATAAACACACAAGTCACAAGTGCTTGCCTACCCGGAGGACGAAGATAGAATGCCTCTATGCTATAGTCCATTGAATAAAAGGTTCTAGAGTGCGTGAGTTGGTAACGTAAGATGTTTCTTCGGAAACATGTCAAGAGTCCCTAGGTAATAAACATACTAAAACCCCGGGACACTAGGAGGAGCCCCGGAGTGGTGGGAGGGGGGGAAAGGGTCCATTTTTTAATTTTTCGCTTAAATCTCAAAAACGGTACATGTTAGAGAAAAACTTTCAAGGAAAAGTTGAAAGGCCATAAAATTATCTACAAGTTGTACCTAAATAATTTTTTCCTATATCCTACCGTTTCTGAGTTACACGCAGTAAAAAATGATTTTGGCTCAAACAATTTCCCCATACTACATACCCATGTTTATCACATCAATCGATCAAAAAATATTTCTTTCTTCCAAAAAACTCAAATGTGCAACTTGTGACCGGTACTGATAGATTGCTCTTAATTAGGTCTATAATTGGTAAAGTAAACACATTCCTCCATGGAAGCCTTTAGGAGGAATCGATTGTCAACATATTATATTAGGGTAGTTTGAGTTACTGAACTTGATCTTTTTATTTGTTCTTCCAAAAAAACTCAAAAGTGCAACTTGTGACCGGTACAGATAGATTGCTCATAATTAGGTCTATCATTGATAAAAATACCAGATTCCACCACGGAGGCGTTTACGGGGAATTGAATTTTATTAGGGTAGTTGGGTCGTTCTTCTTTTTTACCTACAATAGTCCGTCCTTCGTCTTATTATGGCATCTCAGAGTAATCATATTCGGTTTTATAATGTTCGAAAAATCATCCATATTTTTCTATCTATCAATATTATGTAATCTGTCAGTTTCTCTAACCAGCATTTTTTTTTCAAACATTTGTTTATTATTTCGTAAAATGGCGTGACAGAGTGGTAAGCTAAAACGCGGTCTCCCCTTAAAAGGACCACTCTGTCACGCTATAAAAAAAAAAACACAATAAAAAAACTGAATGGGCTGTAAAATAAATTTTAATTAGGTAATAGTCCTAATAATAACACAAATGCATTTTTTTTTTAATTCTACTCTGAAACCTCAATTATTGATAGTTCAAAAGCCCAAAAAACGGAAAACCTTCGATTTAATGTAGGTAAAAAAGAAGAACGACCCAGTTACGATACTTGAACTTTTTATTTTTTTTTCTTCCAAAAAGCTCAAAAGTGCAACTTGTGACCGGTACTGATAGATTGCTCTTAATTAGGTCAATCATTGGTAAAAAAAGCACATTCCTCCATGAAAGCCTTTAGGAGGAATTGATTGTCAAAATATTATATTAGGGTAGTTACGCAACTTGACCTTTTTATTTTTTTTCTTCCAAAAAGCTCAAAAGTGCAACTTGTGATCGGTACTGATAGATTGCTCTTAATTAGGTCTATAATTGGTAAAAAAAACACATTCCTCCATGGAAGCCTTTAGGAGGAATCGATTGTCAAAATATTATATAAGGGTAGTTTTCGAATTTTTCACCTTTCATGGGATGTAGCTCGAAAATGGCTGCGAATAGAAAAAAATATTTAGGTACAACTTGTAGATAATTTTATGGCCTTTCAACTTTTCCTTGAAAGTTTTTCTCTAACATGTACCGTTTTTGAGATTTAAGCGAAAAATGAAAAAATGGACCCTTCCCCCCCCCCCCCCCCCCCACTCCGGGGCTCCTCCTAGTGTCCCGGGGTTTTAGTATGTTTATTACCTAGGGACTCTTGACATGTTTCCGAAGAAACATCTTACGTTACTAACTCACGCACTCTAGACCCCCCTTGGAGGGACTCATTCAATGGACTACTAGTAATTTCACCGGCTATCTTACCCCCACACCGGAACACAACAATGCGAACATTGCTGTTTGGCGGTGGGTTAGCAGGCAAGACGGTAGTAACAATCCGGACGGACCCTGCACGAGGCCCTACTACTCCAACTATTTCGTAATCGAAAATCGTATATTGGTTTTATTATAAAGTATTGTGTGTGAACTCGCCGGGGAAGTCATTTTTATTGTAAATGTCTACCAAAAATAGTTTAATTTCACAATGCCCCTTGAAAAGCATCACATATCATAAATATTGTTGACATAATATTTCAACAATTATTATGAACATTCGCCATGTTTTTAAATTACTCTTCGTTGAGTTGTTATACGACAGTAATAGGCAAATTTGCACTTAAAGCAGACTCAATCGAGGCAACTCGCCGCCATATTAATGAAAAATAAAAGACAGTGTTGCCAGAGCCATTGTGTCATAAGTTACGTTTATTTTCATTTTAATAAAAAAAAACCGGCGCGAGTCCGATTCGCGTAGGGTTCCAAAGGTACCAGCTATGAAAGCATAAAATACTGAATACAAAAAACTTGGCTGGATTGAAACCTTGTTAGTCTGAAATAATGTAATGAATCAAGTGGGGAGTTATAGCAATCCATAACTCCCGCAGGAACTATAAAGGCCTTTTTCTACTCCAGTACTTTTTCTGTCATTTATATAGTTACTAACTCTAATATAAAGACATAAATTATGAAAGTCTGTAAAAGTCTATACTCTACTGCCCAAAAACACACTGCTAACCGATGGTATAATGTCGCCAAAAAAGCATCACTTAGTACCACAGATTACAAGATGAACAGCTGCATTCACACAATTTGCAAATTAAAAAAAAACTTATTGTACTAAGGCATTGCTGCCAACTTAAAAAAAAGTTTTATCTTCAGTGCATGGATGTTTAGTATAGTGAACGTAACCTTTATGTATAAGTTTAATTTTTTTGACAGATGTTTAGTATGGTGATCGTATACCTTTATGTATAAGTTAATATTTTTTTGACAGATGGATGTCAATAAAAAAAAGTTTATCAGAGACAATTTTTCTTTTTAATTTTGTTGATTCCGAGCGGGAACATGTAATTATTTTCTTTGTTGTTTATTTGCATTTTATTTATGAAATGTCGAGTCGTAGAAAAAGTATTGTATGCAACGTTGTATAAGTAGGTCAAAAAACGCTCGTGGCATCTTTCTTACGATGTTCGCTACGCTCACATCGTAACCCATGCCACTCGCGTTTTTTGGCCCCTCTTATACAACGGTTGCATAAAATACTATTGTCCTTCAGTACACCTGCATGTAATAACAACTTTTACGAGCAAATGTGATCCTAAATAAGTTTGTAACACCAAGGAAAAAGCCGTCACTTCTTAAAAATATGGCCAAAGACGAATAAAGTCATATTCATCATATCAGCCGTCCACTGCTGGACAAAGGCCTCCACAAATTTCTCCACAACGATTGGTCATCCGCCGCCCTCATCCAATTGCTCCCGCAAACCTAACCAGGTCGATCCGCCAGGTTGGCTTTCCATGCTGCGTGTTCCGGCACGCGGTGTGACGTGAAGCTGTGCGTAGAGTAAAAAAAAATGCCTTACTAATATATAGACCAAAATAATGTTGTATGCCTTCGGATTACACATTGAGGTTTAAAAATAATTATATCTTGAAAAGTATATGACGTAAAAATAAACTACACGCAGATTTTGGGTCCAAATAGCATAATTATATATACTCTCAGGAAAAAATATAACAGAAATATCTTTGTACACTCTAATGTTCTCACTTCAGAATTTTTAACAAAAACCATTGTAAAGTTACGATATGTGCTCAGAAATTAAAAGTTACTTACATGTTATGAGAGGGTCAAAAGTTACGAAAAATGTAACAAATGTAACCATCTGGCAACGCTGATCATGACAGATACGAAGTATTTACTAGTTAAGTGATTACTCGAGTAGCTTATAAGGTTGCTTAATCTAATAACGCTCTTAACCAGGACAATTACACTTATATGAATCTTGAAGAAGACTACTAAGAATGCAAACTTATAATAACCTCAGCTTAGTGTATTATAAAATCTTATACTCTTATAAAATACTATTGTAGGATCAAATATTATTCAAGACAATTTAATCTTTGGCATACAATTATAGGATACTTATACTTATAAGTGTCATTCAAGATAATCTTGTATCCTACTAGAAGACTGTGCAATAGGAACGAATGATCTTGAGAGTATTTACGCTTGCGAAATGTTACTATTAGTATAAGTATCCTATTACCGTCCTGGGTGCTTGTCTTAAAGCACACTATAAGACCGAAATATAAAAATGAATGCTCTTGAGTATGTTACAGCTTGTTAAATGCTATTATAAGTAGAAGACTCTACAACAATGCCTTTATAAGAACTTTAATAGTAGATATTTACTTATAATATTTATTTATAGGATTACTTTGCTAGTTGGGAATACATGTAAACGTTATAAAAATCATCCTAACGTAGAGGAAGATAATACATACAAGGAATAGCCAAGATAACGAGTGCGAAAATCTAATTTAGTTTTATCTTGACGAAGGAGTCCTTCGTAGAGTTCATTAATCTGTGTATGTATTTTGACAACCTATTTTAAGTGCATAACGATTTAACGACATGTAGTGCTCCAACGCTTGCTACCAAAGCGTAGCTTAGCTTTAAGTAAATGAGCGAATTTGCGTTCTGCAGATGTACCTACCATAATCTCCATAATACAAACGTCGACGAGTTTGCGCTTTAGCGAGAGCATGATTTTCATCACTAGCGCGACGTTCTTCCAGTCCAGCCCCTCTAGCACAATGAAATTGCGCTACGCGACTCTTTTCTCGCGCGACCGTGAGAGTGACTAATTTTACTAGAACAAACATCACTATTAATTTATCATTTACTCAAAGGTTCATTGGAAGAAATCCCTTTAAGGGATAAGTTCGCCTTTGTATATTCTTATTCTTTTGAAATGTATTTCTTGTTTTTGTGTACAATGAAGTGTATACAAACACATACTATATCACACATCAAGAGTCGCGTAACAGTCGTAACTCAGCCCGTGTCTAGGGGCTGGTGTGATCGACAATTTAGTTAAAACTGGGCATAGAGTACGAGTACGATGGTAACGCCACGCTCTGTCAGAGACCCAATTTTTCCATGTAATTTTAGCATGACGCCATATACTTAGATTCGTGATCGTTATCATTATGTAAAATAAATATTGTTGTGGTTTTATCATTTAATAAAACGCACTAATATACATACACCTTATGTCTGTTTTCGGAAAATCCTTATCGGGCACACCGTAATGTATTCGTCAACATATTGTATTTCGTGCCCTTCTACCTGAACTCAGAGCAAAACGTAAGAACTAATAAGGTACGCTTTGCTATATTATATACCATTCAGGTATTTTCTGTATTATCCTATCTATACCGAGTGGAATAACTTGACAAACAGAAATAAGCATTTTAAGGCTCAATATTTCGTAAACGAATCTTTATAGCCACATATGGTTTTGGATGATCCGAAATATTTTTCAACGACCTATCCAACAAGACTCATAGGATGGCAACTGTACATAATAAATAAAATAACAAAACATTAACATAAATATTTACTTATTCACACTTCTGCTATACGTTTATTTACTTTTTTCACCCAAAACTTGTCATGTCTCGTAGGAAAGCGTTTGATCCAGCTGGATTATCTCTCGGAACCTGTAAACAATGTTTAAATTTTAATCGAAATCTAATTATTTTCGCATTTTACGTCAATGGGACGGACACACGGTTTTTGACTTTTTATATTTAACACCCGCAAAAATAGAAGTACTAATTTATTCTGAAGCCCACGATGGCCACGATGTAGTGCTAACAGTGCTAATTACTAACATTTAGGTACCAGTATAGGTTCTGAAGGTGGGGGGTGAGAGTGAAGGGGAGGAGGGAAGGTGAGGTGCGTAAGTCGGCGATGCATCTCCTCGGCCAAGACCCGACTGCACTGAACTCGTGCGGCGACTTGTTTCACTTAAGTCTACAGGTTCGCCGAGCAAGACTACTTATGTATTGTCTGCTGGGCCATAGCAGGCTGTTCACCCAGACCCGTTAGCTTCTAATGCATGCCCTAAGTTTAATTAACTTACGCTGTGACCCGCCACATTAATCCAGAAGAATCTCAGGTTGCCATATGACTTGTAATAGCCCTCCAACCGGTTGTTCTCCCAGATAGGCAGCCTGGGGGCGTTCCTGTAGCTCTCGGCACCGGGCCATTGTAGGCGGTCCGCCCACAGCAGTTGCCCTTCAAAATGTAGACGATTTATTCAATACTAATTAGTCTATGTTTCGGGAACGTTGTATTTTTCTAATATAAATGAATTTTATTAAAACTATCGTGAGACATTTTTAGTAATGATAAAAAACAGTTTAAACTCACGTGTAAATTGTCAGGAACGGCTTCACACGTTTCGACCTCATATGGAGCTCTTCATCAGTCTCGGCGCGCGAGCCGTGACGAGCCGTGGATAGCTGTCCCTGATGAAGAGCTCCATATGAGTTCGAAACATGTCGGCCATCCCTGTCAATTTTTACGCGAGTTTAAACAGTTTTTTATAATTATTAGAAATTAATTTGGTTTCACTTGCCTCATTTTTTATCTGCTTTGCCCGAAGGTTGACTGGTAGAGAATGCTCCATGGCATTGAGTACGCCTTTTATACGATATTATGTTTTTCTTTTGTGCAAAAAAGATTAAATAAATAAATTAATGCAGTAAATGAGGAAAAGTCATAAACAATTTCCATATTTAAAATATATGTAAAAGATTATAATATTTGCTAACTATAATTTAAATATCAACAACCTGTAGATATTAAAACCCAGAATAAATGTATTAGGTACCTGGAGTATCACAGATCAGGTCAAGGTTCCCGTTATACTTCTGCACAATGATGTCAGTTTCGTTTAACAACTTCTCAACTAGAAAATAAGAGATAACAAATAAAAATAACAAAATTAAAATTGAGTAACTTAGTAATTTAGTTCCTAAAAACATAAGTTAAAATTTTCGTTTCCCACCTGTTACTTTTCGCCGAATTGTCATTTGTCCGAAAACCATTGCAGGTATTTCAAATTTGTTCATATATCAGAATAATTATAAAACAAACGTAACCTTACCTAACGGGTTCTTTAAAACGATTTAAACCCTGAAAATATTCTGGGTTTCAGGAAAAAATACTTTCGGATAAATTAAACATTTGGCGAAACATTGCCGATGTTTAGGAGTTGTGATGGGATACCGATATAGCACTATATATTGTTGGAATGGTTAAAAGTCTCAGACCATATGGTCTGAGGTTAAAAGTATTGACTGTTGAGTTTCTTGCGGCTTAGTTCTCGACAGTGGACGCCTTTATAAATACACACACACAGACTTAAAAATGCCCTTGTGGTTTAAATATTAAAAAGTTAATTATTTTTTAACTAACTTCCTTCAGTGACCGGCTTCATGAAGTCCCCGCGCAGCATGTCGAACACCGGGCCCGACTGCGAGCCCCAGCGGACGTGGGCTGGGATGCCCAGCGCCTCCTTCACCGGTCCGTTCATCAGGAAGTTCAGGTTAAACTCCTCTTGCCGGCTCATCGTAGAATACGACATGTCGCGGAGCATGATCTCCTTGGCCATATCTAGTTAACAGGACACAAAAAGTTACACAGACTGGATAGTGGGATACCAAACCGCTTGAAACAGGGACGTGATGAGGTGTGCTCCCGGTTCGATACAAATCTAGTACCAAAACGGAGAATTGACGCTTCTCGACATACAAAATCAAAACTGGGAGCATTCCCAAGACGCGAGAGACCTCATTGGCGGGGTGGATCATCCGCCACTTTCAACTGTTTTTAAAGGGAGCGTCAGAAACGCCTAAACCAGGGAAACATTGATAAAGCCTTTGCCTAGTAGTGGAACAAAACGTGCTTGAAATGATAATTATACTGGTAAAAAAGTGTAGCATTCAACTCTTTACCTGTGTTATAATTTTTTAACTCTAGCGAAACAAGCTCATAGATCCTTGGGATTAGGATGGCCTAGTATTTGAGTTCATGTTAAAAATTATATCTGCAACAGTATAATGAATCTCCCCGCGAAATCCATTTTCAAATAACGCGATTATACCTCGGTTAGCTATTTCACATTACAAGCAATTTACCGATCCCTGAATTACGCGGTTATCCGTCACGATAACATAATATGCGAAACGTATACGGGTTTTCCTCCCGAGCACCAGGATTTCGCGTTAATTTACTTTGTGTAAATTATAAAAATAGAACGTACAGATCATGTAAAAAACACATGTGATTGATAATAAGTAGGTAGCTTTGTCGTCATATCTCCAATGTATACGACAGCCGGCCGTGATGGTCGTGTTTATTACTCACACTCTCACACTCATGTAAGGTGTCGATAAACCCAGTTTTTAACACGATTTTATTAGCGTCACTATTATTACATAACCATAACCATAATCAAATCTTGGATGTAATTTTTTACATTATTAACCGAATCTTATTGAATTTTTTTGTGAGACATATTTAATTATTGTATGAATTCACGTGTCTTGCCCTTCCAGATAATTTCACGTCAGTCTAAACCGCTTAATACATACCTACTTTTAATTGTCGTATCGCAATCAAACTTCGCATGCTATTGATGATGATGACGGTTAAGCACAGCTAAGCAATTTATCTATACTTTGCCTTATTTGCCAATACTCAGTTTATTGATAAAATCACTATCACTACATAGTATAAATCAAAACAAAGTCGCTTCCTGCTGTCTGTCTGTCTGTCCCTATGTATGCTTAGATATTTAAAACTACGCATCGGATTTTGATGCGGCTTTTTTAAATAGATAGAGTGATTCAAGAGGAAGGTTTATATGTATAATTTATCAGCATTGCATCAGTGCGAAGCCGAGGCGAGTCGCTAGTAGTGTTTATTTTCAAAAATGAGCAAACCAATCAAATCAGCTTGATCTTGAAGATTACACCTTTATCCTCAAAGTCCTCAAATCAATCAATCAGTACTGATTTTGGGGGATAGATTTCATGGATCTATGGACTTATTATTACCGTAATCGCTCCTGGTATCTCCTCCCCAGCCTTGCATTTTTGTTAGTATATTGTAAAAGTCAACGTTGTCGGTCGCACCAAACACCTGTCTCTGTGTTGCTGCCCACTGCGCTGTCGATTCCACGTAAAGCCCTTCCTCGAACAACCTCTCGGCTTCACGAGCGGCGGCTTGTATGTTGTCGTAGCCCGCCTCGTCGACTAGTCCTGCCGCCAGGAGCAGCGGCCCCCATGTTAGTGTTAGGTCTACTGGATGAATCCAAGCGTTGCCCATCGCTATGCCTCTTAGGTTAGACCTAATGGTTTGTGCCTGTTCTGCCTGTAAATTAAGTTGGATATGAGGCATATAAATATGAATACTATGTATATTAATATATAATTACATTTTTTGTACTAACTTCATGCATGCGTATGCCCATGTCGACTGCCATTTTTCCACCGTAAGATTGTCCATAAATATACAGCGGTACGCCTTCAAATTCTGAGTGCGCCTCATAAAATCCTCGCATGAGGTTAACAAAGTCCAACGCTGTAAAAATGTGACACTTCTATTATTTCAGGCACTTTATATTTATTATTTTCATTTTTTTGTAGCATTTTAGAATGTTTATTACCGATTTCGTCGTTAGTTGTAGTGAAATAGCTCCAGTCGTCGACATAGCTGTAACCTGTGCCTACAGGATTATCAACGAAAAGGACGTTAAAATTATTCACCTGAAAAATAACATTGACGCATTAATACATAAAAAATAGGCATACCTATTCCCGATTCGCGAGATCATCACAGTGTACTCACCCAAGTGTAATTCCTCTCTTGAAGTGACAAATCGAGTGGTCCCAATATTTCGAAGTTTCCGATGCCGGTGGACGAGCCCCCTGGGCCTCCTTGCAGCCAGACGACCAGCGGCCGGTCGGTGTAGTTCGCCACATCGGCGGTCGTGTAAAACAACCAGTAGAACATGTGCGCACCCCGCCGCACCGTCACATAGCCCGAGTCCTGCCTGAACGGGCCGAACTGACCTGCAAATAACACCCACTATTTACCGCCGATCCAATGCGTACCCTGTATGTTAAACATGCAACCAATTCAATACCGTTCACTGAACAACATAATACTGTTGTAATAATTAGCCACAGAGTCAACATATCGATGAATTTAGTTATACTACAATGTTGAATTTAGTTACACTTTAGTTTATCAATGGTATGTTTGATTAAATTAATCGGAATAAAAATGTCTGCCTTATCATAATCACTGATTAATGATATCAAGTTTTTTCTGAATGCAGGATTGCAAAATCAAATAATGTTAATATTGTGTAGTACAGATTTGTTTAGCTCTGCCTGCATCTTTGTTTTCATGGTATTGACAAATCGACTTTTTATCAAACCCCATAAGATAATTGGAAGCAGATAATTTTAAAATGATCATATCTGGTTCCTTATTTAATATTATGTATCAGATGATGGATATTAGATTCGAGAGCTATGAGGCTAAGTTAATTATTATGTAGATCGCGTTGAGTTACCTTGAAAGATTCTTAGCCTAATAAACAGTTAACCGACGAGCAAAGCCACGGCAAAACCTTGTAAATAGTAAACGATTATAATCTGTCAACGAAACGAGCATAATTTTTCTGGCTAGATGATTATAGGTAATGAAAAGCTAAACAATAAAGCACTGACCATGAATCATTATTATTGATATCACGATACAACATACGTATTGTACTTATATTTGCAAAATAAGGGAGTCTATTCCACATCAAAATTAACCTGCCCGACTTAAAAAAAAACCGGCCAAGAGCATGTCGGGCCACGCTCAGTGTAGAGTTCCGTAGTTGCTCATCCTTCACAATATACTTAAGTTACGAGAAAGATTTCAAGCTCTATAAAAAGGTCGTAAACGCCAAAGTAACTGTAGTTACTTATTACTTTCTGTCAACTTACGTCCTTTTAAGAAAGTTATGAAATTTTGCGATAGCTCAAAAACGGCTCAACCGATTTTGTTCAATATAGTTTTCATTGAAAGTACTTATAAGGCCTCATTTTCATGAATTTTACCATAATTTTTTGACCCGTGGTTGATAAGTTAGACGGGAACGCATTTTTTTTTGTTTTCGGAGCGAATATTTGCTTAACTGCTGACTTTATCAAAAAATAATGTTTTGAGACCCCTATTATTTTTAAAAGACCTATTCAACAACACCCCACACACTAGTGTAGAAACGGAAAAAAACCCACTTTAGGTGTTAGAGAGATACCAACACGAAAAAAAAAAATTTTTAGTTTTTATTTTACGGTTTGGTGGCGTGATACATACACAATTACACATACTCATACCAAATTTCGGCTTTCTAGTACTAATGATCACGGAACTAAGCCGCGGACGGACAGACGGACATGGCGAAACTATAAGGGTTCCTAGTTGACTACGGAACCCTAAAAAACTGTATAGAAATAACTGGTGAATGAACAGATTATTTAAAAAATAGTTATTATTTTCTTGAATACCGTATCCATTACACATAATGACAAGGTAGATTTCAAACAATTAGAATGAGTGGATGCATAAGTCTTGTTTTTTGTTTTAGAATACCTTTACACTGTTTGGTATACGCTTAGTATGTAGGTAGGTACTTACTTATCAACCTTTTCGTCTTCTTTTTGTTTATTTAATGTACAAATTTATTTAATATTCTTACGGGTTTTGTTAACTTGACTTGAATGCCGCTCGGTGTTTGATCGCATCAGTAGTAATTTTGTAAGTTATTGTCTCTGTCTTTGAGTAAGTAATATATAAGCGCAGTTTTTGCTGTCAAGGTGATCAAGTTTCAAGAAGTTTTATTTTTTCCGTATCGGATATTGGACATTGGATCTAAATATGCTTCTATGCAAGCGAATGCCTGGACTGATCTAATTTATTGTTTTTGATTAAATACTCAGCCGAACATTTCTTGGGCCGTGCTATATCATTGAAATCTATCTATTTCTATGTTATTGTACTTTGTGTTTATTTATTTAAACACGTTTACAATATATGTACGTGTATACGTGTATAATATATGTAAGTATTGTAAACTAAGTATAAAAGAGAACTATATTTGGATGTTTTATATATAATCCAGTTAATAAAGGAGTTTGACCTTACAAACGGTCCGGTAGTTTTGAATTTTTGATATGTTGTCTAGTATGGTTAGTCAGTGTTTAAAATGCAAAATGCACAATTCCCCCCCCTCCGCGCCCGCCGCCATATTGAAAAAACCGGCACTTTCTTCATATTTTTGCTCATATCTTCCTTTAGGAGCATTTTAGCTAGAAGAAAGCTTATAGCTTAAGCGACAATGTTATAGAGAGTTAAATTTACTATATTCTCCATTTAAATTTTGTTTCTAGGACAGATAGTTACGGAGATATGCACATTTAAAAAAACGTGAAAACTCGCAATTTCCAACTCAAAAACCAATTTCTGGATTATATCTTCGTTTAGGAGCATTTTAGCTAAAAAAGAGCTTGGGCAATGTTGTAGAGAATTAAATGTACTATAATTTACATTTCAAATTTTGTTTGAAGGACGGTTAGTTACGGCACATTTAAAAAACTGGAAAAGTCGTTTTTTCTGGAAATTTGACAAAATTCTTGGTTTAGAGCTTACTTTTACGAGGCTTAATTTTAATACTTTATGGAAATATTCACCTATTGTACGGAGCACAATACGTACAAATGATATTTGAAACATAATAATTACGATAATTTAAAGCATGTGATGCAGACATCACGTGCCGGCTAACCACTTGAAAAAATTGTTAACAGTAGGGTATTAAATATGAGCAATACGTATTTACAAATGTCTTAATCAATATTTATACTGTAAATTTTCACACATTTTCAGTTAAGGCCGTTTCTTAGTCCAAATATCATCATAAGATTTTTTTGCAACTATGCCATGGCTGCGGATGATGCATGCCAAAAGCACATTGACAGGTTCGTCAGGGGGACGGCGGACTAAAAAGTGCGGCCCGTTAGCACTAGGAGGGGTGGTAGATATCATCCATGATTGTACTTACATGCAAACAATTTATTTTATTTGAAGGGGTAAAGTTCGACCGTTTAATTTTTTTTTAAAGTAGTCTACATTTTGTACTGGTCCGAGAGGGTCACCCTGCTGACAGCCGACTTCTGAAGATAAAACATTTGATATCTTATTTTTCATGGTTTCTGTCATCGAAGTGGACAAGCATGGTACGTCAAGTGACGAACATTAATATTTCAAGTTAGACACGACTTTCAGCAAAGAAGATGCCGACTAAGAAGAAGAAGATATTTCGGATGTCCGGCTTATCCTTGGAGAGCCAGTTTATCACCACGTGATAAACGTGACCAACGTGACAAAGGTTAACTGGATGAAATCCTTTATAGGCCTTTCGCCTTCGTACACATCGGGTGTTTTTAAGTCTTGTTATAGTTGAACTTTTGTAAGAGGTTTAAATTACGAGAAAGATTTCAAGCTCTATAAAAAGTTCGTAAGCGCCAAAGTAATTGTAATTACTTATTACCTTCTGGAAGTTATCGATTATACGCGTCAGATTGAGCGAAATGTTTTAATAGAGTATGGCACTTAACTAAAATGCACCGCGCGGCTCTTACTTCATTTTAACGAAAATTATGAATTTTGCGATAGCTCATAAACGGCTCTACCAATTTTATTCAATATAGTTTTCATTGAAAGTGCTTAAAATGCCTTATTTTTATGAATTTTTCCATAATTTTTTGACCCGTGGCGGGGGGGACGCTATTTTATGGATTTCTGGAGCGAATATTTACAAAACTGCTGACTTTACCCCTGTTATTTTAAAAGACCTATTCAACGACACCCCACATACGAGTGTTGGAACGAAAAAAAATCACCCCACTTTAGGTGTACCTACGGGAGGTACCCGAAAGAAAGTTTTTTTTTTTAGGTTTTATTTTACCGTTTTGTTGGTGTGATACATACACATACTCATACCACAGCTTTCTAGTACTAATGCTCACGGAGCTAAGCCGCGGACGCACAGACAGACAGACAGACGGCCAGACAGACAGACAGACAAACAGACAGACGGCCAGACAGACAGACAGACAGACAGACAGACAGACAGACAGACAGACAGACAGACGGACGGACAGACGGACACGGCGAAACTATAAGGGTTCCTAGTTGACTACGAACCCCAAAAAGACATTTAAAACAAGAAGATATTTGTTTACGGGTTATTGTTACCTGCTTCCATTTGTCCCAAAGTGAGCTTCTACTCGTATACGGGAGTAAAACAATGGCTTTGTGGGGTCATGTTTACAAGATAAGATCTCAAGTGATTTTTTTTATTTATTTATTATTATTATTTCATTGCTTTTATGTAGGTACAAATGTTACAATAATGTGCTTGCATACATGCATACTATCATAAACCCACAGGGCATAGGTACAACAGGTGCCGCATGATGCCGTCCAGGTGCGGTCATCCACACGTGAGTAATCCGCGACGGCTGACCTGATGCTCTCACATGACCGCCGTTGACGTCGACAGGAACTGATTTCAAGTGCACTGGTTATCAAAACAGGTGGCAGCAGCCGATGTACCGCAGTCCGCGTCAACGGCGTCGAGCTATCGGTCCGCCTCCACCTCACAGACAGTGCCGCAGTGACCGTTTCGTTCGTTTGTGTCAGTGGATTCGTAAATAAACAACATGATTAAAGTTTCTACGGCGTTTTTAAAACAGGTATCTACAGATTCTTTAACACTCACACGTTTATCAATTCTTGACCGCTGTGCTGAATTATTGTTTAATAACAAACGCGTATAGTGAAATATTGACATAATGTATGAATCATTTCAAATAATTGCATTTAATAAATAAATATTAAGGGTCAATCTTACACAAATCGACCTAGCCCCAAACTAAGCAAAGCTTGTACTAGACCACGATATACATAATATAATAATAATAATATACATAATATATAAATACATATATACCTAGATAACATCATGACCCAGGATCAAATATTCGAGTTCATCACACGAATATTTGCACCGAACGGGATTCGAACCCAGGACCGTCGCCTCGGTTGACTGGTGCACTAAAAACTGCGCTACAACCGCATCGTAGAATTAAATTGATTATAGAAATATTTTGAGTTTTATATGCTTATTTTTTTCTCACCAAGAAAGCCGACGATTGAGAAGTTACAGTTTAACAGAATCAAATATCAAACTAAACAATTATTACAATACATTAAGTACAATGTATTTTTGACGAATTTGCCGTGACTTCAAATATTTCAATAGGATATTTTCAGCAGCAGTCTAGTCTTACATTTTAAAGTACCTGTTATAATCGATCAAAAATAATAACTCGGTAATTCTCTAGTTGCAAGTAAGTAAATAATTAATTTTCACGAGCAGAATTACTTATACAAAGTATATCAATCAATGAAGTGAATACAATAAAAAATGGCTTAGAGTACGCCGGAAATTACTCAGTGAAAGGTTATGAAGCTGATACTCATTGTCATAGTCATAACTCATAACATCTTTATCACATGATTCTCATACAGCGGTTTCTGGCAGTGTTTAAAATGAAAGAGACCGATGCGGACGCGACAGTGACGCCCAGAACATTAATAAATATAAATAATAATAAATATCAGACAACCTCACACAAATCGATCTAGTCCCAAATTAAGCTCAATAAGGCTTGTGTTATGGGTACCTAGACGATGATACTAACATAGATACTACATACTTATATAGATAAATGTATACTTAAATACATGGAATAACCATGACCCAAGTACAATTAACACGTAACATAAATAAATGTAGTTAATATTAATAAATAACTTTCCCAGTACTTAGCATACAATCTTTAAATAATAAGATTAGCAAATATGTAATTAGTACTTATTTTTTTCCTGAAATAAACAGTTTAAATCTTAATTTATTTTTTTCGAGCTCATCACACAAAAATTGCCCTGACCGGGATTCAAACCCGGGACCGCTGACTTAGTGGGCAGGTGCACAAACTGCGCCAACTACGTCGTCAAAAAGTCAAAATAGAATTGGTGTAGCAAGCCTCCTCTTATTCTGGGGTCTCCTCTTGCGTTTAGAACCTGAAATTTGCTTTCATCGTGAGTCCTTCGGCTGAAGATGATCTCCATTTGAAACGCTCGTTGGCTGGAGTTTCTAGATTTGCACCCAAATGCTAGCAGGTACCAGTTCGTGCAGACCTTGAATGAAACACGTAACGTGGGCTTAATCAATCTGTTACTACAACCATCTACAACCCTATTCTGTGCTACAACAAATGAAACCAGAAATAAAATCAACAGATAGCCATACAATTGTTTAATGTCTCGCGCAATTTATTTATTTATTCTAAGCGCAAAGATATATACGAGTATATGCCATCGTTTAATGCGGACTCAGAGACAGTCACGACACTTTTGAGCAACTAATCTACATATCTTAGACACTTCATATCATTATGAGGTAGACGTCAAAATTTTATTATTCAATCTTGTCAGCACGAGTATCTCATATGCCCATACTATACCAAATTATTACGAGTTTCAGACAGACAGATACACGGATAGACGTAGGTAGGTACATGGCTACTTATTATAGTTTTACAACGGTCCCTAATTTGTCCATACAGGAAAATAATAAACCTATTGTCCTACTCGTACATACAGGAAAAAAAGAAACCTATTGTCGGTAATCTCTTAAATTGGTCTAGCGATCCTAGCGCAATAAAAGCGGAATTAGGCATTTATACCGTAACATCATCCGTAATAAGTAATAGGTAAAATACACGCTCGGGGATTTTTTCTCATAGGTATTTGACGAAGACAACTTTAACTATACCTCAATTTGTGTCACCTTAAATACGAAACAATGGGCAGTATGTATTTATATGTAATATGTATATAAATATAACAATAAATTAAACGGAACGGAACGGAACGGGTATAATACCCGTTCCGAGTCGTTCTTGGTGCAGAGGCTGTCCATCGCGGTCCAGCGCGGTAACGCGGCGAGCGTGTTGGACACTTTTGCACCGGGAACGATTCGGGGCGGGCTTTTTGATTAGATAATATTTAGGTTTAGTTATTAGTTTTATTGTTTAATTTAATTTATTGTTATATTTTATTCTGTTGTACCTATTAAATATATACCTTAGTATTATACTTGTATGTAATAATTATGTAGCGTGACATATCAATAGTTTAATGGTATCACAAGAGATGTTTTTTCTGCAAGTGTTGATTTTCAGGCCCGAGCGAAGGATTTCCATTATTGAATCACGAGCGTAGCGAGTCTTTCCAAGTTCTGACCTTGAGAGTGATGATAGTGAGCGACTAAGAACACGGGATGTTTTCGGTTTTGTGACTTTACACCTTACTTTCGAAATGGCTGAAATTTGTCGTTTTTTACATTTTAAACCCCCATAACTCTGCCATTCTGCAAATTTTCGATAACTGTATCGAAAAATAATGTCATAATCGAACCTACTCAAAAAAATTCGTTACAATTAGTTGAGAAATGCCATCTGTAAGCGAACATTCAAAAATCCGGATACCTGTATAAAAGATTTTTTAACCAATCGGAAACTGGTGCACTACCACTTAAATATATGTATGGTGTTCACTACAAATAATAATAATTTACGGTATTCGATGATCAGAAGGTTTCCTTCGGCAGAATGAACCTTCTGAACCCTAAGAACATTTTATGAAGGAGAGCCCTACCAGCAAGAGCCCAAACGTCGTATGTTTCAATAATGTGTTTCCGATTTTTTCTAAGTAAGTAGCAGTCTTATGGGCACCCTACCCATACCCAATGGTAGCGACCTAGGGGATATATGTACATATAGTTTAGGTCCCAATAGTTTAAGCTAGATTTAATTCGATCGTGAGTTTGTTAAGGTTTAGTAATATACTTTTTATTTTATATTGTTTTTTCGCATTAAAAAATATAATATAAAAAAAAAAAATGCCGTAAGTATATATTTAGAATCAGCCTCATGAATTCTTTTATTATATGTATATCCCACATGGAAGGACACAAAATGTCAAAATCCCATACCAAATATATATAACGTCATAACTTCTTCCTGTACTAAAATTCAAGAAGGCTCTCTATCTTAAAATGTTCATAGAGCTTAGAAGTTTCATGTTGCCAAAGGAAACCTTCTGATCATCAAATGCGGTATATTTAAGCGAACACCGCCCACCACAGTTTTTGTTGGCTAGTTGGGTAACATTTTGAAGGATAAATTTCCACAAGTTCTTCTGAGGTTTCATTTTCCTTATACTTAATTGCGTCAATTTTAAGAATCTTAAAATTCAAACAACATGTTTTTATCAAACATTCAAACTACTTAATTTATGTATTCGTCATACATATCTAAATAAAACGAAAAAACAGAGAAAGTTGTTATTTTCCCAGAGCGATGCGCAATTCAAACCTTGAAATTAAAACTTATAAGATTAATTAGATATCCTAACTTGTAACTACGAATTACGATCTGCTTGGGATCCTGTTGTACATTTCATCAAAGGTTAAGCAAGACAGAAGACTGGGAACGGTGTAAAGATAATAATATTGGTAAAAATTGTTTCTCTATGTAAACTGTTTGTAACTTTTTTTTATCTTTACATTGTTTAAAAGTATGTTTAATAATAAAGTAGTTTAGTTTTTTCTGTTCTTAACTGTCAGTTTTATCAATAAAATGTATGTATCATTAATACAAAGATCAAAGCTGTATGTATCTAATTTAGCAATAAAGCACGTAATAGTACGTACGCACGTAGTAGTCTAAGAGTTTTCTTTCGTCGGTTTATAGTGAAACGCTGGTAGTTTATATGCAATCTTTGCATAATGAAAGTTCTTCAAGTCGAGTACCGAAACCTTTGTTACTTTTATCTTCATTCCCTACTATGATTTTTATTTTTTATATACTTAACCCTTCCTGTTCATCTCAAACTTACTTACCAATTAAAAATAAGATCGCAATCATGGCGGGTGCCTCTTTTGAGAAGATTTTTGACAAGTAATTTCAACCAATCAGGAAACAATAGCGTGTTTCCTTTTTCATCAAATGATCTCTTTTTGAAATTCATTTGAGTTGAGTAGAGAGTTGTCTTATGAAATATTAAAGTTCAGGAGCGGGTACCATAGAGTATAGAATTGTGACAACGGCAACAGACACAGTTTTTGGAAACGTAAAAGAGGCTCAAATAATGAATACAGGCGAGACAATCCGTTTATTTTTTTAAATTTAAATATGGTTAAGTAGCTATAACGCATTGCGGTTGTTTAAACTGTTAGTAAGAGCAAGTCAACCCATTTTTTCTATGCCGTTCATAAATGATGAGTCATACAAGTTGTCAGGATCAGGATACTGGATATAGATTCGCAGTTGAATTGAACATCGAATATATATATATATATATAAAAACAATGGGGTCAAAGTATTTACCTCAAGCCTTCCTTACATTTTCTTGTTGTTTGCTGATCGGATTTAATCAGATTTCCTTAAGTAATCCAGTTACTTATTTAAGGAGTTTATCGCTACTTGAGCTACATTATCTAGTTGCCTTATAAAAGCTGGACTACTTGACTGAAAGCGATATGTAATCTTTTGTACTTATATAAACCTGTGGTTGCGTGATTGTTTGAGTGTTTTAATCTTCCTATAACTCTGTCCCCAATATTGATGGACACGTATGAATTGCGGCGCCATTTTCGGTTGTCTTTTGGAAATTACCAATAATGAGGACAGAGGACAGAGTAATAAGGTGATTAAAATGCTCAAATAATCACCCGTTTTCGGAATAAACGCATCAGTTTCATAGTATACGTACGGGTATCCTCTTCTTTTATAGAAAAATACTTTACCGAATGCTTCTAGAATTTTCATTACATAGACAAAATTTTCCTCGGAAGTCATATATTTTTCAGAAGTTGTGAAAATATCAACGTATAGATTAGGTTAGGTTCGGTTAGGTTTGTGTTATAACATTCGAAAATATTTTATGGTTTCAGAAATAAAATACTTTCGATAAAATGAAATTTTTATGAAATTCGATGAAACATTTGTCTGTAAAACAAGGGTAAACCATACGTACGAGCCGGACCACCGGAACGCTATCAAATGGGCATAAGTAACAATTTTACGCTTGTAATAAGTGAATTTGATTTTCTCTTGTGTCAGCTAATAGATATATATAATTTCCGTTGTAACTTTCAAGTTTAATACCGTAGTAAGGCCTTGACACGATAAACCCATTCACATTGACTTCCTAAATGTGAACGATTAAAAAGAAGAACACGTATGAAAATTTTAAAAAATTAGAATAATCCAACAATCTTCTGTTTGTGATTTCATTCAAATCAAAAAACGTGATTTATTGTACGAGTAAATAAGTAGGTGAATGTGATAGGATTGACATTTTCAACAAGATAAATAATACTCACTGATTTTGAAGAGTAAGTGTCACGATCACGAGGTTTTGATAGTATTTTTATCACATTTTATCTTGGTTCTTGGTGTAAGTAAGAGTATTTGTGGCATTTCCTATCTTATGTAGGTAGTATTTTACTGCTACAAGTTAAAACCAGTTTAAAACGCTTCATTGATTTGAAGTTCGCACCTTTTGGATTATTACTTGTACGAATGTGCCACGATGTAGTGTCCTGAAATCATATAATATTATATACTAATCATCATTAATTTACATGGAATATCTAAATACTAAAGTTACATTTTACAATATATCTACATAATATTCAGTAGGTACATAATTATTATGTTTCATAATATTTCCCGAAACAACTTGATGCGGTGTTATGTAGGGCGTTACTAACTTGTGCCGGACAGAATTAACATAAAATAATAGAGCCGTGTACGCCCAAACTAAAAGTACCTGCCTGAAATATTAGGTAGGTAATGGAAATTGTAATTGTATTATTTTGAGTCCGCATGAGCAGGCATTTCCCAGGGCGCTACCCATATGAGTTAAAGGTCACTAATTTTCCGATATGAGTACATATATTGGTAAGGAACAAAATATTGGACGAAGGTTTTAGTCACAACTATACAATTAAAAAGCGATATTGGATAAAAATCAGTTGAGCCACGAAAGTTATCGATTCAATAAGGAACCTTAGAACAGAATCTAAGGTACGTTATTCGATGGTTAATTGTCGTCACACAACGGAAATTTTGAAACACGAGATATCATCTTTCCAGATACCGCAGAAAAAATATAAATTGATCATAGATTATTATACTTTACATTTAAACAAAACTAATCTGTCTAATTATGAAGAACATGTTGTTTTACTTCTATGACCGTCATATGTAGGATATAATAGAATATTCTTTATTGTACACCTTAACGGGAAATGAATACAAACACAGATTACATCTAATATTAAATAGAGGTAAACAACCGGCGGTGTTATTTTTTCACTTATGTAATAGATGCCAGACAGAAATCAAACACTGAATAAGTTTAGTACATTCGTTTAAATTAAATATACAAATAGAGTTTATTGGTATTTCATTTCAGCTCTCAGCTCTCAGCATATTGGCGTCGTACCTACTACCCTACTTTGTGTTCAACTAAAAATAAAAACGCCAGAGGGAAAAATAAATAAATCCTGATTAGCCAAAAACAAATCTGCTTGCGTACCAATTACATTTTATATTCATTTAAAGTTAATACGATTTTCACGTTAAATTCTAACATCACTTTTTTGTCAGGGGTTAAAAACAGGGTTTAATCGCGCAAAAAGGTGTTTATTTTTCGAGATCATGGACGTAACAACACGTCCGAAACGTCGAGGTAATTATATCAACACTGTTTTCAACGCGATTAAGTCCAGTTTTGTTATAATAAATAAGGTTTGGCACCAACATCAATGGTGATTAAAATGTAATAAATGTAAGTAAGCGTTTTATTTTAGTTTTAGAGTTTATGAAGGCGGTTAATTTTTTTTGCTTTTCTCTCCTTCAATTTAAGGCGATATTGTCCGGCCCTACGGCGGAATTGAGGGGGTGAGGTGCGCGGCAAGACGCGGAGCGCCGCCCGCGCGCCCCGACCCCGCTCGCCGAGTTCGCTAACGCGAAATTGCGATGGCAATGTAACACTGTAGAGGGGTGTCACAGTCACAATACAGTGATATCAGTCGGCAGTTTTTTAAGTGGCCGGTGCAAAGCGGGTTATAATTTATGTTCAAAGTGAAATGCGAATTCTTGCTATAGAAGTACTAAATATTATTTTTCGTTTTAACTAAATGTTTGTTTTAACTTAATTTATTTTTTATAGTTTTTACTTGCGACTGTGTTCTGTGGAGGAATTACGGAATAAGTATCCCACCAAAAACATAACATGTAAAAAATTGCAAGTCTCGCATCGCAACCTTCTACCGCTAAAAGTTGTGAGATTACAATATAAAACCAAGTTGGTTAATTTATTCAGTCCCTATCAGAGTGACCCCCCGCCTATATGACAACTTTGACATACATTTTCACCGGGTTACATAACTAAAAACATATTACCATGACCGTTGTAGTGTTTGCATTAATATTACCTACACATCTTTATCTTTATAATAAATGTAATGACTTGGCCATCGCACAGCAACATACAGTGCGACACAAAAGAGTAGAAAATAAATGAGGGCGCCACTTCCTTCGCAACTGTCACATTTTTGACGTAAAGTGCTTGAATATGGTAACAATTTTGTATGAAAAATTGTAGTTCCTTTATCATCCGTTTTCTACTCTTTTGTGTCGCACTGTAGTACATAGGAACACGAGTAAATCTCCTTTTAAAGTGATTATTATATTTTTAGCTTTATCTAATAGTTTACAATTTAGATAGTTTGGCCATTTCGTTCGGTGTTGAGCTCTGCTCCTCCCGTTTTTTTCAGCTGCTTTTACTATCTCATCTTCCTCTATTATCTTCTGTCGTCCACTTTTGCCCGTGTGGCCAGGTCCATCTTTTATCTTAGTAAGGACGGCCAAGATGAAACAATGAGTAGGAATTTACGCATATAAATTAAGCGTGACAATTAAAGCGTTAATGATATTTGGTAGATGTTTTCATTATATCTAGAGTATATTACCGTGTGCGATTGCCAAGTCCTTAAATTTTATTATAAAGATAAAAATGTTTAATACATTACATTATTAATGCGGGCACTAAAACGGTTATGGCAATATGTTTTTAGTTATGTAATTCTGTGAAAATGTATGTCAATGTTATAATATAGGCCGGGGGTCACTTAATAAATAAATTAACCGACTTGGTGTTATATTGTATCACAATTTTTTGCGGTAGATGGTTGCGAGACTTGCATGCATGTTATGTTTTTGATGGGATCTCATTTTTTTTAAGTGGTCCTCCTTTTTTTGACAAGCCAAGACGGTAAATACTTCTTATTCTATTATACTCTGCAGTTGCGGAGTCGACGTGAACTAGATGTAAACCGCACAGACTTGTCACTTCCTCTTATGATCCATAATGATCTCTCTCAAAATCCGTCATGATCCATATTGATCACTCTCATGATCCATAACGATCTCATGGTAAATAATGACTTAGCGGAAGCACTGTGCCCCTAGATCCTTCTCATGATCCCTCTTAGCATCCATAATGATCTGTCTCTTGATTCCTCTCATGATCACTCTCATGATCCATAATGACCCATCATCACCACAAGGATTGTCATCACAATCATCGTCATTATTCATCATCAGTCATCACCATGACCATTACCATCTGAATCAACACCGCCATCATCATTCCTAATCACCATCATCGTCATGACCATCATTATCATCAGAATCATCAACAACAACACAATCATCAACAACACCACCACTATCATCATCATCATAAGCATGACCCACAACACCACCATCATCATTATCTGGGGGCACGGTAGTGCCCCCGCCAAGACGAACAAAAAAGAAGGGGGCACTACCTACCTTTTCTCGAACCGTTTCGTCTCATATTCAAACCCTCATAGTTTCGTCCCAGTTAATACTAGAGCGCCCAAATTCTCAGGTTAAGATGCAGTTAGCAAACATATAAAATGTACAAAATTTAATAGATCTAGCTTTTATACTTTAGGTTTTATAGGTACCTAAAATACGCCGATTTTGCCACTCACTCACTGACGTATCAAAACCTCTGGGGTACTTCCCGATGACCTAGAAAGCTGAAATTTGGTATGTAAGCTAGTATTAGTACACAAACAACAAAATAATTCTAAAACTTGGAACTTTTACCCCCCAACCCCTTAAACTAGGGGATGGAAGTTTGTATCAAACTTCCGCAAATTTTGATACTAGAGGTCTGAAAATTGAAACCTATAGGGACTCATTGTTATAAATCAAATACATATTGTAGGACTTTTAAAAAATCACCCCCCACCCTTTAAATAAGGGGATGGAAGTTTGTATGGGTTTCCCATAATAGGGGATAAAAGTGTATATATATATATATGGGGCTTAACTTAAGTATTTCTTAAATACACAATTGTCTACTTCAGTTGACGCTCAAGAAACCCTACAGCCCAAAAAAATTAAAAAAACTAAAGCACCTTACAAAAAGAAATGAGATCCCACCAAAAACATTTCATGTAAAATTGACGGCCAAGACTCACATTCTCATAACGCTTTCGCTGTAAAAAAGTTATCAGATCCCAGGAAAAGCCAAGCCCCTAAGCCCCGACTTTACTAACCCCACCACCTTGGTTTAAAAAGTATGGCATCAACTGGCTTCAAGCCCCTAAACCCGGAGTTTACTAACCCTACACCTTTGTTTCAAAAGTATGGCTTGGCCGTTTCATAGACTACCGTAAATAAGTCTAGCGGACTGTCCGGCCTATATCGTAAGGAATTAAGTTTATAAGTATATATTATCAAAGACATAAACTTAGTTTCTTGATACCATATGGGCCAGACGGTCCGTTGGACTTATTTACGGTACTCTATGAAACGGCCAAGCCATACTTTTGAAACAAAGGTGTAGGGTTAGTAAACTCCGGGTTTAGGGGCTTGAAGCCAGTTGATGCCATACTTTTTAAACCAAGGTGGTGGGGTTAGTAAAGTCGGGGCTTAGGGGCTTGGCTTTTCCTGGGATCTGATAACTTTTTTACAGCGAAAGCGTTATGAGAATGTGAGTCTTGGCCGTCAATTTTACATGAAATGTTTTTGGTGGGATCATCATTACTATCACCAACAGCATCATTATTTGACGAGTCATCATTATTGTTCTACCTATGCCTGTGCACACGACCATTTCAAAATTATCTACGCAGAAAAAACGATTCCAACTCACTGCCCCTGCGGGGTGAGGTAACTCAATTCGGCACGGGGGTGTGCGTGTCCACTGTCCATTCTGTATGTATAAATTCTGTGCCTGAGGTTTTAGTATCTAAACCGAAGGTTATATGAACCGCAAAATCAACTTTGTAATCGAGTATTTTTTATAGGGTTCATAAGGAAATACAAATTTTCCTATGCAGGTCGCATAACTGTACACTAAACAGTAATAGAGTTCAAAATTTCAAGCTTGTGTGTCTGCTGGAAATATCTTAGAATTCGTATGATCGTGTGTAAATGAGTCAGTGAATTAGTGAGTGACAAAATTAAGGAACTTTGACTCGCAATAATTCTTAACTTACTAGTTCAAATTGAATGTAACTTGGAATATGCCTAGGTTATACTATGCCCACCTAGTTACTGAAAATTCAGGCTTCTAGCTTTGTTCACGACGAAATACAGGGGGTTTGAAAATGGTCTGAATGGCTTCGAAAAAAGGAAAAGGATGTTGCGGTGTGCCGGTAAGCGCGTTTTCTCGAGTTGGAGGGGGCAATGGCGTGCCTCTAGATACAATTAATAAAATTATTTGTTTTTTTAGATACTTTTAAATGTGAAATAATCTCAAAGGTGCTATCATACATAAACAGACTGCGCTAAACACATTACCCTCTTTTGCGTCGCGCTGTCGGGTAAAAATATATTACATACCTTACCTAGGAGTCGATTGTTGCTAAAGGCCTTAAGAAAGAACAAGTACTGAGGAGCATTTGTAAAGTACAGTTTTTTTTACTTACCTATATCTAGGTTACATAACATACATAATCATGCCTTTTCCCCAGGCAGGGACTTAAAGTACTGATATATGTTAACTGTGTACTAAATCCATGTTCCAAGTTTGACAAGAGACATAAGTCAGAATACGCAAAAAAACTTAATTCAGATGAAAAATATTTGTGGTAATAAGTTCGTAAGTCAATTTGACACTTAGTGCTTTGAGCAATGAGTTCTTTTGTAGGAAGTAATTATGTTGTTTTAAATTATGAATAAAGCGTTATTAGCATATAATTGAACATGTCAACCGTGCCACTTTTTGACATTTATGTTCGGTTCTCTTAATTTATTATAAATAAAATATTAACTTACTTTTTGGCATTCCTTGCTCGAGCATTGTCTTTTTTATTCGTTTTATAATATGAAAAGCTTTTTGTTTACGTTGTGCTGCTTTATTTCTCTTTTTTTTGTAACAATAATTCGTAAATGCGATCACGTGGTCGCGCGGAACAAATTGACACAGGTCCATCCCCTTCAAGCGCCGAAGCGCGACTGAAATGGCACCGCGAGCTATCGCCCTCATAGTTTTAGTAGATATTTCGTTCTAGTGATTAAATAAATAATTTTATTCAGAAAATCCCATCCACTTCAACTAGATAATGTTAGTATCTATACATTTACGCAAAAAACGGGTAAAAAAGGTTCGTATTTTAGCTATTCTATAGAAAAGATATTACGAATAGAGGTAACTTTGGGATCGTTTTCTATCGACCGAAATTTTTCCAATCATGTTGCTGAACACGATTTCATATTCAGAAGATCCTTAAGTATGATATATATGTTTTTCATAATCTTCAAACACTGATTAAACGTCTACGACGAGTCTGAAAATGAGTGAGTTCGGCGTCTACTGGGAAAAGCCCGCCTTAAGAGCTCCGCTTTTGTCGGTGTAGCAATTGCCGGCCTTTTCTTTATTCGGCTTTTTCTCTTTTTTGCTTTAAAATTATTGGAATAAAATAGATAGAGTCTAGCATGGAGAGATTGGAGAGGCTTTCTTTGCATAGCTCTCGTTTGATAAAACATCGGGCAGGAGAATCTGCTAAAGACAAGAATGAGCGCCTATGGCGCATACTTAAAATAGGTCGAAGACTCGTTAAACACCGTCAAGAAAATTGACTCAAGAACAGACTGACTAAATCCGAAAATATGTAGGTACATAGAAAGTTATACAAAAAAAGAACTGACCGGGCCAAAATAATAAAAGGCTAGACATAAATAATTGATCTCAACAAGTATAAATAAATATGAATAGTTGTTGATATCAATAACTAATAATGTACCTATTCATCAAAATAGTAGGTTCGTACTTCGAATATTTAAGGAATTATATATATATTAACTCATAACCTTTACGGAGTTGTACCTTATGTACCTTATATTCACCAGATCAGCATCATGGGATGATGATGGAACTTAAGAAAATATATGAAAAAGTTTTTTTGTGCCTGTAACATTTAAACGATTGCCCTGGGATCCTACCACAGATCCCGACCTAGTGTCAATGGGATCATCTCAGTACGTACCCTTTCAAATAAAAAAACATATTTTGAGAATCGACCCAGAATTGGGGGAGAAACCGGTGGGCATACTTAAAAAAAAAATACGTATACAGTCGAACAATATAGAACTACTTTCTTTTTTTGAAGTCGGTATAAAAAAGGAGATAAGCATTCAAAGCAAATATTATAGAGTACACCTGTTATGATAATGTAGAAGATTGAGGAAAAACGAGCCAGAGGACCAAGAAGTACTGATGAAAAACTTGGCGCACATAATAAATAAATAAATAAATATTGGACAACCTCACAAAAATCAATCTAGCTAGTCCCGAATTAAGCTCAAGAAGGCTTGTGTTATGGGTACTAGACGACGATATTATACGTACTTATATAGATAAACTAGCTTGTGCCCGCGGCTTCGCTCGCGTTAAGAAGTATTATTATTAATTATGTATAGTTTTTGTGGCTTTACTTTTGTTTAGCGTGTGTAAAAAAATAGGGCCTACAAAACTTCTTTGTACACAATATTCTTGACTAATCTGTCATTAGGCGCTAAAACTATCAAGCTACTGGGTGAACTTACTCGAGAGCAAGCAACATAAAACTGTCCATGGGAGAAGCAATGTTCTCTCAAGTCAATACCCGCAAATTTGAGAGTTTGCCCCTGAGACTTGTTATTCGAGATTGGTTTAATGATTCTAAGCCATGTTATAAGTTACGTCATGTTCTATTGTAAGATATTGAGGTTCTCTTCGTTGATGAATAAAAAATGTATTAGTCTGAGCCAGATAAACGTAATTCAGAATTCTGAAATGACTTATTATTGAAAAGCTTGAATGTATTTATTACGGATGCAGGAAGTTTCCCGATCATTACTCATCCCGTCCCAACGCGCCGCCCGCCTATAGGTACCGATTGACGACGATCGAGATGCCACCAAATACTACTTTTTTAATCTATTAGGATAACACGGGTCTCTATCCATACCTCAAAAGCAAAAAAAGAACCCCCTTATAGGATCACGTGTAGCTGTCTTTCAGTCCGTCTGTTACAATCGATTTGCTGCAAAACTACTGGACCTATTAAATTGCAATTTGGCGCAAATGCTTTCAAGAATTTTCATGACCACAAATAAAATTTCAAAATCGGTGGCATTTTCGTAATTAACGTCCCAACAAACCATAAAAATTACACCCGTACTCATATTTAGTAATTTCAACCCCATCGCACCCCAAAAGGCGACCCGACCCGATAAACCATTAAAGCATTACCAATGGATTTTCAGACTTTGTCACCACATTTCTCCCTTTTAGGGGTTGAATTAAAAAAACCTGAAACACGTGTTAACTCATTTATTGTTAGAAATACTCCTGTGAAGTTTCGAATAAAATAGTCTAACTAATCTTCTTTCGCCATACAAACTCTGGACCCCCATTTCACCCCTTTAGGGGGTAAATTTGAAAAATCCTTTCTTAGTGCACCCCTACACCTTATAAGGAACGTACGTGCCAAATTTGAACTCTCTAGAACCAGCGGTTTAGTTTTTAGACATTTCAACCCCATTTCACTCCAACAGGGGAGATGGTAACTCACGTCCGCCACGTTGGATTTTAAAATCGTTGCGGTTTTTGTAATCAGCGACCCGATAAACCATAAAAACAATACCCATGCTGATTTTCAGACTTTGTCACCACATTTCTCCCTTTTAGGGGTTGAATTTTCAAAAAACCTGAAACACGTGTTTACTCATTTATTGTTAGGAATACTTCTGTGAAGTTTCGAATAAAATAGTCTAACTAATCTTGTTTCCCCATACAAACTTTGGACCCCCATTTCACCCCTTTAGGGGGTGAATTTTGAAAAATCCTTTCTTAGCGGATGCCTACGTCATAACATCTACCTGCATGCCAAATTTCAGCCCGATCCGTCCAGTGGTTTGGGCTGTGCGTTGATAGATCACTATGTCAGTCAGTCAGTCAGTCAGTCACCTTTGAGTTTTATATATATAGATAAATAGCTTGTGCCCGCGGCTTCGCTCGCGTTAAGAAGTATTATTATTAATTATGTATAGTTTTTGTGGCTTTACTTTTGTTTAGCGTGTGTAAAAAAATAGGGCCTACAAAACTTCTTTGTACACAATATTCTTGACTAATCTGTCATTAGGCGCTAAAACTATCAAGCTACTGGGTGAACTTACTCGAGAGCAAGCAACATAAAACTGTCCATGGGAGAAGCAATGTTCTCTCAAGTCAATACCCGCAAATTTGAGAGTTTGCCCCTGAGACTTGTTATTCGAGATTGGTTTAATGATTCTAAGCCATGTTATAAGTTACGTCATGTTCTATTGTAAGATATTGAGGTTCTCTTCGTTGATGAATAAAAAATGTATTATTCTGAGCCAGATAAACGTAATTCTGAATTCTGAAATGACTTATTATTGAAAAGCTTGAATGTATTTATTACGGATGCAGGAAGTTTCCCGATCATTACTCATCCCGTCCCAACGCGCCGCCCGCCTATAGGTACCGATTGACGACGATCGAGATGCCACCAAATACTACTTTTTTAATCTATTAGGATAACACGGGTCTCTATCCATACCTCAAAAGCAAAAAAAGAACCCCCTTATAGGATCACGTGTAGCTGTCTTTCAGTCCGTCTGTTACAATCGATTTGCTGCAAAACTAGTGGACCTATTAAATTGCAATTTGGCGCAAATGCTTTCAAGAATTTTCATGACCACAAATAAAATTTAAAAATCGGTGGCATTTTCGTAATTAATGTCCCAACAAACCATAATAATTACACCCGTACTCATATTTAGTCATTTCAACCCCATCGCACCCCAAAAGGCGACCCGACCCGATAAACCATTACCAATGGATTTTCAGACTTTGTCACCACATTTCTCCCTTTTAGGGGTTGAATTAAAAAAACCTGAAACACGTGTTAACTCATTTATTGTTAGAAATACTCCTGTGAAGTTTCGAATAAAATAGTCTAACTAATCTTCTTTCGCCATACAAACTTTGGACCCCCATTTCACCCCTTTAGGGGGTAAATTTTGAAAAATCCTTTCTTAGTGCACCCCTACACCTTATAAGGAACCTACGTGCCAAATTTGAACTCTCTAGAACCAGCGGTTTAGTATTTAGACATTTCAACCCCATTTCACTCCAACAGGGGAGATGGTAACTCACGTCCGCCACGTTGGATTTTAAAATCGTTGCGGTTTTTGTAATCAGCGACCCGATAAACCATAAAAACAATACCCATGCTGATTTTCAGACTTTGTCACCACATTTCTCCCTTTTAGGGGTTGAATTTTCAAAAAACCTGAAACACGTGTTTACTCATTTATTGTTAGGAATACTCCTGTGAAGTTTCGAATAAAATAGTCTAACTAATCTTGTTTCCCCATACAAACTTTGGACCCCCATTTCACCCCTTTAGGGGGTGAATTTTGAAAAATCCTTTCTTAGCGGATGCCTACGTCATAACATCTACCTGCATGCCAAATTTCAGCCCGATCCGTCCAGTGGTTTGGGCTGTGCGTTGATAGATCACTATGTCAGTCAGTCAGTCAGTCAGTCACCTTTGAGTTTCATATATATAGATAAAAGATAAATATATACTTAAATACATAGAACAACCATGACCCAAGCACAAATATTAGAGTTAATCACACGAATATTTGCCCTGGCCGGGATTCGAACCCGGGACCGCCGGCTCAGTAGGCAGGTGTCTACAAACCGAGCCAAACGCGTCGTCAAAGAAAAGGTTACGGTTAATATTTTATTTTTACCTTATCAGGTATAAATACATTCCGCAATTTAGAACTGGATGGCGGATGCTGCACTACTGAATGACTATGATAAAAAGAAAATGCTTAAGTAGGGAAGTCATTAAGATTCGTATCTGTATAAAAATGATTTCATATTAATGTGGAGCGTGGTAGTACTAAGTAATATATTCATCAACCAGGCATGGCAAGTTATTTTTACAATTTCGTAATACACCAAGACATCTGACAGGCTTGGAATATTTCGTCATTAATTATTTACTAAATATCTTATAAATTATTGACACAACGTTACAAAACCGGAGTTGGAAAATTCACTCGACATGTTGAAACTAAGTATAAGGTTTGAGTGAAACCCTTTATTACGCAAGCCTAGACATGTGTTTAATTAATAGCGTTTATTAAAACGAGTATAACGTAACTAATACTTAAACATACCACCTTTATTTTTCAGCCATAATTTTAAGTTCCATAAATCGATCCAGTGGCCTATTAGAGGTATACTATGACGTCTTGCTACTGTCAGATATACTTACTAAGTAATAGGTGCAAGTCTTGAAACAACTGCACGTAGGTTGGAAATGAGTTGTGACGAGTATGAAATGATATAAAAATTGCGCCCCGGCGTGTTGAACGGTTGATTCCGGCGGTGCGCGGCTAGGGTTGCCGCAGCCAGGTCCAAAAACACTTTAGTTAGACATTTTACCTTAAAAGCCGGTAAGAACATACCTTTGTTAATAGTTATTTTAAATTCACAAACCGACCGGCGATTGGCTCCAGTATCACCTGATGGAAAGTAACTACGGGGTCGATCATGTAGCTCGCCAGTTCATTAATAGCCTATTCACTCTTAACTTGAAGATATATTATAATTTTCTGGAAATACACACGATGAAGGCGAGTTCCATTCCTTAGCTTATCGTACTTTTTTGATGCCGGCCGGACATATGTTCTAGAAGGCAGTTGCGGCTTTGGTTGCGCTCGACTTTCGACATGCTAACAACCGGGCTAAAGTCAAATACCAGACAGTAGGACGGTTAAGAAAATATTTGCCCGGACACGTCCGTGAAAAGCCAAACAACAGCGACTAAAGCTGGACATCTGGCAACCCTACGCGTGGCCTCACACGATCACTTAAATCACTACCTATTGGACTCCTCCTTGGCAACCACGCGTATTATTTCCTTGCTTAACATCGTACCAGTATACTACATAGAAAACATTCTAAAGGCATTTTTTATGTTTTTAGGGTTCCGTACCCAAAGGGTAAAAACGGGACCCTATTACTGAGACTTCACTGTCCGTCCGTCCGTCCGTCCGTCCGTCTGTCACCAGGCTGTATCTCAAGAACGGTGATAGCTAGACAGTTGAAATTTTCACAGATGATGTATTTCTATTGCCGCTATAACAACAAATACTAAAAATAAAATAAAATAAATATTAAAGGGGGGCTCCCATACAACAAATTTGTTATAGATTATATATATATATATATATATATATAGGTACGGAACCCTTCATGCGCGAGTCGGACTCGCACTTGCCCAATTTTTATATGAACTTCAACCTTTTGTTAGATTTCATTAAAATATGAGATATTTATTGAATAACTATAGGAGATAATCGCAGCATTATCCGCGTATTTTTTAGGGTTTCATACTTCAAAAGGAAAAAATCGGAACCATTATAGAATCACTTTGTTTTGTTGTCCGTCTGTGTGTCAAGACGCTTTATTCAGCTAAGTAGGTATATTAGTTCCGCTTGTATGTATATGACAATTATCTGTAAGCAAGCCTCCTCCCATGAGAGGCTACGAATATGAACGGACGTGTTGATTATTTATTTGTTTATTATGTACTTATGCTTATACATGTAGTATTTGTAGTGCACCTGCCTACTGAGCCGAGGGTCTTGGGTTTCAATCCCGGCAAGGACAAATATTTGTGTGATGAATACATGGGTTCATGGGTCATATGGGTATATACAGCGTGTATATTTGATATAACCGCAAATTGAAGCCAGACGGAGGTTTTAGATCTATAATCTGATATTTATAAAAAAATATTAATTTAGCGTTAACTGCCATAGCGTAACTAATTTTCGAAAAAATTCTAAGCAGCAATGTATTGCGTAGTTATTACTAAGTGACAGTAGTGACATCACTTTGTTAAGTGTCAACAAACAACAACAAACAAATACATTGCGTGCTGAATTATTTTATATGGAAATACGTGGGAAATACGAAAGTTCGACGATCAATATATTAATAAGTGCCTATACTAAGACCCCGTAAAGTTTGCGGTTATATCAAATATACACGCTGTATATTTATATAATTATTGTATATCGTCGTCTAGTACCCATAGTACAAACATTGCTCAGTTTGGGACTAGGTGGATTTGTGTAAGATTGTCCTTTAATATTGATTGATTGATTGATTTATTTATTTATATACATTGTCATCGAAATTACTGCCACGCCCTCTGCTAGACAGGCCTGCGACAAAGTACCTATTACACCTTGACTGACTTAAAAGCGAGACCTTTATCCGATCATCACACCAGCCAAAACACCAGAGGTTTAGCGATATTTCGTTACCTATTAGTTAATGTAATCACTTAAATTAAAAAATTAAATTAAAATTATTTATTACTGTACTTGTTCATTGGCATGACAACAACAAGGTTAGAAAATGCATATTCATCATAATCATCACACGAGGTTAATGTATTTAAAGATTTAATGACAATTTTTGACGTAAAATATCCGATCCGGATCCGATTTGATCAGATTCTATCCGCGCTTGTTCGATGCTCTATTCAAGTAATTGAAACTGATATATAGGTAAATAAGGTCATCATAGCTAATATTTGATCATTATGCAATGGACGACATGCACGTGCCTGGACAGCGAACATTGCTAAATTGTGATTTGTTTACGTGGCGCAGAACATAATTTACATAATAACCACCGGTCAGTTGACTTCCGTTTCCACATTTGCGCACAGTTAAATGAATTCTTTCATCGTCGTTGGGATGTTCCATATTTTTTTACTGAATATCAATGATTGATATCATTAGATTCTGTTTTTTTTTCTGTACAGTATGATAAATCTGTAATATACTTAACTAGCGACCCGCCCCGGCTTCGCACGGGTAGTTACAATGCTGATAAATTATGCATGTATTATGCATATAAAACCTTCCTCCTGAATCACTCTATCTATACCGCTCTCTCTCTCTACTCTATTTAAAAAACCGCATTGTCAAAATCCGTTGCGTAGTTTTAAAGATCTAAGCATACATATATAGGGACAGACAGACAGCAGGAAGCGACTTTGTTTTATACTATGTAGTGATAATAATATGCTTTTTTGGCAAAGCATTAACTGTATCACACCTTGTTAGCCCACATCTCATGAGCTGGATTTTGTGAGGAAGTGCAAAGGGCTCCCGATATCCGTGGCACACGCCGACCCGTGTACCCGTGTAATTAACCCCGGCGGGACTAAGGGGTTAAATTACACGAACCCGCCAAGACCCGTTACTGGATTTTGGGCCCGTGTCCGAGTGTCTTGGCTCTGTTCGGTCATTATATTACAAGTCGGACCCGCGGGTAATAAAGATCCGTAGACCCGTAGGGTACGCGGATCTTAAATACACGTGCCGAACGGGCCAGAAAACCGGATCCGTGTATTATTATCACAACGGGAGGGTAATTTACCGTAACTGTGATCAAACTACACTCACGATTGCCATTCAGTTATATAAAAAAAAACTAGTGACCCGCCCCGGCTTCGCACGGGTGCAATGCTGATAAATTATGAGTGTAAGTAAGTAAGTATGTAAACAATTTATTGTACACAAAAACAGTTAAAAATACATCTATTACGAATAACATATACCTAGGTGCAAAGGCGAATTTATCCCTATAAGGGATCTCTTCCAGTTAACCTTTGAGCAATTAATGCAATATACATAATACATATAAACTTTTCCCTTGAATCACTTTATCTATAAAAAAAAAACAAGCATATGTATATATGGACAGACGTACAGAAGCGACTTTTTTTTTACTACATAGGTATGTAGTGATAACCAGTTTATTTATCAATACCACTACTAGTTACTATTAGTTCTCCTTCCAATTAAAGTACCTATGGAATATGCAAGTAGTAATATTTACTAATTTACTTATTTTTTGCTGATTCACATTGCGTAGATCTTAAATGTTAACACTTGTTTATCCTTGTTTGTCCCCTCTTTATGTAATATTTGAATGTGTTAAACGTAAAAAAAAAAACCATATTATCCCATTAACGATGTCATTTAAATTAAATGAGTCGAGTGTTCCGCGCTTTTTATGGCGAGTGAGTAGGTACCTACTTCTGGTTTTTTCTATCCAATAGCCAGTAGGTATTGAAGGCCGCGTGACCTTACTCTTTTGTCTGTTGTAGAGAGGCTGGCTTCCCATCCCGCTTTTGAATTTCATGTGATTATCATTACATTAGAGATTTGATAACATACACACAGTCCGTGATCACTCAGAATGAGATTCGGGTGTAAGAAAGAGATTTCATTAAGTACGATGACACACGAATGTGATATTGCATTGCATATTGGTGCTTTTTCTTAATAACTGACAAAAGTTCTTAAATTTACTTTGAAGTTAACTTAATCCGTAAAATAAACTTTATTAGTATTACTTATTTGACTTTTTGCCATAAGTAGTAAATGGGGGTGTGACATTCTCTATTTAAATGTTCGCTGAACAAATAAATAAATAAACTGATTCTATTTTGTTAAGATTTTGACAAAAAGTCAAAATGTTATCAACTAAACATGAAAAGCAGTACCATTAATTTAAATAAAAAAAATAAAAGGATTAATATCGCGTATATTAATTATTTTGAGCCTCCCTGACGTTTCGGCAGCTTTACAGATACCGTTGTCAAAGGTTGACTGAGAAAAACAAAATTTTTCTCTGTCAACGTTAGATTTGTGCAAACTACCCACTTTATAAATATGAATTTAAAATAAAGGTGTACATACATCCCAGGTGGGCCTAATGTGTAAAGACAGTTACACATGTGTCAGAAGGGCATTCATTATCTCATCAAAAAAATATCTACCTGCGGTTCACTATAAGGCTTACTGAGGAGAAAGAACCGCGAAAAGAAAACTCCCAGATTGCCTTATTACTATGATATACTTTTTTAAACAAATACTCTACATATAGGTACAGCTTTTAATACCAATTTGTTTTACACCGTTCGAGGCCCAGGGTTTCCAGTCTTGTGTCTTGCTTGATCCTTGATAAGATGTACAAAAGGATCTCAAGCCAGTGATAATGACAAACCATCTTCTCTATTGAAATGAAGATATTTTTTGATTTCAATAGCCTCGCGCAACATTCTGGGATAATATCGTTTCTCTCTGGCAAGGATCGAATGCAATTTTGACAGAGAAAAATTGTGTTTTTCTCAGTCAACCTTTGACAACGGTATCTGTAAAGCTATCGAAACGTCAGGGAGGCTCATCACAATAATTAATACGCGCGATATAATCCATTTAAAATGTTTTATTTAAATGTGCGACGGTTGCGGAAAACGAAGAAAATATTTTGTAGTACCATTAAGTTAGAGTGTATTGTATATTGATGGTCAAGGCCGTCTTAGTGTATACCAGGGCCTCTGGGCAGTCAATCATTGGGGGCCCTTGGGCAATCAATACTCACATTTTTTTTACTGCTAACGGCGTATAAAAAAAACCCCTGCCATGGATTTCCTCGTGGCCTCCGTGAGACTGGGCGCGGGCCCCCTGTGCTCTCATGGTAAAGACCGTACTGTTGATAGTTATTATTTACTTAACTTTTTACGGTAAGTTTAAAAAGTTTTGTTAGAAATTATGAAAACGGGACAGCAGTATAAGTACATATAACTTTGCGTGTCGCCGTTGTACGATATTTGTCTCCAAAACCCAAATCTCATTCCCAGTGATTATGTTACGGACTGTACAACTGTGTTCGAATTCGAATCCGCACACTTAACGTAGACCGAACTGTTAAATGCCTTTACACTCTTGCTTCTAAATTACTTTGTTTATTGTGTCGTCAAGTAAGTAGATGCTACATTTCATTACATAACCGATAGATACCTACAGAATGCTCGTTTTATCTTACTTACTTAGTTGGAAAATAATTACTTCCTTGGAGTTTGTTTCCTAACAATCGTTTTTTTATGATACCTAGTCGATGTTTTCTTCCTCATCCTGCGCGTTTAGGTCTTAGGTGCATACGATAGATCTTATAATAGTTAGGTGCAGGCTACTAACAAGAGGTATTAGAGTGTGCAATATCTGAGCGATATTTCTCAGTTAACTGAAATGGTAAAGAATTACCGTTTTTCCCAACAACCAATATCCTTTGTTAGGTATGCTAAATGAGTTAATGAGGTGCATGGTATCTAATATTATTTAAAAGCATTTAGAAGTATTTAATGCGGTAATAATTCCTGCATTCATTTGATAGAAGTTTATTTATTTTCATTTTTGTATCTGGGGACACGATAGTGTCCCAGCTAAGATGAACAATACCATTAAACATTTTCGATTATATTAGAACTCCTGTCGGGCAATAAAATTTGCTTAAAATATTATTGGTTGTCACAATTGCATGTCGTAATCAATACGGCGCTTTTGACTCCTCTCCTAGGCCTAGGTTAGGGTGGAGTGTTTGCCCCTTTTTATGAATGTTTTTGTGAAATAACAACGCAGAACGATATCCTGTAGGTATATATATATGATAACGTGAATGTTTGTATGTACTTTTCACTGAAACTCAAAAAGTACGCAACAGGTTTCCATCGGAATACAATTTATGAGGATATTCATTCATGTTGTATGGGCACTTCAAGGGAGTAACTTTCTAACTTGATATTAAATAGGTACCTGGTACCTGTCCAATTGTCCATTCTAGGATGAAGCCACACATTCATGATCGCGTCAGTATGGCGGGACCAAAATTACAGTCTGGCTCCATCCATAGAGTTTGCAGTTTTATTCAATATTGTTTTCAATAAACTACGAAATATAATTTTTGCATCGCACGGGCATCGTATGTAATAAATAGTTTTTTCGACTTGGCCCGGTCTGTCGTGCTCTTAGACTATGCCTATTTTAATTACCAGTTATGGATGCCGTGCTCCGAGATATCTGTTTAGGTAGTATACACTAACTAGGAGCACGGCAAACCACGGTCAAGTCTAAATAATATCGGCCAAGTGTGAGTTGGACTCGCGCACGAAGGGTTCCGTACCATTATCTGTAAGTTTGTTGTATGGGAGCCCCTCTTGAATTTTTTTATTTTTTTTTTAGTATTTTGTTGTTATAATATAGCGGCAATAGAAATACATCATCTGTGAAAATTTCAACTGTCTAGCTATCACCGTTCTTGAGATACAGCCTGGTGACAGACGGACGGACGGATGGACGGACGGACAACGAAATCTCAGTAATAGGGTCCCGTTTTTACCCTTTGGGTACGGAAACCTAAAATCTATCACAATGGTTAGGTTGCCGTGCCGTTGCGATGTCCGTTAGAAGGCGGGTAAAAACATTCTATTCTATTCTATTTTTTTAAAAATGGCAACCGGTCACAGTTAAGCGACCATTACTGCCAATGTCTCGTTGCCAATCGCACTCGGCGACTAGATAGAGGATTGATACCACGTTGTACGGTGAGTTGATAAAATCGTGCTTTTTGTAAAGTGATAGCGATTTACAAAAAACCACGCGGACTATCGGACCTTGACCCAGGAAGGGCTATGTACGCTTCAAGTTGAATTCTTCATTAGCTATTCACACATTCGTTTGATCACTGCACAATACGCTATCAATACTACACATTGAACGACAAAAATGAATAAATAACGAACAACAAAACCTAAACGCATGCGGCCATCTTAAGTCACGGACCGGAAAATATTCTTCTTTATTTTCAAGTGTAGCTGTTTTTTTTTGTAGGAAAGGGAGGGGGGTTACTCCTTCATATATATTTTTTTTTAATTTCATTTATTCCCTATTAATTGGGGTGGGGTAGTTCCCATTTTCAAGATAATTATATGTTTATATTTAACAATGGTATTTCCAGTGGGCTTGCGTTTAGCACCTGGTTAGCTCGCGATAAATAGATGTCAAGCATCCGTCACGTTTTGACAAGTAAGAGTGTGAAAGTGACATTGTTTTATAATTTATCACGTGATAAACCATCACAGGCCGCAGGTATAGGTAGATATATCGCCTCTCATGGAATGTGCTTGTCGCGTTTTGTATTGTGACCATTCCGTTGTTGTATTAATTGCAGTTATGGCTGACATTTGGCGCTTCGCTGGCATTTTTAATCATCGGCCTGGTGAGGGGTTACTCCGCATCCGCCCTGCCGTCCATCGAGAGCATTGACCCCAATCTCATACAAAACAGCGAACAGAAATCTTGGATAGGTAAGGAAGAAGATAGAAGTTAACTATTGTAAATGTACCTAACAAAAAATATATTTTCCATAGTATTAAAAATATAACACTTAAATTATCTTCAAAATTTGCTTCTATGCTATTAGACTTCGTCGTTTTTCATCGCTGTCTTTTAGTCTCTTGCGGGTAAGAGCCCATATTTGGTTGTTACTCACCAGAAGTGTGTTTTAACTTTACGCAAAAGAAACCTCTCGTTCACTAATAATAAAATGACATAAATAATTGTAAAACCATAATAATCCCTTATTATGGTTATTATAAAATATATGCCTTTCTGATATCTTGGCTTGGAGAGATCTACAAAGTGGCCTAATATATCTACATCTTCTACCCAGTCGCCTTAAGCTTGCGCCTCATTTACATGCGAGAACAAGACGCTATAGACGCCGTCGTATCATAAAATCTTAACTATTATGCATTCCCCTGCCCCACTTGAATGCCATAGCAGCCCCGCCAGCTGCGTATCATGCAAAAAATTGCCAAGCATCGCCAAGTGAGTTAGTTTCTATGCATTCCGATATGATTTGTTTGGATGTGGTAATGTGGTTGCTCACGGCGTCTTGGTAAGCCATAACTATATCTAAAATTCCCTAATGTTGGTGTCCAGGCGCCATCCCCCCGCTGGGCGCATTCGCGGGCAGCATGCTGTCGGGCGCCATCATGGAGCGCGCGGGGCGCAAGCGCACGCTGCAGATGGCTGCACCGCTGTGGGCCGCCGGCTGGTTGCTGCTCGGCTTCGCACCCTCCTTCGCCCTTATCCTGCTGGGCCGGTTCATCTGCGGCCTCTGCGTCGGCTTCTGCCTAGCGCCTTCGCAAGTTTACGTGAGTTTACTACGGATATTTATGATGCCATATACGTATATGCAGCGGGACCCCATGTAATTATGGTTTAGGTCCTAAATAATCGAGTTGGTATATATTTCTACTTGTTGGTATATATGTACTTTAAAATTTCTACCTTCGCAAATGAATGACAAAAAAATATTCTGTGCCTCCCTTTGTTAATTGTAATTCTACAGACTAAATGAATTATTCATGGAGCCTCTTATTTCTACCTTCCAAATAACTTTTCACTACACCCTAGATATAAATAGTATTTTAGAAATACGCGTTCGAAGATTTTGTCCTTCTAGCAGGGCCCTTTGGTATTTAGTGACTTACCTACATGACCCCAGGTAATTTAAAAAAACAGCCGGTTATTTCTACTTACTGAATCAATTATTACCAACTTGCTAGTGACAGGTTTAGTGATAATATAATACAATAATATTTTTTTTATTTTTTTTTCTTGAATACCTACCTGTCACTTTTTATGGGTTGTCATGTTGGGGTTTTTTAAATGTTTAATAGTTAATTAAATTAATGTACCGTACGTACGGCTACTATCTACGCATCCGAACCATCGCATGCATTCATAGATATTTGTTTGTCATATTGAGCAAGTACATCACTGTACGCGCTGCTAGCGGAAAGTACTTAAAGATGTTGTTCGAATATATTGAGCTCAATATGACTATATTCGAACATCCTATGAAATTAAACTTCTTTAAGTACTTTCCGGTGTCACGGTTACCATTTAAATCGGTATATTAGCTTCCAACCACGTTTGTATGCAAATAAGAAGGTGTAAATTTCTCTGTCATTGTCATTGTCATTTAAAGGAATACTTAATTGTTTTGTTAGGTAAGCGAATGCTGCGACCCGGAGATCCGCGGGCGTCTGGGCTCGCTGCCCACTCTATCCATGTCGCTGGGCATCGTCATCTCGTACGTCGCGGGCAGCTGGCTCTACTGGAGGCACCTCGCCTTCCTCTCAGCTACATTCTGCGGTAACTATTTTAAATTCTAATTTTTACGAAACAATGTTCTTGAGCCGGCGGTTACCTGTTTATGTGCTGAACACGAATAGTTGTTGTTGGGTCATGGATGTTTTCTATGTACATATTTATATATAAACTAGGGGGTGCCCGCAACTTCGTTCGCGTTTTTTTTTCTTTACCGTAGATGGATAAAAAATCTTATAACCATCTTTGCATGTAAGGCTGTCCCTGTACCATTGGTTAAAACTTGTCCAGCCATTTCAGCGTGGTGCGAGTACAAAGGAAATTATGAAAACAGATGGCGCCAGGTTGGCACGGTGCCGTGCGCGCATATAGAACAAATGCTGATCCTTCATCACGCTATAATTTTAATAATAGTACTTATAGATGTAGAATTTTATTTAGAAAAGCAAATCTAGAATTTTATAATAGTATAGATGTAAAACTCACAGCACAAACCTGCTAGAGCTTAACTTGAGACTAGGTTTTATTATGTGAGGTTGTCCATAAAATATGACATATCCATACTTTATTATCTAAAGCACAAATCAAAAGAGTCACACCGAGTCCTGTCGTCGCAAACGAGCGTCTAACCACGCAGTCCACCGCGATTACGCATTGAGCAACAAGTTCGAGACTCCATGAAAAGTTGTTGATTTGATTTATCAGGAAACTAACCTATTGCCGAGGGGGAGATTGGGTCACAGTTAATCAGAGGGTACAGTAGATCGTTCAATATAAAGGTAAAATTCAGAACATGTTGCTGTTTCAATACATAAATAAAATAAACAAACGAGTGATTTCTCTAAGTAACTAGGTATAACACGTTTCTCCTGTTTGTGTCATTGAATTTTTGAGTAACATAAAATGTACCTAACCTTAATTTGAAAATAATTAGTTTGAGTTTTTTGTGTAAGTAACTACGAGTGGTTTTAACTAAGAATCATAAGCTTATTTTTAGTAAGGCTTGGAAACTTATTATTTTGTAGAATGATGGTTATGATCCTATTTTAATTTTGAGTCTTTGATTGACCCATTGCTCGTCACTGTTGGCATAGTTGAATAGTTAGCGCATGCGATCTTAATTAAAATAGCAATAGAGAGGACATTAATATGAATAATATCTTATTACTTTATTACCTACGTTATTTTTTATCTTATTACATTATCTACAGAATAAGATTAATTCGGCCGCTAATGTTTCGCACTGGGACCGAATTCCAAAAATTGTTTTTAGCAGTACCAGTGGCCGCCCAGGGCGCCGAGAGGATATACATAAAGGGGCGCCTGGGAGCCTGTGCGCCCCTTTATATACTCTCGCTAATTGAGCGAGGCAAATAAATAAATTATTCCCAAAATTTTCCAAAAAATCTCTTTATGTTTAGGAGGTGCCGTAAAAATCTCCCCCAGGGCACTGGTAGTGCTAAAACCGGCACGGTTTTTTAAATGTACAAGAACGTGGCTTACGGTGTGTTACAGGTGCTCTGTTCGTGGTGCTGCTGCCGCTGCCCGAGTCCCCCGTGTGGCTGGAGGCGCGGGGGCTGGACGCCACTGCTTCCATCAAGTGGCTGCAACTTTCCTCCCGCGCCACTGCTGTGGTGAAGGACGAAACGCCTGAGTAAGCGTAGTTACAGGTGCTCTGTTCCTGGTGCTGCCGCCTCTGCCCGAGTCCCCCGTGTGGCTGGAGAGGTGGGGGCTGGACGAGTCTGCTTCTATCAAGTGGCTGCAACTTTTCCTCGCGCCACTGCTGTGGTGAAGGACGAAACGCCTGAGTAAGCGTAGTTACAGGTGCTCTGTTCTTGGTGCTGGCACCACTGCCCGAGTCCCCCGTGTGGCTGGAGAGGTGGGGGCTGGACGCCACTGCTTCCATCAAGTGGCTGCAACTTTCCTCCCGCGCCACTGCTGTGGTGAAGGACGAAACGCCTGACTACGCGTAGTTACAGGTGCTCTGCTGTTCGTGGTGCTGCTGCCGCTGCCCGAGTCCCCCGTGTGGCTGGAGGCGCGGGGGCTGGACGCCACTGCTGCTTCATTCAAGTGGCTGCAGCTTTCCTCCCGCGCCACTGCTGTGGTGAAGGACGAAACGCCTGAGTAAGCGTAGTTACAGGTGCTCTGTTCCTGGTGCTGCCTTCGCTGCCCGAGTCCCCCGTGTGGTTGGAGAGGTGGGGGCTGGACGCCACTGCTTCCATCAAGTGGCTGCAACTATTCTCCTTCGCCAATGCTGTGGTGAAGGACGAAACGCCTGAGTAAGCGTAGTTACAGGTGCTCTGTTCCTGGTGCTGCCACCGCTGCCCGAGTCCCCCGTGTGGTTGGAGAGGTGGGGGCTGGACGCCACTGCTTCCATCAAGTGGCTGCAACTTTCCTCCCACGCCACTGCTGTGGTGAAGGACGAAACGCCTGAGTAAGCGTAGTTACAGGTGCTCTGTTCCTGGTGCTGGCGCCTCTGCCCAAGTCCCCCGTGTGGCTGGAGGCGCGGGGGCTGGATGCCACTGCTTCCATCAAGTGGCTGCAGCTTTCCTCCCGCGCCACTGCTGTGGTGAAGGACGAAACGCCTGAGTAAGCGTAGTTACAGGTGCTCTGTTCCTGGTGCTGCCACCGCTGCCCGAGTCCCCCGTGTGGTTGGAGAGGTGGGGGCTGGACGCCACTGCTTCCATCAAGTGGCTGCAACTTTCCTCCCACGCCACTGCTGTGGTGAAGGACGAAACGCCTGAGTAAGCGTAGTTACAGGTGCTCTGTTCCTGGTGCTGGCGCCTCTGCCCAAGTCCCCCGTGTGGCTGGAGAGGTGGGGGCTGGACGCCTCTGCTTCCATCTAGTGGCTGCAACTTTCCTCCCGCGCCACTGCTGTGGTGAAGGACGAAACGCCTGAGTAAGCGTAGTTACAGGTGCTCTGTTCTTGGTGCTGCTGCCGCTGCCCGAGTGCCCCGTTCAATAAGTTTCCAAAACGACTCGGAGCGGGGGCCTTCCCTCTTTTGCCTGAGTCTACGGCCTACATCACGCACAATTTTTTTTACAAAAGTAATTTCTCGCCAAACTGTAACGTTTATTGTTTTAGAAAATCGGCTCAAGAGGGCCCAGCCGCAGCGCCACCGAGCTTGTTCACCCGCGAGGTCTTCTGCTCGTCTTCCGTCATCAAGCCCCTCATCGTGGGCTTCTCGCTGCTGTTCTTCCAGCAGTTCTCCGGCATCGACGCCGTCATATTCTTCACCGTGGAAATCTTCCAAAGTGCAGGTAGTCATTTATGCTGCGCAATGAGTTTGACACCACTCTTTTTACGTGAGATTTGGTATTAGCAAGAGAAATCCTTCTACAGTCTCTATATTTTTGATGATTAAAATTTGTCTCATATACCTATTTTGAAATATGGAAGACTTTTTGACTAAGATTTAAAAATAAGCGTGTTGCCGAATAATTCGATTTTAAAAATTAAAATTCATGGAAACATATACTTCATAGATTTATTAAATAATTTAAGAATAAATAAACTAAACATAGGTGTAGTACATTTTATTTGCCACGATCAGTATTTTATACATTCGGTATATGGAGAATCGTACGACAGTTTTCCTACACGAGACGAAGAACGTGATCATTTAGAAAAGTTAGGTACCTACCTGTAGTCAGACTACTAATGAGCGGCAGTGCAATAAAATACGACACTCGTTCAAGGGCGCGCTCGAAAAAAAGTACTTTTTAGGGTTCCGTAGTCAACTAGGAACCCTTATAGTTTCGCCATGTCCGTCTGTCCGTCTGTCTGTCCGTCCGCGGCTTAGCTCCGTGATCATAAGTACTAGAAAGCTGAAATTTGGTATGAGTATGAGTATGTGTATGTATCACGCCGACAAAACGGTAAAATAAAAACTAAAAAAAACCTTTTTTCTGGTACCTCCCGTACACCTAAAGTGAGGGTGAATTTTTTTTTCATTCCAACACTAGTGTGTGGGGTGTCGTTGAATAGGTCTTTTAAAAATAATAGGGGTCTTCAAACATTATTTTTTGATAAAGCCAGCAGTTTTGTAAATATTCGCTCCGAAAGTAAAAAAAATAGTGTCCCCCCCCCCTCTAACTTTTCAACCACGGGCCTAAAAATAATGGAAAAATCATGAAAATGAGGCCTTATCAGTACTTTCAATGAAAACAATATTAATTAAATCGGTCAAGCCGTTTTTGAGTTATCGCAAAATTTCATAATTTTCTTTAAAATGACTTAGTTGCCGCGCGATGTCCTTATACTTCGAACGTTACACATATTAGTTAAGTGCCTACTGTATTAAAACATTTCGCTTAATCTGGCGCGCATAATCGATAACTTCCAGAAGGTAATAAGTAATTACAGTTACTGTGGCGTTTAGGACCTTTTTATAGAGCTTGAGATCTTTGTCGTAATTTAAACCTCGGCCTTAAAATCGGTGTTTTAAGCCCGTCTATTGTGAAGGATGGGCAACGACGGAACCCTACACTGAGCGTGACCCGACATGCTCTTGGCCGGTTTTTTACTATTGTGTTACTACTATAACTTAATTTACTCTATCCATTGTGTCTTTATTCTGTGGTTATATTAATTTATAAATGCTTTTTTATACAAATAATATTCGCAACAAGCTTCATCAGAAAATAGAGTAGAGTTGATAGAGTTGACTATGATTTTAACACTGCCTCGGACAGTACGTCGAAATACGTAAATTAGGACCCTCGGCCTCGTAAATTAGGCACCATGTCTGTCGAAGCCGACTTTTATCTTCAGAAAACTGTCACTCCGTCTATAACCGAATCGTAGTTCTTATATGCCTCGCAAATGCCTCATGAGGATTTTGGCAAAAACTTTTTTGTATGAGTTTTTGTCCGTGGCGCGGCATGAATTATGATGTAGTTAGGTATTATAATTGAGTATTTGTAAAGTGAGTTTTTGTAAAATGATACACTTGCGCAATAACACGTTTGCCGATAAATCATTTGATGAATCGTTTCTTGTCAAACGATAATGATATTTTTTTTAGTTAGACCACAGAATACTTAATCGTTAGATGTTAGTGGACCATTATATAATTGTATCGTCGTCTAAGGGTGTAAAACTTCTAACTCCTTCAAACATCTTTTTTAACGGAAACGCTTTTATTTCACCATAATTATGAATATTGCTTGTGAACTTCTAAGGAGTTAACAGCTTTACACTCTTAGACAACAATAGGTAAAACTTAACCATCAATGAGTAAATATAAATACATAATTTAAGTAGCCCACATTTCATGAAATTTCACTATTTCTTGAAGAAAAAAAACCGGACTGAGATCATCGTAGGTCCTCCTTCTCCCTCCGTACGTTACAAATTATAATGGACGTCCTCGACCCGTATAAGGTATTCCAAAGAGAGTTCCTTTTATCCGCGTTTACACGTGTTCATTAAAACTTATATGAAATAAATTCTACGTAACGAAATATTAATTAGAATCCCATACTTCCGAAAGAAAAAAGGTAAGTACGATCATTTCGTTGTACGTCCACCTCTTTGTCGATCTAAGTATCCGTCAAGAACTCAAGGCATCAATACCTAGGATGGGGGTCCACTACTACTATAGGGACCTACTTCCCTGTGACGTAAAACATGGCATGATAATGACGATTAGGGAAAGAAAAACAAATAGAAATATGAATAACCACAGAAAAAGTAGGTATATTAACACATTCTCTGTCCGCGACTCATATTCAAGTCACCTGCCGGGTAAACTGCCGTGAGAACTCCCAATTAGTTCGTCGCCCTTTATCGTTGTATCAGGAGGCATATTAGATAGCCATCAAAAGGATTGCCGGCCACAAACCCCCGTGCTGCTGGCTTGAGAGGTGCGTCGTAATCCCCGAGCCTCTTTGTACAGTCAGCTAAAAATTGGTCTACATTTTCGACTCTATTTCACGAGTATTAAGATCTAAGTGGTAAACCAGTTCAGTTTCATGGCAAACTGTACCCAACTGCGCAATAATTCGCCCCATCTGCCATAATTTCTCAGCTCCACTTAACCGATCAACTAGGAAGCGTGTATTAGCACGCGGCTCCCATGAGTGTATTTAATTACATATACCTCTTTTAAGTAAATACAAAACAATTTGCACTGTTTAATCTACGCAAAATCATTTCAAGGTTTGCTTACTCATTCTTCTTAATGAGAAAAATATCTGCACGTTTATTTTACTTAACAGCGTAGTAGGTACGTACTGTGGATAGGTATTAGATTTCCTTAAACGGGCACTGGAGTAATATACGGGACTATAAAATGTGCTTAAAAATGTGAATAGGGAGGATTCGAAAAGCTGGACCTACAATAATATTACGTTTCGTAGAGCATGTACTTGTACGATTATAGAGAGAGTTCATGGGAGACACGACATGATGGTATATTTCAGTTATGATTATGAATATTCGGAATTAATCATACATTTAACATTTTTAGAAGTGGACAGACAGGATAACGGGCCGGTGCCTCATTTTGAGGAAAGATTAGAATATATGGACATTATAAAATTTATCATATATAATTCCGTGATCGTGTTCGAAAAATATATTCTATTGAATGTTATATAAAAAGATTATTTATTACTCAGAAGTTTCAGAACTTATTCAGAATTTCTATTTATTGCACCGCATATCCTTAATACATATGATACAAGGAGGTAACTATATTTTTAATGTATTGTTGTTCCCAGGGAGTACTCTAAACCCGATGACGGCGACGATTATAGTGGGCGTTGTGCAGCTGTTGTGCAATGGCGTTAGCACGATGGTGGTGGACCGCGCTGGGCGGCGGCCGCTGCTCCTTCTGTCAGGGGCTGTCATGTGCGGCTCCATGCTAGCCATGGGCACCGCCTACTACCTGGAGCTGCAGCACTCCTCGTGGCTCGGGTAAGTGGACCACTATAGTGTGTGTATGATGGTGGTGGACCGCGCCGGGCGGCGGCCGCTGCTCCTTCTGTCAGGGGCTGTCATGTGCGGCTCCATGCTAGCCATGGGCACCGCCTACTACCTGGAGCTGCAGCACTCCTCGTGGCTCGGGTAAGTGGACCACTATAGTGTGTGTATGATGGTGGTGGACCGCGCCGGGCGGCGGCCGCTGCTCCTTCTGTCAGGGGCTGTCATGTGCGGCTCCATGCTAGCCATGGGCACCGCCTACTACCTGGAGCTGCAGCACTACTCGTGGCTCGGGTAAGTGGACCACTATAGTGTGTGTATGATGGTGGTGGACCGCGCCGGGCGGCGGCCGCTGCTCCTTCTGTCAGGGGCTGTCATGTGCGGCTCCATGCTAGCCATGGGCACCGCCTACTACCTGGAGCTGCAGCACTCCTCGTGGCTCGGGTTGGTGGAGTAGTGAATGCGTGTATTATGGCGGTGGACGCTCCGAGTGTGTACTTTGGCGGGTGTTGGTGCGCTTACCCGTGTGGCGCGCTTGACCGAGCCGAGCTCAATGGCAAATATACAACAGTTTTATTCGAGTTATTAAGTTTTCGACAGTCATGAAAATATTATATTCGTTAATTGGTATATACAAATTAAAGTACAATATAGATAAACAAATAAATAACAACGATATAAAAAAGAACTGCAATAATTTTCACAAATGTGATAATGATAAAGTCGACGAGACCTTGCGAAAATAACTTAATTGTTTATTTTAGGCTCCTTTGAAAGTAAAATGGCCTATTTGGTACCTATACATAATAATATGTAGGTTGTTAATAATATTCGTTACCTTACCAATATAATTATTAATTAACTTACCAATTTTGAGACCTAACTTGAACCGACACGAAATCGAACTCGGCATTGTGTAATTTCTGTAGTTCGAATAATTGCTTAACGAACGCCGTTCCATTTAGAATAGACATCCCCGGTTCACGAAGCTATAGTAGTTTATGTGACTGTACATAATGAAGGGTATTAAACACGAGTTTGGGTTTATGAAACGAGCCGAAGGCAAGTTTCATAATAACATCACATGAGTGTTTTAATGCCTGATTATGTACAGTTACATACACTACTTTATCTAGCCACATATCATAAGCCTCAATGATGCATTCAGGAGCCGCACATTATGACAAATTTCACCCGGCTATGTATGAGGATCTATGTAACTGTAATTTTAAAACCTTAGAGTTGCCGGCAGAATTCTCCAACTGTTACAATGGAATCTGTGACGATAAATGCCATACCGAGTTGCTAAACAGAATGTATATAGACATTACTCGTATCCTGTCCGATGCGGCTAAAAAGACTAATAATATTACTCGTAAAAGCGGTAGTCAAAAGAAGCAGGTAACTGGCTGGAATCGTTATGTTCGCGAGGCACACGGGAAGGCCAGAGTGTTTTTCAATAACTGGGTTCTGCACGGCAAACCAACTTCTGGTCATATATATGTAGACATGGTCGAGTCGCGAAAGGTGTTCAAGGCCAAGTTGAAGTGGTGTCAAAATAATGAACAGCAAATCAAATGTGACATAATTGCTGAACACCATTCCAACAAAAGCTTTGGGCAGTTTTGGAAAGCTGTGAATAAACAGAGCCACAAGCCTGGCCTTCCTGTGAGTATTGCAGGTGCGCATGACCCTAAAGACATAGCCAACCTCTTCCAGCGTCATTTCAGAGTGGAGTCACCGCTGGGGCCGTCTTCGCGCGTATTCAGTGCTGACACCATTTCTCCGGAGGGACCCCTCATTATAACCGCGAGGCAAGTAGCAACAGTAATCAAAGATATGGTTAGAGGGAAGTCGCCGGGGCATGATGGTCTCAGCATTGAACATCTGCAGCACGCTGGTGCACATTTACCCAGGGTTCTTGCAATGTTTTATACCATGTGTATAAAACATTCTTACCTACCTGACGACCTCATGCGCACCATTGTTTTTCCGATAGTGAAAAATAAAACTGGGGATGCTAGCGAGATATCAAATTACAGGCCAATATCCTTGGCAACTATAATAGCCAAGGTATTGGACAGTGTGTTGGACGGCCACTTGGATCAGCATTTCCGTCTTAATGATGCACAGTTTGGTTTCAGGCCGGGGCTGTCCACGGAGAGTGCTATCCTGTGCCTTAAACACACTGTCCAATACTATACAAAAGGGAGAACACCGGTTTTTGCCTGTTACCTGGATCTGTCGAAGGCCTTCGACCTTGTGTCCTATGATGTCCTTTGGGACAAGATACGCAATGAGACGACCTTACCCAATGAATTAACATCACTTATGAGATATTGGTATAACCACCAAAAAAACAATGTTAGGTGGGCAGGGTACATGTCGGACGAGTATGGGTTGGAGAGTGGGGTGAGGCAGGGGGGCTTACCTCACCTCGACTCTTTAATCTTTATGTGAATGGGTTAATCGAGAGGCTCAGCAGTACCAGGGTCGGATGCCATGGATGACGACATGGTGCTGCTGAGCCCTTCGATTGGGGCCCTAAAGCGCCTTCTGGCAATTTGTGAGAGTTATGCGGCGACCTACGGACTCAAATATAACGGCAACAAAAGTGAGCTCATGGTCTTTAAGGCAGGAACCAAAACCTACCCCCTGCCATCTATCACTCTGTCAGGCGTTCCTTTGAAGCAAGTTAGCCAGTTCAAATATTTGGGTCACTGGGTAACCGATAATTTGAGTGACAATGTGGACATCGAGCGGGAGCGAAGGTCGTTGGCCGTTAGATGCAATATGTTGGCCCGCAGGTTTGCGCGATGCACAGAAGAAGTGAAGATCACACTGTTTAAAGCTTTCTGTGTATCATTCTATACATGCAGCCTGTGGGTCAATTATACGCAGAAAGCGTACAGCGAACTTCGCGTCCAGTACAACAACACCAGCGTGGCAGCCCCAACATCACCCGGAACGCGTTGTTGTGTAGTGCGTCCGGCATGTTTGCTGATGCTGAGGCGCGGACTGACGGCTTCGCGGCCGTCATGAGAAAGAGATGCGCCTCGCTACTGTCCCGTCTGCGCGGCAGTCCCAATCGCATCCTGACTCAGGATTCCTGAGCGTGTTTGCCAACCGCTGGGACAGCCCCATGTTAGCCCGGTGGACGAAGATGCACGTTGTCAAGTGTTGATGATGCGGTATGCTAATTTATTTATTGTATTTTTAATTACTAGGTTTAAATTGTAAGTACTAACATTAACTCTTAAGATACTGTATTCATTTATTCATTTAAAATCTTAAGTTAGGTTTTTTACAATAAAGTTATATCAAAAGTAAAATACAATAAAGAAATTACAAAATATATAAACACATTATAAAAAACCTAACCTAGGGTGCCGCCGGCAGCGGGGCAGGGCCCAGGCTACCGGTGGTTAGGGCTGCAGAGAGAGGAACCTCCTGACAATGCGCGCCGTGTCCAGGAGTACCGCCTTCTGTATCTGGCCCTTGATCCAGCCATCTAGCGAGAGTCTCTTAAGATGTTTGTCGAGACTCTTCGCTATAAGACCGTTCGCCGAAACGACTATCGGGACAATGATCGTCGAGTCAACATCCCACATGACGGTCACCTCGTGAGCCAAGTCAAGGTACTTGCTGAGTTTGTCCTTCTCGGCCTTCACGAGGTTCTCGTCATGCGGGATGGTGATGTCGACGAGCACTGCCTGGCGCTTAGATCGATCTACCAACACGATATCAGGCTTATTGGCTACAATAGTCCTGTCCGTGATGATAGATCGATCCCAATAGAGCGTGGCACGACCATTTTCGAGAACTGGCATCGGTGCGTACTTATAGTACGGCACCTCAGACCCCAGAAGACCGTATCGAAGAGCAAGTTGCTGGTGAATGATCCTGGCTACTTGGTTATGTCTGTGCAAGTACTCGCCGTTAGCAAGATGAGAACAACCGGAGATTATATGCCTGAGTGACTCACCGGGACAGCGGCATGCCCGACAAATGTCGACCGTACCGTCCTTCAGGATATATCTCCGGTAATTGTTCGTCATCATTACTTCGTCCGCAATTGCACAGACAAAACCTTCGGTTTCCCCGAAGAGATCCCCGAAGCGTAGCCAGTTCACCGACGCGAGCAGATCTACATCGGGCCCCGTAAGGGCCTTGTAGAACCGCCCGTGTAGCTCCTTGCTCTTCCCTGTATTCATTATTATTAACACACTTGTGTATGGACTCAGTCTGAAATAAAGATATATATTATTATATATATATATATTATATTATATTATTATTATAATGGCGGTAATGAAGTTTTCTGGCAGCTGTCATAGTTTTTTTTTATTCAGAGAAAAACTAGAGTCGGTCCGACTATCATTCTAACTATCATTATTAACAATTCATTTCGAACTAAACGTCATCCCGACTGTTATTAGAATAGAGGTCAAATCAAATTTCTTTGTTTTTCAGATATGTTCGAAATTTGAATGAATAATATTATAGAAATCGATGTTATTATTTAGCAATAATAACATTTCTACAGATAAGAAATTTGTTCTAACAAAACTGTCTATTTTTATGGTGGTCATAATGTGCGGTTCTTGAACGCATCATGGAGGGTTTATGATATTTGGATAGATAAAAATACTAATATAATATTTTTTGAGCAGGAGTAGTGAAAAAGTATTATTTATTATCGCAATTTAAATATCTTGATTTATGTTCTGGTCTGGTCGTTATGGTCTGGTCTGGTCGGGTCGGTAATTTTGTTTTTTCGTCATCAACGGACTGCCTTTGTATCGTTATAGATCAGAAACCAATGAGGTCAAACGATGATGGTCAGATCAGGTATTAATATAACACTGGCGATTCTGTTGAATGTTGAGATCCAAGAACAAGCTCTTCATTTAGTAGTCGTAGGTGATCGTATAGTGAATCTGAAGTTTCATTATGGGAATGAAACATAAGTTTCATATCAATTCCACTATTACGTGCAATAAGAACACTGGTTAAGTTTATTTCTACAAGTATTGGTTGATTAGTAACTAAACTAGGCCGATTTGTATAAGATCGTGCTTACACCATGTTTTGTTACCGGATATTTTATATTGCCGGTTAAGATAGCGTTTTACTTGTTCTCTTATAAGCTGCAACAGTGAACAATATTGATACATAAATATAAATGACAAACTACGGTGGCAAAACTTTATTCAGCACGTCGAGCATAACTATGAAACGTGACAATATGTCGCGCGACAAATATTACCTGTCACTTTCCTGTCAGTACTGTGCGAGCAAGGCAGATGATGCAAAGTCGCGCAACAACGACAAGCGAAGTCACGTAAAGATATGCTCGCCCCGCAGTATGCTTGTATTTATGTATTTATTTATTTAATTCTTAGTACAGGCACTGTTGTAGTAGTATAGAAACTTTCCTTGAATAAACGTCACTCAGTTTGTTGTCTCATGTCAAAGAGTGTTTTTGCTTATTTTATTAAATTTTACTAATTTTATTGTAACAGGTACCTGCCCGTGGGCAGCCTGGTGGTGTTCATGGTGGGCTTCTCGCTCGGGTTCGGCGGGCTGCCGTTCCTGCTGCTGGGGGAGCTGTTCCCCGCGCACTACCGCTCGCAGCTCTCGGCCATGGCCAGCGCCGTCAACCTGCTATCCATGTTCACCGTCATCAAATCCTTCCACGCGCTGGAGGTATTTATTGCTGTCTAAGTGACCACATAAGTATGTAGTTTTTGTTGTAGTTGTTATTGTGGTTATTGTTGTTGTTGTTGGTGTTATTGTTGTTGTTGTAGTTTTCGATAATGATTACACAAAATAGGCAACTAATAAATAAATAAAGCAACTAATAATAAAGAACTTAAAATTTAAAGCCTTGCGCTACATTTCAGAGTTTGCACTTAAAAAAACATACACGTTAACTTGAGCCTCCCATGTTTTTTCATCTGCTGAAATAGCCTAAATTCAAAATTTAAAACTCGCCCGACCCAACCAAACATCGCGAAGCGATGCGATGTGGACAGAAAAGGGTTTCGATTACCAAAAAAACGCATTCAAATCGGACCATCTGTTTGGAAGCTACGATGCCGCAGACAGACACAGATACACAGATCCACATGTTAAACCATAGATCAAGTAACCAGTGGATTCGGTATACGCGTACACCCGCAAGGGACAGGAGCACTAACAGGGTTACCAGGTTCCAAATAATTCTCCCGTTGTTCCAGTGCTAGTTGTTGACGGTGAATTCGTTTTAAATGCAGGTTATATTGTATGGGACAAATAACTACAATAAAACTTTACGAAAAAACTGACAAAATGTAAAGCCTGACCAGAAATATATGAGGATGCGCCATATTGCGGAATTTCACTGGAACTAATTTCTTACACTGGCAATGATTTTATGATGGTTTGTCAACAATGTCAATGTCATTCGTGGAAGTTTCTTTAAAAAACGATTATTTAAATATATCCAAAGAAAATGCCGAAAACCATTCACAGTCGTGAACGTTATATTATAAAAAAAGTTTAAGTACACGTGTTTACTACACGAAAAACAGGAAAATGATATTACGAGGTTACCATAGGAACTGACAGGTATATACAGGTTGTCCCTAAAACCAACGCCAAAATGAAGAGGGGTGATAGAACAGCTCATAAGCAACCTTATTAAGTGAATTTGACCTTAACTAGGTCGATGCAGAGTCAGCCACCGGCTAAGCTTGCACCATAGATTGGAGCGGAGTTTTTTTTTTTTTTTTTTCGAAATTTCCTCTTCGTCACGACTTAGCGAAATTTAATTTGTGCATTTTAAAACAAAAATTTCTAAAATCGGTTGAGAACTCGCTGAGATCTGCGCATTGTTACAAAGTCCATTCGAGTCGATCCATGGGAGCTTCGCTCGCTTCGCTCAGTCCATAAAAAGTTCATGGTTTTCGAGTAATTTGCATTTTTAAAAAACTCGTGACTTTTGATGCCCTGCGTCAGTATGTCGATTCGATTGCCACCACTGCAAATTTAGGTATTTTGTAAATCTGTTTCTTGCAGGATGTTACTAAAAACATATCCTATATCGAATGTAATTTAAATTTATTACATATCATGATGCTTTGTCGGTAAAAATAATTAAAAAAAAAACGAATTATAGCAATTTATTAAATTTAGCCAGCGGTTTTGATCGAGTTTCATTTAAAAAAAATTGTGTAAACTAACATGGCACACAACATAAAAAGATAGTAAATTTATAGTAGTTTTCAAAAAGGTACAGCATTTTCTAATGTACGCAGCAGTTTACGAGATATTGATATTTTACACCAAAAGGAGCTCATACTGCAGTTATTCCATAGTATGGAACCAGAGTCCCTACTAGGCTCAGAGTTTGAATTTTGAATAAAAAATCGATTTAAAGAATACTTTATTTAGAATAGAAACACAATTTATTTATTTATTAAATCTTTATTGCACAAAAGAAAACTTATCGTACAAAAAGCGGACTTAATGCCATGAGGCATTCTCTACTAGTCAACCTTCGGGCATAGCAGATAAATTCAATTTTAGAATAAAAAAAATCGAAATGTTCATAGCGAATTTGGCAAATAACGTAAAAAGATAGCAAATTTAGAGTTGTTTTTAAAATGGTATTGAAGTGACTTAATTATTTAGCGGTTTATGAGATAATACAAAAATAATACTGGTTGCCATTTTTATCTGTTAAGTGATAAAAAAACTAAAAATTAAAAAAAAAATACGAAACCTGTTTTATGTAACTAAATTAAATGTTCAAATTGTCCGCCATTGACTTGAATACAAGCCCAGCATCTCCTTAAAAATGCTCGACTGATGTTACGTGCACTTCTTGTTACGTCGTTTTGGGCCTCTGCGTAAATGCGTTGTCTCAGCTCCGCTATACTGTTAATCGGTTCATTGTAAACTTTTTCTTTAATATAACCCCAGTAATAGAAATCCAGAGGATTTAGGTCTGGAGATCGAGGAGGCCACAAAATGGGACCCAGACGGCCGATCCATCTCTGTGGATAAGTTTGGTTTAAATGTAGTCGCACTTCGCGTGCATAACGTGCTGGACAGCCATCATTCTGCAGCCACATTGACCTCCGCGTAGCTAAAGGTACGTCGTCGAGAAGATTTGGCAACTCATTCTCTAAGAAATGCTGATAACTTGGACCATTCAGCGTTTCTGGTAATTCAAATGAGCCAATTATTTCCCCATCTAATATTCCAGTCCAGAGGTTCACTTTAAATTGGTACTGCGACCGATCTTCCCTCATTAAATGATGATTTTCTAATGCATACTGTGTAAAATGTGCATGTTCATAAATCCATCTCTCTTAAAAGTGCTTTCATCAGACCATAAAACCATATTTATGAAATTGGGATCCTCTCTGTGTTTTTGCAGCATTGTCTGGCAAATCCTTAGTCCTTAGTCCTAGGTAGTGAAAATCTTCAATGTCAGGTATCATTAGCTACTCCCTTAAGTAAAATTGATTTACATCACCCACCGATCTCAATAACGTGTAAATTTAGTAGTATTCAATTATTAAAAGAAAACAATATTCGTAGTAAGTTTCAATTTAGAAAAGCCGATTTTAACGCTTGTAACACTGACGTATCACTTGTGAGTTGGGATAACTTTTCAAACCTTAATTGTAATGAGTTTTTGGATAAACTATACGAGATCATTTGGCAAATAATTAATAAACATGTCCCGAAATCTAAAAGTCGTAAGTCCTGTTATCCCTATTGGTTTTCTAATTCCTTAATAAAATTATTTAAAGAGAAGGATAAGTATCATAATAAATTTAAAAAATTTGGGAATCCGCGTGATTATGATACTTATTCCACTCTAAGAGCTAGGTCAAAGTAGTAGTGCGCAATGGACACTTGTTTAAGGCCTATATCTCTAGTATCGAGGAAAATATTTCACGTGACATAAGAATGTTCTGGAAGTATACAAAATCAAAGAAAAACACAAACGATATTCCAAAATGTATGTATTATACGTAATGATGCTCATGCATCTAACGGAAACGATATTGCTAACCTTTTTGCAGAATACTTCTCTTCGGTGTACAGTCTTCCCTCCACCTCCACAAACTATGTACCGAATTTTCCCGCGGCCACTAGCGCCCTCTCTTCCGTAATTTTGGACAAAAAAGTAGTTTTTAACAGTTTAAATACCCTGTCTATAGACAAAGGACCTGGACCAGACAATATACCGCCGATTTTTATCAAACTATGTGCAACCGAACTTGTACATCCAATGTTTATTCTTTATAATAATTCTCTTAGGACCGGAACTTTTCCTGATGCATGGAAAGTTGCTAAAATCATTCCCCTTCACAAATCAGGAGATAAAAAGGACGTAACAAACTACAGACCGATAAGTATAATTAGTTGTTTTGCTAAAACCTTTGAGGCCCTTGTATACGATCATATATATAACCATTTTTCCCAGATGATAAGCCCAAAACAACATGGTTTTGTTAAAAATCGGTCCACAACGTCAAACCTTCTCACTTACACGCATGACCTTGCTTCAGCTCTCAACGATAAATGTCAGGTAGACGCCATTTATACTGATTTTGCCAAGGCTTTCGACAGAGTAGATCATGGGATCCTTTGTCTCAAGGCCGATAGACTTGGTATTCATGGATGTCTCTCACGTTGGCTACAATCTTACCTACTCCAGAGATCTCAGTTAGTGTCGTTGTATGGATATCAATCCCGTGCTTTCATGGCTACGTCTGGAATTCCCCAAGGCTCCAATTTAGGCCCTCTTCTATTTTTGATATTCATTAATGACCTTCTAGAAAACATTACATGCAAATCTCTGGCGTACGCTGATGATATTAAAATATACACTAGAATTAAATCTATAGAAGATTGTATCGTGCTACAAAACAATTTAAACACTTTACACAAATGGTGTAATGATAATAAAATGTCTTTAAATATTGGCAAGTGTCAGGTAATAACTATTTCTAAGAAAAAAAATAATATCCAGTTTCAATATAAAATAAATGACGTTCCCCTGAAACGCGTTAAAATTATTAAAGACCTAGGAGTCTGGTTTGATAACGATCTATCGTTCCGTGCCCATTATGATTATATTATACCTAAAGCCAACAAAGTAATGGGATTTATCTTAAGAATAAGCAAGCCCTTCAAAAAACAAAATACGTTAACTCTCTTATATGGTACGTTAGTCGCAAGCATACTGGAATATTGTGCCATAATATGGTCACCTTTGTATAAAACACATATACTGCGGATTGAAAACATCCAGAAGCGCTTCATTCGTCATCTCAGTATCAAATTTGGTCTTAGAAAATCTCTCCCCACGTATGACGAACGACTAAAACATTTTAATCTCATGAGTCTAGAATCTCGACGCAAAATAACTGATCTCGTAACCTGTCATAAGATCCTTAATAACAAAATTGACTCGTCTGACCTACTGAACCAATTTTCATTTCGTATAGCCAATAGGCCCAGTCGCACTATGCATCTCTTTTCTGTTTCAAGGGCTACTAATAATGTATTCTACAATAGCCCCATAGCACGAATGACACGCTTTTATGATAGTTTATTAAAGGAAAATCCAGATCTAGACATTTTTACATGTAAAATTAGTGTTCTTATTTGTACTGCCCGCAGGATATTAAACACGTAGTAATTTTGGTGTACTCTTAGTTATGTTTTTGGTTAATGCATGCTGACTCATAGTTGCATGCACTTTACAAACACTCTAAAATGTTGTGCGTAGTTGTAATTGAGTAACAGACACATATATGTCTCAATAATGTAAGCCTTAGTTAAGTTCTAAAGTTTGTGACTTGTAACTATGCCTTTTCTAAATAAAATAAAATAAATAAATAAAACTGAACACGAAGTGGGTAATCACGGGGCAGCAACGCTTAAACACGTTGTATATGGTATGGATGATATCCATAACGACGTAATATTCTATTGGCAACAGATTTTGATATCCCTAAATTACGTTCAATGTTCCGTGTCGAAGTCGATGGGTCGTTTTGAACCTCTTGTAAAACATCTTCATCGTAATCTCCTCTAGGTCTTCCTAATCCGCCACGATTGCCAGGCAAAACGCCTTGTGAGTATGCGAGATGAACATTTCGAAATACTCGATGGTCCGGATGCCTTAAATTTTGATATCTTTCCCGATAGAGTCTAGCTGCAGCACAAGAGTTACCCTGACATTCCCCACAGACAAAATGCATGTTGGCATATTCTTGAGGAGTATAATTCTCTGGCATATTTGTAACAAACGCACTATAATTAATCTTAACAGAGCCAAAGTAAATCGAAGTTAAAATCAATAGGCAGAACTCAAGTCCAAGATGCACAAAGCAAAGTTAAATTGTACCAAAAATCCAAATCACAAGGCAAACACGAGTTCTATTGGTAAAGCAAGTCTATTTAAGAAAATAAGAAACCAAACTAAATAAAGCACATCAAACGAATTGACGAAGTGTACTAAAATTACTAAAATACTCTTTAATCAGAAAGCCGACTTGAATTCGAATTTCGAATTGTGTTCCAATTTCAAATTGTGTATTCTTTGAATCTATTTTTTGTTCGAAATTGAAACTCTGAGCCTAGTGGAGACTCTGGTTCCATACTATTATGTAATAACTGCAGTATGAGCTCCTTTTGGTGTAAAATATCAATATCTCGTAAACTGCTGCGTACATTAGAAAATGCTGTACCTTTTTGAAAACTACAATAAATTTACTATCTTTTTATGTTGTGTGCCATGTTAGTTTACACATTTTTTTTAAAATGAAACTCGATCAAAACCGCTGGCTAAATTTAATAAATTGCTATAATTCGTTTTTTTTTATTATTTTTACCGACAAAGCATCATGATATGTAATAAATTTAAATTACGTTCGATAGGATATGTTTTTAGTAACATCCTGCAAAAAACAGATTTACAAAATACCTAAATTTGCAGTGGTGGCAATCGACATACTGACGCAGGGCATCAAAAGCCACGAGTTTAAAAAAAATGCAAATATCTCGAAAACCATGAACTTTTTATTAAGGTCAAATTAACTTAATATGGTTGCTTATGAGCTGTTCTATCACCCCTCTTCATTTTGGCGTTGGTTTTAGGGACACCCTGTATAAGCTAATGTAATTGTAATGCGGGTGCCATTGGTTGCAAAATTGTTGCCATATAAATCTTATAAATAGCGCCCTCTTGACAATCCTCATATATTTCTGGTCAGGCTTTAATGAAAGAGTATATTTACTTAGGTATACCTTCACTTGCTAGAATTTCATATGCCCGAATATCGTCTGCCATAATATTCAATTGTCTGAATCTTGTTTCTTATAATTATGTTTCCCATAATCATTGTTTACCATATTAATTCTATGCCAGAATCTTTGTTCCCCATAATATTAATTCCAATAATCACATTTTCCATAATGATTGTAATCCATAATTATCACATGCTATAATGTCATATGCCATCCAAATGGAACATAGGTCGAAAACCGAAATCTGTAGGTTAGGTTAGGTTTGTGTCCTGACCCCGAATAGCGGAGAGTCATAATAGAAACATAATTTAACCTACAGTTTTAGATGAACTGCGACCAAATAGAACAAGGATCCAAAACCGAAAACTATTGGTTAGGTTAGGTTTGTGTTGTGACCCGTATAGCGGAGCGAGCGAAGCGAGCGGAGCGTCAGAATGCTTGCTTCAAAATACAAATCCTAACCTAATTTACAGTTTTAGAAGAACTACGATTAAAGGGAACATTGGACCAAAACCGATAACTTTAGTTTAGGTTAGGTTTGTATTGTGACCATATTGTAGTCATAGTACATAGGTAGTAGTCTATGTACAGACGTGGTCACGATGTATAGTCAGGTTTAAATTATCTATAATACAATATTATGGCACTTAATAGGTACTATGGAAAACAATACTAATGGCATTCGTATCGTCATTATGGCATATAATATTCGGGAATACAAGAGTGTGTCAATTGACTTTTCAGGTAAACGAAACATTCGGGCAAATGCAATTCGAGTAAGTGAAATTCGAGCAAATCAATATTATTGCATATAAATTTCGGTCAAACAATAGAAAACCATAAATAAGTTATTTATGGAAATAAATATGTACACACTTTCGTCTTTACTTTACATAATTAAAATTCAGCTCTTTTCATATAAAAAAATACTAAATTGTAATATTACCGATATTATTAAAATAAAACAAAATTGCTAAACAATAATACAAATAAAAATAATGGATTTATTATTCATTTTACTTCACTCTTGGCCCGTAAGTGTTTCTGCCCACCCGTCCTGTTGCACGTGTCCATAAATTGACGTACAGAATCTTGCTTTGGAACTCTTAAAACGAAAAAATATATTATTGCCAAAACTCCATGAGATAAGGGTAATTTACCATATTTTGTACTGGTATCCCTTACAATCATATAAAGCAGCCAAATTAAAAAGCAGTAAAGACTACTGACACTGAAAAGAATTATAGACAACTTAATTTGGAGGGGACGGCGTCGGGCGGAGGTCTGTCAATTTGACATTCATCCGCCCACAGCACAAAAATGTGAAACTCTGACAAGGAAAAAACACCTTGTCTATACTCTTAATGGTTACTGTAAATAGTTGTCCCATTCCCTCATGGTATTATTATTGGCTTGTCATGTCCATAGGTTACTTGGTCCGTGTTAAACCATTACATAAAAGCTCCTTGTGTTAAACTTAGAACACCCGTCTTTTCTGACAGAGCTTAACAATTTTTTTGAACCAAACTGTAATTGAAATGAAACCTCTGAAAGTCAAAACAGAAGAACTGTCTGAAAAGAACCAACAACAAAAAAGTTCGGAGTTTGTGTTGAAACTGTTTTTTTAAATTTTAAAAACTTGATTATGATATGTACCTACTTGATGTAGAAATAAGTCATGCTTTCTTCAAAAGCAAACGGTTGTAATTTTAGTAAGTAGAATCTTGCTCGTCTTCATCTTCTTTTCACAATCAAAATGTCGGTGTATAGTTGCATACTTTATTTTCCAATAGTAAAATCATTGTTCATAGCTTTACTTTGGAATGACTTGAAGTACGAACACGAAAGGACGACTGCATTATCACTATAATGAAAACTTTTGGCTTCTTTTTCTAGACCGTGCTGACGTCCGCGGGCACGTTTTGGATGTACGCGTGTTTCTGCGCACTGGCGTTCTTCTTCGTCCTGTTCATGGTGCCCGAGACCAAGGGCAAGTCGCTGGCCGAGATCGAGCAACACTTCCGAGGCGAAAAGAAATCCAACGCGGTCAAGCTAGAAAAAATATCTACGATATCAAAGTAGGCTGTGAAAAAACATCGCTTATTTTATTGCGAATTACGAGTATGTCAAATATTTCAGCGGGTCTATCATGATTTCATGATTGCGTTTATTCCATGATAAATGATAAAATGACCGTCATTCATTGCATTCGCAACTTGTGATGATAAGATACTGTGTCATTCATTTATCGCGTGACGCGCCCATCATAGACCTACAGGACTGGTTAAATCAGTTCTGTCAATAGTATTTATAGAAGGAATAATTTTTTGTTCATGGTGCCCGACACAAGGGCAAGTCAACGCTCTCGAAGCGAGGGTCAAGCTAAAATACGATATCAAAGTAGGCTGTGAAAAAACGCTTATTTTATTGCGAATTATGTCAAATATTTCAGCTAATCTATCATGATTTTATGATTGCGTTTATTCCGTGATAAAAGATAAAACGTCTGTCTTTCATTGTACTCGCATACTTGTCAAAATGGCCAGATGCTTTGTCATTCATTTATCGCGTGACAAACGTACAGAACTGGTTAAGTTCTGTCAATAGTATTTATAGTAATAATAATTTTTTGAGGCCGAATTCTCTTCGCTTTGTTCTAAATAAGAAATTGGGTCCCAAATGGGTATTGTGTGCATTATGAACTGCGGCTACCAACTGCTACTTTGAGAGGAAATGTGTCATAAGTGCAGCTTATGTCCGCAGTTAATCATGCACACAACACCCATTGGGTCCCCTTATTTGTAAAAAAAGAAGCTAAGTGAATTATACTCAGGTTTTCTTTCAACTCGGTTAATCAGACACCGAGTCGCATAAGTGAGCTCATCCTCTCCATGGGAATTAGAATATTTAGGTGAAAAACTTAATTAAAAGACTAGTGGTATGTTGTGGTGTAATAAATGACCATGGAAGTTACGTCAAAATTAAAATATAGATCGGCAATTTCTGTATACAGTACAGACACGGTACTACTACATACACCTAGTCCTTTAGTTAGTTTTTTACACCTATACGTTCCTTACAAGATTTACATTCGCTACGGATGATACAGACATCGCGCGACTCAAGTGCCATACAATTAAATGTTTATACAACTGCTAGTTACGATTTTAATTATCACTACACATACAGCGTGTATTGTTGATATATAGCCACAAACTGTAGCCAGACGTAGATTTTTAGTGCAGTACTATAAACCGATATTTTAAACAAATTGTTAATTTAGTGTTAACTACCAGAGCGTACTAATTTTTGTAGTTTTTTCGAGCAGTCGCGTACACTCTTTTGACACATTGACTTTTATGGCGAACTTCTGTAAGATATAACAACAAAAAAATATTATTATCAGTGAAGTGTGTAAATAAATTGACATTAGTACGAATGTTAGTGCTTTAGCCTGATTTGAAAATACGAACATTAATTTATCATATAAGAAGTGGGAAACCTGTCTGTTTGTGTTGAATTTTTAGTAAGTAACATGAAGTGTAACATACTTACTTTAATCCTATAAAATGACCGACCCGGTGGCAGTAAGTACCTAGTAGTGTAGCGTACTAGTTAGTGTAACGTAGATCTGTGATACTTTATTTATAAGTGTGGTTGATATTACGAAAGATTGTGCATGAGATTTGCAACCAATTGTTATTTTTCCTACATTTCCGAATTGAAGCGTATTCGTAAATATTTATTTCATAATTTTAACAGTTTTCATTTCGTTTGTCAGTTTATTGAAAACCGAAGTAAGGAAGAGTAGTTTTTAACGCGCTCTGATAAATTAATTGTTAAAAAAACAGAATTTAAATAGTTTTAATTAATAACAATTTCAAATAAATTATGCCGTGTTTTATTAATGGGATGGATACGAAAGGAGTGCTCGCAGGACGCCCACTATGAGCCACGCTCACACGCCCACGTGGCCTGTGGGGTTCTTATGAAGTTCTAAATTAAAATTTCGTGTCGCACCGTCCCGTTTGTTTATATATAGTTTTAAATGAGAGCGAGAGGAAAGGCACGATAAAAACGTCGAATTGCGAACTTTAGAGTAACCCTTCTGACGCCCAATGAAGTTCTCTATCGCGTTTACCTATATGATAATGTTATTCAGACGAGAAACATAAATGCCATGGAAATGTTTTTTGCGTTATCAACTTACACTTGAGGTTCTGAGTCACGTGGCAGTTGAGAACATTGCCAACATCATCGTGGTTTGGCAAGTCTTGTGAAAAATCGGAACACGAAGCCGTAAAGCTTCCGCCGAAGCCGTAAGTTTTTTTTACTTTTGGGTTAGTCATTGCGCCGGTTAGCGACCAGTTAGCTGGGTTGCCAACTTCAGATGTGAGAAATAAAAGTGTGCGTGTGGATTGAGTGAGCACCTTTCAAAAATGAGAAAAAATGTGCTGATCATTTAGTAAAAGTTCTAAAACAATTGTAAAACTAATTGATTAATTTGTAAAACGATAAATAAAAATAATACATTCATCAATGTGTGCTCACTCAGTTCATACGCATAGGTTTTACTAAAAATTAGTATACCTATAAATATTATATGTTAAATAAACACATTCACAGATTTCGTTGGTAGTTTGTAAGAACTGAGTTGAAGGGTGCTCACTCAATCCACACGCACACGAAAAAAAATACACGCATCATAGGTAGGTAGTTATGTGTCAATGCAATGATATAATCTACTTTGGATGTAAACATTTGTTCATGAATCCTATTACTGGTATGTAAGTAGGTATATTATACTTACTTATGAATATCCTTTTTAAAGCGGTTCACATAAGTTTCAACCATAAACCTTGAATAAGTGAATGATCGCGTCAGTCGCGGTCCCATCAATTACAAACGGTATCGAAACTCCGTGATGGCGGCGCCGGCGCATGTGCGATCTGTGTCATCCTCGCTAGTTAGCGTCGTGCGCGAGTCGTCGTGGCGCAACGGTGGAACCCTAGGGCTGCGCAGCCGGCACACGATGTCAATCATTGGGATGCGTGTTGCGACATAATATATCATTCACATCCTGTTTAAAATAAGTGCATAATAAGTATAACAACTTGATGTCCTCTTGATCGGATCTGATGACAGAGCGGCTTCAATTGAAGTTCAACGAGTTGGTCTCGTAAGACTTCTACGACAGTGGAGGCGAATATGACTCGCACAACCCAGTTTGTTAGCAAATATTCGGTAACAGGTCACAGAGCACGCATTGAAGCTCATTACGGTCCGGGTTCGAATCCCGGCCGGGGCAAATATTTGTGTGATGAACTCGAATATTTGTGCTTGGGTCATGGTTGTTCTATGTATTTCAGTATATATTTATCTATATAAGTATGTATATCGTCGTCTAGTACCCATAACACAAGCCTTCTTGAGCTTAATTTGGGACTAGATCGATTTGTGTGAGGTTGTCCGATATTTATTATTATTATTATTATTATACTTGCCGAATTATGTTTTCTTTTAGGTTTTCTGAACTATTATTTATTCCAAGAAACAGCTTAAATTAGGTTGTCTGTAAAATGTGATCACAAGTATTCATACCAAGATTCTGTCAATGATCGAATGTTGTTTTCTAACAACTACGAGGGCTGATTTATAAGTATCCGGAATGAAGATGAAAAAAACTAGATATTCGAATAAATTTAATTTATTTATCTACATATATGTTCCTCCTAGCTCAACTCACTTAGACTGACGCTTCTCTAGGGCCATTGTTCCATTTTTATTTTATTTTTTGTGATGGCCTTCAAAATAGCCATTAACGGCGTCAATTTTTTCAAATTTGGGAACAGATAGAAGTCGCAGGGGAGTAAATCTAGCGAATATGGTGGGTGGGGCAGTAATTCGAGGCGAGACTCTTGAATTTTTGGTATCGCTACTTTTGCAGTGTGAACCGATGCATTATCGTGGTGGAACAATATTTTTTCCTATTCAAACGGGGTCTTTCTTGTTTAACTACGTCACTCAATTTTTGCAACAAGTTTGCATAGTATGGGAAATTTATTGTTTTCCGCTTTTCGAGGTAATCCACATAGATGACACCTCTAGCATCCCAAAACACGGTTGCCATAACCTTGCCTGCCGATAATGTCGTCTTCGCCGTCTTTGGTGCAGGTTCGCCGCTTTTTGTCCATTGCATAGACTGTTCTTTAGTCTCTGGTGTGTATTGGTGGATCAAGGTCTCATCAACTGTTATAAATCGAACAAGAAATCCATTGGGATTCCATCTAAAAAACTCCAAATACTTCTTTGAAACATTCACTCTTTGTTTATTTTGCTCGACGTTCAAATACCGCGGCACCCATATGGCACAAGGCTTTTTCATGGATCCTCCTCCTGACTCCTGTATTATGTCGAAAACTCGTTCAGATAAGATGGTCACAATATGGACTATCTCCCTAAGTTTTAATCGATGGTCGTCTAATACGATATTTTTTATTTTAGTGACTATTTCCAAGGTAGTTACCTCATTTTGGTATTCCGCTACGGGGAGCGTCATTGCAGCTCATTCCTCCTCAATCGAATTCTGTGACCCAAGAGTAGATAGTGCTAAACGAAGGTGAAGAATACCCTAACACACTATTCAACTTAATTTGAATCTGGGTTGCTGATTTCCCTTCTAAAACATGGAACTTAATGACGGCACGAACCTCCGTTTTCTCCTTTTTCATGAAAATGAAAACTGTCTCACTATAAAGCTGAATATTTTCTTAATAAACAATTATTATTTGCTAAAATTACATGTACTGAGATCGTTAAAGACTGCAGATGACGTTTCTAGTAAAATTTTGTTTAATTTTTATTTTTTTCCTCTTCATTCCGGATACTTATCAATCAGCCCTCGTACATAGTTGGAAGTTGGTGAATATATTGGACTCAATTAAACGGATCATGTGATACCTAAGAGATTATTAGTAGCCAAGTTGTTGTTGAGCCGTTCGAATAAACTGGAGCGAGACCAAAAAAGTTGCTGAGGATAGAAAGGCTTGGCGCGAGCTGATGAAGGACCTTTGCACCTCCGGAGTGCCTTAGGACAAAAATAGATCTTCAACATGAAGTGCACAGACTTGATGGCTTTACTACTGGCCACTGAAGTGTTCCTCCCGGCTTCATTTACAGATTCTCGACACCAAGTGGGTATATTGGATTCATAATTAAAACTTATTGAAAAGTGTTAGATATTGGATTCACCAAAACTAACCATTATATGCCCTGACCTGACTTGACGAGTTGATTAGCAGCTACTTTAGCTGCCTCCTGTCCTGGGACAAAAGTCCTGGTTTCACATATAAAGAATTTAGCTAGGTATGTCAATACAAATACTACTCTATATACATATGTATATCTGGACAAACTTTACGTCATTTATACATGATTTTGATTACATATCTATATTAATTTAACATTATACTGTTTCTACTATACAGTAGGTATTGGCTATGGAATCCTAACCTATATTTCCTCCTCGTAGGTAATAAAGCTGTATTTAGAGAATCATCCAATTAATATTTTTATAATATAAAATTGCCAATAAGTAGTAAAAAGTAAGTATGTAAGACTTTTTATGCTAATTGTTATTATTAGGATTTCATGAATAAGTAAAAGGTCTCGAAAGGGCCCCTTAGTAAAAAAAAGGAAGTAAAACTTAGTGACTGTCGGGTTTTTTACCCAAGTTTTATAAAGCCTCAACAAAATGTTGACGTGCCGTATCCCTTCCATTCCTGTTATGCCTTTATAATGCAATTTTGGATTTTATAAGCGTTGCATAAATTAGGTGATGCTTGACGGATAGATCCTAACAGGGATTTTAAAGACACTTCCATTTTTTTTAATTAATCTGTAGCACTGTTCCCGAATATACTATTAAAGGCACTTTTGCCTGTGTACTTTCACTTTACACCACTTTACACGGATATTATAGGCACTAATGTTAATATTTTAATTACCGAAGTGTAATATGAATAGATTTATTAGTATTAGCATCGGGACTTCCACAGCGCCGTGGCGTCGATAGTCAGATGCACGAAATTAAGGGCGACACGACGTGGCGCGTGAGCCTCTTGCATTACCATTGATATCACGCTCGCCGACCGAACTATATAAGCCCGGAACCCGAACCTTCTATGTATTCCAAAGCTAGACCTAAATCAAGCAGCATCTCATACAATTAATTGCAATACTAATATTAGAATAGTATACATTATTAATGAAAACAAAACAATAGGCCTACGATGATTTTAGTAAGATGAAATTCCTTTTTTATACACAATACCTATCTATAGGTATACAAAGATGTTAATTGGGCTGTGTACTTGTATTTTTATTAAATCATTTATTTAATTTCAGTGGGTTATTTGGCTTAGCGCTTTTGCGTGGTCAACGACCAAATGCGAGCCTCCAGTAAGCAGCTACCTCCCACCATCTTCAGGTGGTAATGGCAGACCGGCCGCACAATATGGTCCTCCTGATAACGGGGCCCGCGTTGGTTCTCAGGGCCCAGGTGGTCCGGGGGGCCCCGGTGGCTTCGGACGTCCTGGTGGTCGACAGGGTTCAGGGCAACCGGATAACCAAAATCAACCTAGTGACTCATATGCGCCACCAGGCCAATTTCCTCCATCAAATAATTTGGACACACAGTACGGCCCACCTTCAGCACAAGGACAAGATCGAGGTGGAACCGGTTCCCCTCAAGGAGGCTTTGGAAGAAGTCCAACATCAGGTGGTTTCGGAGGAAGTCCATCGCAGGGTGGTTTCGGAGGAAGACAATCTCAAGGAAGTTTCGGTGCCAATCCGTCACAGGGTGGTTTTGGTGGCCAGCCACAGCAAGGACAAGGAGGTTTCGGCGCGCCGAGTTCTGAATACGGTGTTCCCGGCCAGGGGCCCAGTTCTTTTGGTCAACCAGGAGGTCAATCGCCTTCAGGCGCAGGAGGCAGACCTGGCGGCGGACGTCCGCAATCAAGTTACGGTCCTCCCAATCAGCAAACTGGGTCGGGGCGATCTTCAGGAGGTGGAAATACGGGAGGACGTGGTGGTCAAGGAGGTCAAGGATTTGGTCAACGTCCTGATAGTTCTTACGGCCCGCCTGCAAGTGGAGGATTTCAACAACCAAATAACCAGTTCGGTGGTGGAGCTCAATCTCCGAATTCGCAAAGAGCACCAGAATCTTCTTATGGAGCACCGAATACTAATGGGGCCCAAGGCGGGTTCGGAGGACAGCAGTCGGGCACTCCCTCCTCGTCGTACGGAGCGCCCGGTTTCGGCGCTGGCGGTGGTAGTGACGGTGGTGGTGGTCGAGGCGGCTCTGGCAGTCGTGGTTCTGACTTCGGCGAAAGTGAATCTGATGTGAGTACTGTACTTATAATGCACCTCAAATGTCGTGTTTTCAACGAATATAATTATGCCGATAAAGCGCCAAATTCTACCTCCATCCGACACTAACCAAAAAGTTCTAGTTAAATGCATCCATTTCTGGATATCTAGTAATTCCTTTCTCATTTCGTATTCTTCTGTGGAGTGATTTTTATAACAAACACGGACACCCGTTTTGCCATAATGTGGTTACTCCAATGACGGAAAAAAATATTTTCAGTATAGGGACCTCTAAATAGCGTATTTCATTTATGTATGGTTTAATATATTCAATGTAGGTACACCCATTTCAGATTTTTAACTGATTATTTACACTGATGAAATAGATTACGGTCATAAAACTAAAATACGGTTTCTGTGAAAATTTTATGATTAAAACCGTTGGATTTTTTTTCGATTGAATTTACATACGTACCTACACATTAACTATTAAGCGCATTTGAACTCGGAACAAAACATATATATATTTTAGCTAGGAAAAAAACAGTTTTGTGGTCACAGCAAAAAAAATATAAGTAATTATTAAATGTGTTTTTGTTGATTTATTTATTTATTTATTTAATCTTTATTGCACAAAAGAAAACTTAACGTACAAAAGGCGGACTTAATGCCATGAGGCATTCTCTACCAGTCAACCTTAGGGCAAAGCGGAAAAATTGTAGGCGGTGCAACTAACTTACACATAAGTAACAAAACATAATTATAATACTTATACATAATTTTGCTATACATGTAAATATATACATACATCTAATATAATATAAACATATATAATATAAATAAATATATACAGCGATGAAACATACTAAGCAGATAGACTACGAGACTTCATTTCATTGATTGAACTAGCTATACATCGTATGAATACATCCTATTTTAAAAGCTTTTATTTAACTTGCAATGTATGTATGTATCTACCCAAGCAGCACATTAGTGAATTTTGCAGCTTATCTTATAGCTTTAAGTTCTAAATGAGTGGTTTAACAGTGTTTGATACAACTTATAGCTTTAAACACAACTCAAAACTGTATATGAGTTCATCCTATCACTTGTAGTTGCATAGGAACGTTTTTTGTTTCTACTTTATTACTTATGGTGGGATAAAGTCGATTTTGCTACTTAAAGTTGCATGCAGGTTCAAATTGTCACTCAATAAGAAGCAATAGTGCTATATAAGGCCTTAAAATCACTTATAAGCAACTTTTTCATATAAGTGGGAACATACCCTTATTTGGAACTAAAAGTTCCAAATGACTAGTACAATAGCGAATTATATCACCAATAGTGGCTAAAGGGATAATTTTACGGCTCTTTTGGAACCAAAAAATATTGCAACTGTAAGGCCTAAGAAGTACCTTATTGCCACTCCAACGCATAAATAGGTCTCAGTAGGAGGTTCTTGGAACCAAAAGCAGTTATTTTCACTTATTTCAAACCACTAACGAACTAAAAGTTCTATTATTGTTCCTATTTGCGCCTTATCATAATATTATATTTAATAGTCTTGCTTGTTTAACAGTCTACAAAAGAGCAAATAATTACTATTGGTAATATCATTCACTGCTTTGCCACTCGCAAGATACAAATAAGTGATTATTAGACTTGATAGTTCCAAATAAGGAACAATTAAGTGAAAATAAACACTGTAGGATCTTTTTTGTTTCGCCATGTTTACAAATGGAAGCCTATGAAAATTGATTATTTTAACCAGAATTTTATCACACTCACGCATAATCACAGACTTTTGATAGTTGTGACGATGTTACTTTAACATTGTACGTAACCTACAATCATTAGGTCAGGTTTTTAAAAGTTTTATTTCTTATCAGTATCTATTCCTTATTTAATTTAGCATTCTCTTTTTTAATATTCCTGATCAAATGAAGGGCGCGTCGAAATTTACAAAGAAAACATACTATAGTTTCACAGTAAAAAAAAATTCGCAAGAATTTCGTGCTTATTTCAATGCTTGTATAACGTAAAGTTTTAATCACAATCAAACAGACATATAAATCCAAAATGAATATGGCAGATCACGTATTACTTTTAATAAAACACAATTTGACAGTTGCCTCGCCACTCAAAGATAATTTTGGCGACTCATTTATCACTCATTGACCGAACTGAAATGTTTTCATTCGTTCACTGTGCATAACTTTCACCCATAGTTCTAATTACCACTTAAGGTAATTGTGAGATCTCTTATGGATTCTATTTATCACCGAAAATAGGCTGCAATTTTTCTCCTTTTGGTTCTATAGTGGTGGCATTAGGGTTCTTGCCACCTATATAGCACTTAGTCATGGTGGTAAATTTCACTTAAGCATCTAATTAGATATGATATACGAGCTATTTAGACCCAGTTGTGCTACTTGGGTAAGTATGTTTGTTCGGGTGAAATCTTGGAACTCAATTTTGAAGCAGATATCGTCAATCGATTGAGCTGAAATTTTGCATACTTACTTATCTTTGATGACAATACAATAATATGGTAACATGGTGCTAATCTGATGATGGAGCCGGAAGGTGGCCATAGGAACTCTATAATAGATAAACCAATCCTACCGAGTTTGGGCTCTTTAGAATCGTCTCAGTGAGCATTTGATGGATATTCAAAGAAAAGTACAGTCGGCTGTAAAAGCTTGTCACTAAAATGTCATTTTTGACAGAAACTTATTTCTAATAATGTGTTTTGTTTTAGGAGCCCGCTAAATACGAGTTTAACTATGACGTGGACGATGCGCAGACAGGTACTAAATTTGGTCATTCTGAACAACGCGACGGCGACGTCGCCACTGGCGAGTATAACGTAGTGCTGCCCGACGGCAGGAAGCAAGTGGTGGAGTACGAGGCGGGCCGCCAGGGATACAAGCCTCAGATCCGATACGAGGGTTCGTTCATTGCAACTATAGATGGCACGTTAGGCTCCACCTAATTATTATTTGCACACGCTTTAAGACAGCCTCAATATGGGGATATAAGTTCAGGGCGCTAATTCGAGAATGTCTCAGTTATCTCAGGTATACTATCTTCAATTGTCATTAGTAGTAGTACTGCATAATCTGACATTTCACGTTACTACCCAAGTTATGTTTGCGTCTCATATCTATGGCGGTGCGTATAAATGAGGCGCAAACTTACGTGACGGGGTTGGTGAAGTGGTTATATCGCCAGGATTTCTCCGAAATATCAGAAAGAGATGTATGACATTAGTCCCCAGACCCGATACAAAGGTTCGGTCATTGCAAGTATAGATGGTACTTTAGGTACCATCTTAAGGCATTCACTCCGCGGACTCATTGAACTGAATTGAACTAGATTCGAGGTTGGAGTTGTTTCGGTCGCAACATTAAGTGATGCCACTGCGTCTATTATATGTGTAAGAGTTGAATTTAAAACTTCCTAGTTATATTGATATGCTGTACATAGTATGAGCCAAAAGTAAGTTACTAGTAATATTGTAGATACCCTACAAAGACTAATCACTTATCCAATCAGCATGCAAACATAAATATTGCACAAGTTACCGGACAATTTTATGTCAATGCTATAATTAACAATTCAATAATATGTATATACAAATAAATTAAAACATGTAAAAGTTATTAAATAACAGTACCACATAATAATTACGGATAAAGATGATATTATTATGACTACTTTAGTATAGCAGTATCACTAATAAAGTAATAGCACTACTTTATTAGGTATCGATATTTTATTGCATTCTTACACAAGAAAAAAGTAAAGTATAAAAGTTTCATAGAACAAATATTTCAGAAAATCTATTTAAATTGGCGATAGGGATCTCTATCCATATACATGTTAACGATTGAATCTTTCAGGCGGAGGCGCTAGTGGTGGATCCGGATTTGGCTCAGGTAATCATTTGAGTTCTTTCTTATTGAAAACTAGCATCATCCTCATCCTTTGAGCTATAAAACATATAATTGAGAGAATTAATAATTGACATGCATAGTGTGTAGCTATAAAACAATATAACTGAGAGAATTCATAATTGACATGCAATGTTGCAGTACTGAGTTCCTTTTTCTGTTATTACGTAGGTAACAGAGGTATCGGTGGTGGAGCGCAGGGCTACCCCCAAGGCGGGCCGAGCGCTGGCGGCTTCACTGGTGGCAATAACGATCTTGGCTACCCGCAAGGTGGACCGGGCCAAGGCGGTCCTGGACTTGGACAAGGAGGCCAAGGGGGCTCCCAAGGTTACGACGATCAATCGCAAGGAGGGCAAGCAGAGTCTGGCTATCCCAGAGGAGGACCTGGAGGCGGCAGAGGCCAAGGGCCTAGTGGAAACTTGAGGGCTCCCCAGAGAGGAGGTCAACAGAATGGCCAGGGTTCTGGGTATCCATCCGGTAGAAATGGCGATGGTTTGGAGAGTTTGAATGGTAATAGCGGTTATCCAAGTGGTGGACCTCAGGGCGGTAGCAGAGGATTTCCCGATGGAGGACAAGGAGGTGAAGACGGGTACCCCAGCGGCGGTCCCAGTGGTCAACGTGGGAGAGGGCAGGGAGGCTTTGGAGGTTCTCCTGATAGGGGATCTGAGGGTGACAATGGATATCCAAGCGGTGGCCCTCAAGGTGAAAGGGGTCGGGGTGGCCAGGGGACAGACGATGGGTATCCCAGCGGTGGCCCCCAAGGAGATAGGGGTCGGGGTGGCCAGGGGACAGACGATGGATATCCCAGCGGTGGCCCTCAAGGAGGTAGGGGCCGGGGTGGCGGCCAAGGCGCAGACGACGGGTATCCCAGCGGTGGCCCTAACGGCCCAAGAGGCTCAGGCTATTGAGATAAATTACCTGATAAACCTTTAATGTAACTTACGAGACGCTTTCATAATGTAACAAATGAGATTAGCAAATAAGAGGCATTGTAAATAAATGATTTATTAAGAATTCATCATATTTTTATTTCATAAATAACTTTTTCAAACTAGACTTTTATTTATAAAGTTTTTCTTCTAGAAATACCTACAGGGTATGACCGTATGGCCCCGTTTTCAAAATTAGGTAAATCCTCCTTCTTTTCAAATAAATATTGAGCACTCAATTTGATGTATTTAGCATATTTGACGAAAACAAACTGGATCATTCTCCTAATTACTAACCTCTATTCAACCTATTAATTCGCATGTCAGGTAATTCAGGAACTGGCAGTTCAATTTGCGGATACGTCCAAAGAAAGAAGAGAGCGAAATCCAGCAGGGCTAGCATATCTTGTCGTGCGGTTCTGCATCACCTGTCATGATTACACTGTATTGAATGGAAAGTAACAGGTAGTATTTGACGCGCGACAAATAGTCACAGTTGTACTAGACGTACAGGAGCGAATGCGAAATAGACGGGTGGATATGGATATATCAGTACAAATTATACCTATTGCAGTAGGTACCTATTTAAAACACTTGAAGATGAAATTCAGTGACGAGCAGTCCACCAGAATCGGTATCCACCATCTTAGTTAGCTTGTTGATCTACCGCCAAACAACAATTTCTACACTGCTTCAGTGTGAACACTACTAAAGTGCTAGTACCTACCGAAGTAGTATATTATTACAGTCTGATTGAAAAGTAGTCGTGATATTGACAGTTTTTTTTTTGTTGTACTTAATGTTGTACATTCAATATGTGATCAAATGTCACAACGAGGTTTTAAAAAATTGTAGGTAGGTACCTATAAACCGTACGATGCTTAAATAAACTATTTAGTACCAAGATATTTTATATTAAACCATTAATACAAATGGTGTGTACCCATATTAAAATAAAGTTGTCAAAAGTTAGAAAATAATTAGAAAGATTTGAAAGGAAGATTCTATTTAGGAAGATCCAAGATCTTAGCATGTTGAAAAATTTTAATTGACACAACCAGCCAACAGTAGGTACAGGAACTATTCAAATGACTAAGCATTATTATATCAGGGTGGCAACGAATTGGCATCTTTAGATTGTAAATAAATGGCCAGAAATAATAAAAATAAAAGGTATTGAAATTAAATTAGTAGATACGAGTATATTGCAATGATAATAATTCAGATATGAAAGAACTAAAAGATTTAAGAGTTTTTTACTCGAAGCACAAAAAACCGTGTCGGATCGTTTTGTTTCGTGTCAGCCCGATCCTTTGTTCACTGGCTATGCTATTGCACTAGGTATTGTTAGGTTTTCATTTCGGAAAAGTACATTGCCTACTGCAGACGCCGGGAAATAAGGGCTTGCCGGGTGAGCAGATATAGACGAAACGTGATACGAAGTCGGCAAACCCTTTTCACGGCTACCATGTGTATAGTGCTTTTCTCAAACATCATCATAGGCCTTTACATCTTTATCAGATGATTTTATGCAGCGTTATTGTGGCAGTGTTTGAAATGACTATACAGTCCGATGCGGGAGCGACAGTGACGTCCGCAAGATTGACATCTCATTAGGGGATCGTTTGAAGATTGAGTTGGTGAAGTGACCCCCCTCTCATGTTGGTGTCTCCTCTCACGTTTCGCAGCCAGAGCCCGAAACCAACTTCCGTCATGAGCTTTGTAGCCTTCGGCAAGAGACGCTCTCCATTTGCTACGCTCGTTAGCCAAAGTTTCCCAATTAGCAGGGCTGATGCCAAACGTAAGCATGTCGCGCTTTGTGCAGTCCTTAAAACGTAACATGGGCCTCCCCACTCTTCTCTTAGCAAAAGCAACTTCGCTTAACAGGGTGCGTCTTGGCAAGCGAGTCGCATCCATACGGTGCACATGCCCCAGCCATCGCAGTCTGCGCTGTTTAAGCATTGCGGTAATGCTCTCAAACATATGCATGAAATAAAATAAAAAATCAACCTTTTAGCCTGTTAATGAACACTTGGTCTTCAATTTTGTAGGTAATTACTTTACGATTCTCTCGAGTTGTTCCGCCCGAAAGGCATTGGCGTATATAGGGGGGTGGCCGGGTGGGCCGTGCCCACCCCAGTATGGTCTAGTGCCCACCCCAGGATTTTGGGTTACCGATGGAAATTCATGGTTTCATCTCATAGGCCAAGGCCAAGGCCAACCCCAAGGCCCCCCCAGGCCCCCCCTGAAAAATAATGTTAGATACGCCAATGCCGAAAGGTAATACTTCGAAAACTAACGTTATGACGACATTTCATTGCATGTTTGAGATAAAACGATTTATTTATAATAGGTGCCTGTATACTTAATACGTATGTGAGTTGTGTTTTTCAATTCCAGTATTCAAATTCATGTAAACCTATAAGGTGGGAAATAAAAATAATAAACCGTAAATCGTAATGCATATTTTTTCAAACTGTATTTATAAGTTTGTAACTAGAAATATATACAATATAGTCTGGCTGATGAAATATTACTCGAAGTTTTGGCGGGAAATTAAAAACATCTGCGGCTGGTCACACTTTGTGTAGTAGGAATTATAGTTTTGATACTAGAAAATATTTTTGATTTTTGATGCACACGTAAGGTACCCAAGGAAATAAGTTAAATATGTTGACGTGCACTCATAGTCAGCTCACATAATTTCTACCACTATATACAGTAGTCAACGACAAACACGTATGTTTACACTTTCCAACCATAGACAAGGCGAAAAATTAAATTTAGCGTAAATAAGACCCAGCTCGATAATACCATATTAATCCATCACCAAAAAATTACATAAGTACTATGCAAAATTTCAACTAGATCGGAATGTTAGAACTAGTACATAAAGTATCAAAATTATTTATAGAGGACCCACCTACTAAATTGTTTGAATCATAGACAATTGGTGATACCACAAGGAAATATCTGTCAACATTATTTGGCTAGCCAGACTCTATTAAATACTAACAAAATATAATGTAGTAAATGATAACAAAGTATAAATGCTTAACATTTTTAAAAACACTAACATCACAAACATAACTCGTGCTTTTCAGTTTCGCTTAGAGCCTGATCAGTGAATCGTGACAAAAAAAAAAGTAGCAACTTGTAATTTGACAGCTGGTTCCATAATATAAAGAATTTCTTAGTCTACAAGAGTATAAGGCTCCTCATAAGCGAAGCGGAGAAATCAACCAATCAGGCTGCGTATTTGGGAAGCCCAAAAGAAGTGCATTTAAATCTGAGGATTGTGATTGGTTCGTTTTACAGAGCTCCGCTCCGCTCCGTTTCTCTGGAAGCCTAAGTAGTAAAATCCTTGTGATCCCAATCACTGGTCAGACTCTAATTAAGGGCAGGTTGCTTCAAACCGTCTGTAATCGTAAGTTACATTATGTAGTGTGGACTTTGCTGTACGAGATGACGACATTCTATTTATATTGTTAACCTTTTCGTGAATTTCCCAATACTACAGAAATACCCAATAATAAAGGTTTGCAGACAACCAGGCCTTAAAAAAATTCAACATAACAAAATGGGAGCTTTAGATACTATGTAAACTATTTATTTTAATAACAAGCCCAGGCACCTTTTCAGCGTTTCAAGCAGCTTTCCTGCTTTTAATTATAGGTATCTGAATTGCAAAGTGTTAATTAATTATACCTAACACAATGAACAATGAGAACGTACTACTTCAAATATTTAGTTTATTGCTTACCTACTTACCACAATCACAATATATGACATGTAAATGTATACAAGATCGGGAAAACTGGATGTTTTCTATAAAAAGTCTTAGTATTCGGCTGTGTGTAGGTATGATATAAATAATTGAAGGGTTACCCTCATCTGGCAGAAATTTGTTTTACCAAAATTAATGTTTCGCATAATTCTCATTTCGCAGAAATTTTCGGCCGGTTAAACGGGAAATATATTTTGAAATGTTTTTGTGTATCCTGGTAGATTAGGATAGGTTCTCTTCTTCTTCGTAGTCGTGCACTCTTGGCAGAGTGGTCGTGGTCATGGTTAGGTCGATTCTTTCGCCACCGCTTCTCTCGTGATGCGCCGCCATGTAGTCCTATGTTTGGCGGAGTGAGAATTCTCGTTTATGCCGCATTGTGTCACAGATTTGATGAGGTCTGTCCATCGCGTTGGAGAGCGCCCACGAGATCTTTTGCCCTCCACTTTCCCTTGCACTACCAATCATTCCATGGAGTCCTCGTTGCGGGTGATGTGACCGAAGAACTTGAGGATTCGTATTTGCACAGCCGACGATAATCTCTCTTTGATGTTGAGTTCTTTCAGGATTGAAACGTTGGTTCGGTGCGCAGTCCACGGGATTCTGAGCATGCGTCTCCAGCACAGGATGGGTTAGGTTAGGTTTATTTTATAGCTTTTCAGCAAAATGTATGGTATCAGTAGAATAACAATTATGCGAAACATTACGTTCGGTAAAACAATATTCTGCGAAACATTAGTAAACCATAATTGAAAACTATATTAAAAAAAACAGTTAGAGGACCTAGGTCTCACTTTGTATGGTTTGACAGTTCATTTGCTGAAGAGTTAGCGTGGTCTGAATCTAAGCTTAGGCTTTTTTACTTCATTATCCTAGCGCCAGGTGGAATGATAGTCAGTTTCCACCTGCTATAATTAAAATTAAATTGCTAAATCATATTTAGTTAGAAAGGTGTTAATTGCTAAGTTACATCAATAACATTTTAAATTTTGTGTTTATTACATTTTAAAAGTGTACTTATGTGAAAAAAACGTAAGCATATAGGTACCAAATATTTTGAAATTTACTTTCAAATAGCATCATGCATCCAAACGCCAAAATCCAAAGACTTCGAAATTATCAAAGGTTGACGCTTGATATATCTCTAATTTAACGGGACTATACACACTTTTATTCCATATTATTTGAATTACCTACAATACACCGGTAGACTCGGACATGTAAAAGTGGCCTACTTACAAAATAAAGTTAATTAGGTATTTCATTATTTCACAACCCACGCAGCCACAATTCCTGTGACATACCTACCTACCTATTTTAAAACCAAAATTTAATTAAAATGCAGAGGAATAACATTTCGACGGAATTGACCACAAAACTAGCGCCATCTGAAATAAACAAAATATTTATAATGGTATGTTACATATTGTCATAATTTTATAATCGACGTTACTAAAGATATAATGAAAACCCTGAATGTACGAGTAGATGAGCGTAATTTTTTTTCAGTCGCGAAATAATCAATAAAAAAAATCTATAACAACATAAATAACCATTGATACAAAAAAAAATGCGTAGAGTATACCCACATTAAAAAAATGAGACATTACATGTTTCATAAATTTATAATATAGTATATAATATTGACAAAGGGAAAATCACAAACCACGAACGAACGTATTCAGAAACTGTCTTAGTAACCAGCAGTAATTTTTTTATAAAGTGTTGTTCAAGTCATTCTGATTGAAAAAAAAAAACTCTGAACGGCAAAACTTTATAAAATGCTTATAAATTCCGATGAATGCGGAAAGCGGACAACAGAATTAGATCACCATTTAAATTGTTGTTAATTTAAGGCGCGCGTTTCGAATCACCCGTCGCCTTAAGGTTATCGCAGATCTAACAGCTCAGCACCGTAACAGCACCGGTTAGTTTGGGACTAGGTCGATCTGTGTAATAAGAGTGAATCCACCCGCGGTCTTCCCGCCGGCGGCTAGTTACAAGCGCGACGGTTCCGATGAGGCGTCCACTCTTTCGGTAGATGTAATAAGAGTGACATCCACCCGCGGTCTTCCCGCCGGCGGCGGCTAGTGACAAGCGCGACGGTTCCGATGAGGCGTCCACTCTTTCGGTAGATGTAATAAGTGACATCCACCCGCGGTCTTCCCGCCGGCGGCGGCTAGTTACAAGCGCGACGGTTCCGATGAGGTGTCCACTCTTTCGGTAGATGTAATAAGAGTGACATCCACCCGCGGTCTTCCCGCCGGCGGCGGCTAGTGACAAGCGCGACGGTTCCGATGAGGCGTCCACTCTTTCGGTAGATGTAATAAGTGACATCCACCCGCGGTCTTCCCGCCGGCGGCGGCTGGTTACAAGCGCGACGGTTACGATGAGGCGTCCACTCTTTCGGTAGATGTCATAAGAGTGACATCCACCCGCGGTCTTCCCGCCAGCGGCGGCTGGTTACAAGCGCGACGGTTACGATGAGGCGCCCACTCTTTCGGTAGATGTCATAAGAGTGACATCCACCCGCGGTCTTCCCGCCGGCGGCGGCTAGTTACAAGCGCGACGGTTACGATGAGGCGTCCATTCTTTCGGTAGATGTAATAAGAGTGACTTCCACCCGCGGTCTTCCCGCCGGCAGCGGCTAGTTACAAGCGCGACAGTTACGATGAGGCGTCCACTCTTTCGGTAGATGTAATAAGAGTGACTTCCACCCGCGGTCTTCCCGCCGGCAGCGGCTAGTTACAAGCGCGACAGTTACGATGAGGCGTCCACTCTTTCGGTAGATGTCATAAGAGTGGCATCCACCCGCGGTCTTCCCGCCAGCGGCGGCTGGTTACAAGCACCACGGTTACGATGAGGCGTCCACTCTTTCGGTAGATGTCATAAGAGTGGCATCCACCCGCGGTCTTCCCGCCGACAGCTAAGTTACAAGCGCGACGGTTACGATGAGGCGTCCACTTTTTTGGTAGATGTCATAAGAGTGACATCCACCCGCGGTCTTCCCGCCGACAGCGGCTAGTTACAAGTGCGACAGTTACGATGAGGCGTCCACTCTTTCCGTAGATGTCATAAGAGTGACATCCACCCGCGGTCTTCCCGCCGACGGGTAAGTTACAAGCGCGACGGTTACGATGAGGCGTCCACTTTTTTGGTAGATATCATAAGAGTGACATCCACCCGCGGTCTTCCCGCCGGCGGCGGCTGGTTACAAGCGCGACGGTTACGATGAGGCGTCCACTCTTTCGGTATATGTCATAAGAGTGACATCCATCCGCGGTCTTTCCGCCGGCGGCTAGTTACAAGCGCGACGGTTACGATGAGGCGTCTATTTTTTTGGTCGATATCATAAGAGTGACATCCTTGGGCGACGGGTACTTGACGTAAGCGCTGTGACGCCGTGTTTCCACGCATTGTCCTCATGTTGGCCTGTATCGGTCGATGCGATTAGATGTGCGATAACCATTAGTATGGCTTTTTTCAATGCATAGGTTACTGGATATATATCACCGTAGTACAAAAAACTTACCGGGTTCAGCTGTTGCCTCAACAGAGTTATAAATCGACCAGGTGTCGAAGCGTTTAGGCGACTCTTCAATGTCTATCGTGATGGTGCTGGTACACGGCTTCTCGGTCGTTCTCTCGAACTGCTTCGTCGTGGTCTCCATAAGAATGCTTTGCCTGGTAAGCGTGAGTAACTGGTATTTGAACACAGCTTCCTTCCGATATAAGGGTGCTAGCGTTGCTTGACACTGAAACATGATGTAGTGGTTTTAAATCACTAATGTATAATGTATATCAAACATCTGTGGATTGTAGAGATCCAGGGACCTAATTCGAGAATGCCGTTTGAGAGATCGCAAAACGTCAAATCTCTATTAGATAACAGTGATATCGCCTTTGAACTGTTTTTAAAATGCGATAAGCTTCAAGTGACATATCTCATCTCAATTTTGGAAGTACGAAGGCGATAATGATTGTCAAAAATGCTATTCATGCATATGAATTTCTGTTTTGAACGAAACGTAACTGACTAATTTCACGCACTACACGGTCAATTTAAAGTATGCGCCTAGTTATTTATGGCGTCACATATAAAGGAAAGGCAAATTAAGCGCGACGTATTGACCAAGTTGCGATGTTCTAGGGATATCGCCACATGTCAAGTAGAGAACCGTCAAACGTGAAGGATGGCGATGAAATGGAGAGATCTCCATCATCTCTCTAAAATTGGTCGAATTACCCCCCAGTATTTATCTAGCGGGCGTTGTTGACTAGTTGTAAACAGATTCCTACACCGAATATTTGTTATGAAATAAACCTGTATACCGTCAACAACAGAGGGGGTTTCTGCCCGCCGTTTCGATTTATTCTCGGTGCAAATGCAAAGTTTGTTTAGTTTTGCGATTTAACATGAAAACGCGTCGAGCGGGATGTCAAATTTTCGTCTGGGATAACCCGATGGTGGGTTATGAAAATATATCTGTGTTTAGTATCAACAAATTTGATAGTTTCTCTAGTCTAAACAGGTTTTGTTTACAAAATCCAAATGAATCAATAAATAACAATTTAGAAATGACACAATGTTTAAATATATGGATATCTTAGAATAAATGCGCCTAGAAACCTAGCGCTTGAAAATTAAGCCAGTTTTGGTTAGCCACTGGCTAAGTTTCGTCCGTGTGCGCATCTGTCACAACTTTAATGTCACAAGCAAAACTTCTCTATGATTGGCAGGCATAAAATCAAAAGCGGCTTCATCTTTCGCAAAGCTGTTGTATGAAGCCTCTCGTTGTAGGTATTTATTCTAAGACGTATAGGTACCTACTACCTAACAATCAGTCTGAAAAAATGGCTCCCTCAAATGGGCCGCAATATCGCATATTGTTTTTTTTTCTGCGATAAGTCTCGTTTTGACCTCTGAAGCTGAGGTCGTCAACGATAGCTAAATGTTCGGCTAATAAAATGCAGAAGTATTTAACCTAACATTTATAAAATCCGAACAAAGTATGGAATATTCCTCTTTCCGATACCTCTATTAATTAATAAAGTATTAATTATTACCTATATTACTTCTATTAATTAGACGCATGACATGAGTCACGTCTCTCGTTACTTAGACTAGTTTTCAATTTAGACAAAAATCATCGTGTTCAATTCAATTTGACACTTAATAAATATTTGAGTAAAAAAACTAACAAAAGAAGAACCAACTTCAGAATAAACAGAAAAGCCAAAAATAACCCGTTCACGTACAGATTGCATTTTAATCACCCTTTGAAGTCGGTGCCAAACCAATTAATTGTTATTATGAAAACAGATGCCACGCATGATTCCTTTAATGATTACTATTTGGTATTTACGAGTATTCTTGTTCAGGGTTCACAACTCTACAAGTGGTATAGTGCGCCGCGGGCATGTTATTGATGAGCCACTGGACATATTTTAGAGGAAAGACATAACTATATCATATATTGTTACAACAAGTGTGAAGCCATGACTTCAAAGTTGAGCCCCAGTGTGGTGTCGGTGGCGTCTGCCTCGAGCGCGTAGGTATACCACGCAAGTGGCAGCGCAGGGCTGGCATGTTATTTATGTACCACTGGACTTATATATTTAGCGTTTGGTACCGAAACATTTTTATTTTTATATACGATATAGGAGTACATTATACCGGGTTCGAACCCGCGACCTTCAATCCGGAGGTCGCGGGTTCGAACCCGGCCCGTACCAATGAGTTTTTCGGAACTTAAGTACGGAATGTCATTTGATATTTACCACTCGCTTTTCGGTGAAGGAAAACATCGTGAGGAAACCACCTAAGCCCAATAAGGCCTAGTTTTCCCCTCTGGGTTGGAAGGTCAGATGGCAGTCGCTTGCGTAAAAACTAGTGCCTACGCCACATCTTGGGATTTAGGTAGCCGACCCCGATTGAGAATTCATTCTCAAAAAATGGGACAAAGGCTAGGAGGATACGATATAGGAGTACATTAGTTGTATATACTTAAGAACGTACTTTTAGCGTCATAACTCCGTATATAAAATGTGAAGACATCACGCCGAATTTGAGCTCTAGTGTGGTGTCAGTGGCGTCGAGTCGGTGCATCGAGCGCGTATACCAGGGTCCACGCAGGTGGTAGTGTGGAGCAGGCACATTGTTGATGAACCACTGGACTTGGCTGTCAGGCCGCGCGCCCAGTGACGTACAATTCAGCACCAGGGCCGATCCCACCTTGTAGTGGTCCTGTAGGCCTATCACTTGAGGCTCTTTTTCGGGAAGTACTGAAACAGAATACGTTATTAACAGATGCGTCCGGAGCTTTAAGACTTTTAATGATTTTAAATATCTACTTATCAAACAGATTTACTCACGTCGTAGAAGCCTATAACGCTCGACATGTTTCGAATCGGTTCGCGATACATCATCAGGACAATGTTTGAAGGTGTTCGATCGCCAGGACTGATTAGTTCTCCTGCTAATGAATCGCGAACCGATTCAAAACATGATAAGGGATATTGGACTTCTACGATGTGAGTAAACTCGTTTCGTATGTATTTTAGTATGTCTGAGACTGACGGGAGTTTTCTACGTTTAATATGACTTAGGGGACTTAGTCTTACTTAAACCTTTACCGCATACGAAGCCATATATGGCAGATATGAACTTGGACCTTATTGGCACAGGTCAAGGTTCAAATTCAAACAACTATTTTTTTCCTATATGCGGTAAAGGGTTAAAGAAAATATCCGCTCGGAACCGGACTGTCCGGTACTACCAAAAAGGTCAAGGACATTGTGGAAAGTCTGAGATGGGTGAAAGAAATTATGTGGCTTTAATAATCAGATGGGAGATGGGAAATTTTCGACTTTCCTGCTGCACGAAATTCTGAAAATATGCTCTCAAATACTGCAAGCAGCAATTGACAGGTCAACATGTAGTGGCAGATCAACAGGTGATAGACAGAGAGTCCCTTAAAGATAACGCGTTAAACTACGACATACATGACTATGCATGTTTACGTTGGGTAGCACAAATCCAAATGACCATAGTTATGCAAAATGAGACCAATAATTAAAATTCGATTTTGAGATATAGCTGTTTTAAGATTATTAATTTTTTTATTGGGTTTTTATAACGTTTTCTTTAAAATCAAATGATGCAAATTGGTAGCGTTTACGCAAATTAATTGTTTTTTTCCTAGGTTCTTTAAATAACAATCTTAATGGTCGTTTTCTGTAAAATAAATATTTTATAATCTGCTTTCGAATCACAATTCTTTGAAAACGACCAAACTCTAGTCGACTTATGCTGATTACGATATTGGATAATAGTATTTTTATAAAAAAAGCTAAATAATAATAACCAACATTATGGTAGTCGACTTATGCTGATTACAATACTGGATCCTAGCATTTAAATAGAAAGCGTCAACTCTTATACATCTGCAAGCTGTATAAGTGTATAATATACATGCAGATTGTAGCATTAGTAAAAAACTTATTTAGATTATTTTAACATATTTATTTTTTATATTATATTTAACTGAAATCAAAAAACTATAACAAAACAAAAAGAAACTTCAAAAATTACTCAACGTAAGAAATTATAATTTATAACATATAATTGCAGCTGTTATACAAATTTAAGAGGGCATACGCATTATCAGCATGTCTATTTTCCTATATCACTGCTAATTTTTCTATACTATTCCATACCATAGGTTTACGTTCAGTAATGGTAACTATGGCTTCGGATAAATGAAGTCCAAACATAACGTAACCAGGTTATACAAATCAAGGTTTCGTTGTTGATGGAAGAAACTTTGATTCTACTTCAGCTCGACGGTAATGTGACTTATATGTAGGGATCTTCTTAATAAAATCAATTACTTGCATCCTTTTTTCTTCTGGTAGTTATTATGTCCGCCTTGCGGTTTTCCTCTGTTGTCTAATAAATCACCACGGGCGTTCACTTTTTTAAGAGCCGTATTAATGCGACATGACGATACATGGTAAGTACTTTTGAATATTTATTTACAAACAATCTTGTTATTAAGCATGTATTCCCTTGAAAAACTCTTTTTCTTCGAAGTGGTAGCCCTGGATTTCTCTATCGGTTTTTCTGTTATTTTAGAAGCTAAGTAAGCGTTATGTGCATTATACGAGCCTAATTCCCAAAATCGATTAAATTCTCTTTTCCTCGACGAAGAAGAAATGTTTTCGTGGCACGTTTTTGTACATTTACATTTGTAATCAATAAATTCCCGAGGTAATTTTAAGTTGCCTTTATAATCGTGTAGCGATTCACATGTTCTCGTCATGTGTCTCGCCATCATATTATAATCATATATCACCATCGTAAGACTCACATCATCGTCGTCATCATCAAGTTCCCGACACTAGCATCATAATTCGCCACCTAATACTAAAATCATCATACTACATCATAATACGAACTCACACCATCATTGTCATCATCAAGTTCCCGACACTAGCATCATAATTCGCCACCTAATACTAAAATCATCATACTACATCATAATACGAAGTAACAGTATTAATGTTTACGAAAGTAAGTAAAAATATTCCAATAACTAAGCATCCTACCTTTTTAAAATAGCAAATTACTATTCACAACAAATACCAACGGAAGAATTGAGCTTTATTTATACTGTGTAAGGATCAAAATTGTGAGAATGTCCATTTTGTCCATTTTGTCCATTTTGTCCATTTTGTCCATTTTGTCCATTTTGTCCATTTTGTCCATTTTGTCCATTTTGTCCATTTTGTCCATTTTGTCCATTTTGTCCATTTTGTCCACTTTGTCCACTTTGTCCATTTTGTCCATTTTGTCCACTTTGTCCATTTTGTCCATTTTGTCCACTTTGTCCATTTTGTCCATTTTGTCCATTTTGTCCATTTTGTCCATTTTGTCCATTTTGTCCATTTTGTCCACTTTGTCCACTTTGTCCACTTTGTCCACAGTTAAGTATAAATACGGAGGGGAATTGAAGGATGGGATTCATTTTTACTTGCGACTTCGACTGGGTAACACTGTTGTTTGGCAATAAGGTATTAAATTTAATTCTAAGGGGAATTTCTGTTGGGATTACATTATTTTTCTGATCTATAATTATTTATTGAAATGTTGTGGGATTTTGTTGTTTTATGGCTATCAAGCTTAATTACATGCCAGAAATAGTGTTTTGGTACATGGTTGCCAGATGAAAGATATTTAACCTTGCGGCTGTTAAACGAATATCTTTCAGACTCTTTTAGTTTTATCCGGGATAGGCAACCCGGACACTAGCCATTTACAAGTGCAGTGCAGTGCCTACAGATCTGGAGTAATCTATCTGATGAATTCAAGGACCACGAAGTTGGACAGGTGGGGTTTCCACACTTGTTGAAATCAGATGGACCTCCAGGTTTGGTCTCATAAACGTATATATTTATATATTTGCAATATCTACACATATTAGGGCGGGTTACTCTGCGTTTCCGGTGTTTTATCCACGCAAGAGGGGACCCACTTACACTGATTTTAGTCCAACCTCGGGTTAATCTCCCGAATTTATAGTTTAGCTTACCTAGGTTCCATACACGTTTAAATGTAAATATGAGGTTTAGGCCTCTAGTGTTTTTGTACTAGCTAGGGAACAGGGTTTAGTGATAGGTACACTTTAATAGGAATGTTAGGATGGGGTTCTTTATTTTCCGAGCAATCGGCCATTCATCATTAACTAACATAACATTTATTCAAATTATTTTAATCTTGTCTGGTATAATAAATACAAACAGCTGATTTCTTGCATTACTAGTGTCTGACTCGGGGTGTCAGTAGTGAAAATAAAATCTTGTAACAGTTTATAAAGAATGGGAATAGAGCAATCTGATGTTTAAAACCATTAATTTTACATCGAGATTTGTAGAAACATTTAGTTAAATTTATTTTTATCGATTATGATGTAAGATTTGGTAAAGTAATGTACTTATAACAGACATCGATAGTGTTAAGATGGCAACACTGAAGATAAATCAAATCAGCTGAGAAATGACATTAGCCCTCTTCAATGAACAGAAATAAATTTAAATTTTGTTATAAATTTTGATAAGGAAATTCCATGGTAGATTGTTGTGTAGTATGTCTAGAAATGGAAAACAAATCATTCCTATTGCTGGATTTGGAGTCTGGAGTGTAGACTGCTAAGAATGGCCTAGGACTTTTAAGCAACAAAAATGAAAGTTGTTTGTCCTAGTTTATACATTTCAGATCTCAGAACTTAATTAATTAATATCACAAGGGTTGAGAGTAAATTCCCTTATCAGAATGAGTCAAGTTCGCGAGTTGAAAGAGACTTCGAATTGATAACAATGAGTTATTATGTTTCAAGGTTGAATGACATGTTTTTTGAGTATAGTTAAACGAAAACCCAAGTTAGACAAATCTATTGTTGTAATGAATGAAGTGAGAATTCAATTTAGTTCACGAGTGAAGAAAATTCGTGTTGTTTAATAACAAATATAGATAGTAAAGATTCATAGATTCTAGATAGATCCGGGAGAGATCTTTACCCTAAAAGAGCCCGAAGGCCATTAAAAGATCAAATCTGGCAATCATACGGCATCCAGAGAACATGGGTTTGGTGATATTTAAAATAACACACCAAACAGATTTAACAGAAATTAGTTTTATTTTTCTGAGGAACGATTTTCCCTCAATATGTACACATGAAGTAACCATGTTTTTTACCCGATTGCCCATGTCATTAGACATGATGGTAGCCGCCGTTATTTTAAATAAAACTAATTGTTTTTGGGATAATTAGATGAAAGCAATACTGGTATACCACAGTCAAATGATAATATTTGGTATGCGGTCGAAGGATTTCAATAATACTCAGAATTCTATTCACCAAACAATTACCTCTTGTTTAGATCCAGAATCTACTTTAGAAATATCATACTAAAACTTACTAAAAGTATGGATTCCCTACCTTTATTCCATATCAAATTATCAGAATAAAATTATTTAATTTAGTCGAACATGAAAACTTAAGATTCATTAAATTTGTAATAAAACTTTATATTTTCAGTAACTTCAATCTACTTATAAATTGGTTATGAAGTGTAGTTTCATAAAGTACAAAATTACTTGTCTACTAAACATTCTTGGAACAGACATGCAATTCCAAGAAAACAGTCTAAATTGGCTTTCATCTTAGAATTCTAATAATATTTGGTTTTGATTCATATATTTATCTTTATTGTTACATAGAGTAATCTAATATATCCATAACTTACTTGTGGACTGAATGAGTTTTTATTTCATATAGAAATAATATAAATAATATTTAATAAGAGTAGAATATCCCATACTGAATCATACTATAGGAATTAGGGATAGTTTTGAGGGCTAGACTACATAGGAAGGAATAAGGTTATATTTTAAGGATAAATAACATTAAATTAAGTTAGAAATTTAATTAATATGAAGAACCAAGGTAGCAGTATGATAGGGGAAACAAGCATTAAATAAATAATTGAATACACATTTATTTAGTTTATTTAACAAAAGTACATAATAGTATAGCACAGTATAGGTTTGAAGGTACTTAACGGCACATCACGGCTACATATCTCTTTAAAAGAAACTGAATTACTACAACAACGTTGGGTCCTACATAATCTAGACTTTCACACGGTTATACCGATATCATTTTTGGCCATTAGTTATAAGAAATGTTCAGCTCAATTGTTATAAAGATCCTTTCATATCTAGGTTTGTTTAGTTGTAGGTTGTGGTAGACTAGGAGATGCTGTTAAGATATTTTTTAGGTAATTGTAGTAGGGCTTTCTTAGGGCTTCGTTGTAGGAATGGAGTATGGAGTCGAGGGTGACGCAGGCGTAGGACTTGTACTTTTAGTTTAGGGCGTAGATACATTTCAGTTGGCGCGCGTTCCCAGGATTTGTTTATTTAGCAGTTAGGGCTTAGTAGACATTGCGATTGGTGGTCCCGTGACTCAGGATATCTTTAGAGTTAAAGTACGTTAGGTAGCTGATAAGCATTACAATTAGTGCCGGTGACCGAGGATCTGTTCAATTGCTGGCATGGCCAGAATATTCGTCGCATTGCTGTTCGTCGTGTGGTTCCATGTTTTGCTGTCTTCTTGCGTTTTGTAGATCGACAATTGTTATTCGTTTTGGAATTTTAGTGGAGTTGTTGGTGGCGGTTTTATTGAAGGGATCTTTGAACACTTGAGCTTTGAACTAGTTGCCTTTACGGGCACAATTGCTGACGTGAGAGTGGAAAAGAGATTGGTCGTGATGAGTCGTGTTTGTGCACATCGCCAAGAAACACATTTTGTTGCATATTTATACACAAACTACAGTGAATAGAGTAGCTTCTTGATATAACACACTATATTTTTCTTATTTCACATAGTAATAGTACCTGAAACAAAAGATTTCTATTAGAACAACGTGATATTTTTTATCATTCAATATTTTGCAAACAATAATTAATTGACAGGGCATTCAGCCATTTTGTTTTTTTATCTATAGTTCAATAGTGGATTGTTTGAGATACAATTAAATGCGTTACGTTAGTGTAAAGGCTTTACAAAAAGCTAATTTTTAATTTTGATTAATAATGAAATAGGTGTGTTATTTAAGTTTTAGATAATTATTTACGTTACATAAAATAATAATATCAAGTAATAATATATTTACTTTAGTTTCAATCAGATACGTAGACAACTTTACTCAATATGTTCATATTATTAATATAACATAAGATTTAGATATTTAAGGATACATTTAATATTATTTATGCATAATTTACATAATTGGGAAAAATAATAATAGGTAATTCATTTTTAAATTAAAAATGTAAGCAAGGCAGAGTGAAGAGAAACGTCCTCGAGTTGGTTGATTTGACAAGTGACAGGTGTCATCGCTTATCTTATCAGTAAATGATTATGATATCGAGATGGAATGATTATTTAAATAAATTTAATTTTAGTTTAGTTATGAAGTCGGAATGTTGTAGGAAATTGAATAAGTAAGGTAGAATAGAGATTTCATTGTTCTTGACTACAGAATAAATGAGTTTGTGGAGATTTTATCTACTTTAGTTCAAGTTGTGTTGAAAATTAGTTGTGAAACTAAAAATAAGTTATGAGGTTACTAAGGACTTATTATTTCGGGGGGCGTAGATTTATTTATAGGCTCTAGTTCAATCTAGGAAATGGTTGGAATAGGATCTGATAAACATGACCAATGTTAACCTTTGTATAAGGCTTCTAGCTACAATATTAAGTTATTAACCTTTTAGCTTATTATAAGACTTGTTGGAAATATTAAATATAGCAGTTATAAGGAAAGTAGAAGGGTTAGTGATTTCATATCTCGGGGGGCGATCTCCTTTGAATTTTCTTTTAACACATAATGAAACAAATGAAATGGAAGTAATTTTATTACAATAATTTTGGTACATTTATGGCTTATAGATTATCATTAGAATGATTTACATATATGTTCACATGTAGTATAAGAGTATAATCATAGAACCAGACAAGAAAACCAATTGACATATATTTAATTTATTTTTGAAGCGAAGTAAGTATGTCGGTATTGTTGCCATCAGATTTTATTACGGTATTCAGTTTTGTCAAATATCCTTATAAATAAGTAGAAATATCTTCAGTCAGATTCTTATTTCATATTGGTTCATGATACTCAGGTTACATTTTAGGTCTATAGTAAATTTTTGTCCGAAGCTTGTTGTCGAAGTCCAAAAATCTGGAAAGTAAAGTAAATAATTATTGAAACAAGTTAGAATTATTATTGTTTGTTATTAAACAAAGGTAGAAAGTTATACAGTACATTTACATATTTTACTTTGAGATATATACATTTATAACAGTAGGAAAATAAATGTAGTTTATAAAAATACTCGTTCTCAACTGGAATGGAGATTATAATCAGCGGATGGAAACAGACTTGAGAAAATGATAGGATGAAGACAAGAAGAGAATTAGCAGTAATAACAGGAAGAAATAAATTAAACTTATATCCAAACAAGAACTGTTTTTGAGCGAAGTCATTTCCATGAAAATTTGCATGAAGATATTTTTAAACAACTAAGTTCTTTTTAAGTTGAAACAATAGTACAGTAAGATAAATGAAATAACCTTGTAAAGAAGTTCCAATAAGTTGCAGCAGCAGAAGTAGAGAGTTCATGCCATCCTTCATAACTTTTGCAACAATCAAGATTAATTTGTACTGAAGAAGTTGTCAAGATTTACGAACAGTCTCAATCGTTTCCATGAACATTAGCATGGAGATATTTTTAAACAACTATGTTCTTCAGGATTGTGACAATAATAGAGTAAGATAAATAATATTACCTAGTAAAGAAGTTTCAAAAAGTTGCAGCAGTAGATGTAGGGAGTTCATGCCATCCTTCATAACTTTTGCTCCGTTCAAGATTAATTTGTACTGAAGAAGTTGTCAAGATTTACGAACAGTCTGGAAATAAAAAACAGAAGATATTAGAATCAAGAAAGGAGCAGTAATTGGCGTACAGAAGAACCAAGATTTACTTTATGAACAAACTCAGTTAAAACTTTTGTTAACTAACCTTTTGCTAGTCTGTTTTCAGGTGGCGCAGAGGTCGACTTCATTATTTCTTATTTTATTATCCGGGTTTCATTAATTTTGCATACGTTTTGAGATATAACTTATAACCGTTGCGCGAAGGTTAACGTAACTGTTTTGATTCTGTAACAAAAACAAATTTTGAATATAACAATACTACAACACGATTTTTCTTTGCTCAATATTTTAGTCAGATCATAGTGATATGCGTAGAAAATAGTTACCTTATTATCGTAGACTCATTTTATCACAGTTTTCTTCATAACAATCCGTTTTGATGTTCATTATTTTTCTATTCATAATTCAATTTCCATTTCAGTGTAGAAATAGGTTATGAAAAAAAAATTTTGACAGGTGACATGTCATAAGATAGTGTTGCCAGGTTTAAGAGATAAGATGACATAAATAGTAGACTATTATTAAGGCATAGATTCACCTACCTAGTTCGTAAGGTTAACGTAACATTTATAGAAAATAGACAAGTACATTTTTTTATATATATTATTTAATTAAACAGAGTGATAACATTTTAGCAATATGTAGTATTCAATAGGGATATTAAGTTAAGATCGATTAAGGAATCGATTACAGACGAAATTTTTTTTAAAGGCAATAGTGATGTCATATTATGCGCTGTACCACAGTATAGATATTGTAAGTTAAGGTTCGAATATGGTTGTACCCAAATTTCACTAGAGGACGCTAGTAGTATATTTCATCGAATGATTTGCGTAATGGTTCGATTCCATTAATACGTATTTTGGGGTTCTTTAATAAATTGATATTCGATAAGTTTCAAAAAGGGTAGTTAGAGGTAAATTGAACTGAATGGATAAAGTAATTACGAGGTTTATTAAAGTATATAAAAAAAAAAAAAAACGAAATGTGTGAAGTGGATAGACGTTATGATTATTTATATTAGAGAAAGTCTTTATTTTGATTCTAATGAAAGAAGTAAAGGGAAACTTGGGATATTTTAGAGAGGTAAAGTAGTATGGATTTTGAATACACAATGGGTGGTGTTCTTCTGACTAAGTCGATGCGGAAAAATGAATGTAGGAGCCTGTAGCGCGATGTATGAGAGGGAGAATGAGTGGACTTTTTGAGTTGGATGTTGTCTGTATGTATTCAAGCTAAGTTCGAAAGTATTCGTATCCGAAAACGGGGGGTCTTCTATCTTTAGAGGTACGAACGGGAGTATTTTCTAAAGACATCAATTGGTTTGCACATACTTAGAAGTTAGGCTTAGTAAATCAAAGTTTCGATTTAAGACCGATGTGCGGTAGTTTGTGCGAGACAATACTCTACAGGGCCTACGGGCTAACCTTCTTCAAGCACGAGCAAGAACGTGCAGGTTTCACACACACCCATGTCAATGATTAGATTGGCCAACTGTATATTTTTGAAGACAAAGAATTGTGGATTAGTTTATCCGAAAAGGCAGGATAAAACTAAATTGGTATATTTGTATGAACTTCTGGTATAATAATATGTCAGAGCATAATTTTGAAATGAAACATTTTTTTTTTCTCACAATTCTACTAGTAAGTCTATAGTCTTACAAGAAAAAAAAAAAAACACAATTGTATGATTACAGAGCTGAAATTGGCTTGTTTATTCTTGATGTGATACACGCACCAAAAAAGGAGAGTCGCATGTGATTTTGGAGAAGAATTTGAAATCGGAATCAGTTATTGAATTGAAGTAAGGATGAATATTCAGTATCTATACCAAAGATCTTGCTATGTTGTCTGAGGAGAGTTTTGTCAATTCATCAAAGAATTCGTACAATGTGAATTCGCAAATGAGGCTGAGCAATGGGCAGGTCAAGTTTGAGGTGTTTAGGCAAAACCGAGCTAATAGGGCTTGTTTGACTCACAACCAAACACTTCTTACGATGTGGTCGAGATTTGGAGAAATATATTCACGATTCAATGATATTATTCTATGGTTTGAATTCTGATTTAATACACAAGTGACTTTCCAAGTATTGGTTTAAATACACACACATTTAAGGGTTCGAATACTGACGGATTTAGAAAATCCAACATTATCACAAAATGTTATTTGCTTAACGAATAATTTGTCTTATATATATAATTTTTTTTTAGTTTGTTTTGCATTTTAGTAGGGGAATGCGAAGTTCTACGTTATTTGACAATGTCAATCCACTTCAAACTTTCGCAGGGGGGCGGTTGTAGCGATTCACATGTTCTCGTCATGTGTCTCGCCATCATATTATAATCATATATCACCATCGTAAGACTCACATCATCGTCGTCATCATCAAGTTCCCGACACTAGCATCATAATTCGCCACCTAATACTAAAATCATCATACTACATCATAATACGAACTCACACCATCATTGTCATCATCAAGTTCCCGACACTAGCATCATAATTCGCCACCTAATACTAAAATCATCATACTACATCATAATACGAAGTAACAGTATTAATGTTTACGAAAGTAAGTAAAAATATTCCAATAACTAAGCATCCTACCTTTTTAAAATAGCAAATTACTATTCACAACAAATACCAACGGAAGAATTGAGCTTTATTTATACTGTGTAAGGATCAAAATTGTGAGAATGTCCATTTTGTCCATTTTGTCCATTTTGTCCATTTTGTCCATTTTGTCCATTTTGTCCATTTTGTCCATTTTGTCCATTTTGTCCATTTTGTCCATTTTGTCCACTTTGTCCACTTTGTCCATTTTGTCCATTTTGTCCACTTTGTCCATTTTGTCCATTTTGTCCACTTTGTCCATTTTGTCCATTTTGTCCATTTTGTCCATTTTGTCCATTTTGTCCATTTTGTCCATTTTGTCCACTTTGTCCACTTTGTCCACTTTGTCCACAGTTAAGTATAAATACGGAGGGGAATTGAAGGATGGGATTCATTTTTACTTGCGACTTCGACTGGGTAACACTGTTGTTTGGCAATAAGGTATTAAATTTAATTCTAAGGGGAATTTCTGTTGGGATTACATTATTTTTCTGATCTATAATTATTTATTGAAATGTTGTGGGATTTTGTTGTTTTATGGCTATCAAGCTTAATTACATGCCAGAAATAGTGTTTTGGTACATGGTTGCCAGATGAAAGATATTTAACCTTGCGGCTGTTAAACGAATATCTTTCAGACTCTTTTAGTTTTATCCGGGATAGGCAACCCGGACACTAGCCATTTACAAGTGCAGTGCAGTGCCTACAGATCTGGAGTAATCTATCTGATGAATTCAAGGACCACGAAGTTGGACAGGTGGGGTTTCCACACTTGTTGAAATCAGATGGACCTCCAGGTTTGGTCTCATAAACGTATATATTTATATATTTGCAATATCTACACATATTAGGGCGGGTTACTCTGCGTTTCCGGTGTTTTATCCACGCAAGAGGGGACCCACTTACACTGATTTTAGTCCAACCTCGGGTTAATCTCCCGAATTTATAGTTTAGCTTACCTAGGTTCCATACACGTTTAAATGTAAATATGAGGTTTAGGCCTCTAGTGTTTTTGTACTAGCTAGGGAACAGGGTTTAGTGATAGGTACACTTTAATAGGAATGTTAGGATGGGGTTCTTTATTTTCCGAGCAATCGGCCATTCATCATTAACTAACATAACATTTATTCAAATTATTTTAATCTTGTCTGGTATAATAAATACAAACAGCTGATTTCTTGCATTACTAGTGTCTGACTCGGGGTGTCAGTAGTGAAAATAAAATCTTGTAACAGTTTATAAAGAATGGGAATAGAGCAATCTGATGTTTAAAACCATTAATTTTACATCGAGATTTGTAGAAACATTTAGTTAAATTTATTTTTATCGATTATGATGTAAGATTTGGTAAAGTAATGTACTTATAACAGACATCGATAGTGTTAAGATGGCAACACTGAAGATAAATCAAATCAGCTGAGAAATGACATTAGCCCTCTTCAATGAACAGAAATAAATTTAAATTTTGTTATAAATTTTGATAAGGAAATTCCATGGTAGATTGTTGTGTAGTATGTCTAGAAATGGAAAACAAATCATTCCTATTGCTGGATTTGGAGTCTGGAGTGTAGACTGCTAAGAATGGCCTAGGACTTTTAAGCAACAAAAATGAAAGTTGTTTGTCCTAGTTTATACATTTCAGATCTCAGAACTTAATTAATTAATATCACAAGGGTTGAGAGTAAATTCCCTTATCAGAATGAGTCAAGTTCGCGAGTTGAAAGAGACTTCGAATTGATAACAATGAGTTATTATGTTTCAAGGTTGAATGACATGTTTTTTGAGTATAGTTAAACGAAAACCCAAGTTAGACAAATCTATTGTTGTAATGAATGAAGTGAGAATTCAATTTAGTTCACGAGTGAAGAAAATTCGTGTTGTTTAATAACAAATATAGATAGTAAAGATTCATAGATTCTAGATAGATCCGGGAGAGATCTTTACCCTAAAAGAGCCCGAAGGCCATTAAAAGATCAAATCTGGCAATCATACGGCATCCAGAGAACATGGGTTTGGTGATATTTAAAATAACACACCAAACAGATTTAACAGAAATTAGTTTTATTTTTCTGAGGAACGATTTTCCCTCAATATGTACACATGAAGTAACCATGTTTTTTACCCGATTGCCCATGTCATTAGACATGATGGTAGCCGCCGTTATTTTAAATAAAACTAATTGTTTTTGGGATAATTAGATGAAAGCAATACTGGTATACCACAGTCAAATGATAATATTTGGTATGCGGTCGAAGGATTTCAATAATACTCAGAATTCTATTCACCAAACAATTACCTCTTGTTTAGATCCAGAATCTACTTTAGAAATATCATACTAAAACTTACTAAAAGTATGGATTCCCTACCTTTATTCCATATCAAATTATCAGAATAAAATTATTTAATTTAGTCGAACATGAAAACTTAAGATTCATTAAATTTGTAATAAAACTTTATATTTTCAGTAACTTCAATCTACTTATAAATTGGTTATGAAGTGTAGTTTCATAAAGTACAAAATTACTTGTCTACTAAACATTCTTGGAACAGACATGCAATTCCAAGAAAACAGTCTAAATTGGCTTTCATCTTAGAATTCTAATAATATTTGGTTTTGATTCATATATTTATCTTTATTGTTACATAGAGTAATCTAATATATCCATAACTTACTTGTGGACTGAATGAGTTTTTATTTCATATAGAAATAATATAAATAATATTTAATAAGAGTAGAATATCCCATACTGAATCATACTATAGGAATTAGGGATAGTTTTGAGGGCTAGACTACATAGGAAGGAATAAGGTTATATTTTAAGGATAAATAACATTAAATTAAGTTAGAAATTTAATTAATATGAAGAACCAAGGTAGCAGTATGATAGGGGAAACAAGCATTAAATAAATAATTGAATACACATTTATTTAGTTTATTTAACAAAAGTACATAATAGTATAGCACAGTATAGGTTTGAAGGTACTTAACGGCACATCACGGCTACATATCTCTTTAAAAGAAACTGAATTACTACAACAACGTTGGGTCCTACATAATCTAGACTTTCACACGGTTATACCGATATCATTTTTGGCCATTAGTTATAAGAAATGTTCAGCTCAATTGTTATAAAGATCCTTTCATATCTAGGTTTGTTTAGTTGTAGGTTGTGGTAGACTAGGAGATGCTGTTAAGATATTTTTTAGGTAATTGTAGTAGGGCTTTCTTAGGGCTTCGTTGTAGGAATGGAGTATGGAGTCGAGGGTGACGCAGGCGTAGGACTTGTACTTTTAGTTTAGGGCGTAGATACATTTCAGTTGGCGCGCGTTCCCAGGATTTGTTTATTTAGCAGTTAGGGCTTAGTAGACATTGCGATTGGTGGTCCCGTGACTCAGGATATCTTTAGAGTTAAAGTACGTTAGGTAGCTGATAAGCATTACAATCGTAAAAACTTTTATTGCTGTTTCTATTTTGTTTGTTTGTCTCTCTGTTACACTCGGGAAATTTTCGTTTTCGACCCCTTTTTGGACGGCCTTTATTAGTAGTAACAGTTTCTTGATCATTTTCGGAGTCTGATACGTCTGATATATCTTCTAAGCCACTTTCATTTGCAATGCGACGAAAGGTGCCAGTTCTTTCATCTAGGACATATGGCGTATTTCTCCGTTTTGGTGAAGGATAATAAGTTGGATAATTATCACTATCTAGATTGAAATCATCAATTTCCTGGTCCCAAGAAGATGAAGAAGGCTCTTGGAATCTTAAGTGTTGAAATTGTGGGCTTGAATTATCATTCAACAATAGGTTGCAATTTGAATTTACACTTGGTATATCATTTGAAGCAACGGAGTTTAGATTATTAGGATCTTGTTCGTCCTTATTTCTATCTAGGCAGATCGACAGATGGAACAGAGACAGATCGAGATAGCGTTTTACAATTGAACTTCGAACACTTATGTTGGAGTTTGGAGCTGTTTCCAAATTGCTAGGCGATTTTGAATTGTCGTTATGGTCCGTTAAAATTCTTGATACTTGTGTTTTTATTGGTGTACATGTCAAACTATCGGGTACAACACTCGAAAAAAGTAGTCATCACTCGAATCAGAGTCTTTATTTTCTATTTGGCTATTTTCACAGCTCTTAAGATCTACCATACTTCTTTTTATTTCCAATTCATCATTATCATTGGCACAATCATTACAAACCGATGGGTGTTGAGCGGTTGAAGAAACTTCAGGAGAGCTCACAACGTCTGACTGCATATTTAAAGCACGTTTGACTACTGCACTTTCGTGATATAAGTAGGTAATTAGGACTGGGTGATTCGCAACATCTCATTGCATTTGAAGTTTTGCTTTGCTTGATTATGATTAAACTTTTCGGCACTATAGCATTTGTTGGCGAAACATTAACACTGTCTGGTATAACATCTTCACTGGATTCATCATCATAACTTATGGCTTCAAGTAACTGTCTCACTTTTTCAGGATCACATTCAATGTTTGGACATGGACTTTCCACATTTTCGTAATCATTGTTAACATCAAACACCGGAGATGCGCTTTTTAAGGCTAAACCTACTAATTTACGCCCACGCTCCATAATTTTATACTATTTAACGTAATTATTCACTTAGATTGCTATTAATAACGCACACTCACATTCACAACTAAGAAATGACAACAACAATGTCAGTGCGGACACTGCGAAAATATTAGGGAAAACGACCAAATGTGGGGTAGAACGAAAAAACAAAAATTGCTGAAAGTGACTAACTGTCTGGTCGTTTTAAGCAGATTTAAGAAGCGGGTTAGCTAATACTTTTGTTTATTGTCAAATCCGACTAATTGACGGACTGTAGATTGGCTGTGTTCTGCAGATCAAAAATATAGTCATTTAACGGCCAAAATAGACTATATCGGGTACTTTGGCTGATTTCTACATTTTAGGACACTTTTTTTCGTCATTGGTCGTTATATACATATTCTCTAATTCTGTAGAATGACGTGCTAAAAATTAGTCGGTTTCAAATGTAGTTTAAAAAATCTAGTTTAGCATTATTAACTCATTTTCCGAAAAAGTGGCATTGGACGCTTTCTGTATAACTATGGTCAAATGTAATTAAGTACCAAACGAAAACATGGGCTTACGGTCAACAGTGATGTTTTTCTTGGCGACGACCTTCTTAAAATGCGGCGTCTCGCCCGTCACCTCGCAGCGGTACTCGCCCGCCGAGTCGCGGTCCATGTACAGCAGCGTCACGGTGTCCATGCCGGACCGCGCCATCTGGAACAATAGCAAATCTTTCACTGGAATGAAATGAAGTAAGTAGGCCACGAGGGCACATTTTTTTTAATTCACAAACTGACCGGCGATTGACCTCGGTATCACCTGATGAAAAGTAACTACGGGGTCGAGGATGTAGCTCGCCGGTTCAGTAATAGTCTATTCACTCGCACTTTTACCAATCAAGTTGTGTATCTACCGGCATTTCTCAAGAGGAGACCGCTCTTAAGAAGAAAGCCGAAAGAAACTCAACAGTAAGTCATTGTTTCGTGGATAATACTTAAAACAATCAATTATATTTTCGACTTTACCTAGTTTGTATATATTTTGTGGTATCTCTATACTTCTTGGCTCTTATTGCCTCTTTACCTTTAGTGGCTCTATGAGCTGACCTCGCGATCTTTTTTCGAAATGGTAGACTTTAAAAAAAAAAAAAATATTGAACCAGGTCACAAGATTTTACGAGAATCGGTTAAGAAAGGCGGCCTGTAGGCTGGAACAGAGAAACAGCCGAAAATTCTGACAAACGGACATCCGGACATACACGTCGCTCGCTAATTCAAAGATGTTATTTTTCATTACGAGTTACTCACATCGACAGACACTCCTCTTGCAGAGAAGTCGCGCGCGTCTGGCACACCAGTGTCACTACCAAGCCTGTAGTGGTAGAAGTCCTGGCCGTCCTTCATCCACTTGACGGAGAACAGCCGGTGGCCCTGCAGCTCGAACAAGCAGCCCAGGATCACCTCCGAGCCCTCAGCCACGTGCGCCGGCACCCGTAGTTCCCGTATCAGAATACATTTTGTGGACTCTGTGAAAATAATGACTTATTGTTGACACTTTAGCTAAGGTCATGACCACCGTGCCGGGTCGTTCCTGCTGCAAAGGTTGTCGATCGCGATTCAACGCGGTAATGCAGCGAGCGTGATGGACACCTTTGCACCCGGAATGACTCGGGGCGGGTTATTTGACTAAACAATATCGTATTTGTGTATATTATATTTAGTTAACTGATTATTTGTAATTTGAAATATTTTATGATTTTTAGGGTTTGGGTACGGCCAAAGGGTAAAAACAGGACCTTATTACTGAGTCTTCGCTTTCCGTCCGTCCGTCCGTCCGTCTGTCACTAGGCTGTATCTCAAGAACGGTGATAGCTAGACAGTTGAAATTTTCACAGATGATGTATTTCTATTGCCGCTATAACAACAAATACTAAAAAAAATTGTGTGTGTCAGCTCCGACGCACGACTGGAGTTTACTCTTCAGGCCAGGCGCGCACCACGATTTTTTTTTAGTCGCGCGATAATTTTGTCGCAGAAATAAGCGTACTTCTGGGTTTATGAAAATCGTGGTGCGCGCACTCTCATATAAACCCATATCTTGCATTTATGCGACAAAATTATCGCGCGACTAAAATCGTGGTGCGCGCGTGGCCTTAAGAACGATTATAAAATATATACTCAATACTCAATACGTTTATTGCACATAATGATTAGTAAATAGTTTAAGTATCACATTATGTACCCTGTTGGGTGCTGCAAACAAGAACGAGAAGGTAGGCACTTACATAATATTAATATACGAGTATAATATACAGCAAAATTACATTTACTTCCGATTCATTTCTAACAAATTGGAGAGATCATGAGTAGTAACTAAATAAGGAAGCGTGATGTAAAGCGCCCTCGAGCGGCTAGTTTAGTTACTACAGTCTGCAGTGCTACGGAAAAAAAACCGTATCTTACTATGAAATCCATACAAAGATACGACCTTTCTACCGTAGTACCGCAATACCTTTTTTTTTTTTTTTATCTATTAATTAAGGAGCTTTGATCATTTTTATGCCAGCTCCAGCAGGCCTAATACACAACATCATTCATCTAAAAGACATAGATAAATAAAAACATTAACCGTATAAACTTAAAAATAACATGTACACGAAAACAACTAAATTTGTATACACTATTTACATAAAAAAGACTGTATACAAATTTAGCCGATTCCGATAAGGGTTCCGCCAATATTGAATTGAACATTACATTCAAGAAAGATCTGGTATTAGACCTAGCCATTTACATTAGACAAAAACAAACGTACAAAATCACCTTCCTTGAAAAAATCCAAAATCTCCTTAACAACAACTCCAAACAGCGTTTTGAACTTCTCCTCCCAACTTTCGGTAGAAAACAAAATATCCTTCGTCTTCTCAACCAGCCTTTCAAAAGTAATACGTCTCTTCTTCTTGTCCTTATTTTGTCTTTTATCTTCCATATCAGCCCGCTCAATAGTAGGCTGCTTGACCAATAGACACTCGGACCTCTTCACATCTGTTACTCTTTTTGACTTCCGCGGCTTACGAACCTCTTGTTGTGGCTCGCTCTCTAATGACAGACAGAATCTTCAGACTCTTTAGATTGTAACGGCTTCGACAAAACAGCATCTCTATATGACTTTCCAAAACTTAAGTCATTCTCAAAAACAGATGGCGCATCCTGACTACAAACATCCGTATCCTTTAAAGCAATAAGGATACTTATGGGAGCAAACTATAGGGAAACCTGTAGGGAGCACTTCAAACATCTTAGAATATTAACATTCATCTCTGTGTATATCATGGAGGTTATTCTATATACTCGACAGAACTTGCACGAATTTACGACACGATTCAAAAGCAATCCCCGCAATATTGAGACATCCTTAAATCTCATTCCAACTGGACATAGGCTTAGACTGACTAAACGTTTACCCAATGGGATGGGTTGTGTTTTGTATAACAAATTACCGTATAGTATTAAGAATATAAAGAGTGAAAGTGTTTTCCGTCAGCACCTAAAAAGACTCCTCCTAGATCGGACATTATACAGCATAAAAGAATACTTTAATAATGACTACTCCAATTTTGACATAAATGATAATTACTAAAAATTATAATTCTTTGAACATTGTAATTATTTAAGAAAGTGTTAGCCCGTGGTTTTGGATAGGTATTATAATACATATATTAAATGTAGCAGTCAATATTTGAGTTTAGTTGCATAATTTAATGTAAAAACTAATAGTAATAATAAAAAATCTATAGGTAAAAATAATGGCGTAATCCAAAATTGTGTAAATACATACATACATTATGTAATAATAATAATATATAAACGACGAGGCGCGCTCTATCTTGTTTGGCATATATGTGTAAACAAATGTTAAATGTGTATGAGTGTGACAAATAAACTATTCTATTCTATTCTATTCTATTCTATTCTATTCTATTCTTTTTTTCCTTATTTTGCATATACAACCAAAAAGCCCGTTTATATATTCATCCCTCAGCAGACATAATCCTGCGAATTTCTTACTCCTTCACAAAAACCGGGCACGACTTATCTAAGGCCATATGGCTGCCTTTACAATTAATGCATCTAAAAATAGTCGTTTCGCAATTGGCATGCTCCCCGCCGCATTTCGGACAAGTAACTTTAGTAGTAGGACAAAACCTGCTCAGATGACCGAACTTCCAACATATTGAACATTGGGTAACCGGGAAAGTGTACTGATTTGCCTTAAATCGGCAACCGTAGGCATAAACATATGGCGGTAAAGAAGTTCCCTTAAAACACAGACGAATAGCTTCAGCCTTAACCCAACGCCCATCATGATCCAAACGGTTCAGTCTACATATTGACAAAATGTCTTCAGACCCTTCAATATTCTTTAAAAATTCGTCTTCCTCAACCTCCAACTCAACCTGCCTTATAATTCCATAAGTGCAGCATGCCATATTAGACCAATAAGAACGTCTCGTCTCATTGTTAAACTCCTGAGAAGCCAGAAGCTTCTCCGCATCATCTTTAGAGTTAAACTGTATGCGAACTTTACGTGGACCCATAAACTTGACGGATAAAATTCCTTTTATACCCTTAAATTGCAGCAACTTTGCCAAACCAATCTGTTTCGGTAAATCTTCTTTTGACACTTTATAAATTTCAAATAGCTTGTCAGGCACACCGTCCGGCTCCAGCTGCGTTTTGGCGGTCGTTAAAACCCGCAAGCGTTTAGGTTTCCTGCCTATTGTGATAAAACTATCACTACAACCACAGCTTTCGTCGCTCAGACCACAAGCACACTTCACCGCTATATGCCGCTGCCGCACATCCGACATGGACTCAGCGTCCAATACAATATCCGATTGACTCGGCCCTGCCTTATTATCAAACTCCACTTCAGATAGCCACGACGGAGCTGCCCGCTGCCCACATTCTAAAAGTGACGTATCACTCACGACACCTCGACTTGACTCACTCATCGCAAAAACAGCGAAAAGGACTCTAAAACTGAATTAACTTATAATTATAAATAAAATAAAATTTGATAAAAATTTCAACTGTCGCCTTTGACAACCAAACGTCAATCCTCGCAATACTTATATTTTTGGAACGTATCTGCCGTGCTAATTTAAAAAGTCGTATCTCAGTATACGATCGGGGTAAAAATACGACTTCTTAATTTAGCAGGTTATGAGTTAAGCGTTATAGACTAAGCTCCCGATATAAAATGACCTTCACAGAGATGTTTATTTGATGAAATGTATTTTATATTTAGTTTAAAATGTCGATAAATATATTGCATATGGGTTGCCTAACAAATTTTAGTCCAGGGTATGTTTAGTTTAAAATTAAAAAAAATTTTTTTTTACATTTCACCGATTTGATTATTAGATAAATTCATAATTAAATAATCTTTAATTTTATTTAATTTCAATTCAACAATCAGACCTTTGCAAAATGCTAGTAGGTATAGATTTACCTGTTTATACCTGGCTACCCAATAGTTGTGACGGGAAAAGAATAGGCAACCTAACGTTTGCATATTCTATGGGATTCATACTTTCGATTGGTATAGAATTTATCTAATATTAATCAAACCGGTGAAATGTTTAAAACAATTTTTTTTATCATTAATTAAACATACCCTAGACTAAAATTTGTTAGGCAACCCATATGCAATACAATTATTGACATATTAAATTAAATATAAAATACATTTCATCAAATAAACATCTCGGTGAAGGTTATTTTATATCGGGATCTTAGTCTATAACGCTTAACGCATCATCATCATCCTCCTAGCCTTTGTCCCATTTTTTGAGAACAATAACCTGCTAAATTACGAAGTCGTATTTTTACCCCGATCGTATACTGAGATACGACTTTTTAAATTAGCACGGCAGATACGTTCGATTTTACACCCCATATTTTTCATACCCCGGGCTTATATATTAAAATCGATTCTTAAGGAGTAAACTCCAATAAAATAAAATAATTGTTTAAGGGGGGGCTCCCATACAACAAACTTGTTATAGATTATGGTACGGAACGCTTCATGCGCGAGTCGGAGTCGCACTTGCCCAATTTTTGAATAAACGTATCCTTTAGCTAAGATAATTATACAACTGACTTCAGAGATGGCGGTTCTAAGTCCAAATTCTGACAAGACCAGAGCAAATATAAGTTTAGCAGTAAGTTTTGTAGGCTAGGTTTGATGTATACTAAATTTGTTCACTGTATGGTTTTTGCACCTTTGTCTTGTGTATGTTTCAGTATCTACATATAAAAATATGTATGTCATGGTCTTGAGACCACAGTAGGTATAAGGCACTGCTTGTAGTTTGGAGCCGGGCATTTGACATTGGCAATGTCGTGACACAGATAATGCGAAATTGGAGATATCGCGATATCGCACAGATTCGTTTAATTAGCGCCAAGCTCAATTTGTGTATGATTGTTCCATAAATAATTATTACAGAAAAAGTGCATAATGTATTGCCATCGTATTTCATTCATATTGCATTTGTATTCGTATATTAAGGGACAATCTTTCTCAAATCGACCTAGTCCGAAACTATAAGCAAAGCTTGTACTGTAACTGTATGGGTACTAGACGAAAATATACAGAATATATAAATACAATAGATAATATCCATGACCCAAGAACAAATAAACGAGTTTACACAAAAATTTGCCCCAGCCCGGCGGGATTCGAACTCAGGACCGCCGGCTCAATACACTTAGCAACACATTAAGCGATAATTTTTTATGGCATGTATTTAACGCGGCGACAAATTAATCTGATTTAGGGATTTATAAAAAATTAAAGGGGGTAGCAAAAATAATAAGTTGGCAACTAATTGCGGAGACTAGTATAAAGTAAAAAGTAGCAGCTAAGTAATCAATTTTCGGCTTTGTTTCAATATAAACTAGCATCGAGTTATTGCGACTGAATTAACTAATTAAGCGGAAACATGACAGCGGATAAAAAGTTGAAAATGGCCTACTCTAATTGTTCAATGGAGATTGCATATAAAATAAATCAAGGTCATAAAAAAAATAAAAGGAGCGCTCTTTAGGGATATAAAAAAAAGCCAACCTAACCTAACCCGGCCGAGTCGGATCTTCTGCTAATAAGTAATATTAGTCGCCAAGTCATTATTTATAGTACCTCGCCTATGATTTCAGTAATCTTGTTTATTATTTCTGCTACCATAAAGTAGCTGCCATTATTTGAATTTTAAAATATCCTTAGTTTAAAGCTCATTTAATATAAATGATAGCCAAAATATTTAATCGCTGACAAGTTATTATTTTAGTTGCAAATAGTTTGCTGCTCTTTAATTTTTCTGTCGCCGCGAAAATAATAAGCCATTTTTTATATGACGTTTTAATTGTCACTTACGCTTCAGATTAAAAACAAACTATTAAAAAATATACAGCTGTAAAACTAAAAATAAACTGTTTAATAAAATCTGACAAATTATACAATTTCTAAACTATTGTTAAATTTTTTGTACAAACGATGCCCTGCTTGGCCTAGATTACGAGTATTGATGTATTGAACGAGAGATATACATAAATACTTAATCAAGGAATTAGTTATAAATAAAATAATTTCGTAACTAAAATAAACTAAAAAAGGTGTAAAAAACTGTGCCCCCGCGGCATGGTCCCGAAGACGCTGGCAGCATTTCCTCGCTGAATAGCAATGCTAATGCGTTGTGCGAGGAAACTGCCGGATCTTCGTTCCCCAGTAGTTTCAAACAATCTTTTAGCGAGGTCTTTATAGAGTTTGTGGGCGCTGGGACCCCACGGACCTAAAGTCTCGACCCCGAAAGGAATAAAATTATATTCGGGGCCGAGACCTCTATACTTATTATGTTTCAATTTTTCGGCCGCCTCTGCTGCCGCCTATGCTCTGTTTAATGTTCCGTGAAGGTGAGACGGGGCCAGTGTGTCTACGCAAGTGGCGTACCACACCAGCACCCGGCCTAACCTCCACGGAATCAGTGACATTCCGTCCGGTCTCTTGCCATCATCCCTGGCGATGCCCGGTGGCTCTAGAACTGCCGGCACGTTGGCGGTGGCAAGAGAGCGGCGGATAATGTCGTTAAGAGCGGCATGTCTAGAGAAGCGGCCTGCACTTTTTTGACATAAGAGGCCTTGATGTCCCAGCGCGTTGACCTCGCTACCGCAGGGGGCATGTGTGTGGCGTGCATAAATTAATTCCTAGGCGCAGGCAGGTGGCAATGCGGAGGGTGTCGGGCTCTAAAAAGGTACCTACCAGTGTTGGCTGATGGGAAAGCGTGCAGCCAGTGGCCAGCTTCTTTGGTACCCGCTGCCAATATTCTGGCACGTTCAGAGCCCGTACTGCGACTCAAGAGGGAATTATAAGTAAAATTTGATTGAATGTCATCCCAGGCCCTTTGGGAATTTAAATTTTCAGGGAAGATCCTCTCCCGGGCTAGCAGCGGACCAAGCTCTTTTGGCCTCTGTCAAGCCCGCAGTCTCATAGTTTAAGGGAAAGAAAGCCCTTAGAATTTTACCTATGAGACCTGCCGACCTATGGGCAGAGGACAAAAAGCTGGCGTGGAGATGGAGATAATTTTGCGAATCCCAAGCCCACCAAAGCAAATGGGAAGGGATGCTTGGGTCCAGGATACTTCGCTGAACTGAATATTTAAAATACATTCCAGATTTGCTTTGATTATGTCATCAATTTGACCAAGTAAATTTGGAAATTTAAAGAATGGACAGCAGCGAAGGACATAAGTGAATTTCGGGACAAAAAGGCAGAATTTAAATTTAATTTTTTTAAGAATGGTAGTAGCGAAATGGGGGCTAATTTCAAGTAGACGGCTTTCATAGCTTTTGAATTTGGAAACACATTCTGAAATGAAGTTCGGAAAAGATTCTTCGAAAATTGGAGACCCTAGGAGGCTGAGGGAATATCGGTCTACCATTTTTATGTTCGGTGTTAGAGCATCGAATTTTTGTTTTAAATCGAGAACATTTAAGGTGGGGTTTTGTATGAAGAGCTCGCATTTGCTAAAGTTGAGCTCTAAGCCAATTGATTTGAATTCAGAATTTACGGTTAAAAGGTCAGACAGTAAGGTATCCAAGTCGCCTCCTAGGGTTCCGTCATCCAGGTACCAAACGTTACATTTTGATTTTAAATTTCGAATAATAGGGTTAATAGCCAAACTGAAAATTGCTGGCCCGAGTGGGTCGCCCTGCTGACAGCCTACTTCTGATGATAAAGCATTTTCTCGGTAAATAAGATGTGATGGATCGGCATAACAATGGAGAAGGTAGTTGTATATTTCCGGAACATTGTTTTTGACTTCTGTCAGCAGGGTGTCCCTATTTACAGAATTAAAAGCATTTTTTACATCAATTTTGACTAGTACATCGCAGGATTCTTTAGAGAGGAAAGTTCGCAAGGCATGGACGGCTGCCTCGCACCCTCCTTTTACAGCGAAACCGAGTTGTGTAGGTTCGAAAACGGACTTTAATTTGGAAGAGATAAACCTAACAGCAATTTTGGATGCGAGACGTCTGAGAGTAGATCCAACGGCAATTGGTCTCACCCCTCCGTCTTTTTTTGTTAGGGCAATGAGGTTTGCGCCATATAGAATCGGAACTATCTGTTGGTTGATATTGCCCAAGTACATTACATAGCATTGACCAATTTTGTTAAGGACTCTACTAGGCGTTCACCAGCATCGCCCACAGAGTGAGATGTCAAATCCTTTAAATGTTGGGGTGAGAGTCTATCCAGGCCTGCAGCGGAACCGGTTTTGAAAGATTCAATTGCTTGGGTGACATCTCTATTTTTAATTTTTAGGCAGGCCTGGTTTGCCGCTGGTGGATCGAAAAAATACGGCGTTGAAGGTCCTGGGGGATGTTTCGTTTGTAGAGCCGAAAGAGTGTCAGGGGTATTTGGTGACAGCACGTCGTTAGAAAATAAAAGACGGGCGGCACCTTTCAGATCTCCGTCGCTGATTTTGGCTTCGACGGCTTTGCGGCGGTTGAACGATGAGGTGGAATTTGCATGGGCTAAGGGAGGTGAGGAATGGTTCATGCAGTTGTTTTTAATTTTTTGGGTGAGCGATGTTGATGTACCGTCATTGTGGGCGTGAAGAATGTGAAAAGAGAAAAGTAAAAGGTTATGCCATGCTTCGATGTCATTAACCTCGACACATTTGTCTATTAAGTGTGATAAATGTGTCGCGGCGGTGATTCTCGCACCACGCGGAACTCGTTTTAATGCCGGGGTGTTGTTTTTAAGATGACTGAGGTGAAGATGAAATGGTGTGGTTGGTTGGATGGCGGAAGGAAGGGCGGCCGGAGAAGAAGTGAATAGATTGTTGCTTGAAGGTACGGCGTTTTGGCTGAGACAACGACGATGGGTTTTACTTATATGAATATTCAGGCCTTTTGTGGATTGAAATGATTTGTTACATATTTGACAGGTGTGTAGGCCAGTCGACGTGCTGTCTGAGGGCTGAGTCGCAGATTGCATTCACGCTAGATACAAAAACACAAAATACAACAAAATATAAATAAAGACTTATGTCGTCGCCTGGTCGTACAATACGCCATATCGCGAAATTCCCAGGCATATTGAAAAGTATTGGTATTGGGCTTGTGGTTCTGAAAGTCAGCAGACGCAGCCATGCTGCGAGGGGCTTCTATTTCTGTTCTTAGGAAGGCAAGATAACTAAACAAACCTACCCAGGCCGAACTATAATGAGTTTAAAGTACTCTTATGTCACATAATCACGATAATATCTTTAGGAATTTGATTTCCAATATGAATAATGAAAAACAAAATTTACAAACATAATACAATAGTAGGTAACCTATATGGATTCCATTATGAGCTAAAGTAGTAGGTACTGTATAAATAAAACATTATTATTGTCGGTTCCATCCATTATTATAAATAAATAACAGATTTCAAGAGCCAGCCGGCAAACTTGAATATGTTCTCTAAAAAGTTGCGGGCAGTTGAGTACCTACAGACTCAAGTGTGTTCTTTATAAAGAACGAAAATAGGCAGTACGAGTAGTAGAATGATCGATGACAGGAAAAACAAAAGCTTTTTACCGGCATTCGTTGTTTTGTTATCCTTAAATGACAAAATTCCTGTTTCCGCTCTCGTTATTACAAATCGCGATTTACAGCCAATAAAACGTGAGATGATTGTTGAACGTGTTTATTCTCGTGAAGGCGACGCTTGTCATGCAACGGTGGCGTTGCGCTGTTCATATTGTTGTGTAAGAATTGTAATAGTACTTTCGAAAAGCAGCCGTAAGCGCTATTCTGCCACCACTAATTAACCGAGCAAGCGAAGCGAGATTTCTTTCATATGTCCGGATGTTTGGATCTTCGGATTTCCGGCTGATCTCGGTTACAGGCCACCCCTTGTCAACCGATTCTCATGAAATTTTGAGTAGATTATATTATCGACTCTGATTTTCTTTTCTTTTTTCAAAATGGCGGAGATATAGGTGTTGTGAATGCATAGCACATCACTAATAGTATGGTGCAACACTACTCGTGTTAGTTACCGGCTCCTTAGATACTGTTTGTAGATTGTCAAATATAATAATAAATTGATGAAGATATAATTTTAATACCGTTTATTCTTTCTTACGCCGCTCCACCCAACAATTGGTAGCAGAGCGTGGTTAGTTGAATTACATGTAATCGGCAATAATCTAACTCCGTGCGTCATGAGCGCATCGGCGGCAAATGTTTCGTCGTCATCGTCGTATCATCGCATAGAAGCCCTAACTAAAGAAAATTACGATACTTGGTGTCTTCAAGCGCAAGCAGTGCTTATTAAAAATGGCCTGTGGGGATACGCGAGTGGGGAGATATCTGAGCCGACTGAAACAACCAACGAAGCGGAAAAGAAAGATTTTCTTCACAAAGATTTGTTAGCACGTTCGGAACTGCTACTACTTATCTCGCCTTCAGAATTGAAACAAGTCAAAGGCAGCAAGACATCGTTCGAGCTTTGGAACAAACTAAAAGGTATATATCAAAGTACGGGTCCTGCAAGAAAGGCTACATTGCTGAAGCATCTGATACTGAAGAAACAAGTAAATGGTGATGTCCGTGAACACCTAAACGATTTTATGGACACTGTCGATAAATTAGCAGACATGGGTATAACACTACATCCAGATCTACTAAGCATCATGATGCTGTATAGCTTACCTGCTTCATTCGAAAACTTTAGAATCGCGGTAGAATCGAGGGATACCTTACCAAAGCCCGAAGACTTAAAAATTAAATTCCTTGAAGAAAGTGAAGCCAGACAAAACCAAGACAGACAAAATGAGAGAAGAGAGGGTGCGTTTTACTCAAAGAAGAAAATAAAATACTGTCAGAAATGCAAGAAAAAGGGGCATAATGCCGAAGAATGTTGGAGTAAGAAAAATAAAAGTCAGTCATTCCACAAAAGGGATGAGAAGAACTTCAACATAACACCTACTTGCTTGTCGGTCACCTCTGCAGACACATGGTGCCTGGACAGCGGCTGTACCTCGCATATGTGTGCACAGGAAGATTATTTCGAGACCATCAACTCCGATACCGGATCTTTGAGATTAGCGTCTGAAAACCACACAGCGAAAGTAGAGGGAAAAGGCAAAGTACGTACAAACGTCAACAACGACACAATTAATCTCCATGATACTTTGTATGTACCTACATTGGCAACAAACCTTATGTCAGTGGCTAAAATTACTGAAAAAGGAAACAGCGTATTATTCATAAAAGATAAAGCTTTTATCAAGGATCAAAAAGGAGAAATAACTCTGACAGCTGTAAAAGAAAACGGCCTGTACTACACAAAGGGAGAAAAAGCAAATATAGCCCGAAGTGTCAACAACATTGAAATGTGGCACCGAAAACTTGGACACCTCAACGAAAACGACTTGAAGTTAGCTGCAAATAAGAAACTAATCAAAGGATTAGAATTAGGAGGAGGAAATTTACCCGACTGCGAAGTGTGCATCAAAGGGAAGATGGCCAGACTGCCATTTTCGTCCGTAGATGGACCTCAGTCTACACAAGCACTTGATATTGTGCATAGTGATGTCTGTGGGCCTGTCAACATTGAAACGCTAGCGGGATCAAAATATTTCCTGACATTCCTGGATGACTTCACAAAATATTGCTGCGTGTACTTCATCACACACAAAAGCGAAGTGTTCGAGAAATTCAAGGAATACAAAAGCAAAGTAGAAAAGTTTCACAATAAGCCGATAAAAAGTCTACAGTCGGACAATGGAACTGAGTACTGCAATCGAGAGTTTGATGATTACCTAAAACGACATGGTATTAAAAGAAGACTCACTGCTCCATACACGCCACAGCAGAACGGCCAAAGTGAACGTAAAAATAGATCACTACTCGACAGAGCCCGATGCCTAATGATTGAAGGGAACATACCTCAGAAACTGTGGGCAGAAGCAGTATACACAGAAAATTACCTGATCAATCGAAGCCCAGCTAAAGCCCTGAAAGGTTGTACACCATATGAAAAGTGGACCGGCCGAACTCCATCTGGGAATCACCTGCATGTTTTTGGTAGCAAGGCGTTTGTCCTGAACAAACATAGAAAAGGAAAGTTTTCACCAAAATCCACAGAAGGAGTTTTCATGGGATACGCGCAACTAGCAAAGGGATTTCGCATTTACATTCCTGAAAAAGAAAATATAGAAATTAGCAGAGACGTGAAAGTTATTGATAAAATGTACTATAAAGTAGATGATGATCGTACCAAAGAAAACTACGATAGCTTCTTTGACGAACCGGAACGGCTGAGACCTGAAAAAGAAAATAAGGTTAATAAAAACACAGAAACAAACAGGGGTGAGAAACAAAGAAAGAAGAAGAAGAAAAGCTTACCTGTAATTGAAGTTGAATTCTCTTCAAAACCTACCGAAAGATTGGTAACAACACCGCCTGAGCCAGAATCCGAAGAACATGAAGTTGAGAGCATCGTTAATGTAGAACCTGAAATTAGAGAAGGTACAAGTCATGAGACAATAAACATGAGAATTCCTGTAAATGAAGAGCCCAGACCTCGTCGAGAACGAAAAGCTCCGATTTGGCAACAAGATTATGTGCTGGATCAGTCTTCAACTTCTGAACAATATCAAGAGCCATTGAGTGAAGAAGAAACTGATGAGCTGACATTTTTGAGCGAAGCAGAGGTCAGAAATGAAGAATGGCATGACGCTATTAAAGCAGAGATAAAGGCACATATCAAGAATGAAACTTGGGAAATTATTAAGAAGGAAAAAGATATGAAAGTCATCGATCATAAAATGGTACTGAGAAACAAATGGACTCCTGAAAAGGGTGAAATAAAAAAAGCTAGACTCGTAGCGCGTGGATTTACGCAACGCCCTGGTATCGAGTTTAATGAAACTTTCGATCCAGTCGCGAAATTAAGTACCATTCGCTCCGTAATTGGACTAGCGGTTGAAGAAAACCTCAAGCTGAACCAAATGGATGTCACGACTGCATACCTAAACGGCGAATTGGAGGAGATCATTTATATGAAATATCCTGAATATACAGAACAATACGTAGCCGAAATAATGGTAGAGGCATGTGACGAAGATGATCTAAATTTATATAACAAGGCAAAGAAAATTCTAGAAGATATTAAAAGTATTGAAGAACAAGAAAAAGTTTGTCATCTGAAAAAAAGCTCTCTACGGGTTAAAACAAGCAGGCAGGCAGTGGTATACAAAATTAGACACTGAGCTGAAGAAAATTGGATTTAAACCATCAAATGCTGATCCGTGTGTCTACATATCAGTCAAAGGAGGAGCGAAAACAGTGATTGCCATATATATGTAGACGACCTGCTCATTGCTTATTCTTGCCCAAGAAGACTGGCTGAAATAAAAAAGAGATTAAATGAACAATTTGAAATGAAGGATCTAGGACAGCCAAAAAGATTAATAGGAATAGATTTAGAATACAAAGAAAATAAAATTAAATTGACACAGAAGAGGTATATACAAGAAACTTTAAAGAAATTTAATATGGAGGAGTGCAAGCCCACTACCACACCAATGGAAGTAAATCTACATCTGGAGCCTAACAAGAAAGGAGGAGTAGACGACTTACCTTACAGAAACCTAATTGGAACTCTGATGTACCTATCAGTCGCTACCCGGCCTGACGTAACATATGCTGTTAACTATTTGTCAAGATTTAACGACTGTTTCGGACAAGAGCATTTCAAATCAGCAAAGAGAGTATTACGTTATCTGAAAGGCACAATCGACGTTGGCCTCACGTACTCAAAATCCCAAGAGCCATTAGAAGGCATGGCAGACGCTGATTGGGGTGCCTGCAAATTGGACCGAAAATCCTGTTCCGGTTACATTTTCAAGTATGCAGGAGCAGCTATCAGCTGGGCCTCCACTAAACAAAGAAGTGTCGCGCTATCAACGGCTGAAGCTGAGTACACAGCGCTCACGGAAGCAGCAAAAGAGGCTGTGCACCTAAAATCACTTTTAAAAGATCTTGGTGTAGATTTTGGTCAAATAAAGATTTGGAGTGACAACCAAGCTGCTATAAAATTAGGTCAGAACCCCATAGTGTCCTGCAAGTCAAAACACATAGACTTAAAGGTGCACTATATTCGTGACTGCGTAAGGGAAGGTGTTATTACCATTATGTACTTACGTACTGAAGATATGGAAGCGGATTTGCTAACGAAGGCGCTACCAGGACCCAGACTAATAACACTGAGAGGTAAACTGGGACTGCTGTTTTAGTGCTGTGAGGAGGAGTGTTGTGAATGCATAGCACATCACTAATAGTATGGTGCAACACTACTCGTGTTAGTTACCGGCTCCTTAGATACTGTTTGTAGATTGTCAAATATAATAATAAATTGATGAAGATATAATTTTAATACCGTTTATTCTTTCTTACGCCGCTCCACCCAACAATAGGGATACGGAGATATAATAGCAATTTCGAAACAAACTAGCTAGTATGCCGTTTACGATGTTAGACCGTCTCACTAGCTTCCTAATCTAAACCGAAAGTCTATCTGACAGGCAGTATGGAACTATGCGTACCGCGCGGGCCGATGCACAACCTCCATGACCCGCGAGCTGGTTCGGCGCATCATGGTCGCCAGAGAGCATCAGTTGCAAGTAGCCGTCCTGTGCTGTGACCTCTCAATGGTGTTCGATGTGGCTGACCACGCTGTATTCAAGAGTACGCTGCGGTATTATGATATCCTTGGCACAGCCCTATCCCTATTTAGGAGCCTCCTGCGAAATTTATCGCAAGTCGTTGTTGGTGATGGTGGAAAAACGAGATCAGATCCATCGGGAGCAGTAGTGATAGCCGTTTTGCAGGGATCGTCTGTATGGAACCATCTCATTCTCTTATTCTCTAAATGACCTGCTGGACGCTATAAAAACTGGCGAGGTCCTTATGTATGCTGACGATGTCGCTGCTATTGTTACAGCTTCAATTACAGATGGCAAAAGGGTTTTTCGCCTAATAGACGTGCTATTAGAACGCTCACACATGTACCACGGATACATAAAGTTAGGTATCCTTACGTTACCTGAGGGCCTGTGATGGTTGCTTTTATCACACGATAAATAAGTGACATAGCATCCGTCTCATTTTGACAAAATTCGAGTGTGAGTGACGATGCTTTATCAAATTATCACTTACTTATCACGTAATAAACGCAACCATCATAGGCCCACATCTATTGTAATCATGCAAACAGCTGTTCACGTGCGAGAAAACATAACGAAGTTTAAAACGAAACGCAGGCAAGCTCGTTGCTATCAGCCGCAGGCTCGCCAAGTCCACGAAACTGACTCACGTGTTGGGCCCCACGATCTATAACCAGCTACCAAATAACATAACGGAGGCCTCAAGCATAAGCAGCTTTAAGCATCGCCAAGAAGTTGGCTTATTGAGCTCCCGTTCTACAATTATGACGAGTTCATAACGACCAAGGAATAATTTGAAGAAATGACTGTTTTTTGATAATGAATTTTATTAATATTTTTTTATAACTGACTGCTCTAGCTGAGTAATTGTTTGTTGAAGTTGTTTTTTTTTTTACTTATTATTTTTAAAACTGAAGTGAATATGGTTATTAATCTTATGATATAAGGATTATTTTTCATACCCACTGTATATTAAATTTTAAATCTGAGTATGCAAACTGACATATAAATTGGTTTTACAAATAAATTGATTATTATGATTATGATCATATCTTTGGTTTCACCTCGAATATATAATCGCTATTAAAGCTTCTTAATAACTAATAAGTATTTATGTGGGCAAAGACACTTACTGTGTTTAATTTATTAAGTATGTTTAGTTAATAAAAAAATATAACCCTCTTACCTTGCATCAACAACAACACGAATACACTCAAGAGCGGTCCTTGGCGCATTTTCGTTCACAGCCGATTATAACCTAAACAACACACGACGCACTTCACCCAGCGTCCTCTCACACATCACCGCTTCTCACAGACGCACTACAGTATAAATTATCCACTCTTGTTGATAATTCCCCAATAAATAACGATAAAGGAACTTTGAAGTCAGTTAAAATTTGCCGTTTGCGGCGATATCGAAATAGGCCAGTGAAATTCCGGCGACTCGGCTAAATTTAAATCTCGTCGCGATGTCTCACGCATGCGCGAAAGCGATCGAAATCACATGTGCACACTCGCCGTCTGACGTGCGCTGGACAATCGTAGAACATTTTTAATTTTATATCTTAGGCCTTGGTCCATTTGAATATTTGAACTGAATATTAGGGCTGGGCGAATCTTCAAGCGTTTTAACCGCGCGGTTTTAACATCACTGATATTTCTTAACAACGAAATAACAAGACGTCATAGCTGTGATCAAACTAGGATAGGTAAGACTCCGGACTCTCCAGAGAGTGTTTAAGATTCATTAGAATCAAAACTTTAACATGACGTGATGCTTTAACCATCATCTGATACAATATATACATATATTAAGGGACTTTGTATATTTGTGAAAGAACATCTTAAAATATTTAAAACTAACGTGTTCAATTTACGCGCTAGAGGGGCGGAAAATGTGTACCTTCCAAGCCCGCCTCTAACTTTTTAAAACAATATGATTTAATGATACAGATTGATTATTTATTTTTCTATATTAAATGTGTTAATTAGGTTATTATTTTATTCTGACATTTAAGCGATTTTAATTTGGTGTTTATGCTGTAATTTCATTTGAGTTTTTTTTTATAAGTTGTTTTAACATATACTTGGTAATTTAATTAACCTAGTTTGAGGTTCTTAATTGATTTATTTTTTATTCTTTTAACTTTTTATTATTATATTCAATTATTTGGTGTACATAATCATATTGTCTTAAATTTACAAGACGCGTCGGCGGCCAAATATGTGCAACTTTTTTTCTATATTTAAGACCTTTTATATGCATACAATATTTGCGTAAATAAAGTTCATTCAATAATAATACTTTGCTGAGAGTAAAACCCTTAGTTATGATTCGCCCAGCTGCTGCGCGTGATATATTATATTACTATATCAAACAAAACTGCCATGATTGCTTCATCTGCTCTCGCGTTTGTCATTAATGCAGTGTCGTCGAGTCACGGTTCCGTTCGGCGAAAAGCATAGAGCAAAAGTATAAATAAATAGTACACATGTTTTTTAAACTGTGGGTCGCGACCCTCAGGGGGGTCGTGATTGCGAGGATCAGCATCGAGAAAGTCTCGTGACTGCAATTTTAATTGTTGGACATGTTCATTTATTTATTTGACGATTATAATATGTATTTTTTTAACTTTTTATATTTTTTATATTTTATGCTAAACAGTAATCTATCTTCTGAATTTCTAATAAATACAGGTAGGTTGCGTTCCAAATCTGTTGGGTTCGCGAAAGAGTTTTGCTGGTCATTAAGGGCCGTAACACCAAAAAGGTTGAAAGACACTGTAATATTACATTATTGCAGAGGCCGGGAAAAATTATTTCATGGATGAGTATGATGACAAGGTGTAGCAGAATCCTTCAATTAATACGAATCCACGAATTTAAATTTTTACCGAGGCCTGTATAGTGCTTTTCTCCAAATATGCGAGGAAATAATCATAAATCTACATTTTTGAAATCTGTGTCATTAATTCATTAAGTATCATTAACTTAATTTTTCCATCTTTTATTTTTTTAAGGTGTCATTATTTGTTCAAAATTTCGGGTCCGAATCTAATGTTTGATATCAAATAAAATATATTAAGCATGATTAGAGAAGATCGTAAGTCAGAAATAGATTTTAATTTGAATTGGAATAATAATCATTATTGTTCTTTTAGGGTTCCGTGGCTGAAGGGTAAAAACGGGACCCTATTACTTAAGACTCCATTGTCCGTCCGACCATCTGTCTGTCTGTCACCAGGTTTATCTAATGAACCGTGATAGCTAGACAGTGGAAATTTTCACAAATGATGTAATTCTGTTGCCGCTAGTTATAATAACGGTATGCAAGGAATGCTACCATCACGCGATAACGTTTTCAAAAGGCTTCTCATATTCCCGCCGTACGTACCATACCACTGCAACTTTGTGAAAAAAAGATACGGCCGTTTATGTCGCAAAAAACGTACATTTCGACACTCTCAAGGGAATCAAAATGATAGGGTACAGTTTCCCGATGACCTAGAACTATAAAATTTGGCAAGTCATATTGTCACATACTACAAATACTTATAAAAATCTGAAAACTATACATTTGTAATCATAAAAAATATAGTCCTTTTCAAACATCATATTTGGAGAACTCGGTTGCGTTAAGTTTGCACTCGTTTGTATGCGGCGCCATACATTCCAGGTGCAAACTTAACTCACCCAGGCCAATTAAGATGGTATAAGTGAAAGTTTGTACGGAACCCTCGCTGCGCGAGTCAGACTCGCACATGGCCGTTTTTTTTTATATGGCAATATACGAGGGTTGTTTGATAAATACACGTTTGAAAAAGTTATTCTTGTTACTGGCTGAAATTATCTATGTATACGAACTTTTAAGGCATCCTTTATGGACTAGAAAAAAAAAATACAGCGTTCTTTTGTTTTTTTCTTTTAACGGCTTTTTACGACGGAGTTCGCGTTGTTATTGCAATAATGGAGAAAGAGCAGTTACGTTCTGTAATTCGTTTTCTGTTTTTGGAAGGAAAAAAGAAAATAAAAGTACGCATGCAAGCTGTTTACAATGATCATACTCCTTCTATGACAACCATTAGATATTGGTACAATGAATTTAAACGAGGCAGAACGTCCATCTTTGATGAAGATCGCCCAGGACGTCCTGTTGAAGTGACCACAGGTGATATGGTAAAAAAAAAGTGTGTGTGTCAGCTCCGACGCACGACTGGAGTTTACTCTTCAGGCCAGGCGCGCACCACGATTTTTTTTTAGTCGCGCGATAATTTTGTCGCAGAAATAAGCGTACTTCTGGGTTTATGAAAATCGTGGTGCGCGCACTCTCATATAAACCCATATCTTGCATTTATGCGACAAAATTATCGCGCGACTAAAATCGTGGTGCGCGCCTGGCCTTAAGAACGATTATAAAATATATACTCAATATTCAATAAGTTTATTGCACATAATGATTAGTAAATGGTTTAAGTATCACATTATGTACCCTGTTGGGTGCTGCAAACAAGAACGAGAAGGTTAGGCATTTACATAATATTAATATACGAGTATAATATGCAGCAAAATTACAATATTTTACAAGGAAAATTTACTTCCGATTGATTTTTAACAAATTGGAGAGATCATGAGTAGTAACTAAATAAGGAAGCGTGATGTAAAGCGCCCTCGAGCGGCTAGTTTAGTTACTAGAGTCTGCAGTGCTACGGAAAAAAACCGTATCTTACTATGAAATCCATACAAAGATACGACCTTTCTACCGTAGTATCGCAATACTTTTTTTTTTTTTAATCTATTAATTAAGGAGCTTTGATCATTTTTATGAACATGCCAGCTCCAGCAGGCCTAATACACAACATCATTCATCTAAAAGACATAGATAAATAAAAACATAAACCGTATAAACTTAAAAATAACATGTACACGAAAACAACTAAATTTATATACACTATTTAAATAAAAAAAACTGTATACAAATTTAGCCGATTCCGATAAGGGTTCCGCCAATATTGAATTGAACATTACATTCAAGAAAGATCTGGTATTAGACCTAGCCATTTACATTAGACAAAAACAAACGTACAAAATCACCTTCCTTAAAAAAATCCTTAAATAAATCCAAAATCTCCTTAACAACAACTCCAAACAGCGTTTTGAACTTCTCCTCCCAACTTTCGGTAGAAAACAAAATATCCTTCGTCTTCTCAACCAGCCTTTCAAAAGTAATACGTCTCTTCTTCTTGTCCTTATTTTGTCTTTTATCTTCCATATCAGCCCGCTCAATAGTAGGCTGATTGAGCAATAGACACTCGGACCTCTTCACATCTGTTACTCTTTTTGAATTCCGCGGCTTACGAACCTCTTGTTGTGGCTCGCTCTCTAATCTATACTGACTTACTGATCGCTGGCCCTCAGCCTGACAGACAGAATCTTCAGACTCTTTAGATTGTAACGGCTTCGACAAAACAGCATCTCTATATGACTTTCCAAAACTTAAGTCATTCTCAAAAACAGATGGCGCATCCTGACTACAAACATCCGCATCCTTTTTTTCCTTATTTTGCATATACAACCAAAAAGCCCGTTTATATATACATCCCTCAGCAGACATAATCCTGCGAATTTCTTAATCCTTCACAAAAACCGGGCTCGACTTATCTAAGGCCATATGGCTGCCTTTACAATTAATGCATCTAAAAATAGTCGTTTCGCAATTGGCATGCTCCCCGCCGCATTTCGGACAAGTAACTTTAGTAGTAGGACAAAACCTGCTCAGATGACCGAACTTCCAACATATTGAACATTGGGTAACCGGGAAAGTGTACTGATTTACCTTAAATCGGCAACCGTAGGCATAAACATATGGCGGTAAAGAAGTTCTCTTAAAACACAGACGAATAGCTTCAGCCTTAACCCAACGCCCATCATGATCCAAACGGTTTAGTCTACATATTCACAAAATGTCTTCAGACCCTTCAATATTCTTTAAAAATTCGTCTTCCTCAACCTCCAACTCAACCTGCCTTATAATTCCATAAGTGCAGCATGCCATATTAGACCAATAAGAACGTCTCGTCTCATTGTTAAACTCCTGAGAAGCCAGAAGCTTCTCCGCATCATCCTTAGAGTTAAACTGTATGCGAACTTTACGTGGACCCATAAACTTGACGGGTAAAATTCCTTTTATACCCTTAAATTGCAGCAACTTTGCCAAACCAATCTGTTTCGGTAAATCTTCTTTTGACACTATATAAACTTCAAATAGCTTGTCAGGCACAGGCACACCGTCCGGCTCCAGCTGCGTTTTGGCGGTTGCTAAAACCCGCAAGCGTTTAGGTTTCCTGCCTATTGTGATAAAACTATCACTACAACCACAGCTTTCGTCGCTCAGACCACAAGCACGCTTCACCGCTATATGCCGCACATCCGACATGGACTCAGCGTCCGATACAATATCCGATTGACTCGGCCCTGCCTTACTATCAAACTCCACTTCAGATAGCCACGACGGAGCTGCCCGCTGCCCAGGACGTGACGTGACGTATCACTCACGACACCTCGACTTGACTCACTCATCACAAAAACAGCGAAAAGGACTCTAAAACTGAATTAACTTATAAATAAAATAAAATTTGATAAAATTTTCAACCGTCGCCTTTGACAACCAAACGTCAATCCTCGCAATACTTATATTTTTGGAACGTATTTGCCGTGCTAATTTAAAAAGTCGTATCTCAGTATACGATCGGGGTAAAAATACGACTTCTTAATTTAGCAGGTCATGCGTTAATCGTTATAGACTAAGCTCCCGATATTTAAAATGACCTTTACAATGCCTTTACAGAGATGTTTATTTGATGAAATGTATTTTATATTTAGTTTAAAATGACAATAAATATATTGGATATGGGTTGCATAACAAATTTTAGTCCGGGGTATGTTTAGTTTAAAATTAAAAAAATTTTTTTTTTACATTTCACCGATTTGATTATTAGATAAATTCATAAATAATCTTTAATTTTATTTAATTTCAATTCAACAATCAGACCTTTGCAAAATGCTAGTACGTATAGATTTACCTGTTTATACCTGGCTACCCAATAGTTGTGACGGGAAAAGAATAGGCAACCTAACGTTTGCATATTCTATGGGCTTCATACTTTCGATTGGTATAGAATTTATCTCATATTAATCAAACCGGTGAAATGTTTAAAACAATTTTTTTTTATTATTAATTAAACATACCCTGGACTAAAATTTGTTAGGCAACCCATATGCAATATAATTATTGACATATTAAATTAAATATAAAATACACTTCATCAAATAAACATCTCGGTGAAGGTTATTTTATGGGTAAGGCCGCGGAAAGTTACCAATGTGACATAGAAGTAACATAAAAAGATTTACGTTATGTTATCATAAAACGTAACATAAGTCGTTATAAAGCTTAGATCATACTGGAAAATATTCCCATTAAATAACGTAGCTAAGAAAAAAAATCAAGTTATAAAATTATTAGTTTTTACTGCCTGTAAACAAAATTTTCATGGCACATTAAAATCAATATAATGAAACACGCGTGTGATGGAACTAATGAAACCCAAACCGCTCTAGTGTTTTAAAGCCTCTCATTTTGTACCAGGTTGCAGTAATTACTATTTGTTCACTGCTGGTACCCAATACTAGTAACAAGACGACCGTATAACAATAAAACAGCATTAGAATCAATGATTCTACTGTGACTTGAGGTCGAAAATATTTTTTTTTCTTCTTAAAACAGTTTTTTTTATTAAGATGTTGTTTTTATTTATTTTATTATTGTACAGGAGTTTTGTTCGACTTTGTATATTTTCGGGTCATTAAAAATCTAATAAAACTCATTTAAGTTAGTATATTCTGTGTGCACTTCCCTTTACAACATTTATTCGTTATGTTACGTAGAAAATACGTAACATTTTGCAAAAATATAACATATTCGCAACGAAAGTGTAACGTATTTTTGAAAAAAAGTGGATTTTCATAGTGAAATAAAGACATTTTTAATACAATAATACGTGTCACTTGCTTGAAAACCGTTACGCTATTGTACAAAAAAAAACTGATTAAATACAATCACTCCTTACCTTTAAAATCACACACGACACTTTGGGGGTACTTTCACGAAACTATGACTGTGTCTACTTTGAATTGCGTTTGTTGACAAACTGACGGATTTGGACTTGCTCATCGGTGTTGCCCTACTAGAATATGAGTTGCCAGTGCACGTAAACGTATTTTCGCCAAAAAATATTTAAAAACAAGCTACATAAAGCGTCACGAAAGTATTCGTAACACAAGTGTGGAATCATGAACCATTAAAGTAAAGTAAGATAAAAAAATAAATTTGTATTACCATACTTATTCTGTAATCGGTATTACTATCGCTATGTCATAAATTTTAGTTTAAAACAAAAGTATGACCATGAAAGTTAAAATATCATGAAAATAACAGAGCACTTATGATGCGTGGTCGAAAAAATTAACCAACTTTCGTTACGTTTTGGACGGAAATATATTTTTTGTTTTTTTTTGAAGGGGTTTATATCAATTATCTATCTTGCGACCACGAGATTTCCCATCCCTACAATATAATAAAAATATTTTTGAAACTGTAGGGATTACCATTTTTTTTTAATCAGCTGGGTAAATTTAAAACGTCCAAATTGGTAACTTTCCGCGGCCTTACCCTTATATCGGGATCTTAGTCTATAACGCTTAACGCATAACCTGCTAAATAACGAAGTCGTATTTTTACCCCGATCGTATACTGAGATACGACTTTTTAAATTAGCACGGCAGATACGTTCGATTTTACACCCCATATTTTTCATACCCCGGGCTTATATATGAAAATCGATTCTTAAGGAGTAAACTCCAATAAACTCCAAAAATGAGAATATTTAAGCGATCGCCGAATAAAACTTAGAGAAATTGTCGACATTGTAAATGTTTCGATTGAACGCGTGCAGCACATTTTAGAACACAAATTAGGCATGAAAAAGGTTTCGGCGAGGTGGGTGCCGCGTTTGCTCACCCGGAAGCAAATTTCAAGGCACTGTTTAGATAAGTACGAAAGTAGTCCGGGTGAGTTCCTTCGGCGTTTTGTGACTGTTGATGAAACGTGGATACACCACTTTACCCCAGAAAGTAAAGAACAGTCTAAACAGTGGATTTTGCCGGGGGAATCAGCTCCAAAGAAGGCGAAGACCGTTCCATCGGCCGGAAAGGTCATGGCGACTGTTTTTTGGGTCTCGCAGGGAATCATCCATACTGATTATTTACAAAAAGGAAGAACGATAACCGGGCAATATTACGCTAATTTATTGCAAGAATATGATACCATTTTGAAAAAAAGAGACCACATCTAAATAAGAAATAAGTTCTCTGTCATCATGATAATGCACCAGCTCACTCCTCAAGAATCACAGACTCCAAATTAAAGCAATTACATTATGAATTGCTGCCTCATCCGCCCTATTCCCCAGACCTGGCTCCCTGTGACTTCTTCCTATTCCCAAATTAAAAAAAATGACTCGATGGAAAGAAATTTTCGTCCAATGAAGAGGTCATTGCCGCCACGGAGGCCTATTTTCACGACTTTTCGAAATCTTATTTTTTAGACGGCTTATTAAAGCTAGAACACCGTTGGAACAAGTGTATAGAGTTGGAAGGTGACTATGTAGAAAAATAAATATACACGTATACAAACCTTTGTTTTTTTTTCTAAACACGGGTATTTATCAAACAACCCTCGTAGTTTAATTATACACGTTACGTTATTTTCAGCTGATCGTCATTTGCTGTTGCTCAGGTCAGGCGGGTAAAAGCAATCTTTCGTATTTCCATGACGTTTAATTTCTGAGCCGGTACGGGGATCACTCCTCGCACAGGTAGGTAGAGGATAGCGGGGCCAGTTGGACCCCATCCTCGGTTTAATTAACGCCGGCCCGAAGCGAATATTAAATGTTGGCAAATAAACTTATTTGTCCGAGTGTACGGCACTGTATGAATGGGCCGCAAATCCGCATTAATTCAGGCCCGAGACCTTTGTTCCACTCCGAGTGCCTTCGCTACTGTAACAGATATGGGTGTAGACTTGTATACAAATGCTATTGTTGCGGAAAATATTAACTTCATTATTGACCAAATTTGTATTAAATATTTTAATTTTTATGTTTAAGTAATATTATTATGTATGTTAAGTAAATCTAGTTGCTGTTATTGATTAAAATAAAATACGTTCTGTTTGTAGGTATCGTAGCAGTCGTAGAACTCTATTACTGCCGACTTGCCTATTACGAATTTTTCAGAATTTTTAACCTACTTATTGATCTTAAAGTAATACCTTCTCTGACTTGTCACACCACCAACATGATAAAAATAGTCGCTGAATTTGTGAACTATACGGATCTATGCTCATGAACATATTTTTTTGCGAGATTTGAACTACCACAAAAAAGGTTGAATAATGAAATAAAACAATGGTATTGCAATGACGGTTTATTTCCGTGTGGATTACGGGGGATCACTCCTACCACAGGTACAGGTAGAGGGGCCAGTTGGACCCCTTGGATTTAATTAACGCCGGCCCGAAGCAAATATTATATGTTCGCAAAGAAACTTATTTGTCCGATTGGACGGCGCTGTATGATTGAATGGGCCGCAAATCAGGTCCGAGACCTTTGTTCCATTCCGAGTACCTTCTCTAGATATGGGTGTTGGTTGAATATTACTAGAAAACTTTTAAAGCCTTCTTTGCTTTGACAATTTTCCCTTTAAATTCATTATTATATCGTACCACTGAATCCTCGTCGTCCTCCTGCTATATTTTTGAGTCGTATAAAAAACTTTGCGTAAAAACTGTACCTACCTAAGACCTTTCTCGTTTAGAAAACAAGTAATCGGTGATATTCTCTGGTTTTTATCAGCATTGTAAAGTATATGGATGGAACCATCATCCTGTCTGTTATCCACTTTGAACGGAAACCACAGAATGGATTTGCATCCGATTTTAGACGACCTTTGAATATAGAATGACACACAGCGATGCTTTTAGCATTGTTAATACACAGTATCGATATCTCTAGTAAAAATAAATTTGATTATATCGTGCTATCCACTGAATAAAAATACCTACAGGGAATAAAGAAAACGACCACTTCGTTTTATTCACAAACTCACTAGCTTTTGAGCCCAGCCCAAGCCCACGATAAACCAATGATCCTATCCGGATCGTGGGAAACCGTTGGATTAAGGGAAATCAATATTTATAAAACATAAATGTGATACGAGTGAGCACAATGGTCGTGACTTGACGCAAAAATGCTCTTACAAAGTTAAGCATCCTAGGTCCGTCTGCCTCTTAACAGCCGAATCGCTTTAGCACAATATAAATCTCAATGAGCGAGTCTCTCGCGGTCCTGACACTATGCGAGTCAGGGAATGAATGAATGATTAAACGTGGGTGTTGTTCATTTGTTTTCACTTTGGCGGGACAGTAGTGCGGCTGTGGCGTAGTAAAGGAGAATTACGCGGCCCGCGGGACTGGGCGCGAGTAAATCATCATTAGAGCCTTGCGGCCGGGGGACAGGCTCGTCTTTATAAAAGATTCAACTTAATACAAACGAGAAGGACGAGTAATGGCCGACTTCTTCCGAGTTTCAAATTTGGTCTTTAATTAGATAGTAGATTGCCAGATTTTACTATTTAAGCAGTGTTAGACCATGGATGGAGTGATAGTAGTCTAGACTAGACTACCGGGTAGACATTGCACTTAGTGAGGAAGTAACATATAAGTGGTTATAGTCCCGAAACCTCCTTCATCTCATTCCTTTGAGTTTTATTTATATGATTTAAAGAAATATATAGTTTGCTGTTATGTAGGTAATTAAGCCTGCTGGAGCTCACATGCTCATCAACAACGTACAGGCTTCATTAAGGAATGAAGAGATAAAAAACCGGCCAAGAGCATGTCGTCCGTAGTTGCCCATCCTTCACAATAGACGGGCTTAAAACAGCGGTATTAAGCCCGAGGTTTAAATTACGAGAACGATTTCAAGCTCTATAAAAAGGTCGTAAACGCCAAAGTAACAGTAATTACTTATTACCTTCTGGAAGTTATCGATTATACGCGCCAGATTGAGCGAAATGTTTTAATACAGTAGGCACTTCACTAATATGTGTAACGTTCGAAGTATAACCGCGCGGCACTTACGTCATATTAAAAAAAAATGAATTTTTGCGATAACTCAAAAACGGCTTGACCGATTTTATGTCGGTATAATAAGAGTAGGTAATTTGATGCCAAATAACTCTTAATATAATGGCATTGAACCATACATCTATCTGTCGGGGAGATACTGTACTCTTAGGTACCAGAGACAGTCACACACGTACGCACACGCACACATATACATGTCAATTTTCACTGTAAAAGTAAATGTTCACTTAGCAGCGCAATACAGCAATATTGTCGTATTTTTACAAAAAAGTCATGCGTGGTAATACATTTGATGATTTCATTAACCAATGCAATATATCATGCAGTAAATGTCTGAAAATTATAAGGTCTTAGCGGAAAATGTTTTATTGCCAGTCCCGGAGAGGGAGCAAATGGGCTGTGAGGGACGCGACGACGCGCCGCTCGAGACGCTTCGAGCTCGATAATCACATAGAGAATATCCTCGAAACCATGTCATTTTTCCACGGTTTATGAACATCAATTTTATTTTGTAAACATGACCACAATGGCATTGTCTTACTCTTGCCATTGTCAAAGTATTATAATATTCCAATGAGTTAGGATATTGCAATTTCAATTGGATTGCATTTTTTGACTTACTCTATACGAAGATAAGGGGATTGTGGGATCGTGTTTACAAGATAAGCTGAAACTAAGCTCTTTATGACTGCATAAAGCGTGAATATGGGCACAACTAAAGAAAATTACTGAGTTAAGTTACGACATGAATTCATTATTAGTTAATTACATTTTACTTAATTATTAGCGATGTATTTCAATGACTAAATATTTGAATTGTTTTAGACGACAACGTAGCATTATTCACTTGTAGCGTTGAAGCTGGCAACAAATGGAATTACTGGGAGAAAATTAATTGCCTGCCATGCAACAGTGAGTTTAACGCGTGTCACCAGGCGGTGACGTCTATTCCTTAGTAATAGGTAATAGCCCACATAATTGACCACATTTCCCGACAAGTTTCTACGGATTGCGGTTATGAAATTGCCCCCTAACTCGTACAAGAATAGTGCCAATTTCGGAGTTACACCCACAAATTATCCGAGTGATTTAGCGCAATGTAGGTCAGGTTCAGGTAGGCGGCGAGGTTGTCGAGAACTTTAAATACAGGACGCTTATGAAACTGTCGGCAGAAAATTTAGTTAATCAGAAGCGGTGAGCTGGCGGGTCAAACTAGTTTGGAGTTTTCCGCTTTATCCCGAGACAGGACAATGCGGGGGTATTTTAAAATTATTTCATTTACATAGGTTAATTGGCAATCCATGTTTAATCTCGTGACGCAGAACCGTTTAATTAAATCATTCGTGGGATAAACGCCGGGCAGACAGACTGTTATTAACGAACTTCTAAAAGAGGCCGAATGCGAGCCCAGTGATCAACACGTCATTGTAACTCTATTTGAACCCTGAAGTATTCCACAACACTTAGCTTTTAAGCCAACTGGGAACTTACAGTTGTTTCAAGAGATTCAAGATTCTTCAAGATTAGTTCAGTTAGATAAGAAGGGTATAACGACCTACTAATGATTATTAATTGTACTACCAGCGTAACGTAGGATAATTTTATGGCGAGCTCATGAGGAGTAGCGACGACACGTATCTATGTACCTGGGCCCTCCTGGGGTATCCTTATGATATTGGGTTTAGAACATCCGCTTCTGACTTGCCTAACCAGCAGGTCAGAAGCGGACTGGCAAGAACTGCGTGTTCAGGTATGGCTGTGAAAATGAAGCTGATTACCTCGTGTTTATAAAGACCAGTAACACCTCTCTAACCTTGTTCATATTTTAATTCCTGTAACCCGTATAATTAGACGCCTTCATTTCAGTCTATTACCTCTTCGCCTTCTTGAGAGCAGGTTCATTCTTAGCGTTTTAGTTTGTGATTTTTCTTTAGGCGTGAAATCATAAATCTCGCTTTGTAGCCTTGTAAAGATTATTTTTTTTTATTCGAACTTGTTCTTACCTCGGATTTAACACGGCATTCAATGTGCGGCCAGCCTTCGTATATTAAATTATTCTGAAACATATGACAATCTATTTCTTTAAGTCGACCTACGTAAGTATGCTACATCTTTTGCTATTTTATTTTGCCACCTTTTAGTGGCACTTTAATATTCTAGTTCTTGGCGTTCATCATTATTTAAGCTAATATGACTGCATTTAAATTCAACTAACCAACATTTTAAGATTGGAAACAAATTAATGAAAAAAAAAACAGAAGTGCCGTAAACAAAGTTATTCTCTCATTCTTCATTAAGTCAGCATATATTATTGTTCGTTGTCATCAATTTTAAGGTTAGTCAAGTTTACTCGAAAAGCAACCGACTATGTGGAAATTAATGGCACACTAGTTGAAGTAGGTACTCAACTTGTTTAACTACTAATCAGCTATTAAATGCCAAGAAAACTAAATGTCTTAAATTTGTTTCACCGAATGTTAGGGCGATTCTAATATTACTTAATAGTGAATGTTTCGAGATAGTGAATGAGGCATTCGTCTTAGGTACAGCATTGAGACAGTACTTTGCTATAGAATTCCCACATAACTGTGCTTGCAGGTAAATTAAGTTCACGTCGTCGTACGCTGTCAGCAAAATTTGACAATTAAGTAATGTTGATACAGCTCGCTTAGTTTATCATAGTTATTTTCATAGTGTCATGTCATATGGTATTCTGGTTTGGGACAAAGCAACTGACATTCAAACTATATTTCTGCTACAAAAAAGAGCCAGTCATTCATATACATAGGTACTGAATTCCCGTGACTCCTTAAGATAAATTTTCAATGATGTAGACATCTTAAGAGCCCATACCTACATGCAAAATTCGCCATCTCAAGCGACCTAGATCTCAATATCTATAGTGATTACGTTTGCAAAATCAAGGGGTCAATAAAGTAGATGAACCACACGACATCTTGTTGTTTTGTCGGTATATACTTTACTTACAATTATTTTTAAAGTTTTTAGTTCCGTTTTGTGAACTCCTAGCTTTTATACCTACTTTGAAACGAATACTTATATTCAAGGTATTCAAGATAAATATAAAGAGAGGTAATATAATATTTATGTAAATGAACAGTTCTTATTATGAAGTTTAGTTGGAAAAGTTGTTAGTTAACATCATTTTAACAGAAAGAAGTTGCGGCGCGTCTCTTTTGTTGAAGCCTACACAATGCATCTGCCTCATTATATTCACAGGAAAATGGCGTCTAATATTTTACTGCAGGCGCGGAAATTGTATAGTAAGTTGCCGGTTTGTTGACAATCTGGGGGGGTATTCGACCAATTTTAGAGATATAATGGAGATCTCTCATTTTCATCGCCATCCGTCACTTTTGACGTGTGCCTACTTGACAAGTGGCGATATCGCAACTTCGTCAATTCGGACGCGCAAAATTTTCGTTTCCTTTGTATGTGACGGCATAAATAACAGGCGCATACTTTAAATTGACCGCATAGTACGTGAAATTGGTCCGTTACGTTTCGTTCAAAACAGAAATTTATATACATGAATAACATTTTTGACAATCATTATCGCCTTCGTATTTCCAAAATTGAGATGAGATATGTCACTTTTAAGCTCATCGCATTTAAATGACAGTTCAATGGCGATATAACTGTTATCTAATGGAGATTTGACGTTTGGAGATATCTCCAACGGCATTCTCGAATTGGGCCCCAGTTAGAGATACATTTTGAAGTATTTTAAAATCGGACATAGGACGTCTTGCTGTTCCGTACCAGGCCAATACAATTTTTTTAAATATTTTAATTGTTCCGTATTAATTGCGAAAACAGAACCCTTATAGGATCACTTTGTTGTCCGTCTGTCTGTCAGTCTGTCCTTCTATCGAAACGTTTTTCTCAGGAAAGCGTCATCAAGCTGAAATTAATATCATTTACTCAGGTGGGTGAAGACCAAAAAGTTTGCTGGCTTAAATCATTTAATAATTTTTTTTCGTCCATCATTACCATCGAATGATGTATTGTGTCGTTAATTTTTGCCGCACAACGGAACTTTTTCCGATCGCTTTTCTTCTAAGGCTAACTAAAAAGTTCCGTTGTGCGACAAATATTAACGACACAATAATGAACCTCAAAACAGTACTTTAAGGCACATTATTCGATGGTTAATTTGTCGTTGTACAATGGAAAAATTGAAACAAATTTAAATTAAATGAGTTAAGCCAGCAAACTTTTTGGTTCGCTACCCCTCACCCAGGTCTGCTACTCGTACCCCTCGAAGTCATGAAACATCAAGCTTCTAAGTCGATGCAATCAAAAGATACGAGCTTTTAATGCTGCATTTATGTATTTGCAGTTGATAAACTAACCCCGACATGTCGATGTATAGGGACAACATTTTGTCATTTGAGTTTGTTCCTCAGTACAATTTATCTTTTCTTCAGAGCAATATTCATATTCGGTGCTTTCGTATATTTTACAGAACCATCAATGCGCGAATCCGACTCGCACTTGACCGGATTTTTTATTTTTTAATCTACATAAAAATATTTTTTAATTACGAGGAGATATTCCAACGACGTAGGTACTTACCATTAAAAAAACAAGTGTCGAAAATTATCATCCATCCCCATTATATAGTCAGCAAGTTACCGGATAGTTGAAAATGCAGTTAGAGAAACATTTATGGCTCAGCAATATTTTTAAAATCGGCAATTGGGAGCATTACGTTCAGAAATAGATACGCTCAGTTTGCCGGATTATTTATAATGCAAGATAGGCCTCGAGGAACTTCCCTCTCGGTCGACTTTAAGTTTAACGTAGTTATGCAACTACCCCCCAGTTGCATTAACTATTTTTTTAATTACTGAAACAATAGTTCTGATACTATATGTAAAGACCTCCACTATAGCGACCAAAATCTGAATTGTTATTTCGTAACATTACGATATCTCTGACGGGGTCGTCTTCAGTTCATCATTTATATGATACTCCTAAGACGACAACGCCGCCGGGCGCCGACGGGGTCGCCTTATCCATTCTCTGCGGGACTTACTGGCAGTACTGAGTACTTCATATCTACATAAATATAATGGCGATGAATATGGGTGTAGATAAAGTAGATGCAACTGTATCAAATTAGGTCTTACACACTCGTGTGATCCTATTATAAAACCACACCCCTGTTTAAAACTTCTTATTACGTAACAGTTGCATAAACTGCTATTCACTAACACTACCTATATTACCCAGGCCCCAGGCCATCATAATAAATATCGGTAAATATGGTCTATATAAAGACATTCTTACAGCACCATAGAGAATAGATATTGATCCCGATGAGCGTTATACCTACTTAGGTATACATCCTTAACTTTAGTTATTCGGATATCGGATTTTTGGGAGTGACGGTTAGGTAACATACTTAGGTACTCAACATAGTTAGCTATGATCACTATAGTATTGGAGAAAAGCTATACTTGTGATCGCCCCCAACTTCGTTTCTAAGTGTGTATTTCTAGTGTATGTATGTATTATTTTGGAGGCAATTGTTTATTTAGAAAATAGTAAACAGGAAAAGGATTCTGAAATACACACTGAAGAAATATCTAAAATACGACGATGGCTGTAGTTTCAAAGATTATTATTTAAGTAATTATTTTATTCCATTTTCATGCTTTCAATAGAATTACCAATATTTTTATAAACAAAACGTAGAGCACGTGTAAACCATCGATGAGCGAGTTTATATGTGTAGTGGACCCATGACCACCCATAGGAGAACTGCACTCATTGGCTCGGTATGGCACCAGCAGGTCAGACGTCCGTCACAGCCGGTGGCTCTCCCGTGACTGTCTTCCCACCCGTACTCTCGAGACAACGTCATACCTACCCACATAATAGGTATTATATGCAGATCCACAAACACTACATCCCTTCCTTATTTTTATATGTTTTTATAATCTGAATTTAATTTATTCTATATGTAATAATAATAATAGCTATGATTGTTATAGCTTAGATTGACAATGTATGATTATTACAAATAAAAAATCTATCTATCTAATCGAATAAATGGGTGTAGTTTAAGACTCTCTTTCCAGAGAGATTCAATTGATTTATCGTCACTTGCAAGTCTTCTTATTGTAATTTTTTTAGTTTACTTTGACTGACTATATTATGAAGAGATAATCATTTCGTACAGGTATAAGGTCAATTTATTACGCTTCAAATTACTGCACATCTTTATCCATTTCCTCTCTTCCTTTCTCTTTCAAAATTGAGTCTCAGTCGTATCGAAGGTAGTCTTTTTTTTTCTACCAGGTTTTTTTTTTTTTATTTGATTTAATCGACATTTTGACAGCAATAAATGTAATTCCCAGCTAGCTCTTTGTTTTAAAAATTACCATTCAGTGACTAGTTCTACATCTGTATTATCTAATGATCGAGAGACCCAGGGACCCAATTCGAGAATGCCGTTTGAGTGATCGCCAAACGTCGAATCTCTATTAGATAACAGTGATATCGCCATTGAACTGTCATTAAAATGCGATGAGCTTCAAGTGACATATCTCATCTCAATTTTTGGAAATCCGAAGCCGATAATGTAGGTATGTCAAAAAAAATTTTATTCATGCATATGAATTTCTGTTTTGAACGAAACGTAACTGACTAATTTCACGCACTACGCGGTCAAATAAAAGTATGCGCCTGTTATTTATGCCGTCACATACAAAGGAAACGCAAATTTAGCGCGTCCAAATTGACGAAGTTGCGATGTTCTAAGGAGATCGCCACTTGTCAAGTAGGCACACGTCAAAAGTGACGGATGGCGATGAAATGGAGAGATCTCCATTATCTCTCTAAAATTGGTAGAATACCCCCCCAGGATCGCACAACTGAATATTATTAGATCACAGTTATTTTTATCAGACGTGTAATTCAAGGGTTGTTGTCAAACGGTTTAATCAAAAGTTCGTCTGTAAAGCTCCGAATTCAGTATGATATTATTTATCTGACATAGAATCCAACTACGTGATACTAATTCAATACGATTCGGTATATTTTTAACCTGTTCCCACATTGGCTTACAGGATTAATATTATATATTACACAAGAAAGAGGGCCAAGTAGAACGAATCGTTTAGAACAATAAACTATAATCAAGGTAATAACTTTTTACCAAAATAAATTACTGGACAACATTCAATAGCTCGTCGTCATAACATGACCAAGCAAACAAGCCAAAACATGATGGAGTCTTCTCATATCTCTATTTCTTTGACAGTCATGCTTGGCGCGTCCGCACGCAAGTAAAGTTTATTATATTTTATATGTAAATCAAGTTGATTTCTCATATTAAAACTAACATTAACTTGGCGCGTCCGCACGCAAGTAAAGTTTATTATATTTTATTTGTAAATCAACTTGATTTCTCATATTAAAATTACCATTAACTTGGCGCGTCCGCACGCAAGTAAAGTTTATTATATTTTATTTGTAAATCAAGTTGATTTCTCATATTAAAACTACCATTAAAACGGTTTGACTTATTTCCCGTGTTTCTACTTAATAAACATTAACTAAACACGCATGGTTTAAAATTTCATGTAGGCCCATACCGCCGTAACATATTCACGCATGGTTTACAATTTTGTGTAGGCCCATACAGCCGTTATACATTCACGCATGGTTTACAATTTCATGTAGGCCCATACAGCCGTAACACATTCACGCATGGTTTACAATTTCATGTAGGCCCATACAGCCGTAACACATTCACGCATGGTTTACAATTTCATGTAGGCCCATACAGCCGTTACACATTCACGCATGGTTTACAATTTCATGTAGGCCCATACAACCGTAACACATTCACGCATGGTTTACAATTTCATGTAGGCCCATACAATTGTAACATATTCACGCATGGTTTACAATTTCATGTAGGCCCATACAGCCGTAACATATTCACGCATGGTTTACAATTTCATGTAGGCCCATACAGCCGTAACACATTCACGCATGGTTTACAATTTCATGTAGGCCCATACAGCCGTAACATATTCACGCATGGTTTACAATTTAATGTAGGCCCATACAGCCGTTACACATTCACGCCTGGTTTACAATTTCATGTAGGCCCATACAGCCGTAACTGATATCGTATCTAATGCTGGTCGAGGGGACTTTAATAAAAGGACATATGTCTGAAATGTAACTTCTTGGTATCCGCATAGGTAAAAGACGTTAATCTTTAACAAGCTGAAGTTAGAGATGAAATAATCAAATAAAGTCGTACAATGAACTGTGAATGACTGTTTTATTTTCAATTTTAGCAGTCATTCTTGCAAGCGTTGCTGCGTGCATGAAATAAGAACTTCGTTACAGAATGCTACAGTCCGTCAGACTACGGCATTAGTCAAAGATAGTTGCATATCGTTTATTCAGTTTAATTTAGGAAATGTCAATTAATGATAAAAGAAGGGGGGCAGAGATATAAAATGACTTATACTATGAGACCAAATCGCCCCATGTTTAGTGATTTATTTGTCACATCCAAATTTATACTTTATATTTAAATTCGTATAAGTAGGTACTGCAACAAGTAGTAGCTGCCCATGAAATGCAGTCAGCCCTTTTACTTCTAAATATGTCATTATAAAATTCCAAAATTAAAACCTTCTGTACACCGAAGATACTCTTCACAGAAACAAGTGAAATAGGCCACTCAGAGATCACTGAATTGGAACATATTCGTTTTTAGATAATTGTGTACCCATATGTCTTTGCGCGCTAATCGCGCCCCCACGACCAGTCCGATTTTAATCACCTTCAGCACACATGCAGCCGGACATCCACACACGGTTACCGGCCACCACGGAGAAGAAAAGTCACAACCCATTTCCTCCTCTGTGCGAACGAAGCCCGCGGTCATGCTCTATTTAGGATGAATGTTAGAATGAACAAATAAATAACGAAATACCCTACACAAATCGAACCAACCCCACAGCAAGCCGCGGCAGGCCCGTACCATGGGCACTAGACGAAGATAATTATAGATAAATCATATTTATAATCTTCCGCAGTAATACTACCGATGTCAAATATAGCGTTTTTTAATCGGACATATCAATACTAGCAGCGCCGCGCGGCGTCACCCGCCCGTCCCACGGGAACACCACACATTCTCGGGACGAAAAGCAGCCCATGTGTCAATCCAGGGTGCCGCCCCGCACCATAATCCATAAAAACTGGTCCAGCCGTCCGAGCGCGAGGAAGCAACTAACACACACACAAACACACTCACAAACCCTCGCCACAAAACAAAATGATCCAAAAATGTTAGACTCAATGCCTCAAGGCATTCTCCACCAGTCAACCAATGGGTCGAACTGAAACATAAATGTAGGAAGTTAAAAGACCACACAGATTATACTCATTTACATCATCATATATTTAAGAGCTAGGGTCTTGTCTGTGCAGTAACTTTCAACTTAATCTACATTCCGATTTTTGTTTCTTTATAATAAAATAGCAAAGCATTAGCTTATTTTATTTCCTTCATATATTTTCCTTCTTTTTTGTCCTGGATTTCCCCTTTCCTTTTTTCTACTCGAAAGAACGCTCGTAGATCCACTATCAACCGTCGCGATCTCAATCTTTTATCTAACTGCATTTGAGATTACCTATACTTAAGATCTGATAAAATTATGTATTTCTTGTTTTATGTAATCGTCATTTAACAAGTTGACATCATAGAATTATGTTTTTTTTTCTATAAGTACTGGATGTGCTTATTATTGAAGTAGACATAAGAAAAGTAGAAATGTAATAAATATATTGCTAAGTATCGCCTGTGCATTGCGCTCAAAAAAAAGGATTAACGTACGCGCACGCACGTATGTATAATCTACGACATTGTAATGTCCCCATAGCAAAGCGAAGTAACTACTGATGTTATACTCGTACTGATGTATAATCTTACACGGAAACTGTAGATTATATTAATAAGTGTAATATTATTATAACGCTTGTCCGATTGTGTAGTGGCATTAAGAAATACGCTGAAAAGTGGCTGGATAACTTACACAAAAATATTAAGAAAACATTGCCACAGTTTTTTTCAACACATTGGCTTATATAGCCATAAGCGAACTGTATCAACCGGAACAACTAAACATTATACAGCGTTGCAACAATCATTCGCAGAGGAAACAGTGGCAATTGATGATGGTGTTCCATTATTTTGTCATTCCGAGAAATTAAATGGAAACCATCGACATCAATAATTATTTATTAATCACTCTCAGGATATAACCCTATCTCATGATCTTCCGTATACCTGATTTATGTATCACATTAAATTTGTGTTATTTGTAATATTGCAGCGTGCGAAATAAAGTAAATACCTACTACCGCTACACAGCCGCAATCTCTCAAGGATGGTATATTGTAGGAAGAAAATGAACATAGCATAAATAGAAATATGAATGAATGAAGCTGGGTTGACATATTTTTTATATTAGATCTGTTGCCATTACTAATTATTTTTAGTTAATTGCACGATACACGACACGTCTTAACTTGTAAAGCACACATTTTTAGACAAAAGTCGACATTTAAGATGCATTTAAGTAAATAATATAGGTAAGTGTCAGAAGACACAAACCGTAAATAAATTCCGAAGAACTACTAACCTGACCGCATGTTGTTTACCTCTGCCCGCTTATCCAATATCTCATGCTGTGTCACTTCCACAATGATGATTGGGGTGTGCCATAAAGAGTATTTGTATTTGTAAACTTTGAGAAAACCTTTGCTAACAAGACCACGCTGATTCCCGTCACTATTTTTCCACACTTCATTTCGTATATTATAACACTGTTATTGCTAAGTTAACAAAAATATTTTCCTCGCATTCTTAGTAACACGTAAAAGGAAGTAACTAACAATTACTACTCGTACTTTATGATGGTATACCGTAATCCCAAGTATGTATTATCAATCGCAACTACCCGCGCTACAAACATTAATGTTGCCTCAATTGTATGAGTTTAGTCGTCGTGTTATTACATTACGTCGCTAGATGGCGTTGCCCAACGATTCTCTAATTGTATAACGTTCTTTTTCTTTATATTGTCAAATAGCTAAAGTTAACAGATTTTTTACGAATGCCTAAAATATTGTACTCATTATTTTCATTCGATTATCCGTTTGCATGTTGATATTGTTGTTGCATATAATGCCAAACAAGTATCTCATTTTCGACTTTTACTGTCTTAAAACATCAGACTAATCTACTCAATTATTAATAGATTGACTATTTTTCTTTCAATAAGAAACACCGGTAACTATTGAACTGATTAGTTAATATGTCACTATCGTAATTTACCCGATATCCCTTTCTCTTTTCTTATTATTTTACTCACGATGTTTTGTCCTCGTCGCCATTATGTAGTGGACCCATGACCACCCATAGGAGAACTGCACTCATTGGCTCGGTATGGCACCAGCAGGTCAGACGTCCGTCACAGCCGGTGGCTCTCCCGTGACTGTCTTCCCACCCGTACTCTCGAGACAACGTCATACCTACCCACATAATAGGTATTATATGCAGATCCACAAACACTACAATATGGAAATCGTTACCTGTCGTTTTCGATATTCCGATGTCTGGTTTATAAGGTGCAGAATTGACGTTGTAATTAACCAATATTTTTTATTTCAATAAAATAATTGAAACGCGGGCAGATGTTATTCAGTGGTAACGGAAGCTGTAAAGCTTCCGAAATTTCGGAAGCTGAATTAAATCAATATTGATATACGCGATATTTAAAAGTGCGGCTATCACGGATACCAAAGGAAATATTATCAACATGTTAATGTTAATAAAGTGACTGAATTATCTCTGGTCTCGATGGTTAAATTACTAATGGGGAGTAGACTAGGTTTTATGTAGGAGAGGCCACTCGCCAGCAACTGTACACCGAGGCAAGCTAAGGGATACTCATAGATATTCATTAGGGCGTGATCTCGTTACGGCTGAAAGTAAACTTCGCTTGTAAACTGCGTCCTGCGAACTTCACAATGAATTGGAACGGTGGCACAAAGTTATTTATCTCGGGCTTTGGCAGACTCGGCTGTACCAGATGTCTATAAAATTTGTGTCAAGTTTTAAATTGTCGCGTTGAATCCGTAAATTTCTTTGTAAATTTTGTGCTCTGAAACGAAATTTAAATTTAGTTCTTAGCTATTTGCTGTGTTAATAAAAGTTTTGCATGCATTCACACTTTGAGCTCCGAGTCGGGCGCTGGCAAATCTCGCTGTTTGTTAGACTCGCATTCAAAACGAATGATCGCCCGGCTTCCTGGGAATATTACCCCACTAAATACCATTAAAACGTATCAGAAATCTATTCGAATAGGCAGCTGTCGGTAATTCGCCCACAGTATTGATTTTATGTTATGCTATTGGATTAAAGTTTGCTTAAGGGCGGCGAAACGGGAAATGGGAGCAGTTTGTTTTGACTGCACACACCAAATAAACATCAATGCTAATAGTTGGAAAGATATTGGACCCTCGCTCGAGTATCTCCCCTTTGCCGGACGACAATAGCGTGAGCCATTTCCAGGCATTTCCCATTTAAATTTGTTCCCTCGGTTTCGCTATCGACAGGGGTTGTCGGCGCCGATGACTCACGCCACACGCTCACGCGGCGCATGTCGCTCGATTGCGTATACCAGTGATGCTAATTAATTTGACTTTGTTTTGCAATAATTTTCTTTTCTTTAATTTGTGGCAATGTTAAAATGATATGCTTTGTTTTTTTCGGTGAAATATCCAGCTACTGAACATAATTAAATCATCCACCTATCGACTTTATTTGCTCAATTCGAAATAGTCTTTCATACTAATTACCATCGAATACTAAAACCATCCATCGCTGGACATATGGTGGTATTATTTCAATACAAATCGCGGTTTCGATCTGTTTCCTCCTCCAAAACTTAACAAAATTTAAGGAACTGAATTAGAAGGAAATGTTCTGTGTCAGTCCGTTTCGACTTTTGCGATTATTATTATACTAGCGCGTCTGTTGTTAGCCAAAATTTCGCCGTAAACGGGGCCTAGTACTCAAATTCTATAAAAGCGCAAAAAACGAAACGGTCCGACAAATAACATTTTTCCATCCCATTCAGTTCGTAAAGATTGGTTAAGTTTTGGAGGAGGAAACAGACGAGAACGAAACCTCGATTTGCATAACCCAGTTACGTTAAGTTTGAACCTCGTTTGTATGTGACGTCATGGTTACAAGGTACAAACTTATCGTAAACTGACGGTGTTTGAAAAGGAGTAGTGATATATCCTCTTAATTTCTCTATAATTACTGCATGCCATATTAATGCTTCCATTGAACCTCCTCCCATCGTCAGTCCATCCCGGCGGTACACCCGCAGCACGCTTGCCTCCGTTTACCTTTATACAATACCAACTATACATAGATATTATGTATATAACATCCCTAAAAGCGGCTTCATTTCCGGCGACCAATTGCAACAATACGTATAAAGACGTCATCGTACCGGCCGTTTTCTTCGTTATAACAATGCACGAAGTTTTCAATCCATTGACGTAAAAACCTTTTTGGAAATGTCTTTTTGGAAGATTAGCTAAGGTCGAAGTAGCATATCTTGCCGATGCCGCGACTTTGCTCGGCGCGCGATTTAGTGTTACCTGCATTTCTCGCACGTTATGAAAAGAAAGACAATATTTGTCACACGACAGAGTCGGGTGTCACATAGTTATGTTAGATGTACAAGCATGAATAAACTAACACAAACGGCAAGTCGTGAATAGAAGTCACAATAATGTTGTGATTGTTGTGTATGTTGCCAACAACCGCGAGTTTCTCGCTGTTGTACGCCGCGGCCGGAAACAGATGACTACTGCGTACTCGTTAGATAATTCCTCGTAGGTAACCTACTAACTCTATCCAATAATTATAGTTGACGGCGTGCTTAGTCAAGCAATTTAATTATGACGAGTAAGCTTGATAAAAAAATTGGGCAAGTGCGAGCCCGACTCGCGCATGAAGGGTTCCGTACCATAATATATAACAAGTTTGTTGTATGGGAGCCCCCTTAAATATTTTTTTTATTTTTTATTTTTAGTCTTTGTGGTTATAGCGGCAATAGAAATACATCATCTGTGAAAATTTCAACTGTCTAGCTATCACCGTTCTTGAGATATACAGCCTGGTGACAGACGGACGGACGGCGAAGTCTCAGTTATAGGGCCCCGTTTTTACCCTATGGGTACGGAACCCTAAAAATGATGATATTGGGAATAAGGACGAGTGTATCGAATTTGTTCGTTTTTAGGGTTCCGTACCCAAAGGGTAAAAACGGGACCCTATTACTGAGACTTCGCTGTCCGTCCGTCCGTCCGTCCGTCCGTCCGTCCGTCCGTCTGTCACCAGGCTGTATCTCAAGAACGGTGATAGCTAGACAGTTGAAATTTTCACAGATGATGTATTTCTATTGCCGCTATAACAACAAATACTAAAAATAAAATAAAATAAATATTTAAGGGGGGCTCCCATACAACAAACGGGTTGGTTGCGTTAACTTTGCACCTCATTTGTATGGGGCGCTATACATACCAGGTTAACTTAACTTAACCACTTAAGGATGAAAAGTGTTTGTACGGAACCCTCGGTGCGCGAGTCCGACTCGCACTTGCCCAATTTTTAACAATGATACGGCAAGTCGATCCTTAATATACGAGGGTAAGACTCAACTATGACTAAAATACGACAACGTTATGAGAAGATATAACGCGAAAGCTAACCAAATCTTTAGCTTATTTATTAAAGGAATCTCAGTCCGATTGTCGGGAATAGAAGGCTCCTTCGCAACGAGCAACTATAGTATTGCCGAGGGTTGGAAGTAAATCACGAAATGACACCTATTGAAACCTTACTCAGACCCTTATTCGAAGTGCTAAGTTGAGTTAACTTTCGATCGCTGCATTCCAAAATATGGTTGAGTGCTATAAATGACAAATGCGGTTGGCATTATAGTTGACAGTGCTCAAGGGTAGCGTTGCCAAAGTTAGATATAACCGCAGATCTGTTATCTAAATAGATAACGCTTGTGCCTATTTTACAAGGAAACCCAGCGTGCCGATTTTTAAACTGTCACTGCCAAATGACATGACAAGAGCTTTGTAGTGATGGGAGAACTCCGTCCGCGCGATTACACTGTAGTCGGTTGATAATCGACTCCCGTAGACATCAGTACGAATGAAAATTACCATTGATACAAAGATCAAAGCTCAAAGAAAAAATTGAAATACGTAACTTGGTGTGAAGCCTTTCAAATAAACAATGCAAAGATCGACACACAAAGCATAAGGAAAAAATCGAAAGATTGCTTGGGCGTTCGGGTAGCGTAAAGATTAACGCGCTGGACCGGCAATCCAGAGGTACCGGGTTCGAATCCCGGTCTCTTCCACCAGGTTACGCATTTAAATTTTTCTTTGCGCTTTAAATATTGTATGTAGGTACCCACATAAAAAACATATATTACAATGTTTCATAAATTTATGAAAATTACCATCTTAGGTTTTTGGATTCAATAAATTTTCCACTTGCCCTTATTACGCTGAAATATAATGAAATATGATTATAGATGGCTTGACGAAAAAGTTATCAGTAATGTATATTTTGATTCTCGTGAAACCGCCGCTAAATAATTCTGAAGTCTTTTCTTTGGAGCCAATTTATATGGTCCGTCGCGTCTTTCTATTTTTCCTTGGAAACTTCAAATTATTATGATTAATGTGATTCTAAAGAAATCACTAAATTGAAACATTGTTACGAGTTTAATGGTGCCAATATTGTTTTAATAATCAGGCTATAACTTAGGAACCAAAATGAAAACGTTTTATGATTTTTTTTTATGAAAACGTTTTTACAGTAAAAACATAATAAATGTAAAATAATTTATTTTAAATCAAATAACATGCAATTTAAGCCAAAAATATTTACTTACCTTTATGTCGGAAACTATTATCATATATTGGAGGAAGTTTGCAGCTCGTTGAATAAGTCAAACAAAATCAAGTCGTGCTTTAAAGTAGGTATAATTTTGACAGCCGAAATACATTTGTACTTTATTCATCTTCATCTAGTTAGATAATACGAGTAGGTCTATGGGTAGAACAAACGCCTAACATTTCAGGCCAGAAAGGCTACGCCGAAGTTTGAAATTCCAAGTTCGTACAATACCACCCAATACCAATGCTCCTCTCGATCTCGTGTCACACAATATTTGAATGAGCGGGATGGCACTATACGAATTTGGAATTTTGAACATCGAAGTAACCCTCCAGGCCTCAAGCGTATCACGTTTGCAGCCAACAGACTACATAAAAAATTCACCGTTGGAAAGCACTTTTAAAAAATTACACTACAAGTCAGCGTCACTTTTAGATTGAAAACTGAAAAAATTTAAACGTTAGCCTAAACCGGTCTGACGCAAAATTGAGAGGCCATCAAGTTAATTGCGGATTCAGCAACTGACACTAGCCCTTTGGCTAGTACCTTTGTACCAATTGATTGTTTTAAGAAAAACAACATTGATGTTTGAATGAATGAATTAAATAGGTATAAATGCCACGTACCTACGTACCACCGAAATAAGTGACTGATATGATGATTTCTGATGATTCTCAAGATAAACTTCACTCAAGTCACCTGATTTTTCAGTTTCAACTAGACAAAGAACTGAGAATATCAGGTATCAAGTTAGTTAGGTAGCGATATGCATTGTGATTTCATCATCAGAAGTCATTATACTGTGAATGGCATCTCCACCTTTACCTTATAATTAAGTTTTTGGGTGGGTTCCCGTGATCAATAAGAGTGTCGTGTCCAGTCGAGAGACGTTAATTGCGCATTTTGTGTTGGGAATAATTATAACTATAACATCACATTTTCATGAATCAGCAATTAAAGATTATGTTATGTTGTAGGGTAAATCGCAATTAAACGGACGCATTATTAATTGTATACTATATCACAGACTACATGTATATACTATTGTGGTGGGCTACACATGGGACACTATATAGGTACAGCGTACTACTAAAATATGGAACTCTTTTCCGGCTCATGTTTCCTTTTTAGGGTTCCGTAGTCAACTAGGAACCCTTATAGTTTCGCCATGTCCGTCTGTCCGTCTATCTGCAGCCCATCCGTGGCTTAGCTCCGTGATCATTAGTACTAGAAAGCTAAAATTTGGTATGAGTATGTGTATGTATCACGCCGACAAAACGGGAAAAAAAACTAAAAAAAGAACTTCTTTTGGGTACCTCTCGTAGACCTAAAGTGGGGGTGATTTTTTTTCGTTCCAACACTAGTGTCAGGGTTGTCGTTGAATAGGTCTTATAAAAATAATAGGGGTCTATAAACATATTTTTAGGGTTCCGTACCTCAAAAGGAAAAAACGGAACCCTTATAGGATCACTTTGTTGTCCGTCTGTCCGTCCGTCTGTCAAGACCCTTTTTCTCAGGAACGCGTGGACGTATGAAGCTGAAATTTATATCAATTACTCAGGTCTACTGTCCCTTGAAGCTGTGAAAAAATCAAACTTCTAAGCCAACGCAATCAAAAGATACAGCCGTTTATGCCGCAAATTTTCGACACTTGCAAGGGAATCAAAACCTACAGGGTGCTTCCCGTGAACTCAGAATCTTGAAATTTGGTACGAAGCAACGTCTTATAGCATAGATAAAGGAATAATTACGAAAACCATAAATTTTTTTTTTAATACCTAACTTTGCACCTAATTTGCAAATTTTCGACACTTGCAAGGGAATCAAAACCTACAGGGTGCTTCCCGTGAACTCAGAATCTTGAAATTTGGTACGAAGCAACGTCTTATAGCATAGATAAAGGAATAATTACGAAAACCATAAAAAAATTTTTTAATACCTAACTTTGCACCTAATTTATATGGGGCGCTATACATACCAGGTGCAAACTTAACTTAACCACTTAGGGATGGAAAGTGTTTGTACGGAACCCTCGGTGCGCGAGTCCGACTCGCACTTGGCCGGTTTTTTTTAATAAAGTCAGCAGTTTTGTAAATATTCGCTCCGGAAATCCAAAAAATAGCGTCCCTCTAACTTTTCAACCACTGGTCAGAAAATTATGGAAAAATTCATGAAAATGAGGCCTTATAAGTACTTTCAATGAAAACTATATTGAATAAAATCGGTCGAGCCGTTTTTGAGTAAGTAATAGCAAAATTTCGTAATTTTCATTGAAATGATGTAAGTGCCGCGCGGTGTCCTTATACTTCGAACGTTACACATATTAGTTAGGTGCCATACTGCATTAAAACATTGCGCTCAATCTGGCGCGTATAATCGATAACTTCCAGAAGGTAATAAGTAATTACAGTTACTTTGGCGTTTACGGCTTTTTTATAGAGCTTGAAATCTTTGTCGTAATTTAAACCTCGGCTCGGGCTTAAAACCGTTGTTTTAAGCCCGGTTTTCTTTTAACACGGGACCCTTCAAACGAAGCGTGAAGAAGCATCAACAAGCGGGCCAGCAACAGCATGGCATTTTACACTACAGGTATCTTAAGTGTCTTAATAATTTTCTCTCATAGTTTTCTACCTCCACAAAATTTCTTAGAGGAAATACAAATAGGTAAATCTAAGGCGGTATGGTTATACCGTCCTGCGGTTGCAGTGTTCTGAAAAGTAATTATCAAACGTAAGCTGTTCAAGCCTGACTTATGGCCGCCAGCCGCGGCCGCAGGTGCTGGGCCTCGCCACGAGCCTGCGCTCCACCTCATCGCTTGGACCCGTGATTATAGTCTGGTTAAAATATCTTTGCCCCAGCTATTTCTGATTTTTATCTGTAAATCGGTATATGACATTGACAACATTGAAGATAGGGAACTAATTTAGTCTTAATACTTGTGTATTATTCTTAATCTTTAAACTAGTATTAAATTCTAGCAAATTTAATATAAATAAAAATACATCTTGGTAAGCTATGCTTTTATCAGTATTTAACTTATAAAATATTTACAAAAACATTATAAAAGATATTTCGGATGACTTTTGCGTCGTATTTAGTGAGTTTACAGTTACACACTGTAATTCAAAACAGTGACTTCAGTGTTTATTGTCATTGTTACTCTAAAGGCTCTAAGGGGATTAAAACAAGATAAAAGTTTGTATCAGTTGAAATTAAAATATGCAAATATGCAAATATGTTAGAGCTAACGTTGTTCATTAATCTTTGGAGTGTTGACATGATGTGTTTGACAGTTAATTTGCTTGGAAGAGTTATTGTGGTTCGGCTCTAGCCGTATTATTTGTACGACAACACGAAATGACGGCCCCTAGGTTCGGTGGCAAATGAGAGCCTCAAGTGTAGGTTTCTAACGCAAAAGACGCAACGTGGGTTGCGTTTAAGTTTCGCGTACAAGGGCATTTTCGTGAGAAGTGATGCACTTAATTTAATATTCAATTTTGTAACCAACATTTTCATGTTAAGTACTTAGAAATATAGTGGATTGTTGTTAGGTAATATTATGGCTTAATTTATGTTGAAAATGTCATACTTGATTCAATCTGATGATCTTGATGAATCTTGATTCAAATGACTGACTGATTACGGATTACTGAATCTATTTTGTTCCTAACTTTTACATATGACATGTCTTAGAAATAGCAACAAAGTGGAATGATATAAACATTTCTTAACGTATGCCAATTTTCTCGCGATAATACCCAGAAACGAGACAACGAGGTGACCGAGGTAATAGTGAGGTAATAGCGTTTGTTCAATTATTTGCTGTATCGGTATTACCAAAGCTTTAATTATGTCAAGAGGTATGCAAGATAAAACCTATAACTAATTAGCGCCAGTACCATGAGTAGGTAAACGTGACCGCGCTCACTAGCGACAGCGTAATCGATTTGTATGGAGAATAGTACAGATTACAATAAAAATTCTCCATACAAATCGTTTACGCAGTCGCTAGCGAGAACTGTCACTGGGGCCTTATCGCACTTTCGATTTGCGAGCGAGTTGAAAGCGAAGCGAGCGAGTTCGCCGCGAGTACGCAGCGAGTTCTTGAGTTGGGACGCCATACTGTACAAGTGCACATTCTTCAGCACAATTTATTTCTACCCACTTTAGATTTATCTGTCATTTGTCGTAGTTTATTATCTAAGAGTGTGAGCGGCAACATACCTTATGCCGGCGCCACACATGGCAGAAATGTTTTAACACATATTTGAACACATATTTGATCACATGTGAAGAACTGGTATTTGTTTATTTGTGCAAGACAACACATAGCGGGCCTAATGTCCACCCCATCCCAGCTGGCATGTATGAACACATTTATTTTATACTAGCTGTGCCCCGCGGTGTTACCCGCTCATCCCACGGGAACACTACATTTATTCGGGATGAAATGTATCCTATGTCCTTCCCCGGGACTGAAACTATCTATATACCAAATTTCATCTAAATCGGTTCAGCGGTTTAAGCGACAAGAGGTAACAGACAGACAGACAGACAGACAGACACACTTTCGCATTTATAATATTAGTATGGATATGGATATTAGTATGGATCGGGGGGCACGGCAGTGCCCCCGCCAAGTCGAGCGCGAAGCAAACACTGCCGTACCATCCTTTACTGGAACCATTTCGCCGCATTTTCAGGCCCCTATTTGAGCACCTCTGGATAAGACCAAAACGCAGAAGTTTTTGTCATCCAGTAAGCTATAATCACATACTTAAAATCCAAAATTTCAAGTCTGTAGGTCATTTAGTTCCGAAGTTACGCGAAAGCAAAGTTTCGCATTTACGACACTCACTCATTCACTCACTCACTCATGATCATCAGTAAAGAACTAATACTTCCCATAAATTCAGAGAGCTGAAATTTGGTACAGAGTTAGGGTTTAATGGCCACATAAAGCGAAAACTATAAAAATTAGCCAAGTGCGAGTCCGACTCGCGTATGAAGGGTTCCGTACTATAAAACAAGTTTGTTGTATGGGAGCCCTTAAATATTTATTTTATTTTATTTTTAGTATTTGTTGTTATAGCGGCAATAGAAATAGATCATCTGTGAAAATTTCAAATGTCTAGCTATCACCGTTCGTGATATACAGCCTGGTGACAGACGGACGGTCGGACGGACGGATGGACGGACAGCGAAGTCTCAGTAATAGGGTCTCGTTTTTACCCGTTGGGTACGGAACCCTAAAAACTAGGATAATCGAAGATCTGGAGTACTCTGATTAGAAAACACAAGAGCCCAACCAAACTATTAGAGATCGACATACCGCCTTTACAAAAAATATTCAACTTGTTGTTGTGTTCGGTTGGCCGCCGTCGCGACTGATCATCTCTCCTGATGATGGATCGCGTACCGATTCGAAACATGTCGAGCGTTATTCGACTTCTACGACGTGAGTAAACCCGTTTAAGTATTTTAATATTCAACTTAGTGGGCCGCTTCATTTGATGTCAAAAATCCAAGGTCTGAAGTATTTTGACGACGCGTTTGGCTCGGTTTGTAGACACCTCCCTACTGAGCCGGCGGTCCCGGGTTCGAGTCCCGGCCAGCGCAAATATTTGTGTGATGAACTCGAATATTTGTGCTTGGGTCATGGTTGTTCTATGTATTTAAGTATATCTTTATCTATATAAGTATGTCTATCGTCGTCTAGTACCCATAACACAAGCCTTCTAGAGCTTAATTTGGGACTGGATCGATTTGTGTGAGGTTGTCTGATATTTATTTATTTATTATTTATTTGGTGAAGAACCCTCAGCTGGTCTCAGCTGTATTAGAGATATGGTAATGCCCCCTTCTACTATTGGTACATTAAAAAATCGACTGTCATTGAAAAAATCCAGCGTAGTAGATGTGTACCCACATCTTCTAATTTAATCTAGCCTATAGCGTCCCACAGCTGGGCGGGTTACGTATTACAATCCCGAAAGTTCATAATACCTAGTAGTTGAAATACCGATGGTCAAAATACCGAAAGTTCAAAAAGCCGATATTCGATAAACCGAAGCTCAAATTACCTATTTTCAGAAAATCGAAAGTTTAAAATCTCGAAATTTCATAATCCCGAAATTTTTAAAATCTGGAAATTTTATAATCCCGATAGTCAATGAGCACTTTAAAAGTGTCAGGACACTAAACTAATCGGGGGGCACGGCAGTGCCCCCGCCAAGTCGAGCGCGAAGCAAACACTGCCGTACCATCCTTTACTGGAACCATTTCGCCGCATTTTCAGGCCCCTATTTGAGCACCTCTGGATAAGACCAGAACGCAGAAGTTTTTGTCATCCAGTAAGCTATAATCACATACTTAAAATCCAAAACTTCAAGTCTGTAGGTCATTTAGTTCCGAAGTTACGCGAAAGCAAAGTTTCGCATTTACGACACTCACTCATTCACTCACTCACTCATGATCATCAGTAAAGAACTAGTACTTCCCATAAATTCAGAGAGCTGAAATTTGGTACAGAGTTAGGGTTTAATGGCCACATAAAGCGAAAACTATAAAAATTGGCCAAGTGCGAGTCCGACTCGCGCATGAAGGGTTCCGTACTATAAAACAAGTTTGTTGTATGGGAGCCCTTAAATATTTATTTTATTTTATTTTTAGTATTTGTTGTTATAGCGGCAATAGAAATAGATCATCTGTGAAAATTTCAAATGTCTAGCTATCACCGTTCGTGATATACAGCCTGGTGACAGACGGACGGTCGGACGGACGGACGGACGGACAGCCAAGTCTCAGTAATAGGGTCTCGTTTTTACCCGTTGGGTACGGAACCCTAAAAACTAGGATAATCGAAGATCTGGAGTACTCTGATTAGAAAACACAAGAGCCCAACCAAACTATTAGAGATCGACATACCGCCTTTACAAAAAATATTCAACTTGTTGTTGTGTTCGGTTGGCCGCCGTCGCGACTGATCATCTCTCCTGATGATGGATCGCGTACCGATTCGAAACATGTCGAGCGTTATTCGACTTCTACGACGTGAGTAAACCCGTTTAAGTATTTTAATATTCAACTTAGTGGGCCGCTTCATTTGATGTCAAAAATCCAAGGTCTAAAGTATTTTGACGACGCGTTTGGCTCGGTTTGTAGACACCTCCCTACTGAGCCGGCGGTCCCGGGTTCGAGTCCCGGCCAGCGCAAATATTTGTGTGATGAACTCGAATATTTGTGCTTGGGTCATGGTTGTTTTATGTATTTAAGTATATCTTTATCTATATAAGTATGTCTATCGTCGTCTAGTACCCATAACACAAGCCTTCTAGAGCTTAATTTGGGACTGGATCGATTTGTGTGAGGTTGTCTGATATTTATTTATTTATTATTTATTTGGTGAAGAACCCTCAGCTGGTCTCAGCTGTATTAGAGATATGGTAATGCCCCCTTCTACTATTGGTACATTAAAAAATCGACTGTCATTGAAAAAATCCAGCGTAGTAGATGTGTACCCACATCTTCTAATTTAATCTAGCCTATAGCGTCCCACAGCTGGGCGGGTTACGTATTACAATCCCGAAAGTTCATAATACCTAGTAGTTGAAATACCGATGGTCAAAATACCGAAAGTTCAAAAAGCCGATATTCGATAAACCGAAGCTCAAATTACCTATTTTCAGAAAATCGAAAGTTTAAAATCTCGAAATTTCATAATCCCGAAATTTTTAAAATCTGGAAATTTTATAATCCCGATAGTCAATGAGCACTTTAAAAGTGTCAGGACACTAAACTAATCGGGGGGCACGGCAGTGCCCCCGCCAAGTCGAGCGCGAAGCAAACACTGCCGTACCATCCTTTACTGGAACCATTTCGCCGCATTTTCAGGCCCCTATTTGAGCACCTCTGGATAAGACCAGAACGCAGAAGTTTTTGTCATCCAGTAAGCTATAATCACATACTTAAAATCCAAAACTTCAAGTCTGTAGGTCATTTAGTTCCGAAGTTACGCGAAAGCAAAGTTTCGCATTTACGACACTCACTCATTCACTCACTCACTCATGATCATCAGTAAAGAACTAGTACTTCCCATAAATTCAGAGAGCTGAAATTTGGTACAGAGTTAGGGTTTAATGGCCACATAAAGCGAAAACTATAAAAATTGGCCAAGTGCGAGTCCGACTCGCGCATGAAGGGTTCCGTACTATAAAACAAGTTTGTTGTATGGGAGCCCTTAAATATTTATTTTATTTTATTTTTAGTATTTGTTGTTATAGCGGCAATAGAAATAGATCATCTGTGAAAATTTCAAATGTCTAGCTATCACCGTTCGTGATATACAGCCTGGTGACAGACGGACGGTCGGACGGACGGACGGACGGACAGCCAAGTCTCAGTAATAGGGTCTCGTTTTTACCCGTTGGGTACGGAACCCTAAAAACTAGGATAATCGAAGATCTGGAGTACTCTGATTAGAAAACACAAGAGCCCAACCAAACTATTAGAGATCGACATACCGCCTTTACAAAAAATATTCAACTTGTTGTTGTGTTCGGTTGGCCGCCGTCGCGACTGATCATCTCTCCTGATGATGGATCGCGTACCGATTCGAAACATGTCGAGCGTTATTCGACTTCTACGACGTGAGTAAACCCGTTTAAGTATTTTAATATTCAACTTAGTGGGCCGCTTCATTTGATGTCAAAAATCCAAGGTCTGAAGTATTTTGACGACGCGTTTGGCTCGGTTTGTAGACACCTCCTTACTGAGCCGGCGGTCCCGGGTTCGAGTCCCGGCCAGCGCAAATATTTGTGTGATGAACTCGAATATTTGTGCTTGGGTCATGGTTGTTCTATGTATTTAAGTATATCTTTATCTATATAAGTATGTCTATCGTCGTCTAGTACCCATAACACAAGCCTTCTAGAGCTTAATTTGGGACTGGATCGATTTGTGTGAGGTTGTCTGATATTTATTTATTTATTATTTATTTGGTGAAGAACCCTCAGCTGGTCTCAGCTGTATTAGAGATATGGTAATGCCCCCTTCTACTATTGGTACATTAAAAAATCGACTGTCATTGAAAAAATCCAGCGTAGTAGATGTGTACCCACATCTTCTAATTTAATCTAGCCTATAGCGTCCCACAGCTGGGCGGGTTACGTATTACAATCCCGAAAGTTCATAATACCTAGTAGTTGAAATACCGATGGTCAAAATACCGAAAGTTCAAAAAGCCGATATTCGATAAACCGAAGCTCAAATTACCTATTTTCAGAAAATCGAAAGTTTAAAATCTCGAAATTTCATAATCCCGAAATTTTATAATCCCGATAGTCAATGAGCACTTTAAAAGTGTCAGGACACTAAACTAATCTGACTTTTCCGTAGAACCGATCTGCTCCGGCGGCGCTGCGGGATATTTAGCCCCTCCGCCCTAGCGTAAGAAAATGCGGCACCTACGCTCGCCTTCTTACGGCGGCCGGGGGCTGCCCTCCCTCCGCGCCTCCGGCCTTTTATATACACTCTAGGGGTAGGGCAGACAAGACCACGTGGAATCGGGGTTGACAGCTTCGGTTCTGTGGCAAGTCGATTAAGAAAAGGAAAGAGTCCGGGAAAGTGGGAAATTATGACACTAAATATTCGATATTATGATAAAATATTCTGTCATGGACCGCCAACCGAACCGAACTTGTCTGGAACCGAAGCTGTCAACGCTCGCCTCCGCAGCTTCGGCTTTTTGGTCACCTTCGGCGACCAGCCTCAGCTGCTGCGACTCGCTTGATGCCCGCACTTTCTAACGCTTGGGCCACAGTATAATAAAGAGTACTAACGTACTAGGGCGGAGGAGCTGCACATCCCGCAGCGCCGGAGCAGATCGGTTCCACAGAAGAGTTCACTTATAAATAGTAAGTATAGTAGTAGGCAAGTAGGTTACGTAATTTAGGTTAATATTCTTTGTATAAAATAAACATTAGAATCTGTAAGACTACAGAAATATAATTCTCGACAGTTTAAATAATATTCCGGATTACAACCTTAAGGCAGGATCATAGTCTTCGGGATTATAATCTTCGGGATTACAGTCTTCGGGATTTCATTCTTCGGGATTACAGTCTTCGGGATTTTAATATTCGGTATTTCATCCTTTCGATCAAACGTTCTTTCGGGATTTTAAACTTTCGGTCAAATAAACATTCGAAATTTTAATTTTCGGCCTTCCGTCCATAGGTCTTATGAAATTCGGTATTTTGAACTTCGGTATTGTAATACGTACCCGCTGGGCGAATGCCTCCCCTTCTGCTTTTAATACGCATATAAATAAAATTAAAGGAAAACTCTGGATAAGACTAGACTGGCTTTTATACTTATACTTACCTTACAAGTTTACAAGAAGAAATAGTCGAACGATTAACTTTATTCTACTCGAACATTACACAAATTAAATAAACAAATTACACCAAAATATTAATTTCGCTCAAAATTTGGTCAAAATATAATGCATTGGACTAAGAGTGGCGGTGATACCCGCACACGTCGCTAGATGGCGCTAACTGTATTTTGAAACGCGCCTACGTTTGTTTTTCCGATAATCTTATATGGCGAAGTGGCAACCGGCCGCGTTACAGTCGTTTACGACATTCTTCTATTGCGCTCGGAAACGTTTGCTAGGGATTAGGAGGGATTATTTGCATTTCGTTGATTTCGCTTATTATTTCGTGAGGTTTGCTAAAGTGAATTAGCAGGTTGTTATAAAACAATATGCCCACGCTTCTACAAAAAGAAGTGAAATCCCACCAAAAACATTCTGTAAAAAATTAGCCAAGTCTCGATGGAGCTGCTTGTTTATCTCTAAAAAGTAATGAAATCTAGACAAAGTCGTACCAAGTCTAAGGTTCCTTACTGCGATTTCTTTATTATTATAGTTAATGTTGTGTGACTTGGCCGTTGAAGAGTACACAAGGGTACAACACCAGGTGCTCCATGACACCATTGCACCAATCTGTCGCCAGAACCGCTACCCATTGACGATGGAAAATTGCCACTTGGAAAACGTTGATTCAATAACCAGTCAATTGTAGGCTTGATAAAGCTGCGTATTTCAATAATACTTATGTATTATTGAAATACGCAGCCAAAGCCTGAAACAAACAGTATAAAAAGTATTCATCTACCTCTAATCATTGATAGAAGTCCGTCTGTACATCTATTTTATGTTAGATCGGTGGTCGATTTGACGCTCCAAAAAGAAGAGAGCAGAAGTCAGCATTGTCAATGCTGAATGCATGTGCTGCACAATCAACAACAGCCTAAAATGAGACACTAGCGTCAAATTACCAATACCAGTATGGGCTATTATCTCGCTTAACAAACATAGGTAGTTACAACAGATATAACATTACGTGTAAACAAAATTGACTTGTAGCGGTTCTGGGGACAGATTGGTGCAATGGTGTCATGGAGCACCTGGTGTTGTACCCTTGTGTACTCTTCAACGGCCAAGTCACACAACATTAACTATAATAATAAATAAATCGCAGTAAGGAACCTTAGACTTGGTACGACTTTGTCTAGATTTCATTACTTTTTAGAGATAAACAAGCAGCTCCATCGAGACTTGGCTAATTTTTTACAGAATGTTTTTGGTGGGATTAATATTTACAAAATGGGTAGTTTGCACAAATGTAACTTTGACAGAAAAAAAATGTGTTTTTCTCAGTCAACCTTTGACAACGGTATCTGTAAAGGTCTGAAACGTCAGGGAGGCTCAAATAATTAATATACGCGATGTAACCCGTTTAAATTGTTTTATTTAAATGTGTGACAGTCGCGGAAACCGAAGGAAATATTATAGGTAATGTTATTATGCTTTTAATAAGGTACGAGATGTTCTTATTCTTTTTTTTTTCATATTATGACAAATATATTGATAATTTCAACCAAAGTTTTGAAGCGAATAATACCTTTCTCTGAGTTTTAGACAGTAACACAGCTAGTTCATGCTTTCATTGTGTGCAGTCGAAAATACGTTAAAAAAACTAGTTCTAACTATGCGTGAATTTTGTCAATTTCGAGTAGTTTTTTAAGCAAAAATTATCAATGAAAAATACAAACTGTAGGTTTCAAATAATTATACCCATTAATTGCAACAGCCCTGTTTTAAGTAGAAACATTGATAATATGTTATGAAACATGTTTGATCATAGAGAAAAATATCTCAAACAATCAGAATTTTTGAACGGATAAGGAGCCTTAATAACGTCACGAAAGTGTTTCTATGTAAGTATAAATACATATATTTCGATTCATGACTATGCGGCGTATAGAAAGAACGTATTCCAAATAAGTAGTATTTGCTTAATAAGTAGGTAACATATACCCGTTTTAGGATATCAACTTTCATCTTAAAATCTGAAAAAATATATATTATACCTACCGCTCCCAAATTCGACTCTTCCAGTGTTGTCCAAAAATATTGAACATTTTGTTAAGCGTCGCCTCCTATCACATCTTAATAGCCTATAACCAACTCGTCCATGTTGTCAACTCTTCCACATTACCAATTCGTCCACATTCCCAACCCGGCCACATTCCCAACTCGGCCACTTTCCCAACTCGTCCACATTCCCAACACGTCCACATTCCCAACACGTCCACATTCCCACCACGTCTACATTCCCAACACGTCCAAATTCCCACCACCACATTCTCAATTAAGGAAGTTCGGGATTAGTAGGCGGGTGGACAATACTTAAGTATTTATTCAAAATTCAAATAGAATAAATATTTAAGTATTATTTAATAAATATTCTATTCAGTTCCCCTTATGATGACCCGCGGTGATTCAGTGTTTTATTCCCGTTTAATTAATGCGATTAGTTGTGATGCATATCAAACAATTACAGCTAATGAATCACCGGGTCATTCGATTGGGTAAATGCGACTGGGGAATGGGGATGACCGAGCGACTAATAAGAGGTCTGCCCCACCAGGACAACATAGTAGTGTGGCCGGCTACGTATTCCGTACAAAAATGTGGTAGCCGGGCGTCGTAAGTGAGATAGCTAAGGTAGCTTCCTTACATTCCAATATAATTAAATTTGTTAATACGACAGATAGTGACGTCGCTGCAGGGTTCCGGTGATGCAGGGGACTGAGAGTGAGAATACAAGATGGGGTGGGATAAATACGGACCAAAGACATAGCTAGGCTAATTAATAGAAAAGTTTACACAGTACAGGAACTTTGAAAATTCAAAAAAGCTACCAGCGTTTCGCTAAATATGGGATGTAATAATTTAGCTATCCGAGAGAAGCAGAAAAGAAACGACGCAAGAGACAATCCAGTCTTTTCTCAAAAAATATAATAACTACATACGTAAGCTTCAACCCAAACCATTATTTGTTTGGGCAGATTGTAAGCATAATATAATTATTTATAGTTCTAACGTTATTTTCAAACCTACCCCAATGAACAGGTGCTAGCGTTTTAAATAGAGGTTTCAGTGCCACACGAAATGGAAAGTACTTAAATAGCAAAGCTATTTGGAACCATCTCCAATATTACGTCAGATTTGGCTTTGTATGCCACTGGCAGTTTTCTTAAAATATTATTTCTACGGTGACAATCATATCAAGTACTTGCTAGACGTATTAAGCTGAGTTGCAAGCATTTAGTGTCGTGTCACACACGGCCCGCGTGGCTGATTCAGACATTCTTCCGCAAATGCAAGTAAATGAATCAACCTAATCGTGCCTGCTCCGAGGGCCGAGGGCGAGGGGACGACCCTCCGCTGTCGCCGGTCTTATTTTCATATTTTACGCATTATAACAGCGCGGGAACTTACAAACCGTTTAGGGGTGCTTGTACATTGTAATTTATTTCCAGTGATTGTGCACTATCACGTTGCATTTTATTTGTTTATTTTTATTGCACAAAAGAAAATAAAAAAATAAAATAAATAAATATTAAGGGACAATCATACACAAATCGACCTAGTCCCAAACTAAGCAAAGCTTGTACTATGGGTACTAGACGACGATATACATAATATATAAATAAATATCGGACAACCTCACACAAATCGATCTAGTCCCAAATTAAGCTCAAGAAGGCTTGTGTTATGGGTACTAGACGACGATATACGTACCTAATAGATAAATATATACTCAAATACATAGAACAACCATGACCCAAGCACAAATATTCGAGTTCATCACACAAATATTTTTGCCCTGGCCGGGATTCGAACCCGGGACCGCCGGCTCAGTAGGCAGGTGTCTACAAACCGAGCCAAACGCGTCGTCGTAAATCTGATCGTACAAACCATGACGGGATGGTGGTAGGATATACCAGTCAATCTTTGGGCCCATCAGATAAAATTTGTAATATTTACACCCACTAAATATTTCTTTGAAATTATTATAATATCTACTCTTCAAAGAATTTGGTAATTATCGAGGTAATACTGGGTAGATTAATCGCTACCATCTTAAGTATTTGACGATAAGAAAGTAACGAAAAAGATATATTATATTTCCTATTCAAAGTCCACATCGATATACCTAAATCCAGAATATAAATTTGTAGGTATATGATTGGAAATTACATTAATTTACCTACATAGTACATTTATAAATTAATGAGAAGATGTCAGTGGTTAAGCAAACAACATCGGTTTTTATAATTCGACACTTGACAAGCCTAACGATATCTTTAGAAACAAAATAATTTAATTTACTTTATTATAAACAAAATAAATTAAATAAATAATTAATAAATCACACACAGATAAAAAAATCGTTAGGTATTTGCCTGCGATCGACCACAATTAATATTGTTTGTGGTAGATTTTCCAATATTCCATAAAATTATTGTGGTATTTTCGTTTATTAAACAGACATACAAATATCATGACCGACTAAGATATATATCATGGTTTAATAACTAGAAATGGAAAGAATACAATAGTACAAGATCGGGCCCAGCCGGGACGTTTTATCAATAGATCGTCGGCAACTTGTGGGGAACGAGTGAAAGTAAAGAATAAATACACTTTAATCCCCAATATCTAGCTCCTGGCACGTATCGTTCTTATATTTTGTTCATAAATTGAGATTAGGTAACGTTCCTACTTTTTAATTAATTTAGAAATAGTGTGTATACTAGATAGAAATTATTAATTGATTCCCCTTCATGCAATAGCTTGGTACAGGTACTTGTAGTCAGTGATGAAAGTGCTTTTGCCTGACTGAACTATGTTAATTATCTAACTTGAAGGACTCCTTTAACACTGCTTCGGAATTCTGGCCTTTTGTTAACTAGGATTTAGTACCTTCTTACCTACCTCTCTTAGTTTATTGTTTCGTATCATTCTATGAAATATCTTTAGATTGTAATTATTATTTTTATTTTTTTCGACTACCTCGATCACTGAATAATTCATAATATTTAAATGTCAGAAACATCTTCGGTATATCTTGAAGACAGTGACAAAAATGTATCCGTCGAAGTAATATGAAACACTAGTTTTTAAACCTTGTACGACTATTTTTAGTACCTAAATATATTATGTACTCTTTGTTGTTTGTACACTCAGCCAATTAATTGTCTATTTTTAGTACCTAAATATATTATGTACTCTTTGTTGTTTGTACACTCAGCCAATTAATTGTCTAACAACTTCGACATTTCCCGTCGAAGTTAGCTCGCCAGCAAAATTCATCCAAGCCGGCAAATGTCAGTGCTTGGCCGCGGCGTCGGCAGCCACTGCATGCGAAGGACAGACGGAAATTGATATTTTGGGCACTACGAAGTGGCCAGACGATAACCGACGCTAGCCGGGGGATGGAAGTCGGGACCGATTCATTCATCCCAAGTAGCACAAAGGTTGCATAAGCGCTTATATAGCCTTTATTTAGCTTGAATTAGTTGTATAAGAGCTGAGTTGAGCTTTTGTGCTGCTTGGGACGAAATAAGGTAAGAGGACCATTCAATACGATTTGACGACGCGTTTGGCTCGGTTGGTAGACACCTGCCTACTGAGTCGGCGGTCCCGGGTTCGAATCCCGGCCGGGGCAAATATTTGTGCAAAATATTTGTTCTTGGGTCATGGATGATATCTATATATGCATTTAAATATATATTATGTATATCGTCGTCTAGTACCCATAGTACAAGCTTTGCTTAGTTTGGGACTAGGTCGATTTGTGTATGATTGTCCCTTAATATTTATTTATATTTATATTTTAATAGCCGGTAACATTATAATGTACCGGGTAAACTTGGAAACCAGCACTCTTTCCAAGGGCTTCGCACTTTTTGATAGGAAATATTCAACTTTCATTTCGACGTTTGATTAATTCCTCAATAATTAATAGGTAGTCCGGTAATTATTTAATATTTAGCTACTTATAAAGTTTCGCATTTAATGGATAACAAAATGAATGGTCCTCGTGTGTGCGTAGGTATATTATAGTAAGTATATAACATAACAAATATATTAAGGACGTATTTTACCATAACATATAATATTATGTGGGTACGGAGAGGACAAAAAAAACATGATAATTACATGGATCACATAATTTTATTCATTTTGATTTCTTTAACTTTGAGCTACACAATTATTTCATTATTTACATATTGACTCTTAATTCTATTTATACTTATAATTATAACAATAAGCAACAATTTTAACGGCGACGCTGGGATGCCACGCATCTCAACAAGTTTAGTATAATCTATAGCAAAATATTATAGAGTACTAACTCAAAAGTGTTTACAGGCTGTCACAAAAACATACAAATACCTACCTGCGACTCATTGAATATATTATATAATTGGGAACATACCTACAGTTTACTGACATCTTGTATGTAACCGAAATATATTTCCATGAATGAGACAAAAAAGAGAATCCACTTAATAAGTTTACTGGAACACTGTGCCGAGTGCGCTTCTGCCCTGATATGCTCGTTATAATGAAAATTCCGAAAAATCCGTAAAGGTTTGAACAAGTTCATAAGCAACTCAGTTACTTCAAATTGGACTTAATAAATAAATAATAATAAATATCGGACAACCTCACACAAATCGATCTAGTCCCAAATTAAGCCCAAGAAGGCTTGTGTTATGGGTACTAGACGACGATATACATACATACTTATTATATAGATAAATATATACTTATATACATAGAACAACCATGACCCAAGCACAAATATTCGAGTTCATCACACAAATATTTGCCCTGGCCGGGATTCGAACCCAGGACCGCCGGCTCAGTAGGCAGGTGTCTACAAACCGAGCCAAACGCGTCGCGGACTCTTAATAATCACGTATAGTCATAAGCATGAAATATTCCAATTATGTAATTTGAACATTCTATTGCCTAATTAGCAGTTCGGCGGAACAACAAACTGAACACATTTCGGAGTTGCCACAGTTTAACGGTTTTAATTAAATTGCAAGAACTAACTCGTCCTGAACAATGGCAGTAACGGTGGTAACGAGTAGTGAATGGACTAAAACTGCAAACACGTGGTCTCCCGCGAGATAATATAGTATCTGAGTATAGGTACCTATACTGGGCGTGGCCTGTTTTTATAACAATAATTTATATTATAACATAGATAACATAGATTCTACTCGCTAAACTATACAACTTGTAAAATATTGTTCATTCAAAGAAGCAATGTATAGCGAAATATTTTATTAATTAGTAGCGCGACAGCCAATGTCAGAATGCGGGATGTCAATGATGGATGGCGTACATTCAAAATACTATTTCATTTGCCAATAATGAGCATAAAACTGTATTTGTACAAGTTTTTACTTAACTCGCAATGTATTTATGTAACTATGTAACTACGAGTATGCTTGTTTGTTTGGGTGGAATCTTGCAACTCAATTTTGAAGCAGGTATCTTCAATTGATTGAGTTGAAATTTAGATACTCGTACCGTGGAGGTGGTCTGATGATGGAGCTGGAAGGTGGCCCTAGAAAATCTGTAATAGATAGACCAATCCTACCTAGTTTGGGGTCTTTAGAATCGGCTAAGTGAGAAATTGATGGATGTTCAAAGAAAAGCACAGTCGGCTATAAAAGCTTGTTACAAAATGATTTTTTTAACAGATATTTATTTTATGTTGGCGAAACAAATGTGGTTCAGTTTGAAGAGAGTCTATGTTTTAATTTATTGCTCATGTTACATGCCACATCCAGTATGTGCACCTCTCATTGCTCGCTACAAATTGCTATCTTGCGCAGACAGCTCCAATTGCAGATAATATTTCGTTGCAGTAGGTTACTTTTTGCAATATTGAGTTGGTGACAAACATCCAAACGTCTTCACAAACCAGAAAAACAACAGGACGGTAACAGAAGGCATAATCGACAAGCCGAACATCGTGGAAGAGGCCAAAGCCCAGAGACACCGCTGGATGGCGGAGGATCGTAATGTTTGGATGGTGAATTTTGAAGTTTCAAGTGGTTGAATGTCAATAATTATAAAAACGGTTTAAACTCACGTAAAAATTTATAGGAACGGCCCGATATGATTCGAATTCATATGGACATCCTACGCGACCCACTACCGCGAGTCGCTTAGCAGTACCTACGGATAGCTGCCCCTGATGAAGAGCTCCATATGAGTTTCAAACATGTCGTGCCATTCCTGACAATTTTTACGTGAGATTAAACCATTTTTATAATCATTAAAGATATGTCACGATAGTTTTAATAATAAGTATGGTTGAATGTCACATTATTAACACACCATTAAGAAACGTGTACACATAACAAATTCCTCTTGCGCGAATGGCCATAAATATTTCGTACGATTTATTTCGATGGTTAATCTCTCACATATTTGTTTAAAGTCTCTAGTTACAGGGTTGATTTTGGTAAGTTTTTAGCCTTAACGGCCAAAAAGGGAGCTGGTCGCGCGGCTCGGCAATCCGCGATTGTCAACTTGTTCCAAACAACACTAAACTAGGACAAGGAAAGTTTTAATGTACACAAACATATTCATTCATGGAAATTCCTTTAAGTAGTTGGTATTAAATGGCACTGGGGCAAGTCCGCTATAGAGGGTAATTTTAAACATTTAAATATGTTGCAGGTAGGTATTATACATATTTAAATGTTTAAAAATATTTTTTATTTTACTTTTTATTTTGACATTAGTTTCGTATAGTCCTACTCCCATTTGTTAAGCGAATCCCATTAGCTTTGTACCCGATGAACAATACTCATTATCTGTATTGTTAACGGTGGCCACAGCTGCCACTTCGAAATGTAAGGCGTTATAAGTGCAAATTACTTTTACACTAAATTAGTCTTTAAATCAAACGAAATAAGGTTTACTCTTAAACAAAGAGAACACAGATGTTGGTCACTTCGTAAGTTAAAGAGCAGTGAAGCTCCTATCGATGCTTATAATGACAATGAAGTGACCAACATCTCTGTTCTCTTTGTTTAAGAGTAAACCTTACTTCGTTTGACTTAAAGACTACTTTAGTGTTAAAGTAATTTGCACTTATAACGCCTTACATTTTGAAGTGGCAGTTGTGGCCACAGCTAACAATACAGATAATGAGTATTGTTCATCGGGTACAAAGCTAAGTGGATTCGCTCAACCAAAAGAATTATTTCTATAGCTACTTCAATTTTTTTTGATAGTTTCATGCAAACCCCTTCTAATTACTTTGTTTATTTACATAAATATCGAAACTGGCAGTGTTTCCACTTGAGTAAAAATAATAAAGTGATGTTCTCTAAAATTGTAGTTGGGTTAAATCAAGTCAAATCATAATAGCGAACCTTTCCCTTAATTTGAACAAATTTGCTAGCCCCTTCAAATTACGTATAGTAATAAATACAGTTACTATCAGGATACTCGAGTAGTTATAGCCTGCAAAGTTACGTTTTAACCTTGTGATAGAGGCGCTACAAACAGCTTTCATATGGCAATAATGTGCAAGCGAATATTATAAAATGTCAGTAGCGATATCTCAGCAACCAATTTCAAATCATTTTCTTATCGGAATGCAGCTCAATCCTTCGCTCTTCTTCTGAAATAATTATTAAATCGTATTGAAAATAACTTTTTTTGCCTAACTTTTGATAGTTTTCGCTTTCTTATGCGAAAATTATTTGAAATTCGCTGAATATTTAGCCATATTTCCTCTTTGTTTACATCTGAGAAAATCGACGTCTTTCATCATCAGTTAGTCAACCGAAAAATATTTTTTGGCAGTTAAATAAACTAGCACCACTAAAAATCCGCAATATGGCCGAAAAACAACTTGTCGAGCTTTACTATGTGCATGCCTTTCACGGTTTCTCCTCAATCGGACAAATCCAATATCCTAAATCCCTGACCAATCCAGACGATTCATAGGATTCAGCTGCTATGTCCTTTTCTGCGATGATTAAATTACTCAACTAACCTTAATTAATTTTGTATTAAGGCGAAATACTATAACATAATTATAAAAATATATTGAATTGTAATATATATTACTAGATTTTGATGAACTCCGACACATGTTACAGTTCCCCCTTAACTGTTGCTCATATAAGGTACGAAACTAATTCCAAAATTATTGGATACGGAGCGATATAGGTACATTCCAAATTAATTATCCCATAAAAGGCTCGTAAGCATCATTTAAATGGATTGTTTTACTTAGGTATTTACCTAAAGATTTTAATGGTTCGAATCCTAATAGTATACAGTGCGTTACCGGCAAGCGAGCTTTTCTTAAAGGTGGATAAATAAACACAGTTCCTAAACTTAACCATGGCCCTGAGTTAATTAATAAACTGAAATTGGGACTTCATTAATTTTCCAACAAAATTTAAATTGCCAGCAATGTACACCACAGTAATTGACAAACGAGTGTAAATGACAGTTCTTCATTCTTTGATTATTTAGACGCAGTACACGTAATACATTGAAGGTGCAGATTTAGGAAAATTAATTGTGTAATTAAATCACACATTTATGATTTGCTAATACATGTAAATAATTTGTTATTGAACATATTTTTATCAGTTACAATAAATGCCCGCGTGCCGGTAACACATGGTATGTATACATATCTAGTAGTTGTATTGTAGCGACGTGAAAAGTGGTTTGGAAGTTTAAAAAATATCGTCGGTGCATTTTCAACATAGGTGCATTTTCATGATAGTAAAAGGATTATAACCTGATTATTGTATTATAAACATAGGTAGGTTGTTTACACATAGATTGTTTACTATCTATTTACTAACTTTTTTGAGGCTGACAAACTAAAAAATTTTTCGCTCTCCTGTAAAATTGTGTCTGAATCAATCATACCGTACCGTTCCACCGTACATAGTTTACAATAGATACTTATACAATTCCTTCGTAAATACATAAATAATATGTACTCGAATTACGATTAAATCATTATATACATACACGTTTTAATACCAGAAATAGACACACAATTAGTACAGTGTGAATATTTTGTGCTTGATTAAAATGATGCATTCCTGTAAATGGCACACGTATTGCCCACTGATATTAACTAGCATACCTATCATCCATGAAATTGTTTCGTTACATTGTGAAACCCCAATCACATCACTTCCTCACTAACTATAGATAGACACGATATTGTAGTAAAACAAACGATATTATTACATTACAGTAGGTTTACCCTGTAAATTACTCAGCTACAAAGTAACATATCTTTGACTATATTTAATTCCTAAGTATGATTCCTTTTCAAATTTCACAATAAATAGTACCTATAAAAAAAGACAATTCAGTTCATTCATCAAACTGACTTGACTCATTCTTCAGATGTTTCCCATCGCTATTTTGTTAGTTACCTACGTGAAAACGTGTCTGTGTGCGTATAATTTTTGATGGCTGAACTTTTCTATAGCGTGCGTTTATCGCAACAGCAAAATTTGTGTATGTCGAGTTATTCATCTTTTGGTGGTGTGCTGTACGTGTTGTTTACTCAGCTAAAAAGTTACATATCTTTGACAATATTTCATTCCTATCATAGAAGTAAACTACAAAAAACTTGTAATAAATTATTGACTGAAACTCGAAGCTAATGGTTCGTAAATACACGGGAAGAACTAAGTCAAATTTGTACAATTTTACAGTGCAGACAAATGAAGTTGTGAAATGATCTAATGGTTGTATGGCATTAGTAAACATAATAGCAAATAATCAGTACCCAACGAGCTTTGCCCTGTTTTACATAGTCATATCATATACTGTTTTTTTGTACGTACAGCCTAAATCATAAACATGAATTTGAAAACAAAAAATAGATAATGCCCTTTTTGCCACTCCATATCTTTTCTATACCATGGTCGAATAAACCAGTCCCTATTTGTAGCCACATAATATGTTGTGCCGCAGATGTGACTGTCGTAGCACAAAATACATAATAGAAAGGTCGTAGTAAGATAGTTGTGGCAGCGACATAGTTATACCGGGATGGAACAGATCTAAGGACTTTTAAGCAAACAGGGAATTGTTCAGACTCAGTACTTCATTTTTCACCAATGAACTATGTAAATATTTCTATCCATTTTTGAGATACAGTTTGTTAAACATTAGTGTAAAAATTTGCACATATCAACCCTAGCATCTTTTGAACATTTAAGTTAAAGATATGTCAATTTAAAAAAGTAAATAAAACCTTTGAATTAGTAGGGTTGTCACTGATATTAAAATATTTTATTTTGATGACTTTTTTTTACTTTTAAATCCAGCTTTACCATTAAAATAGGTCGATTGTAGATCACTCAGATCAGATGACACTATCCTGTCAGCTCAGTCTTTACAAATGTTCCACCCTGTATAGCAAACTTCGTCGGTGTAAAACTATTTCTTTACCGTAGTCGGGTAAAAGTATCCTTTCACCGTCTTTGGATGTCCAGCTATCCTTGTGACGGGACGAGTAGATACATATATTACATTTATAGCAACAGATGGCGCCGCGCGCCCATACAAACTTTCATCGCGCTGTTTTTTTTCAGAAATAATTACCGCTCTCCATGGAGAACCGATTTTATTAACATTTTTGATTTTTATTATAGTATACATGTTCATAACAATTTTACTAGGGATATAAGTATAATACAAGCACGACCTAGTTAACCATCTTAGGAATAAAAAAGTTAATTAAGTAGATGCATACAAAAGGTTTTTTTAATTCCGTTATTATTCCATTGGCATAAAGTGGACAAACCGATTAAACGTCAAGGCAAATAGCAAGTGAAAAATAACCACACAGTCGAGTAGGATATCCATACATTTTTATATCTGCTCGCGCGTTGCACCCTTTAATCAATTTGCATTGTATATTTCATCAAACTTTATTGTACAGCCAACAATACGGACCGGGACAATACACATTGGTATAAATAAACATTTTAAAACAGTCATAGCATCACCTGTAAACACTAACTAACCTACTTCACATATGACAAATTATACAGATTATGCACCAATTTAATCATCCACGAATCGAATCTGCCCTATTGGAAAATAATGTTGATTATATTTCTAATACAACAGAAGTCGTAAACCTTTAGTGATATGTCACAGTTGATTCATAACTCTGCCCTCTCATTGGTAAAATCACGTCATCCGAGTTACGTTATTTTGCCGTAACTGAGGTTAATAGATTACTAATAGTGGCATCTACCACGTAGACCATCAAAAAAATTTTTTCGATTATATGTACGAAGCTAGAAACATCGTAACCTTTGAAATATATATTTCGATATACTTCAATAGCAATATTTTGTCATGAGACGGCAGAATTGAAACGAACAATTAGTACTAGCTACAGTTACACTTACCAATACGTGTCTGTATTCAGTTTAGCCTTCATACGTCACTTTTGATATGTTTAAATTACATACAATGCTTTTACTTTGGTTAGGTAAAATAAAAAATCTTTGGAAATCGAGGTGATAAAATAACAATGAAATAATATTACATATTTCGATAATGGCACATATCTCACGCATTAGAATATAACTTTCATTCGGCTACACAGAATCAAGCATATTTTACAGTTAAATATTAATTTATCTAAAACAATTTTCGCAGTAACAACTGTCCTAATCGGAACACACTGAATTCACTTCTTTGGTGTCAACTTAAGTGTTCGAGTGTAAGAAGTGCGCGGGCGCACGCGCGGCGAGGAGCATGAGGAGGGGCAGCGCGGGAAGCGCGCGCGGCGCGGCGCCGTGCTTGCCGGCGGCCTGCACGCGGTCTGCGCGCGACGCGCCCTCGCTGATGTCGCGCGACCGGTAGCCCTTCAGGCGCTCGCCCTGCACGCTTTCCTCGTTGCTGCGCCAGTACACTGTCGCTATGGTGGCGAGACACTGTTGATACAAAAGTTTAACCATTATGTATATGTTTTTTTCTTAAAATGACAATTCAATTAAGAGCTACGTTCAAGAAGCTCTTATACTGGATGGCAGAGCACTGTTTCCAGATAAATCCGTCTATTTTAACCGTAGAGGTGTGCAGTGTTTTTCACTAAAATTAGCAATTAAGACAATAAATATACACTTGAATGGTTGAAAGCACAGTTCCGCTCGAGATTCTCACTTAGAATCATGGACCTTCGCTTGCTCAGGATTCAAAATCAGAACTCAAAGTAAAAAAAAACAACTTTACACTCTTGTTGCACAAATAACTATTGTGTACAATGGGCTAGCCAGCAGTTACGCAAAACGGGATATTATTAGTTCCCGCTAACGATGATCGATTGTTCCCTATCCAGCCTCACAAATTGGACAATACTCAAATTATCATTTAATTTACTTCCCACACTGCACTGATAGTGCTTTCATGTTTCATTAGTTACCTATACATGGGTAATATGTACTATACTTTATTTGTAAACACGTATTTACTATGCGATTTTGTAAACTTACTCGTCTCCACATACTTGTATAGGTTTGTAGTCCCGGTAAATCCCGGTAAACGGCCCGGCAAAGGCAATGCCGAAAATTCATACCGGGAATGCAGGCCATACTAAACCAAGTTAATTAATCAAAACAACTGATGTTTTTTTTCATGATGGACAATATTACGAGATAGTACCTGTACCGATGGATGATATTGTCAACATACATACATTTTTTTTCTAACGTACTAAACCAATTCTGAGATCCAGTAATAGAATTTGAACATGTGGCCATTTGCGTAAATGGACTTCTGGTCATCTGCGTATTATGTAATTTAATAATGCATATCTAATTATCTGCGTTGATACGCATCCTAAATGCATCGGTAACACCGGCACTATGCGTCGGAAGGTAAATTTTACCACACCAAACGTTATATACTTAACAAAAAATAAATAACCTATTAAGAAATAGTACATGAGTATTATTCTGGTCTGAATCGAGTTCCGAGAATCACTAATTGGTCGCGGCTCGAAGCTTGATGTTTTTAAACGTATTTAATTAACAACGGAATTTAAAAGTATCGAAAAATAAATATTATTCTATCTATAGAGCCGAACATGTTGGATTTAAGCCCACGCCATATTGTGGATTTTTGTGGTAGGTATTCATTTATATTATGCTGGTATTTTAAATACTTTTTTAATTTTGATCAAAATTGTAACTTTTAATAATATTATACAAATATTTTAATCTTTATTGTACTTATATGAGTCTATTTTTCTCTAAATAAATGATTTTTATTTTATTTTATTTTTATTTTTTTATTTATATATTACTGGAAACGACAATTTATTGGTAACTTACGTTGATTGTCACTGATGTAAACAAAAAGGAAACAGGACTAAATATTCCGCAAATTTAAAATAATTGTCGCAATAATAAAGCCAAAACTATCCACCACAGTGATGAAAATCGAGTTTTTTTGCAATATGATTCCGGTACTTACCTATTACAGAAGAGCAACGAGGTATTGAGCTACATTCCGGTATACAATATATTGGAATGTACTGAATGTATGGAAGTTAACTCACTTGCTTGGCTACTATTACTTTTTTGTACCTACATACGGGATACGTACAGCGCCGCGTAGGACGCATCAGAGATTCATTAGTCTTAATAATACCTTAAGTCTCGAGTGTCCGCTTTGAAAATCGGTTTGACCTTGAAATTCAGCTCGAGGCTGGTGGTCTCGAGTCCGTTGGCGTGCTTCTCGAGCCGTATCGAAGATTAATGAGTCTTACCTTAAGCTTCAAGTCTCCCCGGCGAAAGTGCTTCGGCTTGACTTTGAAGTCGAGCTCGAGGCTAGTAGTCTCGAGTCCGTCGGCGTGCTTCTCGTGCACGGGCGGCTGCAGCGCCGCCGCGGGCGCCGGCTCGCCGTTCACGTACCACGCCAGCCGCGTGGCCGGCCTCGACCGCCCCGACGTGCAGTTCACCTACGAACTTCAACGTTATCATGCACATTCTCAGGATACGGGGCTCCTAAAAAACCGTTCCTCTATTTTTTTTGTAAATTCGTAAAATATTTTTATTTGGTCGTTTTTACCTTTTTTTATGATATTCGTGTTTTGGGTGGTGGATGTAAATCTAAATAAAGAACATCATTTCAAAATTTTAAGCAAATCGCTTGAATACATCCCGAAAAATCATTAGTCAAAAACTGTCACAAGTAGGATGTTCAAGTTCATATACTCAGCATAAATATTCTTCACTATAAGAGGTACTTACTAACAAAATGAAACCCGAGAACATTGGTTATGCAAGGGCCGACTTACTATGATAATCCGATAATGGCACAAAAATACGCAATAAATGGTAACTCTGTGGAATTACTCCAAATATGTGTTTCTACTTTTATTATTTATACCAGAACCTTTGTTTTCTCGGAATAAAAATTATATTAAGTCAATTTATTGTCTCCCTGTTGTCTATATACCGATACCTAGCTTGGGTGCGTAGCTCCTATGTTTGCGTTGTTGATCAGCGTAATGGATGCAGTATTTTTTTTTATTTACTAAAAAACTCATGGGATTGTAGATTGTCTAAACTGGATACAGATTTACAATGGTTATTTTGTGTATTTACCTGCACCCGGTCGCCGATCTGGTAACGAAGCTTGGAGCCCGTGATGGTGGGCCCGTGATCCGGGAGGGCTAGAAAATTATTCAGTTTTTAATATATATTTATTTAATAATCATACTTATTACTCACACACTAAGATAGGTACCTAAAAGAACAAAGAAGCTCAGTAAGTTTTGCAATCTAATTTATAGGAGTTACGAATATTTTTGAGCGTCGGGCCCATTAAATAAAAATTAAAAGCATACTAATATGGAAAAAAGTGTTAAGTTTGTTTATCATAATGCTACCAAAAGTAAAAAGTGGTGTTTCAAAACTCAAAAGATGCCAAGTTTGACGTTGGTGCAGAGAAGGAAAATCACAAATTAGTGTAGTTATCAGCTCTTCGCGTTATTCTTTCTTTAGTACGATGGGCAAGCATTCGGCTTCTCTTTCACCGGTTCGTGAGTGATGGTATGGTATAGTCGATGATAGCGCATTAAGAGATCCAAGTTATTGTTCTGGGAACTATGGGGGAGAAGGAGAGCTGGAAGAGAGTTAGGGAATTGATGAAATTTAAAATCATCTAGATTTTTTGTTTATTCGTACGATTAACCACTCTCATTCAAAGAAATACAGATTTTTCTGTAGCTTAAAAATGAAATAATGAAAATGATGAAAATGTTTTTCCTGCCATGTACAATTTCGTACGGTAACCTCGACGGGGAGATATTTTTTTCTACTTGGCTGCTGTGCTCCTAGATACCTATTTAGGAACTTTAATAAAGGAAAATTATATGAGCAGTAAAATTAGCTGAGTAGGTAATGGAATGGCAATTTATACTAAACATCTAGGAGCACGGAGATTTTTTTAAGAAATTCATCCATTCCTGATTGAATCAGTGTAATGGAAAAGAGTAGTTTAGTTTAATTGGTTGGAAATGTAGAAGAACATCTTTCCCCGCTGAATTCCAGGGTCACTGGGAAAGTAGTGTTGAGCCGGAAGAGAGTTCCACTCTTTAATTAGTGTCTCAAATCCTTGACAAATGTATAATCAGCGTAATGTAATAGAATACTTTATTTAAAAGTTTAATTGGTCGGAAACGTAGATTATCTGTGCCCCGTTGGTCTCCAGAATCACGGGGAAAGTCGTGTTCACCCGCAGCTCTAGGTATCATCAATATCTCGCTGGCTCAATATTACAGGGTTCTATGTTTGACTTTTGATGAGTTAAAATTTGAACATTGTCATCTATCTATCTATCAGCCACAGACGTCCACTGCTGAACATAGGCCTCCCCCACGACTCGCCACAAAGTGCGATCCCGTGCAGACCGCATCCATTGATTCCCTGCTACCCTCACGAGATCATCCGTCCATCTTGTCCATCCAGTTGGAGCCGACCCACGCTGCACTTTCCTATACGTGGTCACCACTCTAGGCCTTTGCTGCCCCAACGGCCATCCTTTCTCCGGGCTACATGGCCTGGCCAACATTGTCATCTAATTTTAATTACCCTGAAAGTGTAAGATAGAACTCTGTAATATTAGGCCAGTGGATTCTGTCGCTAAGTGGTCAACGTACCGACGACAGTCATGTCGGAGTGGTCGGACACGGTGGGGAAGAGGGGCCGCTCGCCGGACACCTCGCAGCGGTAGCGCCCGCCGGTCTCGAGGATGGCGGGGTAGAGCGTCACATTGGCGCCATTCGGACTCGATCTCTGCAATAAAAAACAAAGACTTTAAAACAAGTCCCAGTACATTAATATTACGGCTGTAATCGACAAACTTGTAGTGTTGATACGCAAAGCTTGAAATAACGCCCGTCATTTCAAAAATTTACAGCATTGCTTATCAGAACTTATGTTACTGAACGGAAATAAATTAATATAAGTATTATACTTAATTAATTTATACAATTACCATTTTGATACAAAAATAAGTCATAATAGCTTCTCGATACAAATTCTCGATGCTTTTATCCTATACTAGCGACCCGCCCCGGCTTCGCACGGGTGAAATGCTAACAAATTATGCATGTATTATACATATAAACCTTCCTCTTGATTCACTCTATCTATTAAAAAAAACCGCATCAAAATCCGTTGCGTAGTTTTAAAGATTTAAGCATACAAAGGGACATAGGGACAGAGAAAGCGACTTTGTTTTATACTATGTAGTGATAGTGATTATGGTATCCTAAAACTTGGAGGAAAAGTGTATGACTTGTTTGATTAAACTGGATGTACACAAAAGTAGCTGATAATTTTACTAATGGCTTTTTGCATGTGCAAATAAAATTGGTAAATAAATACGTATCTATATCTATCTTAAAACGTGTTCAGTTTAACGCTGGGTTCAGCCAATTTTTCGATAAGCATAAATCACAAATTATTGAAGACGTCTTAGGATGAAGGGGTTAAACACTTTTAAAACTGTCGACATAAAGTTCATTACAATTATACAGTACATATACATATTATATGAACTTCAGGCAGATGTTTGATACTTATTTAGCTTATGCGTTGATTGTCACATTCATATCGTCTTCTTTATCAATCTGGGCGGAGAAAAACAATATTTTAGATCACTTCATAAAGAAAACCAATATTAAAACTACACCATAAACTGCATAAGCTAACAAATCGAAACGAATTATTTAAATGTGATTGATCGTTTAACTTGTCTGGCGAGAAATTAAATTTGTTGACTGTAATTCAGATTCGTGAGACAGATACAATATCTCAATAATCTACAACAAAAAACTATTTAGTCAACTTTGTCTGAATAAACCAGGACTTTTTCATAAAATTAACTATTATTTTCGAACTCAAGATAATCGATATACCCGATGCCACGTCCCTGTTTCGAAATACCACTATAACAAACGCGGTATATAATAATTGCACGTGCAAAAAAATATAAAACGTACAGATACGGGTAGTCTCTAACTGAAATACAAGATGAAATCAAAGCCGACATTTTATTTTACCTAACTTCCCGCCTTGATAGGCTCCTGGAAGAATGAACGCATTGTATATTGTATCGCGAGTCAGTGATTTTCTTAATTAAATTAGAAACAACAAATAGCGAACACTTCATATTTTATTTACTTTTGAATTATTACCTCACCAGTAAAATGATAATTTTATGTGTTAATGTTAAATAAATAAATATAGGTATTTATAGCTATTGTATAGTAGTCAAAGTTCTCCAGTTAATTAACACCTGGCGCTCAATGAAATGTGGACAGACATTGACTTTAAATTAAGAGTTGACCGGGGTTACGAGGTAAAATTCTCGCTCTCCTTTCAATAAATCGTACCACGTTCCACGAATTCCACAAAGAATTTGGTTGCATATGAAACTGAATAGCAAACAAAAGGTCCCTTTAATTTACAAAGGGCTTCAAAACAATGTCGTATTTAAAGTCTATAACTCTATTAGTGCATCCGAGAACAAACAGCGGTGAATGGAATACGGTGATTTCATTACAAGAGGTGTTCCGCGCCGGCAGTCCGCGACGGCTCATTGTGTCGGCGCCGTGGGCCCGTGGCAGGTTACTTTCAACTGCAGACCTCTTGTTTAGTATGCTAGCATAATAGGAAAAGCGAATTTTCATCTGTCTGCCAGTAATCTGCTTGCATATTACGTATACGGTTAGCGTGGGTGTTCATTGTTCAGATAATACAGTCAGTGGCGGATTAAGGGTCGAGAGCGCCCTAGGCAAAAACCTCATCGGCGCCCCTCTAGTGACCATATATTACTGCAGACTACTAACTTAAGCCGTAGTAATTTTTTTGTCATGAATTGAACTGTATCATGGAGAATGGCGGGTTATCGTGCTACCAACTTTTTTGTGAACTGAAGGGTGTCGCAACAATCTTCCTTCGCACGCAGCCAAGGGCATCGCCAGCCGAAGGCCCGCGGGGGCAAGTTGATATAAATGCAGGGTATGGAAAAGGAATACAGCCTTGCTAAAGGATAGGAAGCTTCACCAAACACGTTAAAATATAAAGTACATTTATGAGCGGGAAGGGGGTCAGTTTATAGTCATGTCATAAATGGCATAACATAACAAGATGGAAACGCGAGCGTAGCGAGCGCGAAATTTTTGGAAGGGACGCGTTTCATAATACAATCTGATGAAAACGCGAGCGTAATGAGCGCAAATTTTTTTGAAAGGAAGGGTCAAAATAAAGCTAGATGAAAACGCGAGCGCAGCGAGCTCGTAATTTTTCGATAGTAAGGGTCAAAATAAAGCTAGATGAAAACGCGAGCGCGGCGAGCGCGAAATTTTTCTTTAGCAATAACGTAAAATGATTTTCCGCACTACGATCAAAATTAAATACAAGTTTGAGTCACGGGACCGAGAGATCTTGCTACGAGCCGAAGATCCCTTTATAGTCCATTGAATGAGTCCCTCCAAGGGGGGTCTAGAGTGCGTGAGTTAGTAACGTAAGATGTTTCTTCGGAAACATGTCAAGAGTCCCTAGGTAATAAACATACTAAAACCCCGGGACACTAGGAGGAGCCCCGGAGTGGGGGGAGGGGGGGAAAGGGTCCATTTTTTAATTTTTCGCTTAAATCTCAAAAACGGTACATGTTAGAGAAAAACTTTCAAGGAAAAGTTGAAAGGCCATAAAATTATCTACAAGTTGTACCTAGATATTTTTTTTCTATTCGCAGCCGTTTTCGAGCTACATCCCATGAAAGGTGAAAAATTCGAAAACTACCCTTATATAATATTTTGACAATCGATTCCTCCTAAAGGCTTCCATGGAGGAATGTGTTTTTTTTACCAATTATAGACCTAATTAAGAGCAATCTATCAGTACCGGTCAAAAGTTGCACTTTTGAGTTTTTTGGAAGAAAAAAAATAAAAAGGTCAAGTTGCGTAACTACCCTAATATAATATTTTGACAATCAATTCCTCCTAAAGGCTTCCATGGAGGAATGTGTTTTTTTTACCAATGATAGACCTATTTAAGAGCAATCTATCAGTACCGGTCACAAGTTGCACTTTTGAGTTTTTTTGGAAGAAAAAATAAAAAGATCAAGTTCAGTAACTCAAACTACCCTAATATAATATTTTGACAATCGATTCCTCCTAAAGGCTTCCATGGAGGAATGTGTTTACTTTACCAATTATAGACCTAATTAAGAGCAATCTATCAGTACCGGTCACAAGTTGCACATTTGAGTTTTTTGGAAGAAAGAAATATTTTTTGATCGATTGATGTGATAAACATGGGTATGTAGTATGGGAAAATTGTTTGAGCCAAAATCATTTTTTACTGCGTGTAACTCAGAAACGGTAGGATATAGGAAAAAAATATTTAGGTACAACTTGTAGATAATTTTATGGCCTGTCAACTTTTCCTTGAAAGTTTTTCTCTAACATGTACCGTTTTTGAGATTTAAGCGAAAAATGAAAAAATGGACCCTTTCCCCGCCTCCCCCCACTCCGGGGCTCCTCCTAGTGTCCCGGGGTTTTAGTATGTTTATTACCTAGAGACTCTTGACATGTTTCCGAAGAAACATCTTACGTTACTAACTCACGCACTCTAGAACTTTTTATTCAATGGACTATTACGCGAACGAGTAGACTCAAGGCTGCCCAATATTTACCGAGCGAGCGAAGCATTTCCGTTACAACTTGGCCAAACATTCTTTCGTATGTCCGTATGTTCGAATGTTCTGTTGTCCAGGTTGCCGGCTATTCTCGCCCACCGGTCGCATTTCTCAAACGATTCTCATTTAATTTTGTAACTAGGTTCGATAATAGTTTGTTCGATTCAGTTTTTAGTTTTTTTACAAAATGGCGGTAATATTGGGGCTGAAAACGTAAAAAAAAAACAAATTTCAATTATTTCGAAACAAACTCTCGAATTGATTTTATACTGAATTGATTTAAATATGACAAGTGACTGGAAATATTTTTGGATGCCTTTTATATTGTGTATGTTGGTGCATATTATTATGTACTATTTAATATTTAATTTTATGACGTTTTTTAGGGAAAAAAATCTTTTTCTTAGTTATAGTACTGGAAAAGGCGCGCGCTGCGCGCGCCCCTTTGCAGCCTCGCGCCCCTAGGCACGTGCCTACTTTGCCTTAGGGATAATCCGCCACTGAATACAGTCACAGCCTCATTCATAGCGGAATTTCAATGGGAATCAAAGTGTAACTAGTCAGCATATCAAATATAACTCTACTCATACATTATATAGTGTTACTGATCCACGATTTGATGTATGTATGTAAACACTTTACTGTACAGTTTTAAAGTTAAAAAGGCATCTGTAACAATTAACACAGGTACAAAGGCGAACTTATCCCTATAAGGGATCTCCTCCAGTTAGCAAGTGAATTGAATTTATTTTTACGACTTTAAGCGGATTAAAATGCAAAAAGGGCAAAGACCGATAACAAATTAAGCAGTGATAAAATTCGAAGAAGTCCCGTTCCCGCCCCGTAGCTTAGTTGGCTCAGAGCGTGTCGGCCTGACATGGTACAAGACACCAGTTAAAATCTGGACAGCTATGCATTCTGTTTCGTATCTTAATTCTTATTTGTAATATATTTATATAGTGTACAACCACAAAAATCAAGATGAAAAGCTGGGTTTCCGAGATCTGTGAACAATACAAACGACGGGTGAGGATCTGTCCCGCGGGGCGACCATTCACGAGTTTCACGATTCCGCGGCGGCACGTCCAGTTGTTAAGGGTTTACAGTGACAATTCTCAAATGGATATGCGTAAGACTAGGTCTTGATATCCAATAATGAGGATAACCATAATAACAGTATACAAAATATGATAATATTATCTACACCCATATTGTTAAATTACTTTATTACTATAACAAGTGTAGATAGGTACAATCGGTAAATACCCACATAACTATGCAGCGACAGTGGTATGGATATGGAAGCGCGTCATTAGAGATGTTATTTCAAAACATCATTGATTGCTCTCCACCACATCATTCATTCGCTCCGTCGTCGGAGTGACTGATAGTACTAAGTACTTCATATCTACATCAAATAAAATTCATTATATGATGATGGATTTGTGTCTAGATATAAAGTAGTGAATGCTGTACTGTGTGATTCTATTATGAAACTCGTCTACTACGTCTTCTTCTTAGTATGATGTTACCCATAGTGTCTTAACTTAAATCATTTAGCAGCCGTTAAGCGTACCTATCTCGTTTATTTTAAGATAACAGACATACGGTTGACACGGCAGCGGGTGTATCTGTAGGTATAGTAACATGAAATGTTGTCTTGAATCGCAAACATCGCGTTTTAATGACAATTAAAGGCGATATGCCTGGGATATACCTGTGGCAATGCTATTTGGCAATATCTCATAGTACACTCGAATTAGCGCCAATTTCTCAACGGCTGGAAATGCGCCGTACGTTTTCAGAAGACTCAATCAGGCAAATTATCCGGCGGGCTATGGAATCAGCTTATGCGACTTGGCAGGCGCAGCGCACTGTGATAACTATAAAAATAAAAAGGAACATTCGGAGTATTTTGGAGGCCTCAATTTTGAGACTGTTTCTATCTGCTTACATTCATAGGTTAAGATCCGATTGAACATTTCCGCACCTACATATTATGTAAATTTACGTTTACACATTGGTGAACATAGTGGCGCTGAGTTGCCAATCACCATTTGGCTGCCAACGCCATCTGTTCTTTCGATCGAATAGTTTGAATTACCAATCGGGCGATGATGTCTACGTTAAAATTCCTATAAGTCGCAAAATTTAACTGAAGAAAAGTGAGATTTTCCATTTTCAATTTACAAAACAATTTTCTTTCAGAGGATAGGAAGAAATGGCTCCAGCCGGAATAAAACAACAACGTAACCGGCCGTCAAGAGCCCGTGAGTAGGCCGCGTAGGTGAGGTTAAATGAAAGAAAGTACAGAAAGGCTCTCGTACCGTGAGGCTGTGTTTGCACCTGAACCTCTTCACCGCTTAATATCCGCTCTAGTTTTATATTGTTTCCACTCTGAGACCTAAGCAAACACAACTCGGCCGGATTAATCCAATTATACCTATATCTACCTCTACACATGGTTGTTTGCGTAACTGTTTAGACAAAATCTAAAGTAGGTACAAATGTCGGCCCCAACTTTTGTACTTTCAAATCTACTTGAATCAGACATGCCATTTAGTTAAGGATTTGTTATAACAATAATGCAAATAGAATAATGAATCTAATTTGCAAAAGAACGGGACTAAGATCTGTCTGCAATTTCACTACTTACCTATATGTACCGTGGTAGTGTTACGCACGAATTTGCCAAACTATAATCAACACAACAAACAAGCAAAAATATCTCAAACATCTACAGCGACTGAATAACAATAATTTAATTACTTTCAGTCGTCCAGTTGTGAATGGACCCGAGCTGACACAGTTATATAGCGGTGATATACCTCAACATCGACGCCAGGCAGCGGGAACTTCCTCCGCGGCTCGGTGTCTCTGGGCACGTGGCGGAAGAACTCCTTGCCGTCCTTGTACCACTTGACGGAGTACAGCACATCTGTAGGCCCCAGCTGCCAGCGGCAGTACAGCGCCGCCCGCGTGCCCAGGGGCACGTGGGCCGGCACGCGCAGCTCCAACAGTTCCAAGCTCACCACGCCGTCTGAAACAATATAAATAAATCTTACCGACGACGCAGACTTCGTGGTTTTTAAAGTTCCAGGAAGAACTAAGTAGACATCACTGTAGTCATTGGACTTCTAATAGCACGGCAGGACCTTAGAGAGCTATATGGAGCCGATATTAACATTAAAATACAATTCGTACTCATTTTCATTCATTTATTTCATTCCAAACTGCCTTTATGGTTAATATGGTTAACATTCCCAAGGATTAAATTACTAAAATTATATACAATACTTGTTTTTTACAATATTACAAATCTAGATTTAACTATACGTAGGTATTAATTATCGATTTCTGAACTATAGAAAATGCATGAAACATTTTATAGGAAATGCATGAAGCATTTTCTAGTCATAGTATAGCTATTCGATTAATTTAGAACCCAATTTACTCCATAAAACATGAAGAAAATCGCAAATATTTACGTATTTTATGACAAAGAAAAAAATACAACACAAATCCGGTATTTGTGTATTCTACTGGTTTTGGCCTTGACTATAAAATTTAAATTACGAATTAAGTTCACTTATAAGTGATGAATTGAAACATGAATTGTATTTTAATGTTAATATCGGCTCCACAGCTCTCTTGTCCTAACGTGCTATCAGAAGTCCGATGCCTAGACATCAGACAGATGTTCTGGAACACAAATTTATTAGATTTGTTGAAGCTTATTTTCTACATGCATGCTGTGTTTATTATGTTATATTTTTTCTTAATTAATTCAATAAAATAGACCCTACTCATGTGTGTAAGAAACTGGAAACATCTTTTAATTCTGCAGTTACAGTACTTGAGGTCATCACGTTGTGGCGTTGTATCATTCATTGCAAGTGCCGCAGCAGTAAAAAGTCACTCAATCCCTACAATCCCGCGTATCCCATTTACGTGCTTACTTAATGCCGTTCATAAGCATTTTTGTATCGAAATAATGTTATACACTCATATGTCAGGCTACAGAAGTCATTAAAACAGTATGTATAGTGTGTTCTAGGTAGGTATCAACTTTGTACTCGAATTTTATTTGCCTGTAGGTAGCGTGTTATGAAGGCAAAAATCCATTAAACGCCACGTCAAATAATTTCCCATGTGACGCGCGCTCGCGGCCCGTAAAAGAGGCACTATTGCCCCTCCCGCCCAGCCCAGAGGTGGATAATATTACTTTACGACCCGCGGGGCCGCACAAATGTAAGTAAATTGGCGAATAAATACAAACAACGCAAAATGCCAATATTACATACGTCAACTGATCCAACTAACTAAGTAGGTACTTCGCCCAAGCGCACCCTCTTCGAGGCTAAGTTTAACGGTCTCCTTAGCGCTAAATGGCATCTCTACAATTTTGTTAAATAAACATTTTAAGCGTACGTATTGACATATGGAGCATCCACCAATTAGGGACATAGCGAGGTTTGTTCACTTGGTGAATTTGCCATAATTTTGAAAATATATTTCAATTAAAATAACACTTTTTTTTATTCATGAAAATATTATTCATATATTCAGGCTATACCACTGTATAACACTTGATAGTACAAGTTTGGCACTGGCTAAAGGGCAAACGAATAGAATTGAAACGCTATTTTCTCGACGAAGAAATATGATTTTATGAATGTTAGCATTTAACTTTTTATAGTCTATTGAAAATATTAAAAACATTATTATTTTTTTATTCGAAAAAAAGCATGGTACACATTTTATAACAAATTTCGCCTAACACGAAGTTTATTGGCGAGTATTGCACTTACTTTTTTACATTAGTACCATTAAATACTTAACTAGGACGCCTTTTAACGAAAACGATCCAATCCACACAAAACAAAAGTGATGATGTGAGCTTTATTATACTCTCGGTTCAAATTTATACACGCTATATAATAGGAGATGAATGTTTAAATCGACATTTATGGCGCCTGATGTATCTCCAGTCGCCTGTATTAATTTAAATAGCAATAGAAAGCAGCAACTCGAAAATTCATGAATATTTTCATGGGTCACGTAATATTCACAATGACATATTAGCGTGCATCCCGACTGCTGGAATTTATTTGCATTCTGATTAATGTTAGACTGTAATAGCATAATGTAATATGCGCAACTTCATGTTTAAGAATTCAAAATACTTGCATTTGTAATGTATTTATGTATCTGTAATGTATTTTTACTTAGTCGAGTACCCTTTCGAGACTCTTTTCATTACTCGTAGAACCGATGGCCGCTGGGGGAGAAAAGTTCTTGAGTGGCGACCACACGGACAGGTAGACGCAGCGTGGGAGGGCACCCAACAAAGTGGACCGACGATCTGGTTAGGATCGCGGGCAGAAATTGGATGAGGGCGGTGCAAGAGCAATCGTTGTGGAGAACTTTGGGTGAGACCTTTGTCCATTGTCCAGCAGTGGACGTCTAATCCTTCCGAAATATTTTTGGATAGCATTCAATTCATGGTTGAGTAGGTATACGAGTAGTAAATTATAGATACTATGTGCCTAAAAATGTCTGGTGAAAAATAAGAAATGTCTGCTGATTTATTTATTGGGTTTTAATAGTATAGTATTTAATTGCAATTAACGTAACGCGTGTAATCAAAAAGCACAATGAACCGGCCATTCCTTTCTTCTCCTGACCTTTGCTAGTAGCGATATTAGGTATGAGGGCATTGCGAACTTTAAAGGGTATTTGCTGTGAATATATCTAACAGAAATGATATCGTATCTCGTTGCGAGCTTTAGGTAACCTGATTTATTGGCGAGGAGGCAGAGACAATGAATCACATACTGTGTGGATGTGACGCTATATGCCCTTGCCCGTCTTAGAATGATATTCACTATTGGGTAACCAAAACCGAAGTAATTCCAGGCACTGGCATCATCATCCGATATATGGAGGTGGTGGGACAATCCTTTGAGTAGGTGCAAGCAGGAGTAAAAAAACGCTATCGTCGAAGTGCATCCGTAAGGACCCCTTCAAAAAGATAAGATAGATAAGTATTCATAATTGATTAATTCAGGATTTAATATTAAACTCAGTGCTCTTAAAAATAAACGAACAATTTTGAAAGCGTCCTGTCCTGTTGGAAATAAAAACGATTAGGTATGTCCATATTGCCCATGATTATTGTTTGCTGGTACCCCGCCAGGACCCCTGTCCAATTAGAAGTGCTGTAAGATTGCCAACTCAATGGATAAACGAACCTACTAGAAGATACGACAACACCAATATTAATACTTGGTAATGAAAGTCGGTATTATGTCGTTAAAATATATAGAGGCCTTAATACATTTTAAAATTTATTTTAAATGAATATTAGTTTTCCCGAGTTCTGAATAGTAACAAAGCTATTTCATGCTTTCATTGCGTGCGGTCGAAAATAAGTTGACAAAACCAGTTTTCACCGTGAATTTTGATAATTTCAAGTAGTTTTTGAAACAAAATTTATCAATGTAAAATTCAAACTGTAGGTTTCAAATATATACCTATAAATCGCAATTATTTCTACCTATTAATTTTGATAATATAAGAGACATGTTTGCTCATAGACAAAAATGTCTAAAACAATCAGCATTTTTAAACGGATAAGGAGCCTTAGGGCCTTATTATCATTATCACACTTACGATTTGCGAGCGGATTTTGTACATATGAAGGCGAACACCCAGCGAGTTCGGTGCGACTGATATTTGTATAGAAAACTCGCTCGCAACTCAAGTGTGAAAAGCCCTTAAATCTTTGAAAACAATATAAATATTACGTCTCAACTTATTCAGAAAGTGCGGCATGTTTCTAAGTTTAACTTAATTTTCGTTTCTGCCGTATGCTTTCATGAACCATAAAAATAAAAATAAGGAAAAACTAACTCATCTCTGGCTATTAGTAATAAACTTAACTAATACCACACGAATACCCTTGTTGCATTCGTAGTAGTGTACGGAATTTATGGAATGTCAGACTGTCAATTACTACTTACTTACAAGAAGGCCATTACTTCAGTGTTTTTACATAAACTACCTACTTTTAAGTTATTGTTGTATTAGAACGGGCCGCAGCAGAACGTTAAAAGGTAAATACAGTGCATCACTTGCATGCATGTAAAGAGGGCTAGCTCGTAACAGGGAATACACGTTGTCGGTGACATTTCGCGAAGAGCCACTACGTGTACTATCGAGTGGGGTCGGCACGTGCTGACACCTCACTCCGCTCCGTTTCCGCCACAAAAGCCACCATTATAACCCTTCTATCACAACATGTTCACGGAATTAACAAGTTTATGCAGTTTTTATAAATTAGCATAGTTTTCGCTATTATTAATGTAAATACTTAAATGGTAAGTCGATATACGTAGGTGTCCTGCATAATTTGTGTAAATGTACTCCTGAATGTGCTATGAATCATTTAATTACTGTGCTAATTTGATTTCGTGCACAAACACATGTAGGTATTATTAAATGAAACGAAGGGATTTTTACTTATGTGCAATTAAGCAATGCCGAAATATGAATAAATAATTTAAAAAACCGGCAAGGTGCGAGTCGGATTCGCACACCGAGGGTTCCGTAACCTAAATTGTTTTCAACTTTCTTTGTTTTCTGTATTTGTTGTTCATCATCTGTGAATTTCAACTGTCTAGCTATCACAGTTTATGAGATACAACCTGGTGACGGACAGATGGACAGCGGAGTCTTAGTAATATGGTCCCGTTTTTACCCTTTGGGCACGGAACCCTAACAAAAAGAAAAACAATTAATAATAAATGAAATAAACGTATTTTCAATTAAATAGAAAAATAAGTTAAACTGAGGTAATGCTCCGCCAAAGTCTCATGCATGACTTAAAACCATCTCCTTTTCTACAGTAAATTTAAAATATAATTAAACTATAGATTATGCTTAATATATGGTAAACATAATCAAGAAGATAAGAACATAGATGTCTAAAAAAGACTCACGTGGTGGAGACTGGTACCTGAACTAGGGGAAACCTGTGTCACCAGGTCCCCATTCCTCTGTTGTCTGTAACCACAGATCTAATGATAAAATAACAATCCAATTAGGGGTAGAAAACAGTAACCAGGCGGTAATCTATGAATTGCACTAATAGGGAGAAAATAAATCTAAAAGAAGGTCAGGATACATGCAAAAATAGTTGCAAAAACTTTCATATAAGCTACTGATTCGACACAACGTGTACCCGTTATTCCTGCTGTCCTGTATTGGCTGTATTTACTAGACAATCTGCCTGCGATTTTAGATAGATCCTCCGCGAAACCAAATAACTTATTGGAGTGTTAATATTGACACTTAGAATCTGTGTTTGTAGGGAACGGTACGTAGGCAAATAAGCTTACCGTACCTAGCCCCGCTGGGAAATAAAGATACTTATTCCAAATATCTGCATTTCGAGGTTATCTAACGTGTAGTACGTCGTAGGTAATCCAAACAAGCCTGTATTTGGCTACAAAATTAAGTAAACATTTTGTTTGACGTCCTTTTAGCGCGGATATTTCATGAGTTCCCATGTATCCACTGAAAGGATGAACAAAATGTTCAATAGGTACAAACTGTAACTGAAAAACTTTTAGGGCACAGATAAAATCATAACGGTTTGCCAATAAAAGCGATCAGATACTGAAAATAGCAAAACGTAAACGTATGTGATCTTTGCTCAAAATACGAAATGGCATGCAAACGGCGCCCTGCAGGTAACAAATCTATGGTTTACGTTTGTTCCTATTATTAAAGTATACTATCAAAATAGTAGTTCATGCATTCGTAATAAAAATAATATTTCATAAATCTTATGTGTTTGTCTAACGTGAAGTTTAAAATGAAGGGCTCTTTATCTTTTTGCCACAAGATCTCAGCCTAACCGCAACAACGCCATCGACTGTGTCAAACAAATCATATTGAAATGTATGGAAATTCACTCATTTGGCAATGCTTGGCTTCCAGATTATTGTTTGGGATACGTAACTGCCATGGTGTCCCAGTGAGGTTTCCTATAATTTTCTTATACTGTCTGTTTTAATAAAAACTGTGTTTGGCATTGTATGCTTTAGTTGGTTTAGTTGGTTAGTAAGAACTTGTAGGTACTTTGTCGTAAAACCCATAGCAAACTCAATTTCAAAGAAATCAATGTAGAATTACAGAAATGACTATAGACATCAAAGGTAGAAGTCAGCTGTCATCGCTCAGACAGGCTCCGCCGTCACGCGGCGTATAACGTGTATAACACATCACGCTATAACTGAAGCCCAATTACAGAAACTGACAGCCAACAAACCCAATCACGTTTCCTACCTGGATAACGTTGTTGTTCGGAGGTCTGTTTTTTTTTAATATTTAGTCCAAATCAAAAGGATTATTCTGTAAGTACCACCACAAGGGCACTACTATACTAATCAACTCTACTACCTAAAGGTTGTCTGGAAGAGATCGCTCTTTAGCGATAAGACCGCCTGTTGTCTACCGTTACTAAAATTATTGTTCTGTATTGATTTTGTAAGCTTTTATTGGTGTGCAATAAAGCATTTTGTATTCTATTGTACTTGCATTATACGTATAAGTCATAAGTCATAAGTATTTATTCATTTAACAATTTAATTAATAAAATAAAAAAATTAAATAACAATAAATTAAACAACCTTAATTAACAATAAATATTATTACACATAGTATACATATTATTCAAAGTCATCACATAAATATTATCTCTTGCCGGCATTCATTCAACTACTGGGTACTGCATTACCAAAAGCCAACCTTGTATTATTAAGTAGACGTATCATTTTTACTTCAATTAAAATACATTTCCAGCTTTCAGATACCCACAGTGGATAAAATAAGGAAATGTATTTCAATTTTATGCAGTAAATAAAATGAGTTAAGATTTAATTTCGTGCAAATGTGGTCTCGTAATATGCATTCAGTCGAGTTTTCTTCAGGAGAATTTCTAAATAAGCTGCATGTTTCGCTGAAGTACAATAATGCAGAGTTGTTGTAGTGAAATTATTTGAAAGATATCTAAAGCTTCAATTAAAGTTAATTTTGATAATATGTTTGTGAAAACTATACATCTATGAATGATTATTTTTAAGCGAAGCGTTTTTGTCACATTAATATTGTGGCAGTTATGAAAATGACCATTTAAATTGGGGTAAGTATTATACAGGTGGACAAATCTATAAACCCTGAATAGAAGCCATTCCAAATCTTAAAGATGAGGAACCTTATTTTGATTTCCCTACAATGAATAACGGCATTTGGTTGGACGATGCGGTTGGCGCAGTTGGTAGTACTGTTGCCTACTGAGCCGGCGTTCCTAGATTCGAATCCCGGTAATTATTGGTGATAAATGATTGTCCATTAATATTTAAATTTAAATTTTCCTAGATTTTTTCAAACTAAAGCAGCTAACGATAATTGACTACAGAAAGAAATAAAAATTCTTAGCAAACAACACACCCCGCGCCATTCCGGGCGCAAATGTACCTAATACACTCTCCCCGTTACCATAGCGTTGAAAAGCGAATAACGGGGCCCAAAGTTCCTTGAGGAGAGCTTTAGCCTCCGCGCGCTATTAATCAGAAGTCTCCACTGCGAATGGGACAAATAAATAGTTCTAAAGCGCGGAGTACCTTTCTCCCGCTTCCCAAGAGCCGTCGCTTCAGAAGCTGCTCCTGCTTTCTCATCTTGCGACCCAGGTACAGTACACCAAGGTCAAACCATCGAGCTTTTTACGATCCGACCGGCTGATAAGGGGAGATTCCAACACACATGGAACATTGACCGAGACGAGCGCACTCTAGATGATGTCTTTGAGGGCATGCTGGCGGGGCAATGTCCCAGCAGCGCAACAACAACAACAACTCCAGGCATGGTGACCATCTCCGACTCCCCACCAACGTGCCGCAGATGCCATAAATGTAGTTTACAAACACCACAGCCCAGGCGGAGAGCCACAGTATCATATTGAGTCATCGTCGGGGAGGGTACCCAGATGTGGAGAGGGAAGGTGGGACGCCCCGGACTCAGTCCTGATCACTGCATTAGGCCTTGCCCTATCCACAAATACGGGCCTCTCCGAAAGGCCTCGAACACTCGTTTCACCCCTATGTCGTCCCATGATTATCTTCTTCTTTTATATTTATTATTTACAGATTTTACGAATAGGTGCAGCACCGTTCACTACTAACTACTGACTAAACATTAAAACAAATATACTCACTATTTAATTCCAAAATTTATCTATTGAATCCATATCTCTTTATTCCGTGCGGACAAAGTTGCGAGCACTGTCTAGTATATACTCGTAGGTGAACATGTATAAGTATAATAGAATGAAACATGTTGATGACACGATGCCAAATAAACTTTAATGGCACTGGCAAGTAGAGTACCTAGCGATCAATGATCTCTCAGTGCAATGTGGAAATGGTCGCACATCTGGTTTATGTTGGACAAAAGTGACGGGCCCGTTGTCGATTCGCTCGCACATGGGCTTCGAATTAAGTGTCTTTCAGACTCCACTTACATTGATTAAGCCAGTCAGTTGCTGCAGTCCAATCTATTTTAAACAGGCGCTAATTTACCTGAACCCGAAAAGAGCAGGCTATTTTGCTGTCAAAGCCGGCATTACCTTATTTTACAGTAATCATTAATGCTAATTCTGGAACAAAGAAAACTGTGTTTTTCCTTTTAGTGATTTTAAAACGATCTAAAACTAATAATAGGGATGACATGAGACCATTGAGTACTTACTGTTACTTTTATAATACTAGGTATAAACCTGTCCTCCAGTCTCTCACAAAGGTTACTTGTAAATAAATTTGTTAATTTAGTTTGTAAAATTGTCCTTTGTGAGGTGAAAATAAATACATTTTTTTTTTGTTTTAGAAGCTGCATCATCACCTGTTGCAGTTCACCACTGCAGGACATAGGTCTCTCCAGGGGTACGCTACTGAGCACTGGACCTGATCCTCAGTCACTCTCTTGCAGCCACTACCAGTCACCCTGCGACTTTCACCATCATACCTTGACTAAAGATATCTTCGTTTCTTTTGCTGAGACGTGGTCTCTCCTCGAGCACACGTCTTCTCCTTGGTTGTCGGTTCTTCGGCAATTATGACCAGGAATATCAGATTTCACTTTACGAATCTTTTTGCCCATGTCAATCTACTTCGGTTCTGATTCGTTTTCACTTTAGATGTTAAAAATGTAAACTAGGGTGCTAAATTCAACGTTTTTTAAGACAGCTGTTCGGGTTGTGATAACCAACTCCTTGTCGTACGACATATACTTACTACTTATTTCCTTTCAATACCGCGAGCAAGACTGGTGATGATGCTGATTCTAGCGACAATCGAAGACGCGCCAAAATATTGTTACGAGCGTGGGGCTCGCGTTAGATATAAAAAGCACAAATGAATCCCCGTATTAAAACAAAGGGCGTGGCCACATGTCCACGACACGGCGTCGTAAACGTAAAACGACGCTGTGTCGCGTCGGAGCGCGACACATTATCCACCGTGCGAATATACGTTGCCGCGTCGTGAAAACACACGACACGGCGTCGTAAACGTAAAACGACGCTGTGTCGCGTCGGAGCGCGACACATTATCCACCGTGCGAATATACGTTGCCGCGTCGTGAAAACACACGACACGGCGTCGTAAACGTAAAACGACGCTGTGTCGCGTCGGAGCGCGACACATTATCCACCGTGCGAATATACGTTGCCGCGTCGTGAAAACACATGCTGCACTGCACCGGGCACCGCAGGTCGCGCCGCGCGCCGGTCAGATTAACTTTGCTGTGTTGAGTAGATGCACGGTGCGGTGCCACGTTCGATTACGACGCCGCAGCTTCTCGTACTTGTTCAAAATATTTTGCGATCAGTTTTCAATTCGACATGGATCCTATCACACGTATTCTGTTCTTGTTTAAAATGTACTCAGTAATTCAGTATCGTATATAGGACTTTGCGATACTCGTTAGAACTAGTACTTAAAGTATCAAAATATTAATAGAGAGCACCAACCTACTATATTGTTTGCGATTTGTAAACATTGCAGTTTTTCGTTATTTATCGTTATAATATTGTTAACATGGCCCATAATATTGCATTGTCATTCTAGCGTTTCAAATTAAACGTGTTTATATACATACATAACTTTAGCTCAATCGGTTGAAGATATCTGCTTCAAAATAAGTTGCAAGATTCTACCCAAACCAACATAGATACAAGTGATACAAGATACGAGTACCTACAATGTACATACCTACCTACTCGTAGTTACATATTGCAAGTTGTCTATATTGCAAGTTAAATAAAAATGCAAAAACGAGCGACTACATAGTTTTAATATTGATTTAATCGTGAAATTTAGTCGATTGAAACTAAAACTAATTCAATTGTTAGTCGAAGATTCTCACAACTAATTCAATCGCAACTAAATTAGTCGCGATTGAAAAATGACGATTGATATTTTCAATCGATTGATTAGTTGACTAAAAAATTAATCGATTAATGCCCATCTCTGGTTTGCACGACGTGGCAACGTATATTCGCACGGTGGATAATGTGTCGCGCTCCGACGCGACACAGCGTCGTTTTACGTTTACGACGCCGTGTCGTGTGTTTTCACGACGCGGCAACGTATATTCGCACGGTGGATAATGTGTCGCGCTCCGACGAGACACCGTGTCGTTTTACATTTACGACGCCGTGTCGTGTGTTTTCACGACGCGGCAACGTATATTCGCACGGTGGATAATGTGTCGCGCTCCGACGCGACACCGTGTCGTTTTACGTTTACGACGCCGTGTCGTGGACATGTGGCCACGCCCAACACTAAATTTTACGAAATAAACTCACAATTTACACAAACTGTACTTAAAACGCACTAAAATTTTGTCACTAAGTGCAGCTCGAATAGCCATATTCGATATGCGCCCGTTATTTATTTAATCTTTATTGCGAAAAACATGTATTATCATACAAAAGACGGACTTGATGACATCATTCACAGGGTATTCTCTACCAGTACATGCATCGAATTAGTTAACACAAAGGAACTGATTTCATTTCATACGTCAGGCAAGCACCTTATTGTATCTCAACAAAGTTTCATACGAAATAGTCGTAAATCAGAAAAAAACTTGGTGTAGGTATAAAAGTTTATTTACATGGTTTCGCATATTAACAAAAAAATAAAAAGTTTTTGCACAAAGGTGTAGTTTGTACAAAGTTAATTCAAACACATTAAAAGACTTTTAATGGGTTTTTTTCCTGTTGCGGCTATTACGACAAAACAGGCTAAGGCTGTATACAGGCACAGTAGGAACCCCATTCTTGCAATAATATGGAATTACATTTGCAAAGTGCCCATTTATTCACCCAGTAGTGTTTGCTTACCTTTAAACATCTTAATTAGACCACTTGTGAATATTTAAGCGCTCAAGACCCTCTACACGATGTAAAGGGCCCTTCAGAGTTATTCCCAACTCTTTAAAAGAGTTCCATAAGCTGTACCTACTTTTACCGGCCATCATTTTTATAACGAAAAGAAATGAAATAAATTAAAATTAAAACATCCCGGTGAGATGTAAAATTTCAAGGTAAGATTTGTTCCGATCCTGTTCTTTATTAATGTTTAGCCTTAATTAACTTTAGTCAGCTGCGCAATGAGTGGAAAAATAATTAATTTATACTCGTCTTGTGAGTTTTGTATAAAAGTTGATTTAGTCTACGCAGAAGGATCCCATCTATACTTACTTGTGTTTATTTTATACAGTTTTAATTGAATTATTGTTTAGGTTACACAAAACAAAGGTAACATTTTTAGGTAGCTAATACGCCAGTGACGCCAGGTAGAGTAGGTAGACAAATGCATAAAAATATTTCACGCAGCATTGCATTGTAGTGAAATTTGTCATATGCTGTTATCACTAACATTTTTTTTCTTTAACTACCTACTTAACCTTTTTAAAACAAAAAATCGACATAATAGAAAAAAAATAAGAATTTGAGTTTTTTTAAGAAACATGTGTGGTAGTTACCTAAAGGTTTAATAAAAACAAAACTAAGATAGTGTTCTTTGTGTACGAAAAATATGGGTAACTTGGAATTAATTAACGCTCTGATTGCAGAGCAACTGTCAAAACTGTTTTAAATAAAAATCGGTTACACGTTTCTTAAAACTATTTTTTCTGTATCTCGTAGTCATGAACTGTCTCCCATCCCATACAGGATGAAAGATCGTTCACCGCGTGTCCGGTTTGCTCAGTTGTATTCCGGAAAATGCATGGTTTCCGAAGGAAAACCTTAATCAGGCTGAATCTAATAAATAATAAATACATTAGGTACTCTTGTTCAGACGTGAAGTAAGATGTCAACAAAGCCCGTTCATGGCCTGATAAGTGTCCCGCCGGAGTCAACAGTTGCGCACTTTGTGCGTAATTAAATTGCGACGCATTGCCGCGAGCTAGTTCACGGGAAGAAACGTATGTATACTATTCTTCCGCCATCGCCATCTTTTATTTTTGTCAATCTCTCGCAAATTGCTATTCTTTAGGATTTCCCTATACTCGCTTAATAAAAAAAAGTATTTTCCAAACGGCATGGACGAATATGGTCCATTCCATACTGATACACTTTCCCGTACTTACCTGGAAAAGATTATTTAAATTGTATAGGAACGTTTTTTTCCCAGAAAATGCGTAATTTCCGAAGATCAGTCCTTAAGCGAAATGAATCTCCTCGAAATAAATAATAAATACTTTTTTAACTTCTCCTGCTCCAAAAGTATTGCTGCCTCTCTGTTATTTTAGTCCCTAGGATTTAAATGGAAACCATATAATAATTTATATGAAAACAAATGTTGCTCGCGGCCAGCTACAGATATGGATTTAAAGTAGCAGCTCTTTATAAAAAAAAATTAAAATGCCTAAGAAAAAGTTTGGGGGTCGCAATTAAACGCCTGTTTACGATCTGATGAAAACGCTGGCGTTTTTTCTGATCTCAAAGATCAAAGAATCAATGAGTTAATGCGCATAACAATTCCAATTTTTAAATATTGTTTCATTAGAGATTGTTTTATTAATTTCATAAAAAACACTATATGCTAAAAACCTAAACTATTTACAAATAAAAAAATTGCCCTAAATCGCTGTCGCTCGGAAGTGTGCCCAGAAGGCTGGCCGCATTGCCATGCTGGATGGCAATGCTTATTTGCTGGGCAAAATAGTGGCCAGCCCTCTGGTCATGGGTTGCGTCAATGAGGCGCATCGACAATTCTTTGAAGAGTCGACGCGCACTTGGCCCCCACGGCCCCAGAGTTTCAACCCCAAACGCCGCAAATATGTAACTGCTACCGAGAGCAGCATATTTACGACGTTTGAGGCTTTCCGCAGACGCAGCCGCCGCGCCAGCACCATTCTTTGGTACCTGGAATATGAGACGGTGCCAGGGTGTCTACACACGTAGCATCCCACACCAGCGGCCGACCCATACTCCAAGGCACCAAAGTCATTCCGTCAGGCCTTTTGCCGTCGTCCCTAGCCAAACCGCTGGGCTCTAGGACTGCCGGCACCTTGGCGCTAACAAAGGCCCTCCGGATGACGTCATTGATACTAGCGTGGCGAGATATTCTGCCTGCACTCCGGTGGCATGAGAGGCCTTGGTGGCCAAGGCCATCGACCAAAGCTCCGCAGCGACAGCGATGGGGCTCGTTTGTTGGTGCCCCAATCCTTAAACATGTGGCTAGTCTAAAACTATTATTATCGATCAATGTCCCTATTGTGTGTGATGGCAAGGCTTGCAGCCACAGACCGGACTCCCATTCCGCGGCAGCAAGGAGACGAGCTCGGTCTGTTCATTAGAGTGTATAGAACACGTAGCTAAAAGCTATTATGACACTTAGATATATATTTAGTCCTCTAGACTTTCCAGTACCTATACCAAAAAAAATCCGCGGTTTTCGAAAGTACACCTTAAGCGGAGTGAATCTCGTTCAAGTATAGTATATTGTGTCATAAGGGTAGTAAATAGGGGATTACTAACGAAGGTCTATTAGAAGCCCGACGACGAAGGAGGAGAGCTTTTAATGTCCTGAGTTTGTAATCCCCTTACTACCCGCCAATATTTTTCATCACATTTGGGTGGAAATAACAGAAATCAGAAATCATTTATTGCTTGATTGTGCGATACAAAGCAGTTGGAACAAAACAGTTGGAGAGTGTCACAATCTACCGTATTACGGCATACAATATTTACACTAAGTATATTATATTAACATTATATAGCCACATGTTTAGCACAAATTAAATAACACATAAATATAGCCATTCAATGTACCATCGCAGATTAAAACATATTACAATACAATTATAGTTACACTTAATTAAAATTTAATAATAAATAAGGAAATACATAAGACAAAAATAAACATTAAACGATTGACAACCAACTTTTTTCTGTATATATATTTTATTTGTACCTAGCTTAAAACAGAAAACAAATATATATACATTATCTTACCATATATCATTAAACAAACAACAATTAACAATATTATACAGCAATAAAAAAATTGGGCAAGTGCGAGCCCGACTCGCGCATGAAGGGTTCCGTACCTATACATATATATAATCTATAACAAGTTTGTTGTATGGGAGCCCCCCTTAAATATTTATTTTATTTTATTTTTAGTATTTGTTGCTATAGCGGCAATAGAAATACATCATCTGTGAAAATTTCAACTGTCTAGCTATCACCGTTGTTGAGATACAGCCTGGTGACAGACGGACGGACGGACGGACGGATGGACGGACGGACGGACGGACGGACGGATGGACGGACGGACGGACGGACGGACAGCGAAGTCTCAGTAATAGGGTCCCGTTTTTACCCTTTGGGTACGGAACCCTAAAAATGAATACCGTAATCCGTAATATTATAAAACTTAAATACGAACTTGTGTAGCCTACCACAGATAATGCTAAGAACTGCGTTTAGTTTAGAAACTTTACAGGCTATACTGCTAGATTATAACAATAATTCAAAATTAAATTTAATAAAATTATTGCAAAATACACTTAAATAATTGTAAAACATAAATATAATGCAGTTACATATTATACCGTATTAATTATATATACAATAGAATTTGCTGGTCGGCATGTTTTGTTGATACAACAAAAAGCCTTGGCTGGATTGAAACCTTCTTAGTCTCAAGTAAAGCCGAGTGCGTACTATATTTTTAAAACTAAAACCATAACTCCCTCGGGAGTTATAACAATTTATAACTCCCGCGGGAACTATATACACCTTTGTCCTTCAGTACCTACACCCTGCATGTAATACCAACTTTTACGAGCAAATGTGATGAAAAAAAATAATACTTTTATTGTTATTTAGACGTGTAGTATGTGAATCTGTTAATGCGGAGGTATGACAACAGAGCTCGTTCATGGCCTGATAAGTGTCCCGCCGGAGTCAACAGTTGCGCACTTTATGCGTAATTAAATTGCGACGGATTGCCGCGAGCTAGTTCACGGAAACAAAGGTAAGGTACTTATACTTCCGACATCTGTACAAATTCTATTCATAATTTATTCTAAACACAATTGAAGAAAATTTAATAAATGCAACCTGTAATTTTTTATTAGAAACATTTATGGGGATTATTCGTATCTGTTTGTCAGCTTTAGGCATTTAGTGGGATATGTGTCAGTTTCTAAGCGACAGCACTTAAAATATATGGTGTGATAAAAAGCTGAATTAACGTGGAAGTAAGTATTATAACAGAGCAAGATTCAGGCTTAAAGAGGTTGATACTGCTATCGGAGTATACGTCGGCGAGGCATCGCTGCCAGCGGATAGGAATTATACGTACGGGGAAGTTACGAGCCAAACGCTTATCCTTTCACACATTGATAAAGTTTTAGCGCGTTTGAATGGCAATGGCTGACATTATCGTAAAAGTCGGAACTTTGTGTTGAAATAGCTCCGGCGAAACATAAGGGGTTCACATACAATTGCTAAAGTTTCTAATACTCCAATGATATATACATTTCTGTTATGGTTCGTATGATAGCGCATAAAAATGTCAAAACTGTTAAAGTTTCGACACGGACGAAAAACGGGAAAAGTTAAGCAAATTGTGATTTTAGGAAATCATTTATTTCTAAAGCTGCTTGAGACAATGAAACGCAAAGTTGTAAACTTTCTTGACTTTTATGTCTATTACAATCAAAGTAATTAAGTTTGATAATATTGGTCCGTCACAAAGTATAGATAATTCGCTGGAAAGTTGTACAAGTTGGGAAATTACCTACTTGTAATTGTCCGACAGCGCCAACACAAAAGGTAGACACAAAGGTGTTATGTTTCCTACTGTTAATTATCCCTTTTATTGTTCCTGTAAAAAATAAGTATCGGTAAAATATGATATGCTCCGAAATCTCCAAAAATAGATGTAGCGTAAACTCATTAAAATTGAAAAGAAAAAACAAAAGAAGATTATGTTTTTGCGTAATTAATTGCATCATCTGGTGTAAAGTCAAATTAGGTTAAGGTATGTATAAAACCGCTTCAAACCCATTTTACTTATATAAGTTTACATAAATAACGTTGTAAACCCAAATTAGACAATGTAATTTATAAGCTTTCTTCAATCAAACCAACTTTTTGTAATAACTTGACTAACTTGAGCCAGACACAATTAGCCAGAAAGAATGCCTCTCAAAGCAATGTGAGTTTTATACATTATTTTCTACTTATACTTGTAGCAATGGTACAATGGTTTAGCTATTCGTTTTTTTGTTTTTGCTGTGGCACTTACCAGTTTCGCTTATCAGTTGGGTAAGAAGATGCTATGCAATCCCGTTCCAGATTAATACATTTTATAAAATGGGTAAGGGCTTATTCTGCTTGCGAGCCAATACAATTAACGTATGTATTGTGCTATTATTGCTATATATTATATGTACTTAGAAACACCAAAAATGGGTATATTTTTTTCCCATTATGTATATCATACAAATGAGCATCTTGGTTCTTTCTTGTTGTAACATTATTACATTAGTATATTAAAGTTATACGTTTTATTAAGGCATTATAACTTATTCGAGTTACAGTGACTACAGAAATGAAAATTGGGTCATAACAGATAACATTTCTAGAAAGCGTCTTGTTCCAGATCAACAAACGAACTAGTTCTAGAAACTTCGTACACTATTCAAAGGTACCTGTGTAGGGGTCTGTATAGCTTCAGGTGAATTAATGAGTGGATTCCTTAATCCTACAGGGGAAGCCGTGGCCGGCGGCGGCGCCTCTGCAGGTCTTCCTATCGGGTTACGACGGGACTCACTTAAACATCATTAAATTTACAAATTGTTAACTTTACCGTAGTAGCACATGCGCACAGCGATCTCAGTACTTTTATGTCATCATTACAATGTTCCTAGAAACAGATATGTACCTACTGAAAGCTTACTAAGTGTTATTAACTAAACAAACTAAAAGTAAATTAAATCGTGCAATGTTTACTGTGAAGACAAATGTAAGCGTATTACCGTTTCCGGTTGGCAAGACACTGTAGTGTGCATATGCGATTGCACGGTACAAATTTAACCCTTCAGGCACTATACGGCACAAGATTGATAGAATGTTTGCTTTGCTCGTCGCTAAAGCGTTCTTAATTGCCCCGAGCAATAAATTCTCGCCGTTAGGGAACAAAGTAAAATGTTTCGCTCACAATGTTTATGCGCCGGCAACAATGGCAACAAAGCTCGTACAAAGAGGTTTTAAGCGCTTCTCACGTGGTCTAATTAAGCGTTACACTTAAAGTGATGGCTGAGCGAGGGTGCCACTCAATTATTCGCTACTTGATGCGGGATCACGATTCCGCTCCCGCGGGTCGCCGCCGCTCCGAATCCAGCCGAGCGCATCGCAAAATTCTAAACCACAATTATGTGTCATACGTGACAGAAGGATTATGCGAATTAAGCTGAAACTAAGCTTAATACATGAGAGCTCATCAGCATTAATGTGAGCTCTAAGGTTGCGCGTAAGGCGAGATGTTGATGATTATCACCAAATCTATTTCGCAATACAAATTATAACGTCCCAACCAGCAAAATCGCACTAACAACAGTCTAAAGACTACAAATTTTCGCTCTTATATTGATCCTATATCATCGTATAAGCCTGGATTTGGGCGCAAATTATAAGTGTATTTACTTTATATCGTCCTAATATCAGTCTAATTGAATACTGATTGCATTTACAGTAATCTTGCCAAAACTAATTTAAGCTGCCTTACGCTAATATCGCTCTCACGTAAGTGTTTTGTAAGCCCACATAGACGCATATTGGTCCAACGTTAGAATCTTGTGAGCCTAAACAAGCTTATTTTGATTACTTGTATGTCTTGAGTGAAACTGCAGCGTGACAATAAAAAATAAATATTATTGTCACAACTGTTTATGAATTACCTAATAGTGATGGTAACGTAATAAAATAACGTGTTTGTGAAAATCTTGGTGTGTGTTTATGTTGCGTTGGGCGGTAAGTTTTTACGTTGGAAAATATTATTTACTGTAAAGTGGACCCTGTTTTACAATTCAAATTTCATGCGCCTACTCAAATATTCAATTTAAATATCCTCTTATAATTTTTTATTTCTTTATTTGTGGTGATAACGGTGCCATTTTGATAGTTGCATTTTTCCAGCGCACTATTAGACTACTGTAAGATCATTTACGCTAATATTAGCATACTGAATACAAGTGGTACGGCCATATTGAATTAATTTAGGGTTTCTTGCTTAACCTACATGAAAACTAAATTTTTTAACATTGATTTTTGGAATGCTTTTTCCAATCTCTGTAATCCATGCCTATTACACAAATTTTAAAATCACAGCACTCTCTTTTTCACAAAACAATATGGCTAACTAAACGTTATTCTTACAATTATGTTCCCAAAATCGATTTAAGATCAAACCATCTTATATTGATCTTATAATAGTTTTATGAAGACCAAAACAGTATGCACTTATAGTGCTTTTATGTTATGCTGATATTAGTCTGACATTCTTATAAGAACATTTATCAAGACCATTATAAAATCAAATCAACTTATAGAATGTGGCTATAAGAACAGATATTCTCAAGTATAATGAGTCTTCCCCAAGTAGCACAACTGGGTCTAAATAGCTCGTATATCATATCTAATTAGATGCTTAAGTGAAATTTACCACCATGACTAAGTGCTATATAGGTGGCAAGAACCCTTATGCCACCAGTATAGAACCAAAAGGAGAAAAATTGCAGCCTATTTTTGGTGCTAAATAGAATCCATAAGAGATCTCACAATTACCTTAAGTGGTAATTAGAACTATGGGTGAAAGTTATGCGCAGTGAACGAATGAAAACATTTCAGTTCGGTCAATGAGTGATAAATGAGTCGCCAAAATTATCTTTGAGTGGCGAGGCAACTGTCAAATTGTGTTTTATTAAAAGTAATACGTGATCTGCCATATTCATTTTGGATTTATATGTCTGTTTGATTGTGATTAAAACTTTACGTTATACAAGCATTGAAATAAGCACGAAATTCTTGCGATTTTTTTTTACTGTGAAACTATAGTATGTTTTCTTTGTAAATTTCGACGCGCCCTTCATTTGATCAGGAATATTAAAAAAGAGAGTGCTAAATTAAATAAGGAATAGATACTTATAAGAAATAAAACTGTTAAAAACCTCACCTAATGATTGTAGGTTACGTACAATGTTAAAGTAACATCGTCACAACTATCAAAAGTCTGTGATTATGCGTGAGTGTGATAAAATTCTGGTTAAAATAATCAATTTTCATAGGCTTCCATTTGTAAATATGGCGAAACAAAAAAGATCCTACAGTGTTTATTTTCACTTATTTGTTCCTTATTTGGAACTATCAAGTCTAATAATCACTTATTTGTATCTTGCGAGTGGCAAAGCAGTGAATGATATTACCAATAGTAATTATTTGCTCTTTTGTAGACTATTAAACAAGCAAGACTATTAAATATATTTTGACAAGGCGGAAATAGGAACTATAATAGAACTTTTAGTTCGTTAGTGGTTTGAAATAAGTGAAAATAACTGCTTTTGGTTCCAAGAACCTCCTACTGAGACCTATTTATGCGTTGGAGTGGCAATAAGGTACTTCTTAGGCCTTAAAGTTGCAATATTTATTGGTTCCAAAAGAGCCGTAAAATTATCCCTTTAGCCACTATTGGTGATATAATTCGCTATTGTACTAGTCATTTGGAACTTTTAGTTCCAAATAAGGGTATGTTCCCACTTATATGTAAAAGTTGCTTATAAGTGATTTTAAGGCCTTATATAGCACTATTGCTTCTTATTGAGTGACAATTTGAAACTGCATGCAACTTTAAGTAGCAAAATCGACTTTATCCCACCATAAGTAATAAAGTAGAAACAAAAAACGTTCCTATGCAACTACAAGTGATAGGATGAACTCATATACAGTTTTGAGTTGTGTTTAAAGCTATAAGTTGTATCAAACACTGTTAAACCACTCATTTAGAACTTAAAGCTATAAGATAAGCTGCAAAATTCACTAATGTGCTGCTTGGGTCGTAAATGTTGTAGTAGGAGTAAGAGGCTTATAATAGTATTATAAAATGCGCTTATATACATATATGAGACTAGGTAATAAGACTGAGAGTTCTTGAGCCCGTACCATCTTATCTAAAGCTAATATAAGAGCAGCTGCATCAGCAAAACAATTATAAGAGCGCTTTAAGCCCACCACTCTTATAAAGTGCGCAATCTAAGACTTTTTTGCTAGTTGGGGTATGAGGTGTTTTTTTATTACATCATGTATTTATTTTGGATTTTTCTGAAGATCCATATACAAATTTAACTTTACCGTTAGAAAACTGTTTTACATAAATCTTAGAAAATATAATCTGTATAAATACAGATTTTACCCCATACTTGTTGTATAAGACGGTATTACTTGCCAAATTTCATAGTTCTGGGTCAACGGAAAATACCCTATAAATTTTGATTCCCTTGAGCGTATTTTTTGTATTATCTTTTTATCAATTCTGTTTTAATGTGGAAATACAACATTTTTTACTTTTATAAATATTGAGACAAAGGTAAATTATGAAAGACCAATGTAGTAATGAGATCCACTGCAACGTAAGCAGGACTCGAACCTGCGAGCCTACGTTTCCGGCGTAGTGCTCTACCAACTGAGCTATCACATCGTTACGTCAATCACACCAAATCTTCGATTCCATAATTCTACGCTACCGGAGCACCCTCTGCGTCATATGTGTTTAAATGCTTAATGCGCATTAGTCATACCCTAGGATGTGCGTGCCTTGAGAGTGTCGAAATGTACGTTTTTTGCTGCAACGACCGTATCGCATTTTTTTAACGTTAACATAGAATTTTTGATTTTTTTTCAATGCGTAAACGGACTGTAGACTTATATTGGTTTTAATTTTAACTCGATAGAGCATGTGTTCTCGAGATAAAGGGTTTTTGAGAGACGGACGCGGACGGATAGACAACAACGTGATCCTATAAAGGTTTCGATTTTTCCCCACAAAAGTACAGTAATTTACGCGAGACTATCAATAGGGTGCAGTTCGGGCAATCTCATACTGGCCCGATATTTTACATGAGGTTTTTAATCAAGATTTTTTTGCTTGATACCTAATGCGGGATTCACTTCACGAAGGTTACATGCAGTGCAATATTATTCCACCTCGTGTTTAACCCCTAAAACGTCAAAGAGCCGTTTAACCATTTTTTACTTGATTAAAATACAGGAGTCGTACCTTTAAAGGCGTCAAAAAAATTCGATAAACTTTTATGCGGTTATTATTCAAAAAGTATTACTCATCCCACGCCTTAATCTTGATATATAATCAAAATGGGGCTCTGGAGCTTTGCAAGAAAGTTTATTTTTGGTTGTTTCGAAAGAGGACTTAGCTATAACATTGTGAGATTACAGTGTGTCGTTACGATGCTCGTTTAGATAGGGCACATGAAGAATTGCAGATCTAGAAACGGTGGCAAAACTTGCGGCGATGGTCGCAGGAGTGTCGCCGAACAATAACTTCATTATATTTTTATATCTTTGCGCGAGTGACTCGCTGGTAACGTTCAGTGCGAACGCGTTGCCCTTTATTAATTTAAACACCACATAAGCAAGCATTGTCTGTATTTCGGTTAAACATGTAAAATAAACATGTATGTTTACTTTATTACGTTTGCATATCAAATGTTTACCGGGTATTTAATTAAATAACACAAACGGAAATATCATATTAGTTTTAGCAAAGTTTATTTAATTTAACATACTAGAGTCATGGGCCCAAATTATAAGTATGCTAAAAAGGTAGATTTACAACAGCATCCGCGTATTTAGACTGAAGACGGATAAAGTGCGTGTAAACTATGGCTGGCCTCAAACCCTCATAGAATAACTCGTCGTGTGTCCGTTTTCGTCAGTCACAGCTGATTTACTCGGAAACGGTTAGCTTATTTATTATTAATTAGTATGTTTTATGCATTATAATAAATACTTATTCAGCGTGTATCGTTGATATAGCGACAAACTGTAACCAGACGTAGAATTTAGTGTTATGAACCCATATTTCAACAATTTGTTAATTTAGTGTTAACTAACAGATCGTAATTACGTGGTTTACCTATAAAATCATATAATGAGATGTACAGTCAAGGATATTCAAACACGAATCTTTTTCGCTCGTGTCACAATAACAATAAGGGTCAAAAAGGTACGCGTTTCAGTTTCCTTTACTGTACCTAATTACCTAAGACTGTCCAGACACTAACTACGGGAACCATGATTTATTCGGGTTAAAAAGTATGTAGGTACTAAGCTAAAGTACAAACTTACTTATCTCTTTTATTTTCATGCAAATTCATTATTAAACTGTCCAGACACTAACTACAGGAACCATGATTTATTCGGGTGTGTAATGATAGATATAACAACGTTTCATATAATTTCAATAGATATAACAACATTTGACATAATGTTTCATTGGATATAACAACATTAGGTATAATTTAATTGGGTATAATTTCAATTAGTATAAATAGTACATTACTGCAGAGGCCGCGAAATAGGGAATTGCTGGCCGAGTAGTAATAGATGGCCGAGTGATAACGAGGCCATCTAGAGATACGAGGCCGACAATCCCTGTTCGCGCCGATGCTTGTATAGTGCTTTTCTCAAATAAATCCAAGCAAATAATACAAATGTTCAACTTAGATAAGTATTCATATATTTTACTATTCCCGCCAACTTTTAACTTTTTTCAAAAATTATTTTTTTAAACTGTTTGGGTTATTGTTTTTGCCACCAAATGGTAGGATGATTCTATTTATTAAAAAATGACAACACCTTATTAATTAGATATTGTTATATTTTTTAACAATAAACGTGATTCCTTGTTTAATTTATGGAATATCTGTTTTAATCTAATTGAATAATCTAGTTAAATATAAGAAATAAAACGTACATATACATGCACAAACTACGTTCTGTTTTTATTGGCAGTATGGCATAGATTATCAATAAAAGAAATAAACCCCACTGAAACAAAAGACAATCTCTTTGTAGGCCACGGCCAATAATGTTGTATGAAATTCCTTTATTGACCTCTAATTTGAAATTAGAACGAATCTTCAACAATTGCTATACAAAGACTTATTTCGCGTTCTATTACGTCGATCATAAGAACGACATTTCCTTGGATGTTTGAGAAAAGTCATTTTATAAAACGTTTATATTCGCAAGACTAACACTCTCCGCCTCGCTTCGGTCGTCGTCGTACCTAACCATGACTCTATTACAATTTAACTTTCATGTTTGAGCAGTTTGATTGTCTATTGAGCCTTTAAACGTAGTATGTCAAATGATCATTATACTATATGATATTATGCCATATGACATTATAACAAATGTTTTATTATTCGTTTATTAAACCACTTGATCGTTATACTGACCAATATTATATCATAAGTTGTTATATTTAGCAACCGTTACGCACCCGATTTATTCGGGTTAAAAAGTATGTACTTGGCTAAAGTACAAACTTACTTATCTCTTTTATTTTCATACAAATTCATTATTAAACTGTCCAGACGCTAACTACGGGAACCATGATTTATTCGGGTTAAAAAGTATGTAAGTACTAAGCTAAAGTACAAACTTACTTATCTCTTTTATTTTCAAGCAAATTCATTATTATAACAAAACGGGACTTAATCGCGTTCAAAAGGCTGTTTATTTAATTAACACAACGTTAATATAATATAATTATTGTTATAATATTGTGTAAGTTTAAATCGACAGTTCCTACGTGCAAATTCGTCAAGCCGTTACCACAGTATATATAGGCTAAAGCAGTATGGAAACTACGAACAAACGGTCGAAACAGCGCACACACACAGACGCAAGCGTTTACGAGGCGAATAAGCGTACATAGCAGTGCTGTCAGTCGCGCGTGGCGCATCGAGACGAGCGCGAGCGGTCATTGTTTGTGATTATTGCGTGTTGCGTGCGCTGTCCGCGATTTTTTAAAGATGCCACGAGTTTATTGCGTTGTATACGGCTGCTTGAACTCTGCTTCCTTAAAACCGGAGCTTTAATTTTTTAAACTTCCTGCTGATATTGAAAGGTAAGAATGCTTTATTATCACTACATAGTATAAAACAAAGTCGCTTCCTGTCTGTCTGTTCCTATATATATGCTTAGATCTTTAAAACTACGCAACGGATTTTGATGCGGTTTTTTTTAATAGATAGAGTGATTCAAGAGAAAGGTTGATATGTATAATACATGCATAATTTATCAGCATTGCCCCCGAGCGGAGCCTAACGGGTTGCTAGTTAATAAATAAAATGCATTTCCTTTTAAATAAATCGTTTGGTTGTTTATGTGATATTTGGTGTAAATTTTTAGGGTTCCCTACCCATAGGGTAAAAACGGGACCCTATTACTTAATAAACCTCCGCTGTCCGTCTGTTACCAGGTTGTAAGTATCTTATGAACCGTGATAGCTAAACAGCTTGATTATTTTGCAGATGATGTACGTATTTTTGTTGCCGCTTTAACAACAAATAGTAAAAACAGAATAACAACAATATTTAAGGGGGCTCCCATATATCAAACGTGATGAGTTGCGTTAACTTTGCACCTCATTTGTATCAGGCGCCATACATATCAGGTGCAAACTTAACTTAACCCGGCCAGTTAAGATGGGATACCTAAGTGTTTGTACCGAACCTTCGGTGCGCGAGTCCGATACGCACTTGGCCGGTTTTTAAGCACGCGTGTTTGTAATGGTGAAAAATAATTAAATAAGAATTGATAGCTATGAAGCTTTCATCGTTATTAAACTTGTATCAATTTATTGTATTTATATTAGTTCGTGGGGTAGCGTCCAGGAAAACAACGGTTGGCGATGGTGACAAACACCATAATTCTTAACTAATTATAAAAACGGTATAAACTCACGTAAAAATTGTCAGGAACGGCCCGACATGTTGAGTGGGTCGCGAGTCGCGTAGCAGCACGGATAGCTACCCCTGATGAAGAGCTCCAAATGAGTTCGAAACATGTCGGGCCGTTCCTGACAATTTTTACGTGAGTTTATACCGTTTTTATAATTAGTAAAGATGTCTCACGATAGTTTTAATAACATTACCATAATTCTTATAAAAGTCACAGCACAGTTTTATATGGGGAAATAATAATAACACCAGATACAGGCAGACTATGAGAAAAGCTAGACACGCGAGTGATTTCGTTCGAGTAGTGCGCGCGAACGTTGTATTATCGAATGTTCGGGAGTCGGGACCGGCCGACGCGACGGTGCTGCGTGCCGGCGCCGCCGCATGTGCCGCCCGCTCTCCTCCTAACCCCTCGGCTGTCCGTGGATTACGTGCGTAAACACGTCGAATACTGTGTGTGCTATGTATATATGTATAAGTATTAATATTGTAAAGGATGACATTTAAACCATTGAAACCAATATAAAAATTGATAACAATATAATACCTAATATAAAAATTGTGGTGTGTATCCACATTAAAAAAAAGTCAAGTGCAAGTGAGACTCGCGCACCGAGGGTTCCGTACAAAAACTTCCTGTCTTAACTGCCCTACAATAAATGTAAATAAAAAGTAAAATACAATAAAGTCATTACAAAATCTAAGTACATTATAAAAATTCTAACCTAGGGTGCCGCCGGCAGCGGGTGACAACCCTAGCGCGTAGGTATTTATCTTCAAAGAAGGCCTTAGTTTCCATACTGCTTTAGCCTATATATATACTGTGCCGTTACGGCGTGAAGAATTAAAACACATACTTACACTCACATACAAACTTTCGCTTTTATAATCACAATAACATTACAGTACCTAATTGTTAATTGAATGACAACATTATTAAGTTACATTATTACCAGTGTTCGGATTAGGATGTGCAATTTCCTGGGACTTCGTGACGTAATATTAATATGGATATGGCGCACTCTCGGCATTCGATTCAAAATATTACTCAGTAATAAAAAAGTTACATATTTATATAACTATACAGGCATCAATAAAATAGTTTTTCTCCTTCTTTATTGCTATCCGTCATTTATATAGTCACCAACTTTAATAAAGATATACCTTACAAAAGCTTTATAAAATTCTATAGTCTATTGGCCAAAAACGCACTGCTTAACCATGTAATATTATAATGTCACCACAAAAGGGGTTTTCCGGGAATCCCCGGACTTTATCCATATTAAGTATAGCATTTAAGGTCGCTCGCCCCAAATTGCACACCCAATCCGAACACTGATTATACTGATAGTGTCTGAACAGCAATATTTATGCTTGCCACCGTCACCGGACCCGGCCGACATGGACGCAGCAGCCCGTCTAGCACAACTCGACTTCGCGACTCTCGTCGCGCGACATAACATCGCCCGTCACTCTCTCACAGTACTGAAAAGAAAGAGACAAGTAATATTTCTCGCGCTAGAAAGAGTCGCATTACAGTTGTGCTAGAGGTGCAGTGGAGCACCGTCGAGCCCACAGCGAGCAAGCAAGCAGCGTCCTGTCCTGGCATGAACCCGTCCACTTTGATCCTTATTTTAATAAAGTTAGTTCATTCCGCGCCAGTAATGAATATTAATGCCCTCTCTTAAGTCATAAAATAAACTTTATCTGAACTACGCGTCGTCGTGCCTGTGCCACCTCAGCCGCCTCGACCCGAGTGATAAATTCAAAGAATAACCCGAACTCGGTCCGTTTTCAATTAAAACTCAAATTCGTATTGTTTACTTTCTAACTCCAATATCATGAATTATTTACATCACACCGTTAATAACGGCCGTGTACCTATTTGTTGTTCTGTGTTGCCTCGCAGGCATCCCTTGCCTGTATTGTATTCAATTGTGTTATTGCCTAATTACATCAGGTGAAATTCAGTTACCTGCCTTCAACTTGTTCCGAGCTCCGGCGAGTTTCCAACCAACTATAAATCGATTCACTGCGGGAATTGTAGGAGTTCACGTTTACGCACACAAGAGCATAACCGTAGACGCGTGACATTATAAACTGTTTTATTTTATACTAAAGGTGCAACCTCATCAGCGTAGCGTAGTCGGGTAAAAAGTATGAGAACCATCTTTGGATGTCCAGCTATCCCTGTACGCCTGTACCAAAATTGGTTTTGAGCGGAAGATATTTACCAGCAAATGGCTACTTACAGTTCCTGCATCGCGCTGTTAAGAAGTTTCTTGAAATAATTAACTAACTCTTCCTAGAAAACTGATTTTCAATACAATTTTATAATAACACTCGGAAAATAAATACGAATTAACCTTAGTCTACATCAATGTAGGAAAGTAACACGATTTTTATAGAAGCTATGATGAATCACGCTTCAGCGAGTAGTGTAAACAGGGTTAATCTCGTTCCGTGCTCCGTTACGTTTGCTCGACAAACACTCGTCTGTTTGCGCAGACAATAGCTAAGTACAATAATAATTGTGCATTGAGTGCCCTGGAGAGCCGTAGCTTGTTGGCACAGCGGTCCCGCTAAAGCCCTTCCGATGTGAAACTAATGTTTGTGTATGGTAATGAGATGGTAATGGTGGCGAGCGCGCCAGTTCACCGTAACTGGATCATCCGGCGGCCGCGCGGCCGCCCGGCGCTGCCTAATACCTACTGCCGAGACGTGGTCATACAGACACGACCAGTTATATGACTTTCATAGTGGTGCAAGCATTGTAAAACCGGAGCAAATAATTGTTTCTTAAGGCCCCCTTATCCGTTCAAAAATGCTGATTGCTTTAGACATTATTCTCTATGATCAAACATGTTTTATAACATATTATAAATGTTACTACTTAGAACAGGGCTATTGCAATTTATTATTTGAAACCTACAGTTTGAACTTTTAATTGCTAATTTTTGTTTCGAAAACTACTCGAAATTGACAAAATTCACGCAGAAAACTGTTTTTTTTTTTACTTATTTTCGACTGCACGCAATGAAAGCATGAAATAGCTATAATTTTACGGTCTAGAACTCAGGGAAAATTATTATTCACTTTAAAATCAATACATTTGCCATAATATAAAAAAATAAATAAAAGGAATAAGGTTTCTTAAGCTTAACTCAAGTCCCAACGGCCAAATAAACAATATCCAATATCTATTCATAATTATGTCCATTTTATTTGTCATCACAGAGGTTTATGTCGTTATCAATATGAACCAACACCGATACGAACCAACATCAATACAAGATCAAAACTATGGGTTTCGATTTGACATTGTTTCGGACAGACAGAGTAGCCGCGACAGAGAACTTTAATTTGTAGAATTTCAGTAGGTACTTACTTTATTATCACAGAACCTATTATTTTCATTATACAGATTTGTTTTGAAAAAAAGAAAGTGAAGGCAGCGTCGTCTAAGAATCCGCACTCAAATGACCTTGTGGAAAAATTTACAGTTGCATTGCAACCTACAAAAAAACAGTGGCACAATTTCAATACTAAATCTGTCTTAGTAAAATTTCGACTGTGTGATTTATTGCGCTCTGGCCAATTACTAGTTACCTGCGTCCTTTTAAAATGACTGACTAATAAAATGATTTTTTAATCATAAATGGTATATTTTCGAAAATTATAAAATGTGGTTATACTGATTTTTTTCCTTTATTTGATTATTTCCAAAATATGGCTGGTGAAAAGAATGTTCGTAATAATGCAACCGACAATCTAAATAGTGTAAGCGGTAAAGTTGGCATGCCCTTTACTGACCGAATTGGCTAGATGTATTCAAGTGGCCTGTGTACCGACATGACAGCTATGGATAAACAACGGGCACTCGTACCGTCAACTAAACGTATCGTGAACTTTGGAGACGTCTGTAAACAAAGCGGATAAAATCTATGCACAGCGGCAGCGGTTAACAGTTGTTCAATATTTTGGGTTGTGTATTTAAGTAACAGAGTAGACGAATTGAAATGGAAGATAAAAAAACAGTCAGGGTTTTACATAGAAAATACTTACTTAAAGTAGAGTTGCTAAGGCGCGAAATTGTGCGCATCAGTAATAAAAAAAAAGAAATGGAGCACTACTTGGTCCTATTCAACCCGCTCTCCCGCCACGCAGGGGACGAATCTGACTTCCCTCCACATCTGAAAATAATTACCGCGGAACGCTCTATCTGTGGTAGGAATTTCATGCTTGTAAACCGATGCGCACAATTATGTTAGAAAGCAGCGGATTAACAACTCTACTATTAAAATACCTCATAGATAGGTTTTATGATGATTGTTTTTATTACCTAGTAAACGCGTATGCTGATGTTACACTGTTAATGCACCCTTTGTGACTATTTCGAAACAACAAGACACATTTATTACACAGGACATAGGTATTATTGAAATATAATCCTTGCTTGCTTCTTACTCTACGAAGCGCACACGAAGCTTTCTTTTTTATATTCAAATCTTTTATAAATTTATGAAACATGTTGTCTCGTTTTTTTTAATCAATTGTTTTAATATTTAAATTGCTATTATTATATTTTATGTTTGTCACTTTGTATATGGTATTTAAAATATAATTGTCAAATTTTGACAAGCAAAAATAACGGAAAAAATCCAAAAAGTACATTTCAATATTTTATCAAACTAATAAATATTATTAGTAAACACTTTCGATCAGGGACGTATTTTGAAATTTGGCGCCCCGGGCTTATAAGTTTCGCCGCCCCAGCAGAAGTCAAGGAAATATTTAAGGTTTTTTTTTATATAATGGTAGTTGTGTCTAAGCACTTAGTTATAGCAAGTGTAAGGGTTGGGTCTTAGAAAAAAAAACATTATTGGCCATAACACAATGAGCTGAGGTCGCGAGCGCAGCGAGCGCCAAATTTTTCGGCGATGGGATGCGTAGTAAACACAATCAGATGAAAACACGAGCGCAGCGAGCACGAAATTTTTCGGCGCGGGGGTGCGTAGTAACATGCACAATCAGAAAAAACGCGAGCGTAGCGAGCGCGAAATTTTTCAGCGCGGGGGTACGCAGTAACACAATCGGAAAAAAAACGTACGTAGACTATGTAGTATAGTATATATTGTAACAGAAATAGATATTAACGCGAGCGCAGCAAGCCCGTAATTTTTCGGCGCGGGGGTGCGCAGTAACAAAATTGACCGATATAGTGTAAAAGGATCCGATCTGGCAACGCTGATACAATGTATGGCCTATTGCCTCTGCCCCTCTCGCCGCGCCGCCCCGCGACTTCCCTCGGCGCCCGCGCCCGCGCGCGCCCTATATTTGGAGCATGTTCTTACTTACAGACGCGCCCCGAAGATATTGACGAACTTACAAGCATGTTTTCGACCAAGACTAACTAGTTTTTGTTATTTTTCATGTTAATTTTAAATTGTGGATTGACAAAAAAAAGGTGAGAAGTAATAGTTGGTTGAATGGCGCCAATACCAAAACAAAATGCAATCGGCCAGGGGCGCCTACGCCGCCCCTGCCGGTTTGGCGCCCCGGGCTATAGCCCGGATCGCCCTAGGGTAAATACGTCCCTGCTTTCGATGAATAAGGCTTTGCCGCGAGCAAGGCCGAAAACCTAAATCTGTAAAATTGTGTTCTAATTCTGACCAGTTGTTTCTGGTATTTAATGAAATATTGTTATAACGTCAAAGATTTACTTTAACAGTAGTTTCGTTCGTAGGTCATGAATGGGCTAGGTAAATATGCAACAAGACTTTTCGCTAATATGTAATTAGCGAAAAGTCTTGTTGCATATTTAGCCTCGGGTGAGCATAAATAAAATAGCTACACATACGTGCTTATTATTAGCAGTAAACCCAAAACTAATATGCTTGCTTAATACGTAAATGTGCCCGGCCACAGCCGCCGGCCGCCGCACAAAAGCCAGTTTACAGGAGTTAGTTTAGTCTAAACGATGATTAATTACCTACGTAAATAAATTCACCGCAGCCCCAGGTAAACACCGAATCGCGAACCAAATAGAATATTGAATAGTATAGTATAGTACATTTACTTATTGAATAGTTGTATAAAACTCGTGTGCAAGATGATTTCCGACTCGGGTTAATTTTAATTATCACTCGCTCGTTCCTCGCTCGTGAATAACCAAAGTAACACTCGTCTGAAATCACCTACCTTATACACTTGTTGGCTTGTATCATAAATAACTATTAACGTCGTACAAATAGATTTGCGATACACAATAGTCTAAGTAATCCGGTCCGGTACCTATAAAAGTAAACATTACGTCGTCACGTCCCGTCAAAGATCGCCGGCGTCCGCGGCGCAGATGTAATCCACTTAGGATTAGCCGTAAACAAGGAGGGCCATTGTCGCGACACGAGCTATCTGTTAACGTCTAAGTGTAACTGATAAAGGGCGTCAACGGTATTGTTCGCAGTGGTATTAGGCTTTAATCCGGTCCGCGAGCGGCGCTCGTTAGGCTGATTGTCCCGTCGCGCGGCAGATGGCCGCTGTAATCCGACCGGCGACGGCGACCTCCTCGCGGAAAATATGGGCCTCTTTGTGTTTGTTGCATCTGCAGGTAAATTGCGCGCCGGGATTGGGCCGCGAGCTATGAATGCAACCACTTCATTTGTTTTTCTTATAAGCGTACTGTTATCGTCCGCGGTTAGGGTTAAGTTTTATTGATGTACGAAAATCCATTTTCTAGCAATACTGACTTCATTTAAAGCTGTTATTGTGCGATTGACTAAAAAAATCAAACACATTCTCGAACCATATCATGCGCATTTTCTTTTGGGACAAGCGTCTAAATATAAGTTCTTATAATTATTTTTAACTCGACCTCTAACTTCATACACTACGTTACACGTAAGAGAAATTCAATTTATTACTTAATCAATTTCGCAAAGTAGGTAAACTTAAGCCATAAATCCTTTTAGAGCTCCATTAGACATTACAATGTAATAGGAAGACATCGCTTTGGGAGATTTTATTTAGGTACCAGGTGGCAAAGAAAATACTGATCTAGCTAGAGATTGATAATTACTTACCGGTTTCATGTGATGCCATATATTGTTATTTTTTATTTCTTGTTATTAATGTAATCACACTTAAAGGCGAAAGTTTGTGAGTGTGTTTGTATGCTTGTTACTTCTTCACCCTCAAACGGCTGGACCAATTTCTATAAAATTCGGTATGGACTGCTTATTAACTTTTTTATTTCATTTAGTACTTGAGGAAACATTATTTTCTTGCACTTTATGGAATATATGTATCATTAGTTCATTACAACGTGATTGAAAAATAGCCGTTGTCGTCATAGTGCAGTTTGATGCTAAGCCTGACCTTTACAGAATGAACAATGAAACATTTAAATTTTAGCATTTAATATTTTATTCTAATTAAATCAAAATAACGAAGAAAACTAAGGTACTAACGTAATCAAAGAAGTCTGCGAATGTTCATTAAGAATTTAAGTACGTTTATTTAGATTTACTTTCTAGCACGTTCAAAGAGTGTAGTAAAAGCCGGGTATATTTTGCAAAGCGATTTTGCTGGAGCTGAGTATTCTAGCGAGCTTAGTGAAATAGAAACCCTGCCCAGCGTTAAACGGTGAAGAGACACTTCCACCCTAATAGGTCCTCCCTTAGCAAAGTTTGTAAAATATTAGCCTATAACTTACAGCTATGACTAGGGGACGCCAGTCAAGGTTTATGATCTGAACCGTTTGTTCACAAGTAAGGGAATTCAGAAATAATTATTGATACAGTGGAATGGTTGAAACAGATTTCTATCAGAGAAAGTCGGGCAACTATTTTACCTTTCTACAGTATGCAAACAGTCGACATTTATAAACTACTAGGACGTGAAAGAAATAAAATGCTGATATAAATAATAAAATAATAGAAATAATCAATATCAAATGAAAAAAAAAACCTTTTTGATATTACACTTAATCCAGTTCAGACTATCATCTTGTTTATTAGTTTAGGTGTCTGCTCCGACGCCTGCCATTGCCCGCCCGTACGTATTAGGTAATTAAATCGCCTAACCCCATATCCCGGTTGCATTCGGCTAACATTTCCAGCCGAGATTTTCAGATTCGTATGTGATATTTGCCTACAGACACGTTATAAGTGCAAAAAAAAACAGAAATAAATCTTGATCTAATTAGGTATAGCCGCCTTTATCCGTCTTTTCCTATATGGATACGATAGCAAATGCTTTATATTTCAATGAGCATAAGAAGAGCCACTAATTTTCGCGTGGTGACAAGAAATCAGTAAAATTTCTGTCAGTGCTCTTCAAAACCTCGTATCTAGTAAGTAGATTGACAATGAGATACGAGCTTTGCTTTAAGTGGGTATTTGTTACTTCTTCTATTTGCCTCGAAATATTATACATTTGTGTACTTAGTTTATCTGAGAAGAAGGTACTGAGCCGGCGGTCCCGAGTTCGAATCCCGGCTAGGGCAAATATTTGTGTGATGAACTCGAATATTTGTGCTTGGGTCATGGATGTTCTATGTATTTAAGTATATATTTATCTATATAAGTATGTATATCGTCGTCTTGTACCCATAACACAAGCCTTCTGGAGCTTAATTTGGGACTAGATCGGTTTGTGTGAGTTTGTCCGATATTTATTTATTTATTTATGTGTACTTTGGTAACGTACGGGCGGGTGAAGCGCTCCGTGGCCGTATCCAAAGAGCATATAATCACTACGTTTCCGTATCCATCTCCGTCCCATGCATCGAATTTCGTACATTGTTTTACTGTTTATTTCCTCATTTTATGAACAATCGTATCAACCAGCGTAAATTGTTTGAATTCTAAGCATTAATCTTAAGTAGTGAATCACTTTGAAAAACTGAAATCCGGTAAGGCTCCCTGACAAATTAAAAATGGCGCTGAGATTACATCTGACTCAGTGTGAAAGAACGATGAATGGCACAGAAAATCAATGAATAGCTTCTCGGTTACCGTCACAATCCGGTAAAGTGGGCAATCTCAGGGAGATCGCGTCACGGCCGCGGTGACAAATTAACCATCAAACAAATTACTTCAAATCTAATGCCTATTGCACTTTAATGGAACTTATTAACTTTGGAATAGCAGTTTAAAAAAAATAGGCAAGATTCTGTGCATGTCGTTTTGTCGATGTAAGATTAAACAAGTGACATTCTATGGGTACACATGTCCAGCTAAAACTGTATTAGGTGTCATTTACAGTCAAGTTCATAATTTTATGAGCAAAAATTTGATCAAAAATATGGGAAGTCGTCTCTATTGTTAACGGAATAGAGGCGTGTTCGTTCTTTTTGGTCACATTAATACTCAAAAATTTAAGAACTCGACTGTAAGAAACTTGCATTTACCTGCGGATTTTCCCGCGATATACTGGAAAAATTACTTGAAATAACCCGAATCCCTGGGTGAGTCCATCACTGTGAGTGATGATTCACTCTTCTAATAACTATATTTACCTCTTAAATAGATACCTAAGCATATAAGTAAATTAATATTTAAATAATGTCTCTGTTTGGCCTTGTGGTTGACTGGTAGAGAATGCCTCAAGGCATTAAGTCCGCCATTTGTACTTTGACTTCTGTATTTTGTGCAATAAGATATAAATAAACAAATAAATATTTAACAAAAATTTTATGCAATGACGTTAGGAGTAAAATGCCATAACATAAAACCTCCAAAACGAACGTGCTAAGATAACCGTTGAAACGTGGTTGTGATTGAATCTGATTTTGTGGTGCTCTCAGGCAGAAAGTAATAGAGAACTTACGCAAACAATTACACGATATATCAGGGGTCCTGGCGGCCATATGTCAACACGGCGCGGAGGGCGGGAAAGCGGGGAAACTAAGCGATTCTGCCAAAAGTACGTGACCTTAATGTATATCAATCCGAGCATGATTTATACAGGAGGGATCTGTAAAATATGATATAAAATAAACATTGACAACCAAAACGATGAAATACGACGTAGCGTTGTGATTTAAGGGCGCGTTCACAAGATTTTATGACGCTATAAAATCAGCTCGCGCCCGCGTCCGTGCCCGGCAAAGCGCGCACGTACTGCACAGATTTGACAAAACAGACGACAGGCATTTATTTGTTCTAGTTTTTTTGCAAGTTTTATGGACTGCTGCCAGCTTTATGGTCCCTGGACGGCAGACGTTTTCGCTTGACATTGTAAAATTGGGCGACTCGATTTGATTTACTTTCAATACAATACGTAAATTGTAGCTCATTTTGTGCTACATTTTCTTTGCAAATAAACAAGGCGTACAAGAAAATGACGTAATACTTAAGTTTAGAATGTGAGAATACTCACGTAATTAGATAAGATAGTTGTGCGTAAGTTTACACTTGATACCTGACATAGACAACTGGTTAAATGACATCAGATACAAGTCAGTCATACGGTCGTAACGCTACTCGTAATACAATACAATAACCTATCTACAATTACGTGAGATTAGCTGGAGGTGGCGTGGAGGCTAAGTATAGGTAATTATGTATTGGACGGGGACAAGTCAGAGCTAATTGACAGCCATTTAAATTAAATGAGCCACTGAAATAACGCCCCGTTACGCACAAATTAGCTCGTCTACAACAGTCTTTAGGTAATAATCTTATTATTTACTCTTATTATTATTGTTAGTTATTCTTATAGTGACGAAGTTAGTGCGCTGCTGTAAGGGTAACAGTCCCTGATGAAGAGCTCAATACCTACAAGTTTAAGACATTTCGGGCCGTCCCTGACAATTGCACGTGATTGTTCTTTCTACAACAGTCTTTAGGTATAAAAAACATAATTTGACACTTATTTTAAAAGAATTCAATTCGTTTTCCTTATAAAACTTCTGCTTGATATGTTTTAGGGTTCCGTACTTCATTAAAATAAACGGAACCCTTACCAAAAACCAGTTGTAACCATTTTTGTCGTATTCCAACAGTTTCGATGGAGCGGACTCCGCTGTTCCACCCGGCTCCTACCTATTTCTAGGCGGTTTGCCTTACGGGCACCTAAAGCTACCTAACAAACCTATAACTTACCAATGACGTGTCAAGTTATATAACTGGGAATATCGACTACGTAGTAGGTTTCACTCATTCACACGGAGATATTCCTGTTAGTGTTTAGTACAAACACCCCGACACAGTCCGACCAGCAATTTCATGATCTAGCCAATATTTGCAAATATTTCGGACAACAACCACGACATACAATAATATTTGTTGTAGTAGTACGGAACATTCGATGCATGAACCTAATTCGCACTTGGTTATATAAAAAAAAATAGTAATAGAGTAAAGTGGTAACTCGCCGAATAAACTTTCAACCGATAAGTATTTTCCTGTAGATTAGAATGTTGATTATGAAATGTAGTTGTAAGTAGCTACTGAATTAATAAAAAATACGTAGTAAATTGATAGTAGTGAAAAACTTTAATAATCCTTGAAATTTTAAATATATTTCCAATTACGTTTTCACGTGAATTCACGAGAAAACGGTGTTTCACGTGGTCGGGAGCACAGAAAGCATCAACACGGTCCCCCGGGCGCGTGCTAGGCCAACTGCAGTATTGCCGGCGTCAGTTGCATTTCGTATTAGTCCAGTAACAAGTAAAAAAAGTTTTCGTTTTATTGGCTGAATGACCGAAACGAGCGAGGCGTCTCCGTTCCAGCTTGGCCAAAATTGCTTTCGTATGTCCATTTACCGGATGTTCTTGCCTACAGATCGTGTCGTATTTCTGAACCGATTTACGTGCATCTTTGTAAGCGGGTTTCATATTTATACAGATTTCTTTTATCGATTCAGTTTTTAGTTTGAAGACGTAAAATAATATCATAATTATTACAACCATTCGAAACAGACTCGCGAGGTTTACAGCTAACAGAGCCATTAGTTCGTTTTTGATACTACTATACAAATAATTTTAATTGGCAATGGTTGACTAATTAGACGGCAATGTAGACGGCAATATTACCAGTAACAGCAACAGCGTCTGTTGCATTTGTTCCGTTCGCACGCGACCACCGCGCCGGTCCCCGGCCGCTTCAATTGCCCACGGCTTGGAACGGCACGTTCCGATGTCGTCACGGCTTACCAAGGGATCAAAATAAAAGTTCCCATGTTTACACAAATAGGATAGCAAAAAAATTTGTTATTATAACAAAATGTTTATATTTGCTATTAGTTACTTTTAAGGATTAGCCGGTAAAAACTAAACCGTTATATTATAAGATCAAGATGTCTGTCGAAATATTTGTCGTTCCGTGGCATGCATTGTTTATTTTTTAAAGTTTTCATTCAAACAATATTCAGTTACGGTACATATGTAGATGTGTGTGCATGCTATCTCAGTTGATGAAATGAGTAATCCTACACTGACTGAACGCGTTTGGTTGTTCATTAAAGCCAACCATTGAAAACTGATACGCCGTTGCTGGACTACGTGCGGCGTCATTCATACTGGTGACGATGACGACCACCGGCGCCAACAGTCAGCTTATTAACGTCCCTTATCTCACAGATTCAAATGTAAATGTATGTCTAGTCTAGATTATGTTTAGTACAGTAGCCATTTCAATTTAGGAACCAACTGCTCACCACACACGCAAACGGCGCGGCGTGTCATTTAAATTACAAGGAAATATGATTTAGTAGTGTTTCTTTAATTAGGAGATAAAATCTGTAAAAAAATGTGCCGTGAAACATGCCAACTTTGCCCGCCTTTTTCGTAAAAACCCGAATTTCTCTAATTTTTTCTATGACAGGATAAAGTTTTTTTTTGTCTAACGCATCCATCGTATTCATATGCATGCGTTTATTACGAGAAACAATTTTTAAATCTACATTTAACCATTTTTTGTATCAATTTTCACCTCGGGTAAAGTTATCTAAACTTTTGCAAACATTTCCCAAATCGATTATTTTCGTAACTATAGCCCCTACAACGTTAAGATAAGGATCAGTATAAAATCTGGGGTAATAATGGCGTTCTACTTAATATCTTGGTCTTAACTGTACAAACACGTGTGCAATATGGGTGGGCAATGTTACATAGGTATTTTATTTTTCTCCATACAAGCCGAATCAAGCAGTTTGAAATTGTCAGGGTTGTCACGTTTGGTTGAGTAAACCATTTTTACCAATACCATTATCAAAATGAAAAATATATGCTTAATATTCGATACTAATAGTTTGGCGGTTATTTTTTTACTTCACGTTAGAATAATCTAAATAAAAATTGACATAATTGAATATTCTGTTTTTTTTTGTTTTATGGACATGACATGACATGACATGCAGCTAATGCTAAAAGTACAACGGCTTAATTGAAATATAATTTAACTTACCTTAAATACATAACCCTCCTTTATTTACGCAGTCAGGTAAAATTACGACAAGGTGACAACCCTAACCCTTTTTTTGGTCTGGGCAATGTTGGCATTCATAGGTTAGCAAGTTACTAGATAACATTGCCCACCATCATAACTCCGGTTTTAAGAAGTATTTTTAGTTCAAACTACAATAAAAATGATCTACAGTTCTTATTTTTAATAATATCGTACGAATCTATTATCGCAATTAATAATGTGGAAAATGTAGACAATGTGATAACCATAAATTAAATTAATTAATTCGTGAAATAAGTAACTACCTACCTATGCTTAAAATTGTTGACATGTAACTTGGTGTTACCAATAAAGAATTTGTATTTGTATTTGTATTTGTATAACAAGCAATAAGATACATTCACCTGAGGCTTCCCCATTCTGTAAAAAATACACCAGAACTTCACCTAGAATTGGCCCGCCAAATCACGCACCTTATTCGACTAGTCCCAACACGTTACGGAATGAAGTTGCGCGCAAATGTGACTCCCAGTGATACCACAGATATAATCTATTTTTCACTAAAAATAATCATAATCAATAATCATGTTGCCATAATCATCTTGAAATTGTCTACAGTAACGTTTCTTTTTTTAAGTAGCGTTTTGGGCAAAGTTCCCTGTGGATGCAAAGTTGGCGTATTTCACGGTGCCAGGTTTGAATCGGACCTGTGCACCAAAGATTCCTTATCGTCAAGTTTATCGTTTTTTTTTTAATTTATTTATTTCAAAAAAGCATGGTACACATCGTCGTTCCAATGCTAAACTAACATAACTGCCATTTTGTCAAAATTGAGTTTTTGATGTAAATCTGTACCAAATATAACCCCGCACAATGTCACAAATTTATAGAGCTCTAGCTTTTAAGGTTCCATAGTTACAATCTTGTGAATCTGCACTTTTATTTTTTTCCCCCATGGTAAACTTACAAAATGTAGGTCAACTAACGAATCTGACATTTTCGTTAACTTTTTATGGTGATAATTATCACTTACCGGTCAGATAACCAATAACAAATTTGCGAATCTGCCAGATTCGTTAGATTTCTACGGTGGCTATTATGATCTGCTCATATAACAATCCTAAAGTAAATGTGCGAATCTGCCAGATTCGTTGGTTTACTATGGTGGTTATTATGACCTGCTCACATAAGTAGCTTTAGCGAACTTGCGAATCTGCCAGATTCGTTAATTTACTATGGTGGCGATTATGATATACACCCTCTGTAGCCTATATAAATTTACGAATTAAGCATTTTCGCGAGTTTGTCATTGTGACTAATGCATTTGAAATAGGTGAAACTAGAAGTAAATGTGCGAATCAGGCATTTTCGCAAATTAAGTATTGTCAATTTAGTATAAAAAATAAAATTCATGCGATTTGCGTTTGAACAAAGGGATTAAACATATCAGAGGGGAAGCATATACAAGCCTATATGGTATAGACGTTGAAGCAAGACCGATGAAAGGACCTAAATGTGTGACAAAACTCATCCATTAAAAGGGTAAAATGGGAGGTGAAAGTTTGTATGAAGAACTTGAAATTCTTCGAGTAACATTTCGAGTTCTTCAAATTAAAAACTAAGAAAACAAGTTTCAGCATTTTTAGGGTTCCGTACCCAAAGGGTAAAAACGGGACCCTATTACTGAGACTTCGCTGTCCGTCCGTCTGTCACCAGGCTGTATCTCAATAACGGTGATAGCTAGACAGTTGAAATTTTCACAGATGATGTATTTCTATTGCCGCTATAACAACAAACACTAAAAATAAAATAAAATAAATATTTAAGGGGGGCTCCCATACAAAAAACCCTTCATGCGCGAGTCGGGCTCGCACTTGCCCAATTTTTTTAAATACATCCCTTAAATGGATTAAATAGAAGGTGGGCTTGTATAAGAAACGTGGCCTTATTTGTGTAGTGTCGTGTAGACTTCGTCAAATAAAGATACCTAATACTTCTTTATACTTTAATAAGATTTTAGAATTTTTTGAAACCCCCTGTCGTAAAATGGGGTAAAATTCGAGTTAAAAGTTTGTTAAACAATTTTTACGAACTATACTGAGCATGTATACCCGGTATTTCGAACAAAAATAGATGCATATTTTAGTATCTCTCACCCTTACACTGGTAAGTAGAAATCGAAATGTTTATTTACCAGAATACGTTACAACAAATTAGATCTTACGATACTTATAGAATCAGTATTCAGTCGACATGCAAGTCAACATGCAAAATAAATAAATTTTAATACCACATTTAAGGTAAAAACGTTATTATCAAATTAAATCTAAAAAATAACTACACGTTAAGACAAATGATAGCAATAACATTAACCACTATAATTATGGTATTGCATATTAGTGACATATTATTATCTAAACTTTGGTAGCAGAAAATATTGTTTCCGAATATTATCACTCTTACGAAAGTATCCCCAACTCGGAAGTGTAGTTGGACCACATTAACTCTACCAAGCAAATGAACTGTCAAACACAAAAAAACTAAGTATGGCAATATTAAGCAAAGAGTAACCAATAATCTTAGTACTGGCATATTTTTAATTCGAATTCACCCATACAAATTTTTATCTTGTTTTAATCCCCTTTGAGCCCTTAGAGTAAGAATATCAATAAACTGCAGTAAAAGGGAAATAGAAATACAGTATGTAAACTTACTTAATACAACGTAAAAGTCCTCCGAAACATCATTTATAAATATTTTTATAATTACAATATTGATCAAAGCATAACTTACCAAGATCTTTTTTTATTTATATTAAATTTGATAGAATCTAATACTAACGTTCTAATACTAAAGTCTAAAACTTAAAGATTAAGAGTAATACACAAGTATCAAGACTAATTAGTGGCCTATCTTCAGTGTTGTCATATACCGATTTACAGATAAAAAACTTAAATTGCTGGGGGAAAGATATTTTAGCCAGACTATAATATACGTAATAGATAGCATACCAGAGTTTATATTGTAAAGCTGCCTAATAAGTAAATAAAAACTATTATTTTCGTTTAATTACTGAATATCGGTATCAATTACCATTAAGTATAAGTTAACGCTTGTAAGTAGTTCATAAAAACATGAAAAGCCATATGTCATTATTAAGTTTACTAAACAAAAGTTGAAAGTAAATCATATATTAATATTGTCAGTCAGATACAATTTAACTGCATTTATTGACTGACATGTATAAAAACAAATATACATATGAGACGTTTTCAGTTAAAAGAGTCGACTGTGCCGCTTACCATGAGCGCGAAATTTGTTTGCATGTATAAACAAATAACTTGTCAACGCGCCCTTATGTAAGTGACCAAGTGGTATCTTTTGCTTGAACCGTCACATTTTAGCATTTGAACATTATTTATTGGTCGAATGCGATAAGTTTTAGACTATATACAATAGTATTATGTTATTGGCAACAAAAATAAGTGCAGATTCGCACTCTATTATGATAGCAAATGAATGGGAAATCATTTACATTCCCCAAACGAAAACGACGAATGTGGCATTTTCGTAACTTTACTTTGGCTTAAAAATAAAAAATGCATTGTGAATTTGCGAAAGTGGCACTTTCGTAAATTTACTATGGTGAATAATCTTACCTTTTTGTTCCTTTCTATGGAGTAGCCAAATTGCGAATGTGCCTTAATTTTTAAACCCAATTAATTATTTCATATCTGACACATTGAAAATATAAAACATGCAATTTAAAAACACTGTGTGAAAACAGTTCTATTATAACTACAAAAACAACCGCGAAAAAAAAAATATAAATTTTTTACCAACTTAAAATTGCTCCCCTGTAAAATTAGTTTTTTGCAGTTATGTTAGTTTAGCATTGGAACGACGACATTTTATAACAAATTTCGCCAAACACGAAGTTTATTGGCGAGTATTGCATTCACTTTTTTAACATTAGTACCATTAAAATCTTAACTAGGACGCCTTTTAACGAAAACGATCCAATCTACACAAAAAAGATGATGTGAGCTTTATACACACACGGTTCAAATTTTAAATTTTGTTTTGTGCGGGTTGGATCCTTATCCTTAAAACTTAAAATACGTTCACTTAAACTTAAAAGTAGGTAGGTAACTATTTGCCAGACACTTTAGATTCTTTAGAATCAAACTAAGTAGGTAGGTAGTAACCATAACAGTAAGTGTTACACTAAGACAGCTTATTAGTATGATATAATAACAAAGTGTAAATTTTAAGATATGTGCTACTTTCCTTAACTTTCCCCTCGACAAATTTCATTATAGGTACCTACACAATTTTCTACTTTGGCGTTGACCTGAACGCCGAAGTAATAAATATTATCTTTGGATCAAATTATAAATATTCATAAAAGTTTTAACCTGATAAGCATATCCGTATTTTTGGTTTATGAAATAAAATATATGAATGCTGAAATAGGAGCGTGTAGGTGTTTTTCGTGTATTTATCAACAACTACTTACGTTCAAAACATAATAATAAGTATTATTTTCTCTAACTTCGATGGTTCTGTTAATTATTAAGTAGTAACGTACATATATGGGATCAGCCTCCATATTGTACGTACTTAAAAACAAAGCCATTATTCAAAATGACCCGTCATCCTGTCCATTGTCCCCAAATTACTGTCGGATTATAAAAATTGTAATGGGATTATTGTTTAAGGGGCAGCGGCACGGACACGCTTGAGACACATTTCAATTACTGCGTGCATTGTGTCCGACGGCACGACGTCACGCCTAAGTAAGTAATCCTTTTATGCTGGAGACGTTTACTAACTCTGGTTAAGTACATTAAAATACTTACTTAGGGCAACTTTTCAACTTAGATAAGAAAATAAATCATGTTTTGTTTGATACCATTTCAGTGACCTCTTTTGCGAATTGCGAAGGTATAGCTCTTCTCGACCCAACTGGATTTAAGTGTTCGCACATCTACTGGTAAGCATGTAAGGAGAAAATAACGTTTCCCTTCTACACTTGAATTTGTTTTTTGTAACATCTCAAGTCTTCGATGTATCGATAGTAAAGGTGGCATCGGTTCTGAAACTGAAAAACTGCCCAAGTTTCGACCGAATCAAAGGCGTTTTTATAATCCACACATACGCTAACTAGAGAGGCAGATTATCACAATATATTCGGTCTTCTATATATTCTATATTAGGCCTTCTTTCGGAAATTGTTTTTTTTTTTTTATGGGACTGTACATATTTAATTGTTGGTGTCAAAATGGCGGTCATGTTCTTTTTACTTTTTACTACTGAGACTGAGACAACTAAACATGCAATAATGGTGATCAGATATTTTTGGACATTTTCGCGAGAAGTGCAATTAACTATGACATAGGTATATCACATTAACAAATTTTAATAACATTCCACTTTGTTTCTATTTCGAAGACACTTATATAAAAAAGTTAGTAACAAACGGATAGACATAATTAAGAATGATTTTTTTGACATAAATTAAGCCATACACCATAATACCAAACAACATTCCACTTTGTTACTAATTACAAAATTTAACATTATTAGTATTCCTTAATTACGTGCGCCATAATTAAGTGCATCACTTTTCACAAAAATGCCCTTTTGCTCGATTTATTTCTACGGTGGAGAAAAGGGGGGGCTGTGATATTTGGTCTCATTTTGCGGACGAATTGCGAACGCTTTCTAATGTTGTACATCTCCAAGTGCAAATCCCTCTTTCCCACTGGATGTTCTGGGCATTAACCCAGAGGCCCAGTTCACCGGGGCCCACTATCTCACATACACAAAATTGATTGCGTTCAGACACAAAAACAGATGTTTTTTTGTGTCTCATGTGGCCCCTTGTGGAGTGTCCAAGGCTTCAGCATGCTTAAAGGCTTTGTACATCTGTGTTCAAAAGAGTTTTAGAGAAATATAAACTTTATAAACGAGTATAAAACAACAATAACTAATTTAACCTATTCTTATGAGAGAGAACCTAACTAATGCCAATGTCCCACAGATCAGGGGTACACATGCATGAACCCGATTACATTCCCCTGCTGAATAGCCATGCTGATCCTTTGGCCGAGGAATAAGCCGGCTCTCTGGTCCGAAGAATACTCCGACAGCTTTAGAGTATTTATTTAAGGAGGGATTCACACTGGAGGAAAGTAAGAGCAAGGCGCGTAGGATGCCCCGCAAGACTCTGAGTAGCACTGCCGAGCCGGTTGGTTATGGTCTTCGGATCGCGACACCGAGTAAGGCGCTCTATGTGTAGCGCTGACATCACTCCGCCGTAGCTGACAATGTGCCGTCCGCCGGAAGACTGGTTTCTCGCTTAGGGTGCACCAGCTGCAGTCCCGGCACTACGTGCACTTCAGCTCGTTTGTGGTACGCGTGCCGCGGCCACTGCAGGACACCACCGGAAGTGCAGACTTCTGGCCGAAGGGTGTCGTGTTTCGGCAGTTCCGGGGCAATCTGCCGTATTCTACACCAGATCAGACGACGCAACGGAGCCACGCCATTGTGTCGCCTAAATCTAACTAGTTTTAAGTATTTTTTTATATGTATTTCTGTAGTTCACAGTGCCTTGGTTTTTACTGTAATGCTATGTCACTTATTTGAAAAATAATATATAAATTTATTGTTAAAAACCTAGCCTAAGACGAAAGATAAATAAAGGAGATAATAATAAATAATTTAGACTCAATATACCATAAATACTACCTATTATCTATTTGTCTGACTTCTGAATCACAGTGAGAGTTTCGGCGCCACATTCCGCTTGTTGCATCACGGAGCCGTATACCTAATTAGCGCCTCTATTCATAAATGATGGCAAAGGATACACTAACGAAGTATTATGAAATGTTTGCGGATCAATCTCTCTTGTTTTGGCCGCTGGCCGCCGGACTAGTAAATAGGTTCAGTTCACAAACGAAAATCATGTGAAGGGCTGTAGGGAAAAACTGACTAACTAACATTTGCAAAATTTTACAGTACAGAAGATTTAAGTTGCTTAATCCTTTTATGACTGTAGGTAGGGCGTAAGTAAATTCTTCCGCGTTTTCACCCCCTTCGCCTTAGGAGATGATTTTTAAGATAAAAACTATCTTATTTTCTTCCCCGAGACACAAATATTCTCTTTATAAGTAAGTACCTACCACCATTTTATATACCATAATTTACATGAATAAATACTTTCAGAAGTTTCTAAAAACGTCCAAACATTTCCCAATTTTTCTCATTTATATGGATTAGAAATTAGATTTTTATATAGTGGTATTTTCGAAGCAAGATTCAAAATTGTATTTCCAAGTACATACGTGACTCGATTCGTAACTTTTTATTTTGAAAAGGAGAGAGCGAGATTAAACTTTAGAGATTACATATTGTTAATAAGAATAAGACTAGCATAATGAAATTAATTTGAACAATATTGTTATTTACATCGTCCTTGAACAATAACGTAGGCATTCTTCGTATAATTTGAAGTGTCAAAACGCTATTACACAAAATGAAACGCTATTCAAACTAATGACATCACGCGGCACATCTACTTAAAAAAATTGGGACATTTAATTTGAGGGCAACTTTCATTTTGTTAAATTATACGGTTGCTATAAGCAAAATATTCAATATTAGGCCGGGCGCGGCAGCAGTCGCGGGCCAAATTAACATATTATGGCCTATGTCTACGCAACGTATCTTCCCCGGGCACATTTGTAAACAAGATTATACCTGGAGGGTATCGTTACTCGCGAGTTATGAAAACCTCCCGGCCCGCCGCCGTTTGCTGCGGAAATATGGCCCATCAACTTTATTTATCTAAAACTATACACCCTTTAACCTGAAGATGATTTTTAAGCAGCTTTTTTGTGCGTTGGTAAAAGTGACGGAAGACATTTCTAGTACAAATTTTAGTACGTATAATTTCTTAGCTCTATGTTTGAGTCCATGCTACTGATAGGTGTTCCTGGAGATATATATTTTTTCCTACTCAAAATTTTGCCTTAGGTCAGTTTTAAGGTTTAGATTTTTATTTGTGTTTTATCACAGGTTTTATACCAAATCTTATAATTCAAGAGGTCAAAAGTGTACTTGCGCCATAGGTTTTTGAAATATCAAAATATATTGAACTACTTAGGTGCGCCCCGTGGTGTTACCCGCTCATCCCACGGGAACACCAATTTTTTTCGGATAAAAGTAGCCTACGTGTTATCCAGGGTACCTACAGGGGTCCAGGGTAGCTACTTTCACACCAAAATTTATCAAAATTGGTCCTGCCGGTTTAGCATCTAGAAGTAACAAACATACACATAAACACACTCACAAACTTTCGTCTTTATAATATTTATAATGATATGATATTTACGTGAGCAAAAAAAACAAAACCGAACACGGATTTATTATATTTGTACGAGTATTCTCCATAGCCGTATTGATCGGCGCCCAATTACAGGGTACTGAATAAGATTGTGCAAATCTGTTTTATGGATAAGCTCGTATTTATTTATACTGTATGCCAACATTTTCTCATAACGTGAATTGCGAAAACGAGAAAAATACGAACTAATTAATCTAAATACAACGAGCTTAGCATTATTCTCTAAATCTTAGAAAATATAAGATATACCCATCGTGTGTCATCATCATTCCCCTAGCGTTTATCCCGCCCGGAGACGGGGTTTGCTTTCCTACATTTTTGCTTCCACTCCGTGTGTACCTATTTCCTGAAAATTATAATTTGGGTTGTTTTAAGGCAAGAGTGAATAGCTTATTGCTGAATCCGCGAGCTAGATATTCGACCCTGTAGTCACTTACCATCAGGTAATACCGAGATCGGTCATTAGTGATGATATCAGTTAGTGCCAATACTAAACATCAGGGTAATTTCGCAATATACGAGTATTATGTCAAATAGTCAATACCTTAGAGGATTACTTTGATTACTGGTCAGGTTAATTTTTAGCGGGGTACTTTTGAGATTAGGTACTATTTATGGCTAAAGAGGTTGAAAGTGTATCTTTTTATTATAGAAAAAATTAAAATACTAACTTATCTATCTAAATACGACTGGGTAAATATTACTCTCTACATCGAAGAAAATAATTATGAGATTTAAATAAATTATATCGTGCAGTACGGTACTGAAATTAATTGGATATCGGTCAGTGCCAATAATATTGCACGTAAGGGTAATTTCGCATTTCAAACTAAAGTGGTTTTTCATTTCCTCTGCACTATGCACGGCCCCCGCGCTTCGTCCGTGACTTTAATAAACCTTAAGTTTTCAGTATATTTGAACGATGTGGTGGTGTTATTATTATCCATGGCCTAAATATCAGTAAATATAACTAACTTATTTTTATTAAAGCAGTAACGTCTGCTAACGTAAACTAAATGTTTACAAATGAAGCGAAAATTGAAAAATTTAATGATTCGGACAGGATTCGAACCTGCGTTTCCAACGGCTTTCCGGGCCAACACGGGCGTCCTCCCAATTGGACCACCGAATCAGATGTCAGAGTCATTGAATTTTTCAACCAGTTGCTTCGACATGCCTTAGGGTGGCATCGTAGCGCCATCTACCGTAAAGATTTAGACTTTATCGTCGGCACCATCGTCTCAAATTTGTTGAGAATCGATAGTAACGATGTGCTACACCCGAATAACTTATTTTTATTAAAGCAGTAACGTCTGCTAACGTAAACTAAATGTTTACAAATGAAGCGAAAATTGAAAAATTTAATGATTCGGACAGGATTCGAACCTGCGTTTCCAACGGCTTTCCGGGCCAACACGGGCATCCTCCCAATTGGACCACCGAATCAGATGTCAGAGTCATTGAATTTTTCAACCAGTTGCTTCGACATGCCTTAGGGTGGCATCGTAGCGCCATCTACCGTAAAGATTTAGACTTTATCGTCGGCACCATCGTCTCAAATTTGTTGAGAATCGATAGTAACGATGTGCTACACCCGAATAACTTATTTTTATTAAAGCAGTAACGTCTGCTAACGTAAACTAAATGTTTAATCGTAATTTGAGACGATGGTGCCGACGATAAAGTCTAAATCTTTACGGTAGATGGCGCTACGATGCCACCCTAAGGCATGTCGAAGCAACTGGTTGAAAAATTCAATGACTCTGACATCTGATTCGGTGGTCCAATTGGGAGGACGCCCGTGTTGGCCCGGAAAGCCGTTGGAAACGCAGGTTCGAATCCTGTCCGAATCATTAAATTTTTCAATTTTCGCTTCATTTGTAAACAAATATAACTAATATTAATTAATTTTACTTTTGACTACGCTATTTTAATTACTAAACTCAAAAAATGTATTACGATGAATTTATATGATTCCCTACAGTCACACTTACATTACATACCTAGGGCGGCTGGGGTGTGAGCGAGATCGCCTCCTAGTGTGGGTAGCTGGTGGGGATAACCCTCGAGGACCTAAAAACCCGAAAGGGTAGCTGGTTTTAAGCTACCACGGAGCGCCCTGGGCGACATCGCTAGTAATATGCAGGTTCTGCCTACATTTTGCTAGCCATGTTGGCTAAGATCTTCTGGCTCTGCCGAGGGCTGTAGGCGACCTCGGTGGACTACATCCGCCTACCTGCGTTTGTCCTGCGCAGTTGAGCGCCGTAGGCAGGGATGAAGGAGTCCTGGGGGGTTGAGTCGAGCGTAGCCGGGGTTCGATGCTATTGCGAGACAACACGCCCCCTTCGGTCCGGATTTCAGGCTAAACGGTGGCCCTGCAGCTAGCCACTGCAGGGAAACGGACACGCGTACCGTATGGATGAGGAGGATACGGTCCGCAGGCGAGACGCGGGGGGGTCCTCCGGGAGGACATTGGGGCTCGGCCATGCTGACGGAGCGAGGGCGTGTGGAGCACCTGGGGGAACTTGGATCGTTTTTCATTCATTCATTCATTTATTTTGATAAAACATAGTTTTACATGTCAACATAATTATACTAAGCTTATATATAAATTAATTATTTATCTTGGGTAGCGAACCGGTTAAGGGTGTGCACTCAGTTACTTGAAAAAAATTCATCAATAGAGTAGATCGCGTCTACTGCTAGTTTGGTCTTAAGTTTGTTTACAAAACAACTCATGCTAGGAGAATTCCTAATTTCTAAGGATATTTTGTTATAGACTTTAGGGCCTATAGTGTGCAGGCACTTTTTCGATTTCGCGAGACGTGTCCAAGGCGGGCGCAGCTCCCCGCGCCGCCTGGTGTCGCGGTCGTGTGAGTCACCGCGCGTCGGTTTTCCCCAGCCACACTGTCTGCAGCTGCCGATGTCGCGCATGAGACCCAACCAACCGCGTCTATATCTCTCGGGTAGTCCTGGTGTTCCAAGGAACATCCCCAAAGGTGCGGGCTCCACGGCGGGTCGAAAGCTCGAGAGATGAAGGCAATACACATGATCATGGACACGCCCAGATCCCAAACCCCACTGGTGCCGGAGGGGAAACCCGAAGGCGCCCCTACATCAGGTGCCGGTGCGGCCGATGCTGTGCCGGGCACCTCAACTCAACCACATCGGGCGGACGGTGCTGTTTCTGCAGTGCTGCCCACCACTACACGTGCCTTTAGGGACGCAACAGCGGCCCAGACAGGCACCACAACACCACACGGCGGCGCTGGTCACACAGTACCCCCACACACCACAACACAACGTGGCGGTGCTGCCTCCGCAGTGCCTCCCCACACGACACACCGTGGCGGTGCTGCCTCCGCAGTGCCTCCCCACACGACACACCGTGGCGGTGCTGCCTCCGCAGTGCCTCCCCACACGACACACCGCGGCGGTGCTGCCTCCGCAGTGCCTCGCCACACGACACACCGTGGCGGTGCTGCCTCCGCAGTGCCTCCACTCACCACACACCGTGGTGGGGCTGTTCCCACAGTGCCCCCACACAAGACACGCCGTGGCGGTGCTGTTTCCACAGTGCTGTCATGGAAAAAGCCGTCCGCGCAGGGCGGAAAGGCCGCTGGGAAACCGACGGCTTTGAAACCAGGCGCGTTGACAAAACCTACAGGCTCGGTACAGGCGCAAGGCCGTACCCAGCCCAAAAAACACAAACACAGCCAAGGGAATGACGCCAAGGGGGTCGTTTCGGCTACGGAGAAATCCGTAGCTTCGGAGCAGACGCCATTGGTAGAACTCCCCACAGACGCGACAACTGCACAGCTCGACGCTGGCTGGACGCTGCAAGTGAGTGCCAAGAGGGGAAGGGGGAAACCCGCTCAGCGGGAACAACCCGGACCCGAGGGCGGCCTCACGGGTAAGGCGCATAAGAAAAACAAAAAACAGCGTCGCAGGTCCACGCAGAGGAAGGCTGCACTAGAGAACCCGACAGCCCCAGCGCCTCGGCAACAGCCAGGCGCTCCCAAACAAGGAACTGCGCAGCAGGCCGCTGGTGCCCCAGTAGCCGCTGGCGCCCATCCTAAAGGGAAAGGGGCCAAAAACACGACAGATGGGGGCGGATGTTCGGGGACTCGGACCTCAGCCAAGAGGGCGCGCCTAGATGAGACCATATCTCCTCGAGGTGAGCCCAAAAGGCAGAGAATCCAGGTGTCGGACGAAGCCCCAAGGATGGCGTATGCGGAGGCCTTAAAGGCTGACCTGCTGGTAGCTGTAACCACAGCAACCTCAGGACACCTTAGCCCGCAGCTATCCGAGGAGGTCCAACAACAGCTGCAGGCTCTGCTAATGGAAGAGGCCTGTCAGCCCGGCAACAGCCAGTCATCGGGTCCACTGTTCCGAGGGAAGCCGATCACATCCAACGGCGTCCTGAGGCTGTGGTGCGAGGACCAGGCCACGTTGGCATGGCTCAAGCGCAGTGTAGCTGCCATCACTCTCTCCACGGGGGAGAAGGTAGTTGTGCAGCGCCAGAGCGAGGTGCCACGCAGAGTACGCTGCGGTATTCTGTTCCCCGGTATCTGGGAAGATTTTCGCGCCATAGCGCGGACTCTTCGGTACCAGAACGGGTGGGCACAAATCGACCGCTGGCTACTACATAAAGTTGACAGGCAGGAGACGGAGACGTTTGCCGTTGTCAGCGTACCAGAGATGGTGGTGAAGCCCCTCGTGGATCGCGGACGCCGACTCGGCTTCATGCTGGGCTCGGTGTACGTGAAATTTCAGGGACCACGAGGTAGGTTTGTGGAACGTCCACCAACTGACGACATCGTCTCTCAAGACGACAAGGAGGCTACAGAATCCGAGCCAATGGACACTGCCGCGGAGACCGAGGCATCCGCCGACGTAGTCGCGGAGAAGCCCGGGTCCCAAACCCCAGAGCAGACCGACCCCGTCTCCGAGAAGGACGAAGAAGAACTTCTTCGTGACCACTCGGAAAGCGGGGAGGAATGCACGGAGGGGTTAGGCAAGTTAGCCATCGGCGAGGAGGGAGAATGCGGAATGTCAGCGGAGGAGGATGACTCCAATGGCGGTATCCCATTCTCTCAACTGTAGCATCCTACAGGCCAACCTCCACCACAGTGAAACCGCGACGGCTCAGATCCGGAAATGGTTGGAGGTCAATGAAACGGCTATAGTACTGATCCAGGAGCCGTGGGTCAGGAAGGGCTCTGTCTGCGGACTCCGCAATCGAGGAGGTAAGCTAACCGTATATACGGGACCGGACAACCCCCGGGCCTGCATTTACATTACTAGAAACATACATGCGCAGCCTTTAACAAGTTTCTGTTCTAGAGACCTGTGTGCTATTAAGGCACACGGGGCGCAAGACTCCAGCCTGCAGGAGGTAGTCATTGCCTCGGCTTACATGCCAGAGGCGGATGACCCACCACCGCACGATATGACAAGGCTGGTCAACTACTGCGAAGACGCGGGGCTCGAACTCATCGTGGCTACCGACTCGAACGCACATCACGCCCTCTGGGGCATGCAGACAGGTAACGAGAGAGGTAAGAAACTTGTCGAGTACCTATTTACAACAGATCTTAACATACTTAACAAAGGATCGGAACCAACATTCGTAACTAGGCGGAGCAGAACAATCATTGACTTGACACTAGCAACTGATATAGCATCCGAAAACATCTTAAACTGGCAGGTTTCTAAGGAGCTATCCTGCTCGGACCACAGATGGATTCGATTCGATATTCAGGTAAAAACACTTGAAGCCATCCCTAGGCGGAACCCTCGCAGAACGCATCGCACCGAGTATGCGAGCCGACTAGGCTCAGCCTTGTCGATGATGGAGGTTCCCAACAAACTAGAGGGGGCTGAACAGATAGAAAAGCAGGTAGGAGTGCTTACAGATACCATCATGGATTGCTACCACCATGCATGTCCCCTATCCACCCCCTCAGGCAGCGGTGAGAACAAAGCTAACTGGTGGGGGCCTGAGTTGGAGAGGCTCAGGAAAAAGATGAGGACACAACTAAACAGAGCAATGAATACGGGTACAGACCAAGACTGGGACAACTACAAGACCACCAAGTCCAGGTACAAACAACGGCTCCGGTACAGAAAGTCGTGCTCATGGCGGAACTTTTGTACCAGCATTGAAACATGTACGCAGGCAAACAGGGTAAGAAAGGTTCTCTCCAACCAGGCAACTGCAACCTTAGGATCCCTACGTAAGCCAGACAACACCCTCACCAGCTCCCCGGAGGAGGCGGAACGTACCTTAGTACAGACGCATTTTCCGGGCTGCGAAATAACGCCGATAGTGAACTGGACGAATGAGGAGACTACTCCGACGGAGGAGGAGTGGCAACAAGCATGTGAGGTAATCAGCCCACAAAAAGTACAGTGGGCTATAAACAGCTTTGACTTATACAAATCACCGGGATTGGATGGAGTCTTCCCAGCCCTGCTGAGGTGGGGAGGAGAGGAACTCACCCAGATACTGACCATCGTCCTGGCCGCCTGTCTGGCTCACAGGTACGTACCAAGACGATGGAGAGAAGTCAAAGTCATCTTCATACCCAAACTAGGTAAAAGTGACTACTCGGATCCCAAATCATTCAGACCAATCAGCTTAACCTCTTTTCTGCTTAAAACACTTGAGAGGTTATGTGACAGGGAGCTGAGGGAGAAGGCATTAACTAGTGTACCCCTACACCCTAACCAACATGCCTACAGCCAGGGCAAATCTACAGAATCAGCTCTTCATGCCGTAGTTTTCAAAATAGAAGAGGCCTTTATGAACAAGTCTATGTGCCTAGGCACCTTCATAGATATCGAGGGAGCCTTCGACAAGACCAATTTCACCAGCATAACAGCAGCATTGGTAAGGCACGGTGTTAATGATGTTATGGTACAATGGATAAACAACATGCTGAGCAAGAGGGTCATCAGACTCGGAACCGGCGAGACACTACAGGCACTGGTGGCAAGGGGGTGCCCCCAGGGAGGCGTACTCTCACCACTCCTTTGGAACATGGTGGTGAACGACCTCATCGCCACACTAAATGACAATCACTATTACACAGTAGGATATGCTGACGACATAGTGATACTGACGAGCGGCAATCACACAGGTACGGTATGTGACGTCACCCGCTCTGCACTGGCCATCGTGGAACGCTGGTGCAACCACAACGAATTGACAGTCAATCCAAAAAAGACTGAACTGGTAATGTTCACCAACAAACGTAATCTGGGCACCTACCGACTACCCAGACTGTTCAATACAGAGCTCCAATTGTCGACTGAGGTAAAGTATCTAGGGGTAATACTTGATAGCAAGTTGAATTGGAGAAACCATCTAAACAACAAAATTGACAAAGCAACAATCGCGTTCTGGCAGTGCCGTAGAATGGTAGGTAGAACTTGGGGTCTTAATCCTAAGATCACACTATGGCTATACCAGGCAGTCATCAGACCAATATTAAGCTACGGTGCAGTAGTATGGTGGCCACGAACCAAGCTAACCACCGTCGAAGCTAAACTACAACGACTTCAGAGGTTAGTTTGTATGGCGGCCACGGGATGCATGAGGACTACACCCACTGCCGCCCTGGAAGCTATACTGGGGCTGCCGCCGCTGCATCTCTTCGTTAAACAAGAGGCGGCAGCTACGGCGATACGTCTTAAGAAACTGAACCTCTGGAGATCAGCTAGGGTGCCGCACACCGAAATCCTCTACGAGGCAGTAGGTAAGGAACCGCTGATAGAAGCGGTCACCGACAGGATACCCAAGCAATTCGTCTTCGACAAAAAATATAAGATACAACTGCACGAGGAACCTGGCGAAGGTCTTAACCCAAGGGAGTTAAGAATCTTCACTGACGGGTCCAAAACAAGGTCAGGCACTGGCTCTGGGGTATTCTCAGAGGACCTAAACATACACATCTCCACACCACTAGGTACCCATAACACAGTCTTCCAGGCAGAATGTATGGGTATCATAATGGCAGCCCATGCAATTATCGCGAGGGAGGTAAAGGACTACCCCATCCGCATACTCTCCGATAGCAGATCAGTTTTACAAGCCCTGCAGAGCTACACAGTAACCTCAGGACTCATACATGATTGTCACCGAGCATTGTCAGAGGTATGTAACAATAATAGCATAACTCTACAGTGGATCAAAGGACACAGCAACTCGCGTGGAAACGACGCAGCTGACGAACTGGCGAGAGGAGGTTCGGAGATGGAAGCAGAGGGACCCGAACCAATCATACCTCTGCCATTCACCTGGCTGCGCAACACAGTGCGTAAAAACACGAAGGTAGAACAGCAACTATACTGGTCTAACTTAGGTACCTGCAGGCAGAGCAGAGAGGCCCTTCCGACAATCTACCCCGGGTTGTCACGCAAGCTGAGGCAGCTGAAGAGGCCGCAGCTCCGGCTCATAACTGGAGCGATAACTGGACATGCCCTACTAAACAAGCACTTATTCACTCTAGGTGTTACTGACAGTCCTCTTTGCAGAGCTTGCATGGAGGCCGACGAGACAGCCGCCCACGTCATTCTCGAATGTCCTGGTGTGGCCAAATTCCGGGCACAACACCTCGGGTCTCCGAGGTCACTCCCAGAAGTCGTCGGCAACATCAAGGGACTGCTAGGCTTTCTGGTAGAGTTGGGTTGGCAAGAGTAGTGCCAGCAACCCTTCACGCAAAATAGGCGCATTGTAAGACGTCGAGTTGCGGAAAACTAGCCCGCGATAACCTATATACCTAGGGCGGTGAATTCGGGAATGTCCCAGACCGCAGGTGTTTGTAGCCCGAACCAATGGTGAGGGCCATAAATATGCAATACAGGGATTAACGAATTACCGCCCGTGGTTTGTCTAAAGTTTTACGTGTTGCCTTGGCTAGGAAGAATGATTTAGACCGCGTAGCGGGCAGAAAATCTCACTTACGGCCTAGGGTGACGTAAAATAATAAAATTGAGAAGACAAGAGACTAGAAAATTCGATCCAGTAATTAATTTCATTGCGCATCATAATAATCCGTTGTTCTTGTTGAACTGAGTGAGCCTTTGTTCTCGGAACAAAGTATTTGAGAAAATAAATGTCTCCCTATTCCGAAAAGTGATATTATATTTGCTTCTCATTCCTGTAATTTTCCACAAAAATTAAATTGATTAATTAATAGTGGTTCAAAAATTATTGGGGCAATCGGCGGAATAAAATATGTTACGTAAATAATCTTTACTATTTAGGGTTTTCTACCCAAAGCATGTCCATAACTCAATACACTTTTTTAATAGTAACACAATTGAAAAAGCCTTTAATACAAATATCAAAGCTTAAAGAAAAATTGAAAATGGAGCTACCTGGTGGAAGAGATCGGGAATCGGACCCGGTACCTCTGGATTGCCGGTCCAGCGCGTTAACCATTTTGCTACCCTAGCTCCAGGAAGACCTGACGAATTTTTCCTTATGCTTTGTGTGTCGATCTTTGCATTGTTTTTGAAAGGTTTTTACACCTTAGCCTTAGCTTTCTTTGTATTAAAGGCTTAAATAAAAATTGTGGTGTACCCACATTAAAAAATGAGACATTAGATACATGTTTCATAAATTTATACAATTGAAAAAGGTAAATAAAAAACTAATCAATTTCCATGAATAAAACCCACGTACCTACTTATAGAGAGTATGAAAAAATCAACCGTATCTATCTAATATGTACAGTATGAACCTATGGGAAAATCGTAGCATAAGCCAGCTCAATAAATTACTATTGTCTCTTTCAATAACAGTGAAGGTACCATTCCAAGTTGGGCTGCAGACCGCAAACTGCAGCAGCAAACTGCAAGCGACACCAATTGTTTCTATGAATCTCTGTGAAATGTATTCCGAGCGTGGCAGCACTGCGGCCTGCAGCCGCGGCGCGCAGCGACCGCAGGCTGCAGCGCCAGTGGTGACGCGAACCGCAGAGAGTTCACACGTATAAAAAATGGCGACAATACTTTCGAAACTTTTCCTCTGCACCAATTATATAGTTTTTAATCAAAATAGAATAATTTCCTTCTTTGAGTCGACTTTGAAATAAAAGATGAGGTGCTTTTTTTTTTGGCATATAGTAACCACAAGTCGTCATAATCTTCCTCTTCTAATAAAAGACACATTAGTAATCTATCCGTAACGTTGTCCGACATTGTGTCTCGCGCTAAGGTACTGGTGGAGTGACTGAGGCATGATTCTATGAATTGTGCAGCCGCGGCATACCGCCGCGTTTAGAAAGAGCCCGCAGGCAGCACTCCGGTCGACCGCAGCGGCCAGCCGCAATGTCGCCTGCGGTTGCGGTCTGCAGCCCAACTTGGAATGGTACCTTAACAGTACCTTACTACAGAGGCCGGGAAAATTGGGATAGCCTGGTATGTACAGGTACGAGGCTATGTATAGTGCTTTTCTCAAATATGCAATGATATAAAAACAAAAACATCGAACAATTAAATTAAATCAGAACAGCCAAAAATTCAAAAATTTGGCCACCAAATGTCACAACTTTTTATATATAATATAGTGGGAATGTCATAACGCTTATTTTTTTTATAGGGTTAAACGCTATGATAATTGTGGCAAAAATTATGTTGCTTTCCCGGCGAGGCGCCTGAAATGTTGTCTGAAATATCATTATGTGCTCGCTTCGTGTCGACCTCTCCGCCGCACCAGAACGAACACTGTCAATATTTCATAGCATATTTGAGAAAAGCACCTATGCCGTACAAGGTATTTGTAAGAAATAAGTGAGCACGCCGTATTTCCTATGATCACTTGATAGATAAAAATATGAGTAGAGCCCGTGCCACGTGAAAAGTTTGTCTGTTTAAGAGGCCTTATTCCTTTGAAAATGCTGATTGTTTTAGGTATTTTTTTGTATTATCAATTAACATATTATTGATGTTACTACCTAGAACATGGCTATTGGGATTTATTGGTATACGTATATTTGAAAACTACAGTTTGAATTTTTCATTAATAATTTTTGTTTCAAAATCTAAGTAATCGAAATTAACAAAATTCACGCGGAAAATTAGTTTTTACAACTTATTTTCGCGTGCACGCAATAAAAGCATGAAATAGCTATGTTACTACCTAGAACTCGGGAAAAAGTATTATTCACTTCAAAAAGTTGGTTGAAAATATCAATATATTTGTTATAATATGAAAAAAAAAAACATTTTAAAAGGAATAAGGCCTCTTAAACGAACATGCCCAATCAGCATTTTTGCGCGTAATTCTGCTATTTTTACCCACGTCGTCGATGCAATACAAATTATTATGCTAATAGGATGGTCTATTGGACCCGCGTCACAACTTCTTATTAGATGTGATCGTATTACAGATAGCGCAGCGCCACCAGGAAAGAAAGTAGAATAAGTTCATTACGTTACTCCTACGTTATCTGGTTCAAAGTGAGATAATTCTATGACTAGCAAAATATCTGAGCAAAAAGATACAATACGTATAAGAAACGACTAGGTGTTTATTATATATAAAAACAAAATTTTTAATGAAACCTTTTTGTTGCTATCAATCATATTTGATTAGTTTAAAAAATAATGACTTGCGTGTTCAGGATATTATTGACGTTGGTACTTATATGGATATAAGCCATATCATGTGAATAGCTACCATCGATTTTTGACCAAACTGTTTTTATTTTTTTGCTATTACGTAATGATTAAGAAAACCGACTAAGTGCGAGTCTAATAGCCGTCCACATGGGGTCCCGTACCAACAAATGTATATTTTATATTTATTTTTTTATAGTAATCATACTCTCACATAATCATACCTAATTATGTGGTTGTAATCCATTTTAACGTAGTACTATTGTTAACACTATAAATTGAAGAGCGAGACCTCCTGATACAGGTTGAATAACCTAATAGATGGACTCGACCACACTCTGTACTTACCACCAAGTTTAAATGGAAATAGTTAATTTATTATGAAAAAAAAAACACATTTTACAAGAGTTTCAAATCTCTCTTATGGTTGGAAAGATACAGCCCTGTAACCGACGGACAGATAGACAGACAGACGGGTCGATCTTGTTAGCACCCCTAGGGCACCAAAGCCTAAAAAGTATTAATTTTTGAGATAACGTCCGTTTTGAGTCCAAGCGTAATAGAACTCACGGACATAGAAAGCGCCATAACATAAACTTCAACGAAAAAACAAAGTGCAATGACTATTCACACAAAAACATGGTTGGTTGCATTTCGAAATGATGAATCACGCACTGACGGTGCATTAGACACACGCCCGCAATGAGCCACTAAAAGGTTGAGTAAACAGAGTTTTAAACCTACTCTACATAGATGAGAATAAATCAAGAGAACAGTTAAAATTGTGGCTGTGTTGCAGTCGCTGACTGAATATTGATGACACAGAGCTCCACTGTAGCCAATTTGTATTCTATGCATAAGTAATGGGGAAAATATGGAACGGAGATTCAAGCGCACAATAAATATTGACATCGAGCTTCCTTTGGGGCCCGCGCCCACAAATCCTACGAATTGTGCGCACTAACACGGTAAACATAATTTTGGGGATTAAACACGTTTTACGTTGTTGAGTCAGTAACGTAGAAAATATCCGACTCAAGAAATCTCAAGTCTGAAAACGGACTCAACCTGATGGAGGCGATTTATTTGAATAAGCCAACGAAAGTTTGCTATCGCAATGATTACTTTCATTGTTCTAGCAGTTCTAGGTATAGTTGACCTCTAAAGCTCAGTGTCGTATTGGCCGGATATCAGATCGCACTATTATATTGGGTTTCTGTCCTCTAATATTCGTGGTCTAGTGCCGTCCGTCTTTTCCATCACTATTAGTCTCTTTAAGTTGTCTTTACGATCTGGCCCAAACCAAAATATTATTATTATTATTTTTATGTAGATAAGGAAATGTGGTATAACTCCAGCAGTGTACTTTTTGTAGTTTGTAAGTTAAAACACGATATCAATAGTAAAATCTATAAAAGCGGAGGGCACTACTTTTTCTGCTAACAGCTTTTTGGCAGATATTCAGACTATTTATTGTACTATTGATTACAGTTTTTTTTTTTACATTAACGCATTCTCTGCCGGCAACGCATATATATTATGCGTCACCGTCTGATAAGATTGTTTTTAGGCCACACTCCCTGGCAGTTAATGCGTTAATTAGATTTTGACTATTATGGACATGACAGCTGAAATCAGAACATTCACAATGGGTTACTTTTACGCGACCGCAAAAAATAACTTTGGTGGAACACACTTACATATAAATATACATACATACAAGCATACATAGACTGCTAAACTTATAACCCTTCTTTTTGGCGTAGTCGGGTAAAAAAGGACCACAACTGTTTTCTCTTCCACGCAAGTGAAGTTCCCGGTCGTTGTTTAGGCTATTATTAATATTATAGTCATTTAGATTTCTAGAGGTGTTAGTATTTTAGGTGAATAAAAAAACGGGGTGCTCCCAATTTTTAGTTCGGTCCAACGGTTTTGTCGAATTTAATAAAAAATCGAGGTCTTTTTTTAATTCATTTGCATCCTCTGGGCATTTTATTCCATAAAAGTGTTAACTGTTGTTTAGGTACCTGAATGTTTTTTCGAGTATTCAGCGGGCCGCCGCCGATATTAATTAGTTTAGAGTTTTCCCATTTCCATATAAACGGTCCCGCACGCAGACTGAACCATATTAGATGACGCTTTTACGTACTCTATATGAAAAGAAAATGTGCGCCCATATGACACCGCTCCGAGACAGCGTTCCCTAATGGAAATTTGCATACGCACCTTTAAATTTTATTCATAAGGAGAAAATTGTTTCGCATTCACGCCGTCGCCGCGCCACTGCGTAGCCGGGAAACGCACTCAAGCAACAAAATCGAATTATTTCCGTACATTAGGAATTTGGGCCGTTACTTTGCGGATAACAAGGACATTAGCTTATCGAACCCCTTAATCGGAACGCATAATTATGCATTTGCTATCCACTGAAACTCTTTGGGCCGGGTTACTCTCGTAAACAGGAGGTTTTTCAATAATAACTTCAATTACCAGCTTAAAACACTGGTTATCATGAGAATCATATAAAATGAATGATATAGAATATGCTAATAGATTGATACCACAAAGTTTGGAATAATTCTTTGTGATGAATTTTTGCTAAGATCCTGTTACTAGTTCCATTGAAAGCTGAATGTCTTGTGCTATTATTTCTACCAAACATGACCAAGATCAATCTTGTCAGGCAAGGCTTTCGATTAAAAAACCGCAATCAAATCGCTTCACGCATTTAGAAGTTACAATGTTACAGACGGAAACACACAGATACGCATGCTACAGTTAGGTATAACAACACCCTATTTAATCGTCGTAGGTTCAAAATATCAGACAGAACAAAGAGTTCAGTATCAATTATTACATAAGGCGTATAGTTTCTCATTATATATTTTTTTCGATAAACGATATGTCTTATTTATTTTATTTATTTTTAGGCCTTATTTCCCTCTCCAATTTCCATGTAAAAATAACTATTTAAGAAGACAATAATGGCTGTAATGTTGTTTTCAATGTAAGTACAATATTTTTAGTATATATATCATTATCATTTTTCGTTTAGGTACTTAAAAAGCATCCAATATATATTTGACAAATAAAAACGGATGATAACGCTGACCACAAGGAGTCCATCCTTTTTATAGTTTGTGTAACATGTTTTATCATCTAATAGTTATATGCTTTCTCTGTATATTTTGTTTTTACATACATACATACATAGCCTACATGAACATTAATAACTATTGGTCGAAACCTAAATACATGTATAACCTGAACTTAGACTTCGTTGAATGTTTTATTACAAAAAGTTTAGGTAAACTTGTTTAGGCTACATGATCACGTACAATTTACCTGAACTGGGACCCAATACGAGAATGCCACTTGAGAGATCGCAAAACGTCAAATCTCTATTAGATAACTGTGATATCGCCTTTGAACTGTCATTGAAATGCGATGAGCTTCAAGTGACATATCTCATCTCAATTTTGGAAATACGAAGGCGATAATGATTGGCAAAAATGCTATTCATGCATATGAATTTCTGTTTTGAACGAAACATAACTGACTAATTTCACGGTCAAGTTAAAGTATGCGTCGGTTATTTATGCCGTCACATACAAAAGGAAACGCAAATTAAGCGCGACCGGATTGACGAAGTTGCGATGTTCTAGGGATATCGCCACTTGTCAAGTAGGGACACGTCAAAAGTGACGGATAGCGATGAAATGGAGAGATCTCCATAATCTCTCTAAAATTGGTCGAATTACCCCCCTGATTATGTTCCTGTAAATCTGTTTCATTTGCCTTCGAGAGCGGCACTTGTTGTCTGCGCCCTTGTTCGGGATTTTCGCCAATAACAATAACGTCAAGTGTTTTATCCGCGCGGCAACACTCTAGCCTTTATTACAAAGGTTATTATGTCATATTTCATAAATTATTTGAAGCGGCGATTACCCGGGTAACAGGGGTGAGATAACAAGAGGGTCGCTACGCGAACAATTTCCGGCAAGTCCCGTGCCGGGTTCCGTGCACCCAAAATTAATTTCTTCATGTTCGTTGTTCGCCATAAAAAGTAGTTTTCCAAAAGTAGTGAGAGACCCCAATGAGTAAGTTCGTCTGGCTTTGCTAAGTACGTCAATCGCTCGGTCGTCGGAAGAAACATACCTTTATACAATTGACAATATCATTTTTTTTTAACGAGGCATTTTCTGATAATACGAAAGAAAGAGCAAAAATATTTCCCATTTTTACATTATGAAAATATTCTAATTTTCCCAAAGTTCCTCGTTATAAAAAAGGTAACAGCGCAGAAAATCATATAGTATAAGGGATATTATTGTCTGTGGGATATTGATAAGGTGGATTTAGTATGAAAAATGTGCTGCTTTTCTTCTTGTGCTTGTGACTGTCAATTATTCCATTATGTGACGTCTTTTAGGTAAGTTTTTAGGTGATGCTTCTTTCATTTTTTTTTAATATATCATTACTAATATTTTCATCGGTTTCCGCGAGTGTCACACATTTAAATAAAACATATTAAACGGATTATACGAGTATCGAGTATATTAATTATTGGAGCGGAGCGAGCGAAGCTCCCATGGATCGACTCGAATGGACTTTGTAACAATGCGCAGATCTCAGCGAGTTCTCAACCGATTTTAGAAATTTTTGTTTTAAAATGCACTAATTAAATTTTGCTAGGTCGTGACGAAGAGAAATTTTCGAAAAAAAAAAACTCCGCTCCAATTTATGGTGCAAGCTTAGCCGGTGGCTGACTCTGCATCGACCTAGTTTTATCTATCCAAATATCATAATCCCTCCATGATGCGTTCAAGAACCGCACATTTTGACCACCATAAAAATAGACTGTTTTATCAGAACAAATTTCTTATCTGTGAAAATGTTATTATTGTTAAATAATAACATCGATTTCGATTATAATATTATTTATTCAAATTTGGAACATCTTTGAAAACCAAAGAAATTTGATTTGACCTCTATTCTAATATCAGTCGAGATGACGTTTAGTTCGAAATGAATTGTCAATTTGCATCAAATTTGACAAATGTCGCACGTAAGTAAGGATATCGAACGATATTATAGTTGGGGCCAACTCTAGTTTGTCTCTGAATTAAAAAAAAAAACTATGACAGCTGCCAGAAAACTTCATTACCGCCATTACCGGGTAATATTTGTCGTAATGTGCGACTCCTGAATGTATCATGGTGGCTTATGATATGTGGCTAGATAAAGTAGTGTATGTAACTGTACATAATTAGGCATTAAAACACTCGTGTGATATTATTATGAAACTTGCCTTCGGTGCGTTCATAAACCCACACTCGTGTTTAATACAGTACAGTCACATAAACTACTAATAAAATGTAAGAATACACATTGCAGATACTTACGTGTAGGAAATTTAGTAAAATTGATAATTAGAATATTCGATAAAGGCTTACTATTGATGAGCCGTTATTATTTTTTTTTATAAAAAACCGGCCAAGAGCATGTCGGGCCACGCTCAGTGTAGGGTTCCGTAGATGCCCATCCTTCACAATAGACGGGCTTAAAACAGCGGTTTTAAGCCCGAGGTTTAAATTACGAAAGCTCTATAAAAAAGATCGTAAACGCCAAAGTAACTGTAATTACTTATTACCTTCTGAAAGGTATCGATTATACGCGCCAGATTTAGCGGAATGTTTTAATGCAGTATGGCACTTAACTAATATGTGTAACGTTCGAAGTATAAGGACACCGCGCGGCACTTACGTCATTTAAAAGAAAATTATACAATTTTGCGATAACTCAAAAACGGCTAGACCGATCTTATTCAATATAGTTTTCGTTGAAAGTACTTATAAGGCCTCATTTTCATGAGTTTTCCATAATTTTTTGACCCACGGTTGAATAGTTAGGACGCTATTTTTTTTATTTTCGGAGCGAATATTTACAACACTGCTGATTTTATCAACTAATAATGTTTGGACAGACGGACAGACGGACATGGCGAAACTATAAGGGTTCCTAGTTCCTAGTTGACTACGGAACCCTAAAAACTGTCTGATGTAGATTTTTTATGTGGTTACTTTTAATAAATAAGGCAAATTAATCTTATTGAAACTTTCGTGAGACATATTTAGTTATTGTAAGCGGTTTACACTGACGTGAAATTGTCAGGATCGGTCCGACATGTTTCGAACTCGCATGGAACTCTTCATCAGGGACTGCTACCCGTACAGCGGCGCGGTAACTTCGTCACAGATTTTTTTGGTCGACGCTCCGCCCTAATACCGCCGCCCGTTCCTGACAATTGCACTTGAGTGTAAACCGCTTAATACAATGTTTGATATTTCTGATATATAATAGTATACAACTAAAAAAAATGCTAAACGCCTGTCATAAGCCCAATGTTTCACTTTGTCTTTATAGAAGCTAAAAGTGGTGGAATGCACGCGGCGGTGGCGATGACGGTGGCGGTGGCGGCGCGGCGGCGCTAACCGCGCGCAACGGGCTTGAATACCGATGACGGCGCACTACCCGACTCGTTTCAATCTCTACTCTATGCATAAGTAATGCGAAAAGTATGGAGATATTGGAGATACCGCTCCGACGCGGCACACACGCCGCTCCTCTAAAATATTGTTCAATATTTTTATGGTAACGACTTCAGTTATTTGTTCTTATTCTTAGAACAGCCTGTGTAGACATATTTGTCGTGCAAAATCCTCGCTATAAACGGGAGTTCCGCTGTGTATTCAAAGACATTACTGCAATGCCTCGAGTTTCATTTGTATCTTAAACTTTAACTACCGTCTTTGGCGATTTTAAAACGCCAACGTTTGTTTTATAGGACAGCATTAGCGGTTTTATGACTTTAAACAGACGAGAACAGTTTAGAAACTCTAGAACCATCGTGATTTAAGTACGGGTTGCATGCCTCGGTCTCAATCAGCCCGTACAATAAAGTTGAGCTGTTTGATAATAGTAAATAATAAGCAGGGGTCATGGTATGACGGCAGGAGCCGACGGCTCGTCGGCGCGGCAGTAAGACATTTCCACATAACCGAGTTATGGCTTATGGCATGTAAATAAACGAGCGGTTGGCGTGGCTAGTGTCTATTCCGACGTGGGCAATAACTATGCGATTATCCTATTTGAGCTCGCAACAACTAACAGGCGTGACTCGCGGTTCTACATTTTTATAAGCATCATTGGGATTATGATCGTGCCGCTTAGTACCTCAATATAGAAGCAAATGAAGGTATATCGATGCAGACGCGAAAGTCGCTGTATAGTAGCGAGATGGCATCGTTTTAATTTTGCGTTGCAAGCAAAAACTTTAATTCGACGCGTGCTCTGTGTAGCAACTAGGCAGCCGCCGGCGGCGCCCGGGGTCGCCTGCACCCGTCCGCACCTAAATACAAATTTATTTCAAATCCAAGCACACTGTACTCGAAAATATGTTACTTATAGAAAGCGATATGAAATTCCAATGACAAATTATTTATTTACTTTTCAGTCCGTCTATTTTTTTTCTAAGTGGGTACCTACTTCAATCTTTTAACCGCAAAACCTCAAATTGCCTTGGTGTTGTTTAATAATGTTGTTTATAACGTAGGTGTCACATGTTTATTGTTTCCATGTTGATTTAGATGCGCAATAAAGATTATCTGTATTTTGTATAGCCTAAGTGAACCAAACAACAGACTTTTAATTTTAATAAAATCATATTTTACAGGTAGACTTTACAAAATACAAGGAAGAAAGTGAAGACTTCTATTAGATATTTACTTCAATCCGATTATTCTCTGGTATTTGCAAACTCTCAATAACAAAGATTTCTTATTTTTTAATATTTACGTCTTTAGAGTGTAAGAGACATGCTTTCGATAAAAATTTCATAACATTAAAAAAACCTGCCAATGTGCAAGACTAAATGAAGTGTATATCATTTCATTACCCGACGCTTTACAGCTTCCGTGGTCACGAGTGAACTGAATCTATCTATTTTAATAAAATTGAATCGCAAATGTTGAAATGTGTTGCAACCACAAAAGTCGAAACGGGTGGACCAATTTCGCTATTGTTTTATATTCTAGACAGAAAAAAATGTATGAAGAGAAAAATGACCAGGAAATGATAACCCATTCCTATTTCCCATTCCCTTGCTTGTGCGTGGTGAAACTGATAGGTACGGTAAAATGACTTTCGACAGATCGACTTTTGTCGAGTCAGCTTTAAAAGTAATAAATTAGGCACTTTAACGAATAATGTCAGACAGGGTATGTCAGATAATTATGTGTAAACTAAGAAAGAATAAAAAAAAGTTATGGCTTTTTCACCCACGTGGTTGAAGTTCGTGGGCCCTTTCTAGTCTTTCAAATAAATATACATATCTTTTGAATTACTTATAAAGAAGTTACATAAAGTAAGAGATATAAGTTGTACGCTCATTCCATTATATTTGCCTAATTAATTAAAAGGAAGGAAAATTGCCTATTATTATAATTTTGCATGTCATAACAAACCCCACTCAAATTACGGAAATCTACATACAGCTGTCGCGTAATCAAAATTCAAATGTCTGGTAAAATAAAAAGTCCCTCATCGTGTTTTTCTTAAAACTCGAATTCCTCACTTTGTCAAACTTATATTCGGAATGACTAAAAACGTGAAATTCGGAAGGAACATAAATATTCAGTAAGGCTGTATATAAATAAACGAAGTTTGGGTCATTTATTCCGATACACCGGGACTCGGCGCAGAGACTGGAAAAGTTAGGCGGCAACTGGATTGCCTAATGCGTTTTTAATTCGTTTTTTCTGCGACGAAAAGGACAATTTCAATAGGAGGTATTCTCTTTACGTAAGTGCCTGAACGAACTATAGAGCTAGTTAATTATTTCATGTGAAAACAAAAATATCACCGAAAAGTGCATTTCCGTGTGATCAAATAGATTCGTTCATAAATGTGACACGAGATCAGCGAGGCTAAACGGCTAATTGCATTACAGGCATGGACGCTGTTGCAAGAATAGCCATACCTACCCAAGAAAGCTTTTCATGCGATTTTTTACAATTCTGGAATATCTAACTCTTTTGTAAAAGGCATGAATCGGTATCGAAAAATAAAAACGAGCTATTGGAAAGGAGAATACGAGAAAAGCTTACAGCTTACTAACAAATATAATGAAAGTTCTCTGTATAAAACGACGAGATTCAAAAAGTTCACATACACTAATATACAATTGTAAAAATGAATGTATGTACATCACTACATAGTATAAAACAAAGTAGCTTCCTGGTTTCTATCTGTCTGTCTGTCTGTCTGCCCCTCATGTATGCTTAAATAGATCTTTAAAACTACGCAACGAATTATGATGCGAATTATTATAGAAAGAGTGATTCAAGGGGAAGGTTTATAATGCATAATTTATCAGCATTGCACCCGTGCAAAGCCGGGGTGGGTCGCTAGTGAAAGACATTTTGAAAAAAAATAATTAGCGAGATTGGCTATTTGAAGGTCATCACTAAATCGATTTTTTGGTACCTAAGTGTGTTCGAAGGATTTTAACTATAGGATACTACAGTTGAAACCGAGTTTTTTTTTCTTAAAACTTATACTTCCTAAAAAACCATATTAATAAATAATTCATTTTCAGGACGGAACTTACAAAAGCATTGACGACGCGTTTGGCTCGGTTGGTAGACACCTGCATACTGAGTCGGCGGTCCCGGGTTCGAATCCCGGCCGGGGCAAATATTTGTGCAAAATATTTGTTCTTGGGTCATGGATGTTATCTATAATATGTATTTATATATTATGTATATCGTCGTCTAGTACCCATAGTACAAGCTTTGCTTAGTTTGGGACTAGGTCGATTTGTGTATGATTGTCCCTTAATATTTATTTATTTATTATTTATTTATTTATTCATTGACGATATGAAGGTGGTCGGTCATGAACATAAAGCTAAGGAAAAGTCACATAGAAGACGAGACACTACAAAACCAAAGAAAAAGCTTAGTATCACAAAATAATATCCCAATGCGAATCTAGATTAGGGTTGCCATAAATGTGGGGACTCAGACCGGGACATTTTAAGAAAAACTGGCCAAGTGCGAGTTTGACTCGCGCACCGAGGGTTCTGACCAAATTTTTATTTATCCCATCTTATTGACCTGGTTAAGTTAAGTTTGCACCTGAAATGTATCGCGACACATACAAACGAGGTGCAAACATAACGCTACCGAGTTCTTCAAGTATGATACTGTTTGAAAAGGACAATTTTTTTTATGATTTTTTTACGAATTTATGGTTTTCAGATTTTTATAAATATTTGTAGTACCTATGTAACGATATTACTTGCAAAATTGCATAGTTCTAGGTCTTCGGGATGTACCCTATCATTTTGATTCCCTTGAGAGTGTCGAAATGAATTGAATTAACAAATAGTTTAGTTAATGTTGATTCCGTATAAAAATATATTTTTTTTTATCAGAATTAACAAAGCGGCAGCAGCGCATGCCACACGCTGCGCTCGTAGCCTATAACATGCATTTTCTCCTTTGTAGCGAAAAGCATCAACGAACAGAAAACCCGACTGGCGGCTCGCTGGCAATTCATGCATGGCTGTGTTAAAAGTTTTTTTGTGTTTAGGCAAGGACTAAACCTTAAAAAGTTACCTATTTTTGTAAAGTAATTCGTGAAACGTGCGTCGTTCTATCCAGGGACGTATTTTGAAATTTGGCGCCCCTGCCCTATAATTTTCGCTGCCCCAAGAAGTCAAGGAAATATTTAAGTTTTTTTTTATAATGGATAAACGTAGTGTGTCTATCAAGCACTTACTTATAGCAAGTGTAAGAATTTTTTGGCGATGGGGTGCGTAGTAACATAATCAGAAAAAAACGCGAGCGTAGCGAGCGCGATATTTTTCGGCGCGTGTTTTCGACCAAGACTTACTTTAGCGCTCCGGGCCATGGCCTGGATGGCCCTAGGGTAAATACGTCCCTGGTTCTATCCACGTACGATTAGCCTCTAGTCGCGTTTATTGTAGGTATATTACTGTTTACCAAGTCCAGTCCTTTGTTAAATAACTATGATTTTTTTAAACCGGGACAATTTGCTTATCGGCCGGGACGCCGGGACACCATGCTTCAAACCGGGACATGTCCCGGCGTACCGGGACGTATGGCAACCCTAATCTAGATGCATCACTATTTCGCTCTCGTGATATTGAATTTGAAACTCAGTACCAGTCAAAGTTCGCGTTAACAATAGTCAGAAGAACTGCCACTTGTGCCAAAGACTTTTAAAACGACGATGGCAAACCCTTTTCTTGGCAATGTATCATGTATCATACATTCAATTTAATCATATTTTTGTATTTTTGGAGTTTACTCCTTAAGAATCGATTTTCATATATAAGCCCGGGGTATGAAAAATATGGGGTATAAAATCGAACGTATCTGCCGTGCTAATTTAAAAAGTCGTATCTCAGTATACGATCGGAGTAAAAATACGACTTCTTAATTTAGCGGGTTATGCGTTACGCGTTATAGGCTAAGATCCCGATATAAAATGACCTTCACCGAGATGTTTATTTTATGAAATGTATTTTATAATCAATTTAATATGTCAATAAATATATTGCATATGGGTTGCCTAACAAATTTTAGTCCAGGGTATGTTTAATTAATAATAAAAAAAAATGTTTTAAACATTTCACCGGTTTGATTAATATTAGATAAATTCTATACCAATCGAAAGTATGAAGCCCATAGAATATGCAAACGTTAGGTTACCTATTCTTTTCCCGTCACAACTATCGGGTAGCCAGGTATAAACAGGTAAATCTATACCTACTAGCATTTTGCAACGGTCTGATTATTGAATTGAAACTGAATAAAATTAAAGATTATTTAATTATGAATTTATCTAATAATCAAATCGGTGAAATGTTAAAAAATATATATTTTTATTTTTTACTATGGAAAAACTTGGGTGATACCGGTGTAGCATGGCTAACAAAGTTGTTCAACGAAATCCTCAAAACCACAAAAATACCAGATATGTGGAGATCCAGCAACCTTGTACCATTCTACAAAAATAAAGGCGATGTTGCGGACTGCGGAAACTATAGAGGTATAAAATTAACTTCTCATACTCTTAAGATCTGGGAATGTATCCTCATAAAAAGGCTAACAAAAATAACAGAAATTACACCCAACCAGTGCGGTTTCACCAGCGGTGTAAGCACCACAGATGCTATTCACTCAGTAAAAATACTCATGGAAAAGTACAAATCACGCAAACAAGATCTCCACCTGATATTCATCGACCTTGAAAAGGCCTTCGACCGAGTCCCACGAGAGCTTATTTGGCAAGCATTGAGAGCGCATCTAGTGCCGGAGCAATACATAGAGCTTGTGAAAGATCTATATCACAATGTAATTACTAGAGTGACCAGCCCAGCCGGAACAAGCGAACCATTCGAAGTCAAAGTAGGCGTTCACCAAGGCTCGACGTTGAGCCCTCTTCTATTCAACTTGGTAATGGATTATATTACCGCAGATATACAAAAACCAGCGCCGTGGTCTCTATTGTACGCTGATGATGTGGTTCTTATAGCCGAATCGCTGGCAGAAGTACAATCAGATCTTACATTATGGCAGGAGTCTTTGGAACGAAGAGGGTTGAAAATCAATAGACAGAAGACAGAATACATGTACTGTGACTTTTCTGGTACTAATGTAGGTGCTATTCCAAGTCCGCACATTGAAAACAGACCTCTCAACAGAGTGGAAGAATTTAAGTACCTCGGATCCATTGTAACACCAGGAGCCAGTGTAGAGAGAGACATACAGAATCGAATCCAGGCCGCCTGGCTGAAATGGAGGTCTCTTTCTGGCATACTATGTGATTCCCGCATGCCGATAAAAATCAAAGGGAATGTATACAAAAGAGCAGTGAGACCAGCTCTACTATACGGATCAGAATGCTGGCCAATGAGAAAGTCAGATGAACAGAGGATGCACGTCACTGAGATGAACATGCTGCGGTGGTCTGGCGGAGTCTCTAGAATGGATAAAATAAGAAACGAATACATCCGTGGTACTTTTAAAGTAGCCCCAATACACGAAAAACTTAAAGAGACCCGCCTGCGCTGGTACGGACACGTAATGAGACGAGATGATGACCATATGACTAGAAGAGTTCTAAATATAGAAGAGAGAAAAAGGGGCCGTGGACGTCCACCAACAACCTGGTTACAAACAATAAAAAAAGACCTGAGTTCTATAAACGCAAACGACGAGACAACCCGCAATCGTACGGTGTGGCGCAGGAGTACTAGGAGGGCTGACCCCAAATAAATTGGGACAATAGCCAGGAGAAAGAAGAAGAAGATTTTTATTTTTTACTAAACATACCCTGGACTAAAAATTGTTAGGCAACCCATATGCAATATATTTATTGACATATTAAACTAAATATAAAATACATTCATCAAATAAACATCTCGGTGAAGGTCGTTTTATATCGGGATCTTAGTCTATAACGCTTAACGCATAACCTGCTAAATTAAGAAGTCGTATTTTTACCCCGATCGTATACTGAGATACGACTTTTTAAACTACCATTATGTTCACATAAACAAACTATAAAATTGTCAATGTCAACTTCATGTCGAGTGTCAACAAAATTTTATAAATAAAATAAAATTTAATCAAATCTACGCTTAACGGGTAAAATGTGCTGCTTTTGAAACAATAGCGCCCGTCACACAATCGGCTAAAAGATACGTGTTCGTTTCAGCTCCCAAACAAACCTAACGAATTTTTGTGATATCCAAGATTACAACTTTTATAACGTGCAATGCAAAGACCGTGTTTTCTTGGTGTTTAAGCCGTGCTTGTATGGTGCTAAGATCGAAGAAGACGTCTTGCTGTAGAGAGAGAGACCGCTTTAATTGTACTCAGCTTTAAGCTTAGAAATAGAGAAGGCGTGAATACTTTTCCATCACCACTGCTCTCATTTTCCTGCATTCAGCCGCAGAATGGTTTTGATTTCGTGAAACTTTCCAGGATAAATACATACATAAATCAAGGATCCAACACAACCGAGCCATTCATTTTCTAGACGGGAGTCTTGCCGACCGACAAGAAGCTATGAAGTTTAAATCGAAATTGTTATGTTTTTGATGTTGGCTTTTAAATTGTATCTTTTTTTATTATAATTGCTTGTATTTTTACTTTTATTTGTAAGTGTTAGTTATAAATATGAGTGATCCTTCTTCATCCTTGCGCTGTCCCCATTGTCCCAACTCAACTCGAACTTTTACCCCTCATGGACTTAAAGTGCATATAGGGCACATGCATAAACATTTTCCCCAAGTCATCCCCTCCAACCCTAGACTGTCGGTTTCACAGCAAGCTCATGGTAACAACCCCATTCATCTAGATTTTGGTGATCTAGCTACGTTAAAGCAGTCAGTACGTGTGTTACGGCATATCCCCAAAGGGGCGCGAAACTTGGCAGCGGCCAAATTGAGCGACCTCATTGATAAGTGTATCGACTCCAATGGCACTCTCGAATGGTTTAGTTTACTGTCTTTTGCCTATTCCGCACTCAAATCGCCTGAAGCGTCGGCCACGGGCAATTTAACCACGAAAGTTAAGAGAAATATTAACTCTGCTTCTTTTGATATCAGTGGGAACATCGGTGCAGAGACCACGCCTTTGAGATCACACTCCATACTGAAGACAATTGAGCGTAAAGTACATGAAGGGGATCTCAGGTGCAGAGCGAGTGCTTATGTCGGATGAGGGCGTGGCGCCGTCGAGCCCTGAGACTTTAGCTACGCTGCAGTCGAAGCATCCAGCCCCGTCCCGGCCGCTGGTACTTCCACCGGAACCTGACATATCTATTTCTGCCTTAACTGTTAAGCCGGAGGAAGTGGTGCAGGCACTCAGCTCTTTCAACAATAGTTCGGCCGCCGGTTTGGATGGTATCCGCCCTGTTCATCTTAAGGAGCTTACGTCTGCATCTGCGGGAGACGCCGATTTTCGGCTCCTGGAACATTCTGCCAAGCTTTGTAATTTTTTGCTCAGTGGTCAATTAAACCCTGAAGTTTGCTCCTATATTTATGGTGCTTCCTTATGTGCGCTGTCAAAAAAAGACGGTGGTATAAGACCCATTGCCATAGGCAGCGCTTTCCGCCGCTTAACGGCAAAGCTAGGATGCCGTGCAGTGAGAGAAGAAATGGCAGCTTATCTGCAACCTTGCCAATTAGGGTTTGGCACAAGATTGGGCTGCGAGGCTGCAATTCACGCTACGCGGGCTTTTTCGGTAGATAGCAAAAACTTAGAATCCGTTTTAATACGTATAGTTAAGTTCATATCATTGTAATAGTTAAGTACTTATGCTTTCTGAAAAAATGACTGACTGTTGAGTTTCTTTCGGCGTTTCTTCTCAACAGTGGTCTCCTCTTGTGAAATGCCGGTAGACTCAGACATGTAAAAGTGCCCTTGTGGCCTACTTGCAGAATAAAGTTCATTATTTCATTATTATTATTATTAATTAAAATTGATTTAAAAAACGCGTTTAACTCAGTGGAGCGTGATGTTTTACTGTCCGAAGTGAAGGATAAAGTGCCATCACTCTACCCCTTCATTTTCCAAGTATATTCTTCCGCTTCTAATCTTTTCTACAATGGTCCTCTTGTTCTTTCCCAAGTTGGTGCACAGCAGGGGGATCCGCTAGGCCCTTTAGTTTTCTGTCTGGCCATACAAAAGGTAATTTCAGAGGTTAAATCCCCATTGAATATCTGGTACCTAGATGACGGTACCCTAGGTGGTAAACCTGAAGAAGTGGAACAAGACTTGCTCATGCTCCTGCCTCGTTTAAAAACTCTGGGTTTAGATATTAATTTCAGCAAATGCGAATTTTTCCCCTGCAGTACCAACTCACACGATTCTTTCCCCTTATTCAGTGCTCTGCTCCCCGGACTGAAAGTGTTGTCGGCGAGATCTGTCAACCTCTTGGGGTCCCCAATATTCCCAGAAGCCATTCCTGAAGCCTTCGAGGAGAGAAAGCTGCTTCTGCTGATGGCTGCGCAGAGGTTGAATGAACTTTCGGCTCACGTAGCCCTCGTTATGTTGCGAGTTTGCTTTGCCGTGCCCAAGCTGACATATTTCTTGTGCACCGTGCCAGCCTGGCTGCACCCTGTCCAGACAGACTCCTTTGACTTCGTGTTGAAGGAGAGTTTGGAAAAGGTGCTGAACGTCTCCCTTAACCAAGGTCAATGGGACCAGGTTTCTCTGCCGATTCGAACTGGTGGTTTGGGCGTGCGTCGCGCGCGAGATGTGAGCCTCCCGGCCTTCCTGGCTTCGGCGTGTGGGGTGGTGGACCTAGTCACTCAAATTTTATCTTTTGATGGTGACAAGGCTATCATTCCTTACGCCTCCGATGCTTTGACGGCCTGGACGGCTCTTAATCCCGGCGTAGCCATACCCGTAGAATTGTTCCGTCAGCGTCTATGGGTTTATTTATATGAGAGTGCGCGCACCACGATTTTCATAAACCCATAAGTAAGCTTATTTCTGCGACAAAATTATCGCGCGACTAAAAAAAATCGTGGTGCGCGCCTGGCCTGAAGAGTAAACTCCAGTCGTGCGTCGGAGCTGACACACACACTTTTATTTATTACTTCTTATTGTTTTAATTACTCAATAACAACGAGACTTGAAATGCAGACATCTCATTTATTTTGCCAAGAAAAGGGTTTAAAGTATAAAGCGTTATCGTAATAATGTACTGGATGACAGTTCGTTTGCTATTCCGCGAACAAAGTTGTCCTCACTTTCATAAACTGCCATGTGCAGTGCTTTTCTGCACATGCTATTGTTTATTGTAGTTACAATAAACCATCAATCAACATAATCGTCGTGTTTAAACTGTACGAGATATTGACGGTCATCCGTTCATCCGAATTGTCCAAGACGATTAACCCTATTTATATTAATTATGAGTTGTGGGAAAAAATATCACTTTGATCCTGATATGTACGAAGGATCAAAGCTTGACAAACGCCATTTGCGGCCGACAAAATAGAATATTTCAGCAGAATTGCTTGAAGACAGGTCACGTCCCGGGAAGACACGAGGCGTTGGGGCGGCACGAACGGTCATTACGACTCGGGCTGGTTCGTTGAGATGGGTCAGTTTTGACAAGAATCAAACTATAACAATTAGATAATATTCCCAACAAGCGCGTGAAGTAAGAATTCTGCTCCACCGGGATGGTATGGTGATAATGCCGGCTATATGTAGTAGCCGAGCATCGCCAATGGAATTGGTTTGTTCACGACATGCATAAAAGTGTAAACAATATATGGCGTTTGATGATTGAGATTCGGGTTTGACAGGATTAATATTCTGAAGCTTGAGAACATTTTAAGAAGGAGGTGTTCTTCATCGTCAAGATTTCTAGTGCAGGAGGGAGTTATGCCGTCCTATTTTTTTTAGAATATAGTACAGACTGTAGTAGTGTAGAGCAAACACAGAGAGCCATTATCTCCCCGAGGCTAAGTAAATTCTGATCGTCTATCGGTTCAGCCTGGCCTACCTGGCTATGCCCAGGTGTTGAATAATATCGAAGGGGAGAAGTTGATTGTTAGGTATTCCAGCTCAGAGATTAAAACAGTTTTTAAGTGAACGCATATGAGGCGGTATGAAGTACACTGCGTTCTGTAGAGAAGGCAGTTTCGATGTCTGTACCCGTTTCATTCACTTACTAACTTAACTGAGTTAATATGTTAAGTACTTAAGTAAATAAAGGCAGAAACTCTATCCTTTTCATGGTAAGAATTATTAAAATGGTAAATGCTACTTCAATTTTAATAATACTTTACTGAAGTAGTTTTGAGATACTACCACACACTACCAAGTTAGACAAATTAAAATAAAAACGATCCATATATAAGGCATGAGTCCTATAGGTGCGGTAATTTTACAGTTCACAAAGTAGCTTCCAATGCAAAGTGATTGTAGCGAGCCAGTTTGTTTTTGCTGCATTAATGGTAATTTAGCCTATAATTACGTCTGCACACAAGTTGGCGTTCGAAAAATATACTCGGCGAAGTCTGACAAAGCGATCAATACGGCATAATCTATTTGTATTTGCTTGCCTACCGTGCTCCTAAAATCAAGACGTGTTCTACGTCCAATCCATGCTAAATTTAGCGAATCGGACTAAAGGATTCAAAGAATCTACTCTTTGTTTTGTATAATTAATTAATTAGGCCCAAACAATTATTACGTACCTGTGGATGTTGGTAATAATGACGATACGATGCTAAGATTACGAAATTATCTTACGAAGTATGTTTAGATTAAATATTAATAGAAGGGTTTAGTCATGTTGTTAATATCTAATATATTTACATAGGTACATAATATCCACTTGCGGCCAAGACTCACATGCTCATAACGCTTTCGCTGTAAAAAAAAGTTATCAGATCCCAGGAAAACCCAAGCCCCTAAACCCTGACTTTACTAACCCTACACTTTGGTTTCAAAAGTATGGCTTCAACTGGCTTCAAGCTCCTAAGGCCAAAAGTACGGCCTGTCCGTTTCATAGATAAAAATTAAGATTAATAATATTATAAATAATAAAATAAGCCGAGCCATACTCATATGAATTATCATATAACATATATACACTCAATAAAAACAATACTTTATATTGTATTGGTGTCCAATTATTATATCCAAATAAATATTTTGTTATTTTTGCTATTTTACAAATCACCGGTTGTCACATAAACGGTTAGTAAAATGTTAATTGACAAATGCCACACAAATTCAAAGCAATTTATACGAGTCTATTCCAACATCGAATTGACACAGCCCTTCTACTTCCGGTTTGAAGGACGCAACGTAGCTAACGAACCTAACTGGTTGGAAACAAATTTTGTGTAGCCCCTAGTTATTGAAGTTTTTTTTAGCCCATGCCATTCTGCGAGTTCTTAGTGGTACTAATTTTGGTAACTGACGTTGAAAGTCATCGAATATCACTGATTTAAACAACGAGGAAACAGGGTTAATTATTCCACGAATTTCAAGTAATTTTCGCAAAATAAAACCTAAACTACCAATACAATAAATACAATACAAATACTCCTTATTGCACACCTCCAACATCAAGGACTATCATTAAGACTATCACTATCACTATCTAGGACTATCTATCTAGAACTATCATCAATTTATCCACAATGATAAGACAAGTTTTTTTTAATACTATTCAATATTTGTTTTAGAAGAAAAACTAAGAATTGAGCAGCATTCCGGTAAACAATGTTTTGAAATTGGTTGTTGAAAAATCGTTACTGAGATTTTACGATGTATGTATATGACGTTTGCACATCGTTGCCATGTTATGGAAGCAGTTTATAGCACCACTATCCCAGGGCTAAGCCGCAACTTGGTAGGCTATACCCAAGTGGCTTTAGGTTAGAAGATATTCTTAGAACTTTTACTATAGCGTAATCCTAGCCGACGACCAAGTGAAACTCATGTCATATATTTGTATATTGTATAAATTATTATACCTACCTACTTGTTTTTTGTAGAACACCTTGAAAGCCTTTGTCACTGAGCGAGCAAAGCGTCCCTGTTTCGGCTTCGCCAAAATTTATTTCGCATTCCGGATGTTTGGATCTTCGGATGCCAGCTTATCTCGCCTACAGGCCACATTACTCGACAGATTCTCATGAAATTATGTAAGTAGGTAGGTAGGTATGCCTGTAATGAGTCTCGTGTACCAAAAATAAAATCAAGAGACAACCTCCACCATGCATAATAGTACGGTCATTTGAAGACAGTGTAGCGCGCAGCAAGCTCAGGTAATATGGTGATTCCAACTAAAATGATAGTTGGTACAAGCCTGTTCGATGTCAATTTCAATGAAATTGCAGTCGCAATTCTATTTCGTGATTTGCGCTTCGTCGATAAAACACGGGGACACGTCAAGTGTCGTGTCCCGCGACGTTTATACGATGTGTCAGCGATACAAGCCGCGGCGGTGAGCTGCGTTTGACGAACATCGTTTTATAACTAAATATATAAAGTAAGAATTTACTTGATTTGCCCATTAACCTCATAAAATGCAAACATATATACTGAATTAGACGGGCCTCAGAACAGAACAACAGATCGGCGTAATTTATACATAGGGATACATTATTTATGGGCCGAAAAGTTACATACAATTTTATAATCCGGAAAAATGCACCGTTTTCAATGAACTCCTTCCTATCTGGGGAAGCTATAGGGTGGGTCCGAAAACGCACGTCCCAGAACTTCGGTGAATGCGGTTAGCATTTAAAAACAAAAAGTGCTACAGAAGTCGCTTTGGCGGAACATGAATATGCTTAAAGAGGAAATACCAATGTAATTTTTTTCAAATCGATGTTTTGTTCTCGTCCGTTTCCTCCTACAAAATTTAACCAACGAAATTTTGGTAACTTAAGGAAGGAAATGTTCTGTGTCGGACCGTTTCGATTTTTAGGCATGCCCATCCACCATTAACTTATGTGTACCTAGTATGTATCTTCGATACATGTAGTACCTATGTATTATCAACATTTATTTTCAACGTCATTGTAAGTGAAGTATATCTATACCTCGATACAGTAGCATGAGCGCTAGCAGAATAAAGCGAGCCCGCGCGTGCGCCGCCATGCTGCCTCTTGGTGACTCACGCGCAATTCCGAACCGAACTGTCAACTCGGCGGGTGCCGCGCAACGTCATCGTGTAGACACTGAAACAGAAAGTTGCCTAACTAAATACAACACGAAATCGTACGTCGAACGGGAAAGCCTCACTGAGGCGCATAGCGACGTCGCCGGCTGTCTTATCTAAACAAATCATATTGGAATGTATGGAAGCTAACATTTGGCTTGGTTACCCAATTTTTGTACGGGATACGTAGCCGGCGGTTTGTGTAACCCAAATTACGTAGAATAGCAAATAAAGATAAAGAAATTCAATTTTAAGAATAAATAGGTTAGTAAAATATCCGTATCCATTGATTTGTAAAAGGAAAATAATACCTATAGGTCAATCCAGCTCGATAAAGTCTGATTTAAATCCCAGTCTGAAATCCTTCAACCGCAAGTCTTCCAGCCGGCCTAATTTTTTTTTAACGGCTGTACCATTTTTGATAAAATTCTGTATTCTGTAGCTGATACCCTAAATGAACACATCGGTTTATATTTTATCCCGAGCGCGAGTAACAACGCGGGACAGAGCTAGTTCTAAATAAACGTATAAACATACTTATTCACGTGAAATTTATAACTTTGTTTTCGCATAACTGCTGATACGGTATATCTATATTCCTGAAGGCGGGATCCCCGCGTACACCAGCTCGTCTCCGGCATAAATCTTGGCTGACGAATGCACCTCGCCCGCGACCCGGAGCCACTCGTCATCCGTCATTCGGCTATCGGCCCTTACTCGACGTAAAAATAGTAAAATACTCCTCGACGTAACACTTGATTAATGTTCGTAAAAAGCCCAATTAAGAGCACTACCGTTATTTTACACTGTGCAAGAATACCTGAAGTATTTTAACCCCTTAAAGAGAAATTAGGTACTTTTAATTGACGGATGGTGTTTTCGATTCACAGATATAATGCATATACAGTTGTTCATAGAATGGCAAAGTGAAAAGTGATGTTTATTTAAATGAAACAATATAAAGAGAAAAACTATATTAAGCAGTTGCATATATTAGCCCACTTGAGTTCCCGATGTTTCAGATGCGCTTTAGCTTTACAACAACAGACAGTATAAGAATGTTTCTCTGTCAAGGGTGGTCAAGAGATTCTTCTCTTGTCGCCCGACTCGGTATCACCCTTAAGGCTCGCACGGTTTTGAAAGAAAAGTGACAGGTTGTATTTGTTGCGCGACCGAGAGTCGCAAGTCACAGTTATGCTACACGAACGGGTAGGTACAGTATAAAACTGTATAATGAAATATACCTAGGTAAGTGAAATAGGGATCACCATCACATCACCACAAAAAAGAAAATTGGATTTTAGAATACCGATAAAACAACACAAGTTGTTTTTTTTGGACCTAACACTTTCGTTTTTACGTAGAGTTAACGAAACATTAACGAGGACATCAACTCGAAACGACTATATGATTATTTTTATTTATATTGAACATTTTAGCTCTACCACGCTCTACATATCTGTATGTAAAAGTCAACGATAACTAGCGAAAAGAAAGAAAAAAAGAAATTCATTCATTCGTGACGTGACATAAAACATAATTACATAAAAGGTGTGACTAGCAACTCTATTTTACCAGGGGGGCAATTCCACCAACTAAGGAGATATAATGGAGATCTCTCCGTGAGAACGCCATCCGTCACTTTTGACGTCTCCCAACTTGACAAGTGGCGATATCTCCAGAACATCGCGACTTCGCCAATCCGGTCGAATTAAATTTGGGTCTCCTTTGTATGTGACGGCGTAGATAACAGGCGCATACTTAACTTGTCCGGGTAGTACGTGAAATTAGACAGTTACGTTTCGTTCTAAGCAGAAATTCATATGCATATAAAGTATTTATTAAGCTAGATGCCAAGTACCCCCGTGTACAATGACCCTGTTTGATCTTATGTCCCTACGAGGTCCCTACCTTAACTGGTAACATTATGCCGAGATATCAAACGTCATTCATATTGAATGTTTGACTAATGTCTCGTCTGATTGTTGATTATTGTCAAAATGAATAATATTATAAAATATAATGAAAAATAAGTTAAATACATGAAAATATAAGTTAATGAATTACTGCAAAATAGGTAAATAAATATTAAGAGGAAATCTTACATAAATGGACCTAGTCCAAAACTAAGCAATGCTTAGGGTACTCCTAGACGACGACATACATAATATATGAAAATATATAATAGGTATATAACGTCCATGACCCAGGAACAAATATTACAGTTAATCACACAAATATGTGCCCTTGCTGGGATTCGAACCCAGGACCACCGGCTCACTATGCAACTGCACTACAAACTGAGCCAACCACATCGTCTATAAACAACAAACAAGATGTGTTTTATTTAGAAGGAATATATCAAAAAGAACGGGTAAGTTTTCGAGATTCGGACAAAATATTCTGTTTAAATTATTCTTCCTGTTTCATTTTTGCATTCTATTTTGTAACAATGACACGTTTAAGCTGACAATTATACCTAATTGCAGCATTGTATAGCCTGTATTCTTAGTCTGGAGTCTTAGTATTTTAATAAATTGGTTAATTGCACTGGAAGGGTGGTAACAAACATTGTCGGTGTGTCAAAAAGCACCCCCTTTTTTTGTCATTATCGGACTGAAAGTATCCTATAACTATCTGAAAAAGCTCAGCCACCTGTGTAGGTACCAAAATTTATTGAAATCAGTCCCGCCGTTAAGGCGTGATAAACGCACAAACACACTGTACAGAACGGCCCGACATATGTCGAAGTTTCGAACTCATATGGAGCTTTTATTCAGGGACAGCTTGGTGGTGAGGAGAGCGGAAACCAGTGTTGTGGGCCGCGAGTCACGTAGGAGCACAAATAGCTGACCCCGATGAAGAGCTCCATATGAGTTCGAAACATGTCGGACCGTTCCTGGCAAACCGTTTTTATAATTATTAAAGATCCCTCACTATTAGTTTTAATAATATTACTCTCTACAGACATATTAAAATAGAATTGACTCAGTGACCGCCAAATTCCTATTTCACGTATTTAAAAAAATACTTATCTTCAATGTAAGTTGATAATTGTTTGAACCGCACTGACGTTGTAATTATCGTCGTCAATGCGACACAGTTCTATTCTATAGTGGCCTAGGAATCAAATTGTTTGACTGTACAGACATTATTTTTACAATTATGTAATAGTATAGATAGATGACCAACAATTATTATTAGTCTGTTTTGTTAAATCAGAATTAATACGTATACCTACGCAGTGAAATACAATACTTATTAAATTTTAAGTGTTTTAATCTGAGTAAAAAAACACCATAATATTAAAAAAAATACATTGTTTTCCAGGTCAGCGCAGTGCAGCATGAAAGAGACGACATAGGTATTAAACGTCCTATGTTTATAGATCCATCGTCCATAAAATCCAAGTAATTACATTATTACAGTAATAATGAGTAAGTGAAAACTGAACAACACTCTGAAGAACATGGTGTGTTTGATCCTCATACTCATAATAAAGTACTTTTCGTTCGGGTTGTGAAGTGAATCCTACTACACGATTTCATTGTTGTTAGTTTTGTTAAATTTTCTGTATCAAAAACTGTATCAACTAGCATTTATATTAATTCCTTTTAAATTTTGTTTTTATGAAATCTATATTGTGATATTTGTTTATTTCTTGGTGACATTCATTAAGATAATGTATATTTAAATAAGGTTGTATGTAATGAATTATTTTAAGTCAGCCTATTCGGGTGCTTCTCAATGCGAATGTTCGTCTGTAAACAGCTTTGAGTAATTAAAACTAAAGGACTCGCCTATCGCTGTATCGTTCCAAACAAAAAAGTCTGCCAAAACTTGATGGGGACGAGATAACACACATATAAAAAAATCTGCACACAAATGTAAAACTCTCATTACTACGCACTCTAAAACACCAATAGGCTAGTTGACTCATTCCAAATTTCATCAAACTAATGTTTAATTCATATAGTATATAGTATTTAGCATACATGGACGTAGGTACTTCATCTAAGTTAGCATAGGAAACATAAATATATATTTTTCAGTAGGTACATAAAAGTAGAAGGTGGCTGAAAAATAATAATTTGAATGCATGGATTTTATTCTGTATTGAATATATGAAAGGCTTAAAACGCCGTCCGCCATTATCGCTCATGATGTTGACACACAGTGACGTAACCGGTCCCGTAAATAAAACTGAAGGGCTATTACGACGACTCTGAATAGTACCGTCCCTTTCGGTCTCCCGTGAAAGTAGATTTGAGTGAGCGGGATGGCACTATACGACGGTCTAATTTGGAACATCGGAGTATATTATACTCAGTATTCAACTCCACAGATAGCTAAAGGCAAAAATAGCCAACGGCGTTTTTGTGTGTTGATGACATTTCAATATTCAATTAATAATATTTAGCTTTCTGGGTCTCACAAAAATAGATTTTTTTTAGCTATTTACCATTATTGACCATTTCATGGACAATGGGCAAATTGGACCAAGAACCAACAGAGATGAGAGTTAAATCATTAGATAGATATTTGAATATACTTCATTTTTTATTATGGGCACCAAGCTGGATTCCATTGCAGAGCTGAGATATTCCAATTTGAAATAGGGACATGTGGCGGAAATTGGTACTAACTAACTCATACGGACAGTGACCAGTGTGTAGATAGTGGCGCCAGAATTATATTACAAAGCTAAATGGTCTTAAAGTAGACGCAAATCAGTTAGTTAATACATGAATTATGCCATCGAAATGAAAGTTTTAATCCCATTAAAAGCTGATTTTTGATTAGTACTTATGCCCTCTAGTATAAAATAGCAAAACTCGTTTTTGTCATTTTTCTTGACAGTCTTTTCTTGAAATGGTGAGTAGCGGAACTAATTACATGTCAATAATGCTGTGTCCATACCGTCGCTGGTACACGCTTGGAAATACCAAAAAAAAGTAAATATAGGTAGTAGTGTCAAAGCAAAAGGAAAGTTGACGACAAGTGTGTACTCGTTTATTATTTTATCTCTTCCTTATATTATATGGGTAAGAGCGGAAGGTGAACCTAGTGTTAATCTACTTTTGGTGCGACGTGTATTAATTACCATTGTACCAAATATAATAAATGCATTTTTATTATTTCTCACGTGTATTTAAATCAATTGTTCAGCGAAGAAAAAGTTTGCTTCTTAAAATACAATGCTCGTATCTTCATGATAATTGTCAGGAGTTCATTTGGTGATAATTTTCATGCAAAATAAGCAAGCATTTTATCTAGAATTCACCTGATGAATAGTTAATATCAAGTCAAAGAAAGAGCATGTTTCCTAAGAATATGCATATTTTATCTCTGGAAGATCCAAGTTATGATTTTCGGGGAAGAGGTTCAGCGCAAGATGAATCCATTATTTTGGGAAAACTTAACTTACCACGCGCCTCACACGCTAAAGGCTCGTTGGACAACATGCCGTCACCGCATTTTTTTTCCTAAACTTATTTCCTACACGTACACATGTTATATACTTCGCTATTAATAGGTAAGTTTAGTATGGGTCTAAGGAACAAATACTGCTGCACATTTAGACCAAGCGGGATTTTAAACAGAATACCAGGCAGACCAGATCGCAATTTGTTTTTCGACCACTTGTTTCTACCTGCTTTTTGGACCAACTGCTTTTAAGACGAAATTATACTAACCCCTTTTAATTCATTACACCGAGTAGCTTTTGAAATTCTAAACTCAAACATATATCTGACTCTTTCGTAGAGTATAGTTAGAAATTCTCATGTTGCAGCCACTGCACCAGATGACCTACTTCTTACTGATGGAAATAAAAGGAAACGAGCTGGTTCCGAGATAATGGTATATTTACATATGCGTAAAATATAAGTAAAAAATGTATAAATAAATACACAAAAAGTATAAACTGGTACAAATACTACTTCCTAGACCGAACACTTCCCAAGACTACCACTTCCTATACTGACCTATTCCCAGGAAGCGGCTTCCCGGAGTGACTACTTCTCATATATTGACATTAAAGACAAGTTCCCGGAACGACTACTTTACCTACGAAAGAACGGATAGAAGGGGTTATAAAAAAATAGTTTCTATGGAATATTTAAACTAGTTTATTGCTAGCTATTTGTGTCGTATACCCACTCCTATATCATCATCATAATCATCAGCCTGTTTCAGTCCACTGCTGGACATAGGCCTCTCCCATGGCACGCTACTGGGCTCGATTTTCAGCTCTAGTCCTCCAGTTACTACCCGCTGTCCTACGAATGTCGTCGCTCCACCTTGTTACAGGGCGCCCTACACTACACTTCTATATATAGATCTTATATTTTCTAATACTAAACAGATAAGTCAATATGGTGTTATCTGAATTAAAAAGTTTACATGAATGCATGTATTTATTACCAAAGTAAAAACAAAAAAAAAGTTTCTTGTACACAAAAAATAACACGAATGCTTACTTGAAAACTTAATATGTACTTTCGTACGAGTACATGTGCAATTGTGCATAACGGTGTACTGCCCTGCTCACTGTCTTGGTGCCTACTAAATTCGGCAGCACAATTTGACACGTAATTTTTAGCTGTTCTTCCGAGAAGTGGTCAGTGGGCAATGATAATGGTCGTTTTATCAAGTGGTCGTCTTGGGAATTGGTCTTCATGGGAGTGGATACTCCGTGAAATTTTTATTTCAAGTAACTTTGACTCATTTTGTTAGTAGTACAATTTTGTCTTATTCTAAGTGTTAGTTTTTACATGAAGCATGCAACAGTGATTTATATAGGGAGAGTCGAGTCTGTCCACTATCATTTTAAGGATGGTGTTGGGGCTGGCCCTCACGCGAGCCACGGCGGCAGCCGCACGCTTGCGCATCGTGGCGCGGAAACAATCTACTCGCGCCTCGGCAAACATGCCGGGCGCGCTGCTATGGCGGGGCAGCCCCATCAGCACCCGGAACGCGTCGTTGTATTGCACTCTGAGAGCCCCATATACCTTCTGCGTGTACCGTTCCCACAGACTCAGGTATAAAATGTTGTGCAATATGCCCTGAAAAGCGTTATCTTAGCCTGTGGGGAGCAACGTGCGAATCGTCGTGCTATCATGTTAGCTCGGATAGATAGGGCTCTCCGTTCTCTTTCTATATCAAGGTTGTCCTTGAGATCAGACGTTATTAGATGACCTAGATATTTAAGCTGATTCACCCTCACTAGTTCTTCTCCATTCAGCTTTATAGGAGGTACGTTGCCGGGATCCTTTGACCTGACCTCAAATACCATAAACTGGCTTTTCTTGGCATTGTACACCAGCCCGTGACTAGCCGCATACGCCTCACACGTACTGAGCAGTTTTCGAAGTCCACAGACCGAGGCGCTGAGCAGCACCATGTCATCTGCGTAGCTTAGATTATTTACGCACACTCCATCAACATGGCAACCAACGCGCTGACTACTCAGCGCCTCGATCAGTGCATTTGTGTAAATATTGAAAAGTGTAGGAGACGTCAACCCACCCTGTCTTACTCCACATTCCAATTTATAAGGCTCCGACTGTTGTCCTGCCCACCTAACACTGTTGACCTGGCCTCCATACCAATACTTAAATATGTTTATTAAAGCTGTGGGTAATTTTAGTTTTGTAAGCTTATCCCATAGTACATCGTAGGAGACCAGGTCAAAAGCCCTAGATAAATCTAAAAAGCACACATAAATAGGCGTGTTTCGTTCTGTATAGTATCTAACAGTGTGCTTGAGACCCAGAATTGCGCTTTCAGTCGATACCCCCGATCGAAAACCAAATTGGTTATCGTGCAATTTGAGTTGACTTTTTAGCTGTGTATCAAGCACCCTGTCAAAAACTTTCGCCACAATGGTCGCTAAAGATATCGGCCGATAGTCTTCCCGTTTTATTCTTAATTATTGGGACCACTATAGTTATCATTAAATCCTTGGGGAGATAGGAATGACTAAGGCATACATTGAATAGTAAAGCTAGAACTCTCGCTATATGAGGTCCAGCATACTGAATATGTTCTATGCTTAACCCGTCATGGCCTGGTGATTTGCCCCTTGATATAGAAAGAATCGCCTTCTGAACTTCTTTGGCAGAAAAACATAAACACACTCTGTCCCGTAATACATCCACACAAGGCATATCTCGCTGTGAAGGTCCCACCTGTGATTTTACTTAGAATAGTTCTCTAGACATATCCGCAATACATTTTGGATCATGGTGACCTTCAACATTCACCGGCAGGCCAGTTCGATCATTAAGTTTATTTGTGCTTTTCCAAAAGCCGCGGAAGTCGTTATTAGCATGTTTTGAAGCAATCAAATCCATTTTAATTTTCCATTCTTTAGGAACGGGAACTAGCCATTACGGTCATGCATAATTATCCAAGATGACTACGTCGTGAATGGTAGTGCTAGTAGGTGATGAGGAAGGTGACGCTGAGCAACTTTTACTATGGAGACAACCACGAAATCTCAAAAAAAAAGCTATCGCTTAACTTACTGAACTATCAATTAAGTATCAATTAACTCTTAAATAAGTTTATTTTTTACCGGATTTCGTGGTTGTCCCCTTAGTGCAAGTTGCTCAGCGTCACCGTTCTCATCACCCCCTGGCACTACCATTTACGACTAAAGAGTCATCCTGTATAGGTAATACGTGTTGTAACTATACATCATAATGAAGAATAAGCAAAAAAAAAGATCTCTTAATTTATTTTATTGCTTTTTTAGTGATTCAAATATAATCAGAATCACTTTAAAACAAAAAAAAAATGTTAACAAAAAAAGAACCGACTTCAGTGAAACTAAAAAGCCAAAAATAACCCGTTCTGGTACAGATTACATTTGACTCACCCTTTGAAGTCGATCCCAAACCACTCAGATATTATATTGTTACGAGCGTGGGGTTCGTATATGATAGAAAAGCACAAATTAATCCACAAATGAAAACGCACACTTTATTACGAAAATTACGCACTTACAATTCACACGAACTGTACTTAAAATCGACTAATGAAAACACACACACTATTTCACAAATTATGCACTCACTATTCACACGAACTGTACTTAAGCGCATCCTTGTACTAGCAGCACTATCGATCGCAGTTAAAATGTAACTAACTCGCGCCGGCCGTCGGCGCCTTATATATCCCGCGGAACCGCTCTAGACGCATTGTCCACACATATCGCGAATATTCTAGTAAGGTCCAGCGTAAGGGCCGAGAACATTCGAGGCCATATATGTCTCTCTCTAATGGTGCACTCTCTGTCACTCCCTTCTCGAATGTTCCGAGTATAGCTATCTCTTCCTAGTAGTCCCATCCTTGTTACACACTTCTCGAATGTTCTGAGCATAGCTGTCTCTTTCTACTAGTGCTATCTCTGTCACTCCTACTGGATATTTCGCCATATAACGATTTGTGCTTCAGAGGCCCATAAGGGGTCCCGAAAACGCCTGAAAACGGGTTTTCAGGTTATGGCGTCATCTGATAGAGGGTGCCCTGAAACGGACTGAAAACATGTTTCAGGCGCCTGAAAACGACGGCAACTTGGGTGAAATTTCGATCTTTAGATATATGATAGAGCAACTTCTGAAACGGCCTGAAATGACTTTTCAGCCTGCTGAAAACGCCTCTAAAGCACTGAACTTGACGTTCAAAGTTTTTGACCTAACCTACCGGCGTAACAATATTTATATATTATAGTTTACGTGAGGTTTGGCGACGCGGTTGGCGCAGTGGTTAAGCAACTGCCTACTGAGCCGACGGTCCCGGGTTCAAATCCCGGCAAGGGCAAATATTTGTGTGATGAACACAAATATTTGTGCCTGGGTCATGGATGTTATATGTATTTAAGTATTTATTTATCTATATACGTATGTATATCGTCGCCTAGTACCCATAACACAAGTCTTCTTGAGCTTAATTTGGGACTAGGTTGATTTGTGTGAGGTTGTCTGATATTTATTTATTTATTTTTTATTTTATTTTATTTTGGCACCGACTTCAAAGGGTGAGACAAATGTAATCTGTACTAGCACGGGTTATTTTTGGCTTTTTAGTTTTACTGAAGTCTGTTCTTATTTTGTTAAAAAAAGTTTTTTTTTTTTTTTTAGTGATTCATATAAAATACTTATGGCGGGGTGATCAGGGAGGTCTTGAAGGCATGCATCTCCTTTGAATTATCTCCTAACTCCTAACCGTTAAGGAGTTGTACCTTCCATCATCAGCTCAGCATTGGAAGATGATGACTACCATATGCAAGTACTTAAATAGTTTAAAAAATATGAAAAATGAATGCCTATAAAATTTCAGGAATCCTTCGATTCCTCATAGATTACGTCATCCGATCTTCACCAACATTTTGTGGGACCAACCTTGAGATGTCTATTCATGAACCTAAAACGAATTTTCCAAATCGACTCATAAATGACGGAGTTCTGAGGGAACACACATAAAAAAAACATACAACTGAACTGAGAACCCCCTCCTTTTTTTGAAGTCGGTTAATAAACCGACTTCAATGAGCGAAATGGAACCGTGAAATACGCCAACTTCGCCTCCACAGGGACTTTGGCCAAAACGGTACTTAAAAAAAGAAACGTTACTGTAGACAATTTCAAGATGATTATAGCAGTACTATTTTAAGTGGAAAATGTGGTATCACTGGGAATCACATTTGCGCGCAACTTCATTCCGTAACGTGTTGGAACTAGTCGAATAAGGTGCGTGATTTGGCGGGCCAATTCTAGGTGAAGTTCTGATGTATTTTTTACAATGGGGAAGCCTCAGGTGAATGTATCTTATTACTTGTTATAAAATAAGAACTGTAGATCATTTTTACTCTAGTTTGTACTAAAAATACTTATTAAAACCAGAGTTATGATGGTGGGCAATGTTATCCAGTAACTTGCTAATCTATGAATGCTAACATTGCCCAGCCTATTCTAACGTGGAGTAAAAAAATAACCGCCTAACTATTAGTACCCAATATTAAGCATACATTTTTCATTTTGATAATGGTCTTGGTAAAGATGGTTTACTCAACCAAAAGTGTCAACCCTGACAATTTCAAACTGCTTGATTCGGCTTGTATGGAGTAAAACAAAATACCTATGTAACATTGCCCACCCATATTGCACACGTGTTTGTACAGTTAAGATCAAGATATTTACGTGGAACGCCATTCCTCCAACCTTATCTTAACGTTGTAGGAGCTATAGTTACGAAAATAATCGATTTGGGCAATGTTGGCAAAAGTTTAGATAACTTTACCCGAGGTGAAAATTGATAAAAAGACTTGGTTAAATGTAGATTTAAAAATTGTTTCTCGTAATAAACGCATGCATATGAATACGATGGATGCGTTAGATAGAAAAAAGCTTTATTAAATGTAGATTTAAAAATTGTTTCTCGTAATAAACGCATGCATATGAATACGATGGATGCGTTAGATAGAAAAAAGCTTTATCCCGTCATAGAAAAAAGAGAGAAATTCGGGTTTTTACGAAAAAAGCGGGCAAAGTTGGCATGTTTCACGGAACATAAAATAAAACTTATGATGATTTTCTCATAGATGCTTTTATCAGAACTGGACTAAATGGGACTCATGGGTAGCACCGCTTTCAAATAAAAAAAGAATTATCAAAAAAAGAATTATCAAAATCGGTTTACCCCTTCGAAAGTTCTGAGGTAACAAACATAAAAAACATAGTCGAATTTAGAACCTCCTCCTTTTTGTAGTCGGCTAAAATGTACACATACCTCAAATTATTTTAATAAATTCGTATCACAAAAAATCCGCTGTGGTCATGCTGTAAAAGTATATCTCATTTATTGGAGCGGAGCGAGCGAAGCGAGCGAAGCTCCCATGGATCGACTCGAATGGACTTTGTAACAATGCGCAGATCTCAGCGAGTTCTCAACCGATTTTAGAAATTATTGTTTTATAATGCACAAATTAAATTTCGTTAGGTCGTGACGAAGAGAAAATTTCGAAAAAAAAAAACTCCGCTCCAATATATGGTGCAAGCTTAGCCGGTGGCTGACTCTGCATCGACCTAGTATTTGTAGGTGTAGACAAACTCAATCTATGCTAACCTACTTTAAGCCAGCGATGACAGACTTTTTCTGGTTATTAATTTCTATCTGTCATCGATCGAGTAACAAGAAATTGTCACAATGAATTTAGCTATACGATTGCAAACCCACAATGCATGAAACAATTTTTGGTGCAGTCGTCAATGATGTTTTTTATTATGCGGCGCTGAATTAGAACTCGCAGGTTTACTTTCAGCGAGAACGTCCACAAAATCCTGACAAGGCCGTCTAGTCCCTGCAACGTGCGACGTAGAAGCCGGCTCAGAAATTATCCCGAAACGAGCCTAGAGCCTATATTTCATGAGCTACGAGATCGGCTAGAATTTCTAGCTTAGATATTGACCTCTAGCCTCGTATCGGGCGGCATAGTCTAGCCATCCCTCTGTATCCATCTCGATAGTGGTAAAATAATAATGAATTGGTAACGTTGATATGTATGTAAGGTGTAATTATAACTGTTTGCGTTCTACCCGCCCATCCAGTAATAAACGAGTCGTCAAGGTATACGGTTGTTTCAATTGTCATCGTTCCCGATCACCGATATAACAAACGTATTATCACCTGGTGATCTGAGGCATTCCGTACGATTTAACAACGAACGCATGCGAACGCGACTGGCAAATACAGTAAGATTTCTATCTTCACCGCTGATAAGCAGCAGCACAGGCAGGCACCGCGGCCACCTCGCGCGTCGAGACCAGATCGGGACGACCGAAACGCATCCGCCGCGCCCCCGCGGGATCCCCACGAGCTCCTAATCACCACCAGATTCCACAGAGGCGACTTCAGGGTCGATGGAGTGCATTTAAATTCTAAAGGCTTAAGACACCACATTAGCGCCGCTTCGCGTACCTAAAATAACCTTATTTTCAAGCAGGGATAGGGTAACGTTATTAATTGTGAGGTTATAGCCTTTATTTAACATTATCAATCAACGCTTGAAGATAATCAAAAAGTTGCGAAACCTTCCCTTCTTCTGTGGCCAACTGCGGGCGCGTCACCGCGTTCTTGGGGCGTTGGCCGCCGACGGCCCAAGAGACGTGCACTTCAGGGTCTGGGATTGTACTTCTGAAAGCAATCTCACAAATTAACCCTTAAATGCATGGTGTAAGATGCAGCTTACATAAACAAAAATGAATTACTGGTTGTAAACTAGAAACATTTATTTGAAATAACATAATATTTTATAATGTTGTTTTTTTAATTCATGCATTTAAGGGTTAATGTGTCAGGATTGCGGTCTGCTTCCTATTCAATCACTATGTCCTGCTTTTATCGTAATTATATTCATATTTCTAGTAGGTAATACAGTTTTGCAATGAACTTCTTCCGTCCAAATGATCTTCTTCTCATATTATTATCTTTATCTGTAGTTGGGTAGAATATGTCCATTAACCATCCGTGACTATCTAGCTACCTGTCCAACTATTTTTTTTAATTGATTCATTTTGTTAGGCGTGATTAATGGACAATGACACAAATATACAAACATTAAAAAAAACCTTTTCGGATTGTTGACCTCCAAATGGCCTTACCTATAGCAATAAACTAATGCACGATTCACATTGACCGGGCCGGGCCGGGTTGGCTGCCGCCGCGTCGCAACGGGTGCTCTGGCAGCCGGCAACGGCCGACCGCGTCCACGGACCATGTCGAGCGGGTTCGGCTGCCGCCACGTTCCAGCGGACGCTGGAGCGCCCGGCAGCAGCCGACTGCGTCCGTCCGAGCGATTAAATTCTAGGGCGACGGACGAGCGAACGGACCCGATGGCGCGCGGCGGTAACCGAACGGAGCCGCTTACGCGCGACGACAGCCGAGCACCTCCGTCCGCGTCTGCTAGCGCCTGATCGGCCGGCAGCGGCGCCAATAACATTCAAATATGGGATCTGACTGTTGTACAGAAGCTCTACATTCCTTTGGCAACTATTTAGATGCGCTTGAGCGCGCGCCGACTCCGCCCGGTCAGTGGGAATCGTACATCAGATGAAAAACCGGCCAAGTGCGAGTCGGAATTGCACACCGAGGGTTCCGTGCAAACACTTCCCATCTTAACTAGCCGGGATAAGTTATTTGTTGGTATTTGTTGTTATAGCTTTAACACAAATACATCATCTGTGAAACAGTCTAGCTATCACGGTTCATGAGATACAGCCTGGTGACAGACCGATAAACGGACAGACAGACAGGCATACAGACAGACAGACAGACAGACAGACAGACAGACAGACAGACAGACAGACAGACAGACAGACAGACAGACAGACAGACAGACAGACAGACAGACAGACAGACAGACAGACAGACAGACAGACAGACAGACAGACAGACAGACAGACAGACAGACAGACAGACAGACAGACAGACAGACAGACAGACAGACAGACAGACAGACAGACAGACAGACAGACAGACAGACAGACAGACAGACAGACAGACAGACAGACAGACAGACAGACAGACAGACAGACAGACAGACAGACAGACAGACAGACAGACAGACAGACAGACAGACAGACAGACAGACAGACAGACAGACAGACAGACAGACAGACAGACAGACAGACAGACAGACAGACAGACAGACAGACAGACAGACAGACAGACAGACAGACAGACAGACGGACGGACGGACGGACGGACGGACGGACGGACGGACGGACGGACGGACGGACGGACGGACGGACGGACGGACGGACGGACGGACATACGGACCAGACAGACGGACAGACGGACAGACGGACAGACGGACAGATGGACAGACGGACAGACGGACAGACAAACATACATAGTAAGTAATAATTCTTAGTAATAGGGTCCCTTTTTTTACCCTTTGGGTACGGGACCCTAAAATATTGAGAAGTGTGCATAAATTCGATTACTATATCAATACTGAAAATTATAGGTACCTATTATCACTATAAAAAATTACCGGCTTAAACCAAGCCAGAGCCCAGCCCAACACACCCGAAACTACTTATACAGATTACGAATTCGTTATCGTACAGTACACGTTAAATAGGTCTACACTTTTTTAAACAACTGAAGTCGGTGAAGCGGTGGCAGCTTGGCTGAGAAGGGTCCCGAAGAATTATGAAAAGTCCCTCCTGGCACCTATCATTAGATCATGAAGTTAGTCATAAATAAAATAGTAACATTAGGGTTAGGGTAAGCATTTAGTCTTGAAAACGTAGTGTTAATTTTAATTTAATATTTTTATTTAGACAAGTTATATAATATGGAACTAGAACTCAAACCTGAGCTAACTGGTTTCACAGGCAAAATTTTGTCCGAGTACTACATCACCAGGAATCGAACCTGGCCTCAATATCTTCACAGAGAGAGCATTATTCGAGTATTATTGCACCAGGAATCGAACCTGGTCTCAATATCTTCACAGAGAGAGCATTGTTCGAGTATTATTTCACCAGGAATCGAACCAGGCCTCAATATCTTCACAGAGAGAGCATTATTCGAGTATTATTTCACCAGGAATCGAACATGGCCTCAATGTTCACAGACAGAGCATTATTCGAGTATTATTTCACCAGGAATCGAACATGGCCTCAATGTTCACAGCAGAGCATTATTCGAGTATTATTTCACCAGGAATCGAACCTGGCCTCAATGTCTTCACAGACAGAGCTTTATTCGAGTATTATTGCACGAGGAATCGAACCTGGCCTCAATGTCTTCACAGACAGAGCTTTATTCGAGTATTATTGCACGAGGAATCGAACCTGGCCTCAATGTCTTCACAGTCAGAGCTTTATTCGAGTATTATTCCATCAGGAATCGAACCTGAGCTCACTGGCTTCACAGCCGAAGGTTCATCCGAGTACCATATAACTAGGAACACAACACAGTTCACAAGTAAGCTTCATTCAAGGGCAGAACTTCATCAAAATATCGTACCACAGAAATCGAATCCGAGAACAGTGTTGCTCCGTAGACTTATTTCCATGAATTTACAATGTTTTAACGTAAAACCGTCATTTAGAATAAAATAATTCAATATTTTTTACTTTCAAGGAATTAAATGACAGTGGATTTTTCAGCGGTGTCAAAATGTCAATGACGTGTGTTTTTTAAATATATTTCACAGACTATGGTTTCCGATGTTATTTTTTAATGCTATGACTAGACTGACGTGTAAAAACCACATTTTGAAAGAAGGTAGCGTGTTCTACTCTGCACCAGATGTCACTACTCCAGCGATTGCAGTCTCTTAAAACTATTAAATAACTGCAGAATATTCTGCGCATCATTTTATTAAGTACTTTGTATTCCTGCAAACAAGTAACTACCTAGATTTACGCCCGTATTCCATCCTTAAGATAATGATTTTTTTATATGTATACATATTATATCTATATATATAAAACTCAAAGGTGACTGACTGACTGACTGACATAGTGATCTATCAACGCAAGATCAACGCACAGCCCAAACCACTGGACGGATCGGGCTGAAATTTGGCATGCAGGTAGATGTTATGACGTAGGCATCCGCTAAGAAAGGATTTTTCAAAACTCACCCCCTAAAGGGGTGAAATGGGGTTCCAAAGTTTGTATGGGGACATAAGATTGGTTATTATTATTTTATTTGAAACTTCACAGGGGTATTTCTAACAATAAATGTGTAAACACGTGTTTCAGGTTTTTTGAAAATTCAACCCCTAAAAGGGAGAAATGTGGTGACAAAGTCTGAAAATCAACATGGGTATTGTTTTTATGGTTTATCGGGTCGCTGATTACCAAAACCGCAACGATTTTAATCGGGTCGCTGATTACTAAAAAAGAACGATTTTAAAATTCAACATGGCGGACGTGTAATACCATCTCTCATGTTAGGGTGCGATGGGGTAGAAATGTCTAAATATGTCTAAACATATGGGTGTCGTTTTCAAACGCACAGCCCAAACCGCTGATTCTAAAGAGTCTAAATTTAGAACGTAGGTTTCTTATAGGGTATAGGGGCGCACTAATAAACGATTTTTCTAAAGGGGGTGAAATAGAGATCCAAAGTTTGTATGGGGAAACAAGATTAGACTATTTTATTCGAAACTTCACAGGAGTATTCCTGCTGCTGCTTTGCTGAAAAGCGTGTTTACTCATATTCTTAGAAATACTTCTAAGAATATGAGTAAACACGCTTTTCAGGCCTTTCAAGAATTGAAGCCCTAAAAGGGGGAAATGTGTTGGACAAAGTCTGAAAATCAACATGGGTATTATTTTTATTATTTATCAGGTCGCTGATTACGGGTACAACAATTATTTTAAAACTCAACGTAGCGGACGTGAAATACCATTCCCCTGTGGCGGTGCGATGACGTTATGACTTATGATTGTGGGTGATATGAATATGGGTGTCATTTTCATGTTTTTTTGGGACATTTGTGGACATGAAAATTCTTGAAAGCATTTGTGCCTAATTGCAATTCAATCGGTGCAGTAGTTTTGCAGCAAATCGGTTGTAACAGACGGACTCACAGACAGCTACAAGTGATACTATAAGGGATTTATTTTTGCTTTTAAGGTATGGAATGAGTCCCATTATCCTAATAGATGTTTAAATTTGTATTTGGTGCCATTTCGATTGTCGTCAAGGCCAGTGCGGGTGGCACGGCGAGACTGGAGTAGTCATCGGGAAACCTCCTGCAGCCGTAATAAATGCATTCAAACTTTTCAACAATAAAACGGCTAGACGGATATGCATGAGGGATAAGCAGATTATACCCTAACTTTAACAAATAGCCCACTTTTTATCCTGAAAAATGAGCATCGTTCCCGTAGGATAATGTTTATTGTATAGGAACGCGGGCGAAGCCGCGGGTTAATGCTAGTGTAGATATAAATATATGTTCAGTCCTTTTTGTAGGAAAACAAGTGGCTTCGCTAATGGCTCTATACCTACCCGACCAATTAGGCCTAGTAATAGCCGAAGGTAGTTCAGCTGTAGAAACTTGTATAACGTCTATCAAATATAATATTCTATCATTGTTGTTTTTTACTAAATAGGTTGTCTGGAAGAGATCACTCAGCGATAAGACGATGTCTGCCGTTTTTAATTTAAGGTTTATTTTGTATTATTGTTCTTGTTGGTGTGCAATAAAGATATGTTGTATTGTATTGTAGGTACACATAGTAATACTAATGACATCTAGTGGGCAATAGAAGCATTGTAATTTGAGTGAACTTGAAAAATAACTATAATTACACTCCTACACGCATAATATGAGGATTATTCCTTGTAATAAAAGGTATTCTTTATTACTACAAGCTTAAAATACGATATCGTCAATTTAAAATATTTTTAGCGTTGAATTACTACACTGTCGCTACTATCTATGTGGAACTGGTTATTATGTATGCATTTTTTAGTTCCAATTTTTGCCACATCTTAACTACAAACACGAATATCTCAGATCTGCAATGGAATCCAGCTTGGTGTCCATAGTAAAAAATTAAGCTGATGTTAATACCTATCTAATAACCTAACTCTCATCTCTGTTGGTTCTTGGTCCAGCCTCCATACAAATTTGCCCATGGTCCTTTATTTCATATATATTTCTAAACTAGCCTATTTAAATCGTCACAATAATAACTCACGCACACTTCAAAATAACACATATGACTAATAGGTAGTCGACTTTATAAGTGTTTACATAAAATTTATTATAGGATGAAGCTTTTAGAAATGTCGAAACAACTCCTTAAGTAGGTATAATATTTAAAAAGTTATGAAAAATAAATGATTTATATGATTTATTTTGATTTTTTGAGACGATGACTATTTAAGATACTTTTGGGGCGCAACCCCGTGCATTGGAACCACTTATCCCGTTTTCAGTTTCTCTGTATGTCTGTTTGTAATCAAATCTTGCAAACTTAATTTGATTATGACAGTAAACTATCGTATAACACTCATATTGACTATATTCTAAATAAGTCGAATAAACTTCTAGGCTTTATCTGGCGCAGTTGTAAGAATTTTAAAGACATATCTGCCCTAAAAGTTGCTTATTTTGCATTGGTCCGTAGCCTGCTAGAATATTGTTGTAATATCTGGAGTCCTCAATACAAATGTAATATACAGCGGGTTGAGCGAGTACAAAAAAGATTTCTCTTTTTCCTAACAGTTCACGAGAAAAAGCTCCAGTCGCTGTACACATATAAAGATAGACTAACTTTTTTCAATATAGCTAACCTCGAAGATCGGCGTTGGGTCGCCGACCAGGTTTTACTTTATAAAGTGGTAAACGGTGGTATAGATTGTCCTCAGCTATTGCAGAAAATTAACTTCACTGTTCCTAGACCCCGTGCTCGCATCTGTAATTTCAGGCCATTTGCTATTAAGACATTTAGGACCAATGTTGGCTGTCATAACATCATACCCAGAATGTGCAAAGAGCACAATAAATTCTTCAAGGAAAGTCAAATAGACATTTTAAACGTTTCCTTGAATATGTTTAAAAATAATTTATATAAATTTAAGGCTGGCCTAAATAATTAAATATTTTTGAGTAGTTTTGATCCCTCCCTCGATGCATCTAGTTATCTACCTATTCCTAGAATTGTGTATACGTAAATATGACACTTTAGTCTTTTAAGTATAGTGCAATAGCTTTTTAAATATTGTAACATTGTAAATTTAATTCTATTTAGTGTTTTTTTTTTTTTTTATGTTACCTATTGAACATAAAGTCAGTATTAACGTAAGCGAATTTTTGTTCATAACGCACGTTGTGTTTGCCTGTAATTGGGTAAATACTCTGATATGTTTCGTACTTGCATTTGTTTTTTATGTATGTTATATAGTATTGTACCTGTTGGCAAACCTAATAAATAAATAAATAAATAAATAAATTATAATTGAGTTGAAAGCTTTACCTACTTCACTTCGATTATCAATGCCATAATATGGCACCATGGAGCTGATCTGATGATAAGCCGAAAGATGGCCATAGGAATTCAGCAATAAACAAACTGTCTCGGTGAGTAGTTGGCGGCCTTTTAAAACACACTTTTGGATATATGAACAATGCGCTCCTCCCTTATACCCTTCATAGTAAAATGGTTTAATTCAGACGAATAATATTTGAGGTCATAAGTACATAAGTGAATTTGGCGCTTAAATGATTGAGGAATGTGTACATATGTATAAAATAATTATGTTATCGTAAATAATTATGAATAAGCTATGGAGTGTAAAAGGATGGAGTGGAATCTCTCATAGGAAAAAAAATGAAAAAGTGCCCAGCGGTAGCAGTAAATAACAGTTCCAATGCCGGCCAATAGCGCTAGAGCCAGCATGAAAATATTGTAAGTTTTAGACAGAGTGAGAGAGTCTCGAATTGATAATTTGAATATTTTAGATGACCAGAGTCATTCCTACTTAGCTTCTTTAAGTATATTATACAGAAAAAAACATAATAAAATTATATAAAAAAATTATAAACGAACGAACGTTGCTAACTAACGAAACGACTTTACGCCACAGTAACGCCACACAGTCTTTAAAAAACCTCGTTTTTGCCTCACGCCGCTTTTTGTTTTCAAAAATACGATACATATTACCATTACGAATATCAGATTAAAACTCCCACATCGATTGGTCCTGTAGTTTAATTTCTTAATTCATCTAAGTTTGCTCATATCCGGGTCATGTACATTTCATTTTATTGCTTAAGAACACAGGCGTACTTATATACATTTTGATTAAACTACGTGAACCTGCGATTGATATGAATCCCTACCGTTAGAATTTTTTTCGTACATTTACCGTGAATACTTACGGGGATATTATTGTTGTTAGACATTTCTGTTTTAATTTTTTAATCCATATATTTATCCCGTATTAGGCGGAGATATTTTAGTACACGATAGCTCAAATGTACCTATATCAACAGTATTAAAATCGCAGATCTTTTTGTGCGGAAGATGGAATCATAAGCAGGTTCATGTGGTTTAATCAAAATTTCTGTAAGTAGACCTTCTCTTGAGCAATAAAAATAATATAAATTACCATGACCCAGATATGAACAACTTTGATGATTTTTAGAAATAAAACTACAGGATCTATCGATGCGAGAGTTTTTGTTTGATATGCGTAATGGTAATACGTATCGTATTTTTGAAAAGAGCGTGAGTCAAAAACGGAATCTTTAAAAAACTGTGCGCTTCAATTTATCACCTTTCAGCGGGATTTTTTGGATATATGAAGATGCTGCTCCTCCCTTTTACACTCCATAGTTATTGGTGCTCTAGGATAATTTAATCGTCAAACACGCGTCTAACATTATTGACATATATAAATTCATATTTTATAACAAAAACGCAGTTGAAACACATTTTAATGATGTTTAATTATCATGAGTGAAATAAATCTGAAAGGGCACGATAAATCCGTCGTTCTAACGTTAAGCCCGATTCAAGGTTTGATAAGTGAGAATTGCCAAAAAACTCATTAGTATAGTATCAAGATTAAGCTTAGGCAACTATTTACAACAAATCATCGTCAATTCAAGAGGCTGGTTAAGGGGAGACCTAGTAGCACCCACAAAATGCGGTGGTGGATTGATTCACAAATGAAGTGAACGCAATGGAACATAATAAAGGAAACTTCTATTGTAAAGACGACGACACCATTTCAATCCAACACACAATTTTTATATTGATGTTGCCTTTTTAATCTGAAAAATAATAAAATAGCAGTGTGCAATATTGTATTATGTGTTTCTTAATAAAACTTGTGTCATACAAATAGCTTACTTTTACTTTTCCCTTCTCAAAAGCGCACAAGGGTGGGAGTGGGACACAGGGCGTCTTTGTTGTGGACAATGCATTAGTAACGATTTGGTTATATTTAAATTTTGGCTTTAAAGCTTAAAAGCATAATCCTATTATAATGTCCCCAGGAATAACACCTGTTTTTCCTAACATGTTCATGTGTAACCCGGAGCTCAGTGATTGATAATTTCAGCTCTTTGATAGTTATACTTTAAACTGCAAACTGTATCTAGATACCAAGTTGCAGTCCAAACAGATTATTATAATTGATATAAATTGAGAATAATACGTTGTAAGTTCCGGTTAGGTACATACATCGAATATCCTTAAAAATATGATAATATGGTGAGATGGTTTAAAATGTGCAATTATGTTAAAGAGAGATATGATGAATATGTGTAACTAATACAATAAATATTAAACGGGTATTATATGACTAAATAGAACATTCAATTTGGTAGTGGGACTTGTCGCTATTAGGGTAACGCCAAGTGGTTTGAAATATGAATATGTATAGGTACTGTGAATAATTTACACTTTTCAGTATAGCATTTTTCTATTGGTAGGTACTGGAAATTTACCCATTTAGCTATTTCTGATATAGATGAAATGCCTATCAACAATAGGTAGCTTCTACGGTGAGCAAGGCGCCATTTCATTTAAATACCTTACTAAATGCTATCGTTTTTGGCTGAGTGCGTAAGATGTTTCGCAAAACTTTACTTATAGCCAGGCCAATGTGAACAAATAGACAAGTCGAGAATTTAGATTGTTTATTTTTCTTAATACTTTACATCGGAATACCTTGTTATGATATTTGAGCTTGGCAGCAAATTCTCCCACGTACATTTTTGGTTCAAATATTGGATTCAGCAGCAGTTATTCTTCAATTATAAATAGATTATTTCTGCTTCCAAAATCGCAAACAGTGACAACCGCTGTTCGCTGGTATATAGTACGCAAATATATACTACTTCGCACCACTCACTGAAACTTTTCTTGTATTTTTTCACTACACCCCAAGCACTTTACTGACTTTTTTCCCAACAATTATAAATTAAGCAATTCTAATTCTAATTTTAAAATATGGCTTCCATCAGGTTAATGATGATTTCGCCAATTTCAAGTTTGCTCGTAGAGCATGCCGTTGTTCGGTGAGGTTTTGCTTTTTGTAAATTGATAGCGATTTACAAAAAACCACGCGGTCTACCGGGCCTTGACCCAAGAAGGGCTATGTACGCTTCAAGTTGAATTCTTCATTAACCATTCACTCATACGTTAGTTCACTGCACAATACGCTATCAATACTACACATTGAACAACAAAAATGAATAAATAATGAACAGCAAAACTTGAACGCATGCGGCCATCTTAAGACACGAACCGGAAAGCAAAATATCTCAACAATTTCCATAGCAGTGACACATCAAACTGACTGTCATAACATAAAATTAAATGTCAATCACGATCAGTAGTAGGAATAGCACTTTTGACAATCATTATCGCCTTCATATTTCCAAAATTGAGATGAGATATGTCACTTGAAGCTCATCGCCTTCTCATCACATTTTAATGACAGTTCAACGGCGATATAACTGTTATCTAACGGAGATGTGACGTTTGGCGATATCTCCATCGGCATTCTCGAATTCGGCCCCTGGTTCATTGTATTGCTTCCTTATTAACGTTTTAATCCTTGCTTTAAAGGGCTACCTACTTAACAACTAAAAATAAATGTAACCACAATACTTGGAGTTCGGGTGGTCTATCACGAAATAAAAAGACCTGCCGAGCGCGGCGCGCGCGTAAAAATAAATAATGATAACAGAAGCACGCGCGCGTTAACTTGCGGTTTGCTGCGTAAACATGGCATCCGCGGCGACTTCCGAAATTAAAAACTGTACAGCTAACGTTCATAATAAAATGCGTTCACAAAATCATAACTAATGTTATTCTAGCACGGTTTACTAGAAGAAAAAATATCTGCTGGCTTATCCCTTCGTATGTGGGAATACAAAAGCCTCTGGAGTTCAAGCCTCATTTGCGCCGTAATAGCAAAAGCACGTAGGTATCTGTAAACAAATGCAAAAAAACGGGCCTTACTACGCGGTCCCGAGGGCGCTTTCCACAGCTGAGGGGTTATCGTCAAATTTGTCGCGCGATAGTTGAGTGACAAAGCAATTGAGTGAGGAATGCTTTATTATTTATTTATCGCGTGAAAAACGCTACTATAACAGGTCCGCTGAACGACATTGAACATTGGTTCTATTCCGTAAGACGCATTTTTACCACTGTTGGCGAAAGGACAATCCCACCAAAAACATTTCATGTAAAATTGGCGGCCAAGACTCACATGCTCACCACGCTTTCGCTGTAAAAAAGTTATCAGATCCCAGGAAAAGCCAAGCCCCTAAGCCCTGACCCTTCTAACCCCGCCACCTTAAGTTTAAAAAAGTATGGCATGAACTGGCTTCATGCCCCTAAGCCCTGAGTTTACTAACCCTGCACCTTGGTTTCAAAAGTATGGCTTGGCCGTTACATAGAGTAACGTAAATAAGTCCAACGGACCGTCAGGCCCATAACTTTTTTGGCGCCAATTTTACGTGAAATGTTTATGGTGGGATCTCATTTCTTTTTGTAAGGTGCCCTAGTATATATTTTTTTGGGTTGAAGCGTTTCTAAGTAAGTAGTAATAATTGTGTATTTAAGAAATATTTACGTTTAGCCCCATATACATACATATATACACTTTTATCCCCCATTATGGAAAACCCATACAAACTTTCATCCCCTTATTTAAAGGATGGGGGGTGATTTTCTGAAAGTCCTAGAATGTGTATTTTGTTTATAACAATGAGTCCCAATAGGTATAAAATTTCAGACCTCTAGTATCAAAATTTGCGAGTCTCATACAAACTTCCATCCCCTAGTTTAAGGGGTTGGGAGGTAAAAGTTCCAAGTTTTAGAATTATTTTATTGTTCGTGTACTAATACTAACTTACATACCAAATTTCAGGTCATCGGGAAGTACCCAAGAGGTTTTGATGCGTCAGTGTATATATGTTATGTGGCAAAATCGGCGTATTTCCAATAAAACCTAAAGTATAAAAGCTAGATCAATTAAATTTAGTACATTTTATATGTTTCCTAACTGCATCTTAACTTGTAAATTTGGGTGCTCTGGTGTTAACTGGGACGAAGCTATGAGGGTTTGAAAATTAGACGAAACGGTTCGAGAAAAGGTAGGTTAGTGCCCCGCTTCTTTTTTGTTCGTCTTGGCGGGGGCACTACCGTGCCCCCATATGTCATTGTTATGATAACGATGACATTTAAAGGAAAATGTAAGTCAAATCGCAAAAACATTGTTCAAGTTTTATTTACTTATTTATTAAGGATATTTTTGCCGCAGGCACAAGATCCATTTAGCGGAATTAAACGTCACAGGTGCGACTCGTTTTTACGACTTAACATTTTCACTTATTGGGGCAGCTACTACCTACGTTGAGAGTCATGTCTGCCTGGCGTCTCTAAGGACTGGTCGGGTTTAAAAATGATATTGCGTTTAACAAATTTAATAGTTTCCGTCTATCCAGGCCGATGCTACAACTAGGAATATGGAGTTGATAAAAGGTACCTAATTACTTATCTATTGGTATACCTGGTACTATGAATAAAAATTGGTTTAAGAATGTTTCGCGGAAAATTGTTGTAAGTACCGAATTTAATGTTTCAAATAATTGTTATTCTACTTATACCATCGAACTTTCTGAAAGTTTACAGAATTAACCTAACCTAACCTAGCTTAATCTATTAGGATACATTAAGAAATATGTTTACCGTTTCAACAGAAAAAAAATTGCGAAATGAGCATTACGTTCGGTAAAACAATTTTCTGCCAGGTGAAAAAAAAACCGGCCAAGTGCGAGTCGGACTCGCGCACCGAGGGTTCCGTACAAACACTTTCCATCCCTAGGTGGTTAAGTTAAGTTTGCACCTGGTATGTATAGCGCCCCATATAAATTAGGTGCAAAGTTAGGTATTAATAGGTATTAAAAAAAAACTACTTACTAGATCTCGTTCAAAACAATTTTCGTTGGTAAAACAATTTTCTGCCAGGTGAAAAAAAAACCGGCCAAGTGCGAGTCGGACTCGCGCACCGAGGGTTCCGTACAAACACTTTCCATCCCTAGGTGGTTAAGTTAAGTTTGCACCTGGTATGTATAGCGCCCCATATAAATTAGGTGCAAAGTTAGGTATTAATAGGTATTAAAAAAAAACTACTTACTAGATCTCGTTCAAAACAATTTTCGTTGGTAGTTTTTATAGTAATGTACATCATATGTTTTTTTTAGATTTTTCATTTTCTTATTTTAGAAGTTAGAGGGGGGGGACCAACTTTTTTCCACTTTGGAAGCGTCTGTCACGCAAACTATTCGGTTTAGAAAAAAAATGTTTTAGAAACCTCGATATCATTTTTGAAGACCTATCCATAGATACCCCACACGTATGTGTTTGATGAAAAAAAATTTTTTGAGTTTCTGTTCTAAGTATGGGGAGCCCCCTATATTTATTATTTTTTTTTATTTTTGCATCAAAATCTTAATGCGGTTCATAGAATACATCTACCTACCAAGTTTCAACAGTATAGCTCTTATAGTTTCGGAAAAAAATGGCTGTGACATACGGACGGACAGACGGACAGACAGACAGACATGACGAATCTATAAGGGTTCCGTTTTTTGCCATTTGGCTACGGAACCCTAAAAACGTTTATAGTTTTGTACCTGTCTCGCTCGCTCTTACGCGAGCCAGATAAAAACCTCTCAGTTTTCACCCAAATCCGAACGGCAATCGGACAGCTCACGGATTGTAAGTTTGTTTGATGACATTAACAAACCAGAGAAAATATTTTTTTATTTGTTGCATTATTACTATTGGTCATGCTTTTTTTATCACATTATTAACCATGCAAACTAATTATGTTATTATATTAAATATAAATCTCATGAAGATGTTAAAATAAAATACCTCATTGTTTCCATTCTTTGTATAATTATTTGGGAGTAAACCCCATAATTACGATTAAAACGAGCAAGGTTTCGCTTAAAAATAAATGATTACTCGTTTTACGAAACGCGAACATTACAGGTAATAAACATTAATAAGCGCAATAAACCTAATTTCACAATTCACCGCGACATTACAAATGCGCTGAAACCGCTCTGATTTGAAACGCTGCTTTACACTCAATGAAATATTGATAAAATGAAGCCATTTCGAGTTCCTTGTTTTTTGCAATTTATATATGGATATTGTAATGAAACATCCTGAGGCAATATAAGCCAAGCGTTAATAAAATTAAAAGAGTCAGATTTTTTGTTTATTCTTAATATACATGCGTCGTATGAGTATTACGGGGGCCCGTAATACTTAATATAATTATTTTTCAACTGATGTAATAGTTGACATAATGTAGCGTTTGATATAACAACGCTTTCTAAAACTATTAAAGTTTCTAACCTAACCCATTGTAATCTAGCTTAACTGGGTGTAACAATTTTCAAGTTCAATGATATAAGTATAAGAAAAATAAACCGCGTTACATCAAACTTTACATTATATAAAACGTTCGTATTACGGGCATAATACATGTACAGTGGAAAGTGTTCTTCCATCGTATTTTGTCGGAAACATTCGTTTTAACATGCTTTCTTTATTTCTTCGGTCAAAAAGTTGAGATAGAAATATAAAAACACTTGCCCTATTTGCTAGATTTGTAATATTTAACAGGTTTACACTATTCTATTCTCTTTGTTTAACATTATCTTTCTACGAAGAGTAGGTTCGGTTAAAATGCTGCTACGTGGTGAGGTCAAGAGTCAACCATCGATCTGACCAGATCGCAGGAAGCTGTTTGAACGACGAGCGACGACGGTGCACGAACTGTGTCTTGTGGCAAGCAGTGGCAAGTTGACAACGTGTAAAATATTATATAGCTCGTCTTACTTAAATAGTTAGCAAGTTATTGCGTTGTTGGAAATGCGAATAATTACATAAGTTCCTGACTCTGTAGCAGGAGCTGCCAAAACTTAGCTTCTAGCGCTACCGGCTGTCGGAGCCTCATTCAATGACCTGCAGTTACTGTAGCAGCAGCACTTAGTTGACTTGACTAATATTTACAATACCGTTTCGTTAAAGGCAAACATCACTCAAAGTTGCGTGTTTCCGAGATTGTTGTGATTCTGACGTCACGGCACTCGGCAATAAGGTCGCGACGCAGAAGGATGTAATGTCATACGTCACAAAAATAAGAAAATATGGAAAACGAAAACGTATTCGCGAGCATCGCATTTATCATTGAAATAAACGAAAATATTTGTGACAAGTGAAACGAAACAATGAAACACGAAAAGTAATAACCTAATGAACCGAACAGGCGAAAGATTTAAGACGAAATTTGCTCATTCGTGGCATTAACGCGTATAAAGGGAAGAAATCTCTCGCCGGCGACTAATGAAAAATAATTTAGGTGTAGACAGGAGACATTAATATAAATAAATAATAAGGTGACGGTTCGCACGGTAGTACATAAATCCCGCACGCTGCGAGACGTCACAATAGTAATATATTAGGACAAATGTTATTACAAGCTTGATTCGTTATGTTATTTTTGTTCGTTCCCTCGAGTCGGGATACAAGGCAAACAACCGACCGCGCGGCCGCATCAAGGAGCGCCGCGGCGGCCGGCGCCCCGCGCCGACACCGCCCGAACACCACAACCGTTCCACACTTAAGCACTCTTAACGGAATAAACTCAATAAATTGCAGCTTACACTAATCTACTGATTTATCAACAGCGGTCGGGGTTTTGGTTGCTACAAATCCGCAGCGACAACGTGACTTTGAACGGGGGTTAAAAACTCTACACAGTCTACTGTACGATCTAATGGGGTTTTACCACTCGGCACTTTGGTCCTAATCGGCGAAAATTAGTGCTTTCGTGGTGCGAAATTAATAAAAATATTATATGTGTAATTAATAATGATGCCAATATTCAAATAGACGTTGTACCTAACTTTATTTTAATGGCGATATAGTTCTAGGGTGACGTTTAATATCACGTTTTTATCACGTTGTCGTATATTGTGGAGTTTTACGTTGCACGGCATATATTACAACATTATGATAACGCAACGGAATTGAAAGCTTATTCCTTGCACGACGCTTGGCTGCTGTGGTGGAAAGCAATCTCTAGCCAAGAGAATTCTTTTGCACCAAAGGGAGTTTTAGGGAGTAGTTATTTTATCTTTTATAGGCCAAGTTGTCTATGTTTAAATTAACTATACCTACCTATATGTATGTATCTATAAGTTCCAATTCTCGATAATACCGTTCAGAGTTGGAAGTTCACTTAAATGTACTAGAAACAGTGAAACACCCGCACCCACGGCTGTCCCTGCCTCTTCAACTCTGCTCGCTTCACAAACTTGCAAGAACTGACCAGATGTTAGGGTCGTAACTTAAGCAAAACTAAATGTTTAACGGGTAATCTCGGGAAACTTATAGTACCTTTAAGGAATAAAGTCTAACTTTAGAAATTAGGTAAGTATGCCAAACTGTCAGAAAGTATAGGTACAATCCTATTGTTCTCATGAAAGAATATATTTAAGGCAAAGAAATAAGCGTCTATTTTTAGTTCATTGTAATCTTTCGGTAATTAAAGATTATCTTAGCTGCTTAAATACCTAAACATTTTTATTATTTTAACACGGTAAGAAGCAAAAACATCATTATTGAACAGAAACAATCGATCAGAGCGGAACGTCGATCAAAGTATCAGCAGTGACGAGTTTGCCGCGGCGGTGTACGGGCAGCCGTCCCTGATGAAGAGCTCCATACGAGTTCGAAACATGTCGGGCCGTTCCTGACAATTTCACGTGAGTGTAAACCGCTTAATACAATAAAGAAACAATGTTGCTTATATTTTTGTGGTGATACCTCTTCTCATTTATCCTATGTATCTATCTATATACAAAAACATCATGTTATATTGTAACCCATGGTACATAACATGACGTTTTTGCGTGCCCTCCTAAACCTACTTCTCTACTACAACCTATTTCCCAACTACTTCACGCACTGAACTAAAACCGATGTAAAGGAGACTTTTACCCTCTCGAACAATATCGAGAGCATACCGTTATGCACTTTTATACCCGAAAGATTAGCTCATTAACGAACGAAATGTACCTCAGACTCAGACTTAAGCATTTTTAACAGTCCCTTGGATATATCCGGAAAATTCGCTTATTTATTTTAAGCCGAGTTGTGCACCCACACAGATTTATGTTAATCTCAGAGGTAATCCGGTACCTAGCCAATTAAAAATATTTATTAACGAATTCATATTCTTCTTCTCAATAAAATAAGGAAAAAGCTAAAAAATAAACCTAAAATTTTAATCGAAATGCGAAATTTAATATATGAAATCATTCTTTATTGTAAGTTAGTATTGAACACTATACTATACCTTCACGTTTTCCTTGAAAATCTAAACACATAGTTTTGGCCATAATTCACTAAATTAAACACGCGTGCTCTTTACTACCTACTTAATCGCACTTGTCTTCTCTTTTTTTTTAAGTGAAAACTTCTTTAGCGGCGCTTGGCACTTTTTTTAGATGGGTAAAAAATGTTAACTCGCTTCAGATCCGTAGCCTGATCGAAAAAGCGTAAGATGAATGGAGAGGGGGTAATATATGAAATTTTAATTTTTAAATAATGTATAAACAATTGATAACCTAGCAACCGTGTCTGTTTCAAAGAAAGGGGGCCTTTGAACAACAAAATGTTGTAAGTTACAGATGGTGAAGCGTAATCATAAACTTACATTAGTAAGAAATAGAGATTAAAATAGAAATCAATTTTCAGTGAGATAGAATAAAATCGGATAGTTCGGACTTAACCTTAACAAATTCAGTGAGGAAGGAAGTTTTATATTATGGAGCAAAAGTGCTATAGGGAAGGGAGAAACTTACTTATCATATGTTTTATTTATTTATTTAATCTTTATTACACACTTGAAAAAAAACGCACACAAGGCGAACTTAATGCCATGGACATCAATACCAGTCAACCTTTGAGCAAAGCAGATAAGTTGTATGCGGTGAAAAAACAGGTTTTAATTATCTCACTATATTATAAAGGCGAAAGTTTGTGAGTGTGTGTAGGTGTGTGTGAGGTGAGTGTATGTTTGTTACTTCTTCACGCTCAAACGGCTGGACCAATTTTCATGAAATTCGGTATGAAGGTAGCTGACACCCTGGATTAACACATAGGCTTTTTAACAGCGGGTAACACCGCGGGGTACAGCTAGTATTTGTAATATGTTGATACTTTATAGCGTTAACCTATATAACGCGCGACAAATTTAAGCGACATATTTGAGGGAAAGCGTTTTTAGGGTTCCGTAGCCAAATGGCAAAAAACGGAACCCTTATAGATTCGTCATGTCTGTCTGTCCGTCTGTCCGTCTGTCCGTCCGTATGTCACAGCCATTTTTTTCCGAAACTATAAGAGCTACACTGTTGAAACTTGGTAGGTAGATGTATTCTGTGAACCGCATTAAGATTATGATGCAAAAATAAAAAAATAATAATAAATATTGGGGGCTCCCCATACTTAGAACTGAAACTAAAAAAAATTTTTTTCATCAAACACATACGTGTGGGGTATCTATGGATAGGTCTTCAAAAATGATATCGAGGTTTCTAAAATATTTTTTTTCTAAACCGAATAGTTTGCGTGACAGACGCTTCCAAAGTGAAAAAAAGTTTTTTTCGGGTACCTCTCCAACACCTAAAGTGGGGGTGAATATTTTTTTTCGTTTCAACACTAGTGTGTGGGATATCGTTGAATAGGTCTTTAAAAAATAATAGGGGTCTCCTAACATTATTTTTTGATAAAGTCAGCAGTTTTGTAAATATTCGCTCCGAAAATAAAAAAATAGCCCCTCCCCCCCCTCTAACTCTTCAACCACGGGTCAAAAAATTATGGAAAAATTCATGGAAATGAGACCTTATACGTACTTTCAATGAAAACTATATCAAACAAAATCGGTTAAGCCGTTTTTGAGTTATCGCAAAATTTCATAATTTTCTTAAAAGGACGTAAGTTGAATTCCAGAAGGTAATAAGTAACTTTTCAAAACTGTTCATCAGATTCGAATGCGAATTTGTATGTTGAAGTTACTAATCCAATCCGACACGCATTTCAGAATTTTATGACTGAATAATGCACAATATGCACATGTAGGTAACTTAAGTCAATAGTTTATTACTTAACGTGAATAACAAATTTTCATACACATAAGTAACTACAGTTACTATGGCGTTTACGAACTTTTTATAGAGCTTGAAATCTTTCTCATAACTTAAGTCTATTGTGAAGGATGAGCAATTACGGAACCCTACACTGAGCGTGGCCCGACATGCTCTTGGCCTTTTTTATTTGTTTTTTCTTTCAATATCGGCGAATACCTTTCATGTAAAACGACATGAAGGGTTTTCAGTAAGTACCAAACTACAATAATACTACAATAATTAAATATGTCTCACGAAAGTTTTAATAAAATTAAGTACTTACCAAACTATTTTAGCAACGTGAAATAAACATTGAATTCAATTAAATTAAATTTATTTTTGTCAAGTAATTAAATATTAATTTATTCACATTCAGTTTCTTATTTTTTTTTTATTTTAAAGGAGAATACTCGTCATCATTTTACTCGTCAAACTGAACAACATCTGTTCAGAAACTTTTTTTAAAATACTATTTTCATGAATATGTTCATTATTTCAAACAAAATAAATAGCATTTTCAATGTACGCCGTCCAACATTGACATCACCTTAGCGTTGACATAGCTGTCACTTTACTTTATGAGTCATTTTCAAAATACATGTACATAGTTAAGAGGCCTTATTCCTTTTAAAATGCTGATTGCTTTAGACATTTTTGTCTATGATCAAACATGTTTCTTAACATATTATTGATGTTACTACCTAGAACAGGGCTATTGGCCATTGGGATTTATGGGCATATATTTGAAACCTACAATTTGAAATTTTCATTGATAATTTTTGTTTCAAAAACTAGTCGAAATTGACAAAATTCACGCGGAAAATTAGTTTTTTCAACTTATTTTCGACTGCACGCAATAAAAGCATGAAATAACTATGTTACTACTTAGAACTCGGGGAAACATCAAAAAGTTCTTTGAAATCATCAATATATTTATCATAATATGAAAAAAATGAATTTTAAAAGGAATAAGGCCTCTTAAAGGCTTAATAAAAACAAAATTACAAACGCTTCATTTGTGTGACGAAAGTTACTCATACAAAATATATGGGTAACTATCGTAACACAATGGAATCAATTAAGTTTTGTTTTAATTAAAGCCCTTAACTACGTAAATGTATTTTGAAAATGACTCAAAAATGTCAAATGTTTCGCAATACATTGCTTCTTTGAATAAACTTTATTTTACAGGTTTACATTATAAAATGAGTTGTTTAATAAATGTTGTTCAGTTGGAGGGGTAGAATCTATGTTTTAATTTATTGCTCCTGTTACAGGGCCCACCTGGTATGTGCGTCGTAGCTCCTAAACAGATAATCAGATATTTATTTTTCGAGGAGAAAACTGGTGAATAATTAAACTTCGATATACTATATGTAGTATGATATTATATGTAATAATATTGTGCAACCTTTAATGGCTGATTATGACGACACAAAATAATACTACCTAAAGCCATTTTTGTAATACTTACTCATAATCTTAAATACAATATATTATTGAAATTGGAATTTACGGAAACATTGGCAGTGACATTTCTTCCTAAGAAGTGTTAGAGATCTAGTAAACTAGTAAAGATAAATATATAAATATATATTAATGCTATTTCCCTGCAACCGGCCTTTAATTGAATAATTCATCTTCAAGATCTCAGTAAGCTTACAATAATATGGTCTAGGTACTTTACTAGGTCCTTGTCTCTGCCATGAATTAGCATTATACCTACCTATGTAGTATTAGTATTATGGTTTTAACTGTGTCTGATACACTTCAAGGGAACGATAGCTTTGTCCGTAATCGCTTAGCACCTAAATGACGATATTGTTAAAAATCTAACGTTTGCAATGAAGCGAAAAATTGATAAATTCAATGGCTCGGGCATTAGGTTCGGTGGTCCAGTTGGTAGGACGCCCGTGTTGGCCCGGAAAGCCGTTGGAGACGCAGGTTCGAATCCTGCCTGAACCGTTAAATTTTTCGCTTCATGGTAAAAATTTGGTTTAAGTAAGCAGACGTTACTGCTTTAATAAAAATAATTGTGAAAAATCGTTACTAACCACTTTGAAAGGCCAATTGATTAATATCGACGGGATGCTATTGGCTGGCATAACGTATTGTACCTATGGGGCATAAAATCGACATTATTAACTTAACAAGAGTTTTGTGAGTAAGTATAGAGCCTTTAGCTTAGGAGGTTAGGTTAGATTTTGTTTTATAATATTACTAAAAATTATCTATTTCAGAGGAAAGTTAACATTATGGCTACGAATTATACCAAATGACAAATTATGACTGTCAACTTTATGCAAACCAATATGGAACCTTGAACTTCTCTATATACTATCTCAGGTAAATGTCAGGGGTGTATTATGAGAGAAGGAACATGATTTTAGAAAAATATGCAGGTTGACCTGTTTTAGCGTCATCTGTTGGTAGGGATTTATTTGTGCTTCACGCCAAAATGGCTGGACGGATTATAGCTAATTTTCGAACAGCTGGACATCCAAAGATGGTTACAGGATACTTCATATCCGACTTGTAGTCCTAATTATAGTTATTATTTGTTTATCGTATGCCATCACAAAATAGATTCAGATTCAGATTCAGATTCTTTATTGGTAAAAATAAACATTTTACAAGTCAATGTCAACAATAAGTAGGTACATATAGGTACATAAGTAGGATATGTCATTTTAATAATTTTATCTAAAGATTGTGTTACATTATAATATATTTAGGTATTTGATTGTTCATAACATTTTTGTTAATGTTTTGTTTGGGTTAGTGATGAGATGATATTTTGAAACACTGGATCAATCAATATAGGTTACGTGAAACGCTAAATCAGTTCACAAATAGACACAGTAACAGACACTTACAGTAGCGAATTATAACATCAGCAGTGCTGATTCAACACAAATCGGCACGTGTTCCTCATTTTAATGAGGCGTGCTCGAAGAGCGACAGGCAAACACTCGGCAAGTTTAATATGACATCGTTCTGGTGAAATTAGAGACAATAAACGACGTTTTTAAGGTTCTGTTTTTATTAAAGAACCTTATACTTTCGCCACGTCTGTCCATGTTTCTAAGTCTCCACTAAGATTAAGTATAGCTCTACTTATTACAACTACAGATCTTAAAATAGAAATGAGAAAGATATTTTAAATTGAATGCTATTAATGATGACAAGTACCATATTAACGAAGTTAAAAATAAACCTCAATAAGAGGCAGTAAATTCACTCTAGTTACAGGTGACTGAAAAAAAGAGGTGCCAACAGAACCCTACTCTATGTACACGTGCCGGCCTAGGCTCTTGCGGGCCTGGGGTGGTCGTGTGTGTATCGCGCGACAGATAAATGATAGAGCATCCGTTATTTTTCGACACTTATAACGGTGTAAGAGCGACAGATGCCCGCTGGTGGCTGATTATGTCAGTTATGCTTACACTGTAGTAACGTTTACTTTCATTTTTATTATTGTAGTATCATAAGTCCCGTGGATCCGCCTATTGCTTTTTCTATGCTGGTCAAAAATTAAATTCACTTAAGATATTTTCAAGAAAATATCCTCAACGTAGATAACGTTGAGGATATTTTCTTGAAAATAATTAATTTCGAAAAAAGACGGAGGCAGATTGACACGAATAACAAAAAACCGGCCAAGAGCATGTCGGGCCACGCTCAGTGTAGGGTTCGGTAGTTGCCCATCATTCACTATAGATGGGCTTAAAACAGCGATTTTCAGCCCGAGGTTTAAATTACGAGAAAGATTTCAAGCTCTAAAAAGGTTGTAAGCGCCAAACTAACTGTAATTAATTATTACCTTCTGGAGATTATCGATTATACGCGCCAGATTGAGCGAAATGTTTTAATACAGTATTGTACTTAACTAATATGTGTAACGTTCGAAGTATAAGGACACCGCGCGGCACTCACGTCATTTAAAAGAAAATTATGAATTTTTGCGATAACTCAAAAGTGGCTCGACCGATTTATTCAATATACTTTTCATTGAAAACTTATTAGGCCTCATTTTCATGAATTTTTCCGTAATTTTTTGACCCGTGGTTGAAAAGTTAGAGGGGAGGGACGCTATTTTTTGGATTTCTGGGGCGAATATTTACAAAACTGCTGACTTTATCAAAAAATTATGCTAACTATTAACTATTATTTTTAAAAGAACTATTCAACGACACCCAACACACTAGTGAACGAAAAAAAATCACCCTCACTTTAGGTGTACGGGAGGTACCCGAAAAACAGTTTATTTTTAGTTTTTTTTTTTACCGTTTTGTCGGCGTGATACATACACATACTCATACCAAATTTCAGATTTTCGGACGGACAGACAGACAGACGGACAGAGGAACATGGCGAAACTATAAGGGTTCCTAGTTGACTACGGAACCCTAAAAAGGGAACACTGTTAATTAGCTAATGTATACATTAGCTGTGAAACTAGCCTGCTAGCACGAACCTGGCCCGACCAATGTAGTCTGTATCATTAAAATCAACGGACGGACGATAAAGTAAAGTAATTACTAACAAATTGTAACATACAACTTGTAAGTTTCCATTTTCCTATTTTTGGCGCGGAATTCTAGTCTCGCCCATTAGCGTCGAAGCGAACGATCGCAAATTAAAGATCAATTTATACATTTCGATGCCAAAATTCAATATCCTTTTGGTAACCAATTATCCTCTTTAATAGGTCTGATGGACTTGATACTTAACTGAGGGATAATCTGTTTTTTTTTTATAATGATCCATTCGGACTTTACAAGTTGTCGGGCTTATCGACATAGCGATAACGAGATTCATTTACGAGAATTTACGTAGTTGGGAATGTTTTTCGTGTTCAATGATAATTATGGAGTAAACTTTAAACAAAAAAAAACCGTCTTCATAAAACCTTTAAGCCAAATATAACCTGTTCATGTACAGATTACATTTGAATCACTTTTTGAAGTCGGTGCCAAACCACTCAATTATTACTATGAAAAAAGATGCCGCAATAAGCCTTTAATGATTATCATTTGGTATTAACGAGTATTTTTGTTCGATATTTTGACGACGCGTTTGGCTCGGTTGGTAGACACCTGCCTACTGAGTCGGCGGTTCCGGGTTCGAATCCCGGCCGGGGCAAATATTTGTGCAAAATATTTGTTCTTGGGTCATGGATGTTGTCTATACATATATGTATTTATATATTATGTATATCGTCGTCTAGTACCCATAGTACAAGCTTTGCTTAGTTTGGGACTAGGTCGATTTGTGTATGATTGTCCCTTAATATTTATTATTTAATTTAATATTTATTTATATACTTATTATAGTTTACCTGAGGTTTGGCACCGACTTCAAAAAGTGATTCAAATGTAATCTGTACATGAACGGGTTATTTATGGCTATAATTTTTTTTTTAAGTCGGTTATTTTTTGTTATTTTTTTTCTTTTTAGTGATTATAATAAAGTACTTATGGCGGTGTGATCGGGGAGGTCTTGTTTGCATGCATCTCGTTTGAATCATCCCCTAACTCCTAACCGTTAACAAGTTATACCTTCCATCATCAGCTCAGCATATGAAGATGATGACTACCATATGCAAATACTTAAATAGCTTTAGAAAATGCTAATCTATCTCAAACACTAAAAATCATTGACCGAATTTCATTTGTCCGAAAACTATTCGCATTATTATCGTTTGTCCGATGACAGGTTTCGCACATTTTTCTTTTTACCTGCATTTCACATTTAGTAGTAGTACCGTTTGTCCGAAAAACTTTTCCCGTCACATTCACTTGCCCTATGAGTTGTTACGTATTTTGTTTCGTAGCCCATTTTTCATCTACCCAATGATACTTTTGGCACTGCATACATTTAGACAAATTTTCAGTTTACCTTTTCCCGCCCCATCCACTTGCCCTCTGAATTAAGACGTCTTTAGATAATGCCAAAGATATTTTTGGCATTACGAATACATAAAAACTGCAGCCTAAACAGCGCGCGAGCCGAGCGAGCGAAGCTAGCGTGCCGCAGCAGCAGCCGGCAAAGCGCCAAAACCGACCTGGATTAGTTAGGTTAGGTTAGAACTGCGACCACAACAGCGCGCGAGCCGAGCGAGCGAAGCAAGCGTGCCGCAGCAGCAGCCGGCAAGGCGCCAAAACCGACCTGGATTGGTTAGGTTAGGTTAGAACTGCGACCACAACAGCGCGCGACCCGAGCGAGCGAAGCTAGCGTGCCGCAGCAGCAGCCGGCAAAGCGCCAAAACCGACCTGGCTGGGTTATGTTAGGTTAGAACTGCGACCACAACAGCGCGCGAGCCGAGCGAGCCCGAAGCGAAGCCCCAAAGTGGAACTGTGGATTTGGTTAGGTTAGGTTCTTACAAAAAATATATTTTTTTAAAGTTACATCGGACGAATGAAATCAAAGTCATATAAAAAAGTCGAATAATTAATAAACCGAACATCGGAAAACTGATATTACGAACAAATTAAATTTAGGGAAACGTGTCATTAGTAGAGTGATTAAAAAACCTAACCAATTAATGCCTAATTGTAAAATATTGTTACCGCTTCCGGGTGGCGCCACTAGCACAACCAGTCCGGGATACACCACGACTACTCAAACCCGTAGAGATGCCTCATGTCACATAATGTAGATTTTATAATAATTAGAGACAACAATAAATTCCCTAAATAGTTACAATTTAGTCATGTAGTACTTTACTTAAAGCAATATCTTCTTCTGATCGGATCCAATTCCAGGTAGTTGAGACAAACACATTCTTTCTATTAATTTAATTATATTGTATACACTTAATAGTTACAATAACTGTCGGATTATTGTTTTATTTAAATATCATTTTCAATATGATTGTGTTAATTTAATTATAAGAGTAATTTCCATTATTATGGCTTAGAAGAATCTTGATTTGACTATTTCAGTACATTCAGTGTGTTGGACTTTATAAAAAGAGTAGTATGACGGTAGAAATGGTTGAAGTTACTTTGTATGAGGAGGAGATTGTTCTGTTCGATTATAGCCAAGTGTAATTGAAGTTGGTGTTTTTTTTTCAATAAATTTCCCTACAGATATTTTCCTGACGTGGAAAATCATCGAAATGAATTTTCGGACAAATTAAAAAAAGTTAAAATGATATTTGTCGAATAGTTTTTGTCGAAACGAAAATCGGATTAACGTTTTTAGTGTTTCAGATAGGAAACCTTAGAAAATATATAAAAACATTATGAGTGCCTATAAAATTTGAGGGTTGCCCTCGATTTCCCTGGGATTCCATCATCAGAACCCAACTCGGTTATAATGGGACCACCTCAGGAGTATACTCAATCAAATAAAAAAAGAATTTTTAAAATCGGTCCACAATTGGCGGAGTAATCGGTGGACATACATAAAAAAAATGCATACAGTCGAACATAGAACCTCCTCCTTTTTTGGAACTCGGTTAAAAATTATAAAACTGGAACAAATTTCTTCTAAACAAGAATATAACTTGGATCAGTTGGAGTTGGATCAGAAATATTTGCTCTTTAAAACTTTGATTAAAATAAAACCAAAAGCACGCAAAAGGGTTAATTCGTCAGCATCTAATTTTCGTAAGTAACATATATGTAATCTAATCTAAGACAATGTATTTTTGGAAAATAATGTCAGAGCGTCGCTGTGATGGGACTTCTGCAATCGACTAAGTTTTCGGAAAACTTAATTTATTGGTATAATTTAATTTAAGGCTAATTAATGAATTCATGAATTTAAAGTAGCCTATTTACAAATTCAATTTAAAGAATGTAATAGGTTTAGGTTTTATTTTTGCCCGAGCGAGCGAAGCGCGTCTATTTCAGCTTCACTACAATTTATTACGTACCTATGTCCGGATGTCTGGATTTCCGGCTGTTTTCGCCTACAGGCCAAATTTCTCAACCGACTCTCATGACATTTTGTGAGTAGGTTCAATGAGTATATAGTTTTTTTTGTCAAGTCAGTTTAACGATTTTTTTCAAAATGGCAGAGATAGGTAGATGGTAAGAAATTACCTACAAAAATACGCCATTTTAAAAAGGATCTCCCGATGTCTACAGCTCACAAAGCCACTAGTTTTATGAAAAAGCCGTTTTTTTTTTCACTTTTCAATCTTTTCATGGATAAATGTTTATTCATATGGCCCATTGTTGAAACGATGTGACTTACATTAAAGAGTTAAGATCGAGGAAAATGGATATGCAATTTCTTTACCTCACACAATTAACCAGTTTTTATTTGATTAACCCACATAAATGTTTTGCAACTTTTACGAATACAACTGTTGATTTGGGAAATAATTAAAAGTTATTATAACTAATATTCTTTTTATAAAAAAAACTGCTTTTATTACTACCATTCGGTTCCCAACAGCGTCGCAAGTAATTTCATTACGATTCATGTACAATGTTAAGAAGCTTAAACATAAATTGAACGAGTTCGGAGCATGGCGTATTTGGTGAAGTAATTAATTTTTGTTAGGGTGTTCAGTTTAATGGGCTGCGGACATGTGGGCAGGGCCGAAGGGATTAAACACGAACACCAGCCGGACCGCCATATGGTATCGTTGTCATGACCAATTCTTTTGCGTATTATTGAGGGTAAATGTAATCCACACTCCCGTGGTCCACTCGTTCTCACACATCACACCCGCCTCGGCATTCCGACGACATTTTTACCATTCTGACACATTAAAGAAGCGTTTCGTTTCCATTAATGAGGAATTACTTTTTTATGGCTTTTACTTCTAAGTGTTTTTTTAGCCAGAGGTATTTCACCAATGTCGACATTTAGACATATCCCACATGAGTAAACTTCTAGTTAAAATATCATCCTTACAGTACACGAAAACGAACAGTCGAACGTTACTAATTTCATGCATTACCTGTGGCGTCTGATTGGGTGATCAGATGCGTTTATTGTTACTTAGTATTTTACGGTGACTACTATCCACCCGTACATGACTTATACACTGCAAAACGGGAAGTCGAAAAATACAATATAAATAACTTTTCGCAAATGTCATATTGTCACAGTCTAATTTTTTATTGCGGTATGAGACCATATTCCCAAAGTTGGTTTCTGAATACGTAAAAAAATTGGTAGCATTGTCCCAATTAACATCGTGTCTACTCTACTTACAGTGAAATTATTAACAAATAATTTATAAACTTGAAAAAACATAGACAGGTATATTGTGAGTCAAATTAATCAAACAAACGCGATGCCAACTTCTTCATTTCGACGTAATAAACAAAGTTTGCGTTTAATGTTACATATGTCAGTCGTAAACAGTCTGACTTGCGCAACAATGGTTCCGCACCAACATGCGCAAAAAAAAAGCATGAAATACACTTCAATATATTTTCTGATTCCAGTTACTTTTAAACTTTTTTATGTAACAGGAGCAATAAATTAAAACATAGGTATAGAGATCCATCCGTCAAACTAAACAACATATTTTTATAAATTTACGGAACATGCAATGTTTAATTTTTTTTATGTGGGTATACACCATACCTCTTCCACCAGGTTACATTATTTCAATTTTTCTTTGAACTTTGATCTTTGTATCAATAATTACTTTAAAATAATGTTTAATCAATTAAACAATGTACCTAACTTTGAAATATTTATATTTATTAGAGTGACAGCTATGTCAATGCTAAGTGGTTGTCAGTATTGGATTGGATGGCGTACATTGACAATACTATTTATTTTGTTTGAAATATTAAACTCCTTAAGCTTTTTTACAATGAAGCGAAAAATTGAAAATTTTAATGGTTCAAACAGGATTCGAACCTAAACAAAACGAACGTCTGCTAACGTAAACATTTGGCTAGCGTTAGCAGACGTTACTGCTTTAATAAAAATAATTCCTTAAAATTGGTTTTATTTAAGTTGCTGTCACATGTTGTTCAATTTGAACTTGAAGAATAGATATTTAAATGTATTGCTACTGTTACAGGCCATTTTAAATGACTGTATGTCAGGAATCGCATAGTCTTTTACAAAAACGACAAGAAAAATTATTACTTGAATCGTGTTTCTTTAATTTACACTAAATTATTTTTTAATTTAGTAATTTTGCGCGGTCAAAATAATGTTTTTTCCGTGAAAATTTCATTCGTATAACTCAAGGTTTTGATCTCCGACAGACACCCCAGAGTTTTAGGGTCCAGTTGGCACCTTTTGGATCCATATCCCTAACAAGTCCCATCCGCAGTAAGCACGCGTCGGGCGATCCCCAACAAATAAAACGTACGCAGACGCTCTCGATTACTTTGATCGCCCATCCCCGGATGTCGCAGTCGTTTCCAACTGCCTCGCAAACATTCCCCCGATATACACTTTAATTTTAGAATAAGTGTAATGGTCTAAGATACCTTTCATGCCCCTATAAACTTGGCGGTTGTGAATTTAATAGTCACATGTTACAACTCACTGTGTACTGTGTAGCAAATAAATAATTAATTATTACTCGTTGATATGAAAATGTTGTGCTGGAGCAATGTGCCGACGAGAAGTTTCCAAGGTGCGAAACTTTCAACATGAGAAGTTATCGGAAAGTTCAAAGAATGTTCTTGGTAACGAAAATTAATCTGACTCACATATCTATATATGAGACAACCTAACTACAAAGTAGATTATCTGGCGGTATAGTATCTGGCGGTCCTGGGTTCGTATCGCTTTGTGATGGGAAATTCCTGGATTTTGAATGTATTTAAGTACATTTGTATGTATATATCATCAGTGACTTCATCCTCAAATCACCCTTTGGCAGGTGAGATTCAAATTGAGTACTTAGCTCTCTGTTTGTCACCAGGCTGCATCTCGTGAACCGTGATAGTTACATAGTTGACATTTTCACAGATGATGTATATCTGTTGCCGCTGTACTCGTAACAACAAATACTTACTTAAAAATAATAAAATAAATTAAGTTGGGTTCCCATACAACAACACAACGTGTTTTCTTTTTACATAAATTGATCTATTGGGGCAGGCGTTTTCTTTCACCGTTTTTTTATTTGATGGTACGGAACCCTTCGTGCGCGAGTCCAACTCGCACTTGGCCGGTTTTTTTATTTAATTCGTTATATTATTGTCTGTGCAGATCGCTGAGGTGTTCACGGGACACATCGGAAAGCTACCCATTTGAATCTCACCTTACATAAATATTATTTTGAAGAGTCCATAATCTATGGAACTTTCAAGTTGATATTATGTCCTTTAATTTGATTGGCCAGGACTAAAAACAACCTATGTATGTACTATACCAATCAGATCAATATAGAACTTCTTTCTTTTAAAGCTGATTCCTCTACCATGTACCCCAAGAATAGTCGTCTATGTGAGCCACAAACAAAATAAAAATCCATACTAATATTATAATCCATACTAATATTATAAATGCGAAAGTGTGTCTGTCTGTCTGTCTGTCTGTCTGTTACCTCTTCACGCTTAAACCGCTGAACCGACTTAGATGAAATTTGGTATGGAGATAGTTTGAGACCCGGCAAAGGACATAGGATACTTTTCATCCCGAATAAATTTAGTGTTCCCGTGGGATGAGCGGGTAACACCGCGGGGCACAGCTAGTAACAATATAAATAACGTTTCAGGGTTCTGTTTTTACACACTGGAATACGGAACCCTAAACATGATAGGTCGATAGATTTCCATCTATTGAGAGATTTAAACGACCATTACAAATGTTCCCGGAAGCATAGACAACATGCGTTTTACCTAAACACTGTATTCGTCAAGTGTAATTAAGTTCATTAAACTGTGATGCACTGGATTTGATTGCGGCATCTACTCGGCATTGGGTTACGGTGGCCTTCGGTACAAAGCTAACGAGCACAGTACAGACGTCAACCCGCACTCATTTGCGACGTCGCTTGCTGACGGTTGATTGGTTAATTGCTTCGTTTAATCAATTGACCGCTTGAGACACGCCGCTCGGTTTAGATGCAGGCACAGTTATTGCTCGCTAACTCGCAATAAATCCTAGTTAGACGACGGTTTTATCCAATAAATACCTTTGATGGCAGCGGCCGGTTTTACCCAAGACTTTTACAGCGAAGCTAACGTGAAAAGTCTTATATCAATGAAAGCCGCAGTTACTGCTTATTTATGGGTCTATATTGGAATCCATAATTTCCTTTGTCCTATTTGTAAATTCCATAATAACTGTGGTCATAATGATCTTTTGCCATAAAAACCTTTATCCTAATGTAAATGCCATAATATTGATCATCCTAATATTGAATATCCTAATGATTATTTGCACTATTATCTTAAGTACTAATGATCAAGTGTCCTATCAGTTACATATCCTAATACGAGTTGCCATAATCATCATATGTCTTAATAGTTACTTATCCTAATTATTATCACGTGTCCTAATAGGTACGAGTACATATCCTAAAACATATAGTTTTCGGGGTTCAGCAAGTCTGACGCTCCGCTCGCTTCGCTCCTAACCTAACCTACAGTTTTCGGGGTTCAGCCAATAATCCAACCTACAGTTTTCGGGGTTCAGCAAGTCTTTTGACGCTCCACTCGCTTCGCTCGCTCCGCTATACGTGGTCACAATACAAACCTAACCTAACCTACAGTTTTCGGGTTCGGCCAATAACCCAACCTACAGTTTTCAGGGTTTAGCCAATTCGATATTTGTCCAAGTCGGACCTGCCTTAAGGTGAAATAGGTAATGTAAGGAATCGTAAGCCAAGTCGGACCTGCGCGGCTCGCTCGCTTCGCTCGCTCGTTAGGGTCATAGTTTAACCTAACACTCCTCCTCGCTTCGCTCGTCGTCGTACCTAACCTAACCCAAGTCTGACCTGCGTTAAAGTAGGATATTAGGTAATGTTATTATAGCTTATGATCATTATGGCAAGTAATCATCATGGCATTTGACTTTAGGACATGTGATTTATGGTTTTGTATATTATGACTCGTAAGTTTTATGTGTTAATAGATTAGTACAAAACATATTAGGTATTTAGAGCATTAGGTAATGTAATATTATGGTTTATGATCATTAGGATGTAAGATCATTATGGCAAATAATCATTATGACAAATGATTAATATGTCAAAAGTGTTTAGAGTAAATGTGGTATGGCATTTGACTTTAGGACATACGATATTATGGATTGCGAAGGAGACCCCTTATTTATATGTATAACGGTTATAACTGTTTTCGAGAGGTATCCTTCATATCATATTTTTCCACTTACAATTGAATGGCCTGAGTTTGTAATCCCCTTACTGCCCGTCATACACACAAAGTTTTTCAACGCATTTGGAAGGAAATAAAAATTACATACAAAAATAAACATTAAACAATTGTCTACCAACCATTTGGTGTTTTTTTTTGAGGTATCCTTCATATGTATTTGGACTGAGAATATACGTTCTAGTTGTTTTAGTTATTCCTTCTCTCACCTCCGTCATTCACTCTTGACAGACTGGTCGTGATAGTATGATGATACGTATCTATAATTGTAGATAATTCGACCCTCGCAAATCTCGCAATGCGTATCCACCTGCCACGGTCTTCAGTGTTACGGAAACATTGGACTATGGTGGTTTGTGTCGCAGCTGTTATCAGGTCTGTCGAACGCGTAGGTGACCAACCTCGTGACCGCTTGCCTTCCACTCGTCCTTGGATGTAGAGTCGTTCCATGGAGTTTTAATCTCGTGTAACGTGCCCGAAGTATTTGAGTATTCTTATTTGAACAGTAGACTAAATCTCTCTTTAACTTTGAGTTCTTCTAAGATCGAAACTTTATTTAGTTAATAGTTTTTTTAGTTACCGTTTTTTTAATCCTCGATGTGACATTTGTTTAAGTTCGGAAAAAATTTAATAGTATTTACTACATATACTTTTGGACAACTCACTGTTCCCAATCGTGCATATGAAAATGTTGAATTACGTCACAAGCCAAAAAGTATTTAATAATCTACATAGCAAGTACGTACTGTATTTACGAAAACATTTTATAATCGAATGTTATAAGATAATGTAGGTACTTACCAACTGCTTAAAATAACCAGACTTAATACAAGTTACAAAACTAGTGTCCACCGTCCACCTAACTTTTAACTATCGGGTAGAGAATAGGCAAGTAATCAAGTCTCGTATTATTCTGGTCTCGTCTGAAGACTGTCAGCTTTTAAGGGCATAACTTTGGAGTCATCCGATCCTCGAAGCCCTAGATCTACGTTTTAGTATTTCAATTCCTTTGATCTCAATAAACAATACTTAAATACACAGAGAATTTGCCTATCTCCTCTATTCAAACTACGTACATGCCATAATTTACTAAGAAATGTATTGCTAAAATGTAAAATATGTCATTATAGCTTTACGAAGCGGTCTAAAATTAGCCTACATGAGAACATTGGATCTAGCCGAAAGTCTAACGTAAAATTGCCCGCCCCGGATGAAAAATCATATTTTTATACTGATTATTTATTAGTTCAGTATCATTATCATAATTCATTACGCCCACCGATTTTCATTATGGTACGAGTATGATTTGTATGTATAATTTTCATATTATACCTAATATAAATATTATTTTGTCTATTCGATTTGGTTCACAAACCAAATATGTTCTACCAAGTGATATGTGCGAAAATGTGCAACTTGGACAGTACGAGTTTCGGGAAATCGGGATATCTGAATCAATGAATCTAGTCATGCTTTAGGCACATGGGTTCCAATTAATATCACCAACAAAAATAATTATATTATCAGTTTTCGTATTTTTCCTTTAAAACTTCCTATAAGTGAGAGTCTTTTAAGGAAGTCGTATCTATAGTTAACGGATAGCCAATTACTCGTACAATTACAGGTTCCCACTAATAGTGTTGTTATACAAATAATAGTGCTCGAACATTGCACAACATCGCAACTACAAATACAATACAAATACCCTTTATTGCACACCTCAAACATCAAGGAATAGACAAAATAACATGATATTCATTAAAATAACGGAGGTAAACAATAGGCGCTATTATCGCTAAATAGCGATTTCTTCCGGACAACGTTTAGGTAGCGGATTATAGTTAAAATTATTGATTGAATTTAGTGGGTGGTGCAGCATAATAATAGAACTAAATAAACGACAACCACAAAAAACAATAAAAGTGATAATGATAACATACATAAATAAGAAAACACAGATATACTAACGTAATAAATACTTAGACATAATAAATAAACTACCTGTGATTACAAACGAAATAAACGAAAACTAACTCTAATTAAATCAACAATAATCTCTGTTATAAATGTTGTAATGATCTCTTCACGTCAATATTGTCAATGTCAATTACAGTTCCTTAAATTAATGAATCTTATCTAATCACTGTAATCTGTAGGCCTCGTGAGTTTGTTTCGAAATGGGCCCTAAATTAAAGTTCTTGACCGTAGATTAATAGGCTTTTCAATTTATAATTAGTACAAGCTATCTGAATATTTAAATTCAAGGTGACTACTCAAATAGGTATAGAACATCAAATGAAACCAACATTTGGTACAAACTAAACCTGGACATAGGTAATGAGTAGGTACGTAACTTTATTTGAGGTCGTCGGGTCCCCAAAGTTTTAGCAGTTTAAAAGTCAAGTAAAGTGGTAAAATAAAAACCGCCTAGTAAAGTGTATATGAGGGGTACTAGTAATCAAATTGTTATAGCAGTAATTTTGTTTCTTTTTACTTTTGTGAGCCATCTATGTTACCAATTTATGTTTTTTTTTTATTGGATTGTTATTAAGGTCTAAACAAGTTTAACAAGTCAGGCTAAAACTAACCTCTTAAGGACAGGTTGTCGAAAAGTCCGAACATTTTCAATTTGGCAACTTTTCAACATGCTATCATAGGCAATATATCGGAGGGTTCGGAGGTTGTGTTTACCCATTTTTTTATAAGTAAGTACTTATATTATTATACAGTCTGGTATATACCGTAAGTCATTCTCATTTATTTTAAAATAGGCGATAGCTACAAAATCTTTCACTGGGTAATTATGACTCGACTTGCGTTTGGTTGGTTTCTTTTACAAAAATGCCTATAGTTTGATACACCACAAATAGAAGAATTTGTAAAGTAAATATCTTTTAATTACCCAGGAAAAGCTGGCTAAGCTCTCTTTTAATTAACATTATGTTTTTTTAGTCTAGCCACAAAAATTCTCAGTGCTTCATGTGACTAGGTATCTAAACCAAGGTGACCATGGGTAAAACTCACTGAGTCCCGATTTTTTAGCTATTTGTTTGCTTAAGCTATACAGCTATAATCATTTTACAAACTTATATCTTCTTCTTCTGTAAAATTATACAAATGTGAGTGCTTCCCCATAGCCCTTCATATATACATATAGGTACCTATGTATTTGTATAGGTTACATCTTTCTAGCGAATCTTGACCGTACTTAGCTCCCCACCCAATAGTCTTAGTTACCCACTTACGTTTAATTAATTCTGTGTGTGAATCTATTAGTATCGTTAATGATGGGACAGAATTGTAGTAAAGCTCTGATGTACATTAGACACTCATCACGGTGCTTTGTTAGAGCTATTAAAATACGTATGAAACGTATCGGCCGCGCACCAGAAGACACAGCGTGGGTATTAGGCTCCCCGCAAAATGTACAGAGGGCCTGGTGATAGCCGCCGGCCTCCGCTGGAGGAGACGCAGGAGCGATCATGGCGGTGTTTTTAGAGGAGGCATTTGTCCAGCAATGGACATTGGATGCCATTTGGCAGATGGCAATGCCTAGGAAACTCCCAAACAGTTACGCAAATGACCATTTGTTGGCTTAATAAATAAAGAAGATTGGTACAAAAATGACACCTACATGAAATCATGAAATCAACAGTCCACATTATCATAGGCGGTAGAATAGTCAGCGTAACATAACTATATCAATAAAAGGGGGAAAAACCGGCGATAAATATTACACAAATGTTAAGTGATTGTCGCATAATAATGTCAGAATTGTCAACAGCGATGCTGGAAAAATCATTTATAAACGATTCAATTTTTATTTCAGACTGGAAGGTGCTCGCGAACTGCGTCCGCGTGAAAGATAAAGTCATAACCCTCTTTTTTGGCTTCTACGTAGTTGGGTAAAAATCATCCTTTAACCATCTGGAGATGCGCAGGTATACTAAAAATTGATGAAATCAGCCCAGCCCATTTTTATATCCTTATACTTAGATATAAAAAGTTAAGATGAGAAGGTAAAAATCTGACTTAGGTGAGGGAAAGACAGAAAGTACTTTTGATTATACCCCTCATAGGCATTCAAGTTTGACAATGTTTACTGAAACGAAATATTAAAAATTAATTTTAAAATTATAAATAATTAATAAAATTAAATTTAGTAGCCTTGCGTGTTTAATAGCCTTAATGTTACCACGAAACGTTAATCGACCAATTTAGGATTAATTATATATATAAAAAAAAACTAATCTTTATTTTACATTAATTGCAATCACTTATCGTGTCGTCAAACCGGGATTTTTTAAATGATTTTGTATGTTTAATTTCAGTTAAGAAACCCTTTATATTAGGACCCGGCTAGTCTTGTATACTACTTTAAAAAAATCGTTCCTTAAAAATATATTTAACCAATGGCATTTTGGCAACAATTACCATTATTTCATCATAGTAAAAGAATTGGGAATAAACAATAAAATTGTCACCGCCTTTTTAATTTTATTGGCGTAAAAGCCGCTAAATACCGCAATGTCTCAGTAAAATTACGTCATATTTCAAGAGCAAATGTTACGTTTGCAGACACGATAATATCAAATAAAATTAACCAGACTATATTTTAAGTATGAGTTCAGAAAAAACCGGAACTTATTGGATTTTAATTAATTGACAATACCTAATATTAAGTCTTGAACATATCGAGAACCATGCTCATTATGCGCAACATTATTACAACACGTAACAATTAGAGTCATGTAAATAATAGTAACAATCAATAACAATAGATTACACTTTAATTAAATAGTAGAGTAAAAAACTTACACATCTGAGTTTAATTAAACTCCATCATTCCAAATAAAACGGTATTCAGCTACCAACACACACCACACAAACGAAGTGCTGTAATTTGCATCCAATTTTGTTCAGAGCACTGCGCACTTTTTCTGCTGCAAAAGTTCGTGAAAGTTTCGCGAGTCGTAGAGTAGAGCGTACGTAGGGAGCGCGTGCGACCGGTCCGTGGCCCGTTGCCGACTGAGGATGGCCCCACGCCCACCCGGGCCCTCCCTCCTGTTGCCTGCTACCCTCCGCATACGGAACTTTAGACGCTAATAAAAACTTATACCCGCAAAAAGTCCCGCTGCCCCATATCGCGACGTGTTATCGCGCTCAATTTCATACATCCCACCACAACAATCGCTAAACTTTGTTTTCAAATACGACGAGTGCAGTTTGCGTTTTACTCATAGCTTTAATCCTACGAAGGTGAAAATAATGAAGAGTAACTAAATAGAGGAAGCCAGTTGGTCTAGAATTATTAAATTTGGCAAGAAACAATTTTCGGTTACGGGTTTTGCTGTTGCGGTTTCTTAACATAAATCAAAGTATGAATTTTAAAACCGCCAATATTTCAAAACCAACAAAAGAACTAGAGCGATAGCACGAAGACTTCACATGTAGGTACATAATAAGGAAAATTATGACCACAAAAAGATTTAGGAAATTCCATTTTGCGAGCGATGAAACTTGCTGAAAACCATTTGATCGCCACAGCCAGTAACTGTAGCCATAATACATTCAATGTACTCTATGCTGTAGCCCGCCTTCGCACACACAGTTCACAAATTCTCCCGCCGGCTGACTTTGCGATTGCAGAACGATTTGCACATTTGTATAGAATACAGGGTCGGAAAATATCGTGCTTGGTGGACTTTTGCACTTTTATTAGTTCGATTCCCAGTTCAGGTAAGTTTTTTAGAATGCAGTCTGTAAATGCAGTTATTCATTTTAGGAAGAATAAAAGAAGTTTCGTTTAAGTTGTTTTAAGAATGTAAGGCAGTTTCCCTTCAGGGCCCATGTATTATTTCCATTCTGTATTAATATTTATACTTAAGTCCTCGATGACGTCCATCAACTGACCTCGTTTAAATTACCTAACCGGCTTCAAAAAGAAGGAAATCTCAACTTGGCGAATTTTTACTGTGTGTTTGTATTTTTTTTAATAATAAATTTATTATTAATTTATTATAGTTGTTAAGGTAGGTATGGTGAGGATAAATATGTAGGCATCCCCTCAATTACTATTGTGAACCGTCATATTAGGTCCTCTGACCGAGTCAAAGTGCCTATACCAAGGGCAAAGCGGACACGTATAAAATTGTAACCATTCTTGACTTTTTCCATCTATTTAAATATGATTCGAGTTAGGTGGTATCACAATCACAACCCCTCATCCTCGTTTAGTGTGGCCCTTTGCACGGTATTGTACAGTCAGTCAAGAAAGTAATCGGCTGCGAGTGTAATCTCTCTTGACCAAACCAAAGAAATTGTGTTTTAGAGAACAGCTGAACGAGTTTTTATAAAAAAAAAAACACCGAAATCGTCATAGATAGAGACCGAAGTCTAACTACTATCTAATAGTAGGTAGGTACTCGAAATTAACGTTCCCAATAGTTATTACTTCAATCCCATTTCATAGTAAAAGGACATCAAATGCAAATTTTATTCGGATTTCAAACACTGGGATGTTTGCGAAATACTGTAGAAACAAGTTGTAAATAGAAACAATATTTAGTATAAATAACTCATAAAAACTACTCACGCTGTATTTGGAGTAATGATCGTGTATTTAAATTTATAACACTTTATTTGACATGTTCGGTAAAGCCCTCAAACCATCAGCGATAACGGGCAGAGTGCGGAACTATCGAACCCATTATTATAATTGAAACGACAATTTGTGTCATAATACTTTAGGGGACCAATATGGTATGTTATTTATATAGAACTGGAAGTCATTGGCATGTTCTATGCAAAAATAATAATATATGGCGTACCGAGACAAAAAAAAAGAAGTCATGAAAAAGAAGTTTAAGGTAAGTACCCCAGTATTTACTCAGCACTGTCCCAATAGTTGGCACGTTCGACATTAATTCAGATAAAAAGGGCGTGTATATATTCAAAATTGTAAATATAGGGTTTGTCTCACAAACTGAAGAAACTAGTGAGAAATAGAAACAATATTTATTACAATACAACTCTTTAAAATTACAGGTGCCGCATTTACGAGTATTGAGACCATTGAGCGTGGTGTATTTATAACAATTTGTTTGATATGTTTGGTAGAGCCCTCAAAGGTCGGCCGTATGCGGCTAAATGGACGCTGCAGCGATAATGCCGCGCAGAGTGCGGAACTCTTGAACCCATTATTATAATTGAAACGACAATCTGTGTCATAATGCTTTAGAGGCACAACGTTTTACTTTATTTATATTTTATCGAGAATCATTTTGCACTCGTTCGATGCAAATAAATAGAAAAATAATAAGTAGTAGACGTTTTATTAATATAATAAATGCCAGCGGAAACTGGTTACTTAATCAATTCCGCTGTGTGGCACAATCTAAACCCTGAAATACCTATGCATTGGATTATTATTAAAATAAAAGGCAAAGTAACAGATTGTTTTGACAACCTATGTCTTGGTCGTTTAAAAAAAAACTATCCCAAATTGGATTACATAAGAAATAAAACAACCAGTAGTAATAATTTAAATACACGTGTATAAAAATGCTAAATACATAACTATTAGGAATGAGAAAAACTTTCCACGAATTATTAACAGGTAAATTGTTTACCAAGAACAAATGATCACAAAGTAGAATACGGACGGCCAATTCATATTTTATAAACCATACTTAAATCATAATACGCGTTTACAGTTTATTCTTTATCATACATGTCATAGAAATAAGCCAAACCTAAAAAAAGCCCAACCTAATACAGACAGTTCGCATGGAATCAAATAACTTTCCTCACTCCAAAACGTGATGAAGCATCAATATTGTTGCTAAAGAGCATCAATAATCCCTTAGTCCCTTATAATGCTTATTTACAGTAGTTGCTATAATATCGTGTAAATGGCTGGTTATAGTGGGACAACGTAGTGTAAACAATCCCTACTTAGGCATGATACCCACAAGATTAACAAGATTTTGCTCTCACCGCGACGCCGCCCGCTGGGAGCTCCCTCCGTGATCGCCCTCCGGAAAATTGTAATTTGTAAGTATTGGAAATATGCTAATAGCTTAATCAGTTTCTTACGACATTATCTTACATATAGCTAAATGGTTTCCGTAACATATGCTCACTGGCTTGTGCTGTCGGGTGTAGGTACATACTAAAATGTGAAATGAGGCTTATACATTAACATAAGTATAGGCATGTGCGAGATCTATAGTACTAGTAGAGCCGCAACCTTTTTCTTTATCTTTGGGTATCCAGCTATCCCTGAGCCACGATTGGTTTTAGCCCGTCCAGCCGTTTCGGCGTGATGAGCGGATTAATAATTTTTTACCAACAGATGGTGCCACGTGCCCATACAAATCCTGCATCGCGCTGTTAAGATTTTTCCTGAAATAACAACCCCTCTCCATTGAAAACTGATTTCCAACGCAATTTTAATATTTTATAATAGTATAGACGATTATAAAGGAAATAAAAACAAAACTACGAATGATAAACGATTGTTGTTGGTCCCATATGATTGGGACCCAGTAAAAACCCAAGTAGGTAGTAGTAGGCACGTATGCCCACTAACTAGTACCTATGTAGTTTTGTCCTTATCAGTTCGATCAATTTTGGGTCAACGTTCTACACAATATATTCAATTTCGGCTCACTGCATATGACACGCGAACAGATAGACAGACAGCACAGCACAGGGTAGCCGCCGGTAATAAAATGCTCTTGAATGAAATGATATTAAAATAATAAAACTATAAACAACCTGTACCTATACCTGCCTGTACTGTAGAATGACTCTTCATGCAGAGTAGCTTACTTTATAAATATCGATAATAAACAAAATTAATTCCAATAAACTTAATTGTTTTAAAAACTGCAACAATTTATTAAAACCCACATCGCTTGCTCGGAAAGCAATCAGTTGATGCATTAGCAGTGCCATTAAAACACAAAGCGATCGGGCAATAAAATTTACCCAAATGCATTACAATGTGAAATAAATGTATGAACTCATTTCCGAGGGCCCGATATGCGGCCCCTCGTTCGATCAAGTTTTTATCATGACAAAGGCAATTCCCATCAAAATGCACGAATTTGGGATCTGAAGCGTGAGCTGCAGCACACGGCGCCGGGCAGCGAGCTCATGCATACGACTACCCGTGTAGTCCAGTCAACATTGAGTTTGATGATTTAAGGGTTCATATAGATTTCATTATTATGGGTCAGGGTTATATTAGTTTGTTGTGGTCGTTCAAAAATGAAGGGACTTTAAATCCTAATCTTCTCGCTAGATACTAATACGCATGGACGAACTGTTTACTACTTGAGGTCTAATTTCAAATCTGTACTGTACGACCCAAGTCCCTAGTATTTGCAGAGTGATTTAATAATTAGCGTTGCCAGAGCTACGGAAAAATCCGTAGATGATTTGAGGCTTTGTGCCCAGACCTACGGAAATTATTGGTGAACCTACGGAATTTCAGACTACTTTTATTTATCACCAATGACCGAGGGCAAGATATGCGGCCCCTCGTTCGATCAAGTTTTTATCATAACCAAGGTAATTCCCATCAAAATGCACGAATTTGGGATCTGAAGCTGCAGCAGCACACGGCGCCAGGCAGCGAGCTTATATGCATACGACTACCCCGTGTAGTCCAGTCAACTTTCAGTTTGATGATTTAAGGGTTCGTACAGACTTCATTATTATGGGTTACGGTTGTATTTGTTTGCTGTGGTCGTTCAAAAATGGAGGGACTTTGAATACTTAATCTTCTCGCTAGATCCTAACAGGCATTAACACATGAACAAACTTCAACTACCCAATAAAAATAAAAATTACATGTCATTAGGGTTCCATACCCAAAGGGTAAAAACGGGACCCTATTACTGAGACTTCGCTGTCCGTCCGTCCGTCCGTCCGTCCGTCCGTCCGTCCGTCCGTCCGTCTGTCACCAGGCTGTATCTCAAGAACGGTGATAGCTAGACAGTTGAAATTTTCACAGATGATGTATTTCTATTGCCGCTATAACAACAAATACTAAAAATAAAATAAATATTTAAGGGGGGCTCCCATACAACAAACGGGTTGGTTGCGTTAACTTTGCACCTAATTTGTATGGGGCGCTATACATACCAGGTGCAAACTTAACTTAACCACTTAAGGATGAAAATTGTTTGTACGGAACCCTCGGTGCGCGAGTCCGACTAGCACTTGCCCAATTTTTTTTAAATCTATATGACCCAAGTTCCTGGTATTCGCTGAGTGCATTAATTTCAATCGAGAACTATATTCAAAAGGTTAGAAGATCTGGCTTCATGCTTATTTACTTTCTTCTCCTACTGCCTGGCGGGATGTAAGTCCTAAGGTAGAATATTAACATCCTGCATAGTATTAAACAGTATTGACATATTTTTCGACTTTTTATTTCACACATTTGAAATTTAAAAATTTAATTAGATCGTGATATTTAGACAGATTTTGGTACAAGGTTATTACACCACTAAATTGAAATCGCTGTTACTCGAGAATAGATTTTTCCAATAATTTGAAAATGTTTCATAATTTGCCCACACGCCAAATTCACTCTATTTAGACGGGACTACACACACAACGCACGCCACATTGTCGCACTCTACTCCATTAATTGCATTTATAAACATTTTCCTCCGGCGATATTGCATAATATGTGTGATAAAATATTAACTGCTGACAGACTCGCAAACCGCTATTTCTCGATAGGTAGTAGGTAGGTTTAGGCTTAAATCTAGAATTCTACGCTGTTACGCAGAAATGCTTACCTGCTCGTTACAGACCTACGAATGAAATTCATTCAAACTTTTTGCGCAATGTATAAAAGGTCAAATAGTGAACTTATTACCTTGAGGCATTGTCTACCAGTCAACCACTGGGTTAAATAGAAACAAAACATGAATCGGTGTAGGACTGCAGGATAACGGGTGTCAGCAACAAAATCTTGTCCACACGGGTTCGTCTTGTGAAATGCCAGTAGACTTTGACATGTAAAAGTGCCCTTGTGGCTTACTTACGGAATAAAGTTCATTTCAGCATGAAATTCCATAAACATACATAAATACATTATAATATAGTATATACTAAATATAATTTCTAATTCTAATTCTAATTTTAAAATATGGCTTCCATCAGTTAATGGTGATTTCGCCAATTTCAAGTTTGCTCGTAGAGCTTGCCGTTGTTCGGTGAGGTTTTGCTTTTTGTAAAGTGATAGCGATTTACAAAAAACCACGCGTACTATCGGGCCTTGACCCAGGAAGGGCTATGAACGCTTCAAGTTGAATTCTTCATTAGCTATTCACTCATACGTTAGATCACTGCACAATACGCTATCAATACTACACATTGAACAACAAAAATGAATAAATAATGAACAACGCAACTTAAACGCATGCGGCCATCTTGAGACACGAACCGGAAGCCCTTACTTACTTACTTACTCCGCTGGCGCAGCGACCCGAAGTGGATCTTGGCCTCCGATACGAAATGACGCCAGCGCGCTCTGTCTTGAGCAATCTCCTCCCAGTTTCCTGCTTGTAGAGCGCGTAGGTCCTTCATAACTTCGTCCTTCCATCGGTACCTCGGTCGGCCGACCGGTCGACGACCTACAGGCTGTCCAACATACGCCCTTTTTACCGCCCTATCGTCCGGCATTCTCTCTAGATGCCCAAGCCACCGGAGTCTTGCTGCTTTTATCTCCCCTATAATATTTGGCTCAGACACTAGGTCTTCCAGTTCTTGATTTTTACGGATCCTCCAGCTACCATCTTCCCTCCGTATCGGTCCCAGGATCTTGCGGAATATCTTTCTCTCTGCGACAAGAAGCTTATTTTCCTCTTTTAGGGTGAGTGTCCATGCCTCACATCCGTACATTAAGATAGGTCTTATGACTGTTTTGTAGACTCTGATCTTAGTCTTCCGACGCATCAGCTTGGACACCAAGACCTTATGCAGAGCCGCCGCACACCGTAGAGCATTCTGAATGCGAAAGTCAATTTCCTGTTCCCTACTGTTGTTATCATTTATCAGGCATCCTAGGTATTTGAATTTTTCCACTCCTTTGTAGGTAACTCCTTCTACATCCAGACTTTCTCTCGGCTCCAAAACGTCTCTATATCTCCGCATGTGTAGAAATTCGGTGTTTTCTTTGCTGATCCTGAGACCAACCCTAGAGCCTTCTTCATCCAGCACCTTCGCTTTCTCACAAAGAGTTACGCTATTTTCTCCCAGTACGGCTAGGTCGTCTGCGTATCCAATTATTTTATGCTGCCCGTTCAACCTCACTCCACCGTCCAATATTTGCACTTTCCTGATGACGTATTCTAGAGCTAAATTGAACAGCACAGGAGACAGCGCATCTCCCTGCTTGAGACCAGTAATGACGTCAAATTCATCGGTCAACCCTCCTCCAACCTTCACCCGCATAATTTATCGACGCACATATCATTAGTGCTCTAAAATGCGTTCAGAAACCGTAGGAAATGACCAGCATTACTACAACCAATTTTACTATGAGAACTTTCTTATCTGTGGCAGTAGGTAAAATTTGTACTGTAATGTTATAACGCTATCAATTTTTGTAAGGTTATGAGTTTAAATTTGGAACAGCTGTCAAAACTGAAGTAGGTCTCTATTCTAGTATCCATAGATATTAATATTGTTATCGATACGAAACGTCAATTCAGTATGTTTTTTTATAAAAACCGCACGACATTTGATCTCGAGTGACATTGACATGAGAATATGGATACATTCGTTTGTAGGTATATGATTTAGAAAAAAAAACATTCGTCTTGACGGAGGTCCGAATTGCCGCCATTATTGTTGTCATTTGTTTGTTGGTTCTTTGCTGTTACGAAAGTATAATTGTGATAAGTTTATTGTAATTCACATTTTAGTTGAAAATATTGTTTCAATGTAAATGTAAATTACAACTATAACAATAAATAATCTGTTTATGTATTTGTTCAGATTTATTTCTTACTGCATTAGTATATGTCGTTTTTAGATATTTTACAGGTAGCACTAGTGGTGCCGGTCATTTCCTTATGGCTTCTGAACCCATCTTAGAGTACTTATGATATGTGTGTAGATAAAGTAGTGTATACAACTGTACATAATTAGGCCTTAAAACACTCGTGTGATCCTATTATGAAACTCGCTGACGCTCGTTTCATAAAACCACACTCGTGTTTTAATGCCTCTCATTATGTATCAGTTGCATAAACTACTATTATCACATTGGGAAACTGTCATGACAGATGTAATGTTGATATACAGTGTATATTTGATATAACCGCATACTTTACGGGGGCTTAGTATAGGCACATATTTATCAATAAATCATAAAAAAAAAAGTTTTTTTTTTTTCATATAAAATTAATCAGCAAGCAATGTAAAGCCTGACCAGAAATATATGAGGATGCGCCGTATTGCGGAATTTCACTGGAACTAATTTCTTACACTGGTAATGATTTTATGGTCGTTTGTCAACATTGTCACTGTCATTCGTGGCGATTTCTTTAAAGACAAATATTTAAAATTATTAAAAGAAAATGCCGAAAATCATTCACAGTCGTGAAAGTAAGATTAGGGTAAGGTTGCGATCATTGGACCGGCTCTTTCATTGGACCGCGTTGGTTTCTCGGAAACGAACAAATTTAAAAATCCACGATGGCGTCTAAACGCTACCTATTTGGGGTTCCCTACGCCATTTCGAAAGATTTTTTCGAAAGAAATTTGTTTGTTTCCGAGAAACCAACGCGGTCCAATGAAAGAGCCGGTCCAATGATCGCAACCTTACCCTATAAATAAAGTGTACATGTGTTTACTACACGAAAAACAGTCAGGAAAAGAGTGCATTCCATTAAATGATATTACGAGGTTAACATAGTGGAACTGACAGGTATTTAAAACTAATGTCATTATAGTGGGTTGCGATTGGTTGGAAAATAGTTGCCATATAAATCTTATATATATTATAGCGCCTTCTTGACAATCCTCATATATTTCTGGTCAGGCTTTACTTGTTTGTTGTTGTTTGTTGACACATAACATCGTGATGTCATAACTGTCACTAGTAATAAATACGCCATACATTGCTGCTGAGAAAATTTTCAAAAATTAATTACGCTATGGTAGTTAACGCTAAGTTAATAATTGTTATAAATATCAGATTATAGCACTAAAATCTCCGTCTGGCTATAATATGCGGTTATATCAAATATACACGCTGTATAAATACCTACGTAAATGTAATTATATTAGTGCAAATAATATTTTACTGCATTGAAACCAACTGATCAGTTATATGTACCTAATTAGACATAATACGACTACTTCTCTACGGTACGAGTGGCAATCAGAATAGATAAGTACCTAAAGTTACTGTTATTCGGCAAAAGGTTCTAAGTCCGTTTATCATTATATCTAAACATCCAAATCGAAAGTACGAGTAATTCCTTTCCGATATTCTACCAACACGCTGTTAGTTGTTAAAACTTTTCCTTTTGACATGGGCACATACCAACTAATTACAACATGTTCCACGACAAACTTTTAATGGGTTACCTAATACATTGAAGACTGCGTGAAGTTATTTTATCAACCCCTGTATTGCTAATTACTAGTAATTACTAGCATCAGTCCAGATATCATTTCAACCATGGTATTACAGGTGTCACAATTATATCCTGTCAGGGTAGGTATAGCCTATTTAACTGAATCTAAACAATCAATATGCAAAAATTGAAAATCGTTAATACGGACATACTTCATTATTTTAAATGTTTAATTAAACTACAAGTATACTTATTAGTCATATTTTATACCTATTTCATATCACATTAATATTAAAACTGTCATTTAGATAATATGATTTGAATTAAATACATTTCTCAATTACAAATTAAACATTTCTCTCATTGTCTATTATTTCGATGTCAAAATACTCATTCAAAATTATGAATAGTATAGGTAAATACCTACATTACTTAGCAACGATAGCGGTGGGGCATGGGAGACCAAAATCAGTGATGTTGCCGGCTCCGGCTGGGTCACCTCATTCATTCCTCCGCTCCACGGGAGTTACTGATAATACTAAGTAAGTATTTCACATGTACATTCAATTAAATCTATGTTATAACTATTATTATGTGTGCAGGTAATAGTAATTTACCTATGCAACTGTACATAATTAGGCCTTAAAACACTCGTGTTATCCAATTACACCGAACACCCGTGTTATATGTTCCCGTTCTCGTACCTACTTACATGAGTCAGATTTTATTATTATTTATTAAATATTTTTTTTAGCAAAAGGTTACTTTGCCAATTTTGCCATACGTTGATTTGCCAATTGAAGTATTTGTAAAATTAATAGTTTGTGAAATGATGCAGTTGTGAAATGTGTATTTGTCAAATAACTATTTGTGATATGAAGAGTTTGTGAAATGATACAGTTGAAATGTGTATTTATAAATCAAATGACCATCTGTGATTCTGTGATTATGAAGAATTTGTGAAATGATGCAGTCGTGAAATATATATTTATGAAATGACCATTAAATATGTGATACGAAGAGGTTGTGAAGTGATGCAGTTGTGAAATGTATATTTGTCAAATTACCACTTGAGACATGATTGCTTGTCAAACGTTTATTCGGTCATTCTCCAGATTTGGGTTCTAATTCTAATTAACGCGTCGCTTTTTTTCTACTTACTTTTCAATCATTTTTATCTCAAATATAGTAACATATCGATCTTTGAAACTTAAATGTGCATAGGGCACTTTAAAATTATTAAAGGTTCATTACTTAGAAGCAAATTAAAATTTATATGACGCGCGAATTAGAAAAACGACGTGTTAATTAGAATATTTGACTTTTGTATGGCGCGTGAATTAGAAAAGCGACGTGTTAATTATACAAATTTAGTTATATTTTATTAATAAAAATAAAAATGTTTTGTATAATAATATATGACTGATATGGTGGCAGGTATATGATATAAGCTATGTTTTAAATAATGTGAAAGTACCTAAGTACCTACTCAAGAAACAAGCACACCGGCCGTTAGAGTTACTAGGTAGGTTAGGTATGTAAGTATGTATGTAAATTGAATTATTATGATAAGTTATAATAAATAAAATGCTATAGTTCGGACTAAGGCAGTCTTAGTGTTGGCGGAGAAGTTCCTATCATTCCGTACATTATTAAGCTGCGACATTGCGCCCTTGGCCATCCTAGCGCGGATTCTGCGAACTTCCGTCTTACATAAACCATTATTGCTAATGTTAGAACCCAGGTTCTCCGTGATTTCGAAGTTAAGTCTTCCACTAAGTTCTACCTTGCCTGTACGATCAATAATCATAAGTTTGGTCTTGGATCTGTTGATTGAAAGTCAAAATTCTTCAGTAAAGCGCGCCATCCTGTTCAATAACCTGCCCATCTTGCTTTCGCTAGCTGCTAGGAGGCTGGTGTCATCAGCGTATCGCAAGACTTTACGTCCACGAACAGTAATGCTACTATGCCAGCCGTCCTCCTTATGATGTATTCGCCGTATATATTGAACAGTATAGGTGAAATAATGCAACCTTGTCAGACACCCTTTTGGAAACTGAAGGGATTGTATGACGTCTTATCTATTCTCATTGTTGCTTGGCTGTTGCAGAAAAGTGACTGTAGTGTAGTAGCAGTGAGGAGGCTGAACACCCAAATCGGTCAAAATATCCCATAGACAGTCCCAGTCGACACAGTCAAAACCTTTGCAATAGTCAACAAAGCACATGATGAAAGGTATATTGAACTCGTAGCACTTCTGTACAATTTGCCTCACGTTCACTATTTTCTCGCTCATGCCTTTTCCCTTTACAAAACTCGATTGTTTTTGCGCGATCTGCCAGTCTAGATAGTGATGAAGTCTGTTGTTTAATCACGTGGAGCAAAATTGAGTCAGAGCAAGTGTACGATAGTTGTCGCATTTTGTCGTTGAACCTTTTTTGTGTAACGGGATGATGACGAATTGGGTCCAGACTTTTGGCCATCTGCCGGTTTGCCATAAGTGGTGGCAGATCTTGTGCAAGATATGGATTCTTTTATCACCTAGAGCTTTGAAAACCTCGGAAGTAATGTCGTCTAGTTCTGGAGCTGTTTTAATTTTAAGGCGATCGATTGCAGCTATTATCTGATTTGAAGATGTTGGGCTTCAGGTTCAGAAGTCCGCAGTGCAACCGATTGTCGGTGGATGTACAGGGTGTTTTGTACAGCTGCTCATATGCCACGCCAGCGTTCTGCAATTTTGTCAAACTCATGCAGCGGTTGCTCATCGTGATCTTCAATGACCCAGAACTTGGGTTTGAACTTTCGACTCAGCAGGCGAACTTTCTTGAACATCTGAGGTTTGTAATTTAAGTGGATGCGACTCGACTTCTTGGCATATGCTCGTTCTTGTCTCTGCGGCTTTCCCTTTGAATTGCTTTACATAGTTTCGAGTATTCCCTTTTCAACTTGGAGTCTTGAAGGGCATTAATTTTAAGCTTCTACAATTCCTTCTTCTCTTAGATACGATATCCTCAAAATCTTCATTTATTACCTGGACTCAGCATCACCTGCCTTGATCTAAATTCATGAGCGTCGCTTCCGTCAGATTCTTAGTGTTTAGGTCGCGCGTTACGGTAAACTGCTTTGAGACGAATGGAGAACGAAGCACGCAGTAACCGCGTTCAGCTCAAGGGAAGGTTTTCACTTCATTTTTTGACAGATGACTTCCAGCGCTTTTCTACCAGTATTTAGTCTATCTGATTCCTAAAACGACCCAGGTTCCAGGAGACTTCCAAGTGTAGAGTCATGTTTTGTGATGGTGAAAGAGAGTGTTAAAGTAATGGTCAGACACAGAACTCTGCAAGCCTCTGACCTCGTTCGTTCCTAGAGTCTAGACCATATTTTAAAAATAAATAAATAAATAAATATTAAGGGACAATCATACACAAATCGACCTAGTCCCAAACTAAGCAAAGCTTGTACTATGGGTACTAGACGACGATATACATAATATATAAATACATATATAGATAACATCCATGACCCAAGAACAAATATTTTGCACAAATATTTGCCCCGGCCGGGATTCGAACTTCATGGACTGGGTGTCTCAGATTTCATGGACTATTTCTGAGCTTCCTGTTTTAGTATTCCAGTCTCCCAATACCATTACGATTTGCCGGCTTGGTATGCTGTCTAGTTTCCTCTAGTTGATATCCTCTTCCGTGGACTGTGTTGTAAGCTTACACGGTGTTGAGAAGACATAAATTGATGTTCAGCTTCATTGCTATTATTCTATCAGATACAGGGTTATATATAAGTACGAAATTGTTCATGCCTGATTGTGCTAATATATGGCAAAACCACTTCGGCCCGAATTTTGATGCCTGATGAGGTTTTAAAATTACCCCACGAAGATGTGACTATATATTATAGGTACTATTACTATTATATATACAAATCTTCTAGAAAAAAAAACCAAACTGATGATTAAAACCTCATGGATGGTTAAATTCTAATTAACGCGTTCATTTTTGATGCGTGAATTATACTTGTGAATTAGGGATTCTTGAAAAATAAAAAATAACTTTTTATAGGTACATGTAATAATCTACAGAATCTAGTATCTATTAAATAATGCGGCCTTTAATGTACACTAAAATTCTCAGCGCAATAGAGTTACTGGTTGATTTTTAAAACGTGAACGTGTTAATTAGAAATTTCGTGAGCCAAAACGCGTGAATTAGATACTTACAGTCATAGTCCGCGGCCCGTACACAGCTGACACAACCATCCCACACGGGGCTCTGGGCACGACTGACCGCTTCACCGAAATGCGTTAGTGAGATCCGTACCTACTTTCAGAGGACTTGTGTGATCAAAACCGAACGCGACGCGTGAATTATTATACGTTTCGAGACAAAGTTACTATAATTGATATCTTTATGATATATTACTTGTATTGACTAGGTTTTTTTTTGTGCAATTAAAACATGTATTCTTTTGTTTAAGAAACTCGCTTACATTGTTTTTTCTTCTTGTATATCATCAGGAGAAATTGGTATGTAAGTAATTTGGGTAGTGGGACGCGACGTGTCAATTAGGAGAATAGGGTTAAAAGTTTTTTTTTTCTACCCGAAAAGTTTTAAATATGTTCTTGAAAATTCATGTACAGCTCAATACGAATACCTGCTACGATAAAAAAATGTTAGATATAATTAAATCGATAATTCTATATTTTTAAAGAGTGAAGACAAGCAAAAATGTACGTCTGGAGAATGACCGATTGTGAACTTCCTAAACACCTACACGGTGTATGTTCGTGTGAATCGCAGATAGTAATTACGATTAAAACAGACGTTTGATCTTAATTCCTGCGTGCGAACAACAATAACATGAACAAAATGTTGTGGTTTAGCGGGGTGTGCCTGCGATGTCTGTTTAATAATAATAGAGCGCGGCCGGCGCACAGCCGTCGCGTGCGCGGCGCGGGCCAGGCCAGGTGAGATCGCGCCATCTGCTGGACGGAACACCCGCGCGCGTGCGCACTGGAACGGCTTTACCTTATCCGCAGCCTGTACCTACCTTAACTAGGGATGGGTAAATGTAAAAATATATCGATATCTTTAAACTCAATAGGTATTTATTTATACATCGAATTATCGATCGAGTAAATAATATTAATGCTTCAATATTTTTTACCCAAGCCTACACCTCGCCATTATGCTATCGTCATAACCACATACAGAGACAGTTGTCACTGTGATATCTAGGAATATAATACTCGCTAGGAGCTGTGACTGTGGGGATAACAGACGAGAAGATTGAGAAGACTATAAAGAGAAAAGTAAGAAGCATGAGCAGTCCGCGATCGGATACATGCGACATAATAATCGTATTAAAATATATCAAAATCCGACACCTACTGATATTTGATACTCGGAAATAAATATTGCATACAAATATTTCGCGATTTAGAGTATTGTCTGAAAAAATATCGATCTTTGACATATTATATTTTTTACCCAACCCTAGTTTTAACCCCAATTAGACGAGGCGAAAACTCGTATGCTAGTTTCATTCCATTGCGGGCTATCGACGTAAGACTACCTCGACGCTAAATCTAACCCCGCAATGTAATGAATTCGTATGTGAGTTCTCGCCCCGTGTATATCGACTTCTGATCCATTCATACCAGTGCGCAGAGCAGCTAAACATAATTTCAAGTAATTGTAAAGTTTTGCTTTTAAAATGAAGCCTACGCCATACATAGTTAATCAGACAGTGCGACCGTCGTATGTAAACAAGCGTGGGTAGTGTATGATATTAAAAATCCTAGAAAAAACCGGTCAAGTGCGAGTCGGACTCGCGCACAGAGGGTTCCGTACAAACACTTTTCATCCTTAAGTGGTTAAGTTAAGTTTGCACCTGGTATGTATGGCGCCCCATACAAATGAGGTGCAAAGTTAACGCAACAAACACGTTTGTTGTATGGGAGCCCCCCTGATATATTAATTTTATTTTATTTCTAGTATTTGTTGTTATAGCGGCAATAGAAATACATCATCTGTGAAAATTTCAACTGTCTAGCTATCACCGTTCTTGAGATACAGCCTGGTGACAGACGGACGGACGGACGGACGGACGGACAGCGAAGTCTCAGTAATAGGGTCCCGTTTTTACCCTTTGGGTACGGAACCCTAAAAATGATCAGTTTTGGGATGACGAACTTTTTTAGGTCAGTTGGTTTTAACTTAATATACCTAATGGGAACCAATAAATTATCGTTCTGTCTAAATTGACCCGTGTAGATATAACAGTTATTTGCAATATTGTTACCGAACAATTGGATTGATAACAAAGAACGTACGCTGATAAATAGATTATACCTATCACATGCCACCCAAGTGTTTACCTAATATCACAGCATTATTAGGAATTCTGCTGGAATAAGTCACTATCAGATCAAAAACTACTTAATCAGGCACGTGTCGTTTGTTAGAATGCTCGATAACGCCACCAGTAAGTACGTTGTGCCTTTACTAAAAACCAAAATACACACTAACTATAAACTACATATAACCCTTTTCAATTGCTACAATATTTTCAAATATAACGTTTTTCTATACCGTGAAGTCATTAGGATACCTACATTTATGTAACAGTGATTTGGTTTGGCAAGCAGCGACCGAGGCGACGTCCCCGTCTTTTCCTTTAAGCAACGACAAAAATTCAATTTACATTGCGCTTTCTGCCTCCCAGTTACTTAATTCTTTCTCTCGGTGAAAATAAATCTCCCGTAATTGATTCCGCTTTAGTTCAATTTGTCTTCGTTAAAACTCAATTTCTGTAGTCTATTTGTGAATAATAAATTGCGCACTTCAGCGATGTGCCAGTGTTGTTGTTGCGTACGCTCGTCCCGAAAAACAATTCCAAGCTCGAAACAAGTCAATCTAAATTATAGGAAAACATCGGTGACACAGCACTCCTCACTCCTCAGCCACCGCGTATCCGCGGATGAATCGCAGGGTTGTTTATTAATGTAGTCAGCGTGTGAAAGGGCTGTTGCTGACTAAATAATTTCCACTCAATAGATGCGAACCTTGCAAACGTAAATAGAACTATCTATTCCTGTAGTAAAACAACTTTCAGCATTTTGATGTAAGCTTAATAGGGCCGTTTTACTGTGTTTTGTTTTTATCTCGTCGCTCATTTTGAGAGTTAAAGGTTTGATCCACATTTTTTGAGATTTTCTCATTTAAAGGGGTAACTATTCGCATTTCACCTCAGTGTCCATAGTCGCATCTTCATAGTGGTGTCTGAACATCGTAATGAACAATTATCACATCACTCTTCTATATTTTTTTTATTAATTATAAAATATTCTTATAATTCTTGTTATGAAATAACATTATTAGTTCAGTCGGAAATTATAGCCTATTTCATGTAGCTTTGTGCGTGTGACATCTGTCGCCTCAGTACATTTTAATCCAGTTTAACAAAACACACGCACAAAACTATATGAAATATACTTTAGGCAGTTCTGCCTTCGTTTTCAAGTACATCAACCAATTTATCGATTTGCTCGTTTTGCTGTATGTCGTCGAAGTAAGACGTCTCTGGTCTGCAGTCACAAAAGAATGAGTGCCTTTGGCAAATACCTATGTTTAATCTATTAATACATAATATTTAGAAATTCTAATTTTTGAAATAAGATCTACAATATTCAGACAGATTCGGGTTTGGCAAATACTAAATGTATTACAGTAATTAATCGCTATTCCTTAATAGAGCGATTATTTGCCGCTTTATTTGAACAGCTTTCACTAGATATGCCCGAAAGATAAGCGCAGCACACAGTCGTCAATATAACGGACTCGTATTGGGTCCGGGGGGCCGCTTATCGGGAGGACATCGCGGGTCAACATTACGTTCGGTACTAATCTGCCGCACAAACGAGCTGCCCGAATTGACTAGCCTATCAAATACTAAATTAAATTGGTTACTTGGTTCACCCGGATTGCGATCAAGTTTGCGAGTTCAGATGGTTTGGTTTTTTGTACTCTTGATTAGAAGCACACATGTATACTTGGATGCTTCTTTATCACGTTTTCAACAATCATTTTTTGCGTTCATGTGAACGCGAGTGTCAGATCTTAACTACTATACCTATATTTATTCAGTGATATACTCCATCGTACCACGTCACCATAACGTAGGCCCGCAGATAAACATTTCTTCGTCCACAGTCCCGTATTGTTAACATCCTAAGTCGTCCCGGAATCGTTGTAAAATTTTCAAATGCTTTACATATTTACGTTACCTAGTCGCCGGCATTCCCAACTCGTCCACATCCCCACTCGTTGCCTGGCGTCTATCCGATTTTTCGAAGGAAGTTGGCCAAATGAGAATGTCGACTGAAATTGTAAGGGAAGTTTACTGCTCACTGGTCATAAGTATGTGCCGAAGAACTGACAATAGTCTGGTCAGATTCAAGAGTAAAGAACACGTCTTAGTAAATAAAATATCAAACATCATTAACTAAACGGAACAGTGATATTCGCAGAAACTGGAAACGGCTGAAAGAGAGTGACTGAAAATCGTGCTCAGTGACATCTTTTTATAAAAAAATTACGAATATATAATAATTACAATAAAATTTTTGTATAATTATTTTATTTGTGTATGACGTAACATGCTTTGACCTATGATCTAGGAAGTTCAGTCTTTGTACCTTAGTATAACGTGGTATAACTATTTAAATGTATAAGCATGAAAAGAAAATGACAAGAAAGCAGCGTAATGAAGTTAATGCAAAATAGTGAAAGTTTACAAATTAGTGTCAACGGCAGCGGGTTTTAATAAGCAGCGGGTTTTACTTGTCGCGAATGGCAATTACTCCCATCTTGCGTCACGCGTGGACTTAACGTGTCTAGTTTGAAAAGTCAGTCCGCGTCTCGCTTTTAATGAGTTTTCGTCTAATGCCTTCCTTGCAGAGCAAATTTATGTCATGAATAATAATAGACGCCAGCGGAGCAACGTTTAAATCCCGAACAGCGTTCGTAGATAATCAGATGAGCCTGTGGAAACATCAGAATAAACACATTTAAACGAGCCGATGACGTGAAACTGAAAAGCCGCTCCCGCCCGCTGTTCGGTACGCGCAGTTATGAACACTGAACAGTTTCGGTACTTAATAATGCTTCCTTGCTCATTAAGTTTTTACTCCCAGTGTTCTTTGGAATAATAAATACTGAACTTAAGTTATTATATTTTAATTGAAACGCCACGCCACACAAGTTTTGGCTCAAAATTATTCACTTTTCAACTTGCAACTCTTCACAAATTAAAAGTACGGTTGCCTGCTTCAAAAATGTGGACACACAGTGACGTTGACTTTGTGCAAAGTAAACTACTCTCTCAAATAAACTGTTCACATGTTGCTACTGTAACTACATATAAAAAATAAGTTAGGTAAGTATATACGTAAGCCTGTTGATGATATTTCGAATATCCGAATATAAGTTTATCTACCCAAGTGACTGTTTTTTTTTCAGTAATTCTCAACGTAGGATATACATAAGTACATATACAAAGACACCTACATTAACAATTATATTCCTACTGGATTTAAACGAGACTTTTGTACCATGCTGGGGCGACACGCTCTGTGCCAACTAAGCTTTCGTTAACACGTGGGAGAATACGTATACCGTTGCGTGGCGTGACCATTTAGTTGCACAAATGTGCCCTGATGGCGCCAAAGACACAAAGAGCTGGTTAAAACGAAAGGCAAAGATCCGTAGCAAATAACAGTGACAACATTTAGAGACTCGCTGACTGGACCGAGCTACAGGACTAAGCTACTGGCTTAGTTTAGTGCACAGCGTCTCACCCCCCCGTAACGTAGAAGACACATACACTCAGGGTCTCAAATGCAGACATTGTTAATTATATAATCTTTGTATTTAATAATGGTAAGATGAAATACACTTTTAATAACAATGCGATCATAGTGATGGTAAACATAATGATTTTCCTAAACAATTATTAATTGGGAACATTAGGTTTCCCGGATGTGGATTATACGACGCCGAGAGACCTTATACATCTCTGTGGAATTAAATTAATTAAGTAATTATATTTTATTGCATGTTGTGACACCTAGAGACTTTATACATCTCTGGGTATATTTAATATTTTAAATTGATAGTTAAAATTTTATTTTAATATTCCTACCTAACATTGATTTGGAGTATCTATATATCTCCTATACGTGTACGCATGTAATAATTAGTTATAGTTATAACACTAATGTAATGTAATTAATTGTTCTAAGTATTGTTTACGAAAAAATGACTTACTGTTGAGTTTCTTTCGGCTTTCTTCTCAACAGCGGTCTCCTCTTGCGAAATGCCGGTAGATTCACAATCTGACTTGTAAAAGTGCCCTTGTGGCCTACTTACTGAATAAATTATTTCATTTCATTTATTTCATTTCATTTCATTTCACATTTTATATTTTGCAAAACCGTAATTTTCATAAATAATGACACAAAGGTAAATTAACCACCCTACCGCTAGGACTCGCTAAGCTAAGGTGTAAAGCCTTTCAAATAAATAATGCTAAGATCGACACACAAAGCATAAGGAAAATTTCGAAAGGTTATCTAGCGTTGGGTGGTGGAGAGGTCAACACGCTGGGCCGGTAATCCAGAGGTACTTACCGGGTTCGATTCCCGGTCTCTTCCGCCATGTTACGCATTCCAATTTTTTTTGTGCTTTGATCTTTGTATAATGGTACCTCTGGGAAACTTAATTTTCCCAATTTCGGTTGACGCCGCCATGACCGGAATCCGTTAGCCGTAACTGCTACGCAACCTTACACAGCGTTTACGTTTACTTGCCACGCTAAACCACGCTCTGTACTGGTCCAGTAGACCTAAAGTCTCAACCGTTTTTTAGGGTTCCGTAGCCAAATGGCAAAAAACGGAACCCTTATAGATTCGTCATGTCTGTCTGTCCGTCTGTCCGTCTGTCCGTCTGTCTGTCCGTCCGTATGTCACAGCCATTTTTTTACGAAACTATAAGAGCTATACTGTTGAAACTTGGTAGGTAGATGTATTCTGTAAACCGCATTAAGATTTTGATGCAAAAATAAAAAAAAAATAATAAATATTGGGGGCTCCCCATACTTAGAACTGAACCTCAAAAAATTTTTTTTCATCAAACACATACGTGTGGGGTATCTATGGATAGGTCTTCAAAAATGATATCGAGGTTTCTAAAGTATTTTTTTTCTAAACCGAATAGTTTGCGTGACAGACGCTTCCAAAGTGGAAAAAAGTTGGTCCCCCCCCCCTCTAACTTCTAAAATAAGAAAATGAAAAATCTAAAAAAAACATATGATGTACATTATAAAAACTACCAACGAAAATTGTTTTAAACGAGATCTAGTAAGTAGTTTTTTTTTTTTTATATATAATATAAATCGTAAACCGTTTCATTAAATCAACTCAAATATAAAAATAAACAAAAGGCCTTTAATTTCATAAATCAATGGTACGGAAGCCTTTGTGCGTGAGTCCGACACGCACTTGGCCGGTTTTTTTTAACCTACCGTTTTATTATAAAAATCTGTAAGTATTTTAATTTTGAAAGCCCATGGGCATGGGCATGATCCTTTGTTAATTAAAATCTTTTGTTTCATATTATATTTCATAAGGTATAGCGAGCTTAGTACGAGTGAAAAGCGGGAGCAGTTTTTATTGTAATAAAATCTACCTAAAACCTCATAGTATAAGTATCTAGTAAAGAAACTTTTAATGGCCAACTATGAATATTATTATTGAAGCCATTTTACTTCCATTATGCAAATTCCAAATATTATAGTAGGTCATATTCTGTTTTATCTAAATAACTTAGGTATACCATGGAATTGCAAAGAAGTTTTAACCAATGGGAAGTACCAGCCTATGCGTTTTATCTATTAGTATATTTAGAATATACTGGTAACCAACAGATATCCGATAGCCACGATATGACCGATTACAAACGGATCACAAAGCCACAGTATCTAACAACATATCGAATAGGCTAGTTGACCCATTCTTAAAATATATTTGGAATGGTTAAATAATGATCTTACTGGCTCTAAAAAATGCATATTTTTGTGAGAGCTATAGAAAGCTAAATTTTATTAATTGAAAATAGATTTCATGAACAGACAAAAACGCCGTCCGCCATTTTTGCTTATCTGTGGCGTGACGTAGAATACCGCGTAAATAAACAAAAGGACTACTCCGATGTTCGAAATTCGAGCGTCGCATAGTACCATCCCGCTCACTCAAATATACTTTGATAGGAGACCGAGACGGACGGCACTATTCGGAGTCGTCGGAGTAGCCCGTCAGTTTTCTTTACGGGACCGGTGCCGTCACTGTCATAAGCGAAAATGGCGGACAGCGTCTTAAGCATTTCAAAATACAGAATAACAACCATATTTTCAAATTCAATTTTTCAGTCTTCTATAAATATTTAGGTTTCCTATGCTAAATACGATGCGAAATATACAATTTAACGTTGAGTCACCTAGCCTATTCAGGGCCCAAAATACGCTTCGTCCGTTTCTTGCGGCATCCCGCAAAGCTCGCTCTAGCTGCATTTATTTTAACTCGCAAATAGCATAGGAGCCCGCTGAATGTTTAACGACGTTCAGTTTCACACACGTCCACCTACAATGGGTACATGCTCACTAAAACATTTCAATACAAGGGGTTTAACGTAAAGCAAACAAAAGAACATGGGTTTTATATTTTATACCTACCTACTTCCTTTATGATTTTCGTAATTTAGTTAATTTAAATTTCTACTCTTAGTTAACCGGCATAAAACGGTAAACCAAACGTTTTACGTGAAAATCTCAGTAGACTTTGGCTCATTTTCCAGGAGAAATGTAGGTGTAGGTAAATGTAGGTTCTCATTCAGCTTTATGATGTTCATGCTCCGGTTCGAGCTATCAGGGTAAAACATCTTCCTGCACCTTGGTTTACTCAGGAAATCAGAGCTCTCATTGAGAAGAAGAACTTAGCCAAGTCCAAATTCAAAGCGCATCCTAGTGACAATAACAAAAACCGCTATCACTCCTTGAGGAATCGGTGCAGCACTGTCTGTCGTGATGCTCAAAGGCGCCACATCCATAAGTCCGTCGAAGATGGTGATCCTGCTAAGGTATGGAAATTTTTAAAGTCGCTTGGAGTTGGGAAATCTCAAAAAAACTCCTGTCCCAAAGATGTCGACCTCGATCAGTTAAATCTGCATTTCTCTTCTTCTGCTACTTTTAGTGGCCCTGCTAAAAACAGGACGCTTGATTATCTTTCATCACTCCCAACTCCAGACTTTAATCCTCTCTCTTTTACTCAATTAACTGACAGTGATGTTAAGAAGTGCGTAATGTCTGTGACTTCTAATGCTGTTGGTGTCGATAGTGTGAGCCGTAGTATGATCTTGCCTCTCCTTGACCTTCTCGTTCCTATAATTACCAATATTTTTAACTTTTCCTTCACATCTGGTGTATTTCCTTCCATCTGGAAAGATGCTGATATTTTACCTTTACCGAAAAAATCAAATCCCGACACCTTTTCCGACTATCGCCCTATTTCCATTCTTCCCTTCTTATCCAAAGTCCTTGAGCGCCTAGTTTCCCAGCAACTTGTTTCCTTTCTTAATAGAAATAATCTTCTGAATCCTTTTCAGTCTGGTTTCCGCTCCGGTCAAAGTACGACTACCGCTCTCGTGAAAATTACTGACGACATCCGGGCAGGTATGAACGACCGTAAATTGACAGTTTTGACGTTGCTAGATTTTAGCAATGCATTCAACACTGTTGATTTCGATATTATGTTGGGTATATTGCGCTCTCTTAACATATCTCCTGCAGTTATTGACTGGTTTCTTAGCTATCTGACAGGTCGTCGGCAGCGTATAAAGGTGGACTCTTCCCGATCTTCTTGGTGCAGCACAACGGCCGGTGTTCCACAGGGCGGTGTGTTGTCTCCTCTGCTATTCTCTGTATTTATTAATTCAATCACTCATAATCTGTCTTCAAACTATCACCTTTATGCCGACGATCTTCAAGTTTATTCTCAAGGTTCACTCGAAGATCTACCTTCAATCATCTCTTCAACAAATTCGGACTTGAGACTTATTTTAGAGTGGAGTAGTAATTATGGCCTCCACGTTAATCCGTCAAAATCCCAGGCTATCATCATTGGCAGTCCTAGTCTAATTTCCAGAGTTGACTTGGCTAATACTCCTTCAATTTTCTTTAATGGTGTCATAATCCCTTACTCGTCCCAGGTTAAAAACCTGGGCGTCATCATTGATAGCACTCTTTCTTGGGTGCCCCAATTGAATGAAGTGAGCAGGAAGATGTTTGCCGCAGTGGGTTCTCTTAGAAGGCTTAGCAAATTCCTTCCCATTGCCACTAAAATTGCACTCGCTCAGACGTTACTTCTCCCGATTCTAGACTATGCTGACATCTCGTACCTTGATATTTCAGAGGAGCAACTTAATAAGCTTGAGCGCATTCAAAACATTTCCATCAGATTCATATTTGGGTTACGAAAATATGATCATGTTTCTAGTTTCCGTTCTCAACTCAAGTGGCTCCCTATTCGTCAAAGGCGTAACTCTCACATTCTTACTCTTCTTTATGGCATACTTTTCCACCGAGCAACTCCCCTGTATCTTAAAGAGCGCTTTAGCTACCTATCGTCTGCAAGGTGCGCTAAAAATTTCCTTTTAGATAGCTGTCCCCTCCTCACACTCAAAATTTTACTCGAATTCCTTTACTTTTAAAGCCGTTTTGCTATGGAATTCGCTTCCAGTAGAATTGCGGAATGCTAAAACGCCAGCGATCTTTAAAAATAAATTAAAAGAATACTTCTTATCTCTCGATTGATAAAATTGATGGTGTGATTTGTGAAACTGTTTTCGTTCGTTTGCCTCTGACTGTTTACGTGTTCCTTATCTGTCTTGTTTTATTTATATTTATGTATGTTTAAGTAGGTTTATATATATCTATTTATGTATGTGTATATCTATTGATACGTTTACTTGCTTATCCGTTGATCATTATTTTGTTCTCCCTTCCCCTTCTGCATCACCTACTCATTGTGTGATTTATACTAATCAACTCCACTACCTAAAGGTTGTCTGGAAGAGATCGCTCTTTAGCGATAAGACCGCCTGTTGTCTACCGTTATTAAAATTATTGTTCTGTACTGAATTTGTAAACTTTTTTTGGTGTGCAATAAAGCATTTTGTATTGTATTGTATTGTAGGTACTTTATCATTAGTGAAACGCTTTAAACTCCTTTGCACGCGGTAGACTGTTCTGTTTGACATTTGTTTTTATAAGTAGGTACTGCTACGCTAGTGAAAACATTCATACATCCTTTTTTACCGTAGTAACTCATATACATGGTCTAATAAAACAAGGTCTTCCATTCCCAGAGTGACACAAGCCTACGTCACAATAACATTGCCACTTTATTTCAACATAACATGTTATATGGGTACATTACAACTATGGTTAATTAGTTAAAAAAAATATTTATAGTTCTATAATTTTCATTTATATGTATTTCATCTTAAATTTTACAACAACACGTCATTTTTAATTATTCGTTAGCAATATCTTCCGATGCACGAAATAAACTTCAGACGTTCGGGTAATTCTAATGACACTACTGGCATCACAGGATAGTGCTGTCACATTTGACAATCCGTCATTTTGTCCCTGACCGTCATCCTTGTCTAACGCGTGTTAATTGTTATTTCCTTCTCGCTTACAGTCAGCAATCGCAGCGGTTTCCAAACTGTTCACGTCGTAAGCTTGGTAATTAATGTTTGTTACGAAAATGGTTGGCTGTTCTATTAGGAACTGTAAGAGTAGGAGTGAAATGGGCATAATAAGATTTTATAAGAAAAAAGAATCCGTAGCCAATGAATGGCTTCGCTATTGTGGGCTGAAAACATGTAAAAATGGTATGTATACATACATACTTATCGACAATAATTACTATTAATAATAAAATTTTAAGTTCTATGTTTGCTTGTTGACTAAAATACATTGCCGGCTATGTCGCTTCAAGATTTATGGGAAAGTACCCACATCTTGGGAACCTAACTCGGAACCTGACGTAAAACCTGGAAGTGGTTCCTGTGAGTGGATTAACTTTATAATTTCAAAAATAAATTGATTTATCCATGTGAAGAGCTCATAATGGAAAATGAGTTCGCGAAATACCATGGCCGGACACTATGCAAAGATAAATATGCTGGTGCGTTGTGTGTAACAAATCTGCGTTAGTGCTAAGGTTCGTCATTATTTTTGTTGGGTTTGATGAGATAAAACTACCTAAGTAAAGTTGGATGAAAATCGTAAAATTTATCTTTAAAAGCCTAGCTGATATAATAATAATAAATAAATATTAAGGGACAATCTTACACAAATCGACCTAGTACCAAACTAAGCAAAGCTTGTACTATGGGTACTAGACGACGCACGATAGACATAATATATAAATACATATATAGATAACATCCATGATCCAAGCACAAATATTCGAGTTCATCACACAAATACTTGGCCTGGCCGGGATTCGAACCCAGGACCGCCGGCTCAGTAGGCAAGTGCTTTAAAAAGTGAGCCAACCGCGTCGGCATATTGTACACAAGCACGTCAAAAACAATACCCTCAAATAGAAATGCTTATTAGAAAATGCTTTGCTTTGCTTAGTCACAACGAGGACATAGTTACATAAGACTAAAAGAATTAAATAAAAAAAATCGTTAGTATTCAACTCCAGAAGAAATTAAAACGAAAATAGCTTAGTGTCGAATACCGTTTATTGATTAGATGTGGATTCATTTTTCAAAAGTTTCTCTTGTAGGTATAGATAAATAAAATTTTGATTTAATATATTAGATTTGTTTTATTGTACTACCTATGTTTCTACATGAATAACTTAAAATTAATGCCGTTTAAATATTTTTCACCGTTGGTTAAAATTCTCCCACATTTTAAAGTTTGAGAATCTGTGAACAGCATGATGACGTAGGCTTGTGTCAGTCACGTGGTTCGCGAGTCTCGGAATGGAATACCTTGCTCATATAGTATTCTAGATGTACTACTGTCTCATTGTTCTAAAGAGGATCGTGGCCTCTGACACAGAAGAACACCATCCATACTTAATTGACCAGCTACTGCTTTAAAATTATTTCAATTCGTTAAGTCGCCTAGAAATGTAGACACAAATAAATATACCTACGTATCTCCTCGCTGATACACACGAGGAATGCGAGAGATGCTTGTGACAACGCAAATCAATAATGAAATGTATTGTCATTAATTGTAAGACAAGTAATTCATACTAATAATGCTAATGAAAAAAAAACATATATCTGAGTAGTTTGGAAGTTGCATAGGCGTGTTTATTCACAATTCACGAAAGAATCAGATCAGGGATACTGATACTAAACGGCAATTTAGACAAAGAAATATAAATTCACTTCAAATAATACATAAGCTTTCCGGAAGGATCCCTCCTCGATTGGTAAGCATAGGCCGCCGCGGCCAACGGCCACGGTATCGCCAGCCTAACTAACACAGATGTTTCAATTCTAATCGCAGATAAAACATTTCTGTCTGTCTTTGTAAAGAAAACACCTGTTGCGGTGTGCAATAAAGAATAACTAAAAAACATCGCCTCACGATTGATAGGCATAGGCCGTCCCGGCCAAAGTCTTTGATCTTCGCCTAATTAATAGAGATGTTCCAATATTAATTGCGGATAAATTCAGTTAATTAAACAGTACAGCAGAATTCAATAATTTAGCACTATCAGAAAGTGCTGAATAATTGAAAAAAAAATTATATATAATCTATTCTAAGTATTATGAAAATCTCGTGAGTTTTCTATGGAGAGGGGTTATTTCTTGCGGAATAAGCTTGACGACGCGATGCAGGATTTATATGGGCGTGTGGCGGCAGCCGCAGCCGCTGGTAAAAAAAATCTGCTCATCACAATGAAACGGCTGGACGAATTTTGAATATTTCGCTCACAAACAAGTTACCGCGCCGGTTTACGGGTAGCAATCCCTGATAAAGAGCTCCAAGCTCCATACAAGTTCGAAACATGTCGGGCCGTTCCTGACAATGTCACGTGAGTGTAAACCGCTTAATACAATAATTAAATGTGCCTCACGAAGGTGGAGAATGTCGGATTAATGGGGCTACTGTATATAGCGCCGTAAATAAGAATGATTACTTACTGTTAATTGTTACAGTTAGGACTAGGCGCTAATTCGAGTTGATATATTGGCAAATGAGCAATATCTCGTAGATATGTCGATTATATCGATTATTGCCCTTTCCTATCATTCGAGCTGGTATAAGTAACATTTAGGTTTAAAGATCTTTATTTCTCATAAGAATACATGAATATTCACTTACATGAGAATCTTAACAACTAGGTATTTTAATCGGTGAGCGCACACTTATAAGTAAAAATATAATATAATACAATACGCACACTTAAAACTAAATACTTACAATAAACTTATTTATAACTTAATTTAAAAGTAATAATTAGTTTTTTTTATTTATTTATTTTTTATCGGGTATGCAGTACAATTGCATATGCGTGCAAGCGTACTCGCAGTATCGGCCCGAACCGGCCGGCGCATAGAAACAGTGACCGCCTACCATGTGCTGACATCTCGGCCAACACAAGCAACCATCGAGCACCCGAAGCCAGTGCATCTCACTCGCACGCGCAAATTAGTACGAAAGAGATAGACCGCCATCGAGCGCCCGATACTCGCCCTTTAAAATGAGATATCGTAAAATTATAAATTTTCCCGCCATTATTATTTGAACTTTAGCCAATATGAGTCGTCATTTAGAATCTTACGCATAATAACTTAATAACATATCAAAGTACCTAAAGTAAATTTCATACCTAGGGCAGTGAATTAGTGAACGTCCGAGATTGCAGGCGTTTGAGGCCCGAACCAAAGGTGAGGGGAAACAATGTGCAACCTGGGGCTTTACTAATTAGCGCCCCTGGTTTTTCTAAAGTTTTCCGTCTTGCCCTGGCCAGGAAGCGAGATTTACTCCTCAGCAGTAAATCACACTTACGGCCTAGGGTGACGTAAAACAGATTAAAGTTCTCTCAACGAGAAGGAAAACGACATTCCGGTAAAAGTCAAACATCATTTACATATACGCGTAAGTATTTTTTATTGATTCCTTGGAGTAACAATAGAACAGCACATATATAAAAGTTATCTTTAGCAAAACGGTTATGATTTTAAGTTAGAAAGCCGGATACGTATTATACCGTTCTCTCATGATTTTGCGCGAGGGAAGCCGCGACGCGAGCATCGGCTTGTATGCTATACGAGTACCTAGTTATATTAGGTATACTCGTACCTCATACCTACATAAAAGGATAATTTTTGTAAATCAGTATTGAAACACTTTGCTAATATTATAATATTCCATTAACTCATTACGTTGCAAAACTATTAGGAAAAGTTTATCAGGTCTGTCCACTGTCCAGGTTTGTCTGCGGCCCGCTGCCGCTGGCCCCAAACTTTTCCCAGGGAGTGTTTTAGTGACATAAATTGCCTGGGCATATTTACATTACGCTGTCGTAAATTAACATATCCGTGGGTATTCCCCAGCCAACAACCTGAATAACTCTCGAAAAATTCACACAATTTATAGAAAAAACAAATGGGATTAGAAAAGGGTTCCATGGAATTCTTTTAATTTTTTTGCGGTCATATCCCTTTTCGATGCAAAATCATTTTCATTGGTAATACAGAGTTCTAAAAGTCAGACAAATAAAAACTGAAATTATACCTACTTTGGGGCCTGAACAGTTTTCTTTTAAAGAGACATACTGTCGTGGTCAGCGGGCTTATGATGCTTTATGACGCGATAAATAAGTGACAAAGCATCCGTCACGTTTTGACAAAATGCGAGTGTGAGTGACAGATGCTCTGTTACTTATTTATTTATCACGCGATAAACGCAACCATCAACGGCCGGCAGACGTAAAATTGTTCATATATTGTGAAAAATATACTATTTTATTATTCCTATGCATACCTATGTATCCAATATACAAAAGTATGATTGCTTGGAAAACAATAGTATCCTTAAGGTACCTAATCAACACCTATTCAGTATCCAGTTTACATTATTAGGTATATAATAATTCTTAGGAATAGATACAACACAAGAATCCTTAAATAAGAATATAATAAATCGAATCTCTAAAAAATTGCGTATAAATAAACAATAACCAGCCAAAGGTGCACCTCAGTTAGCGCGTGGTAACAGAATGAGTTTTAATTCAGAGTGAATAAGTTAATTAATTATGCGTATAATCTACTTATACTCGTTTTAGTCACCGCCAAACGGGTCACAAGGAATTTTGCATTTATTGAGATAGTTCCTAGAAAAGAGCTCGTAATAAATTGGCCGATATGAACGTGACGTCATGACGCACAGCTTTTGCAAGTGCTCGAGCGCGAATATGTAGAGCCCGCCAATGAAAGCAATATCAACTTTAATGAGTCGTCGCAGCGAACAAATGACTGCCTCACTCATTGACCCCGTGATTACCTGAAATGATTGTTTCCTTAAAATGTAGCGCTTAATTGTAATGCAGCCAGCTACATGTACACTACACAACAAGTATATATGTATTTAACTTCACAGCATAATGTTAAATTGAATTTTAAGGGACACCATTTAAATAGGCTTCGAGACTTCGAGTTTCGGGTGTGACGAGACGAGAGGTATGTAATGATATTTCATTGCAGTCCTAGGACTACAAAGCAGTTTTTTAGGTTTCCGTAACTCAAAAGGAAGAAACGGAACCCTAATAGGATCACTTTGTTGTCCATCCATCCGTCTAGTCTGCAGTCCCTTGAAGCTGTGAAAAAATCAAACTTTTAAGTTAGGTACCGTAAAAAAGATACGGCTGTTTATGTTGCAATAAACGTACCTATATTTCGACACTAGGGAATCAAATCTTATAGGGTATTTTCCTTTGACCTATACCTAGGACATTTGACAAGTATAATACCGTCGTATACCATAAGTATACGGACAATCATAATACGTATAGTTTTATTTAAGGCGACTCCTAATCCCAACGTCCTTGAGGATCTGGGCGGAGCCTAACGTTATTCCCCCCGCCAACCGTGCGCCCCCGGAACATTACTTCGTTCATAATCTCGTTGAGTGGCGTCCAAGCAGATTCATACACTCGCATAGTCCGAGCGAGAGTTGAAGATGAACAAACCTTATAATATTTAAAGGCATTGAAAAATCTCGAAGTAAAATAAATCATTTAAACACTGATATAATTATTGCGGATTACTAAATATCTACAGTAGAATATTAAAAATAAAATGCGTTAAAGCTATTTTCCAAAAAAATAAGTGAAATTGGCCATTTGGAAGCCTCGCATCGAAAAAATACTTTTTAGTTTCTTTTGTATGTGTAGGTACCTACCAAAAATAGTTAAAATGCCGACAAGATTCTTGATTATACGTGTAAAATCATGCAGAAATAAAAAATATCGTTTTTTAATAAATAAATCATATCGTGACCCAGCGGATGAACCGATATTTTAACATAGTAGTGGAGGCACAGCTTTATCCCCCAGGTCATGCTGCTCTAATTAAAAGATAAACTATAAATAATAGAGCGACAAACTCAACTTTACCGTTGGAAAACAGATTTACGTCCTTTACCTACTTATAAACAGTGATAGTTTTTTATGACTACATTAGTAATGTTCTTTGATTTTCCCCTATACTTGTTGATATTGACGATATTTTACTAGACGAATTTTTTGGCTAATTTCAATGTTCAAGGTCAATGGATACCCTATAAATGTTAATTTACTTGAGTGTCAAAATATGCCGATGCTGGAAAGGAGAACTTATCTAAGCGACATTTTTGGGGATATTGAGTTATACACACTGTTGGGATCGGCAGATTTTTCTGCATCGAATGGGTTGGGTCTCGTATACATCTGTCTGACGACTTTTGTGTCGCTTATCCCGTCGGTGATTTAGAGAATCTATACTTTTTTTTCTACTAAACGACTTGATTTTTGAGGTTTTTTCAGCAAAATGGAGATTACATAAAAAGTTTTTTGCATAATAATGAACGTTAGAGCTTTTTTACTTATTTGTCAAAACAGATCAAACAACTTGGATTTTTTTTCTTTATTGCAACTAACCTTGCACTTGTTGGTTAACTGTTTTACCTGATCGTAAAATATATTTTAATGTCGTTTGAGGCATTTACCTATGTCTTTATGATAAAATTAACATAAAGGTAAATTATGAAAAAAAAAATTGAATGTGATCCACTGCAATGTAAGCAGGACTCGAACCTGCGACACTAAGTTTCCGGCGTATTGCTCTACCAACTGAGCTATCATATCGTTACGTCAATCACACTAAATCTTTGATTCCATAATTCTTCGCTACTGGAGCGCCCTCTGTGTCATATGTGTTTAAAATGCTTATGCGCATTAGCCAAAAAGTAAAAATGTGGTATTTCCACATTATTAAACAGAATCGATATAAGATTCTATAAAAAAAAATAACATAGTTAGATTAAATTACCTGATTTTCGTATCTTAACTATTGGCGTTTATCCAAATTTACCTGCTTTGATACTATGAAACCATAGTCGCTTATCCTTTTTTACCTGATATGACTTTGATCGACTACTGTCGCTTATCTTGAATTGCTTGAATGACAATTGAGTCGTATTTGTCGCATAGAATGTACTAAAAATAGCTATTCATGTCTGAAATATTTCCTACAAAGGCGATTAGATAATTTTTCTTGATTTATTTCATGCTGATTTATGCACATTTATATATTTACCTGTCTATAAAATGTGCATGAACATATATATTGTTAACTGTGTTGATTGTTTTGTAATAGATTATACTATTTTACCTGACTAATTTCTCGGGAAACGTGTCGTTTAGATAATTTTACCTAATTCTATTTTGACGGCCATTTTGCGTAAGCGACGTTAATCCTAAAATATTCCATTAATAGACAAAATAACGAAAGCAACATGTAAAAACATGATATTGTTTATATAAAATGAGCATCGTATGCACATAGATATTGTTTACTGTGTTGATTGTTGTGTAAAATGTAGATTATACTATTTTACCTGACTAATATCTTGGGAAACGTGTCGTTTAGATAATTTTACCTAATTCTATTTTGACAGCCATTTTGCGTAAGCGATGCTAAATTTTAAATTATTCCATTAATAGACAAAATAACAAAAGCGACATTATAAAATGCTTCATTTAAAAAGTAGGTCCACAGAATATTTAATAACTTTTTATTTTTTTATGAAAAAGTTCGTAGTTTTTTTAGATCTCCTGTAAAGTTAGCTCCGTGTCTTGGATAATTTTCCTTTCCAGCGTAGATACGTTTTTTTGCGGCATAAAGAGCCGTATCTTTTTTTTACGTTAACTTAGAAGTTCCGAATTTTATTGGGTGGGTGTAGATTTCTTGATCTGCAAATCGGTTGACATGCGGCAAACGTGTCAGCCCTACTTTAGTTTAGCGGTTGTCTGAGTTACGTAAGCTATTTGGGTTTTGGCGTTCCTTCCGCGATCGATTAATTTGATCCAAGATCGTTTCATTGCCCTCTGGCAAACTTAGAGAAAAATTCTGAGCATTAGTCAAAAATCAAGTCCGGGCATTACGATGAGTCTAAATAAAGTTATATATTTTTTCATTAATTCAACTGTAATCCGATCATTAATATATGGCTTTTAAACGATATGTAATAAAAATCAGGTTTTTATTTTATAAACGGTAAACAATTGGAACAGAACTTATGGCCAGGCTAGGTATGTCTAGCTAGGCCCGGCGGATATGTCAATAATTACTAACGCTCATTTAGATTTAAATATGAAGTGGGAAATTTATTGATGCAAATATGTATTCTGACTATATTTACATAAATAAACCCTCATGCCAAAATTGTCACTTGCCTTCTTGAACTAGAAAATTATTGTAATTTTTGATAATGTATTTTTTTATCATATGTTATGTATTGTACTAGTGACGCAACGAATGTGAATACTTACAATAAATATTCGTTTTCGTAAATAAGCGTTTTACCGAATATTACCATGGTATTCAAACGAACAATACTTGTTCTGCATTACGATATTCATATCTCTTAGGGTTGAATTAATAAAAATCATTAGACGTTATCATACTTAAATATCTGTATTATCAGATTTTTTTTACTAACCGAAATACTTAAGGTACTCTAATATTACACAGAGAAGGGCCCTAAAACCCACACCAAAAGTGTTATTTTCTGGGAATCCTGTCTGGTGTGGGCCCATGACTGAGAATATCTAAGTATCCAAATGTGTCCGGGAAAGCTAAGCAATGACAATTTTTTTTTATAAGTACTTAAAATTAATAGATACCTAAATACGAAAAAAAACAGTTGAATTTAATTCTATATGAAAATGAGTGCTTTTTGTTACGTCGCATAGCGTAGTCGTGTGAAAAAACGAACTACACTCTCTTAAAATACACTTCAAACGCACGAAGGCAGATCTAACCTCCGCGGGATCCGGTACTATAACAATTTTCCGTAACTAGATGGATCGCGAGAGCAAGTGACACAGCCTTCCCCTTCGACGGTTAGATTTACACTGAGCTCGCAGCCCGGGCACGGCCGCGTACGTGAAACATTTTCCCAACGGTAAAGTCAAGTTTGTCACTCTGTTCCTTGACCGGTGCGCGAGGCCAACTCGCACTTGACCGGCTTTGTCAGTTAGCAAAGCGCCATCGCCAGTGCATCGTGTATGTCTTCGACAATGTAATTATATACAAATAAATACAAATACAAATAGTTTATTAGGATACAGTGACATTTTTACAAATTTATAACCATATAGTTTGAAAATAAGCACTCAATGAACACTGTTTGGTATTATTTACACCTCAGCAGAAGTAGCCGTGTCCCCTACACTAGGCTCAGCCTGTCTCGTAGGTTGACACAATTTTACGATTGACAATTTCAGTTTATCTGGCGCTAAAGAATTACACAGTTTTGAAAAGAAGTTATTAAATATTTACTTTATGTGTAGCAATTATTAATTAATTAAATGTAACTAAGCTGATGTATATGTAATAATAATAAATTGTGAGCTAATTTTCATATTGTCGTTAGGTTAGGTTTTTCTTTTTGTAAAACATCATCCCTAACTAACTACAGTAAATACCGGATTAATCCGGCACTTCAATTTATCCCTAGTACGAACGTGTCGGTGGCTCCTGCCTATTGTTCGACTTTATTATTGGTGATAGGAATAGTAGACCCTAAACTTTACCAGCAAATTATGTCAAACTATTTATAATAAATGAGCAACGACCGACTCGATATTAATTATGTGTTTAAATAAAACAATTTAAACTGATTATATCGCGTATAATAATTATTTGAGCCTCCCTGACGTTTCGGTACCTTTACAGATACCGTTGTCAAAGGTTGACTGTATCTGTAAAGTAACGGTATCTGTAAAGGTACCGAAACGTCAGGGAGGCTCAAATAATTAATATACCTACGCGATATAACCCTTGTCAAAGGTTGACTGTATCTGTAGAGTAACAGTATCTGTAAAGGTACCGAAACGTCAGGGAGGCTCAAATAATTAATATACGCGATATAATCCGTTTAAATTGTTTTATTTAAATGTGTGACAGTCGCGGAAACCGAAGAAACTATTAATTATGTGTTTTACTATGCAATATACTTCAAAATAGCAACATATTTCTTATTCTGCGAATATATATTACCGTAAATAAAATGTACTAAGACGTTGATAAGTCATTATGCCGATCTAATTAACATAATTATAAGGTATCCTATTACGAAGTAAATGTTAAACATGGCTAATTGGCTCAATTTTCCTATAAACTTAGGTGAGCGTAATCCATGACACTTGTTTGTAAGGATTGTATTTCGGGCGGGTAGGTAGCGGGTTTGCGATAATATCGCGCGTATTCCTTGTTTTCCGGTGACAGGAGGTTTTATGGTACAAATCTCAGCGGTTTTCCTCATCTTGCAAACGCCGTCCTGTCTCGGAGGCAAAGGCAAGCGATCCGACAGCTCGGATTATTTATTAGGCCCTATGTTTCCACGTAGATCCTGCCATTGAGAAGCCTAGTACCAACTCTTTTTGAATCATGTTTACTTAATATCTCTTCTCCTTTCCTTAAAACTCGTGCAAATCGAATTTTACTTATAAATAAATAAATAAATATCAGACAACCTCACACAAATCGATCTAGTCCCAAATCTCAAGGAGGCATGTGTTATGGGTACCTACTAGACGACGATATACATACTTAAATAGATAAATATAGTTATACTTAAATACATAGAACAACCATGACCCAAGCACAAATATTCGAGTTCATCACACAAATATTTGCCCTGGCCAGGATTCGAACCCGGGACCGCCGGCTCAGTAGGCAAGTGCTTACAAACTGAGCCAACCGCGTCGTCAAAACACATCTAATAAACACATCTAATAGAGTAAAGTAAAGACCAGGAATACCACATCCTAAACGATTTTGCTGAAGAAGAAAGTGAAAGCTCACTGATCAAACTGGAAACCAAGTTAAAATGTCAAATCTCCATAGATCACATCTTCTGTCATGCACAACGATCTTCAATTACATGAAATTATTTGCTACTAGCGACCCGCCCCGGCTTCGCAATGCTGGTAAATTATGCATGTATACGTGTTATACATACAAACCTTCCTCTTGAATCTTTCTTTCTATTAAAAACCGCATCAAGATCCATTTCGTAGTTTTAAAGATCGAAGCATAAGTACATAGTATTAGTTTTATACCATGTAGTGATGTTATTTGCAACTCAATAGTGGCACAGAATATATAATAGTAGAAATAGTGGGTACAGACAAAAACGTTTATAGGTACAGACCGTCGACACATTTAACCGAAAACTTCATTAAATATTACTAGACCAGTTAATACTCTTTGATTATCTACTAGGTAAATACAAAGACGAAAATCACATCATTTTATAACCCGCTAAAGACCTTTCGATTTTTTATACTGTTGAGAAAATGCGTAGATAAATATAATTTATCAAGTTAGTAGGTACTTCGGGTGGCCGGGTCTCCAAATGGAGTAGATATTTCACTTAAAAGTACGCAAGTCTGAATAGTACATTGAAATTTATGAGTGACCCCCGCGGACAATGTAGCTACAGCAGTGGGTTTTCCTTAAATCGTGTTCTGAGAAATATAAACATATTGGAAATACTTTAGAGCAATCATAAATTAATATTTTATTTCACTGTTGCTATGTAGGATAAGATTTGATTTGAGTCAATTCAATAGCGTAATAGAAGTTAATTAATTTGGTTTTTCAGTTATAAGACTGCCAGCGTATTCCCACGGATTCTTTCGCAGGTATATCTATATCTATATATCAAATTGGTTAAAATGTTAATAAGTTTCATACATCTAGGGATAATAGTATTATTGGTCTCTTTCGCCGTTCATGTCATTTGCCTACTCTGACGTAAGACACCGACAACCATTTCAACATCGAAACTTTGGATGTCTAATGGATCGAATAATGTCCGTTTCAGGACACAATAAACGATTTATACTAAGATCAAAACACGTAATAAAAAGCATAGCTGTAAAAAATAGTCCCCTAGCGCAAACGTGACGCCGCTCGACTTTGTTAGCACACTCGTATGAAGAAAAATGTCCCCGCGTAAGCCTTTGCTCTCCACTCGCTGGGAATGGTAAATAGAGATTTATTAAATGGGGCGTTCGTATCACACGGAATAGTGACGACTTTTTTAAGAATTTGTAAATTGTTAGAAAGGGATTGCGTTTTTAAGTAAATTTGGGAACATTAAGTTTCGTAGAGGTGTAAATTTTTTTTTCTATATTTTTTCCTACAAAACCTACCATACGGTTTTTGGACGCAAAATTCTACGATCATCTTATTTTCTTTGTCTACCAATAAAAAAAACTGTTGTTATAACTAGACTTTTCATTTTCCTTCACTTAAGTAAGTTCCACAGTCGAGCGAACTATACCTCAAATCTCGCTAAGGGGATTTTGAAAAATTAAGTAAATGCTATGGAGTATGTATATCAATCTGTTCTGTGTATATCAAAACTAACAAGTTTAAAATACACTATACACTAGCATCTTCTGACGTAGAACGACTTCTAAGGTAAAGTCAAAGTTTAATATTACCTATACCCTTCATTTATATACGTTACGTACTCACATTTATTTTTAAACAAATTTATTTTCACATAAAATATAAATTATTTATCTATAAACCGTGGCGGCAGAACGTACTTACAAATTACGACCCCTACAAATGACTTATTAATTCATACCAACAACGTGGACAATAACCCATAAAGGACCTGGCCCGAGATCCATTGATACATTTCGTCAAGGTTCAAGCACCTTTGTGAATGCGACGTGCTCAAGTAAGGTTGTTAGCAATCCTGCACAAGTGCTCAATAAGAGAGTTTTGAATTAATGCCCCAATCGCGATTACCTGTAAGAAATCGGACCAGCCAGCAGTATGTTCGTGACTTAATTAAAGCTGACAAAAATGGCTTTCCATTCGTTCCTCGCTTCTCCTCTCGATCGAACCTTTGTACTCGAGTGCAGATAAATTGGAACAATGTTGACTTGAAGATGTTTACCGAACTTGCTCGCTTTTACACGCCTCCGGCTATGCAAATGTTTCGGGATCTGGAGAAAATCATCAATTATTTAGATACTTACCCATATTATTAGGAAAATATTATGAATAACATTAATATGACGTAACATATTAAATAACCTTTACTAATTATAAAAAACAGTTTTAACTCACTTAAAGCTTGTTAGGAATGTCTCACGATGGTTTTAGATATTATAAATAATATTATTACGTAGTTGCTACGGCCAAATTTGAAAAATCGTAAGTTTTAAATTAAAGATTTGATCTAAACCTATATCATAACTACAGCGACTTGTTGAAACAATTGTTTTTATATTTATTTTATATGGATATTTATATTATATTTATATTTATAAGGAACCCATTTTGTATCGGAGCAGTCGAGATCCCAGTCAGAGGCAGGATCAAAAAATTACAACTATGTATGTGTACTTACGTTAAGTATACACACGTCCAAAAAAATGCGAAGGCATTCACGAATGGTGATAGGATGTTTTATACTCAGCTAATACGGAGAAGAAAGACGATTAGGACAACACGTTATCATTCACTCATTCAGTTTATTAATATAAGCTGTTGTGAATGGACCTCTACAAAATTAATTATATATATAAGCAAGTTAATTTGTCCGTAAAAATCATTCGCTACTAAAACACAACTATAAGTCTAATGAGAAAGTGCCTTATTTAAATGCGTACCCTTTATTTGAGTTGGGGCCATCTCGCACCTGAGAGCGGGGCTTAAGGAAAGGATGCTAAATAAATATTTTCCAAATGGAAGGGATAAAGGGGCACGCCTCAGCGATAAGTTTCTTCAGCGGGCGTATTCCGACTGAACAATCAACCCACGAGCTATTTAATCCCAAAATGTAAGTCACTAAAAAAATATCTAAACCCGCAACTACATAAACAACGAACAAATTCAATAGGTGCCTTTTTTTATTACGTCAATCATCAATAAAATTCATTATGCTCTTGTAAGGTTGCTCCCTAACTGCGAGCATTTGCCAGTAATGTAACTAATATCTAATGAGATTTTTATATAATTTTTCGCTATATTACAGGCGAATGCTCGTGCACCCCAAGGATCAAATGTCTATGTTGTAGCCAACTACCCTACTGGTCAAATTAGCCAGTCAATTAAATTGCTAGGCCGTTGATTGTAAAACATTGAGAAATATTAAATAGTCACTGCCCGAGTGAGCGAAAGCGTCTCCGTTTCTGACAGCTTGTGAGCGTTCGATAATTAGTATTTATAGTCGATTAAGATTTTGATTTTTTTTTAATGACGGGTATTTAGGGGTTGGAATAAAAAAAAAACGTTTGTCTTTTCAAAATATAAAAAAATGCTAGGTCCACAGCTCGCAGAGCCACTAGTTTTAAATAGGTACAACAAATAAGAACTATCCAGAAAAGCTATTTCGAAAATAAATTTTCTCAGACAGTATTTTCTCTCAATTTGTTTCATATTTTCTGATCCTAGAGGTAGGTAGAATAAAATATTACCTTCACCTACACAAAAGCGGACATAATATGCTTCCTTTTTGTAGGTACAAGCTGCTGTAGAGAATAAAATGTTTTTGAAAGCGGGTCTCAAATGAAATAGTACCTAATTTTTTTATAGAATTTCGTTTTGGAGAATAATATATTATTTTTTGTACATTCGTAACGTTTCACAGAATAATAGATCGGCAAAAAAATCCTTCATATTATTATATTCATTGAGATTTCAAACTAAGAAAATATCTAGTAGGTACCTAATCGAATCTGCATTTTACAGAACAATATTTCAAATATTCTCAATTCCAAAATATACCTATCAGTTTTGTAAAATTTATCAATTAATTACGATTTTCCTGAAATCGTAACGCCTCTATAGATCGGGTTTCAATACAATTTTAGAATTGCATAATATTATGCATGCAATAACTAAATGTAAGTAATATAATTTTGCAACAAGTTGATGCCGTATCGCCGTTACAAGAATAGTCGCCCACCCCAGGTAACGGGAACAAGCAAGCCAGTTTGCGTAGGTTCCGACATCGTTTCTAATTAAGGAATTTGTTGCTACTAATAGCTAACTACTTAGTGTTGCATTGCACATGTAAGCTTTTTCAGGATTAATTACAATACCATATCATCGTTTGGGTATCTCAACTCCGAAACATTGTTTCCCATCTGTGACATTTCGCCAAATTTTCATTTGTCCGAAAGTATTATTTTCCTGAAACCCGTAATATCTTCATGATTTTATGAACATCGTTTTCAAAGAACAAATTTTTTTTTAAACAACACAAAATAAAAGGTATATAACTAAACCTTAACAAACTAATGATCTAATTAAACCTAACAAACTATATGTACAATTGTACATAATATCCCCTAGGTCGCTACCATTGAGTAGGGTGCATATAAGGCCGGCCGCGTTACCTCGCTGGATGGCAATGCCAATGCGTTGGGCGAGGAACGAGCCAGCCTTACGATCACCGGAGGACCGACAGTCCGACATACGACATCACCAACAGGAACTCGAACACGAGTTCATCGCACAAATATTTTCCCTTGTCGGGATTTAAACCCAGAACCGCCGGCTTATTAGGCAGTCGCACTACAACTACGCCAATCGCTTCATCTAGGAACAAAACGTACGGTATTGTTTTCCATTCTGCTACGGAACCATAACAAACGGATTTTTCATAAACTTCAGTTGAGCTAAAACCCTTTCCAACACTTAAGTGAATTAATTTCTGATGTCTGTGAAGACAATGGATAGGCAGAAATTGTTATACTCTTTAGTCAGTTTTCAACTAATTACAACTTCGGGTACTTCGCTAGGATTGTCGATGCGGGAAAAATAATAGTAATTTATATTTTATATATTTTTTCTATGTTAAGGAAAATTGCTATAACTACGTATAATCAGTTTTTCAATGTATATGGAGAAATTTAATATTAGTGTAAGTTTTATACATACTTCATTTCATTTACTAGATTGTTTACCATGTCAAGAGGGAAGGTATATTTGTTACCATCGCAGGCACTTGTAACATTAGCATGATTTTGTTGTATGTTTACGTGAATGCGTCTTTAAATCATAACAGGTAACAAAATCTAGAATATATCGAAATATAGATATGCAGTTAGTTGTGGTAGACGACCAATAGGAAGAGATAGAGAAACATTGAAATTCCGCTACTAGAGGATTTTAAAGTAGGCGATTACGAAAGAACTCACGATTAAAAATTAACTGAACAAATTATGAACTGACAACCAAACAAAGACTGCCATGATAGATTTCATCAACGCCTAAATAAATGCTCCTGCCAAAATCCTAATGGACGTAAGTAATGAAAAACGATATTTATATTTTGTAATAAGGAAAGGCTCAACCCTAACAATGGAGTAATCCGCGGCAGCCTATCTTCGTCGTACATCTTGTAGGCAATAATTTTGCCCAGATTATTTTTCACTCCTGGCAGCGAGTTTTAATGTCTTTTGAAATAAAATTAAGTTTGTCTCACCGCTTCCGCGCTGTTCATTAGAGGCCCGTTCATGTTACTTTTACAATGATGTTTAACTGTGTAAGAGCGGTTAATGCAAGCAAACACAAAGTTGTAAGGTAGGTCTTGCGTCTGGGCGGAGATATAGGGTTAAAAAAACAAAATTCAGCCATTTTGAAACCATCTCGCGAGGCCTACAGTTCACAGAGCCACAAGTCTTATCATACATATTTAACAGACCGAGCGAAGCGTTTCCGTTTTAACTCGGCCGATAAGTCTGTCGTAGCGATGCAAATGTTATGATGTTCTGATGTATGTTTGTCTGGAATTCAGGCTGTTTTCACCTAGAGGTCGAATTACAACCGATTATCATGAAACTTTGTAGTAGTAGTTAGGTTCGTTTTAACCGATTTTGTTTGCGATTAATTTTTCGAAACCCATTCAAAATATTTTTGTATTTGTTTAGTATTTTCAGGAGACCCTCGTTCCGTTCCACCCTGTGTATATGACGACGCGTTTGGCTCGGTTTGTAGACACCTGCCTACTGAGTCGGCGGTCCCGGGTTCGAATCCCGGCCGGGGCAAATATTTGTGCAAATATTTGTTCTTGGGTCATGGATGTTATGTACGAGTATATATGTTACAAGTCTTATGGTCTGTGGTTACAAGCTTTTATTTAGCTTGCATGGTATGTTTAAAGTATGTATGTTCGGGTGAAATCTTGCAACTCAATTTTGAAGCAGATATCGTCAACCGATTGAGCTGAAATTTTGCATACTTACTTAACTTTGATGACAATACAATAATATGGTACCATGGGGCTGATCTGATGATGGAGCCGGAAGGTGGCCATAGGAACTCTATAATAGAAAAAGCAATCCTACCGAGCTTGGGCTCTTTAGAATCGTCTCAGTGAGCATTTGATGGATATCCAAAGAAAAGTACAGTCGGCTATAAAAGCTTGCCACTAAAATGTCATTTTTGACAGAAACTTATATTTATATATTATGTATATCGTCGTCTAGTACCTACCCATAGTACAAGCTTTGCTTAGTTTGGGACTAGGTCGATTTGTGTATGATTGTCCCTTAATATTTATTTATTTATTTATTTATAATATAATGCAGTGTTTTTCAAATTGTGGGTCGCGACCCCCAGGGTGATCGCGGCATATATGCAGGGGGGTCACGAGGATCAGCATCGAGAAAGTCTCGTGACTACAGGGAATGCAGATTTTTTCAAGCATGTACTTTTGCAAGTTTAATCGTACAAACTAGGTTTTAGGGGGTCGCGAAATAATTTTATTGGTCATTTTGGGCCGTGACACCAAAAGGTTTGAAAAACACTGATATAATGTATATAATTTATATGAGAGAGAAAGCCTTCGATTCGGTGGAAACATGGGCGGTGCTCGAGTCACTTCAGCGATGCCATATTGACTATCGGTACATTGAAGTGTTTGTATAGTAACGCCACCATGTCGGTCCGAGTTCAGGAGCAAAGCACAAAGGCCATTCCATTGAGAAGAGGCGTAAGACAGGGGGACGTTGTGTCCCCGAAACTGTTTACGGCCGTTATGGAAGACGCCTTCAAGCTCCTAGAATGGCAAGGACTTGGCATCAACATCAATGGCGAATACATCACTCACCTTCGGTTTGCCGACGACATCGTAGTCATGGCAAAGTCGATGGAGGAACTCAGCATGATGCTCGATGACCTCAATCGAGTTTCTCAACGGGTGGGCTTAAAAATTAACATGGACAAGACGAAACTCATGTCAAATGCCAAGGTTGTGCCCATCCCCGTCTCTGTTGAAAACTTGGTACTCGAAGTTGTTGACTCATACATCTACCTAGGACAAGTGGTCCAATTAGGTAGGTCCAACTTCGAGAAAGAGGTCAACCGCCGAATCCAACTCGGCTGGGCAGCGTTCGGGAAACTACGCAATGTCTTTTCGTCCGACATACCTCAGTGCCTCAAGACGAAAGTCTTCAACCAATGTGTGTGGGTGATGACTTACGGCACCGAAACGTGGTCTTTCACTATCGGCCTCATCTCAAAGCTCAAAGTCGCTCAACGAGCAATGGAGAGGGCTATGCTCGGGGTGTCACTACGTGATCGAATCAGAAATGAGGAAATCCGTAGACGAACTAAAGTGACCGATATAGCTCACCGGATTAGCAAGTTGAAGTGGCAATGGGCAGGCCACATAGCACGCAGAGCAGATGGCCGATGGGGCCGAAAAGTGCTCGAGTGGAGACCTCGGACCAGCAAGCGCAGCGTAGGACGTCCAACTACAAGATGGACAGATGACCTTATAAAGGTCGCCGGAAGGCGCTGGATGCAGGTCGCTTCCAACGGGTATATATGGAAGTCCAAAGGAGAGGCCTATGTTCAGCAGTGGACGTCCTATGGCTGAGATGATGAATGTATATTCAGGGCAGAGTAAAAATAGTGGACAAAACAACGCCAACTTTTGTTCACTGAAATAATCTAAGGGGAAAAAATAAGCCCTATAATTTGATTAGGTCGGACCGTTCACTCTCGGATATCCTTTCGCGCGCTACTTACCTAATACGACTCCCGGTCTGTACCATCTTAAATGGGATGAACGTATAGCTTTGTCTCACTGAAAGTGTACCCCTGCGTTAGGCCACCAATAAGATTGTGTAGCAATATGATGGACAATACAGTTGAAAGTATCTACATTAAAATACAAACTCACGCTTTGATTTCCAGCTCAGGAAAAATGCATATCGTGGGTTAATTTAATGACAATAAAACCGGCTAAGAACATATTGAGCCATTTTCGGTGTAGGGTTGTATAACCTACTACAAAGCACGTGAATCGACCTTAACTTTAGGGAGCGTTCTCATCGCGAGCATTCGCCTGTAATATCACAATAAAATATATAATAATTACATAACATTACGCTCCCTTAGTATACCTACTTAATTTTCTTTACGAGATTTCATTTCGTTTTCACGATATAGCTACGGACATCTAGTTCCGGATCATTTATCATCATTTATATATTTATTTCAATTTATATCTTGTAGACGTTGTATCTGTATGTAAATGAAAGTTTCGGTATCAACGGTCAGTATGTTCTTAAATCATCCTTCAAATAAAACCTTGATAACATAATACTTAAATGAAATTCATGCTGTAGGTAAATAAACTTTACTTTTATAAAGGGTTATTCATTGTATTTGGCGAAATGGCATAGCCAGAGTAACCAATAAATCTGAACATGAAAACATACCCTGAGGTGCTCTCTTAATTTCCATATCATTATTCTTGTCAAAATGTTTACAAATGAAGCGAAAATTGAAAAATTTAATGATTCGGACAGGATTCGAACCTGCGTTTCCAACGGCTTTCCGGGCCAACACTGGCGTCCTCCCAATTGGACCACCGAATCAGATGTCAGAGTCATTGAATTTTTCAACCAGTTGCTTCGATATGCCTTAGGGTGGCATCGTAGCGCCATCTACCGTAAAGATTTAGACTTTATCGTCGGCACCATCGTCTCAAATTTGTTGAGAATCGATAGTAACGATGTGCTACACCCAAATTACTTATTTTTATTAAAGCAGTAACGTCTGCTAACGTAAACTAAATGTTTACAAATGAAGCGAAAATTGAAAAATTTAATGATTCGGACAGGATTCGAACCTGCGTTTCCAACGGCTTTCCGGGCCAACACTGGCGTCCTCCCAATTGGACCACCGAATCAGATGTCAGAGTCATTGAATTTTTCAACCAGTTGCTTCGATATGCCTTAGGGTGGCATCGTAGCGCCATCTACCGTAAAGATTTAGACTTTATCGTCGGCACCATCGTCTCAAATTTGTTGAGAATCGATAGTAACGATGTGCTACACCCAAATTACTTATTTTTATTAAAGCAGTAACGTCTGCTAACGTAAACTAAATGTTTACAAATGAAGCGAAAATTGAAAAATTTAATGATTCGGACAGGATTCGAACCTGCGTTTCCAACGGCTTTCCGGGCCAACACTGGCGTCCTCCCAATTGGACCACCGAATCAGATGTCAGAGTCATTGAATTTTTCAACCAGTTGCTTCGATATGCCTTAGGGTGGCATCGTAGCGCCATCTACCGTAAAGATTTAGACTTTATCGTCGGCACCATCGTCTCAAATTTGTTGAGAATCGATAGTAACGATGTGCTACACCCAAATTACTTATTTTTATTAAAGCAGTAACGTCTGCTAACGTAAACTAAATGTTTACAAATGAAGCGAAAATTGAAAAATTTAATGATTCGGACAGGATTAGAACCTGCGTTTCCAACGGCTTTCCGGGCCAACACTGGCGTCCTCCCAATTGGACCACCGAATCAGATGTCAGAGTCATTGAATTTTTCAACCAGTTGCTTCGATATGCCTTAGGGTGGCATCGTAGCGCCATCTACCGTAAAGATTTAGACTTTATCGTCGGCACCATCGTCTCAAATTTGTTGAGAATCGATAGTAACGATGTGCTACACCCAAATTACTTATTTTTATTAAAGCAGTAACGTCTGCTAACGTAAACTAAATGTTTACAAATGAAGCGAAAATTGAAAAATTTAATGATTCGGACAGGATTCGAACCTGCGTTTCCAACGGCTTTCGGCTTTGGCTACGATGCCACCCTAAGGCATATCGAAGCAACTGGTTGAAAAATTCAATGACTCTGACATCTGATTCGGTGGTCCAATTGGGAGGACGCCAGTGTTGGCCCGGAAAGCCGTTGGAAACGCAGGTTCGAATCCTGTCCGAATCATTAAATTTTTCAATTTTCGCTTCATTTGTAAACATTTAGTTTACGTTAGCAGACGTTACTGCTTTAATAAAAATAAGTAATTTGGGTGTAGCACATCGTTACTATCGATTCTCAACAAATTTGAGACGATGGTGCCGACGATAAAGTCTAAATCTTTACGGTAGATGGCGCTACGATGCCACCCTAAGGCATATCGAAGCAACTGGTTGAAAAATTCAATGACTCTGACATCTGATTCGGTGGTCCAATTGGGAGGACGCCAGTGTTGGCCCGGAAAGCCGTTGGAAACGCAGGTTCGAATCCTGTCCGAATCATTAAATTTTTCAATTTTCGCTTCATTTGTAAACATTTAGTTTACGTTAGCAGACGTTACTGCTTTAATAAAAATAAGTAATTTGGGTGTAGCACATCGTTACTATCGATTCTCAACAAATTTGAGACGATGGTGCCGACGATAAAGTCTAAATCTTTACGGTAGATGGCGCTACGATGCCACCCTAAGGCATATCGAAGCAACTGGTTGAAAAATTCAATGACTCTGACATCTGATTCGGTGGTCCAATTGGGAGGACGCCAGTGTTGGCCCGGAAAGCCGTTGGAAACGCAGGTTCGAATCCTGTCCGAATCATTAAATTTTTCAATTTTCGCTTCATTTGTAAACATTTAGTTTACGTTAGCAGACGTTACTGCTTTAATAAAAATAAGTAATTTGGGTGTAGCACATCGTTACTATCGATTCTCAACAAATTTGAGACGATGGTGCCGACGATAAAGTCTAAATCTTTACGGTAGATGGCGCTACGATGCCACCCTAAGGCATATCGAAGCAACTGGTTGAAAAATTCAATGACTCTGACATCTGATTCGGTGGTCCAATTGGGAGGACGCCAGTGTTGGCCCGGAAAGCCGTTGGAAACGCAGGTTCTAATCCTGTCCGAATCATTAAATTTTTCAATTTTCGCTTCATTTGTAAACATTTAGTTTACGTTAGCAGACGTTACTGCTTTAATAAAAATAAGTAATTTGGGTGTAGCACATCGTTACTATCGATTCTCAACAAATTTGAGACGATGGTGCCGACGATAAAGTCTAAATCTTTACGGTAGATGGCGCTACGATGCCACCCTAAGGCATATCGAAGCAACTGGTTGAAAAATTCAATGACTCTGACATCTGATTCGGTGGTCCAATTGGGAGGACGCCAGTGTTGGCCCGGAAAGCCGTTGGAAACGCAGGTTCGAATCCTGTCCGAATCATTAAATTTTTCAATTTTCGCTTCATTTGTAAACATTTAGTTTACGTTAGCAGACGTTACTGCTTTAATAAAAATAAGTAATTTGGGTGTAGCACATCGTTACTATCGATTCTCAACAAATTTGAGACGATGGTGCCGACGATAAAGTCTAAATCTTTACGGTAGATGGCGCTACGATGCCACCCTAAGGCATATCGAAGCAACTGGTTGAAAAATTCAATGACTCTGACATCTGATTCGGTGGTCCAATTGGGAGGACGCCAGTGTTGGCCCGGAAAGCCGTTGGAAACGCAGGTTCGAATCCTGTTCGAATCATTAAATTTTTCAATTTTCGCTTCATTTGTAAACATTTAGTTTACGTTAGCAGACGTTACTGCTTTAATAAAAATAAGTAATTTGGGTGTAGCACATCGTTACTATCGATTCTCAACAAATTTGAGACGATGGTGCCGACGATAAAGTCTAAATCTTTACGGTAGATGGCGCTACGATGCCACCCTAAGGCATATCGAAGCAACTGGTTGAAAAATTCAATGACTCTGACATCTGATTCGGTGGTCCAATTGGGAGGACGCCAGTGTTGGCCCGGAAAGCCGTTGGAAACGCAGGTTCGAATCCTGTCCGAATCATTAAATTTTTCAATTTTCGCTTTATTTGTAAACATTTAGTTTACGTTAGCAGACGTTACTGCTTTAATAAAAATATTCTTGTCAAAGTTATGAACAAGCGAGACTTTTTAAGTAATATTCAGTTTTCTCCCAATGCTCATACGCTCTGCTTCCCTGATGGCACCATCACATCCTGGTGGTGCCATTATGCAAAATAATACTTCCAGATTTCAACTAATTAGTCATCTTTCACTGTACCTAATCGCTGCATCATCTTCATTTCTGCAGGCTACCTTTGACAGATTATAATCTGAAAAAATTACCATGAAATTAAAACAATGTTGATTTTAAATCATCAAGTTAAACGAGAGTGATTATTTTCGAAACTGAAACAGGACTCGCGGTGAAACAGAGGAAAAAGTCGTTCCGTAAATGGCCGGTCATGTTCGACAGCGTTTCGTTCGTGACCCAATTAAACCCGGCTCTCATTGCGAGGAACTTGAAAGGAATCTTCCGATTTTGAATTAGGTACCATGATTGCTGATGAATTTGAAACAGCTAGAATAATAATATCCGTTATTACTACATTCCTATTTTTCAGTACCCATCTCTATTATGATTAGAAATGTTCATACATAATTAAGCAATACTTTCGGAATGTTGTTAATTGGAAAGTGATGTAACACGTACACTTTGCAAAATTAATAATTCACACATTTTTGTAAAGATCCCTTAATGGGTACCTAAATCACCGATTTGTGAATATCCCCCGTCGAACGGAGCGACGCGGGATAGTTCTGGTCTAAATAATATATGAAGCCAATCCATTGCCGCCGGTTTGATGTGTTAATGAACGACGATAGCTATAGGCTGTGTTTAGGTCGGCGTAATAAAGTTGCTTTGTCGCCGGCAGCCGACCGTGTGTACAAGCCTTCAATTAGCAGTCCCTTGGTGATGGTGAACATTAAATTACATTCTGATGTCCTTGATGTAACAACATGACAATAACATGAGCATATATCTGGATTTATTGTGACGTTCAGTTCCCCAGGATGTGGTGCTTAAGGAAACAACTGAAGTCAACAATAAAAATAACAATTTATTTAAAATATTGGTCGTGGGGGTGAAGCCCGTCTGGTTTGACTCGCGTAGTTCGGTACTCTCCTGGAAGGCGAACGTAGTCGGCGAAGGCGTCTGCGAGGAGTTGACCGGTCGCGGAGCTGGTGGTAGTCCCGGGCGCACCGGGTAGCTGGTGTTATGGACTTCGCGGCTGCGAGGTGGTAAGGCGGCGATAAGGCGCTGCCGGAATCCCTGAACCTTATCCCTAAGGCCGTAAGGTCGGATTTCTTAAGTCGTAATTACGCACCCCTATCGGGGTGCGGACACAAACACTGAATTTATTTATAATTTAAATTATTATCCAATTACGTTGGAGGTCGGAAGGACGGCGAAATTAAATAGGTACTTTTTTAATGTGTACCGGCTCGTAAGACGACACTTAGGTAAAACTAGTGAACGCTCCGGCACAGGTGTACCACGGAAAAGAAATAATTCGCAATGGCCGTTAGCAAGCGTCCCGAACATTCAGATGCAGAACTCGTCAAATAGGCGACAGCCAATCCGCGCGCAATCCTCTTATCTCAACTCAAAGTAGTTTATCGTCGCGCGCACAAGTGTTAAACGTTTAATATATTTTTGCTTGTTTTCCGTCCGATGTTTTTATAATTATTATTTATAGTTATTTGTTACTTAAAGCTGTTTTATTCATGTTTAGTTAATAGTTAGTGTTTAATAGATTTAGTTATTTGTTTATTTATGTTTTTAGTTTACTTTTTATTTTAAATGATGTAATTTATGTAGGTTTTAGAGAATACGCATCTTCTTATATAATAATAATAATAATACATGTACGTGCAACGTTACATTACCCGCCGCGTCACGGAAGGATTTTGTTATATAAAAATAAAATCCGTACTCCTAAGTCAAACTAACGTATTTACCCATACATAATTCAAACTTCCATACATCACGCTTGCGAACGAGCTATAGTTACCATATCAAAGGTTACTAATGCGACTTTTCCATTAATTGAGGTTACTATTTTATTTTGGATTATAGTGACCCATACGAGAGTTATGAGTAGTCTAGATAGTATAAAGTGAGCAAAGGTAAGTAATGCACAATAATTATTTTATCATCCTTCATTACACGTCCTACATTATATTAAATTATTTATTAAAACCAATCATTTTTAAATCTTTTATATGCCAAGTGCCAATATTCTTTCCTGCCATGTCTTCAAGTACATAAACGAATGGGGATTTTTTCTCTATAATCCGACATTTTAAGAATTTTGGTGCCAGTTTCTTGCAAAAAAATTTATCTTTGTCGCTGAGAACATACGCACGCTTCATTACGACGTCGCCCACTTGAAACTCCATGGGTTTACGACGCAGATTGTAATGACACGTGTTTTTAACATGAGCTTGCCAGAGTTTGCTTTGGACCTTATTAAATATTTCCGAAAGGCCACCCACATTTTCGGCATATACATCACGTGGAAGGAATACAAGCTCATCATCAGCTTGATCATCATTTACATAATGTGAGCCGCAAGTAACGATCTCTCTACCGTATACCAAGAATGAAGGAGTAAACCCAGTTGCCTCATTCACCGAATTGTTTATGGCGAACTGCACTTTCGGAATGAAAGTATCCCACGAACGATGATCGTCCTCCACAAATGTCGACAGGCACGTGATGATCGTACGATTGTGTCGTTCGACAAGATTTACTTGCGGAGTATATTTTGGCGTGAAGTTTACGTTAGGCACCTTGTACTGTTTGAAAAGCGATTCCGTGACCTTGCTTATGAATTGACTCCCATTGTCCAAATAAATAGTCTGCGGAACTCCATGTATGAGAAAAACGCAGTCTTCCAGAAATTTACAGACCGCAACAGCAGTGGCTGCTCGCAAAGAAGTTACGAGGCAAAACTTAGTAAAACAACAAGTGACAACTAATATGTAGCTGTTCTGCTTACGGGTGACGGGCAAGGGACCCATAAGATCTATAGAAATAACCTGAAACGGACGGCTACATTTTTTAGGACGTCCCATTTCACCCAAGGTAGGATGGTTCTGGGCCTTATAGGCGAGACACTTTGGACAGGAACCAACAAATTGCACGACGTCTTGGTGCATGCCTGGCCAGAAATAACGCAACGCAAGACGACGGTACGTTTTAAAAATGCCAAGATGTCCGGCAGTAGGTTCTGCGTGATTTTCATGGATGACCTGGTCACGAATCTCCCGCGGAACAACCTCCTTCCAAGAAAATTCAGAGGTTAAATCAGTCAGGTCGTGCTTATTCTTCGAAAGTCTGAATAAAGAATTATTCTTTATGAGGAAATTGGAAAAATTCTGCGGTTTTGTTAAGCACGAGTTATAAATATTTTTGTACCACTGGTCGGTTGTCGTCAAAAACGAGCCTGAACTACTTATTGCATTAACTGGGAATGCCCTTGTAGCTGGGGTGTTAGTGCACGACACCTTGCACTTTGTGACTATGCGCTGAAACTTGGCACAGTTGATCCTTAGGTGGTCTTGAGTGAATTCAGACCGGTAGACGTCGATAGACACCGCGCGTTTAGTGGGGGGGAGGGGGGGAAGTTCGACGCTGCCGCGCTTTAATTAATGCAACATTTCTCTAAAACTATACATAATATGGCATGTGATATATCATTTCCGGATAAATTAAGGATGAGGAATCTATTTTTTGGACAAAAATAATGCACTTTCTAACTAAAAAAATTGAAAAAGTAGAAAAAACTGAAAAACGTTATATGTGTTTTTTTATATAGTTGCCAATTATTTTTAAACTATAACAGTAATCTCAAAACAAAAAATATAGTCGTAAAGTTAATTTTATGTAGTTTTTAAAAATATATAGTTTATTGTATATATCTGGTGATACATGGGAGATAATAAATAATATCAAGCGTAAGTCAGGGCGATCTCAATGCATGATCGTCCGTGAAGTAGGGTTTAGGTACTGTGTTAAGCAACATTTCTCTAAAACTATACATAATATGGCATGTGATTTATAATTTTCGGTTAAATGAAGGATGAGAAATCTATTTTTTTAACAAAAATAATGCACTTTTTTAACAAAAAAGGTATTAAAAAATGGGCTAAACTAAAAAATTACATTTGTGTTTTTTACATAATTTCCAATCATTTTAAAAGTATAACAGAAATCTCAAAACAAAACATGTAAACATAAAGCTAAACTTATGTAGTTTCTTAAAATATATAGTTTATTATATATATCTGTTGATACATGGGAGATAATAAATAATATCAAGCGTAAGTCAGGGCGATCTCAATGCATGATCGTCCGTGAAGTAGGGTTTAGGTACTGTGTTAAGCAACATTTCTCTAAAACTATACATAATAGGGATGAGATTTATAATTTTCGGTTAAATGAAGGATGATGAATCTATTTTTTAACAAAAATAATGCACTTTTTTAACAAAAAAGATATTATAAGTGGGCTATACGGCACTCATTCACTGACGTACGCGAAGCTGATCTGAAATAATAATTATGATATACAATATTCTGGTTTAAGTTTTGAGATCCTATTATAATATTTTCAAAAGCAGAAAAACTGACCTATCATATAATAATATGTTACGACATATTTTTTTATAACAGCTATTACCTCCGCAATACGGCCCTCGATTGCTGACTCGAAACCTACAGTTAGGTCTGGAATATATGTATAAGATAGATAAGATTTTTTTTATTGCACAATTAACAATAAACAAATTACATATTTATACTATATGAAGGAATCGCAACAAACACGAAGACACTAAAAACCAGCTCGTTCGGGCACTTGTATTCCCCATATTCCTGTACGCCGCAGAAACGTCGACCCTGCAGGAAGTTGAGGAGAAGAAGATAGACGCCCTAGAGATGTGGTGTTGGACGAGAATGCTTGGAGTATTATGGACTGAATTCCGTACCAACGATTCTATACTTCGAAAACTTGGCATCAAGCAGCGTTTATCGTCTTTAGTGCAGTATCGTACCACCTTCTTTGGCCACGTATGCCGCCGGGGGGCGGAGGCTATTGAGCGCTTCTGGTCCACGGAAAGGTTGAGGGTACCAGGCCACGAAGAAGATCACCTATGTTATGGACAAACTAAATAAAAGCTGCAATAAATGCATCATCGTTGCTACACGAATGCACGAAGAAGGCGGCTATCAGGTAAGAATGGCGGCGTGTCGTGAAGCCTATCACCAATATCTGAAATTATGACCACGACCACTCTACCGAGAGTGAAACCAACGAAGAAGAAAGAGGTCATGGAGGAAAGGTTTCCCAAGCTTCAAAAGCACTTCTCTTTCCTTTACCATTGAACCAAGATACCGTATCACATCCTGTGAATGCGTGAAAGAGGGTATCTTAATACTCTTGCTCTCTGTGGCCCTGTAAATAAACAAATCTGTATAAAACACCTGTATTTTCTTAATTTACTAAAGAGATTTCGAAAGAGAAGTGCTTTTCAAGCATGGAAGCTTTTCCTGACCTACTGTAGGTTTCGAGTTATTGATCAAGCGATGCATTGAGGAGGTAAAGGCTTCCATCGAAAAATAGGTCTTAACATCATATGATAGGTCAGTTTTTCTGCTTTTAAAACTGATATAATAGAATAATAGGATCCCAAAACTTAAAAAAGAATATTGTATACTTATTATTTCAGATCAGCTTCATGTACTTCAGTGAATGAGCCCCATATACCTATATATTTTTACCAAGATAGACCAGCATATATAGAACACCTCCCACCGACCAAAGCCACTTTGTATCAGCATTTATCAAGAGGTGGGCGTTTGGGTGTCAGTTATCACGCACTTGGGGTAACTACTTGGTGTTGGACGAAGGTCAACAACAACTGGGAGCCTACATGGACAGACTTGCAATAAATTAATTTCAATTGCGTAGTTTCATTTAAAATACTAAGACACATAAACAATACAATATATGCACTTTTTGTGTGTCTAAAACATTAACTAAATCCTACGTCACGGACGATCATGCATTGAGATCACCCTGACCTACGCTCAATATTATTTATTATATACATCTGTTGATACATGGGAGCATGTATCAACAGATGTATATAATAAACTATATATTTTTAGAAACTAAATAAGTTTAACTTCATGTTTATATTATTTGTGTTATACTTTTAAAATAATTGGAAAGTATGTAAAAAACACAAATGTCATTTTTCAGTTTAGCCCACTTTTTAATATATTTTTTGTTAAAAAGTGCATTATTTTTGTTAAAAAACCGAAAATTATAAATCACACGCCCTATTATGTATAGTTTTAGAGAAATGTTGCTTAACACAGTACCTAAACCCTACTTCACGGACGATCATGCATTGAGATCGCCCTGACTTACGCTTGATATTATTTATTATCTCCCATGTATCAACAGATATATATAATAAACTGTATATTTTTAGAAACTAAATAAGTTTAACTTTATGTTTATATTATTTGTTTTGAGATTTCTGTTATACTTTTAAAATAATTGGAAAGTATGTAAAAAACACAAATGTCATTTTTCAGTTTAGCCCACTTTTTAATACCTTTTTTGTTAAAATAGTGCATTATTTTTGTTAAATAAATAGATTTCTCATCCTTCATTTAATCGAAAATTATAAATCACATGCCATAAATTATGTATAGTTTTAGAGAAATGTTGCTTAACACAGTACCTAAACCCTACTTCACGGACGATCATGCATTGAGATCGCCCTGACTTACGCTTGATATTATTTATTATCTCCCATGTATCAACAGATATATATAATAAACTATATATTTTTAAAAACTACATAAGTTTAGCTTTACGGCTATATTTTTTGTTTTGAGATTACTGTTATAGTTTTGAAATAATTGGCAACTATATAAAAAAACACATATAACGTTTTTCAGTTTTTTCTACTTTTTTAATTTTTTTAGTTAGAAAGTGCATTATTGTTGTCCAAAAAATAGATTCCTCATCTTTAATTTATCCGAAAATGATATATCACATGCCATATTATGTATAGTTTTAGAGAAATGTTGCATTAATTAAAGCGCGGCAGCGTCGAACTTCCCCCCCTCCCCCCCACTAAACGCGCGGTGGTTCTCGACGTCTACCGGTCTGAATTCACTCAAGACCACCTAAGGATCAACTGTGCCAAGTTTCAGCGCATAGTCACAAAGTGCAAGGTTCCCATACAACAGCGTGCATTATCAACCCAGCTATTGAAAGCGCATCCGGAATGACGTTGTCAACGCCGCGACGATGTTTCAGCTCGAAATGAAAAGCGGACAACCTAACTCCCCAACGAGCCAACCTACCGGTAGGGTTATTTAGAGAAAGGAACCATTTTAAAGCACTATGATCAGTATAAACGGTGAAAGGCTTTCCGTTCTCTAAATAACACCTCCAATGATCTAACGCTACAACTACAGCCAGCGTCTCACGCTCCGTAATACTGTAGTTCTTTTCTGCTGCTGACAACGACTTGCTCATATAAGCGATAGGGTGCTCCTTACCATCTACGATCTGTGTTAGCATAGCTCCCACGCCGTAGTTGCTAGCGTCAGTATGCACTTCAAATGGCTTGTCGTAGTCAGGGCAGGAAAGAACTGGAGCGGAAACGAGACACTCCTTAAGTTTTTGGAAAGCAGCATCAGCTTCGGGAGTCCAGACGAACGGTGGGCCACCCTTCTTGCTTGATGTCAACCTATTGAGAGGGCCGGCTATGGTGCTGAAGCTAGGGACAAAACGACGGTACCATGTAGCGGTCCCGAGGAAACGGTTAATGTCCTTCCGACAAGTAGGTGTCGGGTAATTAAGGATGGCCTGCACTTTCTCAGGATCAGTACGTAGCCCACCACTGTCAACAACATAGCCCAAGTACCTAAGTTGACTTCGAAAGAACTGGCACTTTTCGAGGTTCACCGTCAGATTGGCCTGCTTTAATTTATCTAGCACGCGAAGCAAAAGGGAGACATGAGAATTAAAATCACTCGAGACGATGATGATGTCATCGAGGTACGCGAACACCTTGAGCTCAAATTCCCTAAAAAGCATGTCAACCAAACGTTGCTGGGTCGCCGGTGCGTTGGTCAAGCCAAATGCTGTACGCTTAAATCTTAGGGTACCACGGCCCGGAATGTAGAACGCCGTCTTGTCCCTGTCCTCCGGTGCAATTGGAATCTGCCAAAACGCCTTGGACAAATCTATGCTGGTAAGATAGCGAGCGTCACGGAGATTGTCCAAGATTTCAGACACGTACGGCAAATTGTACGCGTCGCGTTTCGTGACAGAGTTCAATTTCCGGCTATCAAGACAGAAACGGGGCTGGCCATTCTTTTTGGTCACAACGAGAACCGGCGAAGACCAAGCACTTTCACAGCTCTCGATAACGTCGAGTGCTAACATTTCGTCCACCTGTTCGATTAAGATGCGCTGTTTTTCTGGGGACATCCTATAATAACGCTGTCGAATAGGCTGCGCATCTCCCGTATCTATTCGGTGAGTTATCAACCCAGTCTCACCCAACCCCTTGGATTCGGAAGAGATATCGTTAAATTGTGCAATTATATTGTCGGCTAGCGGCCTTTCAGTATCAGATAAATGATCGTAGTCCTGCAAAAAGGAGGGTCGATTTACATCGAGACTAGCATTGGAAACAAAGTCACTAGAAAAGGTAATGCTAGTTAAGTGTTTTGGAAAAATCTGAAATTTGTGCCAAAAGTCTATACCTAAAACGAGGTCTATGTTAATGTCTGGCACAACAAAAGCCTTGACAACATGAAAAGTGTCCTCAAAATTAATTGGCAAGTTCATGAAACCTATACTTTTCATGGATTGACCTCCAGCAGCAGTGACGGTTATATTAGGACCCTGTTGAAGTCGAATACCGTGCTGCTCCAAACTGTGATGAATATTATTACCAACTATGGTGACAGCTGAGCCGGAGTCTAATAGACCTAACAACGTCAAGTTATAAATCCGTACTGATGCATAAGGCCGAGGGTCTTTAACCGGTTGGTTCTGCAGAATTGTGTCGATTTTGTACGAATTAAAATAGAAATTTACTGTTTGTAACCATTTCACCCAATCTTCGTTATCAAACTTACTATTTTGTACAGAATTGTCACAAGTCTGCAGGTCCCCTAGTTTTTTGACGAACCTGGCTTGTGTTTATTACAATTTGGACAATCAGGAGTTTTTACACCCTCACGTCCATAGACAAAAGGGGGCGTTCAAGTATTACGTAACGCTATTTAGGGGGGAGGGGGGTCTCGTAAAACGTTACGATGCGTTACCGGGGCGGGAGGGGGTCTTTCTTACAACACGTTACGTAACGTTGTTTTTTTTTTTTTTATAAAAAAATTGGGATTTTAAACGCCCAAGTTGGCAAACCTTGTCTTTTATTTTACGGGGAATCCCTCGATTGTATTGGTCTGGTCGTCATTTTAATCATTTTAACATATATCTTTTGTGACTTTTGGGTAAAAATGGTCACTTTTTGTGTCACTTATGATGTTACGTAACGCTTAGAGAGCGGGAGGGGGGGTACAGAAAAACGTTACGGTGCGTTACAAGGGGGGGAGGGAGGGTCAAAAATCTTCAAAAATTGCGTTACGTAATACTTGAACGCTCCCAAACAAACAATTCTGTTCTTATCTGCTTGACACTGACGCAAGTTATGTGTGTTTACACGACACCTGGGACAAAATAATGATTTAGAATTTGAAGTATGCATCGCATGTACATATTTATTATTATTATTAGGTTTATAATTAGGGTAATTTTTGTTTTTATTGTAGTTATAATTCGAATTTTGATTATAATTTTGATTTGTGTTACTGATATTGTTTTTATGTGATGAATGACCACAATATGCAAATTCGGGTGCCATGGTGTCAGATGTCTGTTTGGGAGGTTCACGAAAACCAGTTAGACGCGCTTGTATGTTTTCATAATTACGACATAAAGATTTAAGACTGTCAATATCAGCAATGTTGGTGGCTGAGGCCAATGTGCTCGCATAGCAAGGCCTGATGTTGTGAAGAAGAATCTCCAGCTTGTCCTCTTCTGACAATGATTTGGATAGGCGCGCGAACAGCCCAGACATTATAGCCAAATATATAGTAATATTTTCGGTCTCACCTTGAGTCCTTGCACGAATTTCTGAGAGTAACCGGTAATCAAAATCGGCTTGATCAAAATCTTGTTTAAGTCGTTCGACTAAATCATCCCAATCAGATACCTGGCCCTGGACACCGCGGAACCAGTGTAATGCGTCACCAGTAAAAAATTCCGTAGCGAAAGAAAGAAGTTTGGAAGTAGAGACGTTCCTAGCTTTACTAAATTCCGTAATGCGTTGTATAAATGCCCGGACGCACGTTTTTCCGTCAAACTTAATCTTAGGCAGTTCACTAGTAACACCACGATCGCATGACACATTTATATTAAAGGGAGGCATAGCTGGCTGCTGTTCAGGATTGCTGTGTACAATAGGTGCCACCAACTTATCCACTTCAACCTCGTCCTTAACGGAATTGAACCGCTGAAACAAAACCTGAAATTCGTCTATACAGGCTTCATGTGCCTGTAGCGAGGCTTCTTCCACCCCCATCCGCTTAAGTCGGTGATACAGGTGGTGCAAATAGTTTTGCACTCGCAGCACGGCATTCCTATCCAACGAAGAATCAAGGAGAGACTTGATCTTCACGAGGACTTCGTTGGCTCCTTTCAAGTCATCGTCTATTTTAAATGGACTTTCTAAAATATCCTCAGAAGGAAATAACGGCCCTAATTTGGCAATTTGCTTTCGCAAATCCTGAACAGTAGCTGCCGGAGTAGTGCCCCTAATTTGCACCTCATACTCCAATTCAGCCTTTTGGAGCGACAAAAATTTTACAGGGAAATCCATGGATTATACCCAAACATAAATTAATAATACCAGAAAATAACTTTAAATGCACCGCAATAAGAAAGGTGTTGAACAAGTATTAAAAACGACTCCGTTCTGTTACAAAGCAGACTACAGACGTTATGGTTGTAAAAATGGCAAAACACCAAAAAAAAATAAAGCATGAAAATAAAATCACATACACAAAACAAAAGAAAAAATAAGCAGTAATAAATTGCAACTAATGTGTACAACCTTGCTATAATTATTAAATTATTTGCAATAATTAATAAAGTTAACACTTTTGTGTTTGGCAGTACTACATGAACACAATAAAGAGTGCGAAATAAATTATTATTATTAAAGATGCAATATATGCATACAAAGACTTCTAATTTGGAATACGTGACACTGACAACAATTTTAAATATATAAAAATATAAATGTTGACACTTTCAAGACGAGAAAAAAAAACAAGATTATAAATGAGCAGAATCGTACACTTTAGTTACGGGCAACCAAAAAAAAAAAACGTTCACAAAAATAAAAAACACAAAACACACAACTACTCTACGGAGTAAAACCAGACCTTTAGACCACGTTAGAGGGCGCCAGTGTGACGTTCAGTTCCCCAGGATGTGGTGCTTAAGGAAACAACTGAAGTCAACAATAAAAATAACAATTTATTTAAAATATTGGTCGTGGGGGTGAAGCCCGTCTGGTTTGACTCGCGTAGTTCGGTACTCTCCTGGAAGGCGAACGTAGTCGGCGAAGGCGTCTGCGAGGAGTTGACCGGTCGCGGAGCTGGTGGTAGTCCCGGGCGCACCGGGTAGCTGGTGTTATGGACTTCGCGGCTGCGAGGTGGTAAGGCGGCGATAAGGCGCTGCCGGAATCCCTGAACCTTATCCCTAAGGCCGTAAGGTCGGATTTCTTAAGTCGTAATTACGCACCCCTATCGGGGTGCGGACACAAACACTGAATTTATTTATAATTTAAATTATTATCCAAATACGTTGGAGGTCGGAAGGACGGCGAAATTAAATAGGTACTTTTTTAATGTGTACCGGCTCGTAAGACGACACTTAGGTAAAACTAGTGAACGCTCCGGCACAGGTGTACCACGGAAAAGAAATAATTCGCAATGGCCGTTAGCAAGCGTCCCGAACATTCAGATGCAGAACTCGTCAAATAGGCGACAGCCAATCCGCGCGCAATCCTCTTATCTCAACTCAAAGTAGTTTATCGTCGCGCGCACAAGTGTTAAACGTTTAGTATATTTTTGCTTGTTTTCCGTCCGATGTTTTTATAATTATTATTTATAGTTATTTGTTACTTAAAGCTGTTTTATTCATGTTTAGTTAATAGTTAGTGTTTAATAGATTTAGTTATTTGTTTATTTATGTTTTAGTTTACTTTTTATTAGGGTTCCGTAGCCAAATGGCAAAAAACGGAACCCTTATAGATTCGTCATGTCTGTCTGTCTGTCTGTCTGTCTGTCCGTCTGTCCGTCCGTATGTCACAGCCATTTTTTTCCGAAACTATAAGAGCTATACTGTTGAAACTTGGTAGGTAGATGTATTCTGTGAACCGCATTAAGATTTTGATGCAAAAATAAAAAAATAATAATAAATATTGGGGGCTCCCCATACTTAAAACTGAAACTCAAAAAATTTTTTTTCATCAAACATATACGTGTGGGGTATCTATGGATAGGTCTTCAAAAATGATATCGAGGTTTCTAAAATATTTTTTTTCTAAACCGAATAGTTTGCGTGACAGACGCTTCCAAAGTGGAAAAAAGTTGGTCCCCCCCCCTCTAACTTCTAAAATAAGAAAATGAAAAATCTAAAAAAAACATATGATGTACATTACTATAAAAACTACCAACGAAAATTGTTTTGAACGAGATCTAGTAAGTAGTTTTTTTTTAATACCTAACTTTGCAAGTTTGCACCTAATTTATATGGGGCGCTATACATACCAGGTGCAAACTTAACTTAAACACTTAGGGATGGAAAGTGTTTGTACGGAACCCTCGGTGCGCGAGTCCGACTCGCACTTGGCCGGTTTTTTTAAATGATGTAATTTATGTAGGTTTTAGAGAATACGCATCTTGTTATATAATAATAATAATAATACATGTACGTGCAACGTTACATTATGTATATTTAGATATAAATGACTTTTCTTTGGAGGTAACGCTTACATCTTATCATCTTCGAAATTGGGAGGGCGAACTTTGCCGATTTTAAATATTTGTATAGTCTCTCGCAGACATACATAGTCTAAACCCTTCATCAAATATTGACGCTAAAATAAGCCATTGTGACTGACTGACGAACCGATAATATGGACGGACGAGCGAACCGAGCGAGGGCAAATATAATCTGAGTGTCACAATGACTTTTTGCTACCTACATGTTAAAAAGTAGGTATGTTTTATTTTCTAGCAGTCGAAATGAAAAGCAACCCTGCTTGTTATAATAACATTGGACGAGTATATCAACCACGACCTGATGCATTTAAACCATAGGGTCTAAAACTACCACTTCAGCTCCGCCCCGCGAAACTAAAATACTTAACTTACTTTTTAAGAAGAGAAAAAGAACTTCAGAATACCGCGAATTCTGTCTGTCTGTCACGAATCTGAAATGTACCTACCTATCCCTTAAATGCATACTGTAAGATGCAGCTTACCTTACATAACAAAGAATTCAAGATTTATTTAAAAGTAGGAATATTTATAATGTTATTGAGAGTGATTTCATAAGGAACTTTAATCCATTTTAATATTTATTCGTCATACGTTGACGGTAGTATATAAAAAAAAAAGTTACCGTTGTTTTTTAACGAGAAGGCGGAAATTCGAAATACACCGCCATCTTTTTATGGTCTCGCAAAACGGTGGTTTTTTGATGAGTGTTTTGGCAGTCTTTATGTTAAGTAGATCCATTTTTAGGGTTCCGTAGCCAAATGGCAAAAAACGGAACCCTTATAGATTCGTCATGTCTGTCCGTCTGTCCGTCTGTCCGTCCGTATGTCACAGCCATTTTTTTTCCGAAACTATAAGAGCTATACTATTGAAACTTGGTAGGTAGATGTATTCTGTGAACCGCATTAAGGTTTTGATGCAAAAATAAAAAAATAATAATAAATATTGGGGGCTCCCCATACTTAGAACTGAAACTCAAAATTTTTTTTTTCATCAAACACGTACGTGTGGGGTATCTATGGATAGGTCTTTAAAAATGATATCGAGGTTTGTAAAATATTTTTTTTCTAAACCGAATAGTTTGCGTGACAGACGCTTCCAAAGTGGAAAAAAGTTGGTCCCCCCCCTCTAACTTCTAAAATAAGAAAATGAAAAATCTAAAAAAAACATATGATGTACATTACTATAAAAACTACCAACGAAAATTGTTTTGAACGAGATCTAGTAAGTAGTTTTTTTTTTATATTTTAATACCTAACTTTGCACCTAATTTATATGGGGCGCTATACATACCAGGTGCAAACTTAACTTAACCATTTAGGGATGGAAAGTGTGTGTACGGAACCCTCGGTGCGCGAGTCTGACTCGCACTTGGCCGGTTTTTTTTACTAAAATGTGTTTCTACATATATATTAAACATTGTACGGATACCAAATTTAGTAAGGAATTTCACGTCTCTATAAGCAATATTTGTAAATTTAATTTAGGTACTCGTATGTATGAAAATTTGCAAGATAGCTAGGCAAAACAAGCTTTCAATACAAAGAAATGTCTATTTAAATCCAGAATAGCCCGTCACATACTAAAAAAGCTCATAAAAGTGTACATCTGGAGCATAGCATTGTACGGAAGCGAAACGTGGACAGTGACACAAAGAGATAGAGAAAGACTGGAGGCCTTTGAAATGTGGTGCTGGCGACGAATGGAGACGGTGAGCTGGACTGAGAAGAGGTCAAACGAGGAGGTGCTCAACATGATGAATGAGGACAGGTGTCTTTTAAAAACTATTGCAAATCGCAGAGGGAAAATGATGGGACACCTGTTACGACACGAGGAATATCTAAAAACTATTATAGAAGGCAAAGTTGAAGGAAGGAGGAAAAGAGGAAGACCACGAAGAGCTTATATGGACCAAATAAAGGAAAAGGTGAACGTCGTGTCGTACCAGGCCGTCAAGGAGAGAGCTCAAGATAGAGAGAATTGGAAATTGCTCCACCGACAAGAGCCTAGCTCTTAAGTTTATGGTAATTATGAAAAATTCACAAATTTTTCTTTTTTACCAATTTGTTCAGTTTTCTTAATTGGTTCACTGTAAAGCACAAGCAAAAAAATCATGCATTTAAGGGCTAAATTAATATTTAGCTATCTCTAGCTCAAAGGTCAAATTAACATCTGAGAGAATGAAACATAACAATGTTATACTCCAAGTAGCAAGGTAAACAAACATAATACCGAATGTGTTTTCAGTTTTTAATTCCGGCGTAATGCGGCCAAAAATGCATTTGCGTTTTCTTATCATAAAGCGCATTAGCGGAAAAATGTTTTAGTATCATGCACGAAACATGACATAAATCTTCCTCGACGTCACGGAGCGGGGCAAAGTCGGCGCAGCCGGGCGGGAAATTGCGAACTACCTACACAGTACAAGTATCGCAATCAAGGTCTTCGAGACTTGTCAAACAAAAAAAAAGACCGCCTTAAGAATAAACTGTACAACCCGGTTACAATATCTGTGGACCTGGCGTCGATGACGTCACGTCGGCGCTCTGGTACGGTGCGCGACGCGACGGGGTGAGCGCGGGTAGGTACAAGGGTAGGGGGAGGGGCTTCACATTCCAGCGAGGTCCACAGATATTGTAACCGTGTTGTAAAGCCAAAAATAATCCACTCATGTACAGATTACATTTGAATCACCTTTTGAAGCCATTACTATTAAACACATGACACGCATGAAGCTTAAGCCTTTAAGTAATTACTTGTTTAGTTATACGAGTATAATACAAGATTTTTTGATCGATAAAGAGATTCACATGAAGTTAACGTGAGGTTTGGCAGCGACTTGAAAAGGTGATTCAAATGTAAATAATAAAAAATACATGTAGTAAAACATAGAACCTCCTCCTTTCAAAATGATGGTTAAAAATGATGGACATATCATACATACACGAACTTACATATCTGTCAACGTTATGTCGCTGTCCCTATTCCTTTAGTTACTTTTTTTACACTTAATTTAATAGATACCTATAAACGTATCAATGTACATTGTACAGACCTAAAGACGTCATGGGTCAGCGTAGGCGGTTTCGTGTCTAGTCAGTGTACTGATTATGATAATTCCACTGTGCAACTGACATCTTCATAGTGAGCATTGCACATGCTCGATGGGAATATTTCAACACGTTCTGCGCAATGTTGCCTTTGTATTCAAAGTCGGTCCCGACACTGTTACAATTTGCAGTAAGCAATATATCGTCGTAGATGTAAGCAAGTGCTGGAAAATTTCGATATTACTACTTATACTTAGCTTGTTAAATTATACGAGCTATAAGTAAATGGTCTTTGGAATCCGCACCCGAGAACCGCGATAAGTAAAACTAAAAGTTCAAATCACCACTAAGTATTTTGCTTTTTTATGGCTAAATTACTGGAACTGGACTAAAGTTGAAAGTTGGCATATAGATAGAAAGCGTTATAATTATAACCGTAGGGAAGAAATAAAAATACCACGCATGCAGTCACGGGCACAGCTAGTAAATAAACTGGATCACTAAATCATTTATAAATGTTCGATCTATTAAAAATGTGTATTCATTTTGTAAGCAGAAGTTCCTGCTAAGAAAACTTCGTGTTCTGGCAAGGTTCTGGCTGGTCGCTAAACTGTTGGATTTTCCGCAAACGATGCTTATGACAGGACTAAATGCAGACGTTTCGAAGAGGCCATTGATTCGCTGAGCCGGCTGTCACTTGAGCCAGCGTTCAATTAATAAAACGTATTCACGGCGGTTCTTCGCTAACTCGTCCATTTATCTCGAAGTCGTAAAGCTATAAATTCAGCTAAAATGTCGTGTACCTCACCGTCCGAATGATTAGCGGATGTCTGTGGTGGGCACTTCCAATTGATATCGAATTATTTTATGAATTCATATTGCTTGCTAACAGAAATTTAATTCAATAAGTTTTTTGAAATTTCTGTATAAATAAGGTTCAGTTTTTTTTATTAGGTTCTTGTAGCGATCATCGAGCTGATGAGGGAGACGAATTTTAATATATCAAATGTATGTTTACAAAAAGTTTACTAGTTTATTTTCCGCTTAATTTTTAAATAATGTAAAATTGATTATTCATTTACTTAGTTTCATTTTGAGAAAAATTTTTCCTTTAAGTACATTTAGATAAATACTTAGTTTTATTGTTCCGGATATTCCTTCATAATATATTTAACTTATACCGTGTAAGCCTATTTTCTTATCATTGAGAAAATGGTCGATAGCCAATTCGCTTCCTCGCCGGCGATGATACAACTTCAAATACCTATATTATATTTTTTATAGCTCATACCGTTGGATTATAATTCTATATCACAGAGAGAAACCATAAGCTAGGTCAAATTCACCGTTCCCCAATAATGTTAATAGAGTTGTAAGGACATAACAATTAGTAGTGAGTACCGACACCGACGTCCACGTCAGCCAGCATATAAGCGCCAGCAGCGACATACGCGCATGCAACTAATGAACGTACTCCGACCGCATAATGAAACCTCAACGGATATATCGGGCGGGTAAATGAAAGTTTCACAGCGCAGGGGCATAAATCATAATTTGCGATGCACTGCGGCTCCAAGATACTGCATATCTAACTTATTCGCTTTGTACAAGCAATTTAATATGCGCACAGTAAATAACATCTTACGTTGGCGTTATTACGCCGCGGAATTACAATTAGATTAACAACTGGATTATTCAAAGGTTACGTCATTGTAGAGATTTTAATATTTATTGCGTCTAGTTGGTTTAAGAAAGAATGCAGTTTAGGTAGTTCAACTTATTGTCTAGACTAGGTTTTATTAGGGTTCCGTAGTCAACTAGGAACCCTTATAGTTTCGCCATGTCCGTCTGTCCGTCTGTCCGCCTGTCCGTCCGCAGCTTAGCTCCGTGATCATTAGTAGAATAGCTGAAATTTGGTATGAGTAAATATGTGTATGTATCACGACGACAAAACGGTAAAATAAAATCTAAAAAAAAAAGTTTTTTTCGGGTACCTCTCGAACTCCTCAAGTGGGGGTGAATTTTACGTCCCAACACTAGTGTGTGGGGTGTCCTTGAATAGGTAGGTCTTTTAAAAATGGCCTTATAAGTACTTTCAATGAAAAGTATATTGAACAAAATCGGTTGAGCCGTTATTGAGTTATCGCTAAATTTCATAATTATCTTTAAAAGGACGTAAGTTGACTTCCAGAAGGTAATAAGTAATTATAGTTACTTTGGCGTTTACGACTTTTTTATAGAGCTTCAAATCTTAGTCGTAACTTAAACCTCGGGCTTAAAACCGCTGTTTTAAAGCCCGTCTATTGTAAAGGATGAGCAACTACGGAACCCTACACTGAGCGTGGCCCGACATGCTCTTGGCCGGTTTTTATTTTATTCCGACGCCATTCATGACAGGACCGGGTGTTTTTGGTTCCGATACAAAACTGAAGTTTTAGGATAAAACTATATGAAAAGTTCATAAATACCATTAATTATTGTACCTAACAGAAATCTAATATATTCAATTACTAAGCTAACTACTATCTAATAAATATTATAAAATTGTAATATAGCATGCCTTTCCTGGTAGAACATAAACATATCCTGTATTTATCACTATCATCTTATTATGTAACTATGTTTCTTACAATAAATAATTGATTGATCGATATGCAATTCCGTACCTACCTATTACATATACCTAGGTAGGTACCTAAGTATCATGGGACAAAAAATATTATTATCAGTCCGTCAGTTGGATTATCAAAATATTTTTTATTGGTCACTTAATTCCCATTTGTCAAAAAAATATAAATGGATGGTTTCAAAGAAAGGGGGCCTTCGAACAGCAAAATGTTGTAGGTAAGTGACAGATGGTGAAGCGTAATCATAAACATACATTAGTAAGAAATAGATTAAAATAGAAATCAAGTGCAACCCGTCCTTTTTTTATCTACATTATAGAAGTTGCACGAGTGTCTAAACTGTAGATGTAGACGCCTGTTTAACGTTCATAGTTCCGCTTATTTTCGAAACTAACCCACTTGTGCATTCTCAAACTTGTAAACTGATTCAATGTAAGAACACTCAGAACCTTCTACGGGGTACCTAACTCAGATAAAGTTGAATTGTTACTTGGTATTGATAAATTTTAGTGACACCGGTCTATTGTTAAAATAATAAAATCCATATGCAGAAAATCGATTTCCAAAACCAATCGCCTCAAATCCAGTTTAAAAAAAACATAATGAGCCTTGAATTCGTAATAAGTACACAAAAAAACTGTCTTGATGCCATAAATAATGCATCCAGAACAGAACTGACGTCATTGAGACAAAACTTGCCTAATCAGGAAATTTAGTTCTCTACTCCACTTTTCAACAATAGAAAGACGAGACAATAGGGCAGACATGGGGGTTGTCAGTTGATACTTTGTACGTGCTTTGTACCTACTTATGAGCCGGGGACGGCTTGACTGTATGTTCTAGGCTTCGACATTAGGGTCGGTAATTGATTGGTGTTGGTATAGCCGGTGGTATGTTTGAGGAGGCAGGCAAGAGCCCTCCGACGGGCAGTGCCCTATTCGGCTGCTCGCCGGACGCCTCTCGACCCAATAGGCATCGAACTGCCACCAGCAGAGCTAATTATGTAACCGAGTTCATTTGGCTATTATTAGACACATCTTCAGAAATCGTTACAAAAGATTTGTTACATTCGACATACGTTTTATAAACTAAATCATCAATTTAAATCATAATTAATTAGTAGTTGGATTAGTTACAATTCTGTTACCTATGTATGTATATTCTACGAGATTAACGGTTATCTTTCACTGAGACTTAGATTCGAGTTTTGGAAAGAACCTTCATATTATAACGGTGCGTGGTGACACGCGACTATTAGACTGCTTTCCCGTTTACATACCAACTGACAAAACGTTTTATATAAGTAGTTATGTTATGTCCCACACAAACACAATCGATATCCAAACATAAATAATGAAGGTTTTATTTTTCAATAAGTCTGCATTTGATTCCCGAACACAAAGTAGGGTAGGTGCGCCGGTTTGGCGACCACCTTTGGTTTGCGACCATTTGACGGACTTCATTTCTTTAAATCAAGATAATAACATTTCTATAAATGCCACAAATAAAAAAAAAACTTACTGGTTTTTAAATAATTTCTAAATAAGAATTGATACCGTCTGAAATAAATGGTTTAGTCCAGCGTTGTAGAAAAAACCGGCCAAGTGCGAGTCGGACTCGCGCACCGAGGGTTCCGTACAAACACTTTCCATCCCTAAGTGGTTAAGTTAAGTTTGCACCTGGTATGTATAGCGCCCCATATAAATTAGGTGCAAAGTTAGGTATTAAAAAAAAAAATTATGGTTTTCGTAATTATTCCTTTATCTATGCTATAAGACGTTGCTTCGTACCAAATTTCAAGATTCTGAGTTCACGGGAAGCACCCTGTAGGTTTTGATTCCCTTGCAAGTGTCGAAAATTTGCAAATTAGGTGCAAAGTTAGGTATTAAAAAAAAAAAATATGGTTTTCGTAATTATTCCTTTATCTATGCTATAAGACGTTGCTTCGTACCAAATTTCAAGATTCTGAGTTCACGGGAAGCACCCTGTAGGTTTTGATTCCCTTGCAAGTGTCGAAAATTTGCGGCATAAACGGCTGTATCTTTTGATTGCGTTGGCTTAGAAGTTTGATTTTTTCACAGCTTCAAGGGACAGTAGACCTGAGTAATTGATATAAATTTCAGCTTCATACGTCCACGCGTTCCTGAGAAAAAGGGTCTTGACAGACGGACAGACGGACAACAAAGTGATCCTATAAGGGTTCCGTTTTTTCCTTTTGAGGTACGGAACCCTAAAAATGTTCAGTGTGCGTGATGACGCAGTGGTGATTGGTCCTGCAGCGAGTTAGAGAAAAAATAGCACGGCGCGCGGCGTTCAACAGTAAGTTTTATAACTTATTTCATGCTGTATACATAAGTTCCATGTTTCATTAGTGCAATCGTTAACTTTTATTAATTTTTTAGTTGTAGTTTGCTATTTTTGTACTTAATTTTAACATAAAATCCAGTGGTCGTCAACCGGAATGCATATTTATCAAAAACTTCGGATTGCGGCCATATGGTCGCAATCCAACGTATACAGCAATATTTTGTTTCTCCTAGTATGGTCCTTATGCTTCATTCAAAACTGTTATAATTTAAGGTGTAGTGTTGTAAAACTGTATAGAAGTGATTCTTTGGTTTGCGGCCGCCAGTTTCTTTGAAGGAACTTTATTTAAATCGACTACAAATATTGGATGGTAAGTAGGTGGTCGTTAACTGACGTAATGAAATAAATACGTTAGTTTGCGGCCACCATAATTTAGTATGAGAGGGAAAGGACGGCCGTAAATCAAATAAGTATTGGCTTATTGAGGGCGACCACGTGTGATTTTTTTAATTTGGCTGGGTATTGAAAAGTTCTATTTATGCCTGTAGAAATACGAAGTTGAACAAACAACATATGTAATGAATTAACTATATTTATTTGTCACAATAATTAGGTAACAAAAATAACATAAAATAACATTTCATAAGCAATTGCTAACCGATAATAATAGAGCCGTCAAGAGTGACACTACTCGAACTTTTTAAAAGTCGCGCGCAGCGGCCTGTCACCAAAACGTTCCGATTCAAGGAGTACGGAATACTCGCGAAACATTACGTGGCGTTCGCTACATCAGCCTCCCCCGAGACCTTTAGTGTCGATAACGTTCAGGCAACCATATCTGACGACCAGAACGAGTCGATCTAGGCTCAACGATAGGAGGAACAGGAGCTACAGGAATTACAACTGGCGTTGTTACCGAATCCGGAACGGACGATTGTTTTGAACTACACGATTCATCTGCAAGGATAAACGCCGGCTTCAGTCTGTCGATTGAAACTGAATCAATCGTATCGTTTTTCTCTAATACCTTAAACGGACCTGCATAAGGTGGTTGCAGTGATCTACGCACAAAATCTTGCCGTAGGAACACGTGTGTCACCGTCGAAAGATCTTTAAAGACAAACACCTTGTGAGTGCCATGACGTGCTACAGACGAAGGCTGTAATTTCTTAATATGATGTCTCAACCTAGCCGTAAAATCTGTGTAGTCAGTTGGTCTGTTAGGTGTCAGATTAAAGAAATCGCCGGGAAGCTTAAGTGGTTCTCCATAAACCAACTCCGCTGTTGATGCTGACACGTCTTCCTTCCATGCACTGCGAATACCCAGAAGTACAAGTGGAAGGGATTCTGTCCAGATGTCATTTGCATGACACATAATAGCTGCCTTTAGCTGTCGGTGAAAACGTTCCACCATTCCATTAGAAGCAGGATGATATGCGGTTGTTTTTAAATGACTAAAGCCGGTCAGTGACGCAATTTGGCTAAACAGGTGAGACTCAAATTGTCTACCTCTATCTGTGGTTACCTTCTCAGGGCAACCAAATCGAGCTACCCACGTCTCTATAAATGCTTTTGCGACACTTTCCGCCGTTATGTCTTTGATGGGCAACGCCTCGGGCCAGCGAGTAAATCTATCAACCGCGGTGAAGCAGTATTTGTAACCGTCTGAAATCGGCAACGGTCCAATCAGATCTAAATGTACATGTGAAAACCGTGCTGACGGAGGCTTGAAATCCTGAACCGGGGCATAAACATGCCGAGAAATTTTCGACTTCTGACATGAAATACACGTTCTGGCCCAACTACGGCAGTCTTTCCTAATACCCGGCCAAACGTAACGATCAGTAATCAATTTAGTAGTAGCTCTGACGCTAGGGTGACTAAGGCGATGAAGTGAGTCAAAAATAGTTCTCCGAAATTCGGGTGTTATGTAAATGCGATTGACAGGCCCAGACACATCGCAGAACAGTTTAACATTACCTAAGCTAAGTTGTTGTAGCTTTAAGGATGAACCAACTTTTAGTAATTCCCGTAATTCCGTATCAGTAATTTGAGATGCCGCTAAGGCAATTGGATCTAGTCCATCAGTTATAGCGTCAGTTCTCGAGAGCGCGTCGGCGACGACGTTGTGCTCACCAGCAATGTATCGAATGTCAGTGGTAAATTGAGAAATGAAGTCTAAGTTCCGAAATTGCCGCGGCGAACATGCATCAGGAGATTTTTTAAATGCGGATACTATTGGTTTATGGTCAGTCATAATGAAGAAGGGTCTTAACTCGACCATGTGACGAAAATATTTAACCGACTCATAAATCGACAGAAGCTCCCTATTGTAAGCACTATATTTCGTCTGAGCTGGTGTTAGCTTCCTGGAAAAGAAACCAAGCGGTTGCCAGTGACCGTGGACCTCTTGTTGTAATACAGAACCCAAAGAAACATCAGACGCGTCCGTAACAATAGCCAACGGGGCACGTGGATTGGGATGGGCTAAAAGAGCAGCATCAGCAATACTCTGTTTGCAAGCGTTGAAGACGTTCTCCAACTCTGGAGTCCAGTCTATAACGCTATTACTTTTTACAGAAGGTCCACTAAGCAGTGCATGGAGAGGTGCTTGTAATTTTGCAGCATCAGTAATAAAGCGCCGGTAGAAATTAATGGCACCTAGAAATCGTCTAAGATCTTTGATTGTTTTAGGCTGAGAAAAGTTTTGAATGGCCTTGACTTTGTCTCCAATAGGTTTTGTGCCCTTTGATGAAATTTTGTAGCCCAGGAATTCAATTTCCGGTACGGCAAACACACATTTGTTAGGATTTAATAAAATACCGTGATCGCTAAAACGCTCAAACACCATCCGCAAATGTTTCTCGTGTTCCTCATCGCTCAACGAAGCCACTAAGACGTCATCGATATATGGAAAACAACAATCAAGACCCCGCAACACCTCGTCCATGAACCGTTGAAATGTCTGAGCTGCGTTTCGCAGACCAAAGCTCATAAACGGGAACTCGAACATTCCAAACGGTGTCGTGATAGCTGTTTTAGGGATGTCCTCTGGTGCAACAGGAATTTGATGGTACGCACGTACTAAATCTAATTTGCTGAAAACTGTACAATTAAACAAGTTGTGCGAAAAATCACCAATGTGTCGTACTGGGTATCGGTCTGGAACTGTGCGCGCATTAAGTGCTCGGTAATCACCACAAGGACGCCAGCCCCTGTCCTTTTTAGGTACTAAATGCAGAGGAGATGACCAAGCACTCTCGGATCTCCTGGCGATACCCGTACGCTCCATGTCTTCAAATTCCTGCCGCGCTATTTTTAAACGATCCGGTGCTAGTCGCCTGGGTCGTGCAAATACAGGCGGGCCAGGGGTTGTCCTGATATAATGCTGTGTAGTGTGCTTACATGTGCGTTCTTGCGGACTACCAAGTGGCCGCACCATATCAGGATATTCCTCTAGCAATTTATGATAGGATGATTTGCCTGAAACTACTTTGATTTGTGGGCACGTGCAAGCCGAGGCAACAGCGGCGGCTGATGTAAGCGAAGTCGTATTGTCTATTAAACGTGAGTTTCGTACATCTACTAATAAATTATAGTAAGATAGGAAATCCACTCCTATTATCGGCTTGCTTACATTTGCAATAACAAAACGCCATGCAAACGTGCGGTTCAAATTAAAATCAAGAGCTAAGCTTAAATAACCATAAGTAGCAATAACAGTATTATTCGCAGCAAAAAGTTCATAATCAGTCTTGTGACGTTTCTGCGTGCGTAAATAACTTATAGGATAAACACACAAATCTGACCCAGTGTCAACTAAAAATTGTACTTTAGATTTAAAATCAGTGACGAATAATCGACTAGACACCGAATTACACTCGTCACTCTTAGAAGCACTACCACTTGTATCAGTATTAGTCGCTTCAAGCGACTGCCTATTTAGTTTTTTGGATAGCTACAAGGCGAGATACACTTAGCTGCTCTGTCCGCAAACGTGTAGTGATACCAGCAGTATGGCCGGCGGCCGCGAGCACGAGAACTGCTTCGGGAACGGTTGCGACGTGCAGGGTGTGATCTTGTTCCTCCTTTGGACTTTCGGCGGCGTTCCGCTGACAACCCGATAGCATCGAGTCTCACAGTTAGGGCGTCGATTTTTTTGTTCAAGTCATCAACTGATGATGGCGGCATAGTTGATGTTGAAGCAACGGATACGTTTGGTGTAATGGTGTGCGATGTGCTTTCGTAGACTTTATCAGCTATCAGCGCCAATTTATCTAACGGTACGCTATCATCTTGCATCGCAATCATACTCTGCAACATTGTCGGCAGACGGTTCGACCACACCGATCGGATGAATTCGTCAGGATAACCAGTGCCAGCAAGACAACGGATATGCCGAAGAAACTGACTAGGTTTTCTATCACCCAACTCTTCAACTGTCATGAGCTGCTTCAGTTGCTCACCCCGTGAGGCCGATAATCGAGCGATGAGTTCCCGCTTTAAAGTCACGTACTTGTCCACCTCAGGTGGAGCCACAATGATATCTTCAACTTCTGTCGCGTATTTAGGGTCCAACACCGATATCACATGGTAATATTTTGTAGCGTCTACAGAAATTCCAGATAGCAAAAATTGTCCTTCTAACTGAGCAAACCATAGTAAAGGTTTATCTGGCCAAAATGGTGGAATTTTAATAGCAACGCGACAAATAGCCGATTCACACTTATTTTCTATATGTGCACTATCTGTTTCCGACATTGTTTATGTCTTATATTTCACTGCACGCTGTGTTCAATAAAACTTGGGGTCACCACTGTAGAAATACGAAGTTGAACAAACAACATATGTAATGAATTAACTATATTTATTTGTCACAATAATTAGGTAACAAAAATAACATAAAATAACATTTCATAAGCAATTGCTAACCGATAATAATAGAGCCGTCAAGAGTGACACTACTCGAACTTTTTAAAAGTCGCGCGCAGCGGCCTGTCACCAAAACGTTCCGATTCAAGGAGTACGGAATACTCGCGAAACATTACGTGGCGTTCGCTACATGCCATTAGAATTCATACTATATAGTATATTATATACACTACTATATATAAATTTATTATATATATAAGTGAGTTAACAGTACGGTTTTGCTAACTCGAGGCATATTATATCGGTCTTTATATCTGATCCCTGGTCATAGCAGACAGAAATATATTATTAATTAAACTACTTTTTTAGATGGCGCTTCCAAAAAAATTGGACGCAACAAAGAAAAAGAAGCGGACTGTCCAGTACCCTTCGGCTGCCGACGAAACCATGCTACGTAACCAGTTACATGTTAAGGATTGTTTTTCTTGCTACGAAACTAGTTACGTACAAAGAGGTTTTTTTCTTCCTACGAAACTGGTTTCGTAGAAAGAAGAATATTGAGAAGAATACTCAAAAGGCTTCTACTAGCTGCGTTTATTGTGGTTCCCGACAGAATAGCAAAATGAAAGTAGCCTATGTCTATTATTAAAGGCAGTTCTTTTTTATAAAATTTTATTTATTATTTTGCTTTGGGAATTAAATTGTACAATTGATGTTTACCCAAACCTTTTCCAAAATGAAACAAATGCTCTCCTGAAAACCGCATCCAAATCGGTTCTGCCAAATGCGAGATAAATGCGAACAAACATCCGTGTATATTTTTTAGAATCCCTAAGCTTTGTGGCTCCAATTAGTCACAAAATCGTTCCGGTAGTATATCACGTCACTAATCGGAGGTGAGGAATTCTACTTTGTCTGAACCAATCTATGTGTTTTTTGTTGACTTCCGGATACTACGATAGTTTGTGAAATGTCTAATCGTGTTTGAAAAAGTTAATTATAATCTACTTTCCCAAAAAAACTGTGACTATCCCGGAACCCTATTTTTTGCGCACTGACACAACGTCCACCTTTCGCCGCTTGCTACCAGGCTATCCAGTTTTTCAACAAACTACCAATACAGCCAAAAACAATAATTAACAGTCGTATTTTCAATGCAAGACTCAAAGACCTTTTGTTGGAAAAGGGTTATTATTCTGTGTTGGACTTCATTAATGATTGTAATAATTAATTGAATATTTATTATGCATGTATCGATAGTATTATGATTATTTAAATTGAGACTGACATGTATTTAACTATTTTAATTTATGTATAAACCAATTGTGCAGTATTTTAGTATTTAGTTATGTATTAGGCTTTATTATTATTATTTTTATGTTTGATATCATATTCATATACAATGTACATTGTGACTGAATAAATAAACTGAACTGAACTGAACACTACTTCGTTTACTTGGAATTGACGCTATATTTGCAATAGAAGCCGATGCTTATAACATTCTAATGTTGCCAGAATTTAGAAATTAACGCTTTTAGGGGAATATCAATTGCACAAGTCTGTTAGGATCGCTTGTGACTATCTCCGGAGGTTCCGGTCTGTCGATTTCTTTTGACATTGGAAAAAGTATTTTTTTGGCATTATAGACCGTATTCTTTTATAAATAAAGCACACGACTAAAATGTTAACTCGTTACTTTATCTGTATAGCCACGTTCAACATTCATACACATTTATTTCGAGTTTCTGCGAGCCTCAGAATATGACTGAGTTGACAAACACATTTTAGCACTTTCCGTATCCTTATTTTGTAATAAATCTAGTAATAAATATAATATAATTTATTTATTTATTACATTTCGCAGCATAACAGTTACAACCAAGGCACTGTGAAACTAAGAATACATAACGTTTCCATAAAAGAACAAAGGACAATTGTAAATTACACAGAAGTAAATTACATCATCTCACAAAACCTCAAACATTCATCGCACACATCTATCCTCTGCTTGCAAATATATCAAAGAGTGGAGCTGATTCTAGGAGCGAGTTTAAGAGGTGTAGTGTAGGGCCCGAACCAGTGGAGATTTTCCATGGGACGCAGTTCGCGCGGACGGCGCCGCTAATAAATGTCGACAACGGGGTCGGAAAAGGATTCTACTTGGAGTGGGAACATACAGGCGCACCAACTGAGCAACTAATTCGGGGCAGTCTCAATTACCACGTATGTACAATGCTACTTGCTACAGTAAGCAGCCTGCAATTCCGTCTTACCTCCAAGGAGTTAAAACCCAAGAAACCCAGCAAAAACTTTGACGGATATAAGAATGGGTAATAACCATATAACTTTTTATATAAAAAACGAAGGAACGCCTTTTGCGCTCTTTCCAAAAGCAAGATGTAGGTTACTTCATGGGGGTTCCAAATAACGCTAGCCGCTTCGAGCTTGCTTCTAACCAGAGCAGTGTAAAGGAGCTTTATGGTCCCAGCATCATCGAAGTCCCTAGAGTTCCGAATAACGAACCCGAGCCTTCTATAAGAGTTAAGAGCCAAGGTGTTCATGTGCTCATGAAAGTTGAGAGAAGAGTCCAGAGTGACTCCTAAATCCCTAATAGTCTCAACCCGAGTTATTTTCTCTGAAATTAGGGTATAATTTTATTGTAAAGTAACGGATTACGGGCCCTACTGAATGTTATAACCGCACATTTCTCAGCATTGAAGAGAAGTCTATTTTCAATACTCCACTGGCATACGCGATCGATATCATCTTGCAGGGACTCACAATCTGATAAACCCTGTACACCATAAACGAGCTTCAGGTCATCGGCATACAGTAAATTTCTGGCGCACTTGGAAACCAGAGCCAGATCCGTGACCATAACTCCAAAAAGCAACGGGCCCAATATCGAGCCCTGGCTGACCCCAGAACTAGTATGATATGGCTCTGAAACAAAGCATCCGTGCTGCACGTACTGCTGCCTATCGCGAAGATAACAAGCAAAGAATTTAAGCAGTTTCGGTGAGAGACCAATAGCGCACAACTTGTTTAAGAGAACATCGTTATCAACGCGGTCAAACGCTTTCTTAAAGTCAAAGTACAGCACGTCAACCTTTATTCCATTATCCATATGATCCGAAATGGTATCAACCAGGGTTAAAAGGTTAGTCTCTAATGAACGACGAGACCTAAACCCATGCTGGGCATCACAGAGTAACGGCTTCAATTGTGGAGCTACGATTGTATTTATGATGGACTCAAATAACTTAGCTAACGAAGATAGAATAGCTATTGGTCTATAACCCTCAACGTTGCCCGTACAACTAGATTTAGGAATCGGCCTCACCCGTGTAATCCATTCATTAGGGTACTCTCCGGTATCCAGGGCCAAGTTAAAAATATAAAGAAGCGGCACTGCTAACCATTCTTTGCACCCTTTCATGATGAACGCCGGAATAATAGTTTTGTAAATATAACATGAATACCTAACATCTATAGAATCAAACGATAGCACTCATATAAAGGTAAAGTGAAAAAAAAATGTTCAACGTGTGGGACATTCAAATATGGCCATGTACCCTTTTGTGAAAAAAAAAAAAACGCTCACTTTCTTATTTTCAGACCCCTAGCCAATAGCAATGCCTGTGTTAACAAAATACACAAATATGTTTTGTCCCTTTCCCACTAATGCAAAGATGTGTCAGAAACTGGTTTCGTAGCAAGAAAAATAATTCTTCCCACGTAACTGGTTACGTAGCATTGGTTTTGTAAGCGGTCGTACGTAACTAGTTTCGTAGGAAGAAAAAAACCTCTTTGTACGTAACTAGTTTCGTAGCAAGAAAAACAATCCTTAACATGTAACTGGTTACGTAGCATGGTTTCGTCGGCGGCCGAAGGGGTCCAGTACACCGAAGAGACCCTGAAAAAAGCTCTCAATGACATTCGGAAGGAAGGCAAGGGAATAAGATGTATTACATCAGATGATGAAAAATACTGTCAAAGTTGATTATTTTTAGGGTTCCGTACCCAAAGGGTAAAAACGGGACCCTCTTACTGAGACTTCGCTGTCCGTCCGTCCGCCTGTCACCTCACCAGGCTATATCTCAAGAACGGTGATAGCTAGACAGTTGAAATTTTCACAGATGATGTATTTCTATTGCCGCTATAACAAAAAATACTAAAAATAAAATGAAATAAACATTTAAGGGGGGCTCCCATACAACAAACTTACAGATATTGGTACGGAGTCCCACTCGCACTTGGCCGGTTTTTTTAATTATTTACCGAATAAGAAATAAATATAATTATCCTCCATTGTTAAAAGGCAATATTAAACATATTTTTAAATCAATTGTACTTGTTTTATTTTCATAATTTAAATATTAACATATTGGTCGCAAACTGGCTTACTGGTGGTCGTAAACTGATGAAAGTGGTCGTAAACTGACGTTTTGGCTATATTTTTACTTTATCAGCATTTTATAATAATTTATGGATTGGAGTATAATATTTTTGATTTCATATCAAACTAGACTATATTTGGGACTAGTTTACATTAACGCATACTATGCTGTGTGTTGATAATATTTTTTTTTTCTCATCTGAAGTTGGCAACTCCGTTAACTGGTCCAAACCAGCGCAATGACCCTACCAAGTTTTTTTTTTCTTTCTACCTATTTATATACCTACCTACAAGTTTTTCTTGTCAGTAAAAACGTATCAACATCAATCCTAAAAACAGATATTTGTATTTCTTATATGGCTAGTTTCAGACTTGCTAAATGGCCGACCCTAATGGTCGGGTTGATATGATTGACGGTATTGTATGGCTCACGGTGTAGGGACCTACCTGTACTGTGAGGCATAATACAATCAACAAAAGCTTTCATTTGTGGTATATAATTAAAGCGGGGTGAAAGCTACGGTCGTGCTTTAATTAAAACCTGATATTATCTTTATATTATTATCTAGATCTTTAAATCTACTCAACGAATTTTGATGCGGTTTTTTTTAATAGATACATGCATAATTTATCAGCATTGCATCCGTGCGAACCCGGGGCGGGTCGGCAGTTCTTAGTATTCGACAAACGATACTTAACTCTACAAAAGGTCGTTATCTGTAATGGTGGGTATCCACCAAAGCAAAGACTGAAGCATCTTCGCTTCAAGTTGCAGTTGTGATGTAGGTACGTTCTCTAAGAGGCCACGTTATACGTTTGACGACGATTTAGCAAATTCAACAACACGGACAATGTGGTCTGATTTCTTTGTAGTTGTACCCGAATGTATTATAGTAACATATCTGCCTGTACGGCCGTCCGCAGGTTAGCTTAGAGACTGTTAGCAATCACGCCGACAAAGTGGTAAAATAAAATGTTACAATCCGCTTCCAAAATATCAAAGTAATTAATGTTTCATTCTTTATATTTTTACTTTGATATGATTTGAAGCGGACTGTGTCTATTTCGCTCCGGTTTCTTCCCCGCAGACGAAGTAAGCGGGTACCGTCTAGTCATCTATCTATACTATTATAAAACTATGATATTGTATTGAAACCTAATTTAGTATGAGGAGGCGAAGTCTTAACCCGTCGTATGCTTAAACACGGATCCGTGCCGGACATTACGTTAACATATCAGTTAGGGTCAGCTCACACCGAGACGCGACGCGACGCGACGCGACGCGACGATACTGGAAGAGGCCGGTGATTTCGCGCTGCGCCGCGCGGCGCCGCGAGAGGCATCGCGGCGTAGCGAGGCGCATCGTAAAATCGTTGGCAGCACGACGCCTCGCTGCGCAGCGAGACGCCGCGCGGTGCCGCGTCCAACCGCCCCGCAGTCTACCTATTGCAAGCGCATGAGAACGGCGGCCTGAGGCTGCGCCTCGCGGCGTCGCGCTGCGTCGCGCGGCTTCGCGAGGCGCAGCGCCGCTCTCACACGCCGCGCGTACCGGCGATGCACCGCTGCGTCTCGCGAAGCCGCGCGGCGCAGCGCGGCGCCGCGAGGCGCAGCGCTGCGTGGCGCAACGTATTTTGAATTCTCACGATGAAATGTGTCCCTTTTAATGTAGTAAATAAAGTATAATTTTGAGTCACTCTATTGAAATGTGCGCGCAGCGTCGCGTCGCGTCGCGTCTCGGTGTGAGCTGACCCTTAGTTTCAAGTTGATTAGCAAATTTTTGACATCGCCTACGAGGGGTTAATAGGCGATGGAGTTTGTTTTGTATGGACGTTCATTACAACGCCATCCGTACCGTAAGCTATCAGTCGACAGATTAGGTATTACCAATTTTAGCCCATATATTTGTAGATTTGGTCTGGCTGGTGAAATAAGGGAGGAAGATAAAACTACAAATAATTTTCTTCGTTGTTTTAATGCATCGTAATGACAGCTTTGGCTACAAATTATAATAATGAGCTAAACGGTCACACTTTAAATAATTTCAACTATACGTTTCGGTTTAAATATATTGAGTTAGTAATCACAATGAATACATAGGTAATACAAAAATTGACTACGGAATGATCAGAAGTTAAGTTAACAATTAAAATGTAAAATAGTACATACATCGTTCGTATCGTTCATAATAATGTCACATATTTAGTTAATACTCTTAAAACATGAGCAGTAGGTACTATATAAGGGATGTAAAAGAAAGCGCTGTATTCAATATTATACAATAGGACTCGTAATGAAGTCCTCACAAACGACCCAGTTTACTCTACGTAAATAATTTTCTAAATGTGCGTAATCGGCAAAACGTATAAGAGGCGTAGTATAGGGAACGTGCACAACTACGGTGCTGCCAACTGGTGCCGTCAAACCGAATCTTTTACGTTATCAATATTTGAAACTGACAATCTGGCATAGTGCTGCCACGAGCCCTGTACCTATATACAACGAAGGTGCTGCCAACTGGTGTCGCCAGTCCGAATCTTTTATTTACGTTATCATTCTCATGTTAGCTATATATTGACTTTTATAGTGTTGCCATTTATAAGTCCTGCACGTTCCCTAGACACAGCGGTCATCTTTTCCAATTAGTATGTATGACAAAATCAAGAAACAACCGTGATTTATTAAAAAGCGAATTATTCAACATACGAGATTCGAAGGAATGTCATCAGTAGAAATTCTACAAGATTATAAGAGATTACGCCCTATCTTAAACTTGAAGTAACATTGATATGGCAACTTTTCACACAGTCACTAGTGGTAACCTAAACTTTTATATTTTCAGTCTGTCTTAAAACATTAGAGATTCAAATTATGTTCGTTCTCAAAATATATGTGAAACATGATTACACATCGTATGAGTAAGGATACTATACTAGTATAGATGCTAATTACTGACTTATATAAAGACCTGAATACCTTGTAAATATGATATCGTCACTGAGTTAAAGGCCCCCATTCATGATATTCACAGAATCCCAAAATCGTTTTAACACTACTATGGAATGAAGTTATGGTAACTTAGAATAATTGTAAGATTAAGTATAGGCAAACTTCTATAAAGCAAAGCTTGTATGCGTAGGTATGTAGTAGCCCCTAAACAAGAGAATTCGGTTGGTCAATTAAACGCAAGCCGCTCGCGTTGCAAGCAGAGGACAATAAACACGCAAATATTGTGTTAGCTTATTGGTGGTTTATTGAGAAACAAAGGACAGACGTTAAAAGCGTGGTCGGTCTGCGATTAAATTAATAGATATTAGAACAAACTATTGCTACGCCCGAGCAACTGAACCATAGGTGAAATGACAACTGCAGCTTAGTACAATTTTACCAAAAAACTTTGCCAAATCAACGTTCCATATTCTGCTTCAGAACTGAGTGTATTGACCTGGTAGGCGATTGAAATGGCGTTAAAATCTGTGCATTTTATTAGTAGGTTATTTTATTGGACGGTCATATTAACTTTTGTAATCATTTTTTTTAATCAATATATGACAGGGGCATGCCTACGGTCAGCCTAGGTTTTATAAAACGAACGTTTAGTCTAGGTTTCATTATTCCGGACGGAAGCAGGGGACTATAATTGTACGGGAAATTGCAGCTCGACCACGGTCATACAGCAATGGGAGAAACAATTGGTTGGTCAACCAAATTGTTACAACTAGGACCCTCTTAAGAACTGTATAGTGTAGTATCTAGTTCACAAAATAATAGAACGGCAAATAAAAGTGTCTGTCAATACGTCAAACATTATTTGCATGAAGAATGTTATCATTTTTTATACCTTATTTTATCATCCATTTTCTCCAAAAGCAACATACAAGTTCTGCTTTTCTTAATAAATTACAAAGACTTATATGCTATGGTCGCGTAGATATCAAGAGTAAATAATTCTGAAACATCAGATACATTCATACAAATTAAAATACTAAAAAACAACACAAATTCAACAACACACGACGCAAAAGCTGCACGACCTTCTTATTAATGTTACTATTACTTATTCTTCTGAAACGAAAAACGTATAGATACCATACTGAAACATAAGGCAAATTAATACGTGTTCACTTGTATGTCCTAATCACAATGGTGTCTTTTGCGGACAAGTCAAATCTGTATTTTTTTTATGTACAACTTATTTTTATGACGTTTGTACGATTTGATTATTAATAGTAGTTTATGCAACTGTTGAGGTCTAAGAGGTCTTAAATCACGAGCGTTTCGGCTCTTTTCATGATAGGATCTCACGATAGTTGCATACTACTTTATCTACACACATATTCAATTATTCATCATCATTATCATAGATCTTTTTAGGGTTCCGTACCCAAAGGGTAAAAACGGGACCCTATTACTGAGACTTCGCTGTCCGTCCGTCTGTCACCAGGCTGTATCTCAAGAACGCTGATAGCTAGACAGTTGAAATTTTCACAGATGATGTATTTCTGTTGCCGCTATATAGGTTTAGGTTAATATCTATCCGAATTTCCGATCTCTGGACATAACATATCTCATTTTGACCAACCGCCGTCGCTGCCAAGTTATGTAGGTCTTTACCCTATAGTATCTGAAGTCTCTAGATTAATTTTACAATATGGGTATACGTATAGATAAAAATAGTAATATTATTTCTTTTGATCAGTGAGTTGGGAATTTATTTGTATTTAACATTCGCTCTTTAAACAACTGAAAAACTGTATAGGATCTCTATCGGCAGTACATTGAATGCACAGAGTACGATCGCCGAACGCTGTCTAATAGTTATATTTCCTTTGTAAAACAATTTCGTGTTACACAACAGGACTCTAACTCTCAGGTATTATGTGACGTGCACAAGTGAAACCATATTATTATCTGCTACATGTATGCCAAAATCAAACCGATGGCACAAACAAACACACAGCATTAACTGTCTTAAAGGACTAGAGTTCAAGTGGCATTTGTGATGATATTTCACTGACTAGCTACTTTACCATGAGGACAATCAGTGTAAAAAATTAAAACTACTTACTAAAAAAATCCTCGTTAATAATAATTGCAGAGTTGTACAGCTTTTACCGTATAGCTAGAGTATAAACTTAATAATCATAAATATTCGATCAAATTTGATTAAGCAAGATTATTTTTATTGTATAAAATTAATAACAAATATTAATGCACTCACGTGATATTGACAGGAACGGCCCGACAATCGACAATGTTTCTTCTTCAACTTCGTCATGTCGGGCCGTTCCTGACAATTTCACGTGAGTGTAAACCGCTTAATACAATAATTAAATATGTCTCACGAAAGTTCTAATAAGATTAATATAATTCCGCTCCATAGAGCGAACACACCCGACCTGCAATACAAAACAATAAGAGAAACCTGGGTAGTCTCGACTAAATGTAGATTGATGAGAATAGTAATAGACGCTCATAGGTTTTGAAAAACAGGTCCGATGCGATGATAAGCTATGATAACCAGATCACCTAATTATAAAAAGATTCCGATACACCCATTCAGTTATTGTATGGTTACAAAATATGACGTAATTGTGGTAATAAAATAAATATTTCTAACCTTTATTTATCACCTTAAATATTGCCCGTGGTTAGTCGAATGACTTCGCTACGTTTCTACACATGATAATCTTAGCTATAATAAAAATTAGCCTAGCTTACATATTAAGAATGAACACTACAAATATTAAAGCAAACTAACCAATCATCCTTAATTCAGGAAATGTAAAGATATACAAAGTATAATAGTAGCTATTTACAGCGTAGACATTGTACATACATAAAAAGTTACAATATTAAAATCACGTAAAAAGAGATAGCTGAATAATCATTAGGTTTCGTTTACTTCACATAAGGTCCGACTTATTTCGTTCAACTTATAAACACATTGCTGGCCTTTGCACATGACTTATTTTAAACAAGAAACTGACAACGCGCTTTTTTGATACGGCGGATCTCAGATCCTTTAGAAAACTCGAGTGCAAAGACCTTCAATATATTTTTATACCAAACACATCTAGTTACAGAAACATATTCATCCTGATATATTATTGTTTTATTAAGACAACCTATCCATAAATATTGTAATAGTCCAGCCAGCAAAATCTTCACAGAAGACAACACAAGGGTAAATTCAAAATTATCAAAGTCCTGGAATTCCATGTCCCATAATATACATTGAATAATGAACGGAGAATGCTCTTATGAAGACATTATTTCTAATTCTTTAATAAATATCCCTACACGGGCACGCTAGATGCGCTCCAAACACTATCAGTATCGTCGATATCATTACAACTGATAGTGTCCACAACAAGCAAGACAAGACAAAAGAAATTAATAAAATAAATCTAAGTAGATGCTTGTTGCTGCTGATTTTACAGACTTAAAATATACCCAGAAATTTGCTTCACATTTCTAGGGTTATATTTTTTTGATGGCTAGACTATATTCAGTTCTTCAAAAAAGGAGCAACACAAATCAAATAGGAAACACATCTTAATTATTGCTATAAATGCTATACTTACGGTTATATTTCCCCATATCACTTTTGGTTTGATGTTGTCATGAAAATAAATAATACATACGGAACTAGTGCGATAAAAGTACCGCTAACCTAGCAATCATTAATCTTTACAATAAAAGATGATTCTGTTTTGGAAACGGCATCCTTTTTTATGAAAAGTATCGTAGAATTTAACCACTATTTCGGAACCACTAATCCAAATACCAAAGTATAATATATATTCTAAAACTCTATGAAATGTGTAATGTCTAACCAACATTTTATTTTATCACTTTGTTAATGTCTTTTGAAATGAGCCAGTGTTTGGTTTATCTTACGAATTGAATGTTCATAGATATTTAAATTAAATTCATTATTAAATATTTCACATAATTTGTGATGCTTCGCCAGTAAAAATAAAGTTCTACATACAATTATGCTATATTTACTTACTTGATGCTAATAATCGACTTAAATAACAATAAAATATTTTCTAAACATAACGGAAAAAGTGGAATGTTTGTCCCGGTTCCGAAATAATGCATAATTGCTTCCACTCACCGTTATAAGATCATTGATCACGACTAAAACTTAGTCTTATTATATGTCATAACCATAACGTTATATAACACAACTCATGTCTCATAATATTTTTAAAGTTAAGACTCGGAGTTGAGATTGGAAACACAGCAATTAGTAATACAATATAATTTTTAAAAACCAGTGACATACATACAATAACACTTACTACACCATAATATCAAACCGAAAACTTTACAAATCTCATTACGCTACGCGTCTTACGTTCGTGTTCATAATTGCACTAAAGCGGAAACCTCTTTTCGGCCAAAAATCGCGGCAGGCCGACTTATAACCGGCCAATAAGCCATGTGTACGATATGATGCATTTATTATGCATTTGCATGTCATCGTCACATTATCTATAAAAGTATCTGAAACAACGTAACAAAAAAAAACTAAAAGAGTATTATTTTATTCGAGATTCTTAATCATTTTAAGAGCTTTAAGATCCGTGTTACTTTGTCATCTCATCTTCAAAATCTACTGCAATTTTATGCGTATTCGTACGGCATACGGACTAACGAGATCTTTTTTTATCCAACTTTAACTTTCCATGGCCTCAGTGTCTAAAATATCGGTTTCACTTGCCAATGTGTTGATGAAAAGTTTCCAAAATCGCGAAAATTTAAAGATGTCGGTAGCTTCTAAAAATTATCTATAGGGAGTTTCCCGATTATACAAATTTTCGTCAGTTTCCAGAAACCGAGAAATTTCCTACCTTTTTAGAAAGTTTCCACTTGCATACACATATTCGGGCTTACTAGCGAATCTCGCGCCGCATGGTTGGTGCACAGACAACCCCCACCAGATGGAGCATGTAAGGCCACCCGCGCGCACCAACGATATGGTACGGCAGAACATTAAAGTATCAACACGGCGGCCACCGTTTAGTTGCGTCCATGTTTATGAGGTCTCTCTACACCACTTAACACAACAATTTACCATGTTATTTATTTAATTTCTTTTTTCGTTGACGTACGCATGGATCATAAACGAGGACGCAACTAAACGGTGGCCGCCGTGTTGATACTTTAATGTTCTGCCGTACCATATCGTCGGTGCGCGCGGGTCGCCTCACATGCTCCGTCTAGTGGGGGTTGTCTGTGGGTTGGTGTTACGGGCACGCCGAGCGGTGGAGCGAGAGGTCCTCTAGCGGCGGCGATGCGAGTGAGCGAGACACCGAATCGGGCGGGCCAGGGCGCGGTTATAGCGGCTGGGCGGGGTCGGCGGGCAGCTGGTGCACGCGCGCCGACAGCAGGTTGTGCAGGATGAACACCGCCGGCTTCGGGCTGCCCTCCATGTCCAGCTCCTGCCAACAGGACATCGGCGGATGACCACAAATTACTTACTGAGAGTTTCTTTCGGCTTTCTTTTAACCCATTCAGGGCCAGTGACTCAGAATATGGGTCATGCTCAAACAGTCGCGCAGGGCCAGTGACTCGCATGTGAAAATTCAAATTAATAAAAAAAGGAATCTTACTATGACTTAATAGTATTAGTATAATAGCTACCTGGCTTCAGAAGCGGCGGTCTATTTAGCGTTCGCGCCAGGGTCATGACCAACACGTTGAGTCACTTGTTTTAGCAAAAAAAATGGTTGTATGGTGGCCTGGCGTATAGTGTACGGTCGACGGCGCTTGGCCGTGGATGGGACAACGGTCTCGGGAAATGCCGGTAGATTCACAATCTGACTTGTAAAAGTGCCCTTGTGGCATACTTACTGAATAAATTATTTCATTTTATTTCATTTCTTTGGAGATCACACGTTAAATTAGAATCATACAACGCGGTATGAGACGGATCTTTCGTGTGTTGGGACATAATTTTGTCAGGTAATGCCACGAATGAATAGTTCTAAACAGACGTCTATTATTGATAGTGACGATGTCTGTATAGAGTCGCATTAAAGAAGTTCATATAGATGGTGCCACTTAAGTGATATTAGGCGCTAGGGTGTTAAGCAGAGGTCTAAGGAAAGTTCGCTGGAAGTACATCTTCGCAGTCCATTTAGTACGGTTTCCAAAAAAAATAATGTCATGCCTCTTCTCCATACCCCTTCAAAGTAGCTACCGCACTTTTCGTTTAAAAAAACCATGCCAAACAAAGTACAAAACCGCTAGTCCGTAGGGCGGAGCTAAATCGCACCAAATTATTATTTGAAGACTTCTTTACATTTAGATACATCGGCGACACACGGAACTTCCTACCGCGAACGCTTCGCATGTGGAATGAGCTCCCTGCCGAGGTTTTCCCCGGGGGCTACAGTATGCGGTTCTTCAAGAGGGGAGTAAATAGGTTCTTAAAGGGTCGGCAACGCGCGCGTGATGCTCCTGGCGTTGCAAGCGTTCATAGGCGGCGGTAACTGCTCAACATCAGGCGGGCCGCATGCTTGTTTGCCACCGTCGTAGTATAAAAAAAAAAAAAAAAAAAAAAAAAACACAGTATACAATACTGACCACGGTGTCGTCGTCGGTGAAGTGCAGCCAGAGGGCGCTGCGGTCGTCGTCGGCGGAGGCCTTGAGCGCGTGCAGCGGGCGGCGGTACAGCGCGCGCGCGCCGCCGCGGCCCAGCGAGCCCGCCGCCTCCCACACGCACACGCCGCCCGCGCCCAGCGACAGCCGCGCGCACAAGCCGCGGAACCGGCAACCTGCACATTTTGATACTCACTAACCACAGATGGACTGTGAAAACAAGCCTACGGTCTCAAAATTTCCAGAAACCTTTTAGGAAGGCCATATTGCCCACAATCGTCAAGAGAGCATACCAGGGGCACCCAATAGGAAGACGACCGGTTGGGCGCCCGAGATATCGTTGGAAGGCACAGACAACCCCCACTAGACGGAGCATGTAAGGCGACCCGCGCGCACCAACGATATGGTACGGCAGAACATTAAAGTAGCAACACGGCGGCCACCGTTTAGTTGCGGCCTTGTTTATGATCCATGCGTACGTCAACGAAAAAAGAAATTCAATAAATAACATGGTAAATTGTAGTTGTAAGTGGTGTAGAGAGACCTCATAAACATGGACGCAACTAAACGGTGGCCGCCGTGTTGATACTTTAATGTTTTGCCGTACCATATCGTTGGTGCGCGCGGGTCGCCTTACATGTGCCTTACATGCTCCGTCTAGTGGGGGTGGTCTGTGCCACAGATGGACTGTAAAAACAAGCCTACGGTCTCAAAATTTCCAGAAACCTTTTAGGAAGGCCATATTGCCCACAATCGTCAAGAGAGCATACCAGGGGCACCCAATAGGAAGTCGTCAAGAGAGCATACCAGGGGCACCCAATAGGAAGTCGTCAAGAGAGCATACCAGGGGCACCCAATAGGAAGTCGGCAAGAGAGCATACCAGGGGCACCCAATAGGAAGTCGTCAAGAGAGCATACCAGGGGCACCCAATAGGAAGTCGTCAAGAGAGCATACCAGGGGCAAACAATAGGAAGTCGTCAAGAGAGCATACCAGGGGCACCCAATAGGAAGTCGTCAAGAGAGCATACCAGGGGCACCCAATAGGAAGTCGTCAAGAGAGCATACCAGGGGCACCCAATAGGAAGTCGTCAAGAGAGCATACCAGGGGCACCCAATAGGAAGTCGTCAAGAGAGCATACCAGGGGCACCCAATAGGAAGTCGTCAAGAGAGCATACCAGGGGCACCCAATAGGAAGTCGTCAAGAGAGCATACCAGGGGCACCCAATAGGAAGTCGTCAAGAGAGCATACCAGGGGCACCCAATAGGAAGTCGTCAAGAGAGCATACCAGGGGCACACAATAGGAAGTCGTCAAGAGAGCATACCAGGGGCACCCAATAGGAAGTCGTCAAGAGAGCATACCAGGGGCACCCAATAGGAAGTCGTCAAGAGAGCATACCAGGGGCACCCAATAGGAAGTCGTCAAGAGAGCATACCAGGGGCACCCAATAGGAAGACGACCGGTTGGGCGCCCGAGATATCGTTGGAAGGACATGGTCGAGGCGGATCTGCGCGGACTGCAAGCCTCCAACTGGAAAGAGCTGGCGCAGGATCGAGAAAAGTGGCGTGATCTCGTGTTGGAGGCCAAGATTCGCTTCGGGTCGCTAAGCCATCGTAGTAAGTAAGTAAGTATATTGCCCACAAGGCAAGAGAAGGAGAGGAAGGCTGCAGACACGATGGGATGATGAGATTAGAAGAATCGCCGGTCCGAACTGGACTCAAATGGCACAAGACATGAGATCAATGTTGGACGAGGCCTTCACCCACAAGGAAAAAAAAACTTTAATGATATTGTTCTTTTATATTCAATGTTTGCGAGATTAAATGGCTTTTTTTATTCAATTTTGACAATAGGGAACGGCTCGACCTGAAGCTCGAAATCATCGGCCGATACCACCACCTAGGTACATAAGAGATGATAAGATAAGATAAGATAAGAATCATTTAATCAATTGGGATTCACTGGAACCACTTTTGCATCGTCATTGAATACATGGCTATTACATTGGTACAATAGTAATAACATTAACACAAAAAAATAATAGGTACACAAGATTTCCAAACATTTGCAATATTTCCGCAGTAATGCTTCGTCAAAAGTAAACTAGGTGATAAATTACATGAAAAATTATGATAATTAAAATTACTTTAACCATTTTAATTACAAAAAAAAAAAAACTTTACCCGCGTCAGAAGCAAATACATAATATATGATACATATGTCAAAATTTACACCTTAAATTAACAATTCATTTAATACGTTTTCATTTGACTACTTACCAAATTCATTCATAAACTTAGATGTGCAAGGAAGAAATATTACTAGGTACATAAATCTCCCTGCAGCAACCGTGTCAAATCTTATAAATAAATAAAAAGTAAATGAAAAATTTAAGTACTTATTTACATTTAAACAAATACAAATGTTAAAATAACATTACGGTCAGAATGAAGAGATTGATCAGTGAATGTGACCTGGCAACACTGCAGCAGGTGTCAAAGACTAAAAGCATTCATTCACTCGTCCGGTACTTGCACAATATTAAACGATAGACTGCCGTTTGCCATAAAAGTCAATGTGATATTCAATTAGATTAATAAAATTACTCAACACAAGATATAGGAGGAGTTAATATGAAACTTAACTGTTTGAAACGGAGGTTTGTTAAAAAACATCAACATGGAAACATACATCGGGCACTGTTTCATACAATAAAGAAAACCGTTGAAGGTTTAAACACCCTCAACCGAAAGCCGCTTTGCAGGGGTAAGTACGCAACTTTCACTTTTCTTATTACAGTGTAGTAATTCAAAATAACAATTAATAGTAGATTGTACGACAAGTGCATAAAACGCATAATTTTACACGAGACGTTTATCCATCCGAGCGAGCTTGCGAGCGAGGATGAATATAAAGTCGAGTGTAAAATGCGTTTTATGGACGAGTTGCACACTCTACTTTTCACTTCGATTGCGAGAAAATGGAACTGTACCATGTAAATAACATATATACACATATCATGTATACCTACTTAAAAACAAATTTAATTAAAATTTAAAGTAATAGTTTAAAAAGTAATAAATGATAGTACATAAAAGTTACAAGTTTATTTCAAGAAATTTTATTGTGTACTTTGGCTGTTGGTATATTTGCCTTGGTCTTAGAATACTAACAAAACGAAATAAAATAAAGAGTTAAAACCCGTTCCAGACCTTCCGATCCGATCTTTTTCTATTCTCCCGATAAACCAGATCGGATCGGAAGGTCTGGAACGGGTTTTATTGTATGAAGTTTTATGTTGTTTTTTTTTTTAACTGTTTATTAAGAACCTTTTTTTATACTCGCAGACTTTAATCTGTCAATTATAATTTCACAGACAAAATCACAATAATGCACTTTTTAATCCTGTAACAAAATTCTATACTCTATGGTACCCGCTACAGATCTTTAATATTCATAAGACATCTCTCTACACAACTCTAATAATTTCAAAAAGAGAACATAAGCTTATTTGATGCTCACTGATTGGTTGAAATTACATGTCAAAAAAATTCACCAATGACGAGGCACCCGCCATGGCCATCGCGATCATGTTTTTTTTAATAGGTCAGTTTTAATTGAACGAAAAAGGTTACACCAAAAATAAAAAATCATATTGGTGATTGACGATTAAGTTAAAAAAATATTTTTTGAGTTTTGCTCGTATAAAAAGTATTGTATGCAATAGTTACACAATTAGGTCTTAAAGTCTCGTACCTTACATAGGCCACTCGGCAAGCCTCGTGACCTAAACGTGGTACTCGACTTTAAGAACCTCCATTGTGCAACGATTGCATAAAATACTATTTCGTGTGGCTGTTGGACCGATCGCCTTGGTCTTCGACGACGATTTTACTTTATGCTCTAGAGCATAAAAAGCGACTTTATGTCGCCTACGCACAGCCTAAAGTCGAACTTTAGAGCGAGAGAAGTGAAAAACTAATTCTTACATAAGTATTGTTTCTGTGCTACAGATGTTTCATTCACGACTAAAATACTACGAGGAAACAGAAGAATAACGAGTGGGCAAGCGCTGAAGGAGAGAAGATAAAACAAACGCACACACACACTTACGTCGGCAAGGAAGGCCAAGCGTTTCTATCATTCAAGTATTCTTCGACACTATAGTAAGCCTTTTGCAATAGACTGTTTTTTAGGTATTTTTTTAAACCAGGTAGGGGCAGTTCTAATACTTCTTTGGGTAATTTATTATAAAAATGTATGCATTGGCCCAGAAAAGATTTATGCACTTTCCGGACGCGAAACTTGGTGACTGCTATTTTATGATTGTGTCTAGCACTGTTCATTTTTTGGAAAGTGTCAATATTTTTTAAAGCATAAATAATATTATCATAAATGTATTGTGATGCCAATGTTAAAATATATTTTTTTTTTAAGTGTTCTCTAAGTGAGACACGTGAACCCATATTATATATAAATCGTACCGCTCTTTTCTGTAAGACGAATATCGTTTGCACGTCTGCAGCTTTACCCTACAGCAAAATGCCATACGACATAACGCTATGAAAGTAGCTGAAGTAAACTAGTCGAGCTGTTTCTACATTGGTTAGTTGCCTGATCTTTCTAACAGCGTAAGCTGCAGAGCTCAATCTGTTTGCTAACAAAGATATGTGCGGGCTCCACTGTAGGTTTTTATCAACAGTCAAGCCCAGAAAGAGTGTTTTATCAATATATTCTAGACTTTCATTATTTACGTATATGCTAAAACTAGCCGATTTTACATTTGGCAGTGTGAATTTAATACATTTAGTTTTTCTAGAGTTCAGTAACAGATTGTTGATTGTAAACCAATCCTCTATTTTAGCCATAGTTTCATTTATCTTGTCATAATTTTCGGACTTGCGGTCTACTTTAAAGATTATAGAAGTGTCATCCGCAAATAATACCATGTGGCAATCATCCTTTACAACACTTGGCAAGTCATTAACATAGACAAGGAAAAGGAATGGACCTAAGATGGATCCCTGCGGTACCCCTACTTTAATAGCTGCTCCATCAGATCGAGTCCCATTAATGACTACCGTTTGTTCCCTTTGACTGAGATAACTTGAAATAAGTTTTAATGCAATTTCAGACAAACCGTAGTGTCTTAACTTTAGTTCTATAGTTTGGTGTTCAACGCAGTCGAAGGCCTTCGATAAGTCGCAAAATATTCCTACTGCATCACAAGATGTGATTTCTAGTCCTATGACAACACCAATGTTATATTATTTTAAGACTGTTTGTTTCTTAATAAAATAAATAAATAAATAAGAGGGGTACATACGGAACGTGAACTCGGGCTGGGCGCGGACCGCCCTATGCGCGCCGTCGACGAGCGCGCCGGCGACGGCGGCCAGGTCGTGCGGCGTGTCGGCGCGCAGCGCGCGCACGGCGAGGCCGGCGGGCGTGCCGGCGCGCACGCCCAGCGCCGCCGCCTGCCCGGCGCCGCGCCGCCACCACGCCAGCCGCGTGGCCGCCAGCCCGAAGCTCTCGGACGCCGCGCACCACGCCTCCGCCGACCACGGCGCCGCCTCGTACAGCCTGACACCAATCGAGAACTACATTGTTTCAGCCCACAGACCACCCCCACTAGACGGAGCATGTAAGGCGACCCGCGCGCACCGACGATATGGTACGGCAGAACATTAAAGTATCAACATGGCGGCCACCGTTTAGTTGCGTCCATGTTTATGAGGTCTGTCTACACCACTTAACACTACAATTTACCATGTTATTTATTTAATTTCTTTTTTCGTTGATGTACGCATGGATCATAAACAAGGACGCAACTAAACGGTGGCCGCCGTGTTGATACTTTAATGTTCTGCCGTACCATATCGTCGGTGCGCGCGGGTCGCCTTACATGCTCCGTCTAGTGGGGGTTGTCTGTGTTTCAGCCGTAACGGCCAGGCTATGACTTCGGTCTAAGGCGACAGCTGCGAGCGGCAGCCGTAGGCGTGAGGGAGACCCCGCACTGGGACCATCCCCTTCCACCTATGGCCGCCACCACCTTAGACCGATATCGAGGCCGTACGGTGATACGTCCACTGCTGGTCAAACGCCTTGTCCGAATGGCCTAGTTTAGAAACCAGAAAGTAAGCCATGGAATATGGATGAGTTTAATTATAGCTTTTCACGATAACAGCGAGGAAATAAACAAAACGGTATCCGCTTTAGATTCCAAGAGGCCCTTGTTCGTTAAAATCGTCATACTCTAGGTATTTTGGGGCGCGGTTTACAAAAATAACATTCACTTAGTGGTCGGAACGACCATTATAGTATCTGATTTGTACCTCAATTCTCGATCAGTGATGGCTACGAAGGTAGGTTGCCAGCCCTCTGCTTCGTCGGAACTGTCCGAACCGCCCGATGCGCTGATCTATAACATTAATTAACAAGTTTTGTTGTATTTTGTCATTAGAAAGTAGGTACAAGTGAACCTAAAGTAATACAGAATAAAATTCAAATGCAATGTCTGAGAGGCACTTATTATCTTAAGCAGCAAATCTTTTCTTGTTTCGTCTTACGCCTAATCAAATTACGATCCAAACAGCGAAATTAGGTGCCAGTTTCCAGTCAGTTCCGGCCTCTCATGTGATTCTACGCGGCACTAACCCTCTCGTGTGCTGACACGGAGGTGGGCTGCGGTGCCAGGCTAGACATGGACCCGCAGAGATGACTCACGTGATCCTGCGCAGGCCGTCGCGCCAGCCAGCCGGCGTGGCGCACGTCGCCCAGCAGCGCCCGCAGGCGGGGCCGCGCGCGGGCCAGCGCGGCGCGGGCGGCGCGGCGCGCGGCCGCGTGCAGCGCGCGGTGCCAGGCTAGACATGGACCCGCAGAGATGACTCACGTGATCCTGCGCAGGCCGTCGCGCCAGCCAGCCGGCGTGGCGCACGTCGCCCAGCAGCGCCCGCAGGCGGGGCCGCGCGCGGGCCAGCGCGGCGCGGGCGGCGCGGCGCGCGGCCGCGTGCAGCGCGCGGTGCCAGGCTAGACATGGACCCGCAGAGATGACTCACGTGATCCTGCGCAGGCCGTCGCGCCAGCCAGCCGGCGTGGCGCACGTCGCCCAGCAGCGCCCGCAGGCGGGGCCGCGCGCGGGCCAGCGCGGCGCGGGCGGCGCGGCGCGCGGCCGCGTGCAGCGCGCGGTGCCAGGCTAGACATGGACCCGCAGAGATGACTCACGTGATCCTGCGCAGGCCGTCGCGCCAGCCAGCCGGCGTGGCGCACGTCGCCCAGCAGCGCCCGCAGGCGGGGCCGCGCGCGGGCCAGCGCGGCGCGGGCGGCGCGGCGCGCGGCCGCGTGCAGCGCGCGGTGCCAGGCTAGACATGGACCCGCAGAGATGACTCACGTGATCCTGCGCAGGCCGTCGCGCCAGCCAGCCGGCGTGGCGCACGTCGCCCAGCAGCGCCCGCAGGCGGGGCCGCGCGCGGGCCAGCGCGGCGCGGGCGGCGCGGCGCGCGGCCGCGTGCAGCGCGCGGTGCCAGCCCGCCGCCCCCGCCGCGTCCGCCGCGCGCAGCGCCAGCGCGTGCACGCCGTCCGGAGAGTACACCTCGATTGTGCGCTCCTCTGAAATATACCACATCTCAGTAAGCTACGATTCTGAGTCCTGAGGAACCAAATCGCAAATAATGCATTTTATGAAGCGTCTTGGGCCGAATGGCTTATTGGTATCAGTTGACAACATTTCATATTTCTTACAGGTGGAAATTAATATAGAAATCGTGAGAGCTTTGCGAAGGGTACACCCTAAAAAAATATTTGAATTTATTTTTCTGTATGTAAAGAAGTATAAGAATAAGAAAATTCATATAATAACCGAAATTTACGACAACTATACTAGCATAGAGTTGTAGTCTTCGATCTATCCGCGAAATAAATAAGCTGTCAATAATGCCAAGCTTAACTTAACGTCATTACCTTACTGACTTTATTTTAGTCAATTTGATATAACTAAGACTAGCAACGAGTTCCCCACAAACATAAAAGTCATAAGTACAGACCTGGATCGTGATGGCGCAGGTTTTTGGCGACGCAGGCCATGAGCAGCGGCACATAGCGCGTGTCGGCGCGGCGGCGGCGCGGCGAGGGCGGCGACGGGGGCGCCTCCGCCATGTACCCGCGCTGCAACTCCCAGCCCACCTCGCTGATGATGGACGCCTTGCGGAAGTATGGGGTCACCTCACGAAGATATTTCACTAGAATTAGACAAGTATATGATAAATACAAGCTACCGCTTTCGGCCCGCGACTGGGTGGATACTCACGTTTTTCTGTAATTGATTTCAGAAATTCACTCTATCATCTCCCTCTTTTTTGTTTATCATATGCCAGACTTTACTGTATGCTGTTCTTATTTTCATTAGAATCCCATGAATCCATGATACTTAATAGACAGAAGCCAATCAATCTACAATAATTTTCAAGTGACATCATTGCGCCAATTGACGTTTATAGTACATTTTATTGGAGTTAATTGGTGAGTCTACTTAAATCAACTGCATCCGGTCCAGCTGTGACCTATTTATGTTAATATTGTCTATGTCCATACAACATACAGTCACTTGCAAAAAATTATCACAGGACCACTTCATCTAAATTCCTATTTCATCATAATTCTGTAGCTGAGAGGCCTTTGTAGCTGAGAAGCATAATGCTGTAAGTTTATGTATTGATCATAGCACTTACAGTGTTGCTTCTCAGGCACAGATGGACTTGCAGTTTTATGTTTCTCTACAGAATTTTTGAACATGCCCTCATTACTAGGCCACTGTCTTAATTTATCAACATTGCTATATTAATACATTCCTATAAGATCCACAGTTTTTTTTCTTAAATATGAATTGAACTGTGTGAGGGCTGCTTAGTGGTTAGCCCTCACTACGCGTGAGTCAGACTTTGTGTAGGAGTACAAACCCACTGACGGGAATGTCTCAGCACCACAGGATCCACAGTGCCTATATTCTAATATCGCTAACTGGTCCCACATAATCAACAGTACTAACTACTAAGTTGTCTATGTTCCTGTATTCTTTATATCTCTATATCTTAGAGCACAATTCTATTAACCTTTTGAAAAAAGTAGAATTGTAATTAGTATGTTAGTACACAACTCTATGAGCTTGTTTAATAGGCAAAATAATTGTAATTAATATGAGTGTGTACTAAGAAATCAATATTTCCTATGTTTTTATTTTTAATGCAGTTTTTATATAGGTAAAATAATCATAATAAGCACTTTGTGTCAAGTTAGCATCTCATTTTGAAATTTTTTTTTTTCAGAAAGTTGAACAGAACTTTTGAAAAAAAGTATGAGGAACTGTAGAACTATTGGGGATGCTACTAGAACTGTCCTTAAATTGTGAGATTCTAACATTTGATATGCTAGGTTCACACACATGTGTGAAGTTAGCATCTCATTTTGAAATTTTTTTTTTTCAGAAAGTTGAACAGAACTTTTGAAAAAAAGTATGAGGAACTGTAGAACTATTGGGGATGCTACTAGAACTGTCCTTAAATTGTGAGATTCTAACATTTGATATGCTAGGTTCACACACATCTTTGTGTCCACCCATGCCTCAAGCTGTAAGTCTCTAGCTTATTAAAGTTCAGGATATATTAAGCATTTTTTTTTTTTCATTAAATATCATCAAATCACACATGAAGCATATAGTAAAGTTAGTAGTGTGGAGCATTTAATGTATATAAGATAATAAATGTAATTCACAAAGTGCAAAGATGTAAAAGCCAATATTAAATAAAAAATACAACTAATCCCTACCATTGTACTACTAGATTAAATTTTTGGCTGTTAAACCGTTTCCATTATTTGAGCTGTTTTTTTATTAGTGTGTGCATGAGCTTACACACTTACATATTACTATTAGGTACATAAGAGGCAATTGCTTACATAAAAAAAACACTGCTTTTCATTATAGTTAATTCCAACTTCTTCCCAAAATTGACAACAATAACATAATTTTGTTGTTTCCTATTTATATGTAAACAATGGATGTTTTGAATGTAAATTTAACCTCTTCTCAGAGGGCCAAAAAATAAATTTGGATTTGAATAAAAGACTCACCTTCTAGCTGAACCATTTTCCCAGCTCGTTTCAGAGCCTTTACAGCCTCTTCATGAGTTGCATCCTTCAGATCCTCTCCGTTCACAGACAAAATAGCATCCCCCACATACAACTGTTCAGTCAGGTCTGCCGCCATACCTTTGAATATTTTTGATATTAATATGGGCATGTTATTTTCAATTCCACCTTTTATAGATATTCCCAGGCCATTATTGTCCGATTTAACCACTTGCACTAATCGTTTTTGATTCGCGATGGCTTCCGGCACTTCCGTAAAGTCGCTGTTGGGTGTTTCAACATTGTTATTGTTGAGAGTGCCGTTGAGAGTTGTTGTGGCATCGTATCCATCGTCAAGGCATACGCTGAAGTAATCATCCTCGAGCGAGCAGTGCACTCGGTACCACACCCCGCGGACCAGCGTCTCCAGCAGCCCCGACCGCCCACACGTTGCGTTGGGGCTGTCGCTACCCCCGCTCGAACCACCGTTTTCAACCATAATTTCAATTTCTGTTATGATGAGTAAGAACAAAACTACGCAACACTGAATTCACTAATGAGCGCGTCCTGTCCTCGGTTCATAGTCGCCGTGCCATTATCTCCACAATTAATTAACACATAATGAATTGACTAATAACTTTTTAATAATTTGGAATACATTTTATTACACAATCAATATACAATACAAACTTGACATTCTGTATTACGACTCGTACGTATTGTCGTATTCGTATCTCACTCGTATAGTACTAATTTGGTTTTATTTTTGCCCGCATCAATCAGAAGCGCTAGCGGACAGAGGTAGCATTTATAGAGTCAGCTAAACTAAATATATTGTGCTTAGTGACGTGCCGTTTACTATGGGAAAATATCTTGAGATCGTTCTCTCCATACAATTCGGGAAACGTTCTCGGTACGGGAACGGTATATCTCTACCAACCACCCAAAAACGCGAACGCGGCCTTCGATCATCTAGCATAGAAAGGTCTGGTAAGGTCAAAAACGATTGCTGACCTAGTCAGATACGAAAGCATTTCTGATTGTCTGGTATACCCTTTATATTTCATGCGGGTAATAGCAACACTGTTTTAATGAAAAAAATATACATCACTAAATGACAATGACGTGCAGTGCCGTCGTGGATATGTCATGTTTTGTGATTTCAACATAGGCAACTAGTTAATTCATAAATGTTTGTATTATTTTTAGTGATGTTCATACAATAAAAATTGTAGGATTATAACGAGCTTGAAATAGAATGCGATGCTTCCTCGGCGTCGTAATGTGGGAGGTGTGTCAGTGACTACCTCTGATGAGACACCACTTCTGGAGAATGAATTGAATTCCTACAGTAAATTTGATAAGAAGGGATCTAAATATCTGCAACAAGATAGACCAGGAACCGTTCCCTTCATTGCTGCCAAGCACGAAGGCGGTTTTGGTGAATCGGATTTTGTATTTGAATTTCTTGAAGACCCGGTATTTGAAACAGTTATGGCTGCAAGAGATAGGACCAACGAGTTCGCGTCGACCGTACGGAGTCTTCAAGGACGAACTCTAGCGAGACCTGTTGTTCGAGATGAACGTAAAGCTGCAGTACTCGAGACCTATTCACAGTTCATGGCTATGGCAAAAGTTATAAGTAAAAATATAACCGGAACTTATGCTAAACTGGAAAAATTAGCTTTACGTAAGTATATCGCTATGTAGCGTGATTCTTTGATAAAGTTTGTATATCTAAATACAGTATAATTCTCAAATGTTGACACAATACTTAATTGGTACATTTTATTTCCAGTTGCAAAGAAGAAATCATTATTTGATGATCGCCCTACAGAAATACAGGAGTTGACATATATCATCAAGGGAGATTTAAGTTCACTCAATCAGCAGATAGCCCGTCTTGGTGAGATGCCACGGGGACGCCGTAGTATGCACAACCATTCCTCCAGTGTAGTACTAGCTCTGCAGTCACGACTTGCATCCATGAGCAACCAGTTTAAGCAGGTACTATCTGTTTCAACAACTCATTTGTAATTTATTATTATTGTTTACAAAACTTTAATGCATTGCATATTCTTTATACTTTCAGGTTCTTGAAGTGAGATCAGAAAATTTAAAACATCAAAACAATAGAAGAGAACAATTCTCAAGAGTGGGCCCTGTTGTTAAAGAAATTCCATCTCTCCTGCAACAGCAAGATGAGGTCAGCATAGACCTAGGTGATACCATGGGCCTTCAAACCCAGACCCAGCAGTTAGCCATAAGAGATGACACTGACACATACGTGCAGCAAAGAGCCGAGACAATGCATAACATTGAAAGCACTATTGTCGAACTGGGAGGCATTTTCCAGCAATTGGCTCACATGGTAAAAGAACAGGATGAAGCTATCGGGAGGATTGATGCCAACATCCAAGAAGCTGAGATGAATGTGGAAGCAGGTCACAGGGAGATAATGAAATACTTCCAAAATATCACTGGCAACAGAGCACTGATGTTCAAAATTTTTGGGGTTCTTATATTCTTCTTTATCTTCTTTGTTGTTGTTATGGCCTGAGCTGTTTACATTGTGCCCTGTTTGAACATTTCATTTACACATTTTAAAATAAATAGATGACATACATACTATTATGTATTTAGTAGTTTGCAATATGACAACCAGTGAGTATAATACTTGAAGCATTTTAAACTATTTGTCCTCTGGGGATAAATTCATGCCATTATATTGCTGCTAACAGAACATAAAATACCTTGTAAACAGGTAAATACCTTGGTACTGGTAGTGGTTTAAGTTTCAGAACTGACAGGGCATGACATGTAGATAACTTTATGTGGCTACTGATGTATGTAGTATTTAATAACTAATAATATACAGGAGATGAGATATATAGAAATTTAACAATATCTATTAAAATCTATAACTTTATTCTGTATATGTTCATGGAGTTTATGTAAATACAATTATAATGTAAATCAAACAATTATTTTTATTCCTGGACCTTAGAGGCAGACATGCGCCTGGAGCTAAATCATTGATTTGGAAGAATTAGGGGTCAGATAGAATGATAAGATTTGGTATTATCTGATGCAGGTTAAGAAAGTTGTGTAGTGCAGCCACTTGTGTACTTAACTGGAATTGTAAAAGGACACAGTAAAAGAATTTATCATGTAGATGGCATTAGTATAGTTATAAAAGGAAGAAGTATTCTTCTTCCTATTTTTTTCTATTACTTACTTTGTATATTTACAAATTACAAAGTAAGTAATAGTAGCATCAGACACAAGACAAGTTCAGCATATAATTTGGGAAATAAGAAGACAAAAATGGAAATGGGCTGGCCACATAGTTAGAGGAAAAGTCAAATGGAGTAAAATTGTCACATAATGGTATTCAAGGGATGGAAAAACGAAGAGGTAGACCTCAGAGATGGTGGGATGACGACATAATATTCACTATTCACTTAAGGTTGCAGGAATAACATGGAGTAGAGTGGCCATAGAAAGGCTAGAACGGAAAAGATTGGAGGCCTTTGCCACCTGGCAAACGGACATACAAAATTAGAAAATAAATAGATATAAATGAATAAAAGAAAAGAATAATACAGAAAATAACCTTAAAAAATGTTAAAAAAATTCCTTGCGCTTAAATAATAATATAAAATGAATACATTTTAAGAGACAATCTTACAAAAATCAACCTAGTCCCTAACAATAATATTAAGTATACTGTGCCCAAACTAAGTAAAACTTGTACTTACCATGGTTACTAGACAACAATATACATAAATGTATAAATACATATATAGATAACATTGAAAGTAAAGTGTTTTGAAACCTATAAACTGATGCAACATTTCAACCAACCAATCATCAAGTTTATGCAAGTTTTACTTGCCTTGACAAGCATTTGATGTTTCTACATAGTACTGTTGACAATAAAAGCTTGTAAATACAGTCAAAATAGGTGCATACAGTTTGTGAGCTTTCAAATTGGGATTTGGGTTGGATGAAATTGGAGGTGTAACTATTGCAATAAGTACTAAGTGAGCAAGACAGTTACAGAAAATTATCGTGAGTCTCAGACATATAAAAATACTTAACACTTTCGCTACCAGGAACCCGCCTGGTAGGCACTCGTAATCTTTGCTCAGATGCCGGTCACGTATTTTTGCTTAAAAAGCTACCCACCTAGCGGGCTCTCGGTTTCTGGGGTAGGGTTAAATTTTATATCTGGTTGCGAAAGTGTTAAACAAACATGTCGAGCATTATTCGACTTCTACGACGTGAGTAAACCCGTTTAAGTATTTTAATAAGACAGTTATAGTTTTTATAAGAAACACATTCTGTCAGCTCAAATACTGGACTCACTTGTTGTTGGGTCAAGCTTCTGAGCTCACAATTGAATTCAAAAAGAAAATAACTCAAATATGTACACTGTTTTTATTATTAAAAAAAATAGTACACTTAATTAGTAGAAGTCAATATTATTAATTATTGTAATTACCAATATGAATGTAATCATTGTTAAATGAATATAAAAAAATGCTTACTAAAATCAATCTTACTGTATGTATCAAGGTGAACAACTCATAATAAGCAGATGTTAACAACACAATTGTTTTTATCTGGAAAGGTTATATTTTAATCATTTTCTGAGTCACAGGATGTCAGCAGTAAAAAATACCAATAAACAAACAAGTACAAAATACATATAATTAATCATATCTCCTTACTTCGTCACTATTTACATATAAGTAAAAGAAATATCTATTACCCACACCCAAGGTCAGAGTTAATTTACAAAAATTCGTCACACCACTCCTGTAAACACTGATAACAGTCAGCAGACTGCTTGGAGTTAGCGCTACAAGTCTCCTTCATCCATTCTTGAAATAGTTCTCGATCTTTTTTCAGCACGAGAAACTGACCCAGAACAACGTAGGCCTGAAAGTAAACAAATATGGTGAACCAACGTATAATCAAATATTTATATTATTATTTACCATTACCACTACATGACGAATAGAGTGCAAGTAAGTTAAGTTATCTCACCTTGTCAAAACCTGCTGTTTCGAGTCTTCGTCCTAAGACTTCTCCTACGCCGGCCAAATCTGTTACTGGCTTCTCCCCCATAGGCTCGGCCACAAAGTTTCTATGCTTTTGCGATGTGCTCGACATCTTTCTAGGTGAATATTGGCAATTATTCGAAACTGACACTTACAAACTCCTAATATAAGCAAAGTAACCAGTAATGGCACAATAATACAAATTGCATGTATCGTGCAAGCAACAAGCGCCAAGCAGTAAGCACGCTAAATTTAGTAAATTTACGTCATATTCGTCAAAATCAATCAATACAGTCAAGGTTATCTATCGCAGTGGCAAATAGTGGAACTAATATTTTAGCATACAAATTTTAAGATAAAGTATGAACAGTGGCGCCTACTTCATGGGAATAGGATAAACTTGTAGCATAGTACGTTACAGCATCTGTCAAACTCGTCAATCAAAGACAATATTTAAGAAAGACACTTAGTTCTATTAAGGATCGTCTACATGGTTAACATACATTTCACAAAATATTTTCTTAGGTTTCCGCGACTGTCACACAAATTAAACAATTCAAACATCGCATCATCGCGTATATTCATTATTCGTCAGAGAGATTCAAATATTGAATATAGCGATATAATCCGTTTAAATTGTTTTATTGTAATATATTTCACTACTTGAGACATTTGAGTGAATATTTAATTTTATGCACTTACTTTTACTACATCCACATCTAACGTAATCGATTGATATATCAGACAAAATAATATAAATTGATGCGCACGTGAGTAACCAGAATATACACACATCTGTGTTTATTTATTGTGTAGTGTGTACTTTATCTGTGGCGTCGCGAGCGATTCCACCAATTCGTGTTTAGTGATATTTGACGTTTTGTGCTTTTGTGACTTTTGTGTCTAATAAAAAACATAGTGGGACCGGAGACTTTTCTGATTTTATCTTTACAATAGTTATTTATATTACGAATGTATGTTGTACTAATACAAGACTAAAACCTTCTCGAAGCTCGAGTCCAAAATGGTAAGCTGGTACTTGGTACTTCCAATAATTTAGTCTTAAGTAAGTTTTACTTAGAATTAATGTTTGGGAACGTATTTATCGTATATATTTCCATGTTTAATTTAGGATCCTAACAGCACTGGTACGAGCTCGCCAGGTCTAATGGCAGCCGCGCCACTGCTGCCGCCGCCGATGTTAGGCGGGCTGCCGCCTCCTATGCCGCCTCAAGTGGCCATGCCCCCTGTGCCTGGTATAACACCTACAATGGGGGCAATGCCGCCACCTATGGGTTTTCCGCCAATGATACCGCCTTTTTCGATGCCTCCGCCTGGATTTCCTCCATTTAAACCTGTAAGTTCATAGTACGAAAATCATATAAAATACTTTGAGGTTACTTTTTTAGTTTCATTTACTAACAATATCCAAATTTGCAACATAACCACTTGCTATTTATGGACACGTTTTAATTTGTGTGTCTTAAAAAGTTGATCTACATCCTGAAAATGGTTAAAGTAGTATTTTATATCTATAATAATTCATGTTATTTCAGGACCTAAGTGCGCCTGCACCTGAAATCACACCCATGTCCAACCATACCAGCCCTTGGTCAGAACACAAGGCTCCTGATGGCAGAACATACTATTACAACTCAGTGTCTAAGCAAAGCCTCTGGGAGAAACCAGATGATTTGAAGACCCCTGCTGAGGTAATTTCTAGATTTATCTAAACACCTTGTAACAGAAGAACAAGGTTCAAAAGACACTGCTCCCTGCCGTTTCTGGTCCAAAGGCTGTCCATTGTGATCAAGCATGGTAATGTTGCGAGCTTTATTTATTTTGTTTGCAAATTTTAGTTTTATCAGGCCTATTATTCTTTCTCTTTGAAATGATGTTTTATTCATACTTAAGTGTCCCACCCCCTTGACAGATTTGTCAATGCTGCTCAAGGGCCCCAAGGGGGGTTTTCTCCCCTTGTTAGATACTTCCACGAGGTGTAGCTTATAAGTGAATTATAAGTACTTATCAATTTAAGCAGTATCTCTTAAATATATTGTTATAAACCAAACTGTTATTATATATTGCAGAAACTGCTATCTGCCTGTGTGTGGAAGGAGTACACAACTGATGCGGGACGTCTGTACTACCACAATATTGAGACAAAGGAATCCAGTTGGGTTGTGCCAGAAGAGTTGCAGGAAATTAAAGATAAAATAGCTGCGGAGGAAGCTGCACAGTAAGCGATTTGTTTTTTACTTTAGCAACATATGTATTCTCCATTTAATTTAATTATTTCATTAAATTTGTAAGGATTGAAATTTAGGTTACTTATATTTTTTTGTTAATTCTGGATTCTTTTGGGCATGTTATGATTGTAACTTACTAGCAAATAAAATCTACAGAATTATGCTAGGCAAACAAAGAGTTATAAAATGATATTGTTGATTTGTCACTGATTGATTCAAGTTCAAAAGTTGTATAATAAAATAGAGTATTAGTTTATAATTATGTTTTTGTAATGTTTTCTTGTAAATAACATTTCCCTGTTAAGGAAAGCAAATAGTATTGTGTTAGATCTGTCATATTCATATTTGTTGAATTATGTGTACAGGCGATTCTTAAATTTTTATTGGCATAAAAATTAACAAAAATATGTGGACACCACTATATTTTTAATGTACAGGCGTGTTCAGATTTATGTGTGATCATTTACAGAGCTGCATTAAATGGAGAATTGCCTCCTGGTGAGGTACCACTGCCAGGCTCCCCAGCAATGCCCTCCACAGGCAGTTCAGCTCTCGATGAAGCCATGGCTAAGACTCTGGCAGCTATAGACCCCTCTCTTGTCAGTTCTATACCAATACCTGAAGACAGTAAGTAAATCTATATTTATAATATTATCAGTGTGTAATTTGAATAGAATAACTATCTAAAACAGGGATTACCAATTACTTTCATACGAGATCCGTTTTTTTTAAATATACATATTTTTTTGGATATGTGGATGGTTGAAGCCATATCAATGTGATGACGGAATCGGCAAACTCTAAACATACGAGGGGCGTCTGAAAAGTTCTAAGCCTAAGGTATTTCGAGGTTATATATGCGTTTATGATACTGGCCACTAGAAAGGCCATTTAAAAACAAATTATTAAAAAATAACATGTCACGTTTTTATTATTCTGTTTCGAGATATTCAACGGAAAAGTACATCATGTGTGAATTACCAACGAATATTACGAAAATTGAGCACCGTGCTGTAATTAAATTGCTTACAAAAAGTGACAAATCACCGCAGTGTATTTTTGAGGAAATGGCTATTATTTACGGTGATTCTGGGCCTTCTTATGCCACAGTCAAAAAGTGGAGTCGCTTATTTAAACTCGGACGGGAATCGATCGAAGACGACCCCCGCTCAGGGCGGCCAATATCGGTAGTGACCGAAGAAAACGTAGCAAAAGTCAAAAAGCTGGTATTAGAAGATAGAAGAATTAAGGTTTGGAAAATAGCTGAGGTCTTAGGTATTAGTAAAGAAAGAGTCGGAGAAATTTTACATGAACATTTGTACATGAGTAAAGTCAGTGCTCGTTGGGTACCGAAAATGCTAACGGCCTTCGATAAAGTACGTCGTGTGGAAACTTCTCGGGCGTTTTTAGAATTGTGCGAAGATGATTTAGATGAAGTTTGTTCCCGAATAGTAACTGTTGATGAAACATGGATCAGACAGTATGATCCGGAGTGTAAGTCTGAGTCGATGCAGTGGATTGAAAAGGGTGAAAGGCCGCCGAAGAAATTTAAAGTGCAAAAGTCGGCCTCTAAGTTAATGGCTACGGTATTTTGGGATTGTGATGGCATTCTTTTAATCGATTATTTAGAAAAAGGCTCTACGATAAACGGAACGTATTATGCAAATCTAATAAGACAGGTGCGACAAGCCATAGTTGAGAAAAGGCGGGGTAAACTAAGGAAAGGCATTTTGTTTTTGCAAGACAACGCACCCGTTCACACCGCTAATGTTGCGAGGCGTGCTCTGAAGGAAGTTGGTTTTGACGAAATTGACCACCCACCCTACAGCCCAGATCTAGCCCCAAGCGATTATTTTCTATTCAATAATTTGAAGAAAGAGTTGAGGGGAAAGCGATTTAGAAGTGACGAAGAGATGAAGGCGGCTGTACAGGAGCATTTTGAAGGGCAAAATGAAGATTATTTTTTTAATGGCCTAAAAGCACTGTATAAAAAATGTAAAAAATGCATTGATTTAGGAGGAGACTATATTGAAAAATAAACACGAGTTCATTTGTGTAAATTGTTTTTTTCTATCTTAGGCTTAGAACTTTTCAGACGCCCCTCGTACATGACTAACTGGACATTTAAGAATGATTATAAATGATATTACACAAAAATAATATTAAAAAAGTATGGTTTTTCTCCCTTAAGACAAAGTTGCAGAGTTGAGACACCATCTAGTATCATGCACATACTTTGTGTTCGAAACATTTATGTAATTTTGTGTTGTACTTACTTTCAGTTGAGCCCGAAGATGTAGTGTCCCCAGTTCAGCCTCCAGAGGGAGCTGAGCCTGTGGCAGAGCCCCAATATAAAGATAAGAAGGAGGCTATTGAGGCTTTTAAGGAATTGCTTAAAGATAAGGTAAGTGATACTGTTTCACTAATGCTAAGAAGACAATTATCACAGATTTAAATTAAACAATTTAAATGGATCAACAAACTATCATAATTATTGAAACCTCAGTAAGGTTCAAATAATTAATAAAATAAATGAAATAAAATTATAAACAATGAGGTTGATTAAAAATCAAAAAGCCTCTTCTTAAATGGGTTTTTTATTGTATTCTCAAGTAATGAATACGCGACTTAACCTGTTTATTTCCTAGATCCGCCAGATTTTTAATAAATATGATTCTAATGCTACACTGTTTTTTCTTGCAGAATATTTCATCAAATGCTACATGGGAGCAATGTGTAAAAGTAATCTCAAAGGACCCTCGATATACAGCATTTAAAAAACTTAATGAGAAGAAACAAGCTTTTAATGCATATAAAACACAGAAGATCAAAGATGAAAGAGAAGAATTAAGGTAAATACATTAACTAGGTAAAAAGCCAGTTTAGTACATATGCCAAAATGAATAAAGGCTGAGATGTAATATTGTCAAAAAGTACAAAAGATTTGTGCCACTGCCATAGATCATTTTGGTTGGAAGTTTTAAGGACAGTATACTCTGTGGTCAAACTGTAGAAAATGCATTTCATCTGTTGGCAACCAAGTAACAAATACCTACTTAAAACAAAGCTCGTATCTCATTATCAATCTACAAACTAAATACGTAGTTTTGGAGAGTAGTGACAGATATTTTAGTGAGTTTTGGTTGTCACCAGGCGATTTGAGCAGAATTTATTAACTGTTGTCATTTTGTCTGGAAGTTTCAGGGCGGAATATCCTATGGTCAAAATGTACAAGACACGATTGAGAAAAACTATCTCTACTTAAATATTTTTTACAATATAATTTATTAAGATTGAAGTGCCAGTTTCATAACATCAAAATATTTTTAATTTGTTAATTATATTAAGTTTACATTTTGACCAGTGTACAATTTGACAAAGGGTTTGTCACACTCATATAATATTTTGAGACCTTGATCTTCTGTTTTTTGTTTCTTTTTTTTTTCTTATACAATTAGACTAAGGTTTTTGTCTTCTTTTCATTATAACTTGCTTACATTTATATACATTTTGACTATTGTACATTTCAAATGTAGTCTAATCTAATCTGTTCATTTATTCCAGATTAAAGACAAAGAAAAATCGTGAGAATTTGGAAGAGTTCTTGCTGAGCTGCGACCGTGTGACCTCTATGACGAAGTATTACAAATGTGACGACATGTTTAGTAACATAGAGGTTTGTTGGTACTAGATAACGTTATGGGTATTTATTTGAGCGTTTTAATTAGTTTATTAGTCCGTTCGCAATATTGGCGAAATAATAAAAACTATCAACATAATTTTCATAATAATAATAAAACGCCGCAACTTCTATAAGACAACCGAAAATGGCGACACAATTTATATGGAGTTCATCAATATTGGGAACACTACAGATGTGCGCGCCGATTTGCAGATTATAAGTCGGTTAAAACGCTCAAATAATCACCATTATTATTCACTTTATTAACAATTATTAACTATAGTCTATTTCATATAGCTTTGTGCGTGTGACATCTGTCATCTCTCTAAATTCGATTAAAATGATTGAGATGACAGTGGAATAAACTTATAGTTTACCATGTTTTATATGTCGTATTTTTGTAGATATGGCGATGTGTACCGGAATCAGACCGCAGAGACATCTTCGAGGACTGCATGTTTACGATTGCAAAGCGTGAAAAAGAGGAAGCGAAGGCACTGAAGAAACGTAACATGAAAATGTTGGCACAGGTATATTTTGATAACTACTAAAACTTTTGAACAAAGATTTTGTACAATTTCTTTATACGGCAAGCAAAAATATATCGATCCATTAAGCTGGCAAATTATAACTAGGTAACTTGTTTACTACGCATTTAGTTTTTCCAGCACCTTTCCGAACTCAGGGGTTTTTAAGTAAATACATATGTGTATCACAGAATAAAAAACTACAGGTATCTTCACAACAGCTGCCTGAGAACTGTATTTTATTGGTTGTTTGTGTAAAGTGCAACCAGTGCTTGGGTAAAGCCGAATACATTGGTGGGCGAATTATCAGTGTCTTTTCGTCATTCTTATCTCAATTTTTTTTCTGTCTGATGATGGTTGAAGTTATCATAAAATTTTGATTTTCTTACGAATCCGAAAGAAACTGCAGTCTCATTCTAGTTTGATCACGGTTATAGCGTCCTGTTCCTGTTCTTCAATTGTGATAAATTCATAATCATGAGACCAGAATGACGATAAAACCGCGCGGTTCAAACGCTTGGAGATTCGCCCTGGTGCGTGATAAACCGATAGGCATTACGGCCCGGCCACGACATCGAGCGACCAGCGGTAATGCCTTGATCACACGTACCGAGACAGTGGGCGAGACAGTGATCTGGTCCCTGTCACACACAAGACAAACGGGCAAGACAGAGCACTGTCTCGCCACTGTACTCGGTAGGTGTGATCAAGGCATAAGCGGCAAGCGGTAAAAACGAATTCGTAGCGATATATGAAGCACGTTATGAGCAGGGAGCGAAACTATAGTGCCAATAATAATAATAATAATAATAATAATAATATGCTTTATTTCGACCAACATGGATCATTTTGTTAGTAAGAATAAAAAATGACAGACGTATGATGTCTATACATACATAGTGTTCTTATCTAGATTACAGATACCTAATCAAATTACAACTTATTGTTCGTGTAATGTATTATGAATTAAACTCGCAATTAGATTAATGCTGTTTATTATTATACGGACATACATTTACAATGTAACAAGCGTTCCAACGCCATCTTGGTCTTGCATGCAAGAGGGAGAAAGATAGGGTGCGAAAGAGAGAGAGAGAGGGATACCACACTCTCCGCCGCCAGTTCAGAACCGCTCCCCGCAGCCTGTCTTTCCCTTATTCCTAAAATATCACATGTAGAATTAGAATACTAAATAATACTCTTGGCATCACACTTATGTGCACATCCTAGGATGTCCTACGAGTACAATATTCAACTCTTGGCATCACACTTATGTGCACATCCTAGGATGTCCTACGAGGAGAAATGTTCTTATTCTAGCAAGGTATTACTACAATTTAATAGTTGATTCACATGTCTTTTCCACTGACATCCATCAACATCAACAATATATGTGGTGTCCGGAACAGACTCCTCCACCACTATTCCCTGTACCCAGGGCTGGTGACCTTTCCTATAATCTTTAACCATAACCTTTTCTCCGACTTTAAATGTCACATTTCTACTTCCTGATGCATATTTGCTCTGTTTATCTAACATTTCCTGTGTTTTCTCTACAATTGGTGGTGGTCTTAACAAGGAAAACCTAGACCTCAACTCTCTGTTGTACATGAGTTTGGCCGGTGTCAATCCTGTTGTACAGTGAGGCATGCTTCGATAATCAAAAAGAAATAGATTAATTGCCGACTGAATCGTATTACCTCTGCTTTCTTTAATTTTCAATACATGATTTTTAAAAATTTCGACAAATCGTTCAGCTGCGCCATTTGTGGCGGGATGATACGGTGGAGAAAAGGTATGTTTGATGCCATTCAATTGACAAAAATTGTTAAACTCTAAACTGGCGAAGGATGGGCCATTGTCTGTCACCAAATGGACTGGGTACCCGTGACGTGCAAATACCGATTTCAGAACATCAATAGTGCGGGATGCGGAGATTGAACTCATTTCTATAACTTCTGGCCATTTACTGTAACTGTCCACAATTACCATATACATCTTATTATAGAAAGGCCCACAGTAATCAGCATGTATACGATACCATGCGGATGGAGCTGCTGGCCATGCTTTTTGTTGCCCTTTGGTGGGATTATTTCGCATTGATAAACAAGTAATGCAGTTATTAGTAATTTTCTCTATTTCCGAATCTATACCCGGCCACCAGAAATAAGAGCGTGCCACCTGCTTCATTCGCACAATACCGAAATGACTCTTATGAAGTTCTAATAATATTTGTTGCCTCAGCGATTTAGGAATAATAATTCTGTAACCCCAGAAAAGACAACCCCTATCACAGCTTATTTCCATTCTTTTATTAAAATAAGGAGATAACTCTTTTTCAGGTATTAAATCAGGCCACCCATCCATACTATATCTTATGACATTAGCTAAAATTATATCTTTCTTTGTATCTTCTTGTATAGTTTTCCAATTCAAATTATCTATTTCACAGTTTTGTATGTGATACACACTACTTGTATCAGCATCTGAACAGATTGGGTGCAGCGATCTCTCAATCTCAACATTATTTGTAAGATATGGTGTTCGCGACAAGAAATCAGATGGATTAAATTTCGTTTTGATGTGCCTAATCTTGTAATTAAATGCTGACAAAAAAATTGCATAATGTTGCAACCTTTTTGCTGCCATCTTAGGGATTGCTTTTGTTGGACCAAAAATACGAACCAAAGCGGCGCTATCAGTCTCCAACTCAAAACTTCGACCATATGTATAATTATAGATCTTAGTCACACCAAATACAATTGCCATAGCCTCCTTATCAATAGTTGAATATTTAATCTCTACATCTGTAAGTTTTTTACTTGCAAATGCTATTGGTTTCACAACCCCATTTAAGTCTCTATTTGATATCACCGCAGCCAATCCAGTTTCTGATGCATCACAAGTCAAAATTAATGGTAATTTTGGGTTATAATGGTACAGGTTATCAGTGTTGGCCAGTTTTTCTTTTATTGTTCTAAAAGCATTGTCACATTCAATGGTCCATTTAAATTTATTGTTTTTTGTACACTCATACAAAGGTGTGATAATGGTTGACATATCTTTTAGAAAACGGGAGTAATAATTTAATTTTCCCAAAAATGAACGCAACATTGTGATGTTGGTAGGTGGTTTGGCGTTTAACAATGGTTCAATATTTTCCCTATTTACCCTAATGCCCTCTTTATCGATTCTAAATCCAAAAACATCTATGTTTCTCTCAAAGAGTCTGCATTTTTCTAATTTTAATTTAAATTCACTCTCCTGTAATTTTGAGAGAACCTTAGATAAGGTAGCCATCGTATCATTAAGGTCTTTACCACTAATATATATATTATCTATAAAAACCGCAGTATTTGGAATGTCTGACAATTTTTTGCTCATTAGCCGTTGAAATGAACCCGGTCCTGTACTTACTCCATAAGGTAAATAATTATATCTAAATGTTCCCATTTCTGTAACAATTACTGTACACTCTTTTGAAGCTTCATCTAAGGGTGCTTGGTGATAGGCCTCTTTCAGGTCGAGTTCGCAGAAGTATTCTCCATTGTTAAGGGATTGGAAAATTTCCTCTATGTGAGGCAGGGGAAAATGATCAACCTCCAGGTGTGGATTAACTGTTAATTTATAATCTCCACATAATCTAACAGAACCGTCTGCCTTTAAGATTGGAACCACTGGTGTGGCCCATTGGCTGGTCTCCACGGGTTCGATTCTACCATTTTCTAAAAGTCGAGTAATTTTAGCTTTTACCTTCTCACGTAATGCAAACGGAACACGGCGTACTGGTAAACTCTTGGGTTTTGCATCAGTTTTCAACTTGAGGTTGATCGTCTCACCCTTAAAATTTCCCCATCCAGGACTGAAGACCTCTGCGAACTTCTCCTTTATTGCGGCTCTGGCTTCTGAAACATTATTAATTGATTTATCTAATGTATACATGTTATTTGTTGTTATGAAGTTAGGTGGCCACAACATTAATTCTTTTAACCAATCTCTTCCAATTATACATGGAGAGGTCTTTGTTACAAAAGCACTTAACAGTTTAGTTACACCATTAAAAGTTACTGTCAGATTTTCTAAAAGACCTAAGGGCTCTGATATTGTTTGGTCAAAATTTCTGAATAAAATACTGCATTTTTTAATTTTCGTATCTGGAATTAGTACATCCTTTAGTTGTAATGGAATAACCGTGACATCTGAGCCAGTGTCTAATTGAAACTCTATAATTTTATCTTCAACACTTATTTTTAAAATGTGTGGTGGCACTTTACTTACATTAACGGAGTACATTTGGAACTCATTTATTTTTTGTTGCCATTGGGCATGTTCATTCTCCTGAATTTCATTAGAATTATCCTCTTCCTTTTCCAAGCAATTTACCCTAGCTGTATTTTTCTTGGGACACATTTTAAAAATATGCCCCTGTTGACCGCACTCCGAGCAAAATTTTTTCTGCAGCCTGCACTCTGACCGAAAATGGTTGTCATTTCCACAGCAAAAACATCGTCTTGTCACAGAATTGTTTCCTTTATTAGTTTTATTGTGTGTTATGTTATTTTTGCTTGTCTTGTTTCGCGGTTGAAAACGTTGCTGATAATAGGTTGGTGATGCCTCCTGTTCTACTTTCAAGCTGGTTTCCTTTAGCGCTGCTTCCACTGTCCTAGCCAGACTGACAAGGTCTTCAAGAGTCTTGTTTGTGTCTGCCTTTAATAGCTCAAACTTGACAAGCTTGGAATATACACCATCAATAAACTTTTCCTTAATTTGGTCTTCCATGTCCTTGAAATCACATTTTCCTCCTAACTTCCTTAGTTCCAGGATATAATCTTCTATTTTCTCGGTTTGTGACTGGTTTCGATTACGAAAAGTGGCGCGTTCCAGGACCACTGATTGTTTCTGAACAAATTTATTTCTCAGCACGGCAGTCAATTCCGCATAAGATAAATCAATTGGCTTTTTTGGTGTACACAGACACGTCACTGTTTCAAAAACTTGAGGTGTCAATTTTGTAAGCAATAGTGGTACTTTCTTGTCATCTGGTACCTCATTTAATGTTATGCAACATTGTAATTGTTGTTCAAAACACTCCCATTTATCGCCGTCAAACGATTGTAAATTAATATTCGTCATGTTAAATTTCTTCTGAACTACTGATTTTCCTTGTTTTTCTCTGATAAATTGAACAAGTAATTTTCGTAATTCTTCTACTGTCTGATTGTCTTCATTGGGTATTTTTAATTTTGTCAGCTTTTCTCTTAATTCGGTTTTGGATAATTTATAAATCCACGAAGTTTTAGCACTTGTATCACTTTTATCGTTGTCTAAATCCGACATTGAGTTGAATTTCCGCAACTTTTTTGCATTTGTTCAGTGTTAGGTTATTTTGTAGCCTAGTGCCGCGTGCCGGCGTACTTCTTACTAACACGAAGTTACACTTAATTTCGTGACTCCTGCTGTAATTTAACTTGCACTTCACTGAGTTCTTTACCGTTCGTCGCCAATTGTAATGTATTATGAATTAAACTCGCAATTAGATTAATGCTGTTTATTATTATACGGACATACATTTACAATGTAACAAGCGTTCCAACGCCATCTTGGTCTTGCATGCAAGAGGGAGAAAGATAGGGTGCGAAAGAGAGAGAGAGAGGGATACCACAGTTCGAGAATTACATTACCCTGAATGTACGTGTAAAATGTATATTATGTAAATCAGAAAGGAGATGCGATATTATGTTTGAACTTTAAGCGTTCTGCATACTTCGTCAGCCAACGAAACGTTTGTTGTGTTGTTTCATTTACTTGAGGAAAAAAATATTTTGTTCGAATTACTTACCCAATAAAAAAATGTTATTCGTATCGTTTTTTTATATTTACATAATTTTTTGTATAAATACCTAACATTTTTATAAATAACCAATAATACTTATATTAACATGATTATGAATCATTGAGTGTCGCAATGTTGTTTTAAAATAACATCCTTTATGCGACTCTGCGTTATGAAGGGGACGGGTTATGCGAAACTAGCGCCACTTTCGATTTTTTTCTAATACCTTCATAATCTGATATTTTTTAGAAATAGCTGAAGTCTAGGAGCTACCTAAACACTTTTAATATTTATTAAATCACTATATACAATTTGTTCACTGTAGTTTACCCTACAAAACTTGTACACGTCAAAAGCGGCCACAATAGTTTTATAATCATTTAATAAATACTAAAGGTGTTTTTCCAGTTCCTCAAATATTGCAATTACTGGAAATTGATCTGGTTTGGAAGATATAATAAAAATTTGTAAGTGGCGCTAGTTTCGCATTACCCGTCGCCTTATAATGACGTCACCGGCACCATAGTTTCGCTCCCTGGTTATGAGCCGCGCGGTTGTCGCTCGCCGCTATGACCGAAGTCCCGGCCAGGCCGTTATTGCTGATCACGGTACATAGTAACCACAGACAACCCTCACTAGACGGAGCATGTGAGGCGACCCGCGCGCACCGACGATATGGTACGGCAGAACATTAAAGTATCAACACGGCGCCCACCGTTTAGTTGCGTCCTTGTTTATGATCCATGCGTACGTCAACGAAAAAAGAAATTAAATAAATAACATGGTAAATTGTAGTGTTAAGTGGTGTAGAGAGTCCTCATAAACATGGACGCAACTAAACGGTGGCCGCCGTGTTGATACTTTAATGTTTTGCCGTACCATATCGTTGGTGCGCGCGGGTGGCCTTACATGTGCCTTGTATGCTCCGTCTAGTGGGGGCGGTCTGTGCTCCTAGGTCACCGAATAAGACACCGTTATTGTTGAAGGTCCTGGAGAACATGAGCGAGATCACATACAGCAGCACGTGGAGCGAGGCGCAGGTGTTGCTGCTCGAGAACTCCGCCTTTAAAAACGACGTGAGCCTGCTCGGCATGGACAAGGAAGACGCGCTCATAGGTCACTAGTTTTTATTTATTATATAAAACAAAAACAAAAAAAAAAAATAACATTGTAGGTAGTAGGTATGCCCGAGCGTAAAGTATGTTTATGAATTGTTAGCTTTTGTGCATGAACTCTGCAGATTATAAATAGCACACTGTAATTAATTAGGTACTTATTGTGCAACTTCGTTCCAACTTCATAATTCAGTTTCTGTATTTTTTTTAGTATTAATTTGCTGTTATTATTGTATGTGTCTATGTAAAACTGTGCGTGTTATTTAACTTAATGTTAAATATTATTATGTTGCTATATGTGAGATCCTATAGTTGGCTCTGTATTACTAGTTATGTCACTATTAGCGTAAGTTAAGCTGTTGGTTCTCCATGTATAAATAAATAAATATACAGGTCCATTTAGACGCGATGTATTAATTACATTATTTACTTCAGTTTCATTACATTGCGGGGTTAGATATTGACATTGAACTCGTAGTACGTAGATAGCTCGTAATGTAATGACACTCTGGTTGTAGGAATTTCGTTCTAAGTTCTCGTAGGCATTGCCCACAACGGTCGATCCGCCTTTTCAAAATTAACCTTACTTACTTTTTACTTATCTTTTTTTTTTTATTTACAGTTTTCGAGCAACACATAAAAAACCTGGAGGGCGAATATTTGCAAGAAAAAGAACAGCTCAAAAAAAGAAATAAGCGGCAGCAGAGGAAGAACCGGGATAACTTTTTGGTATGTCAATAAGCCTGATTATAAGTTATTTTTAATATAGTTATTTATAATATACATGCATGTTATACGTTATAAGTATTTAATCGCGCACTAGGCGACGTGATACGACGTGATCAAGCGTTTCTGTATAAAATTGTGCCCCATGTCGCGCCTCCTGCAGCGCAGTGCGCGCTCACCTTAAGATCCACGTTCCTTTCGACGCATAAGACCACAAACGCGAAATACCAACCCGAGGTTTTTTGGCGTTTTGCTGATTTATAAAAATGAAAACGCTAAATACCAACTACGTAAAATGCCACAAACGCAAAACACCAACCGGACGTTTTGTGGTGTTTTGAGGCCTTATTATTTTTTTGTTGTGGATACACACGTATTATTTATTTCGTATTTATTCAAAAAGTATAGATATGGTATTATTATTCTTTTTGTTTCTCGTCTCATAGAGTCTCGGGCTCATACGTCCCGGTCTTTTGAAAGGCTTGCTTGGGGATATGGATCCAACACGTAGAGGCCCCTTGGAGAAGTTGGCTGTGGCTGTAGCCCTGCTGGGACCCATTCCTGATCATATCAATAAGATGATACATCCATGAACAGGTCCCATCAGGTGATTGAACTATTGCATTGATATGGAAAAGAAAAAACCGGGTAAAATGGAGTATGGGTAGACTCTTTATTTGGGCTATTGCAATAGTAAAATCGGGTGACACCGTAACCATCAGTGCGACTATTACCTATGGCGGGTGGTGACTCGCCCTTCAGTAGGTGAGCCCCGTAATGCCATCGTGCCGATGGCCGAAAGCAACACGAGCGTGAGGGTGAGGGGGTGTCGAGAGGTGTGCTGCGCTTTCTCCGAAGTTACGATGCTCTTTAACACTTCCACCCCTGGAGCATATAGCTCTAACGCTCCTCTCTGGGCGGCCAAATGAAGGCAAGCCAGAGCTGAGAGTCCTACGGGTCCTCTTGGGTTTCCACTCCGGCCGATGAAGGCACACCGGAGACGAGGACCGTGACCGACTCTCTGGAGATCTCGGGTCCGTGGGATCGTCACTCCTCAACAGCTCGCCACAAGCTGCGGGCTTTTTATTATTATAGTATTATTTTTCATATATATGGTATTTAGCGTGATTGGTATTTTACTTAAATTCATGTTGGCGTTATGCGTAGTTGGTGTTTTGCGTAGTTGGTATTTTGCTAAAGTGTTTTTTTGCGTAGAGTTGGTATTTCGCGTTTGTGGTCTTATGCGTCGAAAGGTCCACGTTCCTGTATGTCATGCGCTACCTTCGTCATTTCATAATATTTTTTGGTACTATTTCGATCTTGATTACAAGCGTAAAATATATATTTCTTTCACATGAACTTATAATTGAAACATTCGAAGTTACAGGAAATAAAAGAAACTACCATTATTTTTTGCACTTTAAACTATTTAATTTAATATTTATAATAATCGTGATGTACCGGGAAGATTGTTACCCATTTCTATTTCTACTGACTTACAAGGAACCGTATTTGCAGGGACGTATTTACCCTAGGGCGATCCGGGCTATAACCCGGGGCGCCAAACCGACAGGGGCGGCGTAGGCGCCCCTGGCCGATTGCATTTTGTTTTGGTATTGGCGCCATTCAACCAACTTTTAGGTACTTCTCACCTTTTTTTTGCCAATCCACAATTTAAAATTAACATGAAATATAACAAAAACTAGTTAGTCTTGGTCGAAAACATGCTCCTATGCTGTAAGTAAGAACATGCTCCAAATATAGGGCGCGCGCGGGAGAGGTCGCGGAGCGGCGCGGCGAGGGGGGCAGAGGCAATAAGCCATACATTCTATCAGCGTTGCCAGATCGGATCTTTTTACACTATATCGGTCAATTTTGTTACTGCGCACCCCCGCACCGAAAAAAATCGCTCACGCTGCGCTCGCGTTTTCATCTCATTGTATTATGGCCAATAATGTTTTTTTTCTATGACCCAACCCTTACTCTTGCTATAACTAAGTGCTTGATATATACAACTACCATTATATTAAAAAAAAAACGTTAAATATTTCCTTGACTTCTGGGGCGGCCCGGGACGCCAAATTTCAAAATACGTCCCTGCGTATTTGCAAACATATTTGTCAGAACTTTTTGCCAATTTGCCAGGCATTGCTGGACGGTCTGCATGAGGAGGGCAAGCTCACTTCCATGTCGCTCTGGGTGGAGCTGTACCCGGTCATCTCAGCTGACATGCGGTTCTCTGCTATGCTAGGTAAGCCTATAATCCATACTATTATAACATTGTGAAAATCTAACAAAAACCGACCAAGTTCGAGTCGGACTCGCGCACCGAGGGTGCCGTACAAACTTCCCATCTTAACTGGCCGGGTTAAGTTTTCACCTGGTATGTATGGCGCCGCATACAAATGAGTTGCAAATTTAACGCAACCGATCACGTGATTGAATGGGAGCCCCACCTAAATATTTATTTTATTCTGTTTTTAGTATTTGTTGTTATAGCGGCAACAAAAATACAGCATCTGTGAAAATTACAACTGTCTAGCTATCGCGGTTCAAGAGGTACAGTCTGGTGACAGACGGACAGACATACAGACGGACGGACGGCGGAGTCTTAGTCATAGAGTCCCGTTTTTTACCATTTAGGTGCGGAACCCTAAAAAGAATGAAACAAACAGGAGGCCCCGAAACGAAAAAAAATACTCGGTTAGATTTATAGTGCGACCCGGCTTCTATTCCAGGACAAACAGGCTCAACCCCGCTAGACCTCTTCAAGTTCTACGTAGAGAACCTGAAGGCGCGCTTCCACGACGAGAAGAAAGTGATCAAGGAGATCCTCAAGGAGAAGGAGTTCGAAGTGAAGCCGGACACCACTTTCGAGGAGTTCGCCACCGTCGTGTGCGAGGACAGCAAGTCGGCCGCGCTCGACGCCGGCAACGTCAAGCTCACCTACAACTCGCTGCTCGAGAAGGTATGTGCCCAGGGTTCGGAATTATTAAGACGAGAGAAGGTGATCAAGGAGATCCTCAAGGAGAAGGAGTTCGAAGTGAAGCCGGACACCACGTCCGAGGAGTTCGCCACCGTCGTGTGCGAGGACAGCAAGTCAAGCTCACCTACAACTCGCTGCTCGAGAAGGTATGTGCCCAGGGTTCGGAATTATTAAGACGAGAGAAGGTGATCAAGGAGATCCTCAAGGAGAAGGAGTTCGAAGTGAAGCCGGACACGACGTTCGAGGAGTTCGCCACCGTCGTGTGCGAGGACAGCAAGTCGAGCTCACCTACAACTCGCTGCTCGAGAAGGTATGTGCCCAGGGTTCGGAATTATTAAGACGAGAAGAAAGTGGTCAAGGAGATCCTGAAAGAGAAGGAGTTCGAAGTGAAGCCGGACACGACGTTCGAGGAGTTCGCCACCGTCGTGTGCGAGGACAGCAAGTCGAGCTCACCTACAACTCGCTGCTCGAGAAGGTATGTGCCCAGGGCTCGGAATTATTAAGGCGAGAAGAAGGTGGTCAAGGAGATCCTCAAGGAGAAGGAGTTCGAAGTGAAGCCGGACACCACGTTCGAGGAGTTCGCCACCGTCGTGTGCGAGGACAGCAAGACAACTCGCTGCTCGAGAAGGTAGCGTCTAATCATTCGTGCACCTAAAACCCCGGGGTACCAATCGGGGTGTGGAAAATTCCAGAGCCTTTAAACCGTTAGCCACGGCCGATGAATAAAAATCATATATTATGTGCTTGAAAAGTTCGTTTTAGCATGCTTTCTTAAATAAATAAATATCGGACAACCTCACACAAATCGATCTAGTCCCAAATTAAGCTCAAGAAGGCTTGTGTTATGGGTACTCGACGACGATATACGTACTTATATAGATAAATATATACTTAAATACATAGAACAACCATGACCCAAGCACAAATATTCGAGTTCATCACACAAATATTTGCCCTGGCCGGGATTCGAACCCGGGACCGCCGGCTTGGTAGGCAGGTGTCTACAAACCGAGCCAAACGCGTCGTCTAATTGACAACATTTAATTTCTTTAACCAGGCCTTTTTTCCGATAAAATTAACATTTCCGAAAATATCCCACTTTGTGATAAGTAATTGGTCACGGCGCAGTAAATTATACAGTCGGACTATTACTAAGACAGATTTAGTATGAAAATTGTACCACTGTTCTTTTTGTAAGTTTCGACTGCAATTTTTGCAATGCTGAGTCTTAGACGACGCTGCAGACATTTTTCTTTTTTTCAAAACTAGTCCGTATAATAAGAATAATAGTTTTGAGTTCTGTGATAATAAAGCAATGACATTAGTTTAAACTTAACACTAATCATCAATGTTGTTTCTAATCACTCCATCGTTACTTTAAGTTTTCCGTTATTTGGCCAAAGAGCACCTGAACTTGACTGTTGACTAGGCAGGGCTACATACAAATGGAAGACATTTAACAAAAATAATTCTCATGTCCCACTGCTGGGCAAAGGCCTCCCCTTTCTTGCGCCACTCGTCTCTATTGGCTATTGCTATTGGACACAAATATAGGCTAGAAAAAAAAAAAACTCATGTATTTGCATTGTAGGCTGAAGCGAAAAACAAGGAGAAGATGAAAGAAGAATCTAAAGCTCAAAAGAAGATCGAGGGCACATTCAAGTGGGCCCTGAGCGAAGCCAACGTCGACCACCAGCTGCCGTGGAGCGAGGTCAAGGAGAAGCTCGACCTGGCCGCGCCCGAGTTCGCCGCCGTGCCGGACGAGGACGACCGCCTCAGGATATACAAGGTATAGGCCGACTCATAGCTATTTTTTTTTTTTTATGTCATCGGCGGCAAACGAGCAAACGAATCGCCTGATGGAAAGCGATTACCGTCGCCCATAGACACCTGCAACACCAGAGGAGTCACAAGTGCTGCAATAGCTGCTGCAAGGCCAGCGCAACTAACCCCGACCTCTCGCACTGATATTGAAAAAATTGGTCTGTAAAGTCGGTTTACGGACAATAATTTTACGTAATAACGTCATAAGAAAACATTGATAAAAAATTGCATACTTTTATTTATTTATTTAGGAGAACCAACAGCTTTAACAATTTTGAGTAAACTTAAATATAATAGAAAGCAGGGAAGCCTTACAGGGTCTCACGGATAGAAACAATTTAACTAATCTTAAATTAAAGTGCGACACTCATCACTTCACATCATCTCATCTTGTATAGAAAAAGTATACAAAAAAAAAGAAAATGGTAAACAATACACTACACTACACGAGCTCTAAAAATGGCAAAGTATATTTTAAACCCAGGCGGGTGAACGACTATGTAACACACCTAGTTAAAGCACCTTGTCACCAAACTTTGTCTCACAGAAGGAATTTTACAGTTAAATATGTCGATATCCAGTTCCTTCGTTAAATTGTTCACGCTACGACTTGCACGCGTCAGAAAACTATTTTGTCTGTAATTGGATGATGCACATTTATGCATTGAATGCCGGCCGATGGAGTGGAAGAGAGATAGATGCGTCAGATGCCGAAAGCTTAGGCCGATCGTGCCTCTCTATCGCTTGTTCCGCGCTCTCGCTTGCACGTTCGGCTCAAGCGGAACGTGACAATGAGTCATGTTTTTTCGTGCGTGCAGCCGGCGTTCATCCATTTATAAGACGTTATCACGTCAAAAGAGAGAGAGAGACACAGACAGTCACGCTACAAAGAGTTATGCTGGAGGTCGCCAGGGGTTGTGCGACTTGTGCGGAGGGGCAACTACTAGATACAGTGCGACACAAAAGAGTAGAAAATAAATGAGGGCGCCACTTCCTTCGCAACTGTCACATTTTTGACGTAAAGTGCTTGAATATGGTAACAATTTTGTATGAAAAATTTTAGTTCCTTTTTCATCCGTTTTCTACTCTTTTGTGTCGGGCTGTATGTGCATTAACTATTAACTTGCGACTTCGTTTTACTTCGTTGCTCGGATGGTATCGTAAAGTGAGAGAGAGAGAGACGTGTTTCTGATTGCATGTTTTATCTATAAGCCCATGTTATAGGCGTTTCTTTATTATCTTATATTTGCACAATCTTTATTTGTTAACAATTTGGTTTTCAGGACTACCAACATGAGCAGGAAGAGAGCTGTATGCACTACCACCGCCCCAAGCCCCGCAAGGCGAAACGGTCGAAAAAGAAGAAGCGTTCACACTCACAGTCTGTGGTAAGTCTTTTTCCAAGGTAAATACACAATCATTCATGTTTTTGACAAATACGACCTTCTAGATTAGTTCTTTTAAAAAGGTCATTCGTCTGAGATCATTTCCTTGGCAACGAGGCAATAACTTGAAGTATACGATTTTTACACATTATTACAACAAAACGGGACTTATGTTTATTTAATTACTTTGACGTTTCGAATGTGATGTGTTCATGGTCTCGAAAGGTACTAAAGCTCGAAGCGATTAAGACGCCTTATTCCTCTTAAAAAAAAGTTTTTCATGTTATGACAAATATATTGATAATTTGGACCAACTTTTATGTGAATAATACTTTTCCCTGAGTTCTAGAAAGTAACATAGCTTCATGCTTTTATTGCGTGCAGTCGAAAATAAGTTGAAAAAAAAAGGTTATCTGCGTGAATTTTGTCAAATTCGAGTAGTTTTTGGAACAAAAATTATCAATGAAAAATTCAAACTTAAGCGATTTATTGGTATGGTATACATTTGAAACCTAATCAAATGTATACCATACCAATAAATCGCAATGGCCCTGTTCTAGGCAGCAACATTGATAACATGTTTGATCATAGCGAAAAATGTCGAAAACAATCAGTATTTTCGAACGGATAAGGAGCCTTGTGTCTGGTTTTGTTATAATAATGCATGCGCATGGCACCACAAGTCACTAGCACAACTGTACCAATAGCCTCCTAAGACCCAATCTATTTTTAGGACATTTGTAATAGCGACCCAGTGACCTAATTTTAGGTTTTTAGTCTGTGTCGTATATATTAACCTTGGGTGGATATACAACGTGTCCCAAAATTCAACGATAAGCGGGCACCAGAGGATGGAACTGGTCATGATACCTCGAGAAAAAAAAGAAAAAAAATATATCTCAATCCCTTTAGAAATTATAAAAAAAAATGAAATTCTTAAAATATCGACACCCCTAATGGTATTTTTAACGACCATGTCTAGAATTTTTGGAATATTTCAGATATTTTTTTTGTATCGGCAACCTAAGTAGCACTGCTAGCCACCACAGCCCTTAAACATGTCAGTATACATGTAGTTTTAATACAAAAAATAATCAAAATTATTTTTACCCCAAAAATTTTGAATGATTTTTTCTTTTAGTCCACTTTGACTTATCATGGTACATAAAATAAGTATTGACACTACTATGGCAAGTGTTTTAAAAAGTTGACGCAACTAATCAAGATTCTAAAATGGTAGGATACTCTAGGAAAACTAGCGCCGAAAAAAAACAGCTATTTATAAACAAGAACCGACATTTCTTAATGTTGATAGTAATCACTTTTACGTGCTACCACTAACCCGTCCCGAACTCAGACTTGAACTATGCTGCTGCAGAGACACGCTGAGGTACCCTCTGGGTGGAAAGGCTAGCCTCCAAATGCCGTTCACCGGCCCTCTGTCTATCCGCATCCCATCATCGGCCACAAAAGTAGACTAAAACAAAGACTAGCAAAGCAGGCTAACCTATGCCCACCCAAAGTGTTGTGGCAGCGGGCGCCTTGGCGGGCACCACGCCCTGCGAGCTGGATGCCCAGGGCTCGCGGAGGCGCACAGGGGGCGGGGGAGAGCAGAGCCCTTAATGAGTTCCCCGCTTCCGAAGAGCTGCGTAAGGAGCGCCGACAGGTGCAGCGCTGGGTGAGGGACCGGTGGAGAAACGACCTGGAGGACTCCCCCTATGAAGCCCGCACCATAGGGGCACTCCTCCCATCGTTCGACCACTGGTTGGAGAGGGTTCATGGGAGCATTGGCTTCCGACTACTGGCGCAGGTAATGACCGGACATGGGTGTATCGATCATTACCTGCATCGAATCGGCAGGGAAACCAGGCCGGTGTACCGCGAGCGGCGACCCGGATGACACCGCCCAGCACACCCTAAAGGAGTGCATTCACTGGGTTGGTGAACGCCGTACTATGGTGGGCGCCCTTGGAGTGGGGGATCTCTCGCTCGACAGCGTCGTAGTGGCCATACTGAGGAGCGAGAGGACTCGGTACGGGAGCGCGAAGACAGGGCAGATGCGGTCATTGTCTTGGTGTGGACTCTTCGGTACCCATCTCGCCTAGATCAGACTTTGCAAGTTATGGGAAGCACTTGGGGTGGGCATAGGTTAGATTGCTTTGCTAGTCTTTGTCTTAGTTCACTTCGGAAGTGGCCGATGATGGGATGCGGATAGGCAGAGGGCCGGTGAACGGCATTTGGAGGCTAGCCTTTCCACCCAGAGGATGCCTCAGCGTGTCTCTGCAGCAGCATAGTTCAAGTCTGAGTTCGGGACGGGTTAGTGGTAGGACGTAAAAGTGATTACTATCAACATTAAAAAAATTCGGTTCTTGTTTAAAAATAGCTGTTTTTTTTTTCGGGGCTAGTTTTCCAACAGTATCCTACCATTTTGGAATCTTAGTTAGTTGCGTCAACTTTTTAAAACACTTGCCATAGTAGTGTCAATACTTTTTTTATGCACCATGATGATTGAAAGTGGACTGAAAGAAAAAACATTTAAAAGAATTGAGGTAAAAATAATTTTGATTATTTTTTGTGTTAAAACTACATGTATTCTGATATTTTTAAAGGCTACGGTGGATAGCAGTGCTACTTAGGTTGCCGATACAAAAAAAAATATCTGAAATATTCCAAAAATTAAAGACATGGTCGTTAGAAGTACCATTAGGGGTGTCGATATTTTAAGAATTTCATTTTTTTTTTATAATTTCTAAAGGGATTGAGATATATTTTTTTCTTTTTTTTTCTCGAGGTATCATGACCAGATCCGTCCTCTGGTGCCAGCTTATCGTTGAATTTTGGGACACGTTGTATACATACAATTATTGTTTTGTAAATTTACAAGGATTCTGAAAATATTTTCAAAATTTCTTTTGGATTAAAAAAAATATCATAAAATTTGCGTACCTTTGAAGTCACATATTTCCAAAAAAGACTGGACTTTTTTTCTTTGTTTCGTGAAATATTTAGCAAATTTTATTCATATAACTACAGTACACTGTAGAATTCAACATCAGTCAACATGTCTATTGTGTTCTATAACGCTTACGTAAGTAGAGAGTACATTCTTTTCTCAAACATGCAATGAAATATCGTCATAACGTGCGTTAGAACAGGCTTCGAAGTGTCAAGTTTCGGGCGGAACAATTCGAGAGAACTGTAAAGGAATTTCATACCAAATTGAAGGCCTAGGCCGGGAAGTAATTTGTTTTTAATTTAAATGTAAACATGGCATCTGTGTTTATGAACAGCTGATATTTTTTTTTTTTCTAGTGGCTACCCATTTAGCCATCGGATCGGACCAACAATATCCGCGTTAATGCCTAGTACACACGAACTGATATTAAGAATACACATCTGTATGATTCAATGTGTTGATGAATAAATTTAAAATATTGTCTATACGTAAGTCACCAGAGACCATAGACAATATTAAAAATCCTCTGCCTTTATTTTATTTATTATAGAAATTAAGATTCTTATTATCAGGTTGTGTATAATGATAATGACCCTAATATTCGAACACTACACACGTGAACGACTTATTAAAGAAAACAAATAGAGGGATTGGAGGGAAAATTAAAAATACTTTTTTTTAAACATGGCTTCTGTGTTCATGAACTGGCTGAACAGCTGAATTATGTTTTTTTGAGTGGTGCATTTTTTATTTCATTGCATATGTTTGAGAAAAGCACTATACATGCCTTAGCCGCGAAAAGGGCTTGCCGGCTTCGTATCACTAGACGGCCTCCCTTTCGGTCGGCCGTCTATACCTACTCAGCCGGCAAGCCCTTATTTCCCGGCGTCTGCAGTAATGTACTATTAATATGGGACCCTGTTGAGGAATCCTATAAACTGTTACTAGAAAGAGTCCAGCGAAAATTTGCCCGTTACCTTTACAGAAAGCAATATGGATACTATCCTTTTCTGTATCCATCGCTTTTGGTCACCGGTATGGTTGGGCTTAATACTCTAACTTGTAAGGCTGATTTAGACGATGCCAATTTTGAGACGCCTAAATTACGGCGCCTCGAAAAGGCACCGTATAAACACTTTCCGCGCCATTTTTTCGCCGCATGCCAGCGCTGGCGCGGAATAGAACACGGGCCTATTTTTCGGCGCCAGTGACCCCCCCTCCGCGTCTCTCGCTGCCACTAATGACTGGTACTGAAAAAAAGCACTGTGTAAACACGACTGGCGGCGAGATTTAGGCGGCTGAACATAGTCATTGTGTAAACGGTCGGAGGTGTGCTGTGCGGTAATCACTGGCGCCGTAATTTAGGCGTCTCAAAATTGGCATCGTCTAAATCAGCCTGTAGGGGGCAAATCGATAATCCAGGGGCATTGGAAGGCATCAGACTGTTCGTCCCCGAGCAGTAGGTGCGCGCGACGCGCCGCCGTCGCCCGCTGTTCGCTGCGCCGGCGGCGGCGACGCACACGCGGCGTGCTGCTCAACCAACTCGTCTTGGAACAAGACGCCGACGTGTTTGCCGAGAGCTGGCACACGTTGTTGACTAAAATAAATAATTTGTGCTTTAAGTTTAATTAGACTGGTATTTTTAATGTTTAGTTTTAAGTTTTGCATTGTAAACGCTTTGGTTACATACTGTTAGTTTACAATTGTAGTTTTATAAATAAATAAATAATAATTGATGTTTTTATGTCGTGTCGCAGTCTCCGTCGGGGTCCCGGTCGGCGACGCCGGCGCGCTCGGGCGCGTCGCCGGGCGCCAGCGCCGGCTCCTGGAGCTCGGACGAGGCGCGCGCCAAGCACAAGAAGTCCAAGAAGAAGCACCGCAAGCACGAGCCCGCGCCCGCGCCCGCGCCGCCCGTCAGTAACACACTTACACACATTACCTAATACCGGTCTCCGTCAGTAACACACTTACACACATTACCTAATACCAGTCTCCGTCGGGGTCCCGGTCGGCGACGCCGGCGCGCTCGGGCGCGTCGCCGGGCGCCAGCGCCGGCTCCTGGAGCTCGGACGAGGCGCGCGCCAAGCACAAGAAGTCCAAGAAGAAGCACCGCAAGCACGAGCCCGCGCCCGCGCCCGCGCCGCCCGTCAGTAACACACTTACACACATTACCTAATACCGGTCTCCGTCAGTAACACACTTACACACATTACCTAATACCAGTCTCCGTCGGGGTCCCGGTCGGCGACGCCGGCGCGCTCGGGCGCGTCGCCGGGCGCCAGCGCCGGCTCCTGGAGCTCGGACGAGGCGCGCGCCAAGCACAAGAAGTCCAAGAAGAAGCACCGCAAGCACGAGCCCGCGCCCGCGCCCGCGCCGCCCGTCAGTAACACACTTACACACATTACCTAATACCGGTCTCCGTCAGTAACACACTTACACACATTACCTAATACCAGTCTCCGTCGGGGTCCCGGTCGGCGACGCCGGCGCGCTCGGGCGCGTCGCCGGGCGCCAGCGCCGGCTCCTGGAGCTCGGACGAGGCGCGCGCCAAGCACAAGAAGTCCAAGAAGAAGCACCGCAAGCACGAGCCCGCGCCCGCGCCCGCGCCGCCCGTCAGTAACACACTTACACACATTGCCTAATACCGGTCTCCGTCAGTAACACACTTACACACATTACCTAATACCGGTCTCCGTCAGTAACACACTTACACACATTACCTAATACCGGTCTCCGTCAGTAACACACTTACACACATTACCTAATACCAGTCTCCGTCGGGGTCCCGGTCGGCGACGCCGGCGCGCTCGGGCGCGTCGCCGGGCGCCAGCGCCGGCTCCTGGAGCTCGGACGAGGCGCGCGCCAAGCACAAGAAGTCCAAGAAGAAGCACCGCAAGCACGAGCCCGCGCCCGCGCCCGCGCCGCCCGTCAGTAACACACTTACACACATTACCTAATACCGGTCTCCGTCAGTAACACACTTACACACATTACCTAATACCAGTCTCCGTCGGGGTCCCGGTCGGCGACGCCGGCGCGCTCGGGCGCGTCGCCGGGCGCCAGCGCCGGCTCCTGGAGCTCGGACGAGGCGCGCGCCAAGCACAAGAAGTCCAAGAAGAAGCACCGCAAGCACGAGCCCGCGCCCGCGCCCGCGCCGCCCGTCAGTAACACACTTACACACATTACCTAATACCGGTCTCCGTCAGTAACACACTTACACACATTACCTAATACCAGTCTCCGTCGGGGTCCCGGTCGGCGACGCCGGCGCGCTCGGGCGCGTCGCCGGGCGCCAGCGCCGGCTCCTGGAGCTCGGACGAGGCGCGCGCCAAGCACAAGAAGTCCAAGAAGAAGCACCGCAAGCACGAGCCCGCGCCCGCGCCCGCGCCGCCCGTCAGTAACACACTTACACACATTACCTAATACCGGTCTCCGTCAGTAACACACTTACACACATTACCTAATACCACTCACCGTTCATCAATTAGAGATGGGCCGAATATTCTGTATTCGGCATATTCCTCAAGTTTTTCAATGTTCGGTTACATTGCCGAAGATTTACCGAGTAAACAAAGTAAATAACGTGCGTAGGTTGTCTCGTAATCCGTCGGATTGAGATCCCATTTCAGCATTCTAACCAACTGCCAGAAAGAGATAAATATGCGTCAAAATATAAATACAATTATTTTGCAAAAAAAACCGTAGCTTAAGCAAGAAAAACTAGAGTTGTTCTAATTACCCTTAAAACATAAACACGATAAGTCAAATGGCGCGAGCGCGAGGGGCCCGCAAAAGCCTCCGCGGGGTTAGTTACTGTCAGTACTGAGCATTTCATACTTACATAAAAATGTATGATGCAATATGTTTGCAGATCAACATTTCTCAATCTTTCATATAGATTAGAGCAGCAGTTCTAAAATTTTCATATTTTCTCACAAATATTCACAAGAGGTTGGCATTATTTTGGTCTCCTGCTCTGCTTATTGACCCCTGGTGCTCCACGGAGCACATTTATAGAACCATACATAACTAGACCTCATTATGTTACAGTTGAATTACCTAAAATTAATTACAAAGTACAGATCTACATTTCAAGAAATAGTAGTAATATCCAACAAAATGATGGTATTGTATGCGTTGCAGCGATCCGCGTCGCCGGAGGAAGGCGGCATCTCGGACTCGTCGCCGCCGCCGCGCAAGAGCAAGAAGAGCAAGCGCAGCGCGCCCGCCTCCCCCGCCCCCGCCCCCGCCCCCGCCGACCCCGACGACCACGCCTACAAGCCCAAGAAGAAGAGGGACAAGCGCGACAAGAGAGACAGGTACAGGGGCCCCGCGGCCGGCGACACTGGATAGTGGTCGATGCCCCGCCCCTCTAGCACAATTGTCACACGCGACTATTTCTCGCACGGGATAATTACCTGTCTCCTTCTGTGCAGTATTGTGAAACAGTGACAGGTAGCGCTATCTCGCGCGACAAGAGTCGCGAAGCGTAGTTATGCTAGACGGGCAAGTCCGAGCCCGTGCAGGCTAGGGCCGGACTTTATGGCCTCCGACGCTGGGGTACAAACGTTATATGGGTGCTTAACATTTTGAATGCCAAGAGATGAAGCAGCTCACCGGGCCCCTGACGCCACAGCTAAAAATAAATATAGAAGTGCTCCAAAATCAACAGGGATTTAAAATACTTGTAGCGATGATCATTCCAATTTAGCATCTGACGGAGTAAATAAATATTGAGCATTACATCACCTTATCGGCTGTAGTTTCATTCTAATTTTGAAAGATAACAAACACCGAAAAGAGTGTCATTCCGTGAAATGATCTGATTTGTGTCATTTAGGAATGGAACGTCCTGTCGAATTGTCGACCCGTCCGCTTATACCCCTTCTATTTATGTTATGACACGAAGACGTTCTCCACCTTTGCAGACTGACGATGCCGTTGTATTGTATAGATGTATGTACACGGGGCCTTTAACCAGTTGGAAGTCACTTCAAAATTAAAAAGATATGCTTTCTATAACTATACATAGGTGAGTTCGGGGACGTGGTGATGCCCCCGCCGAGTTGAGTCACAGAAGATGACGATGAGATCTAATCAGATTCGTATTTATACCGGGTGATCAATCCAAATGGGTCAGTAGGGAGAAGTCACAAACTATGAGAGATAGGGAAATCTGTTCTTAGGAACCATGTCGTCGATTATAGATTTAATTAAAACTGCATTATTTATTTTTCATAAATCTCATACATAATTTCATACATAACCCAGTCAAAACCGCTCTAAAGATTGTTACAGTATGACATGCGATTACTTACAGAATTTTAACCAGGTTCAATTCCCGGTTATGTATGAGATTTATAAAAAAATATTGAATACAGTTTCTATTAAATCTAAAATCGACGACATGGTTCTTAAGAACATATTTTCCTATCTCTTATAGTTTTCGTTTTCTCCCTACTGACCCATTTGGATTGATCACTCTGTATAATCTGTGCATTGCTTGGTCAGTGTCACCATACTCAGCTTTACAGTCAAAGATCTGTTACATAGTAAGTACTCGTCGCACTGATAATCGAGTGGTTATGTTGGTGTGTCAGGTCGGCGGCGAACTCGACGGCGTGGAGCGACGCGGAGCTGGAGTCGCGGCGCGCGGCGCTGCTGGCGCAGCTGCACGAGCACGAGGCGGACTGACGCAGCGTCACGCACGTGCACATCTTCAACGCCTACCCGACGCGCTCGCCCCGCCCGCTCTACTCGCCGCTGTCCCCGCTCCCGCGCTCGCCCCCGTCCCCGCCCCCGCGCACGTCTCCGCGCGCGTCCCCCGCGCCCCCCGACACCATGTCGCCGATATCGCAGCAGTCGCTGCTGTCGCCGCGCTCGCCCGAGGTGCAGTGGCCTAAATCGCTGCCGACTACCGACGAGGAGTAGACGTTCTGGTATTTGACGCGAATCGCATCCGCTGCAGTGAGACGGGGAACACGTTTCGGTAAAAACATTCGGAGAGATCTCTGATGAGTAAGATACGAAGTTGCATATAGAAAGCTGAGCTAAATTAAATTACTCCAGTATAAGTACTTTATTAAATTTGACAGCCGTGAATGAATGATTATTGAAATTTATAATTTTAATAGATGTATTAACACGTGCGTCTCCAGTGACGCGACTCCTATACCGATGACACGCCATATGTGTCAACGGAACATGTACTTCCTATGCCAGTGAAATTTATTCTAATGGTTCTTCTATGGCTAACAAGGGAGGGTACCCAACGGTCCGACTCCGATTTGATTCGTTTTGATATATGTTATGGAGTAGTCCAAAATAGCAGACACGTATTTTTTTTAGCTGCCCATGTTCAACTTATCAGGAGAAATTGTCCTTCAAAGTAATGAAAATTGACCAAACTATTAACTAATTAACCTCTAACTTCTGAAGAGAGATTTGTTCAAGCAAATTTATATTTTCATTTAGACCAATGAAACTGAACTAATATGGTGGAGAACATGAAAAAAGAATAGACACGTGTTTTGTCATTTCACCTCAAACTTTAACCAAAACCAGTAATTAATTATCAATTTGCTTGAACAAATCTCTCTACAGAAGAGGGTTTGGTCAATTTTCAGTACTTTGAAGGACAATTTCTCCTAACAGGTGGAATTTGGGCAGCTGTCTGCTATTTTAGACTACTCTATCAAAATGAATCAAATCAGAGTCGGACAGTTGGGTGGGTTACCCTTACCTTATAAGGAAGGGTGGGTACCCTTCCTTATAAGTAGAACGCTGCCGGAGACGAAAGCGTTAACTGGAAAGTTCTATATGATACTTATTTTGTACCGTCAATGGCAGGAGTTGCTACGCAAACTAAGTGCTCAAAATTATCTGCTCACGACTATTCAAGATAATAAAGGTTGATGTTGTGTTGCTACTTTTGCTGACGACTGCAAATTTACTGTAAATTAATTACGACAATAGACATAAGTTAGATCGATTGATGTTAAGTAAATAAACATTAGATAAGCCGACATATATGTTTTACTTTCTAGCCATCATTGTCGATTAAAACTAAGTGCTATTCGTCTATGCTCCTAACACTGTCGCCACCTATACGGGTAGTGTGGGTAGTTACCGTAACGTCGCATTATACATAAATGTAAATAGCGACAATATTCCGCTTGATTTACAATCATATGCACATTTTTGTGAAAACCATTTTGAAAGTTTTGACCTATTTACACAATAGAAGTCTATGGACTAAACACAAATTCAGAACCAACTTCACGTGTTCCACACGCCTATCAAGCTGTCAAGAAGCTACTTTCTTACGTGAAAAGTGAAAAGGCATCAATCAGATCATGTCCGCAAAGTTCAATAGAACCAACTTTAGTATGGTGAACTCTTAGAAATACACTATGTCTTGCCATAGCTAGAAGTAATTTGGTTAGAATGCAATTACATAATTGCATACCTGCACTACCTGCATGTAATTAAACTACAAAAGTTAAATTATATTATTCATTTATTATATTTTATATGATTCATTAGGTATATATCTATATAATTACAGTATTTTATATTTTGTTCCCTTGTAACATTACCACATAGGATTTAAAAAAATATCAATATATTAGCCTCAAGCCAACCAACCAATTACCTGAAAAATATTCTAGCACTAGTCAGACTGTAATAAAGAAGTTTAAATTCTTCCTCCAGGGTTTTAATTTTTTTCTCAGTGAGCGCCAATGCCTGCTGCAGTTGTACTGAACCCTTTGCCTTTTGTTCTTCAAGCACTTTTCTTTCTTCTCTTATATGTTTCCAAACCGAATCAAACCAGTGAAGACCTTCAAAACTTGAATCCTGAAACAGAATTATAAATGTAGTTGTAGGTACCTACACATATAGTTTTAAAATTAAATTACAATGTCAAAAAACATTAGTGATACCTGGTCTATTAATTTAAGTATATATGCTATACCCATAGCAAAACCATCATCTGTAAATGCAGCTCCAACTTTATTTCTCTTTGACATCTTATCCTTTGACAAAATCATGTGTTCAACAAAGTTGAGTGTTAAAGGAGGTACAATAATGTAGAAATTCTTGAGGTGAACATTTTTAGGATTTCTGAACACTGGCGCAAATACGTCCAACAGTAATTTGAAGTATTCAGTTCCTTGGATGAAATTAGTAATTAGGCAGTTTATATTGCTCTCTAATACTTCAGATGCCTGGACAGCTTTTGGATCAAGACCACTCTCCTCAGCTAATTCCTTGAATGACTTTGTGGGCTCTAGTGAAGGTAGAAATGCAGTAGCATCGGCACAACAATGCCTTCCTCCGGAGCGAATCATTCGCACGTAACCCATAGCGTTACCTATTTGACTGATAAGATCTCTGAACAAGTCTAAATAACTCAGCCCATCTTCTGCCAGTCCCAGCACTTTAATACCCTTGTTAAACTTCTCTGCACTCTTATATGGGTACATATTCCCGTTAGCATCTGCTATTTCTTTAAAGTTACGTAAATCCTTGATAAGCCTTGATTTGATGTGCTCGTCGTACATGAATTGTGAAAATGTGAAAAACTTCTTTTTCAAAAATTGGTATGTAAAATTCACCGTGGTGTTCATTATCCCAGTGCCATGAGTCCTTATTGAGTTTGCTATATGTTTGATGTTTATCGAGTTCAAATGCTTATTATTACTGCTTTTTTCTATAAAGATTTGATTGTTTAGGTTGTAGAGATACTTTGAGACGAATATATGTATATTACGCATGATTTCTAGAACGTCTAACCCTTGTTCCAAGGTCTGTGTGGGAAGATTGTCTTGAACGGTTGTTAGATTAAATTTGAATTTGGCCATCTGTCTCATTTCTCCATAGGTTTTCCAATCTGATAAAACCACAGTAGTCAAGTTGTAATACATTGTGGATAAGTAGTGCTCTAAGGATGGTATGACAGCCATGTAGACACAGTGAACCCTGAATCTGTCAATAACTAGGAGTATTTTTTTAGTCATGTCGGTTGTGAAGGGGTTGATTATGTCCAGCTGCAAGTGAGAGTGAATATGCAGTCGCAGGTTGGTTTCTATGTTTTGGTGGGTGGTCCTCAGCACATTCTCTGTTATAAGCAGTTTAATGTTCTCGAGCAACTCATTAGCTTTATTCTCCCCGTAATGTTTGTCAGTCTTATGTAAAAGGACCACACAGTCCTCCAATACCATTAAAAAATATTTTAATTTTAACACATTTAGTTGAGTGGTGAAGTTCTGCTCAAAGTAAATAGGTATTATGTTTTGGTGCCAAAACACCCAAGAGCAGTTACAAAGATCTTGTATACTTTTCATAAAATTAGATAATGTTTGTATTTTTTCGAGTAACAGCCCAAGTTTTTCATAGCTATCATCAAGGTAAATACTTTCTGGAATAAAGCTTAAAGCAATGTTCACTGCTGTGTTACGTTCCACGGTAACTGTTCCTTTTAGAGCTCTTTCTGCAATAACAATGCATGTTAGATCGTCCAACCTTTTGTTTGCGTAGTTTTTGTCACCCATTAAGGTTTTTTTAACTTCTAGCACAGAGCAAGTCGCTTGAAAAGTCAGGTGTTGAATAACCATGTTTACAGAATTCAATATCTGATTGTGATTTCGGCTAACTGCGTTTTGTATACTTTTGAGGACTTCAGTAACCTCAAACAACGATTTTAACATGCTTTTTGATAAAGGTACTCCCAAACTAAGATGAAGATTGATTAATGTTAGGATGGAATAGTTTATATTTGATGCTATGTCAAGTCCATCCAAAAGGGTCCTTGAATGTGTATTCATTTCTGCAGCTCCCAACTCACGGTGGCTAGAGGAATAAAGATCTTCCATATTGAGCACCCACTGTGTGCATATTGCTAGGAGAGTGGTTACATCTCGAGAAAGAGATGTTTTTTTATTAGCCATATAAGCTTGCCTGGCTTTTAGCATTGTCTGGGACAATTTTCCATGGTTTGCACAAAGAGATGACATGTATCTTTGGAGAAATTGCTCTGGAAACCAAACTGTTGTACCCATGACTGGGACACTGTGTGCCTGCAATAAAGTAAAGTCAATTATAATATTTTCTTCGGTTTCCGAGACTGTCACACATTTAAATAAAACAATTTTAAGAGGCTCAAATAATTAATATATGCGATATAATCCATTAAAATTGTTTTATTTAAAGTCAATTATGTATAAGTGGAATAGAATTTGACAATATAAAATTTACCTTTGTATTGAGATCGATAAGAGCTTTGAAAGTCTTTTTGTCACTATTTCCAAATAAGTGCGAGTTTAGCACAAAAAGTGCATTGATTTTAATGCACTTATTCATATTGCTGACATTGGGTTTGTCTTGCACTAGCCTGTCAAGGCTGGCTATGGCGTGTCTTAAATAGTGACTGAACTGATCAGCTATCATTGAACAATTTTTGTCAATCAAGCTTTTTCTTAGACTGAGTAGACTGTTGAGAGAGTTTTGCACAATATCATCATTCATAACTTTAGTTGTTATGTTGTCAACGGCTCCCAAGACTGCAGTAAACTTTTCATCACTCAGGTCGAGAGTTTCAGTGCCCTGCTTCAAGGATTTGATGTGCTTGGTGAAATGGTTCCAGTTTCTGGCCAGAGAGGAACTGGATATTAAAAGCTCCAAAAGAACCACAACAGTGAATATCTCTCCTATGTGATTTATGATATAGTGTAGTTGGATCTTAGCTGAAAGTAATCGCTTCAATTAGATAAAATAAATGCTATTTATTAGATAATGCAAACACAAAAGCATTGATTTTGAATCTTTACAAAATTAATTTTTAGAATTGCTAATAAAAAAACAAATTTCTTACATAGGTTGACAATATTCTCAGCAAACAGTGCAAAGGTTTGTGTGCATAGATTCTTTAATGTTTCTTCACAGCGGCTAGCAAAAGCACTCAGTTGGCAGATTGTTTCCATTTGTGAAGTAATATCACTTTTGCTGTATTCATCATAAGCAGCCAGGTATACAAAGTGCCTGTAAAATGTTTATATAATATGCAAGATATTTTTTGTTAACTGCAAATATTAGGTACTAGTTACAACTAGAGATGGGTGCTTGTGGGTAAATATTCACCCTTTAGTAAAACAGGTAAATACCTAGGAAGGTTTGGTGTTTAATTTAACCATAAGCACCCTAAATACAACATATGAGTATGACAAAATAACAGCACTCATTTAGGGTTTTAAAATGAGTAATATTGGGCAAAAATCTCCTAACAGAAAAAAAATAAAACTTAAAGCAACCAACCTGTCATATGCTTCTTTCTTTAAGGTCATCACTTCAATGCACAGAGATGATAAAACACTGAGAACTTTTGTCATTAAAGTATTGTCTGATGAAACCAACTCTGTAATGGGAATAAGCTCTGTAGACTCCATAACCACTTGCACTGGCAAAAATGTTTTATTTTCTTCCCAATATTCATGGTTAGTTATTGATATACAATCTTGAAATTGCTGTTTGAAAAACTGGCCATATTTTTTTAGGACCAAGGATCCAGCCTCCTTCTCTCCGTCAGTACGCATTGTGACATATATATTAATTATTATAATAGTTACTTCCAGTGAACAATATTATAATAAAATCTTCGAAGCTTTAGTACTTAACCGGATAATCATAATATCCGCCCACTATTGCTGTTATGGGTTATCAATATTTCACTTATATTTTAAACTTTATATTTATTCTGACATGTTTGACTTAATAACCTAATAAGTAAATAACCATTATTAATTTACTAATTAGCTTTAAGTAGACGAAATTTCGTAAAAACTCGTTTTTCAACTTTAAAATTATTGTTGACACTTAACTTATGCTTAACTTATTGAGTGAATGAATGAACGTCAAATATGCGTCAAATGAATTGAATGACAAATCGAATCGAAGTATATAAGTTTTTTTTAATCGGGGGGCACGGCAGTGCCCCCGCCAAGTCGAGCGCGAAGCAAACACTGCCGTACCATCCTTTACTGAAACCATTTCGCCGCATTTTCAGGCCTCTATTTGAGCACCTCTGGATAAGACCAGAACACAGAAATTTTCGTCATCCAGTAAGCTATAATCACATACTTAAAATCCAAAATTTCAAGTCTGTAGGTCATTTAGTTCCGAAGTTAAGCGAAAGCAAAGTTTCGCATTTACGAAACTCACTCACTCACTCACTCACTCATGATCATCAGTAAAGAACTAGTACTTCCCATAAATTCAGAGAGCTGAAATTTGGTACAGAGTTAGGGTTTAATGGCCACATAAAGCGAAAACTATAAAAATTGGCCAAGTGCGAGTCCGACTCGCGCATGAAGGGTTCCGTACCATAAAACAAGTTTGTTGTATGGAAGCCCTTAAATATTTATTTTATTTTATTTTTAGTATTTGTTGTTATAGCGGCAATAGAAATAGTTCATCTGTGATAATTTCAACTGTCTAGCTATCACTGTTCTTGATATACAGCCTGGTGACCGACGGACGGACGGACGGACGGACGGACAGCGAAGTCTCAGTAATAGGGTCTCGATTTTACCCTTTGGGTACGGAACCCTAAAAACTAGGATAATCGAAGATCTGGAGTACTCTGATTAGAAAACACAAGAGCCCAACCAAATTATTAGAGATCGATATACCGCCTTTACAAAAAATATTCTACTTGTTGTGTTCGGTTGGCCGCCGTCGCAACTGATCGTCTCTCCTGATGATGGATCACGTACCGATTCAAAACATGTCGAGCGTTATTCGATTTCTACGACGTGAGTAAACCCGTTTAAGTATTTTAATATTCAACTTGGTGGGCCGCTTCATTTGTTGTCAAAAATCCAAGGTCTGAAGTATTTTGACGACGCGTTTGGCTCGGTTTGTAAACACCTGCCTACTGAGCCGGCGGTCCCGGGTTCGAGTCCCGGCCAGGGCAAATATTTGTGTGATGAACTCGAATATTTGTGCTTGGGTCATGGTTGTTCTATGTATTGAAGTATACCTTATATTTATCTATATAAGTTTGTATATCGTCGTCTAGTACCCATAACATAACAAAAGCCTTCTAGAGCTTAATTTGGGACTAGATCGATTTGTGTGAGGTTGTCCGATATTTATTTATTTATTATTTATTTGATGAAGAACCCTCAGCTGGTCTCAGCTGTATTAGAGATATGGTAATGCCCCCTTCTACTATAGGTACATAAAAAAATCGACTGTCTTTGCAAAAATCCAGCGTAGTGGGATACATCTAATTTAATCTAGCCTATAGCGTCCCACAGCTGGGCGGGTTACGTATTAAAATCCCGAAAGTTCATAAGACCTACAGTTGAAATACCGATGGTCAAAATACCGAAAATCAAAATACCGAAAGTTCAAAAAGCCGATATTCGATAAACCTAAGCTCAAATTACCTATTTTCAGAAAATCGAAAGTTCAAAATCTCGAAATTTCATAATCCCGAAATTTTTAAAATCTCGAAATGTTATATAATCCCGAAAGTGAATGAGCACTTTAAAAGTGTCAGGACACTAAACTAATCTGACTTTTCCGTGGAACCGATCTGCTCCGGTGCTGCGGGATGTTCAGCCCCTCCGCCCTAGCGTAAGAAAGTGCGGCACCCACGGAAAGGGCGGCCGGGGGCTGCCCTCCCTCCGCGCCTCCGGGCTTTTATATACACTCTAAGGGTAGGGCAGACAAGACCACGTGGAATCGGGGTTGACAGCTTCGGTTCTGTGGCAAGTCGATTAAGAAAAGGAAAGAGTCCGGGAAAGTGGGAAATTAAGTACGACACTAAATATTCGATATTATGATAAAATATTCTGTCATGGACTGCCAACCGAACCGAACTTGTCTGGAACCGAAGCTGTCAACGCTCGCCTCCGCAGCTTCGGCTTTTTAGTCACCTTCGGCGACCAGCCTGAGCCGCTGCGACTCGCTTGATGCCCGCACTCATGGGCGTCGCCAAGGGGGGGCAGGGGGGGGCAGCTGCCCCCCCCTAGAGATCTAAAAATATGTCCAGTCACTTGACTTTTCTGATGGATCATACTTGCACATCGAAACTCAAATGAATTCAGTAAGTAATAATTCCAATCCATTCCAACTCCTCCACAAAATGGATGTAATTAGGAGACTAGAAGTCCAGTCAGGGGCTAGAGGGAGATCGTTGATGAGATCGCCAGTGTATCGGCTACCGTCAGTAAAGGTCATGAAAAGTGACTCTACGAAACGAGTGGCGACGTGTCTCACCGACAGGTGACACTTTGTAGAGACTATGTAGAGTGTACCGAAGAAGAAGAATTGTCCATATAATATAACATTGGTACAAAAAAAATAGAACTACTCAAGTGGCGCTGAGCTGAAGACCTGAGTTGGTTCTAAAATGGGTATATTTTACGTTTCCAGCCCCAATATTAACGCCATTTTGAAAAAAAAAAAACAAAACTGAATCGGCAAACGTAGACCAGGTCTACTGGGCAGCCTCGAGTCTTTACTCGTCGCGTCCAGCAGATTTTCGGCTCGTTGCAAGATCTCTCGGTCCGTTGCTTCGTGATAATTCCGCACTTGCAACAAAATGTATTGAATTATTGTCTTTCAACTTATGTTATGGGTACGAAAAATTTCGCGCTCGCTGCGCTCGCGCTTTGTACTCGTATCTGATTTTGTTTTGACCCATACTCTTGAAAAAATTCGCGCTCGCTGTGCTCGCGCTTTCATCTAGTTTTGTTTTGAGCCTTCCTCTCAAAAAAATTCGCGCTCGCTGTGCTCGCGCTTTCATCTGGTTTTGTATCGACCCTTCCTCTCAAAAAATTTCGCGCTCGCTATGTTCGCGATTACATCTGGTTTTATTTTGGCCCTCCCTTTCAAAAAATTTCGCGCTCGCTCCGCTCGCGATTTACGTCATTTATGACTATAAGCCGAAATACACTTTCTATAAGGTACTTGCGCCAAAGACGGCCCTGTTCCAAAGATAGCCCACAAAGATAGCCGTACCATAATATAGTCCTATGGTACTTACCGAACATGGGGGCCAAATTTGAATTCCTTCAAACTTCCTTATAACTATAAAGTTTTGAAGTGGGCTATCTTAGGAACAGGGCCATCTTTGGCGCAAGTGCCTTATTTACGTGCTTGGTGAAGCTTCCTATCCTCTAGCATGACTTTACAACAATTCCTTTTCCCCACCCTGCATATATATCAACTTGCCCTGCCCCCCCCTGGACCTTCGGCTGGCGACGCCCTTGCCCGCACTTTCTTACGCTAGGGCCACAGTATAATAAAGAGTACTAACGTACTAGGGCGGAGGCGCTGCACATCCCGTAGCGCCGGAGCAGATCGGTTCCACAGAAGAGTTCACTTATAAATAGTAAGTATAGTAGTAGGCAAGTAGGTTACGTAATTTAGGTTAATATTCTTTGTATAAAATAAACATTAGAATCTGTAAGACTACAGAAATACGAGATAATTCTCGAGAGTTTAAATAATATTCCGGATTACAACCTTCAGGCAGGATCATAGTCTTCGGGGTTATAATCTTCGGGATTACAGTCTTTGGGATAACATTCTTCGGGATTACAGTCTTCGGTATTATAATATTCGGTATTTCATCCTTTCGATAAAACGTTCTTTCGGGATTTTAAACATTTGACATTTTAATTTTCGGCCTTATGATATTCGGTATTTTAAACTTCGGCATTGTAATACGTACCCGCTGAGCGAATGCCTCCCCTTCTGCTTTTAATACGCATATAAATAAAATTAAAGGAAAACTCTGGACAAGACTAGACTGGCTTGTATACTTATACTTACAAGTTTACAAGAAGAAATAGTCGAACGATTAACTTTATTCTACTCGAACATTACACAAATTACACCAAAATATTAATTTCGTTCAAAATTTGGTCAAAATATAATGCATTGGACTAAGAGTGGCGGTGATACCCGCACACGTCGCTGGATGGCGCTGACTGTATTTTAAAACGCGCCGTGGTTTGATTTTCCGATAATCTTATATGGCGAAGTGGCAACCGGCCGCGTTACAGTCGTTTACGACATTCTTCTACTGCGCTTGGAAACGTTTGCTAGGGATTAGGAGGGATTATTTGCATTTTGTTGATTTCGCTTATTATTTCGTGAGGTTTGCTAAAGTGAATTAGCAGGTTGTTATAAAACAATATGCCCACGTTTCTACAAAAAGAAGTGAAATCCCACCAAAAACATTCTGTAAAAAACTAGCCAAGTCTCGATGGAGCTGCATCTCTAAAAAGTAATGAAATCTAGACAAAGTCGTACCAAGTCTAAGGTTCCTTACTGCGATTTCTTTATTATTATAGTTAATGTTGTGTGACTTGGCCGTTGAAGAGTACACAAGGGTACAACACCAGGTGCTCCATGACACCATTGCACCAATCTGTCCCCAGAACCGCTACAAGTCATTTTGTTTACACGTAATGTTATATCTGTTGTAACTACCTATGTTTGTTAAGCGAGATAATAGCCCATACTGGTATTGGTAATTTGACGCTAGTGTCTCATTTTAGGCTGTTGTTGATTGTGCAGCACATGCATTCAGCATTGACAATGCTGACTTCTGCTCTCTTCTTTTTGGAGCGTCAAATCGACCACCGATCTAACATAAAATAGACGTACAGACGGACTTCTATCAATGATTAGAGGTAGATGAATATTTTTTATACTGTTTGTTTCAGGCTCGCCTATACATAAGTATTATTGAAATACGCAGCTTTATCAAGCCTACAATTGACTGGTTATTGAATCAACGTTTTCCAAGTGGCAATTTTCCATCGTCAATGGGTAGCGGTTCTGGCGACAGATTGGTGCAATGGTGTCATGGAGCACCTGGTGTTGTACCCTTGTGTACTCTTCAACGGCCAAGTCACACAACATTAACTATAATAATAAAGAAATCGCAGTAAGGAACCTTAGACTTGGTACGACTTTGTCTAGATTTCATTACTTTTTAGAGATGCAGCTCCATCGAGACTTGGCTAGTTTTTTACAGAATGTTTTTGGTGGGATATAATTTACCGAAAATACTAAACTCTTTTTCTTATTCAACTATCTTGGGTTGGGTTAAGTTGGTCAGGACTAAAGACGGAAAGAAATTGTAACAATCATCATGAGGTTTATTTTAGCTAGTTCTTAATCTTAAGTATAAATTAAAACCTAATAGAAAATAGTGCTATCACTGAGTATTAGGTAAAAAAATTGCCAACGCTTTTTTACCCCTCAGTATAAGCTATACAAAATCCTTAGCAACATAATAATAACTTAGCTTATTGTTTTTTGAAACTTTTAAGAATTGGATAAATATTATCAAATGCTTCATAAATTTCTTGTCGGACTTTGGCACCTGTTAATACTACTTTGCCAGAGACAAATATTAATAAAACTATTCTAGGTTTGACCATGCGGTAAATCAGTCCAGGGAAGAGTTCAGGCTCGTAGGAGCTGAACTGGCCGTGCGTGAGCACCAAGCCTTCCAGCCGAATGGGGAACTTGACGTCGCAACTTCCCACCATGTTCTGTATCTTGAAGTCAAGGAATTTCGCCTGAAATAAAGAAAGTTTATACCGTCATAACAATCAAAATCAATCAATCAATCAAAGAGTTGCAACTGACAGAAGCCAATGGAAGTCCTTGGAGTTGGCCTATGCCAAAAGGCACACTGAAATTAAGGATATATTGTAGTTTAATTGAAATTTTAATAACTTATTGTAAATTTACTAATTTCAGAATAAAGGGCTTTATTATTATTTCCTTTATTTATTTTAATTCTTAGGCTAGGTTTTTACAATATCTGTATATAAAAAGTAAAATACAATAAATAAATTACAAAATATATAAACATATTATAAAAAACCTAACCTAGGGTGCCGCCGGCAGCGGGGCAAGGCCCAGGCTACCGGTGGTTAGGGCTGCAGAGAGAGGAACCTCCTGACAATGCGCGCCGTGTCCAGGAGTACCGCCTTCTGTATCTGGCCCTTGATCCAGCCATCTAGCGAGAGTCTCTTAAGATGTTTGTCGAGACTCTTCGCTATAAGACCGTATTATTATTATTATTATTAACAATCATTATAAGACTGCTTTACTTGTCTATAAATGGTTCATAGTCATAGCTTGTTGGCGGAAAGCTGTGGCCAAGACGCTAAGCTGACATTCTATATCGGCAAATGACGTTGTGCCATCTGGAGCACTGCTTTCTGTCTATGTAATCTACCATATTTGGCGCTCTAAAGAAAAAAAAATTACCAAAATAGGATTTGAATAATAGCTGAATGAAAACAGAAAGGTTACTGCATTTTCTAGGGTCAAGGAAGCTAGATGTTTTTTTTGTGCTCATGGCATGGACAATACGAGGGGCACACCGAAATGATCGGGAATAGAGTACTTTAAACTGAGTTACATTAAATCCTTTTTTGTCACATGCATACTGGCGACTTACAATCACGATGCCGTTTTTACAATTTAAAAAAAGAACGATTATTTTTTTAATTCCATTTTTAAATTGACAACTCGATGAACAAAATGGAGCTGACGCGTGAAAATTTTCGTGCAATTATTTACCATAACTTTCGTCGTGGCTTATCTCCAGATGAATGTCGCAATGAGCTTGTTACTATATACGACATTGAAGCACCTAGTCAGACGACAATATATCGGTGGTATGCTGAGTTTCGACGGGGTCGTGCCTCTCTTGGCACCGTACCTTCATCAGGTCGGCCGAAAACGGCGGTTTCGCCTGAAAACATCGCGGCTGTGGAAAAACTACTAAAAGAAGATAGACATGTGACATACGAGCAGATTCGGGCAACCATAGGCATTGGAATGACTGCAATTCACACTATTTTGCATGGTGAATTGGGTGTCAGAAAATTGATTTCCCGATGGGTACCCCATAATTTGTCTGAAGAGCAAAAGGCGGCTCGTGTTGATTGGTGCCGATCTATTCTGAAATGCTACAATGGAGGAAAGTCAAAAGCCGTTTATAATATGGTCTCGGGTGACGAATCCTGGATTTATTCTTATGAGCCTGAAAGAAAGCACCAGTCGGCAGTATGGGTCTTCGATGACGAGGTCAAACCAACGAAAGTTGTGCGTTCTCGAAGCGTGTCGAAGAAGATGGTGGCTTCGTTCGTCTCAAAAAAGGGGCATGTTGCCACAATTCCTCTAGAAGAACAAAGAACCGTTACCGCTGATTGGTATATCACAGTTTGTTTGCCGGAGGTGCTGGCCGAACTTCGCCAAGGGAACCCGAGACGCCGCGTCATCTTACACCACGACAATGCGAGCTCCCACACCGCCCACAAAACAACTAAATTTTTGAACGACGAAAACGTTGAGTTGATGTCCCATCCTCCATACAGCCCTGACCTGAGTCCAAATGATTTTTTTACGTTCCCTAGAATTAAAGATTTATTGCGTGGTCAGCGGTTTGAGAACCCAGAAGCCGCTGTGGAAGCCTATAAATCGGCCATTTTGGCAATGCCTACTTCAAACTGGAATTATTGTTTTAATGACTGGTTTAAAAGAATGCAAAAGTGCATTGAATGTAACGGAGAATACTTCGAAAAGCAATAAAATATAATTTATGTATATAGTGCACATAGTTTTTTAAATTCCCGATCATTTCGGTTTGCCCCTCGTACAGTGGGCACTTAAATTTGCCCAGTGTATTACGTGGATCTTCTCCTTCCATTAGATCCCTTCCTGTCTTATCTAACGAGATCAGGACAACTGGGAATAGGCCAGAAAATGTATCATCACCCATTTAGAATCTCAATATCATCATAAGAATCTTACACATTCAAACTCCAGCAAAATTAACTTACAGTAAAGCCAAGTTTTTGGATAATCCGAGCATATTTCCGAGCAGCTAGCCGAGAGTCCTCTTCACTCTTGGCGCCGGTGCAGACCATTTTGCCAGAGGAGAAAATGAGCGCCGTGGTCCGAGGCTCGCGGATTCGCATGATGACGGCAGCAAAACGCTTGGGGTTGTATTCAGCATTACGGGCGTGGAGAGCAATCTTTTTCAAATCTAATTTGCAATTGAGATTGACTGTTGAAACTATATTCCTGAAATTAAAATATAATTCATTACACTAAACATAATTTTAAAATAAGGCAGTTATGGAATGAATTCATAATATTGCAGAATGGTTCTGTATAAAAATGGTTCTGTACTTTTTTATTTTGGAATTTTACTTAAATCACTGACTCTTATTAGATTTTATAGAGAAAAAAAGCCGGCCAAGTGCAAGTCAGACTCGCGCACCGAGGCTTCCGTACAACTATGTAATTTTTAATTTATTTTTTGGTTTCCATATTTGTTGTTATAGCGGCAATAGAAATACATCATCTGTGAAAATTTCAACTGTCTAGCTATCGTTTTCTGTATGTGAGCCCCACTAAAATTTTTATTTTATTCTATTTTAGTATTCAAAGTACATCATCTGAATAAAATTTCAACTGTTTATTATTAATTAATTCCATTTCCATATATGTTTTAACCCTGCCCTGTAGTAATAATAGAATGCATATATGAAACTTATTCCCATTAGGATAGTGTACAGTCAGGTTTATAAATTTATGAGCAAAAATGTGAGTATCTATGCCGTTAACAATAGAGGCAAGTTCACATATTATTGATAAAATGTTTGGTCATAAATTCATGAACTTGACTGTACAAGTAGAACTTGCATTTTTCGCTTTATTGTAAACATTTGGTTTATATTAGCATCAGGCGTTACGGCTATTTATAGCATAGCATAAGATAGATATTCTTTACACTTTCATTCATTTCAGATGAGTGATGAGATTAACACAGTAACAGGTCCAGTCTCTGTCTCTCTCTCTCTCTCTCTCTCTCACTCTGGAAGGTATTACATTTATTGTTGATTAAGGAATTCAAAAGTAATTTGAAACTGAGCACTGATATTTTTCGTATAGTTTAATTTAAAAGGAGTATGTTCAACTGGTTAGCTGGACCAGGAAAGCCATTAATAAAAAGGAATGGAAACAGCTGGGAGAGCCTATGTGTCAGAAGACACGCCAAACACTAATCCGGACAATCCGATGTGTTCGTTTTTAAGTACATTGTGTATAAATGTAATGTAATACTGTTTTAGTTTCGGCAATAAAGGCTATTATGATTATGATGTTCAACTGGTATTTACTGTAGTTGAGGCAGAATCCCAGGGTCCGCAGAATGTGGTGTCATTGGAGTCATTGGGGTTGCGGGGCTTGCTTGTGAAATCATCTGTTGACTGGCTAAGTTCCCACTGGTAATCAATGGTGACATCATGTTTTGCTGAAAAAAATAATAATTACTTTGCTTTTGTAATGAGTTTCGTGTAAATGCCCCAGTCATCATATAACATCATGGGCAAATTTCGCCACTGACGCCAACAACAACATTGTCTAGACACCAACAACATTACAATGATTAAAAACGTTCAATCCATGTTGGTTTTGGAGCTCTTCTAAATTTTTAGGCTATGGCATTAGGGGCACAATATAATGCAGAATTACCCTGGCATGCTTGGTATTTAAAAGGTTAATAATTGTATAGTTCTTACAAACATTTTATCTTCTATCACCATCTGTTCACTTACAGTACCACGGACGAAGATAACAAGTGACAATAGAATACATTTCAAATAGGAGCTATTAATGATAATAAAATCCACATTAGTTGTCATATTGCTAACTTAAATGCTAAAAGGACTCTCAGGATCCATGTCCATAGGATATCAACCATAAACAGATGTTTTGAAACTGCTTCCTGTGTATGTGTGTACTCACCACAAACAGATAAATATCAGTTTCAAAGAAAATTTATAGAAAAATTCTCTATTCCAAAGAAAAGGTTTAAAATTACCGGTGTCTGAGGCTGCATCATCTGCTGAGGAGTGGCATAACTGGCAGTGGGAGCATAAGTGTGCATGGAGCGCTGCGGGGTGCCAATGAGCCCTCCGAAGCCCACGAGTGGGGAGCTCATGGTCGCCAGCGACGGCATTTGCTGCTGCTGAGGTTGTTGTTGCTGCTGTTGCTGCTGCTGTAAAGCATTCGGCAGAATCTGCTGGTCCTCTTCAGGTTGATGCAACGGGGTACCTATCCCCGGTATGTTGTAGGGACTCATGCTGATTTGATCCATCGCGATGTTTTAAATACTCAGCTACCTACAAAGTTTAAGTTTAACCACAAGATAAATATAAATAAAAGGCTTGAATAGGTGAGGTCAAATTCAAAGGAATCTGATGATTGGCTTAATAATATTATTTAAGAAAACAACTTCAACTTCAATGAAAACTAACACACGCTCAAATATGAAAATACAGTATAGACAGGTACTGACAGTTTTGATATTTTGACAGTGACACTGACACTATAGTTTTAAACCTGTTCCAGCCCTTCGATCCCACCCGATCCGATCCGTAACGTACCGTAACAATTACATTATCCGATTTCATCTGATAAATCGGATCGGAAGGTCTGGAAGTGGTCTGGAACGGGTTTAAAAAAGTTTACAAGGGAGCGTTCGAATTCTTATGATGCAATTATTTAGGTGTTCGTGCCTTCGCTTGAACCACAGTTGAGATAACACCCTTGTAACTCAGCTTTATATCACTAGATTCCGTTGTTGCGTAACGCCATCTATCGTCTTTCCAAGGAACTACATTATGCCCGGCACGAGCGCCTGGCTGCTCGCTCCTCAGTACGCTTTTGTAACTCAGCCAAGTAACACGTGCGCAAGTCTTTACGACGAAGAGATATTACAATAATATAATATATAGTGTTGGTAAGTATCTTGTTTTACTTACATCTAGCGACATTTATTCCGCTCGGTGCCAAGGCCCAGCGACGAGACGCAGTGACCTCTGATAGGCACCGTCACATTGTACCTGTCGGTACAAGTCGCACGTCGTCCCATGAGACGACGACCGTTGTCTTGCCAGACGACGTGTGCATGACCGCTAGTCGTCCCATGAGACGACTGTCGTCGCCTCGCTAGGCGATGTCTGCATTGTGGCATAAGACGAGGACCGTCCTCGCGCCGGACGACACCTGCATTGTTGTCAGTCGAATAATGCGTAGTCTCGCAATGCAACGAATGGCAAGCCATCTTGCAATACGATGAATCCTCGTCATTCCATGTCAGGATGAAATCAGAAAACACGTGTCGTCTAGTAAGACGACGCCTTGTCCGTGTAGTATCATGAGACGACATATTGAATAGATATTATTCGTTTACAATGAAATCATTGGTTACAGATTATGGCGAGCAAGTCAATAACAATGGGCGAGTTAGCCCAACAAATTCCGGAGGATGACGAAGACAAGCGTATCTTCTTGTCAATCTTGGACATAATAAATAACTACTACCCTACCGGTTGGGAGGATTAGAAGGTGCTGGATCTGACCCACAAGGATATGTTTGGTGACGAACTGTCAGCAGTCACCGACAGCAAACTGCGGTTTGGCATTCCAACTATCGACCTCGTACGGGCATTCAACCCCGACGCCAAGGACCTCTCCGAGAGATTCTACCGGTACATTCGCAAGATATTGGTATCGTGGCCCCTCGGCAGAGCTTTAATATATTCACCACACAGCGTCGTAGAAACGCTTCACGCCCCGTCGTATAAGGCCTTTATGGGACATATTCGAGAACTTAGAGTTGGCAACAAGCTGACGAATCGGGAAACAACTGCCAGGATGCTAGCAGAAGAAGACAGTACGAACCAACGAACTTGCAGCACACCTCGTTCAATGAGGTCTGGCCACAAAAAGACTCCTAGAGATCTACACCACCAAGACGAGACTAGGCAATACACTCCACCTCAGACCTCAAGAGGTCCTAAGCGCCGGAGTGAGGACATTAATACCATTAATCAGGGAAGTAACGAGCATCTCATGGCTGCTGTACTCGAGCAACAGATGGAGCTATTTAACAAGTTGATCGAAATGCAAACCGAACAAAATATAAAAATTGACAATCTTAAACAAACGACTACCAAAGCTCCATCCTTAGACGACTCATTCGAGTCAGTTCCTGACAGTACTAATGCCGATGTAGAAACGTCGCCTCAACGCTCACCAGAACTCGATGACTACAGCAGCGACGACTGCGGTTCTCAAGGTGAATCAGAAGTCGAAGAAGTCACCGAGGAGATCCTCAAGGAAGTTATTAAGAAGGCGGAACACCGACTAAAAGAAATCCAACTCACCAAAGCCTCTGGAAGATCACCTAAGAAAAGTCACATCGCTGAAGCTTACAACTTCAAGCCCCATACGATTGAATCGGAGACCAACATCACAAAAGCGGATCCAGTTCTGGCGCAACAAGGAAAAGACTGTCAGAGGTTAGGAACGGATGGCTGGATCAAAATAAAATATAAGGAAGTACAAAAACAGTTTCAGGCCACGCCCGTATTTTCATCTCTGAAAGTCAATAACCAATTTGCAGGAATCACGCCAAACTGGACATCCGTATCCATATTGGAAAAAATGGATTTGACTCTGGGCGCTATAACAAACGGCTTATTGCAACAAAGAAAAATATTCGATGAGCAGTGTGAAAAAATGCCACTAAAATTACAACAGAAAGTGGGAGAAGAATTCCTTGCAAGCAATTCAAAATTTCGAAAGAACTCTGATGACTTACTTCAGTATGTCTGCGGACGACGAGCAGAGATTATCAAACAGAGAAGAAATATCTACAGAATAAAAAATAAAGCGCTCCACGAAGTCCTTCATAGTATCCCGCCATCAAACTTACACTTGTTTCAAGAACCAGAGTTGTCACAGACAGTAAAAGATCAAGGAGGAATTCATAAGTTTTTTCCGTTTAAAAAATACTCCAAACCTCACCGGGCAAGCAGGACCGACGGCAGAGCCCCTCAAAAAACCGAATTCAATGATAAGAGAGAAAAAACCCGACGAGGCAATTTCAAACAGGGAAACAGACACTTTGCTCCGAATACCGGTGGCAATGCCAGGAGGAACCCACCGCTTAGCAGGAATACGGGATCAGGGGGTCAAACCAAGTGGAAAGGACCTAAAAAGCAATGACTTCAAAGCAGGCCAACTGTTGTTCCATCTAGAGCAGTGGGAGAAGCTGGGGACTCCGCGTGCAATTTTAAAAATATTGTCGGGTTACAGAATTCCATTTCGAAGAAAGCCTCCTTTGGTAAGGTTGTCGACCCATCAAAACTCATTCAGGATACGGTCTTCCGAGGACATGAGAAAAGAAATTCAGGTGATGCTAGACAACGGCGCCATTCGAGAGAATCATCACGAAACGGGATTCCTCTCAACGATGTTTTTGAGGAAAAAGACCGATGGAACAAACAGGCCAATATTCAACCTAAAAAGGTTAAATCACATGCCCCCAGATTCAAACTTTTGAACCATCATCGGATACCAAACGTCCTAAACCCAAAGGACTATATGGTAAAAATAGACATCTCGCAAGCCTACTATCATGTGCCGATAGTACCAGCGCATTGCAGATTCCTGTCTTTAGCATACGAAGACAAAACCTACGAAATGACATGCCTTCCATTCGGCCTGTCAAGTGCACCACATGCCTTCTCAAAAATAACAAATTGGTTAGCACATTGGTTCAGACAAACAGCGAACATAAAGATGATAGTATACTTGGACGACTTCCTTGTAAGCCACTCAGATCCAGATACATTGATAGAACAATCCATGTTTGTAGTGCAGAAGCTAGAAGATCTAGGCTGGACTGTCAACAAAGCAAAATCTCAACTAGAGCCAACCCAGTGCCTCGAGTACTTAGGCATAACTTGGGACACGAACAAAAACGAAAAGTTACTTTCGGAGTCAAAAGTAAAACAGATTGCAGCATTAATCGGAAAATTTCTCACAGAAAAACAATGGAGTTGGTTGGATGCGAAAATCCTATTGGGAAAACTAAACTTCGCGACATTCAACGTTCCACTAGGAAGGCTACATTGTCGCTGGCTGCAAATAGACTCGAACAGACTCCCAAAGTCAAAGCGTCACTCGCGTTATCCCATGTCAAACACAAGCCTTGCCGAACTCGAATGGTGGAGAAAAAACATATACAAAAGTACAACCCTACATCCAGTCAATCCAACTATATTCATTACCACCGATGCAGCAGACTCAGGATGGGGTGCAATAGCGAACAATCAAAAAATGTGGGGCAATTGGTCCCAATTGCAACAACGTTGGCATTGCAATCAAAAAGAGCTATGGGCACTCTACGAGACCGTCAAACGTCTCAGACCATTATTAAGAGACAGAATGGTTTTTTGGCAGACAGACAATCGAACTGCGGCCGCTTATATAACCAAGCAGGGCGGCACGAAATCAAGGAGGCTCTTAGAAACCACTCTGAAGATTCTTCACCTATGCGATCAACACAATTGTTCCCTCATGGCTCGGTATATTCCAGGGCCGTACAACGGGTTGGCGGACAGCCTATCGAGGACAAAGAACCTGCCGGAATGGCATCTGAAACCTTCAATAGTGAAAGAAATATTTCAGCTCCTAGGCACTCCGGAGATAGACCTGTTTGCGTCGATGCGGTCTGCAGTGGTTCCAAACTGTATCAGAGGACGCCACGGATGTGAAGAGCCAATACACCGACGCATTCAGCCTGTTGGCACTACAATCTAGGCTGGATATTTCCCCCTCCGGCTCTGATCCCGAGGGTGCTTCATCATCTACAACGATCAACAGGCGTTTATCTCCTAGTAGCACCAGATTGGAACAAAGCATTTTGGACGCAGGCGATAAAGAAATGCGCCACCAAACGGCCATGGAAGATTCCGAACCTGAATCAACATCTAGTAGACCTGGAAACTGGCCTTCCACCACCAGGAATACACAACCTAAATTTGCAGGTTTGGACTGTACGGGCTGGGCTACCGAGTTCTCTAACTGGGATGCCTCTGAAATAGAGTTGCTACAAGCTTCCTGGAGAAAATCCACCTTAAAGACGTACCGCCCAGCATGGCTCAGATGGTGCAGGTGGGCATCTGCAAACAATATTAAAGTCAATGATCCTGGACCGGCTGATTTAGCAAGATTTCTTTGCTATCTGTTCGACGTAGTAAAACTGGCTCCAAGCACTATTTTGGTCCACAAATCGGTAGTAGCCACGTTGGCCAACCCTCATAGAAGTTTCAAAATAGCTTCACATCCAATAGTCTCTCACGTAATTAAAGGAATACTTTCAAAGAAACCAAAATGCAGAGCTCTTTTTTTATGGAAATTGGATGATTTGCTAAAATTCATGGAGTCTTACAACTTTGATAGTAACAGTTTATTCGCAGTCTCTCGTCACACCGGAATTTTATTGCTACTTGCATCAGGCAGAAGGGTCCACGATCTGACATTGTTAAGCATACTCCCCGGAAACTTTGAGCAGAAAGATGATGAGATAATTTTTTGGCCAAAATACGGATCAAAAACAGATAGTTCGTCATACAGACAATCAGGATGGTCCATCAAACGTATGCCAGAAATGAGATTCGATATAATCTATTGGGTTAAGCAAGTAATCTCCTTGTCGCAAGAACGTCGTGCAACAAGGCAATTAGGAAACCTTTTTATTACTACTCGAGGAACGGTTAAGGACGCTTCACGTGCAGTCATAGCGGGCTGGATAAAAACCCTGTTCAAAGAAGCGCATATATCGGCGTCAGCAGGGAGCATCAGAGCGGGAGTAGCGACAGATAATTGGACGCATAGAAATATGGATTTAGACGAGGTTCTCAATAGAGGAAATTGGAGGCCGAAGAACACGTTCTTTAATCACTATTTTAGAGAAGTTAAGCCGATTACCGTGAGAAATAATAGCACTAACCTTAGCAGCTATTTTGAACCTGTTAATTAAGTTATAATTATAATTGCAACACTTATCAAAGACTGATTACTTAATAAGTCGAATTATGATTATTTTTTCTAAAATCATTCATTATTTTTCTTGGTATTCTATACTTAATATTAATTTAAATATTTCGTGTGAAGAAAATTTTGACTGTGATTGATTAACAAAGTAACCATTTGTTATATATTATTGCTAAAGACTGATTACCTACTTAACAAGTTGAATTATTTGCGATAAAAAGGATTAGTTTTGAAAGGAAGGCTCCTTTGGTTTGTTTTATAGCCCATTATATAACATTACAACTTACACAGTTTTTCATTCTTATACTAAGTTATTACATGGTATACCTCTATGAAATTGACAATAGTCTTATCACAGTACGCCCGGCACGGCGCCGGCAGAGTTTAAACACGTCTCAACTGTGGTTCAAGCGAAGGCACGAACACCTAAATAGAACCGTTTTTCCCCCGAAGGGTAAAAAACGGATATTTAGGTTTCTGCCGTAGCTTGAACCACGCCTAAGGGCCTTGCCGGCACCAGGTACTGAGGAGCGAGCAGCCAGGCGCTCGTGCCGGGCATAATGTAGTTCCTTGGAAAGACGATAGATGGCGTTACGCAACAACGGAATCTAGTGATATAAAGCTGAGTTACAAGGGTGTTATCTCAACTGTGGTTCAAGCTACGGCAGAAACCTAAATATCCGTTTTTTACCCTTCGGGGGAAAAACGGTTCTATTTCATGATTTAAAAATAATTAAAAAATTAATTATGTAATTTTAATAATAATCAAGCACTCATAACAGATTAATTATGTTATTGAGATGCCAAAATTAGATTCGTTGGTAATCAAAATAATATAGAATTATTTTAGTGGTTATTTGACAAAATCACGCAACAGTAAACCTAAGCAGTAAACACTATTCGATGAAGATTCGACTGATTCGATGTGATCTAAACATTTTAAAAAAATATATAAAGTAACGTTTAAATCCGCTCCAGACCTTCCGATCCTACCCGATCCGATCCTACTTATAGGATAATGTGTAGCGTAATTGTTAGGAAATCGGATAATGTGTATTGCAATAGTTGTGACCTAAAACACTACACATTATCCGATTTCTTCCGATAAATCATACCTCAATGAATAAATCGGATCGGATCGGAAGGTCTGGAACGGGTTTTATGCTACGCACCACTCTCTATTCCTTCTCTACTCTATTCATTTCAGTCAGTCTCAGTCACGTCACGGTCCCTTTCCAATTCCAATATTACTAGTCAAAACATGGTCAAAACAAATCGCGATTCTTTTCCGACAATATAAATTTAAATAAATGTCTGCTTGGTTTTGGTTTTAAAGTGTTAAATAAATATGGAAATATGTAGAGCATGTCTTTGCACTGCTAAAAAGTTGACTCAAGTAGATACACATTTTATTTCGTCATACAATTTGCTTACGAATCTAGATGTAAGTTTGCATACAAATGTTCATAGTTATTATTTGCTAAATATCCACTCACTACAGAGAAAAAATCTTTTGCAGGTTAAGCCGTATGGTTCAATGCCACAATGTTTTTGTCAGTCTTGTATGGAGACTGTGAGATGCTTTATTACATTCCGAAATAAATGTATTTCATCGGAATCAATTTTGTTGGAGAAATATGCGGTAAGGCTTATTTTTTAATTTTATGTCCTATGCAATAGTACAAGCTCTAGCAGTTCTTAATTATCAGTTTTTGAGGGGGACAATTTTGATACAAAACATGATATTATATGAAATTATTATTTTATATTACTTTTTTACATTCACACAAATATAATATTATAGGAAATTTTATTTTATATTTTATACATTCACACAAATATAATATTATTGGAAATTATTATTTTATATTACTTTTTTACATTATTGTATTTGGTTTCTCTAAAACTGGTGATTTGATCTCTAAAGGGAAAAATTGTATAGTGGGTATGCTAAAGTTATCTTTCAAAAATCCTAATGAATCAACAAACATTGTATAAGCATTGTATAAAATTCCATGGCCCCCCTTAATTCCGGGGATAATTAATAAATATCAGACAGCCTCACACAAATCTAGATCTAGTGCCAAATTAAACTCAAGAAGGATTGTGATATGGGTACTAGACGACAATATACATACTTATGTAGATAAATATATACTTAAATACATAGAACCACCATGACCCAAGCACAAATATTCATGTTCATCACACAAATATTTGCTCTGGCCGGGATTCGAACCCCTGACACCTCTAACCCTTGAATGCATGAAATGACACTAATTTTGTTTCTGAAATGACGTAATTAGCAATCAAATCCACATCAATTTGAGATTTCGGGAAAAAATTTATTGACAGTATTTACATTTTTACTTTTTCCGAATATTATTCACATTTAACTCTATTCATATTTTAAGCTCTTTTATTTAGAGGTGAGCTTTCTTTCTAATGCTATATATCATAGTAATTGATTAACTGAATTTTCTATCTTCAACAGAATATCAAAGTTGGTGAAGTTGAAGTTAATGTTAAAAGAGAGCCTAATGGTAATGTGGATGATAACATTCACTATGAGCTTGTGGAAGTTGATGTAAAAGATGAGATTGTAAAAGAAGAATGTGCTGGTAAGTTAGTTTCACTATGGATTCAAAGGCAAATATTCCTTCAGCCAATTTAATTGCGAACTGTCGATTCGTCAATTTAAAAAAATATTTTGGAAAAACCATGGTAAATAAAAATGAATGACTTGCAGCTTGTAGATCCTAAGAAGCAGCAAGTACTAACAAAATATAAAACAATTTAATGGTGATCCAAAAATTGTACCAAGCCTTTGGAATCAATTAAAGAAAAGACTGGGTTAAGGCCTTAGCTATGTATGTTCTTTTAACCCTTAATTTGGCAAAGAACACTAAAGTTCCATAATTCGAGCCTCATCGGGGTTTGATAGTTGAAACTATTGCGGTTCAGAAAAGAATTAAAAAGAGGATCATAGGTTTTCTCCAGTATATTGGACATTGCCAAATTAAGGGTTTTAACCAATTTATTTCTGTTTATAGTAATAGAATGTGAGGTAATGAAAGAAAAAGATCCAAATCCTTTGGAGCTGGACGAAGTTGTTAGAAGACCGAGAGGAAGACCAAGAAAACAGCTTATAGCAAAGAAAATTGATGACTCTTACTGTGGTAAGTATTATAGTATATGATGTGATAAATCATTTACAGATTAAGCAATAATTGATTCATATGATGACAAGAAGTTTTTTCTAATCTTGTACAGAACCTTTGCGGGAGAAATATTTAATAAGCGCTGTTTTTTAAATTTGTATCCTACAGAAAAGTACAAATTAAATAAATAAATAAAATAAAATAAAAATAAAAAAGCCTTTATTTCTGAGTAAGGTGAGAAACAAATTTACAAATTTAGACAATAAATGCTGTACAGATCTAAGTTTAGACATTTTTCGTGATTGACTAAAGTTGATATATTACTATTAATTTTTATTTTTTAACACCACACTAGAACCCTCTATGAGGTAAAGGCCTCCTCTAGAGATCTCCATACATTTCTGTCCTGTGCCCTCCATATCCAGTTAGGACCTGCTAACTGGACAATATCATCTGCCCAGCGTGTCAATGGCCTACCCTTTTTTCTGCCACCTGCCGGACCTTTCCAGGATGTTGTAAGGAAGGTCCACCTTTCGTCTTGGAGTCTGGCTACATGGCCAGCCCACCTCCATTTGTGTCTCTGTGCGTGGTTAAGAGCATCTATTACTTTAGTTTTATTCCTAATAATGGAGTGGTTGATCTTATTTATTTTTCTTAGTTTTAGACAAATTAAATATATTAATATTAAGATGATGCAGTTGGCGCGGTTTGTAGTGAACCTGCCTACAGTACCGGCGGTCCTGGGTTTGAATCCAGGGCAGATATTTCTGTGATGAACTCAAATCTTGGTTTCTGAGTCATGGATGTTATCAATATAATTATGTATTTAATTTATATATTATGTATATCGTTGTCTAGTTCTAGTACCCATAGGACAAGCTTTGCTTAGTTTGGGACTAGGTCGATTTGTGTAAGATTGTCTCTAAATAAATATTAAGGGATTGGGTATTATTTTTTGTTGTCAGTCATCAAAAATAGTGCCTACAGTTTTATTTACTACTTGTTACTTTTCGTATTATTGTCATCAGTTCTTCTGAAGATGAATCTGGTGTGATTTATGTTTATAGGAATAGAAAGTCAGGTACTGGATGAGAAAGATTCTAATCATTTGGAACTGGATGAAGTTGCAAAAAAACCTAGAGGAAGGCCAAGAACAATAAAGAAACCAAAGAAAATAGATGCTGAATCTTACTGTGGTAAAATCTTTGTTGTACAATATTGCGGAGAAAAGTATGAATTTTAATAGGCTAGTAGACCAATTTTTAGGGTTCCGTAGTCAACTAGGAACCCTTATAGTTTCGCCATGTCCGTATGTCCGTCCGTCCGTCCGTCCGCGGCTTAGCTCCGTGAGCGTACTAGAAAGCTGAAATTTGGTATGAGTATATGTGTATGTATAATGCCAACAGAACGGTAAAATAAAAATTAAAAAAAAAAAAAATTCTCGTACACTCGGTGGTGGGGGTGAATTTTTTTTCTTTTCAACACTGGTGTGTAGGGTGTCGTTGAATAGGTCTTGGAAAAATAATAGGGGTCACAACATTATTTTTTGATAAAGTCAGCAGTTTTGTAAATATTCGCTCCGAAAACAAAAAAAATAGTTACCCCCCCCCTCTAACTTTTCAACCACTGGTCAAAAAAATCGGAAAAATTCATGTAAATGAGGCCTTATAAATACTTTAAATGAAAACTATATTGAACAAAATCGGTCGAGCCGTTTTTGAGTTATCGCCAAATTTCATATCTTTTCTTTAAAAGGACGTAAGTTGACTTCCAGAAGGTAATAAGTTATTACAGTTTCTAGGGCGTTTACGATCTTTTTATAGAGCTTAAAATCTTTCTTAACTTAAACCTCGGGCTTAAAACAGCAGTTTATTGTGAAGGATGAAAAAACTACGGAATCCTACACTGAGTTTGGCCCGACATGCTCTTGGCCGGTTTTTGAAATATATTTTAAATGGTTAATACTGATCTTATTAGCTCTTAAAAAAATGTCTTGTATTTTTGTGAAAGCTAGAAAGCTAAATTTTATTAAATGAAAATTAGAAATTTCATAAACAGTCAAAAACGCCGTCCGCCATTTTTACCTTTTGCTAATCTGTGGCGTGACGTAGAACGTAAAATATTCGAAATTCGACCTTCGTATAGTGCCTCACTCCAATCCAATATACTTTGACAGGAGATCGAGAGGGACGGCATTAGTCGAAGACGTCGGAGTACACTCACGAGCAAAGAAATGGAATCACTTCGCACGTTCGACTTTTCCACCCAATAACTTTTTCAATTTTCATGCAATGTTGATGAAAATTATATCAGATGGAAGCTGAAATTGTAACCTTTAAGAAAATTTATTGAATTTTACTCATATCAGGCTTGGGGAATGAAGAAAAGTCCTATTGTCTAAGAATGGCCAAAAAACGCCTGGAAAATGTTTAATTAAAAAAAATATAAAAGACTTTTTTCTGAATCAAAAATGTCTTTTCACGAAATCAATACCTGGTGTTGCTACCCCTAGCCCTTCTGACACATGATATACGATTTTTCATGGACCTAACCAACTTTTTGAAATAACTTTGCGGAATCGCCACCCACTCTTCCTGTAACGCCGTTTTCTGGTCTTCGATGTTAGATGGAGCCGGGTTACGCTTCCGAACATTCTTCCTCGGATAGTCCCATGCGAATTCGATCGGGTTGAGGTCCGGGCTGCTTGCAGCCAGGTAATTGTCTCAACACCAACTTCGTCAAGGTACCTCAGGGTGTCCCCCGCGGTGTGACAAGGAGCATTGTCTTGCTCCAGATGTAAAATCCTCGTTAAAATAATTTGCGTACGGTACCACATGCTCTTCCAGGACGTCCAAGGTTTATTTTTTTTCCCTCAAACCGCCGCCTCGACCCCCACCAGGCACGAAAACAAGCTCCGTCAGTCCGTCGTAAGAAATACCCGCCCACCACATGACTGACCCTCCACCGTAGGGTCCGTAGGAGACAGTTCCCTGATACAGCATTGTGAAAACTGCACTCCTGATCTTCGGAAGGTCTTCCTTTTCAATCGCAGCTATTCAAACATATCCTGCACTCATCAGAGAAGAGTACGGACTTCCATTATTAAATGGTCCAGTCCTTGTACCGGTCAGCAAAAATCCGTCGAGCTTCACGGTGTCCTGCCAGCAGTCTGAGCCTGGTAGCGGGTCTTCTTGCAATCAGTTTAGCATCCCTCAGTCTTCATCTTACTGCCGACTCGCTGACAGCCACTTCTCGTACTTCCCAAAGCTGTTGCAGGACTTCAACTCCTGTTAGGTGGCGATTTCAGAGAGCGGTCGTGACGATTGATCGATCGTCCCTCAACGGTGGGCACCTCTGGCAGCCGGTTCCTGGTCTTGAAGTGAGGCTTCCAGTTTCTTTAAACAAATTCAGCTGGGCGGCACCGGAGCGTTGACTTTCACCACTCTCCAGCAAGTCACAATTTGGGCGGCTTCAACTTCCGTGGTATGAATTTTCTTCAGGCACTTTTCACTGGGAAATAAGCGAAAATGTGTACCGGTCAACTTCTGATAAGCGACTGATAACCTCCTCCTCCCTTACACCAGTTTTATACCCCTTAAGGGGAGCTCAATTAGCGGCCCTTGCATGGCGTAAATTTCCACATATCGGCAAAATGTGTGTAAACTAAAAAATCCTGAACCGATTTTCATGTTCAGTGCTTTATTTGAAAGCTGAAGACCCAGGAAATATATTTTCAGCACTGGGTACTCGAGGAAAAACTTAGATTTCAAGATACGACATGAAAACCGAAAAATGTGAAGTGATTCCGTTTCTTTGCTCGTGAGTGTAGACCTTCAGTTTTCTTTATGGGAACGATCACGTCACTATCATAGGCGAAAATGGCGGACAGCGTTTTAAGCATTTCAAAATATAGATTAAGAACCATATTCTACTTTTATGATTTGAAAAAATATATTTAGGTTTCTTATGCTAAATACTATACGAAATAAACATTAGTTTAATACAATTTGACATGAGTCAACTAGCCTTATTCCAACAGGCTGTTCAAAGAATTTGACAAAATTGCTCTATAAGGACTTCAAAAGAAATGGATAGTATTTCTCTTTCCCATTTTTTTGGCAAATCTGCTCCAGAGTTCAGATTACCACACAAATATTTTTGATGCCTTTCCATTAACCCATGTCTCTACATTACATTTGTTCCAATTACCTACTTAATTAATAGTAACATAGGTAAAGTTTTCAAATACTTTAGATTACCTCAGGGACCGGAACCGGTTACCTTAACAAGGGTTTTTGATGAGGTTATTTTAGAAGTTGTTTTTAAAAACCCTTACATATTGTTAACCCTATGATGTGGTTGTTTCAATGATACGGTTACTGTTTTGTTGCAGTTAACGCGGTTAATAACTACCTTAACTAACCTACCCCGTCCCACTAACAGAGTCTTTAGGGTATTGAACCGAGTTCAAACGAATGTGATCCTTAAGTAATGTGTTATTAGTTCAGTTTTTGAATAGCAGTTATAATAACTACTAACCCTAACTTAATAACCTTAACGTAAGGGTTTTTGAACGAGTTCGAACGAATATGATCCCTAAATTATGTCTTATTAGGTCAGTTTTTGAATAACAGTAACTGAGTAAATTTCTTATCTCTTGCAAGTCATAAACGTGTTTGGCTTGCGAGGTTTGTAACAATATGCTATAAAGCGTCAAATCAGTCAATATTCAACTTTAAGTCTTTGGTGTAGAAACTTCTTATGTTACCATGGTAGCGTTGCTTAACTTGAGCGGCGAAAACAGTGTGTTGTTTGTTTTTTTTTCATATTTCATCTTTGCCTTTGGGCCTTGGGGCTTGACAAATAACTCTAAGACGGAAAAATAAAAGTCATTCATTTATTTGTGCCGTCACCATTGATATCACATATTGGTTTATCCCAAACACAATTAACTATAGTTTAAGCTATAGTCAGATAAGTATTGTTTCGATAAAAAAATATAACAATTAATGCGTCATTCAGTTAAGGCACAACTGCATTTTGATTATTCTTAAAACAATAATAAATACCGCGTCTCATTACGGTTTGCGTCTTAGTGTGCAGTAAATGCCATTACCCCGATAACAATAAAATAAAAATAATCCTTAGCATTTCACTCTAAGTATATATTTAGGTTGATGTATGCGTCAATAACGAACTTCAAATTATTTTAATAAAATTACACCCTTAAATTGTAAAGATTAGCAATATTAATGATGGTTCTGTGGGTATTCTTATTATTCAAATTGATTTGAACAAGAATATTTCTTGTACTCTGTGTCTTGATTAAATCATGATGCTTTTTTTATTAATAGTTAAAAACGTAATAATTATAACAACATTAAAAAAAATGTTTTAAGTAATTAATTAAAATGTTATTTGAAACAAAGTAAATTTTGTTATATTATGTATTCTATAACTTTTTTTTTACTATAAAAAGAAAATTATTTACACAAAGACAGATGTCATTTTGTCCGGATTTCCGGCTGGTCTCACTTAGGGGTCACATTTCTCAACCGATTTATGAAGTCTAGATTAATTAATTATATGAAATATTTGTGTCGATAAAATTATTTGAAACTTTTGAAATGGCAGAGGTATGAGGTTTGAAAACTAAAAAAAAAACAATTTTCATCCATTTGGAAGAAAAAACAAAACAATTTAAATTAATAATCAATTAAATTAGTTAATTGTTATGTTAATTAGTTTAGGTATGAAACTATATTTGATAAGTTGACTAACCTAGTATCATGGACCATCGGTTTATTTAATATATTTTAAATTTGAATTTGAATTAAGTAACAAAGGTTCTTTGTTACCTGCCATGACTTACTATCTCTTTCGCTTTCCGCTGATATTAAAGGGATAGCATACGTTGTTAGGAATAGTAAAAAAAGATCTAAAATTCAGTTGCCTACTGTTAATACTCTTACTAGTATCTTGTCGATACTTATAATGTATGTACGCGGTAAATCTGTTTTTTCAGTAGACAGTTAGTTATAATGAAGTTGTGATGTGACACGAGATATTGCAGTTTCAATTGTACACTTAAAAACAAACCATCAACGTGTAGACAAACAAAAGAAATACTTCCGAATAGGAACCACAAACTCACCACCATCTTACTGAGAATCAACAGGACTACGCAAGATAGTAGGGTTAATAACGGGACATAATACTCTGAACAAACACCTTTTCAATTTAGGTATAACAGACAGCCCAATATGCAGAGCATGCATGGAGGCAGAAGAAACCACCAAACATATTCTACTAGATTGCAAACAGGTAGAAGGATACAGGATGAAATACCTAGGATCTCCAAGTACCGTACACGAAGCCATAAGCAACATCAAGGCTTTGCTTAGGTTCGTGGAGGAGCTGGGGTGGTTGGAGTAGCGCTACCCCCTTTTCACGCAAAATAGGCACGTTGGATGTCGACTTGCGGAAAATGCCCAGCGCAACTAACTAACTAACTAACTAACAAACCATCAGACCCTACACTCGAAAAGTATACAAGCAACCGTTAAGGAATTCCACTATCCAACTCCTGACTACACCATACGACATTAGTCTCCATATTACCAATTCATTAAAACAACTAAACAAGTGGCTATGTAAGGGCCTTATCACACTTGCGATTTGCGAGCGTATTTTCTATACAAATAAGCGACGCAGCGAAGACGCTGCGCGATCGCCTTCATACAAAATACGCTCGCAAATCGCAAGTGTGATAAGGCTCTAAGCGGTAAACCTCGCGACTTTACTTCAAAATGGTTGTTATTTGTTATTTTTTACATTAGCAAACCCCATATCTTCGCCATATTGAAAAATTACGAATAACTGAATCAACAATTCATATGAATCGGACCTCTAGTCGACAACAGCCGGAAATCCGAACATCTGGATATATGAAAGCATTTTAGGACAAGCTGATACGGAGATGCGTTGCTTGTTTAAAAAAATACTCATCACAATACCTACTTAGGTAATAAAATCTAACCGACTGTACAATAAAATTAATCCAAGTAACATTATAATTGAACGTTATTTGAAATGTATTAGTATAATAATTATTTTGTCTTTTTTTTCTTTAATTAATAAAATAAGAATTAAATTTTTGTGTTTATCCTAATCTGAGCGCTAATAGCGTCTTGCCAGCATCATCACGCGATTTCTATAATGATACCTTTAAAAGTATTTACCATATTATAATCATGCTATGTTCATAAAATGAAAATACATTTTAGGTGTGTAAATAATTTACTAGAATATACATTTTTTAATCAGATAACAAAAATAAGTAAGTTTAATTATACTAACTAAAACCATAAAAATATCATCATCACAGTTTAACATGCATAATCAGTTTTAATAACTACCTATTCTTAACAATTAATACTTATAACACATACACCTTAAAAACACCATAATAAAAAAAAAACAATGACATAAATCACAGCAATTAAAAAATCAAATCAGTTTAAAATTAGGCCATATCAAATATAATACTAAATTATGGATTACTTATTATTTACGTAATTTTAGAACAGCCGTATGATACAATTCTGTCATAAATTTTACACGTGCCCACATGTCCTTCAATTTATCGTCCGGTACGTCTTCTAACAATTCCTTGAATTCAGCCAAAATTTCTTTACGTTTTTCATAACCTTCCTCCCTCTCTTGATTTCACTTTGAGTCTAAAATAAAAAAAAATATATACTTAATTTGTTGTTTCATTTTAAGTTTAGTAAGAAATACGTCACTAATATTAGAAATGTAAGCGTCGTCCAATAAAGTACAACGTTCATGCATGGCCTATTTTTTGTTAGGAATGCTAAACTGGCAGCTCTAAGGATACCCGAACATTATAAGTAAATTGGAATAATGCAAGATATACTACTGATATGTTTAGCTAAATGTGCCAACATATTCTGAATAAAATGTATAATAAATGAAAATGCACAAACACACATTTACGAAATGTCATTGTAGTAGGTACTCCGAATTTGTATGGTAATTAAATATTATATATTTACATATACATTCATTTAAACAAGTTGTCTGGCAGAGAACGCCTCATTTCATGGCAAAAAGCCGCCATTATTATCTACGTTTTTGTGGAATGCAATGTGCAATCAAGTTGAAATAAATAAATATAGGTACGTATAGGTATATATATATATAATTAGAATATGGTTGAAAAAAAAACAAACATATTGCAGATACTATTAAGGAAAAAATATCAGTTCGAGTACCTTTAAGGTCGATAGTATTTACAACGATTTAATGGTAAACAAAATTGAAATATAATCATAATAAGAATGCATAACTTACCAGTTTCTTCTGTCTTTCAAGTTTATTTACAAAGTCACTATATTCCTCGGGAAAATTGCATAGCAGTGGCAGCAAGCGCTTTTTGTAGTACCTTTTAAAGTTTTTTTTTAATATTTGTTATTTTATGGCACCCGTTTGTAACTGACCAGTTGGACGACATTCTTATCTATGGTTGGACGATTTGGAGGATACTGAGTAACTAACGCTTAGCATCCATGATGCTTCAAAACAATACTAATCCCATCTCTTTCTTACATTTTTTATCTAATCTGTCATTTTAAAACAGCACGTTGCACACTTAAAAATACCATGCTGCAAGTCGAACTCTCTTTTGTTCTTTAACGATGGTTTTTACTGTTATTAGGTATAACGTTACCAGCAAAGCTGCCGATCGTTTCTCGATAAGAAAAAAAACCGGCCAAGAGCATGTCGGGCCACGCTCAGTGTAGGGTTCCGTAGTTGCTCATCCTTCACAATAAACTGCTGTTTTAAGCCCGAGTTTTAAGTTAAGAAAGATTTCAAGCTCTATAAAAAGGTCGTAAACGCCCTAGAAACTGTAATCACTTATTACCTTCTGGAAGTCAACTTACGTCCTTTAAAAGAAAAAATACGTAATTTGGCGATAACTCAAAAACAGCTCGACCGATTTTGTTCAATATAGTTTTCATTGAAAGTAATTATAAAGCCTCATTTACAAGAATTTTTCCGATTTTTTTTGACCCGTGGTTGAAAAGTTAGAGGGGGGGGGGACACTATTTTTTGTTTTCGGAGCGAATATTTACAAAACTGCTGACTTTATCAAAAATAATGTAAGGAGAAAGGAGACTCCAATTATTTTTACAAGACCTATTAAACGACACCCCACACACTAGTGTTGAAAAGGAAAAAAAATCACCCCCACTTTAGGTGTTCGAGAGGTACCCGAATTTTTTTTTTTATAATTTTTATTTTACCGTTCTGTCGGATCACGGAGCTAAGCCGCGGACGGACGTACGGACGGACAGACGGACATGGCGAAACTATAAGGGTCCTAGTTGACTACGGAACCCTAAAAACAGTATGAAAATTATAATTATTTATTATTAGATATTATTACTTTTTTATTAGCAGAACAATCACATCAAATTATCAACTAATTAACAACATCAGTGTAAGAGAAACATATAAAAAGCAAAGATAAAGTACTTATTATCTAATAACAACAACAAAAAACAAAAAGTCAAAACAAAACTAGTCTAAAAAAAACACGGCAATACGTAAACATTCTGCCAACTCCGCTCATCTATAACGATCCTTCAACGTTCAGTTCCAAACCCTAACGCGATAGGGTTTAGAGTTAACTGCTATAAATAACCCTTACGCGTTAGGGTTTTAACCGTAACTGTGTAACTGTGTTGAGGTTGTAGTTAACTGTTATGATAGGGTAACCTTAACATAGTGTTACCAAATGAAAAGGTTACCTTATGTTATGGTTACCAAATTGTTAGGGTTACCTTATATTAGGCTTAACTTTAAAGAGGGGTCTTCCGGTCCCTGGATTACCTTAGAGTAAAGAGTAGCTACATTAACATGACAATTACAATTTTATTTATTAATTACAATTTTGTTTTATATATTCCAGGATTATGTGACGAGAATTTCATTGATGCTGATCATCTTAGCAAGCATCTTGACAGCCATCGCACAGATGAATGCTGTGGTATATGTTCTAAAACTTTTGAAAACTGGCCAAAACTTTTGGCCCACAGAGCAACACATTCATTCAGAAAGTACTGCCACCTGTGTCATAGAAGATTTAACACTATATTTACGTTGGAACAACATTATCTGCAAATGCATTTTGAGGAAAAGGTATGCATTCATTCAACATTCGTTTCAAGGTTAATTTATGCAATCTTAATTTAATTTTGGTCCAATATTGCTACAAAAAAACGACATGAAATCGAGTTGACTGTGAGCTTTAAATATATCTCAAATTTGTATAATTGGAGCGTCACTATCCCTGTTAACTTTTCACATGCAGAACATGTTTTAACACAAAAATTTATGTTTCTAGGTGAAAGAAATGCGCTGTGAGCACTGCCAAAAAACATTTACTTGTCGTGAGAAATTCGAAAAACACCTGGAGACCCATAATATTGAATGTGACATCTGTTCAGAAATGTAAGTATTAGAAGAGCTAGTATTTATCTAAGTATAGCTTTTAGTATATGTTTTTAGTGTTTATTTTTAAATGAACTTTTCGACAGTATTAGAATTGTATGTCTTCTGTTAAGTCAGTGGCGCACTGCTACTGTCAGGCAAAATCTTGAGATAGGAAACTTCCTCTCTACAGTCTCTACATTCCTCAGAGGCCCGTGGTATTTATCCTAATACTTTTGGTTTATTGTCTGACATCAGGGGCAAAGTTTTCTGCTAACGTACTGAGCACTCAAATGATTAACACGTTCGTCTCCGCCCGTACACTATGCCATCCGAATTGAATGTGTACCACTGGCATAACTACATATTCCTATTCCGTAGAACCATGCGGTGTGACACACATATGTTGTGTCACTGGAGACGAATATGTTAACCATGGATAAATGATTTCAGTTTCCACAACAGACAACTGTTGCTGGTGCACCTCAGGACGCATGAACCAAAGAAGCGGTACGAATGTGACCTGTGCGAATACACCGCTCTCTACGCCGCTGTCTTGGCTGTACGTTAGTTTATTTTATTTTATGTTAGGTGCCAATTGCCGATTGATATAATTGTTCTTACAAAAGTAACCGATAAAGGCCACTGTTCAAGTATCCCTTGCATTTAGATCATGATGGCTACAATGGTTCTATTGCTCTTCCGTATCCAATATTACCACACCGCACGTTCGCATAAGTTCACTCTTCAGTCACATTACATCCAGCCCCCATTATTCTGAAGTTCGAGTGGTTCGTATCGTATTACGCTGGTTCGCCCAATCAAACACATCGTTGTTCCTATGGCAAATTTGGAAATCTAAATTTTCACGTACAGTCAACAGCAGAAATTGCTACGCACGCCAGTTGCTCAAAATGATATAGACATTTGCTGCTGACTGTACTTGGAAATTTAACCTAAAACCATACAGACTCAGGTCTAAAGTCAAACTTTAAAAATACCAATTTATGAAATATGTAGGTAATGTCTCTTTTTTAGGGTTCCGTAGTCAACTAGGAACCCTTATAGTTTCGCCATGTCCGTCTATCCGTCTGTCTGTCCGTCTGACTGTCCGCGGCTTAGCTCCGTGATCATTAGTACTAGAAAGCTGAAATTTGGTAAAAGTAGGTATGTGTATGTATCACGGCGACAAAATAGTAAAATAAAAACTAAAAAAATATTTTTTTTCGGGTACCTACCTCTCAAACACCTAAAGTGGGGGTGTTTTTTTTTTTCTTTTCAACACTAGTGTGTGGGGTGTCTTTGAATAGGTCTTGTAAAAATAATAGGGGTCTCCTAACATTATTTTTTGATCAAGTCAGCAGTTTCGTAAATATTCGCTCCGAAAATAAAAAAAATAGTGTCCCCCCCTTTAACTTTTCAACCACGGGTCAAAAAATTATGGAAAAAATCATGAAAATGAGGCCTTATTAGTACTTTCAACGAAAACTATATTGAACAAAATCGGTCGAGCCGTTTTTGAGTTATCGCAAAATTTCATAATTTTCTTTAAAATGACGTAAGTGCCGCGCCGTGTCCTTATACTTCGAACGTTACACTTATTAGTTAATTGTCATACTGCATTAAAATATTCCGCTCAATTTGGCGCGTATATATAATCGATAACTTCCAGAATGTAATAATAATAAGTAATTACAGTTACTTTGGCGTTTACGACCTTTTTATAGAGCTTGAAATCTTTCTCGTAATTTAAACCTCTCATCCTTCCTTAAGCCCGACTATTGTGAAGGATGGGCAACTACGGAACCCTACACTGAGCGTGGCTGGACACGCTCTTGGCCGGTTTTTTTATGTGACCCACCACAATTTTTTTCTTCCACCAGGTTACGTATTTAATTTTTTCTTTAAGCTTTGATCTTTGTATCAATGGGTTAATTTAAAAATACAGATTTGTAAATTTACCATTAGAACGAAGACATTTTTCACACGAGAGCTAGACAGTCGGCATGATACAAAGTTAAAATTTCGAACTTCTGAATAACGCCTCCAGTATAGTGATGGGCCGTTTCCGAGAATATTCCCCAGGCGAGAATATTCTCGGAAATATTCTCGGAAACATTCCCCATGAGGGGAATATAGGGGAATTTAGGATTTGTATATGAATAACATTTATTTTATGACTTTCTCTATATAAGTAAATGCTTATCTATTTAATAGGTTAACAATTCAATAGAAAAAAATATAAAAAGTCAGCTGTAAATGTAAATTTCCTATGTTCTCGAGAATATTCTCATTGTTCTCCGGGAATATTCTCAATGTTCCCGGGAATATTCTCATTGTTTCCGAGGAATATTCCGCAAGTTTTTAAATTGCTCTCAGGAATAACATGGTAAAATAAATACCAGTGAGACAAGCAAGTTAATTTCTGATAGAGAAGGAATAGAGAAAACACGTGTGTTGTCAACGCAATTAGCAAAATAATTGTATTTTATTTAGTTTTTATCGTTTTTATGTATATATTTATTTCATTATTTCAATAGTATTTTAAATAGGTAGTTTATAGTAGTACCAAAGACAGGCATGCCATAATTCATTACTTAAATACACTGCCAGAAACATAAAAAAAGTGAATATCAGCATTTAATCTTTTGCAATATTTGATAAAATTATTTTTCTTTATCAGTTGGATCCAAGCCAATGTTGATACTCCAGCCCATCTAGCACAACTATGGTTCGCGACTCATTTCGCGCGACATAGCATCACCCGTCACTCTCTCACGTTACTGTACAGAAAGGGATAGGTAGCATTTCTCGCGCGAGAAAGAGTCTGGTGTCAAAGTTGTGCTAGAGGTGCAGGCAGGGTTCCATAGCCGCAATCACAAATATATTACAAGATCAAGAAGAGAAGTCTTGTTTTGGTGCGGGGGCTCATCCCCCCCGAGCCCTCCGCTTCGTAAATCTACTCGTGACTTGAAAGTTCAAAGTTGTGTTTATTATCTAAATACGGGGACTCTGCCTCCGAGAGTGTCTCTTGTAGTCATCGTCTCATCACTTTGGATTTAAGCTATCATGTTTCTGTTCTTGGTAGTTGCTTTGATTTGAGTGCCGCCACCGCTTGTCCTAGCTCCACTTGTGACTTCAAAGTTATATCTTAGTCATCGTTTCCGAAGTTGACTTAAAATAATCAAAAGACTAACAATCTTGTTTCCCTTCTGTTCGGTTTCTCCCCTAGGCCCCTCCCCTATCTTATAGTCTTCGACTCCTCAGTAGATTTTACGGAATTAGAAGACATCTTCTCATTTTCATTTTCGGATTCAACCGTAACTTATTGCTGGAAACGTTATTCGCCCCATCAATGAGGCGCATATTTGGCGCACTTTTAGTGGATTATTTCTGCCATGTCTCTGTAGCGGAAAATCATGCCGACTGTTTTTCGCGCGGCTTGATGTCTTTAAAGATTCCAGGCCAACTTCTGGTTTCAAAGATCTTCTTAAATGCAGCGAGATCCTACCGACTGGTCGGTAACCTCGTTTGATCCGTCAGTAGTTTCAAAACCAGCCAAGAGAAGACACATGCATTGATTTCAAATCCGTTAATTGACTTACCGCTCTTCCTTGTAATAGCTGAACAGATATCATCTTGGTCGAAGTTGTTGCGCTGTGTTGTACACGTCTTCGATTTGGAAAACTGCTTCCACAACTTCAATATGTGTCTGCTTCAGATTTAAATTTGGCGCAGTCTATGTCTACAACAGTGTCATTACAAAATGAGTTTGCGGGAAGATAACCTGTGTTCAAGAAATTTTCAGCTCTTAGAATTATTTCAGCAGCATGGTGTTATTGGAGTAGGAGGTAGCTAGGCGAGAAGCTTCTGAATTAACCTACCAACAAAAACACTAGATCATACTACCGTAAAATGGACACAAACACGAAACCAATCTGATTGCAGATTCATAAAATATGTCATGCTGGGCCAGATGAATCGTTTTGTGGCAGCGCGTCAGTGTTAATGATTTTTTTCTGCTAACTGCTAACAAAGTCATACAAGTTTCAAGTTTTACTTCTCTAAGTACCCTTTATGAGTTGGTTGACTATTATTACTCGTAAACTTGTAAAGCCTACCCTAGCAGCGTTTATATAGCCAATACCCAAGAACTCCCAAAATTTGCAATTTAAAGTTTGATATTTCACAAACAGATCTATAAATCGGAAAATTGTTGCAACAAACCTGCAACATTTTGTAAGGCCTATCCAACGACATATCACACCATGGGGTAGACTAGAAAAAAAAGACATCCCCACTTTATTATAGGGGGAGGTAAAGTAAAAAGTATTTTTCCAAGAATTTGTTCTACCAATTTGTCAAAATGACTTATATGTATAACCATGCCAAATTATAACTTTCTGGTACTAAAATTCTCTCTAGTACTAAGAAAAGTTCAATGTTCCCCATTTTGGAGAATATTCTCGGGAACAAAGGAAATTTCCGGAAATATTCCCCAGGAGAATATTCTCGGGAACGAGAATATTCTCGCGGCCCATCACTACTCCAGTACCACGAGGTACTGTCTGTAGGACGACTGTTATTGCACTAAGATGGGTAATGCCATTCAGGTTCGCTCTGTCTACATTCCTATTTTGTCCACATTCCCGAAATAATGTAGATGACGAAAATTGTAGTTAGAAATGTAAACGAGATGAGAGTGAATTATTATTGTCATTATTTTCTAGTTAAATTCCTGTACGTTTTAGTGGCATTCTAAGCCGATATAATAATTATATGTAGATTATAAACTATATTTTTTATTTCAGAATCATAAAAGAAGGAGACACAAAAAATTCACTTGCAAAACGTGTGACAGAAAATTTTCTGAATGTGCGAAACTCAAAAATCATATTTGCAAGGATAAAAGTAAACTCTGTCCTATTTGTGGTGAACATATCTACAATTCGGTGAGGGTTCCAAGGTCATAATCATCATAGATACGACCCGGCTTTCGGTACCATTGATACAGCTGGTGCGGTGGTAACTACGGCCCTGTCTATTACCAGTAGATGGCCTTAGACTTAACTTATATCTATGGTACTAACCGAACATGGGCGCGAAATTTGAATTCGTTCGAACGGTTATAACTATAAAATTTTGAAGTGGGCTACCTTAGGAACTGGGCCATCTTTGGCGCAAGTACCTCATATCTAGGAATCTTGGTAGCATATCGTCGTTCTAAAGCCTACGGAGTCGCTAATTTAAACAAAATATCAAAGTCAGTCTAAAACTACATGACGATATAGTTATTTTATTAGATGTCATGAATTCATGATTTATGCTGCTACATCGTAATAATCTATATATATAGCATTGTTCCTTTATTCTTATAATTAAACTTCATTATTCGTTTTTTTTTTCAGTTCAACCGCCATTTGAATTCGCACAAGGACGTGAAAACCTTCAAATGCGAGAAGTGCCCGGCGATGTACAAGAGTGCGCTGTCTCTGAAGGCCCACATGGACCGTCACGACAAAAATCCGACCCACGCCTGTGACTATTGCGGACGCAAGTTCTACTACCCGACGACTCTAACGAAACATCGGAGAGTTCACACAGGTTATTAACGTTAACACATTGGATAATCTTATTAAAACTTTCGTAAGACATCTCTAATTATTTATTTTTTATTAAAGCAGTAACGTCTGCTAACGTAAACTAAATGTTTACAAATGAAGCGAAAATTGAAAAATTCAATGATTCGGACAGGATTCGAACCTGCGTTTCCAACGGCTTTCCGGGCCAACACTGGCGTCCTCCCAATTGGACCACCGAATCAATCTCTCAATCTCTAATTATTATTATATGTATAAACGGTTTAAAATTGACGTAAAAATTGTCAGGAACAGCCCGACATGTCTCTTACATCGATTTGCTGTGAACAGTGACTGCGGGTCTGTACAGTTGAAAGTCCCTAACATATATTTGTACACTATTCTAATGAATTCGTGTCTATTTCAATCCTAACTTTTAATTATTTCAGGAGAGAAGCCATATGTGTGTAAAATATGCGGCAAACGGTTCACGGGCAACCACAACCTTCGTGTCCATATGAAAGTGCACGGGGTTCTGATTATTAATAAAAGAGATATAGATCCTATAGACGATAGATCCTGTTGACATGCCAGGGTGGGTTTTGCAAACAAGAACAGAGTGAAATCTTCCATTATTTTTTTGTCAGGTAGATACAGCTTGCTGATATTGAGTACGCACTACGCTGCGCGCAGTGCCGCAATGCGCTGTATCTAGTGCAGCTATCTCTGAACTCGCCGAACCCGGATAAAGACTTAAAAAACCCGGATATTTGGCATTAAACGCATTTTTTTCCACGGACGTAGGTATCCGAAAATAAATTGGTTATAAAAAAAAAACGCTTGTTTTTTCATTCACATTCAAAGTGTCCCCGGACACTTTTTGAAAACCCCTCCGGACGGCCTCCAAACTAGGACAAATCCGGGGAAACCCAGACAGATGGCAGCCCTAGCTGTATCTCATGCAATTTCATGCAAATAACACTGTACCGCGTCGTGTCGCTTTGCTGCAGCGGAGTGCGCGCTCACCTTAAAACTTACAAGTTTTTTTTTGCTTACCTGAAACGGGTATCTTGGTCTATTTGATACTGGCGACTTTGTATATTCATTTTATACTTCGCCCGTGAGTTATGGTATGGTTTTTTTACTTCTCGTAGTTCGTCGTAGTCTGGCAAAAATTGCCTTAAAATTATAATCATCTATGAATGCTTACCCGTGTACCCAAATGACTTTTATTATGGTATAGGTAGATGTAAATGAGAGATATGTGACGTATTCAACCAATGCATTATGACCTCAAGGACTTTTGCGAAATATTTGTACGCAACAAAAATACCCGACTGAGAGGTCATCACCTAAAGCTAGTTGCCTGCAGGTCGCACAACAACCCTCATAAACACTTTCTGGGCAATAGAGTTGTGAGTGCTTGGAACAAACTCCCCGAGGATGTAATTTCAGCACCTAACGTCAATAATTTCAAGAATAAATTAGACAAGCATACCACTGAGCAACGATCTCAAGACACTGATTGCTGGATATAGGCACTATCAGTTGGTAAACTGCCTGCCTAATTATAAATAATAATAATAATAATATTTTTGATTTTGTAGGAAGGTACTTTTCTAAAGGAATAAATTAAATATATGTTGACGTGCACTCATAGTCAGCTCACATAATTTCTACCACTATCTACGGTACAGTCAACGACAAACACATAAGTTTACACTTTCTAATCATATACAAGGCGAAAAATTAAATTTAGTGTAAATAAGACCTAGCTTGATAATACCATAATAATCCATCACCAAAAAAATTGCATAAGTACTATGCCAAATTTCAACTTGATCGGAATGTTAGAACTAGTATATAAAGTATCAAAAATATTTATAGAGGACCCACCTACTAAATTCTTGAAATCATATACAATTGGTAATACCACAAGGAAATATCTGTCATGTCAACATTATTCGGCTAGCCAGACTAATAACCAGATCCACAGATAGTGGCGCCAAGTTAAGCTAGTAGTAATCTGGCCATCAAAACGTGATACTGAAAATTAAATAATCTAGCACATATTTCATCGCCAATGAGCAATGACTGATACCAATTCAATGGTGCTGATATATCAGTCATTGGCGATGAAAAGATTAATGTCAAAAGTACCAAAACTGTTTAGTCCTAGAAGTTTGTACAACTAAACTATACTAGAGCTAGAATTTTAAAATTTCGCGGTCATTTTCAGTATCACGTTTCGATGGCCAGACTTTAATAGTACCTTTTTATTACAAGGTTTTTATTACAAGGATTAATCCTCATATTTTGCGTGTACGAGTGTATTTATAATTATTATTCAGTTTTACACAAATTGCAATCCCTCTAATACTGCCGTATGGCGAAGCACTATAATTTTGGCGCCACTTTCTTTCTACGCATTGGTCGCTGTCCAATACTTGGACCAAGTAACTCATGTACTTGGACATGACAAGCCATAATACCAGGAGGGAACGGGACAACTATTTACAGAAACCATTAAGAGTGACAGAGACAGACAAGGTGTTTTGTCCTTGTCAGAGTCACATTTTTGAGCTGGGCGGATGAATGTCAAATTGACAGACCTCCGCTCGCCGCCGACCTTTCCCAATTTCAGTAGTCTTGTCAGTGTCAGTAGTCTTTGCTACTTTTGTACTGCTTTTTAATTTGGTTGGTTTATATGATTGTAAGGGATACCAGTACAAAATATGGTAAGTTACCAGCATGGACCTAGTAAGTACTATAGTATACCTGGACTGCTCATTGCTTCGTTCGAACGAGCCAAGTAAGAAAGCCGCCAAGGGGGCAGTTTGTCCCACTCTGCTGGGGTAACCAAATATTTAGCAATAAAGAGGGACTCATCCTTACTCCATTTTATTACAAGTTTGGCTCGGTTTGTAGACACCTGCCTACTGAGCCGGCGGTCCCGGGTTCGACTCCCGGCCGGGGCAAATATTTGTATGATGAACTCGAATATTTGTGCTTGGGTGATGGTTGTTCTATGTATTTAAGTATATATTTATCTATATAAGTACGTATATCGTCGTCTAGTATAACACAAGCCTTCTTGAGCTTAATTTGGGACTAGATTGATTTGTGTGAGGTTGTCCGATATTTATAAAAAAAAAATGAAAAAAATTAAAGTCTAAAAATGTATATTGGCTGGCACTGTTGCTAGAATTTATTTTATATATACCTATGGAAACTCATAAATAAATATAGTGAATGTTAGCTACTATGCCAGCAATAACACACTTTTGGCTCCTGTTATTTTAACAGAACGCAGCAATCCCGTAACTGTTAATTTGATTTGATAAATGACAAACTTCGTTAAGTCATACTTAAAAACAAAACAAACAAAAAACATATTCTGATGTACGTGGACATGAACTCATTTATGAGGATATAAAAAAGTGGTTATTTGTAGGGTACCATAAATTAATTAGGGAGGTAAAACTGTAAGTATACCGTTATTTTATGAACTACCTGTATAACTCTGTTTTACCAATGCAAGACTACGCAATACTTTTTATTACTGTACTAACGGTTAAGTACTAAGTATATGGCGAAATAAAACGCAAAAAAAAAACCGACTTCAAAAAAAAAAAAAACTAAAAATAACCCATTTAAGTACAGATTACGTTTGAATCACGTTTTGAAGACGATGCCAAACTACTCATTTATTATATTTTTATATTGTATAAGTATATTTTTTTGTTTTTAGTGATTCATATAAAATACTTATGGCGGGGTGATCTGGGAGGTCTTAAAGGCATACATCTCGTTTGAGTTATCTCCTAACTTCGGTTCTACGATTGCTACTACTACTACGATTACTTAGGCGGGTAGCAATGTTCTAGGTGGGCTCGCCCTGCGGGCCCTTGGGCTCGCGCGCTACGCCGTCTCTGGGACGCTCCGCTCCGCACCTTTGGTGCTACACGGAGCTCGGCCTGCGGCCTCGTGGGGGGACGTTCGCCCTTAAGCCTGCGGCCCTCGGTCGAACTAAAATATTAAAGTTTGTTGTCCGATATTTTCTGATTTGACCGAATTTTTTAAATTCGATTTCAGATTCCGACTCGGGGGCCCCAAAAACTGCCTGATACCGAATTTCAGCCCCCTCGGACCAATATGAAATTTTCTCCATACAAATCTTGTTTTTCCGATATTTTCCGAATTTGACCGAATTTTCGGACACCGATTCCAGATTCATATTTGTGAGCCCCAAATGCCCCCCGATATCGAGTTTCAGCCCCCTAGCACCAACTTGAAATTTAGAAAAAAAGTCGCCATTTTGATTTTTTTTTCACGACTGTACTCGGGTGGAGGCCCCCTATGACATTTGGTCGAGCACCTCCCACCTGAGCCAACCGCTTACGAGATACGGGCATCTTAAAAAAAATCCCATACATTTTTTTTATGATAGAAAAAAAAACTTTTTTGGAATCAGGGGGCCCAAAGCCCCCTACATACCAAATTTCAGCTCGCTACGACCATTTTGAAATTTCGACGCCTATTAACCACCCTAAGATAGCGAAGGATTATCGTAGTAAAGTTAAAACGACATTACTGCAATAGTGCAATGCTCAGATTGTTTTTAGTACGAATAATATTTTCGAAGTAAAACATAGATCGGAATTATCCGGTAATTTTGTAAATTCATTGTCACTCTTTTAGTACTTTATCAAAGTTTGACATGCTTTCATATTAATATATAATACCATTTTTTTTTTTTTTTGGAGTTTACTCCTTAAGAATCGATTTTCATATATAAGCCCGGGGTATGAAAAATATGGGGTATAAAATCGAACGTATCTGCCGTGCTAATTTAAAAAGTCGTATCTCAGTATACGATCGGAGTAAAAATACGACTTCTTAATTTAGCAGGTTATGCGTTACGCGTTATAGGCTAAGATCCCGATATAAAATGACCTTCACCGAGATGTTTATTTTATGAAATGTATTTTATAATCAATTTAATATGTCAATAAATATATTGCATATGGGTTGCCTAACAAATTTTAGTCCAGGGTATGTTTAATTAATAATAAAAAAAAATGTTTTAAACATTTCACCGGTTTGATTAATATTAGATAAATTCTATACCAATCGAAAGTATGAAGCCCATAGAATATGCAAACGTTAGGTTACCTATTCTTTTCCCGTCACAACTATCGGGTAGCCAGGTATAAACAGGTAAATCTATACCTACTAGCATTTTGCAACGGTCTGATTATTGAATTGAAACTGAATAAAATTAAAGATTATTTAATTATGAATTTATCTAATAATCAAATCGGTGAAATGTTAAAAAAATATATATTTTTATTTTTTACTAAACATACCCTGGACTAAAAATTGTTAGGCAACCCATATGCAATATATTTATTGACATATTAAACTAAATATAAAATACATTCATCAAATAAACATCTCGGTGAAGGTCGTTTTATATCGGGATCTTAGTCTATAACGCTTAACTTAACGCATAACCTGCTAAATTAAGAAGTCGTATTTTTACCCCGATCGTATACTGAGATACGACTTTTTAAACTACCATTATGTTCACATAAACAAACTATAAAATTGTCAATGTCAACTTCATGTCGAGTGTCAACAAAATTTTATAAATAAAATAAAATTTAATCAAATCTACGCTTAACGGGTAAAATGTGCTGCTTTTGAAACAATAGCGCCCGTCACACAATCGGCTAAAAGATACGTGTTCGTTTCAGCTCCCAAACAAACCTAACGAATTTTTGTGATATCCAAGATAACAACTTTTATAACGTGCAATGCAAAGACCGTGTTTTCTTGGTGTTTAAGCCGTGCTTGTATGGTGCTAAGATCGAAGAAGACGTCTTGCTGTAGAGAGAGAGACCGCTTTAATTGTGACTCAGCTTTAAGCTTAGAAATAGAGAAGGCGTGAATACTTTTCCATCACCACTGCTCTCATTTTCCTGCATTCAGCCGCAGAATGGTTTTGATTTCGTGAAACTTTCCAGGATAAATACATACATAAATCAAGGATCCAACACAACCGAGCCATTCATTTTCTAGACGGGAGTCTTGCCGACCGACAAGAAGCTATGAAGTTTAAATCGAAATTGTTATGTTTTTGATGTTGGCTTTTAAATTGTATCTTTTTTTATTATAATTGCTTGTATTTTTACTTTTATTTGTAAGTGTTAGTTATAAATATGAGTGATCCTTCTTCATCCTTGCGCTGTCCCCATTGTCCCAACTCAACTCGAACTTTTACCTCTCATGGACTTAAAGTGCATATAGGGCACATGCATAAACATTTTCCCCAAGTCATCCCCTCCAACCCTAGACTGTCGGTTTCACAGCAAGCTCATGGTAACAACCCCATTCATCTAGATTTTGGTGATCTAGCTACGTTAAAGCAGTCAGTACGTGTGTTACGGCATATCCCCAAAGGGGCGCGAAACTTGGCAGCGGCCAAATTGAGCGACCTCATTGATAAGTGTATCGACTCCAATGGCACTCTCGAATGGTTTAGTTTACTGTCTTTTGCCTATTCCGCACTCAAATCGCCTGAAGCGTCGGCCACGGGCAATTTAACCACGAAAGTTAAGAGAAATATTAACTCTGCTTCTTTTGATATCAGTGGGAACATCGGTGCAGAGACCACGCCTTTGAGATCACACTCCATACTGAAGACAATTGAGCGTAATGTACATGAAGGGGATCTCAGGTGCAGTGCGAGTGCTTATGTCGGATGAGGGCGTGGCGCCGTCGAGCCCTGAGACTTTAGCTACGCTGCAGTCGAAGCATCCAGCCCCGTCCCGGCCGCTGGTACTTCCACCGGAACCTGACATATCTATTTCTGCCTTAACTGTTAAGCCGGAGGAAGTGGTGCAGGCACTCAGCTCTTTCAACAATAGTTCGGCCGCCGGTTTGGATGGTATCCGCCCTGTTCATCTTAAGGAGCTTACGTCTGCATCTGCGGGAGACGCCGATTTTCGGCTCCTGGAACATTCTGCCAAGCTTTGTAATTTTTTGCTCAGTGGTCAATTAAACCCTGAAGTTTGCTCCTATATTTATGGTGCTTCCTTATGTGCGCTGTCAAAAAAAGACGGTGGTATAAGACCCATTGCCATAGGCAGCGCTTTCCGCCGCTTAACGGCAAAGCTAGGATGCCGTGCAGTGAGAGAAGAAATGGCAGCTTATCTGCAACCTTGCCAATTAGGGTTTGGCACAAGATTGGGCTGCGAGGCTGCAATTCACGCTACGCGGGCTTTTTCGGTAGATAGCAAAAACTTAGAATCCGTTTTAATACGTATAGTTAAGTTCATATCATTGTAATAGTTAAGTACTTATGCTTTCTGAAAAAATGACTGACTGTTGAGTTTCTTTCGGCGTTTCTTCTCAACAGTGGTCTCCTCTTGTGAAATGCCGGTAGACTCAGACATGTAAAAGTGCCCTTGTGGCCTACTTGCAGAATAAAGTTCATTATTTCATTATTATTATTATTAATTAAAATTGATTTAAAAAACGCGACAACTCAGTGGAGCGTGATGTTTTACTGTCCGAAGTGAAGGATAAAGTGCCATCACTCTACCCCTTCATTTTCCAAGTATATTCTTCCGCTTCTAATCTTTTCTACAATGGTCCTCTTGTTCTTTCCCAAGTTGGTGCACAGCAGGGGGATCCGCTAGGCCCTTTAGTTTTCTGTCTGGCCATACAAAAGGTAATTTCAGAGGTTAAATCCCCATTGAATATCTGGTACCTAGATGACGGTACCCTAGGTGGTAAACCTGAAGAAGTGGAATAAGACTTGCTCATGCTCCTGCCTCGTTTAAAAGCTCTGGGTTTAGATATTAATTTCAGCAAATGCGAATTTTTCCCCTGCAGTACCAACTCACACGATTCTTTCCCCTTATTCAGTGCTCTGCTCCCCGGACTGAAAGTGTTGTCGGCGAGATCTTTCAACCTCTTGGGGTCCCCAATATTCCCAGAAGCCATTCCTGAAGCCTTCGAGGAGAGAAAGCTGCTTCTGCTGATGGCTGCGCAGAGGTTGAATGAACTTTCGGCTCACGTAGCCCTCGTTATGTTGCGAGTTTGCTTTGCCGTGCCTAAGCTGACATATTTCTTGTGCACCGTGCCAGCCTGGCTGCACCCTGTCCAGACAGACTCCTTTGACTTCGTGTTGAAGGAGAGTTTGGAAAAGGTGCTGAACGTCTCCCTTAACCAAGGTCAATGGGACCAGGTTTCTCTGCCGATTCGAACTGGTGGTTTGGGCGTGCGTCGCGCGCGAGATGTGAGCCTCCCGGCCTTCCTGGCTTCGGCGTGTGGGGTGGTGGACCTTGTCACTCAAATTTTATCTTTTGATGGTGACAAGGCTATCATTCCTTACGCCTCCGATGCTTTGACGGCCTGGACGGCTCTTAATCCCGGCGTAGCCATACCCGTAGAATTGTTCCGTCAGCGTCTATGGGTTTATTTATATGAGAGTGCGCGCACCACGATTTTCATAAACCCATAAGTAAGCTTATTTCAGCGACAAAATTATCGCGCGACTAAAAAAAATCGTGGTGCGCGCCTGGCCTGAAGGGTAAACTCCAGTCGTGCGTCGGAGCTGACACACACACTTTTTTTTTTTCCTAGCCTATACTTGTGTCCCACTGCTGGGCAAAGGCCTCCCCTTTCTTGCGCCACTCGTCTCTATTGGCTGCATGCTCCCTCCACTCGTTATTAAATGCATCCAGGTCATCCCGCCATCTTCTTTTAGGTCTGCCTCTGCTCGGTAACCTTGCGGTATCCAGTCGGTGATTATTCTAGCCCATCGTTCCGGATGCATGCGGCAGACATGTCCAGCCCAGTCCCACTTCAGCTTTGCGGTCTTGGCACCTACGTCTACAACGCGTGTTTTGGAACGCAGTTCGGTGTTTCTTATACGGTCTTGTCTACGAACACCTAATATGCTGCGTTCCATCGCTCTCTGACAAACTTTGAGCCTGGTCTTTTGAGCTTCAGTCAATGACCAAACCTGTGCTCCGTAGGTTAGAACGGGAAGAATACACATATACCATACACCATACCATACATACATGATACCATATATTACCTGAAAAAAGATACTATAGCCACCAAAAGATATCCTTTTGCAACCTTTAATTCCAGTTACCATGATGCAATTATAAGTATGTAATTTTTTAAATAATCAGAAAAGATACCATTAAGCACTGTCAAAAATGCTGACAGTTTTCAATTATATTAATAAGATTTCAAATTTAAAGGTTTTATCCTGCCCTAACATAAAATTATTTTTATATACTAACGGATTGTATAACTTTCATAATTTTTTCCGTTAGTTTCTTTGGTGACGCGTAAGAAAGTTTAGCGAATAAAATATTTAATTATTTGAAGTGAATAGTGTTAATTTAAAGAAAAGTATTAACTAGTAATAACTACCATTTTATTTGAAAACTACTAATTATTACTATTTTTTGTGACTGGCAAAATTAGAAAGAAACACACTACCTATCTGCGAGCTGTCTCTGTCTTCCCGTGACCCCTTCACCCGTAAAATATACTTTATGTGTTTATACTAAGATTTAATTTTGTGTGAACACTTATTCTGAGTTCGCACTCCTGTTGTCTTAAATATAAGCTCCTTGTTTACCAGTTAGTATCTCATGGAGTTTTGGTAATATGTAATATATTTATTCGTTTTACAGTTCCAAAACAAGATTCTGTACGTCAATTATGAACACGTGCAACAGGGCCGGTGGGCAGAAACACTTACAGGCCAAGAGTGAAGTAAAATTAATAATAAATCCATTATTTTTATTTGGATTGTTTAGCGATTTTGTTTTATTTTATTAATATTGGTAATATTGCAATTTAGTTTTTTTTTTCAAATCAAAAGTGCTACATTGTAATTATATAAAGTTTACTTAACTGTTAAATAAGTAAATACACTTTTTCATAACATTTTGTCAGTTTTTTTTTCGTAAAGTCTTATTGTAGTTATTTTATTATTAGTCCCATCAAAGTTTAATTGTAGTTATTTTATTACTTGTCCCATAAAATATAACATACATTTAAAACGAATGCCACAACTAGCACAGGAAAAACGGGAGAATTATTTGGAACCTGGTAACCCTGCGTTAGTGCCTCCCAATCTGTATGTGGAAGTATGTGTATAACCACCTTTATTATGAGTCAATGTTCACTTATTGTCTATGGTAGAGAGACAATTATCTGCTATGTCATATTTGACAACTGACGTTTCTTTAACGTCAATGAATAGAATAGAAGCTAAGCCACGCGTTAGCCTGGATCTTTTATTAGTGTATCAATTATTTAAACTATTAAAATGGCTGAAACTATGAAACAAACTGTTGCCGGTATACTAAAAAGTATAGAGAGGTAAGGATAGTAGTCACTTAAGGAATGCAAACTTCAAAAAACAACATTGGTTATCATCAACTTGATTTATATTTCATAACTTTCAGGTATAATCCAGCAAATCTTCAAACCCTGGAGCGATATGTGGATATGCAGTCCCGAGAGAACACGTACGACTTAGAGGCGAACCTGGCGGTATTGAAACTGTACCAGTTTAACCCCGAAAAATTCAACGCTGATATCACTTGCCAGATACTTCTGAAGGCGTTAACAAACTTCCCCCACACTGATTTTACTCTGTGCAAGTGTTTACTTCTGGAATCTGTGGTAAGTTGATATTGTATGGGATCTTAAAAGAAACATCTACTGTCATTTCAATTTAATATAAATAAATATCAAGGGACAATCTTACATCAACCCAGTCCCAAACTAAGTAAAGCTACTAGACAACAGTAGTACTATGGGTACTAGACAACAATATATATAAATAAATACACATAGATAACATCCATGTCCCAGCTACAGATATCCGAGTTCATCACACAAATATTTGCCCTGGCTGGGATTTGAACCCAGGACCGCCGGCTCAGTAGGCAGGTGCACTACAAACTGCGCCAACCGCGTCCTCAAATGTATATGATGTCAATATGTATTAATACAACCAACAAGTCAAATTAGTGTAGCAGTGATGTTAAAACAAGTCTTTAGAAAGTTAGGGATGCATTCTAATTTTTATTACTTGTGTGTTATGTTATAAAAATGAGACCTAATTTAACTTGTTTTTCATAGCCTGAAAATGAGACAATATCTCAAATTAAATACTTGGCCGATATCTTGGAGCAGTGTGACTTTGCCCAATTCTGGAACCGCGTGCATCAGATGCCGGAGCTCTGCAACCGCATCAGTGGCTTCCACGACTCCATCCGCAAGTTTGTGTGCCATGTGGTCGGGATCACCTTCCAAACTATTGAGAAGAACAACTTGGCCAATTTGCTTGGTGGAATTGATGGTGAGCTGGTTAAAATATCTGTATTAATTCTTTTTTTTTATGAATATATAGCAGACAACCTGACATAAATCAATCTTGTCCCACGGTAAGCTCTAGTAGGCTTGTAACTAGACGATGGTATATACATACTTATAAAGATACCTATACAATTGATTAAATTCAGAACATACGACATCCATGTCCCAGGAAGAAATATTTGAGTTCATCACCCAAAAATATGCCCTTGCTGAGATTCAAATCCAGGACCACTGACTCATTACTAATGCCTAATTTAGGCAGCTGCACTATCGCTGCACCAACTGCTTCGTCAATCTTAATAAACAATATGTATATTTGACTAGTAATCCAACCTAAGATAAAAATGTTTATGTTGATTTGTTATTGATTATATTTTTTTCATTATCTTTCAGATGTTACTCTTAAACATTGGGTTAAGAAATATGGATGGCGTGATGATGGCAGCCTGATCTTCATTGCCAACCAAGATGAGAATATCAAGACTAAGAATATCACTGAGAAAATTGAGTTTGACCACCTTGGCCCCCTCATGGCTCTATTGTAAAATGTTGATTTATTTCGTAAAAATAAAAATTTAATGTTTACAGGCTAAGTATTGACTTCTATCTTTGCTGTATTTCCCATTTCCCCATTTTTTTGATAATCCATGGTTATAATCATTGATTGATTGATTTCAAAACTCCATGAATTATGAAAACAACATTTAATACAACAATCTCACTATTCCATCCCAGTTTATAGTTACTAATCACATTGTTTGAGAAATTATGATTAGCACTGGGCAATGGGTAGGTTGGTACATATAAATTAATTTTGGATCTAAGTCTAACATTTACATCTAAATTACATATGTACAGACTTAGCATTATGCAAAATGACTTCAAAACAAATAATAACAAGTGACAAACGATAAATTTGGTATTTAGCCTTTTTTCCCGTGGCTGTATCCATGCTCCTTGCCGCCCGCGTGGCCGCCCTTCTTGCCGTGGTCGTGGTGGTGCGCGTGGTGCTCCTCGTGCCCGTGGTGCCCCTTGTGCCCCTTGTGGTCCTCGTCGTAGTGCCCCTTGTGGTGATTCCCCTTCTTGCCGTGATGCTTCTCGTGATGACCCTTCTCGTGGTGGCCGCCCTTCTTGTGGTGCCCATCTTTCTTGTCGTGGTGGCCGTGGAAGTCCCCGTGCTTGTGGTGGTGACCGCCCTTGTGGAAGTCGTCGTAGAACTTGTGCTCCTTATGGTATTCGTCTTTGTGGGATTTGTGATGGAAGCCGGTGGTCTTGGAGCCCTTCTTGTGGCCCTTCTTGTGTCCGAACTTGCCGCCCTTGTGGCCGTGGGCCGCCTCGTGGTGCTCGCCGTGGTGGTCGTGCTCGTCGTGGTGCTTCTTCTTGTGGCCGCCGTGCTCGCCGTGGTGACCCTCGTGATGGTGCTTCTCGTGGTGGCCGTGCTCGCCCTTGTCGTGGTGGTGGTGGGACTTGTATCCCTTGTCGCCCTTCTCATCATGCTCCTTGTGGTGATGCTCTTTGTGTTCGTGCCCGCCGCCAGACTCCGAGTGGCTGTCCTTGGCCTTCTTGTGCTCCGTGCCCGCGACGGCCTGGTCGCGTGCCACGGTGCCGGCGCCCGTTAAGTCGCCTTCCAGGATAACTCCAACCTCGGCGCTCACGTTTTGGTCCCCTTTCAAATCCCTAACATTTCGCGCGCGGGATGAAACGATCGCCAGGGCTAACAGCCCCGCCACTAGTGAGATTCTCATCCTCTGAAAGAAAACGGAACGTTAGAGCGTCGTCTAAACGGTAATTATGTAACTAATGGAATTACTATTTAAAAATAAATTGTTTTCTTACCGACTGCGCTCGGCGTGTTGATGAGGACAACTACTAAAGCAGAGTGTCACAATAGTTTCCGTACTTTGAATTTATAGATAAGAGCACTTTCATCTGTTGTCGATTACAAACTGATCTTTGGCAATCATATTGCTTTGGTTTCTGGACGACTGACTCCGCGCCGGTGACGACATCGTTTTTCCTCCGCTCGGTCTGAATTGGTTTCGTTTCGTTACAGAAATATACCGGCACATCATGCGTCATTACGTACCTACTCGCGTTATGATTTTAGGGTTCAGTTAGCGAACTATTTTACCTTTCATAGTAAATATAGGTAAATAAATACGCAAATATAAAACATGACCCTTCGTTTTGCAGACAAACAATTCGATGAATGTTTATTTCATGGAATTTTAATTGGGTCGGGAACTTGAAACTGAAGCCATAAATTTATGGAAATGCAATGACTTGAAAAGATTGTATAGAAGTCTAAGTTTAGGTTTGTTTCTTAACAATCACAAAAAGTTACGAAACGGTTTGTCGTAGAAATGAAGCATTCTATGTAGATTGTGGCGTCTGTCGATAGAAAATGTTAAAACATGACTGGTTATTATATATATTGCTAAGAATATAAGGGCCACTTAAATTTTACACACGTAATAAATTTGTAATTTTCATATACAATCTTCTAAATAACAGTGCAAGGGAAAATCACAATAGTGAGTTAAAACTAGGTGTACGTAATTTCTAGTCCTATGTTTTTCCTTATTTAAGATCATGTTGTATTAACGATGTCAAATTGGGGATCAAAAGTAACATGACCGTTATATTTTTTTGAGCAATAGGTAGGTACATATATTACGCTATTTTTAAGAGGCCTTATTCCTTTAAAAAAAATGATATTATGACAAATATATTGATAATTTCTACCAACTTTTTGAAGTGAATAATACTTTTCCCCGAGTTCTAGGTAGTTATAGCTATTTCATGCTTTCATTGCGTGCAGCCGAAAATAAGTTGATAAACTAATTTTCCGCGTGAATCTTATCAATTTAGACTAGTTTTTGAAACAAAAATTAAACATTCAAACTGTTAGGTTTCAAATATATACCAATAAATCCCAAAAGCCCTGTTCTAGGTAGTAACATCAATAATATGCTAAGAAACATGTTTGATCATAGAGAAAAATGTTCAAGACGGTCAGCATTTTAAAAGGAATAAGGCCTCTTAAATGAGCTAAATAGCAAAGGTTTCACAAATGTAGCCAGTAACAGTAGTTAGTAGGTATTGTATATACGCTCTTATGATTCTAATTCTGAACAGAAGCTAAGAGATATTACATACTATAAATAAATATATTAATTAGTTGTAAAATATTCATCTGAAAATAAAACTAATTCCTTATAAATTCAACTTTATTTTAAATGTATTTACATGGAGGTAGTGTAAAACGTAACAAAATAAACATAACAAATATTTTAACAGTCTCAATGCTTGCCATGGTGGAATCCCCAGTGCTTGTGGTCTTCGTGGCCACCCTTCTTGCCGTGATCGTGATGGTCGTGATGATGCTCCTCGTGCCCGTGGTGGCCCTTGTGGCCCTTGTGGTCCTCGTCGTAGTGGTGCTTGTCGTGGTGGCCCTTCTTGCCGTGGTGATGCTCGTGGTGACCGGAGTGGTGATGGCCGCCCTTCTTGTGGCCGCCGCCCTTCTTCTCGTGATGCCCGTGGTGGTGGCCGTGCTTGTGGTGCTTGCCCTCCTTGTGGTGGTCGTCGTAGAAGTGGTGGTCCTTGTGGAACTCGTCCTTGTGGTACTTCTTGTGGTAGCCCTCGGTCTCCTCGCCCTTGTCGTGGTGTTTCTTGTGTCCGTGCTTGCCGCCCTTGTGGTGGTGTCCATGCTCGTGGTGCTTGCCGTGGTGGTCGTGCTCGTCCCAATGCTTCTTGTGGCCGCCGCCGTGCTCCTCGTGGTGGCCCGCGTGGTGGTGCTTGCCGTGGTCCCCGTGCTCGCCCTTATGGTGGTGATGGTGGCCCTTGTGTCCCTTGTGGCCCTTCTCGCCATGCTCGTGATGGTGATGGGCGTGGTGTTCCTTGCCACCACCCTCTTCGTGGTGATGGCTCTTGTGGCTGGCGGCCGCCACGAGGTCGGACTCCTGGCCGAGCTCCCGGCCGGAGCAAACGACCACCACGCATCCTAGTGCGACTAGGGCGACAAGCGTCCTCATTGTCGTCCTCTGAGGGAACTCTTGTTGAATGATTGGAATCAAGGAGTGTACTGATTGTCCGAGTGGCCGAGAGGCATTTATATCATGAGATAAAGTCGCGGGTTGCACGCTGCGGTGAAACCGCCGGCAAGGACGTCGCCGGCGCACGCGCCACGCCTAATTACGGTTTCTGGTGATTGCGGTTGCAACATAGGCCTGCCTGTTTTGTCGGTGGGACGAGACAAAAACGCCGTCAACACGTGGGTCATGGATATAGCGGCGTCATCTATCTACAGCTAATTCTTGTACGTTACGATTGGGCAGCAGGGGGCAAGATGGTCTGTGGGGCACGAGGATATTTGCAAGTTACATGATTTGTATACCCGGTTGAGTGCTAACTAGGTATCGTAAAGGAAACCGAAATGCCTATCTTTTTGATTCTCTTTGTAATTGTGAAAAGAGCGTGGGGCGTCTATAGGACCCCATTCCCACTGGCTTGCTTAATATAAGGCTGTCTTTTGTGTAGGTACCTTCGCTATCGAAAAAAAAATAGATTAAATGTGGTCATCTAATAATACTTTTGACGCCATGCCATGCCACTGACAGGAGTGACAGGTGCTCTTCATAACTCGGACCAAGATTATCTATACCTAACATGACACCCTGTTATTAGGGCATTGCATCTTCATGCAATGTTTTGCAGAAACAGCTTAATATCTAATATAAAATATGCTACACAAAATCAAGATGAAAATAGGCCATTTTTTCTAAAGCTTTGCACCCCACTTTTTTTTTTTCGATTTGTTTGTGGTATTTTCTATTCACAATCGCGAGCTCTTCGATCTAATTAGAAAAAGACCGGCCAAGAGAATGTCGGGCCACGCTCAGCGTAGGGTTCCGTAGTAGCTCATCCTTCACAATAGGCGGGCTTAAAACAGGTTTTAAGTTACAAGAAAGATTTCAAGCTCTATAAAAAGGTCGTAAGCGTCAAAGTAACTGTAATTCCTTATTACCTTCTGGAAGTCAACTTACGTCCTTTTAAAGAAAATTGTGAAATTTTGTGATAACTCAAAAACGGCTCGACCGATTTTGTTCAATATATTTTCATTGAAAGTACTTATTGGGCCTCGTTTTCATGAATTTTTCCATAATTTTTTAACCCGTGGTTGCTATTTTTTTTATTTTCGGAGCGAATATTTACAAAACTGACTGACTTTATCAAAAAATAATGTTTGGAGACCCCTATTATTTTTAAAAGACCTATATTCAACGACACCCCACACACTAGTGTTGAAACGAAAAAAAAAATCACCCCCACTTTAGGTGTTCGAGAGGTACCCGAAATAAAAATTATTCTTTAGTTTTTATTTTACTGTTTTGTCGGCGTGATACCGTGAAATACGCCAACTTTGCCTCCACAGGGAACATTGCCCAAAACACTACTTAAAGAAAGAAACGTTACTGTAGACAATTTCAAGATGATTATGGCAACACTACTATTTTTAGTGGAAAATAGATTATATCTGTGGTATCACTGGGAATCACATTTGCGCGCAACTTCATTCCGTAACGTGTTGGGACTAGTCGAATAAGGTGCGTGATTTGGCGGGCCAATTCTAGGTAAAGTTCTGGTGTATTTTTTACAGAATGGGGAAGCCGCAGGTGAATGTATCTTATTGCTTGTTATAAAATAAGAACTGTAGATCATTTTTATAGTTTGAACTAAAAATACTTATTAAAACCGGAGTTATGACGGTGGGCAATGTTATCCAGTAACTTGCTAACCTATGAATGCCAACATTGCCCAGACTAAAAAAAGTGTTAGGGTTGTCACCTTGTCGTAATTTTACCTGACTGCGTAAATAAAGGAGGGTTATGTAACTTATGTATTTAAGTAAGGTAAATTATATTTCTATTAAGCCGTTGTACTTTTAGCATTAGCTGCATGTCATGTCATATCATGTCTATAAAACAAAAAAACATAGAATATTCAATTATGACAATTTTTATTTAGATTATTCTAACGTGAAGTAAAAAAATAACCGCCAAACTATTAGTATCGAATATTAAGCTTAGATTTTTCATTTTGATAATGGTATTGGTAAAGATGGTTTACTCAACCAAAACTGACAACCCTGACAATTTCAAACTGCTTGATTCGGCTTGTATGGAGAAAAACAAAATACCTATGTAACATTGCCCACCCATATTGCACACGTGTTTTTACAGTTAAGACCAAGATATTAAGTAGAACGCCATTATTACCCCAGATTTTATACTGATCCTTATCTTAAGGTTGTAGGGGCTATAGTTACGAAAATAATCGATTTGGGCAATGTTTGCAAAAGTTTAGATAACATTACCCGAGGTGAAAATTGATTAAAAAAATGGTTAAATGTACATTTAAAAATTGTTTCTCGTAATAAACGCATGCATATGAATACGATGGATGCGTTAGACAAAAAATAACTTTATCCCATCATAGAAAAAATTAGAGAAATTCGGGTTTTTCCGAAAAAAGCGGGCAAAGTTGGCATGTTTCACGGTACATATACATACACATACCAAATTTCAGCTTTCTAGTACACGATCACGGTGCTAAGCCGCGGACGGACGGACAGACGGACATGGCGAAACTATAAGGCCCTAAAAAGTGTCCCAAAATATTGTGAAGGATGGGCAACTACGGAACCCTACACTGAGCGTGGCCCGACATGCTCTTGGCCGGTTTTTTAGGGTTCCGTACCCAAAGGGTAAAAACGGGATCCTATTACTGAAACTTCGCTGTCCGTCCGTCCGTCTGTCACCAGGCTGTATCTCAAGAACGGTGATAGCTAAACAGTTGAAATTTTCACAGATGATGTATTTCTATTGCCGCTATAACAACAAATACTAAAAATAAAATAAAATAAATATTTAAGGGGGGCTCCCAACAACAAACTTGTTTTATGGTACGGAACCCTTCATGCGCAAGTCGGACTCGCACTTGCCCAATTTTTATGTATTTCCACCAAATGTTATGTTGCGTCAGGTGACGTGAGGTGAGCCCATGATGGAAGGTAGGTACAACTCGTTAATGAATAATGATTAGGAGTAAGGGGATAATTCTTTAAGTATTTTGTAATTAGTTGTATTACTTTTAGTATGCCAATGAGGTGGTCCTATCGTCGCCAAGTCAGGATTACCTAGATTATGTTATGGGATTCCAAGGAAATCGAGGGCAACCCTTAAATGTTACAGGCACTAATAATGGTTTTCTTATAATTTTCTAAAGTTCAATCATCGTCTCATGATGCTGAGCTGATGATGGCGGGTGTAACTGCTTAACGGTTAGGTGTTAGGCGATAATTCTAACCAGATGCATGCAAACAAGACCTCCCCGATCGGCGGGATTAACTGATCACCTCACCACTAAACTAAAAAGCAAAAACGAAAATAAAATAAAAAATAGAACCAAATTCAAAATAACTTAAAAAAACAAAAATAACCCGTTCTTGTATAAATATAGTACATTTGAATTACCTTTTTGAAGTCGGCGCCAAACCTCACATAAACTTCTTTATCGAACAAAAATACTCGTATTAGGGGAAAGTAATACGAGATGATCCCCTTAAGCGGGAATGACCATAAAATCTACAGTTTTCCATGCAATCCAAAAATGTTGGCACTAATTACTAGCCAATTTACCGATCTAACTTTCCTCATACTCAAAACAATAAATTAGTTTAGATTTCATGGAATATTGTCGTTTTTCCAAAACGTTACGAAGTAATCATCTTGTACACCCCGGTGTACAAGATGATTCCCATGGTAAGGGTAAGATGATCCCTATGATCATCTTACCCCCTATTGAGAATTAACAACTGTTTTTGAGAATTAAAAGGTGTTAAAAAATAAAATTACGCAGAAATCATAGAACGTATTTATTGAAAATAATTAAAGGATCTAGACTATGGTCTATAAACTGATATAAATATCAGGCAGACGAGTTTTGTCGTTATGAACAAAAAAACAAATATAATTCAGTTTTATGAGATAGATTAGCACTTTTATAGGCCGTGCCATTTTTCACAGCCCGGCCTTCATAGATTCTTCAGACCACTGACCGCGTGTAGTCTTCCTTTTGTAATTACGCGGCATTTATCTGCAATATAAATATTTAATTCCCATAACCAATATGAAGATAGAAACACATACAGACAAGCAAACAGACAGATATACTGACTAATAGAATAATAAAAACATTTTTATTAAATATTTAAAAAAAAGTTTCGTTCATATTGTAAAGATTATCTATTCCATATGTACAAGATGATCCCCGGGGATCATCTTGTACACATAGAATGGGATCATCTCGCCCCAAATCAAACTTTGTTATATAATGTCACCAAACATAACCTCCAAGCACGAGGCTATGTTTCCGTTGCCTAAAAACTAAAATTAGGCATATTACAAAGCCACAAACATAACAGTCATTGCAATTAACAGCATACAATAAAAGCTACATAAGCTCAAAGTCAGCCTTATACCTTAGATTAAGCACACACAATTTTTATTTTTTTACCTAAAAGACGCTGTGTCTCACGCACCGCTTTGACTGAGGCGGGGGGGTGTTTGGAGCTACAGTTTGGCATATAAACGTACTAGATGGCGTTACCAGTTTTCACACAATCGCAAATGATCATCTTACCCCGAGGGATCAACTCGTGTACTATTTTTCCCTACTTATAAGTATAACCAATTAGTAATTAAGGGCTTATTTATCATAATTGAGTGGTTCGTACGGAACCCTAAAAAGGAGATGCACTTCCCGTAGCACCTGAGCAAGTCAATTCCATCATCCATGGCAGTTTGTCATTCATCCGAACGTTTATTGTGTTCATCGTGCATAATATAGGAATTTGGAGATTTAATAATCGGTATTTTAGTAGGGTAATCGGGATTCATATTTTTGAAACAGGGCCGTCCATATTTGAAATGTTATTGTGATTCTAATAGACATCATGACCCGATCCACGATCGACTTAGTACCTATATTACTTGTGCCCGAGGCTCGCTCGCGTGAAATTACATTGTGGATTGTGGGGCCAAGCTTGCTTAATTCCCCTATTTTATTTACCCCCTTAGAAACGAATTCTGGAAAACATCTGTGGCTTTAAAGTCTTTAAACATTTTTGTGAAGATCGTATACCATTTTCCACCATTCCAATTTTATTAAATAAACAACAACACTTCATCCTGTGATTTCAATTCTGATGATTTTATTTGGTTACTCTCGATTGCTTCATTTAGCTAAAATAACAATATACAAGTATAACTGTAATAATAGTATAACTGTGAAACAAAAACATATTGAATGCTGATGTTAGGCATACAGTGTTCTTAGGTCATGCCACTATTTCACCTAAAAGTAATATAACCAAATCCAGGGCCGAACTTAGAGGGCGAGGGCCCCTAGGCACTTGGCATTTGGGGCCATAAGTATGGTGCTAAGAGAACATAAGTATGGTGCAAGTCCGGTTTCTGGGACTGGGGCCCCTAGGCTGGCAGGGCCCCTCCTGGGCCCGGGCCTTGTGGGCCTAGGGGTAATAAATACGGCCTTGACCAAATCCCTCGCGGGGCCTCTCTTATTCAGGGTGCTAGATCAGCCGGTGGTCCTGGGTTCGAATCCCGGCAAGGGCAAACATTTGTGTGATGAACCACAGAATAGATAATAGTACAAGATGAACTTGAATATTTGTGCCTGGGTCATGGATTTTCTATGTATTTTACTATGTTTATCGTCGTCTAACAAAACACAAGCCTTCTTGAGAATCTTGAGCTTAATTTGGGACCAGGGTGATTTGTGTGAGGTTGTCTGATGTTTATATTTATTTGTTATTAGGTATTTATTAGTTTAGCCTGCTAGACACTTTCAATAAATAATTTTATGGAAATTGGTCCAGTGGCTAAACCATAAAAACAACAGATAGAATTTCTTTCAGATGTATATATTTATATATGGAAGTCCAAAGGGGAGGCCTATGTTCAGCAGTGGACGTCCTATGGCTGAGATGATGATGATGATGATGATGATGTATATATTTATAGGTAGTTAGGAATTACGGATGTAGGTATACTGTGCTCAAGTTGTAAGTGCGGAAGCAACGGCATCATGCGAGTTTCGCGCTTGTCCGGTTTGAGGACTTGGAAAACAGTTTAGGAGATTTTGTCCTCCGAAGAAGTCATTATTGATATTGAAGTGCGTTTGTGTGTCCTCGAAACTAAAAAAGATTCGTGCTCCACGGTCTTCGGTAAAATATGAATAATGGGGAACTCATAAGACGAATTTCAAAAGAAAATTATAACTAAGGTACTTTCGGGTATTAAGGCCTAGCTACAGCCTGGCAAAAAAGAGTAGAAATTAATAGGGGCGCCACTTTCGCCAATATGGCAACACGAATACTACGACCTAGAGATAATGATACTTGACTAATGCACGGAACTCAATCTTCTCGTTTGTACATAAAAACTAGTTTGATGTATTCAAAAGGTGCTTAAATTTAAACATCGTTAAATTTAAATAATCATAATTATTTACGAGTGGCACTAGTGGACCTGTGTAAGTATGTACGGACCTATGTAAGTGTATATAAATACATATGTATATGTATAATTTATCATGTACATAATATTTATTAGCAAATATACCTCTAACCAACCAAAAGGGAAAATTAGACCTTGCTTAGGTTTAGACCGGGGTTTCCTCACTATGTTTTCCTTCGCTGAAAAACTAGCGGTTAATTTTATATATTCCGTACAGAAGTCCTGAAAAACTCTTTGGTACCAGATAACATTCGAACATATAACCTTTGGATTGAAAGTGATAAGCACAAACCACCAGGCTAACGCAGCAATATGCCTAAAATCACTAATAACCAATAAACAGTTTTGTATATATATTTTTTATTATTCACAGACATACTCGTAATTTAATCAGAAATTTCTTCATGTTCTTCTAAATATTCTTCTTCTAAATATTCAACGTCTGAATAGTCAGAGGCATCGTCGGTGGTACTGTCATCTTGGACATTAATTACCAGTCTGTCAATGTCCTGATAAAGTGTGTTTCCCCTGGCATAGTAATCTTCTTCTATTGTCATGACATGCTGACAGGAGTTCTTCCAATCATCGACAGATACATCAGCAAAAGCTTGTTCTGCTGCAGCCTAAAAAAAATTTTGATTACAATATTAATTTATGTTCTAGTAAGTGCATATTATAAATACATGACAAAAAACTAAATTACATTTAGTTCACTTTCATTTCATACAGATGACCACATCAATATCTACAATAAATATCTTAATTTCATTGAATAAAATATATTTAGTCATTGCAATGCCCCATATAAGTTCGATGGGGTTCAGGTCACAGTGGTAAGGCGGAAGCCTTACCACGGTATGACCATGTTCACCCAATATTTCGTCAATTTCGTAAATAGGTTTTGGCTTATGTTTTCTCAATAACATAACTAATCCTGGTTTCCTTAATGTAGGATCGAAAGGTATATTATTCTGAGTGAGCCACTGTTTGATATCACCAACATTATTGTTTGAGGTGGGTGCCTTATTTTGGATAACCGAGTGGTAAGGAGCATTGTCCATCACTACAATAGATGCATTCGGCAAATTTGGTATCAATTTCTCCTTCACCCACTTTGTGAAGTTAGTGGCATTCATTTCAGAATGATAATCTTCATTTTTGTGTTTGCCACTAAATATTAACAGGGCATTTGGAATGAAACCCTTTTCACTCCCAGCATGGACTATTATGTATCTTTTTCCTTTTGAAACATTTTCTCGTACTCCAGCAATATTCAGTGATTGCCAACATTTTTTTAATTTATACGATGAATGCACGTAACTTTCATCAAGATATACTACGTCTTTCCTTAGTTCTTCTGGCAGCATCCTGTTTTCCATGATAATTTTTAGATAACTTTCCCGCTTATCAGCTATGTGAGTCTTTTCCATCAAAGCCGTCCTCTCCGACTGACATTTTTTGTATCTGAACCCGAGGGCTTGCAGCACTTTTCTCAGGTGTTCCCAGCTTCCAGTAAAGTCCAAATCTTGCTTTACTATTCGAAGCAGACTCCTTAGAGTTGGCACCTGTTAAAATAAAAAAGTTATATTAATATTATCCTGCATTGAATGTTATAGCCAACTACATGCATATATTAAGCATGGTCATTGCATTCATACCTCTTTTTTAACTGTGTAACAGAATTGAACTTTTTGTCGAATAGCGCATAGATCGAAGTCATCAAGCTCCTTTTTTGGACGACCTTTCCGATGTTTTCCGGGCGTTGAAAATACGGCGTTGTTTAGATCGCCTTCTAGTACTATTCGTCGGACGGTACTTACAGATTTACCTGATTGAATAAATATGAAGAACACTTAATTAATTATAATTTCCAGTTATTACAGCCAGAACATTTACATTTTTACTATGATTAACAAGATATTTGCGTCATAAAAATATATCACAAATCGCAAGTATCAAGTTGGTTCCCGACAAATGTTTATTTACAACAAACAAAAACATAACCTATAAAACCGATTCCATTACCATGAAAACAGTTAGTAAAAGCTTCAAAAAGAAGAAACTTTGTAAAATACTTCGGAACCCACAATTTATTGTGCTCTATAATCATTACAAACCTGTCATCTCAGCCGTTCTTTGGTAAACATTGTCCAGATCCGACAGCAAGGTTTTGGCTTCGAATTCTGCCAGACATCGCCTATAAACGTTATAAATAACTTGGCGGGTGCCACTTCGGAGGGTTATATTCATTGTTTTCCACAAGAATAATAGTTCACTGTCCGTAAATTCTCACTATCCAATAAATGCGAAAAATATCCGACCCGGTTGACAGCAAAGATACTAACAACTGACAAATTAAACAGTGTTGTAAGAGCAAAAAAAATTAGTTCCATTTCTACTCTTTTTTGCCAAGCTGTAAGGGAGAATGTAAATAACATTAAAAATTGCATATTTAATCAACGTATTTATATTTTAACCAGTCATTCATTTCAAGTAGTATACAATAAAGGTGAAAATTTGCATAAATTGCCATTAAGAGACACACAGTGACAGGTTTTTTAAAACCCTACCATTAGGCCTTATTTAAATATGGTAGTATAAAAAGGCCTAAGACCTTAACTTGCTTAAATCATTTAAAAAAAATGTTGTCGAGATCAAAAATCACTTAATTACAACAAATACCTTTATGTTCTTTAATTAAGATAAAATATTGGTCATTGTATGGCTATTTAGTACAAAATACATCTAAATATTCCGTTATCTCCGCTAATTAATCAACATGTATGGAGATAATCAGTCTCAAACTTTAACCAACATAAAAAATAGAGAAAAATAGTAATTCTTGCTTAAAAAAAAAATGAAATTTATTATTTTTTTAAGATTTGTCCTAAAGGCCTTATTTTACTATTGGCAATTTTATACTACAGGTAGTGTAAGAAGGCCTACTACGTTAATAACATAAATATAACACAATTAAACGTTAACTAATAAATACAAAAATACCATCCTATCGCCTAGCACCAATTTGGGCATCCTAAATCACACTAGAGGCATCGAGAGGCTTCTTGGGAGGCATCGAGATCGAAAACTGAAAATATAAGAAATAGGTAATTAATTTCCCATTAAATTAATAGTATAACTTAAAATACCGAAATACACTATAAAAACTAAACAAAATTCGATATATGGAGTAGGAGGATAATAAAGCCTAAACAAACTTTCAGTTATAGAGAACAATAAGGCCTGTAGATAACTTGTGTAGGCCATATTCACCGCCGACATCGTGGATAAATAAAACAAAATATAAAATATTGTCATCACAATACGTTATTGAAACCTGTATCACATTAAAAGCGTTAATTAGGGAGAACAACTGTGTGCAAATTGTCATGATTAATGTAATACTATAATAATTATTCACGTTTGATTCGGACCGACTTTTGTATCACGCGCTGCGCGCTCACCTGCTGAAATGTATAACGCAACACTGGCGGCGACGAGCGGGGCATCGAGCCAGTTCAAACTTGTAGTTCCTTGTTGGTCCGCTTGGCGTCAGGGACGCGTGGCATTGAGCGCGAGCTCTCGCATTAAACACGTTTTTGGTCACTTAGGCTTTATTGGCTGACAGGCTTTATTACCCGCAGGTACCTTACTAAACATTATAATAATCATTTCAATCAAGTACTGCAACCAAGTACTTAAAGCTTGGTACAATGGTACAGGACCCTGTCAGGGCGTAGGGCTAAAAAGTTAACATTTTCTAGATTGGATTGCTAGAGTTACCTACCTACTAGATCTTATCACTACATAGTATAAAACAGAGTCGCTTCCTGCCGTCTGTCTATCTGTCCCTTTGTATGCTTAGATCTTTAAAACTACGCATGGAGGAAGGTTTATGTGTATAATACATGCATAATTTATCAGCATTGCGCCCGTGCGAAGCCGGGGCGAGTCGCTAGTATTGGATAAAAAGGAGATTCCATACTTTATAGACGACTACACCCGGTCGGCGAATGATATTCCCTGACCCTTCATTTGACATTTAAAAAAAAAATTGGGCAATTGCGAGTCCGACTCGCGCATGAAGGGTTCCGTACCTATATATAGGTATGCATATATAGGTATAACAAGTTTGTTTTATGGGAGCCCCCTTAAATATTTATTTTATTTCATTTTTAGTATTTGCTGTTATAGCGGCAATAGAAATACATCATCTGTGAAAATTTCAAGTGTCTATCACCGTTCTTGAGATACAGCCTGGTGACAGACGGACGGACGGACGGACGGACAGCGAAGTCTCAGTAATAGGGTCCCGTTTTTACCCTTTGGGTACGGAACCCTAAAAATCACCTATTAATGGCGTTGATGTTCTATGTTACATCATATTTTTGGTATAAAAACTTCGCATTTGGGCAATATTTCTGAAATCTTCTCAGTTTACCAATAATCTTAATTGCCAGTCCAATCTAAACTAAACATTATATAGGTAGGTACCTATTATATTTAGGTAAGTATAGGTAGGTTCTTACTGAGATAACGAATTTAAGTAAATTCATCTCTTCATCACGAGGCAAGAAATGAAAGAATCCATAAAAGTTATATAAATTAAAACGAAGGTCGATTGATGTATTAAAAGTGTAGAGTCGCTCGCGTATGGTTTCCTCTGTAGCGAGAGAGAGCGAATCAATTAGCGACTTTCTTTCACTCGTGGGCCCAAACGAGTACCTAACTACCTACGTGTCAAATAACTTGGGCTCCAAACTATTCACTTACTTTTAATACGAAATAACTGCCGCACACAAATAAATTCGACAAGCATGAGTTTATATGAAAAAAACAGGTCAAGTGCGAGTTGGACTCGCGCACCGAGGGTTCCGTAAAAACACTTTTCATCCTTAAGTGGTTAAGTTTGCACCTGGTATGTATAGCGCCCCATACAAATGAGGTGCAAAGTTAACGCAACAAACCCGTTGGTTGTTTGGGAGCCCCCCTTAAATATTTATTTTATTTTATTTTTAGTATTTGTTGTTATAGCGGCAATAGAAATACATTATCTGTGAAAAGTTCAAATGTCTAGCTATCACCGTTCTTGAGATACAGCCTAAAAACAATTAAAATACCTGAAGAACGTTCAGTCAAAAGTATTTGAACTAATTTAATTGCCTCCTCATCATATTGATCAGTGATAATAAAATTAAAAGAATAAAAAAATATATAAAAAAGTCAAACCGGTCGATTGCAAAAAAAAATGTGCATAGTTAAAAGCTTAGTTAACATAAAATAAAATCGCTTCCTTTGTGTGACGAAAGTTAGTCATACAAAATGTATGACTAACAAAATGTATAATAAATATTTAAGAGAAATTAACAGATGGCTCGCAGAACATTGTTTCTATAGCTTAAAAGAATTTTTAGAATATAGACTGAATGATTAACTTTATTTATTAATTAATTTAATGATTATATTAGCCCTAAAATGATTAACTTTTAGTGTATAAATAATAATATAATAATCTTTTTGCATGCTGTTCCCATGACTGTACCTACTTATGTTGTATAAACTCAATTTTGCATGTCGTTCAACGACAGAATACTTTACTAACCTATGTACCATTAGATCTTGTACCACATGTGTTGTAGTATTCTAGCAAATAAAACATTTCTATTCTATTCTATTCTATGGTATGGGTAACTTTCGTCGCACAAAGGAATCAATTAACATTGTTTTAATTAAAGCCCTTAACTATGTACAATTTTTTTGCAATCGACCCAAATACCTAATTTATATTAACGTTATATTTTTATTTTAAGGTAAAATACTATTTGTTTTAAATTCGGATTTGAGATCTTACCTATACCTAGCTAAAAACTAAGAAAAGACGAGGTGTGATAAAACTGAAATTATGATTTCACGGCAAGATTTTTGATATTGAATACGCCATAGTTATTTTTCACATTAAATATGATAGTGAGTGTGGTATATTACATGCATATATGTAGCGAAAGTATAATTTCGTCTTACAAGTATGATTGAACGATTGATGAGAATACTTACCGAATGGATAACGTATTGTCACCGGAGCAGAGGCAGACGATAGATGTATACCTACATTAGCGAGTGGAGGGAGCATGCGACCACGAGTGACGCAAGAGTAATTGATTGGGTAATTGTCCAGCAGTGGGGCACATCTATACCTACCTAAGCTAAAAAAAGTGTAACTGTCTCATCATATATAGGTATGATGTGATTTTCGGTGAAATGTGTAGTATATGAAAATCTAAGTATACACATAAATCAGATGACAACACTCGTTGATGTCTTTTATGTTGACGTGACGACACTCGTTGATGTGACGACAAATAATTAAATATTACAAAATAAAACGCGTATTAAAAAAATACTAAAAAATCTTCACTTATACGTATACCAGGTTATTATATCAAATAGGCACTTTGCTTGCGCATTAAGAAACCCCTGAAATATAAGAGCTAAATGAACCACAAGTAATATCAAAAGATTATTTATTTTGTTCGTATAAAAATAAAAACATCAACAATAACAAATTCATTTTTGGCGTACATATCTCTCCCAACTCCAACATGCCATTATTATTAGTGTTTGCCATGGTGGAATCCCCAGTGCTTGTGGTCTTCGTGGCCGCCCTTCTTGCCGTGATCGTGATGGTGGTGATGGTGGCCCTCGTGCCCGTGGTGGCCCTTGTGGCCGTGGTGGTCCTCGTCGTAGTGGTGCTTGTCGTGGTGGCCGTGCTTGCCGTGGTGGCCCTCGTGGTGACCGGAGTGGTGGTGACCGCCCTTCTTGTGGTGTCCTCCGTGGGTATCGTGATGGCCATGATGGTGTCCGTGCTTGTGGTGCTTGCCCTCTTTGTGGTCTCCTTCGTGGAAGTGGTGGTCCTTGTGGAAGTGGTCCTTGTGGTATTTCTTGTGGTAGCCATCGGTGTGCTCTCCTTTGTCGTGGTGCTCATGGTGTCCATGCTTGCCTCCCTTGTGGTGGTGTCCGTGCTCGTGGTGCTCCCCGTGGTGGTCGTGCTCATCCCAATGCTTCTTGTGTCCACCACCGTGTTCATGGTGATGGTCCGCGTGATGGTGCTTGCCGTGATGGCCCTTGTCGCCCTTGTGGTGATGGTGGTGGCCCTTGTGCCCCTTGTGTCCGTGCCCGCCGTGATCGTGGTGGTGATGGCCGTGGTGCTCGTGGCCGCCACCGTGCTCGTGGTGGTGGCCCTTGCTTTCGGCCACGGCCATGTCCTGGGAGTAGTCGGCCACGCAGGCCGCCGCCAGGCAGAGCACTCCGAACACCAACAACACCCTCATGTTTGTCGATATCCGGCGTTCGTGTTTGTCTCAAATGGTGGCTCAGGAGAGGAAGTCGATCGGTAACTGACCTCTGAATCGTTGATTGGCTATTTATATAAATTGCAACTTGTAGCGCACCGTAAACTAGCGGTGGAGAAATTGTTCCGCAAGCCTTCCGCGGCACTAGTTCAAGGGCAATGCAAAAAACTGCACATAAAAATGTATGCAGTTAGAACTTACAATAGGTACACTATGGATTCAACACAATTGTACATACACATTTCACACTTTAATTAAGTGCCTATTTCAGTAGTATACATATATACATTGTGTAACACCGATCGACCACAGACTAGCACATAATGCATTCCACATCTCTCGGTACGTTGTGCTCACTTCAGTGCGCTTGATCTCCGCCGAACATCACATTAACACACTTGATTGACAGCTTATGAGCTCGAAGTATCGATCGAAATTATCTGCTTAGTGGATCCTTTCTCGCATGGAACTCCGCTATTTGGATAGCGCTAAACAATTGTTCCGAGCGACTACGCGCGTAATCCTCGCCCTTGTTGGCTTGTCCGGGATCTTTTCTGTGTAATGTATTTCTGTTTGGGTATTCAGCTTGATTATGCACGCCTATGAGTTCATCGCGGTCTTTGTAAACAGTTGAATGTGCGCCTACCGATCCATTGAGTTGTTTGAATTCAAAATACTTCGTTCATCGAAATTGGGTTTAGGTTAGATATATTTTAAAATAGGAAGATTTGGCGGCTCCTATTTTCTGGGAATACTAATTTGGCTACCTACGTAGTACGTAGTTAATACTAAGTTCAAAACTATGCATTTCTATACATTTGGTAGGTAACTAAATATAGACTCGTACATTTGAAAGCAATTATACAAAGTGCTTACAGTGTGCTTACATACCTTTTTAATGAAAAGATACGAATAAGTTCTTCTCCGTAGGTACATATACACCTACTCATCGTAATCTGCAGTCTCACTATCGTAGGTAGGTACTGCTTTGGATATTGGTATGGGTTTTTATACGTAACTGGAAACGATGCGAAAAAAATAAAAATTGGGCAAGTGCGAGCCCGACTCGCGCATGAAGGGTTCCGTACCTATACATATATATAATCTATAACAAGTTTGTTGTATGGGAGCCCCCCTTAAATATTTCTTTTATTTTATTTTTAGTATTTGTTGTTATAGCGGCAATAGAAATACATCATCTGTGAAAATTTCAACTGTCAAGCTATCACCGTTGTTGAGATACAGCCTGGTGACAGACGGACGGACGGACGGACGGACGGCGAAGTCTCAGTAATAGGGTCTCGTTTTTACCCTTTGGGTACGGAACCCTAAAAAAATAATAACAAAAGAGTAGGCTCTAGAGTTACCATTAATGCTTAATGTAACCCGTGAAGGAGAAGGAGCTTTACTTATTTAGCGATATTTCATAATTATTGTATTTAACTCACCTAAACCAAAGCGAGGTAAGGCAATAAAATAGTGCCTTTACAAATTCGTTCATTAAAAAAAATATTTATTAATCATAATACCCGATATGAAACATTGCATTTTATTCATTCTTTATTTAACGAGATTAAAACTAGTTTAATGTATTTTAAAATAGTGAGTACCGGTTCAGCCCGGGTATAACAACAGATAATTTCATAAAGCTTCAACGTATTAATATACCTGAACCTTCCTCAAGAACGACTTTGTTGATAGATGAAAACCGCATAAAAATTTGGTCGGTAGGTACGTTTTTGAGATAATTGCAAACATACTCGTACAGGCGCGGTGGGGAGTCCCATCAAAAATATAACATGAAAGAATGCCAAATTCGTAAATGGTTGGCTAATAATAATACAATAATAATAATAAATAAATAAATATTAAGGGACAATCATACCTAGTCCCAAACTAAGCAAAGCTTGTACTATGGGTACTAGACGATGATATACATAATATATACAGTGGAAACTGGATAAGTGGAACCTGGGTTAGTGGAAAACCTCTTTAAGTGGACCCAAGTTCTCGGTTCCAGTCCCTTGGCAACGAATTACCTCTATAAGTGGAATTTTGGGAACTCTATAAGCGGAATCCATTTTTTCGAAAGTTTCTTATTTTTACCTCTGTAACTGGAAGCAGCCGTCTCCGAAACCTCTATGAGTGGAACAGCTCCGCGTTATGAAATTTGTATTTTTAAAAAACCGTCACAAGGACGGTAGTTTGTTTCGTTAACATTATGGTTCGTGTTTTAACTACGTATTTTGTATGAAAAAAAAATGTATCAGTAATTGGACGAATGATAAAAGAAAAAGCTGAAGAATTTGCAAAAAGGCTAATATTCATAATTTTAATAAGAGTAATGAATGGTTAGAAGGATTAAATAAACGTAAAGATTTGGTTTTTAAAAAAATGTGCAGAGAGAGTAGTGCAGGGGACACCAACACCTCTACTTACATATTTAATAAAAGAGGATTGTTTAAGTCTTGATCTTTTATTGACCATACGTGACCTCTATAAGCGACATTACTAGCATCCACAACCTCTGTTAGCGAGAGCCTCTGTAAGTGAGAAAACGTTTTATTTGTACCTGGCTAAGTGGAAAACTGGATAAATGGAAAACCTGGATAAGCGGAACTAAACAGCCGGTCCCTTGCGATTCCACTTATCCAGTTTCCACTGTAAATACATATATAGATAACATCCATGACCCAAGCACAAATATTTGCACAAATATTAAAAAAAATAGTAAAAAAGTCAGATCTAAAATTTCAAAGCTATTTTGTTTCTGTCAAAAAAAAGCTTTTACTGCTGATTGGACTTTATTTAAATAACTACTTACCAAGACGATTTAACTAATCTCGGTAGGCTTTTAGGGTTCCGTACCCAAAGGGTAAAAACGGGACCCTATTACTGAGACTTCGCTGTCCGTCCGTCCGTCCGTCCGTCTGTCACCAGGCTGTATCTCTAGAACGGTGATAGCTACACAGTTGAAATTTTCACAGATGATGTATTTCTATTGCCGCTATAACAACAAATACAAAAAAAAAATAAAAAAAAAATTAAGGGGGCTCCCATACAACAAACTTACAGATAATGGTACGGAACCCTTCGTGCGCGAGTCCCACTCGCACTTGGCCGGTTTTTTTTGTTGTTAAATGACAGCCATCCGTCTCCATCCTAAGATCAGCTTCATTGTATCATCGTTGGTACACATTCTTTCAGCTCAATCTGTGCACGGGAAGTGGTTCAATCTTACTTGCAAGATTTTAACTGCATATATGTACTTACAAACATACATTTCAAGTTAAATAAAAGCTTGTAAAAATGGCTCACATTTACTGTTTTCTTATTTTTGAACTTGATTAGTTAATCAATATTCAGCTAATCGTAAAGGTGTGTATATTTGGTCTAAATATTCGCCGGATAATGAAAACAATTTCAGTACTCGGTAAGTATATTATGAAAACACTAGGTATTCTTCGAAAACTTTGTTGCATCCGAAATCATTGACTGCCTACAATTCAATTCTGAAATATTTCCAGAAATGAAAATCATATGCTTAGAACGTCAATAAAATTATAACCTCTGTTCAAAATCAATTAAGTAATTACTGTTGGGTCCCGTAGCCGCTACGGAAATGCCTACAATACATACTTCAATATAAATACATCGCCGATGAAAACAACAATGACTTTGTCAATGTTTCCATTATCCTATCATTGTAGGTTTTTTCAGATGTTTAGTATTGGTGATAAAGCTTAATAAATATGTCTAAAACCCGAAGGTGTGAAACAAATCTGATCGTTTAATTTTAACAATACCTATGTAGTAATAACAATGAAAAATAATTCTTAAATACACATACTGAAGTAAAATATAAGGATGACTGAAGAATCAAAAATCCTTTGAAAATAAAGAAAAACAGGATTAAGGTTTTATTTTTGTTTCATCTTGATACTTTTTTACAATTCCAGTATAGCGATAAAGTAACGATATGATAGTTTATCGATATGGAAATCCCTACCGGTCACTCTCAATAATCCGTTGTCTGCTGATAAACGGCCAGTTCCTCTGTTTCCTCCGTTTGTTCTGTAACCTGTAACCCTCATTATTCGATACAACCTAACCCAGAACAGCTTGAAGGCCTTTAAATCAAGCTCTCATAGACATTCGCGGGCTCTTGGGAATACGTCAGGGACAGATTTTTGAGGGTACCTATTCGAAAAGGTGTAATTAAGTAGCTAGTTTTAAAATACAAAACAAAACTTTACACCTAATGGTTGTAGTTTAACTTGAAAACCTTGATATGTATCTAAGCCGTTTTTCGAAAAATACTAAGGACAGTGATTTTCTTATATATGTATATTGGAGAAACGTACGTAAATACGATTTAGTTGTGAGGTGACATTTACCGAAATTAGTGATGTGCCGTTTCCGAAAATTTCCTCATTTTGTATACTTAAAAAATATTCTCGGGAAAGTTCTCCTCCCATACAAATCGGAAAACATTCTCGAGAACGACACATCTCTAACCGAAATAAAGATGCGAGTGGGCATCTCGCGGCCGTCCACGGCTCACAATAGGTTCACGACCGACACGGTCTGCCGGACACTTTTCTAAAGGTGCACTTTCGATCGAGCGCATGTTCAAGGCCAAGTTGACCTTATAAATGCTTTCGCTTGCGCAATTGCGGTTACTAGAGCACCTACATACGTATGTTCAGGAGATTTTTCCTAAGGGTTAACGTTTCCTCTAGTATCTGACATAGTCTAGAATCTAGATAGATACCTACCAACAGTTAACATATTACATTCAAAGGTACTCCGATATTGGGTGTGGGAGTGAGACTAATGTGATATTCAATATAGATACCTGAAAACTAAAAAGAGTAGCTACGGAGGCGACATTAACATTAAAGTATACTCATACTCATTAATTTATTTAATTCTAATTGTAAAAGCAGGTTTAACAATTTAGATTGACAATTATTCGACCAATATAGAATACAATTTACTACAGAAAACATAGAAAGTGCGAATAAAACACTTCAAATAGGTATTATCAAACTTTGTTAACCATATCGTCCTACCGTACTACCAACCATTAAATTTACTACACTGGTAGTTTTATTTCCATTGAATATATTTAAATCGCTTCACATAGTACCTACATAATATGTTTAAACAGCCGTCTAGAAGCCCGCGCATGCTTAAGGCGCGCTTATAGACGAATTTTAGGTATTTGCGGGGGTGAAGCAGACACGCGGTGGAGGCGCACGCGGGGCGCCCCGCTCCACGCCACGCGGTCACTCGCTCAGCCCATTGATGGCCTTATTCTGTTCGTAGCCGTATTCTGTTTGAAGTGAATTCCGGAGCTTTCCGGAAATTATAAAATACTATTATTTTGTTTAATTAAATGCTTAATGCTTTATTTAATATTTATTTAATGTAAATAGTAACACATACCTAAATGCAGTACTTATAATTATAACTCGTCAAAATTTAATTGCCTGGAGCAAGAAGGGATGTTTTCCTTATTTTCATCGTGACATTTTTCAGGCGAAAGTTCTTTTTCTTTATCACTGACAGTGACAGTCAAAGTATTCGTTGATGACGAAGATTTATTTTCTTCTTTTTCTCTCAGAGGCATTCCCCGAGCTCGGCGAGAATCTACGATTTCGGGCAGTAACCAGTCCATGTAAAATCGAATTAGTTTCTGTTTAATTTTTTTCTCCCACAATTCATCATCTTTAAATATAATGAGTGTTTTGAGTGGATGATTTTCACCACTCCACACAGCAAATAAACATTTTGTTCGGCACGTTACGTGGAGTTGACCTTGAATTTGGTAATACCAGTTGCAGTTTTTGTTTATTGTCGTAGTTTTTGTTTTCTTATCATACTTCCACATCTGAATTTTATTTTGCTTTATACATTTTTCTAGTCCACTGTTAAAGGCTACAATCGGGCACTTTATTTCGACAATGGTGTCTTGGCCTATTAAACCATCGGGCGTTGCACCTATGAAGGGGTACTCGTTGTCAACGAATAACCCACATGGTTTGATTTTAACTTTTTCTTGCTTTGCTAGCTGTTTCAAAGCAAGGTGTTCGTTGCCGACGCCGTGCGCGATTGCCGCTATGTGGCTAAGATTTGATTTATACAGTATATTCTCAACCAATTTTGCCTTGCTAGCACTCTCTCTCCTTTTAACTACTAATCCAAAATTCGATGCCGTAATCATATTTTTTCTAAGTTCTATCCACTCATTACTATCTCTTTGATCTTGGGTAGATTCTTCAATTTTTGCTTTGTTTGAAGTTAGGTCCGTAAGTTCCTCAAGGAATGTTTCTTTCGCTGTATTTAGTTCCTGTGGAGTCAAATCTGGAGCAGAACTGCGAGCGCCATAGTCGTGCTGAGCTGGGTTGTCGCGCTTTAGCAATCGGTTTTTTTTATGAGGATGTGCTATGTTTATCTTTCTTTTCTTCAAGCGACGCTCTTCAAATTTTTTGAGGATACCTCTTGGGCTTTGGCCTAAAATATTTTTTTGGAGTAAATGTCTTGGATGTGGATTATTATAAGACACTACGGCGGCATTGCAACGGGCACGGTAACCCCTACGAAGTGAAAAATTTATCCTTTTTCCTCCTACAACCTTTGCGATCACACTGTTGAAGCGTTCTACAGCATTCGTATCCACGTCCTCAAGCATACTTCCTGATTTGGAAAGCACTGTTTGAATTATAGTTTGTATCCTAAACCAAAAGGTTGTGTTTTCTATTTCCATGTTGCATTGTGTCGTTTTTTCTTTCGAACAGTAATAGTCCTTGCATCTCTCATGGTTGCCGTAAGCATGGTGAATAGAATTTTGGACGTTGTTTCTAAAATCTCGTATTGCTTCTGGTTTCTCCTTTTCTGATTTATATTTTTGTATTGATGCAATAACCACTTTACGCATACTCATAACCTTTATATCTGTCAAGGTTTTTCTGTGTGCTAAGGCATATTTGGTGTCTTTGGCTACAGCTCTCAGTTTATTGCACATGTTTCTTAAGACGTGGTTCCTGCATTCAATTTTTCTGACTGTATGATTTGGGTATGGATTACGAGCCAGAAGTTTTGCGTACGTCGCAGAGTCACCATCAGCAATTAACCTGCCGTATATAACATTATACATCTCTACTGAGGATTCAAATCCTTGGCAAATTATTTCAGACTCCATACCGCTAGACGAGCCTGTGTAATTTTTGAAGCAAACGTGTTCTGCACATGCAATTTGTTTTTTCTCTGCTCGAGCACATACAAGGCAATATTTGTTTTTTATTCCTATGAACAGTACTTCGCCAAATCTTCGACCTACAATTGCTGCGGCGCCAGATAATGCCTTATAGTTATTTCCATAAGACCGCGATGACCAACAAGCATCCGCATATACATCGATTACAGGTACACCGTCTTTGCTGAGTTTGCCTTCTTCTATCGCCGCGTCACGCTCACGCTGAGCTGCTGCTGCCATGGATTCAACAGCGGTTAATTCCCAGTTGTCATAGATAATATCTTGACTTTTTGAATAAGTTGCTGCCGTAAATATTGGTATATTCATGCACGCTGTGATTTCTTCAAATTGGGAATAACCGATTCCAGCCGAAGTAATTCCTGTAACCGCTGCTAGATTAGCATTGACCTGATGCTTCGCTGAAAAGTCTTCGCTTGTGATAGTAAAATCTTTCTTACAGAGATTACATATAAACTTATATTTGGACATCAAACCATTCCTCTTTTCTCCAATGAGTGATACATCTGTAAAATTGCAATTAAACAACGAATTGTGGCTGGATATAGTCTGCAGCTGCTGAATAAAATGATTTATATCAATCAGTCTTCTTCCGTGAATTTGTGACCAATTCTCTTCATTCGATCTGGTCTCGACTTGCAGATCTTCTGTAATTTCTCTGAAAATATAACCAAGTTCAATGCTGATTTAGTGTTTAATTAATGTTTAAAACCTAAGTTTGACAGATCTCATGTCAAATATAATAAAAACTCCTACATAAATGAAATAGACGCTTTCAAGATCTATAATTATATTAGCTTCAATGTATAAAACAGAATCAAAATAAAAGCTAAGAAAAAATGCTGCAACTAATATTATTTACTAAATTCACTCATAATGATACATACTCATTTGGTGATTGTTGGTCTTCTAAAGTTGATAGAGATGGTCCAGGGTAATTAAGCGGACAATTAATGTCTGCCCTGAAATTAAAACATAATTTTTAGACATCAGAAATTGAAACATAGACACGTGGCAGCGTGTCCAGCCAAGTTCACCCAAGGAACTGGCGAGCAGCAGCCGTTTTTACATTTACACGAACCATTTTAAGCCAATTTTGATCCCTCAATAACTCCAAATCTAAATTTGGTTTATTTATTTATTCAAACTCAGCAAAGACGGTGTACCTGTAATCGATGTATATGCGGATGCTTGTTGGCCATCGCGGTCTTATGGAAATAACTAAGGCATTATCAAATCTTAGCCACATAGCGGCAATCGCGCACGGCGTCGGCAACGAACACCTTGCTTTGAAACAGCTAGCAAAGCAAGAAAAAGTTAAAATTAAACCATGTGGGTTATTCGTTGACAACGAGTACCCCTTCATAGGTGCAACGCCCGATGGTTTAATAGGCCAAGACACCATTGTCGAAATAAAGTGCCCGATTGTAGCCTTTAACAGTGGACTAGAAAAATGTATAAAGCAAAATGAAATTCAGATGTGGAAGTATGATAAAAAAACAAAAACTACGACAATAAACAAAAACTGCAACTGGTATTACCAAATTCAAGGTCAACTCCACGTAACGTAACGTAAATAAGACCTAGCTCGATAATACCATATTATTCCATCACCAAAAAAAAGACATAAGTACTATGCCAAATTTCAACTTGATTGGAATGTTAGAACTAGTACATAAAGTATCAAAGTTATTTATAGAGGACCCACCTACTAAAATACCTAGGATAAAATCATTCTTAAGACAAATAAAAGATTTTAGGGCCTGTTGACCTAGTGCCGAGTCGTAAAATGGATTTGCCTATAAACAAAGGCTTTCACGTGGATACCTGAATAAGTTATTTAAAGTAGCATTCGTTAAACATATTAAAAGGATAACTGGTAAATTCAAATCATATTTTACTTAATTATATGAAATCGACACAGATTTAAATAGTAAAATCAGAATCACGTTTTAGCATGTCAAAATCAGTTCATTCATGCACACAGACAACCCCCAGGAGGTGATTTGTGTTCATGCATGACAGAAAACATACTAACATAAAAAAAAAACAAAAACAAGATCGATTTGTGTGAGGTTGTCCGATATTTATTTATTTATTTAGTCCCAAATCAAGCCCAAAAGGCTTGTTTTATGGGTACTAGACATACATACTTATGCATATATATAGATAAATAATATATACACTCAAATATATAAATGATATCTATTATTATTAGGGATCGGAAATTCAGGTGGATAAAGTTAACAAAATAAAAGCCTAAAGTTGACAAAATCCTATTGCTATCTCACTCATAGCTCAATACCTCAAACAAAGCCGCCGCCAAAGTTTAGGTATAAAAGCAACCGATTACCGATGCCTAATAAATAATAATTATGTATATCTTATTATTTTATATAACTTATAAATTGTTAGCTTACTCGTTTTCGGAATCATCCAAAACCGGCACCGACAAAGCAGTCATCTTTCTCAATTTCTTCATGCTGAAATAATAAGAAATTATAATTTCGGCTATTGTAGTGGGTACATTGGTTTTTATTATTTATTTCAATAATTGCGAATTTATATTACAGGTACCTGTCAAAAATGTTTTATTTAATAGACCTGTTTTTTTTACTGTGTATTATGTAGTCGCGTGGATGAGTGTTCTGCCTTGCTAGGTTCAAAAGGACTTATCATACTACTACATCCGTATAAAGATACGACCTTTTACCGTAACACGGCAGTGTTTCTTTTTCGTGTGAGGCGGACAGGGCATTTTATCGAGATTTTGATTCGTAATACGATGAAAAAATTGAGATACTTACCTTTTCTGTTTATTTAACCGCCGGAGGGCCAGTGGCGATAACTTTTTTTTATTTCGTTTGTTTCCCATTGTTAGTAAATCCTCACTCGTATCGTAAAATGGAGCGCTTCAAAAATTGGCAAGCGTCCGACCTCCAACGCGTTCCGCTCGGGACTGAGCGAAGAGCCGGCTGCAGGGCGCGCGTGAATTGTGCCGTGAAGTTCGTTCATTTTGAGTTAGTAATTTGTGTTTTTCGATATTGATACAGATAAATCCCGACGCACATTACAGCATTACAGACGTTTATTTTGATGTAATTTTCAATACATAAAGTAGTGTAATATGTGAATGATATGAGTTTTAAAGTACAAAATAGGGGTATGTTTGGATTTTTTTTCTATCGAGCGAAGTTTGTCCAATTATGTAACGACTACCCTAGGTAACTACAGGAAGGTCTCAAAATCAATATATATTTTTTTCACCTGTTCAATCATTACCGTTTCTGGGTAAAGTGGCATTAAAAATCACGTTTCTTTGAGATACCTCGCCTTAATTTAAGTCTTGTTTGCATATTATTCACGCTTCAGTAGCTCTAGTATGAATAGGATTATTTTTATGTTCCTATAAATGCACTTATTTAGGTATATAGCGGCCTATTTCCAATCGATTTCTAAAAAGAGGAAGGATCTCAATTCGGTTTATTTTTTTATGTCCTTCAAAAGTTCAACACTCCGTTATTTATTTCCGATTTAAAAAAATAGTTTTTATTTCGAGAGCAGATAACTGCAAGTTGGTCAATGATATCTAATCTATTCTTGGGACTGAAAGGTTCTTGAGTGGCGAACGCGGACCGGAAGACGCAGAGTGGGAAGGCCCCCAACAAGGTGGACCGACGACCTGGTTCGGTTTCGGGCAAAAATTGGATGAGGGCGGCGCAAGACCAATCGTTGTGGAGAACTTTGGGGAAGGGCTTTGTCCAGCAGTGGACCTCTATCGGCTGATATGATGATGATGATCCAATCTATTGTAAATAATGACAAATTTAAAGACGACCCCAATTTTTCACTTGGTAAATCATATCATAATCTCCAGTCATTATTAAAAATACCTCAAATTATCACTTTGTATATAACATTTGAGCATATTTATTTGAATTTTTTGAAAACGGTAACCGTAAGGTCGGGGTACTTTGACCCTTACAAGGTTACTTTGTCTATATATCCATAAAAATGCATGCATTTTATCGAGTTCATAATATAAAAAAACCGACCAAGTGCGAGTCTGACTCGCGCACCAAGGGTTCCGTACAGATAGATTAGTCAAATCAAGTCATGGTTTCCTATGGGCGGACAAAGTAACCTTGTAGGGTCAAAGTACCCCGACCTTACGGTACTCCAGTCAAGAACACCTAGGTATAAAATCAAAGGTACAAAGTTCCTGTAACGTGATCTAAGGAAGTGCATCGGCGGTAACAGGAGTCATCCTCATTGCAAGTAATAGTATTATGTAAGGAGTAATGCGGCTAACAAGATTGCGGATCCCGGTAGGCGGTTGGTTGGCTCTGTGGTGTATCGCCTTAACGCGTAAGACGCGTAAGTGTGACGCCGTGCAAGCACTAAGCGCATTAGTTTGTTAGCCGTTTGTGTAGTGGAACTAGGACAGGGTGTTAGCTTACCGAGAGATCGATTTTCATAATATACGAAATTGTCGACGTAGGTACGTAGGTATATGTGACTATCAGTGGCGTGGCGTCTTTACAACCCAATAGGGTAGGTACGACAGTATTTGGAACTACGTACGTACCTCGAGGTCGCTTTCATAATAAATGAAAATCAATATCTCGGTAAGCTAACACCACGTGCTCAATCAATTTGTAGATCTATCGAAAAAAAACTATAATTTAATTGTCTTCCAGAAACTGTCCCTTACCATATTCCTACTTAACCAAAATTATACTAATTTTATACAAATTATATTGGTTACTAGTAGCCCTCAGTCTGTCAGTCCTCCTATTTATGTAACTGGCAGCTTAACATTTGGGCTACTGTTAACAAATATTTTTTGCAGCGTGTTGGTATTTGGTATGTAGTCTATTAGCCTTTGAAGACATGATTAGGTACTTTAGTAGCTCCGTGAGTTCTAATAGTAACCACCGTTTTGAAAAAAAAACTGAGTCGACATATAAAAATCTATATAATCTCAATTGAGAAACGTGAACATCTGGAATTCGGATATACGAAACAATTTTTGACCAAACTTAAACAGAGGCGCTTTGCGCTTTCAATAAGGAAGTCTCGAGTGACGAAATAAATATAGGTTAATATTTTATTTTTAAATTGTGAGAATTATTTACGCTCTAATCCTACGCTAAGTATGCAAATTGAATACGGGCCGATGTTTTAGGGTTCCGTATTGTTAAATTTAGAAAACGACGTTAGCACACGCTATCCAATTAACTACAACGTCGTATAAGTACGGATTAGACGATACACTTACGCTGTTTTCAGTTGTCGGCAGTATGTGGGTATGTTATACAATTAACTATAACGTCGTAAGTAAAGGATAGAGTATACACTTACGTCCTTTTTACTCGTTGGGCTAGTAACTAGTAGGTATGTGGGTATGTTATGTGCAGGGGACGCGGTCGCACATTGTCGGAGGTTAGCCCGGATAATCCCAACCATTGTTAGCTATTTTAATGCTTATGCCCTTTGTGAGATCGTCCTGTATTAAGTCATACGCGGATAATCGCCGTATTATACAGAGTTAATTTTCCATTAGTTGTAGGTACCTTTATAAGGGACTAAGGGATTGGCAGCTGCTTACCGTGACGAGACAAATCTGCGAATGTTTTTCCGATTGTGTTTCGACTGGGACTGTCAACATTGGAATTGATACGGGTTGTGCTTTTAATCGAACATTTAATGTTGGAATATCGATTATCGTTCGAGTCGTTTATGAGAAAGATTGCAAATCCCCCGCCAATAATAAACTCAATCACACTATATTTTATTATTATAACTCTACCGATTGTTATTATAGCTCTGATGTTGGTCAGAATCGATATACTCTTGTGTGAAGCAGCCAAAGCAAGTGCTTTTCAGGCCAATTTGTCGGTTTATCAAACCGTGTTATTGGTCAAAGCAGTAGGCTTTCACATTAACTGCACAGGTGCAAAGCAAATCTGACATGTGAGAGACGCCTCGTTGCCATTAATTATTTAAGCTATTTACACTAACAAGCCTGTCTCTGTTCGGCAGACCGACTGATACCGAGTTAAGCGAGATATTATGTACCTATAACATTTGTGAAGGACCAATTTATGTAAATATAGAGTAAAAACTTATTAAATTAAAATGTGCTTCCTTGGAAATGAAATGTTTATTCGAGGCCTCGAAATTCATATTTAAAATATGATTACGTACGTAAGATTATCAACTTCGATAAACAAACATTTTTATTTGCTACGGTGCCGATTTTCAATTCATTGCATTTTATGCTGCTGTTTTTTCTCTCGGCCCTGTACTAGCCACCTGTAGTTGGACATTGTTGTTCAATCTAAGTCGCCACAAAAAGCATCGTACCGGCGCTCGGAAGGTTGCGCCGAGTAATCTGGCCTAGTGTCACGCATCGTCGAGTGCCCAATATTTGCCGGAACGCGACACCGTGGAGATGTTTCCGGCGCTCTAAAGTATCATATTAACTGTCCAAACAGTGAGGCAGCTGGCCGACACGACTAATTACATCAATTACTGGCAAACAGGGCTGCGCTGCGTTGGGTTTCGGGCTCCCACCTTTGTCAATATTTGCAGAGTTGCGCCGCACCGCCAATGGCTACCGAAAAGGGCAGGCGGCCGAGACGTGGTGTTTACCATTTATTTCCTAACTGAATTTCAAATTAATCTCGAAGTTAGATGATAATATTTTTTATTTTGATTAGGTAGGTTGGATATTACTCAGCGGGTTATGATGGTTGCGTTTATCGCGTGATAAATAAGTGACAAAGCATCTGTCACTCACACTCGCATTGTGTCAAAACGTGACGGATGCTTTGTCACTTTATTTATCGCGTGATAAAAGCAACCATCATAGGCCCCTAGAGGTAGATACTTACAGTGTTTACGTCTCATCAAAACTTTAATTTATTTATTAGTAATATACCTAATTAAGGTTTATATGAGGGCCGAAACAGGCGGACAGCATTTGAACTGCAACCCAGCAGCAAAATTTAAGGTCAGTTCAGTTCTGATGCAGTTGGTGTAACTTCATCCTAACTGCAAAGCAACTGCGCAGTCCGTTCGCAGCTGGCGTGCAGTCGGTCCGACTATATACTTGCAGTTGATAACAGCGATCAAATTGAACCTTTAAGCTGTGCCCGCGACAGTGCGACAACCTTCGGAAGCTCACATCACCATCTAACAACACTTCAGCCCGCGGAGTTACAACTAATCTTTACAAATACAAATACTTATTTAAAAACAATAGCTGTCGCATCTGATATGGCGCAGTGATAACGCCCCCTATTTTTTACTTTAAGTATATGTACCAATAATTTCCCTCGGCTGAAGAAGATCTGTAACCTATCTCCTACAAAGAAAAATACAAGATGTGAGTTCGTAGATCAGGCGACTTGATTTACGTCAGAGGGATTAGGTACGAGGCAGTTCAAATTGAAGCGTAAGCTGTGCCCGCGGCGGCGCGACAGCCTTTTGTAGCTTACAGAATCATCTAACAATACCCCAGTCCATGGAGTTATTATCTATCGCTAACCATCCTTACAAATACATATTTAATAGCCTATACATTTAAAAAAATCCGACTTAAGTTGCTGGCTAACATGAGTCCCTTTTAAAGAGTAATAAGAAAAATGCTACTATAAAACTGAATATAACCACATAATTATAAGCTTTTAGATTGGCTAAGGTCTTGTGACTAGATCCAATGAAACCTAAATATCTTCAAGACAACTGCTTCCGATGCCATCAAACAAAGTTAAGAACCATCTCGAAGCCACAAGGCTTTCGATGAAAACCGGACATCAATTGAGTACCAAAGATACACAAACAGACACACAGATATACAAATACAAACGTTTAACATATAACCCCCTTTTTCGTCCGTCGGGGAAATACGAAAGCTATTTACGCATCGGAAACAGCGCAGTGCCAACGCCTCCTAACTACCTGCCTTTATATATGTATATAATAATATCTCTCGACTGATCTACGACACATCTTCTCCAACGCCCATATTGAGACAAAATACAAGACGTGTCATAGATCAAGTCGTTTCGCCAGAGGGATGACGGAGCAGTTGCTAACAGCGATCAAATCGAACCGTAAGCTGCGCCCGCGGCGGCGCGACAGCCTTTTGCAGCTTACAGCATCATCTAACAATGCCAAGCCCGCGGAGTTACGCGCGAACACAGAGAAATAAAAGACAGATCGGTGACAAAAAACGGATTGCTTTTTGTTGGGATTTCCATTACTCGGGATGTATACGTAGGTATGTGTTGGTTTTTGCGCACGTTGTTGTATGTAATGTGTGTGTGTTTGTTTTCGGCAGCGAGTTGAACGAATAACTATACATCAGGATATTAAATCCCCTCATTACTTGAACATTACTAGATGTATAAAAAACCGGCCAAGTGCGAGTCGGACTCGCGCACCGAGGGTTCCGTACAAACACTTTCCATCCCTAAGTGGTTAAGTTAAGTTTGCACCTGGTATGTATATTAGCGCCCCATATAAATTAGGTATTAAAAAAAACCGGTCAAGTGCGAGTCGGACTCGCGCTCCGAGGGTTCCGTACAAACACTTTCCATCCTTTAGTTGTTTAAGTTAAGTTTGCACCTAGTATGTATAGCGCTCTATACAAATGAGGTGCAAAGTTAACGCAACCAATCCCTTTGATGTATGGGAGCCCCCCTTAAATATTTATTTAATTTTATTTTTAGCATTTGTTGTTATAGCGGCAAAAGAAATACATCATGTGTAAAAATTTCAACTGTCTAGCTATCACCGTTCTTGAGATACAGCCTGGTGACAGACGGACGGACGGACGGACGGACAGCCAAGTCTCAGTAATATTGTCCCGTTTTTACCCTTTGGGTACGGAACCCTAAAAAACTACTTACTAGATCTCGTTCAAAACAATTTTCGTTGGTAGTTTTTATAGTAATGTACCTACATCATATGTTTTTTTTAGATTTTTCATTTTCTTATTTTAGAAGTTAGAGGGGGGGGGGGGGACCAACTTTTTTCCACTTTGGAAGCGTCTGTCACGCAAACTATTCGGTTTAAAAAAAAAAATATTTTAGAAACCTCGATATAATTTTTGAAGACCTCTACCTATATCCCACCCTTACCCCACACGTATGTGTTTGATGAAAAAAAAAATCTTTGAGTTTCAGTTCTAAGTATGGGGAGCCCCCAATATTTATTATTATTTTTTTATTTTTGCATCAAAATCTTAATGCGGTTCACAGAATACATCTACCTACCAAGTTTCAACAGTATAGCTCTTATAGTTTCGGAAAAAAATGGCTGTGCCATACGGACGAACAGACGGACAGACAGACGGACAGACCGACAGACGTACAGACATGACGAATCTATAAGGGTTCCGTTTTTGCCATTTGGCTACGGAACCCTAAAAATTAGTACCTATTAGTATACATAAATAAAAATATATTAAATATATCAGCCTAACACACAAATAAACCTATAGTCCCAAAGCTCTTGTGAGTTTGTCATGGTATTAGATGATGTTAGACCACGATATATATGTCGCAGTCAAAAGTGTGAACTGGAACTACTTTTGAAGTTTTGACCAACACGCTCAGTCAAAAGCAGTTTTGCCTGTTTTTGTCGGTTAAAAGTCCTTTTGACCAGTTCACACTTTTGACTGCAACATATACATATACCTACTTAAATACGTCCTTAAGAAACGTCCATGATCCAGTGACAAACATTCGACTTCATCACACAAACATTTGCCCTGGCCGGGATTCGAACCAAGGACAGCTGGTTCAGTAACCAATCGAAGGATATACATATAGAAAGTATTTGTATCCATAACTAAATATGTACATGAACATTTTGGCTCCTCGTACAACATGAATGTTCTAGACATAGGTATTAGAATGGTCTCTCGATAAAAGATTACCTAATATGTAATATCTTTCACGTCTAATATCCAAATAAGTATCCATTGCTAAATGACGCCGCAGTCAGCAGCACCCACTAGACATTTCCTCAACAAATCGATTCCTGTCACTACCATAGCTTGACAAGGCCTCCATATCATCATGTGCTTTAAGATCTCTTTATGTAAATTATGGCATAAAGTGCACGAGTTACAGGACCAGGGGCGTAATTCGACCAATTTTAGAGAGTTGATGGAGATCTCTCCTTTTCATCGCCATCCGTCACTTTTGACGTGTCCCTACTTGACTACTGGCGATATTCCTATAACATCGCAACTTCGTCAATCCGGTCGCGCTTAATTTGCGTTTCCTTTGCATGTGACGGCATAAATAACAGGCGCATCCTTTAACTTGACCGTGTAGTATAATTAGTTAGTAAAGTTTTGTTCAAAACAGAAATTCATATGCATGAATAGCATTTTTGACAATCATTATCGCCTTCGTATTTCCAAAATTGAGATGAGATATGTCACTTGAATTTCATCGCATTTTAATGACAGTTCAAATCACTGTTATCTAGGTCCCTTAGACTTAGACATTTAAGCTTTTTATTACTACCTCTCAATGGAGCGAGTTATGCTTGATGGAGTTCTCTTGCGGGATCGAATCCGAAATGATGAGATAGGTACGCAAGAAGGGTGTATTGATATATAGCTCAGGCAGTCGCCAAATTTAAGTGGCAGTGGGCGGTGCAAATTGCTCGTAGTACCGATGGCCGTTGGATAAAAGGTTCTTGAATGGCGACCGCGGATTGGAAAACTCAGTGTGGAAGGCTCCCAACAAGGTGGACCGACGACTCGGTAAGGATCACAGAAATTGGAAGAGGGCGGCGAAAGACCGATCGTTGTGGAGAACTTTGGGACAGGCCTTTGTCCATCTGTGGACGACGTTTATCAGCTGATATGATGATGATGATGATTATTACCTCTCTATCTATCTTCTTTTAAACGGTTTTATTTGTTTGTTACAAAACACGCAACGCATAGATATATATATTTGACGCAACAGCTTTTTCAAATACTTCCACTTAACTGATTCTTACGAAATTTTGCACACTTATAGTGCTACCGTTACAAAAGAATAATATTTCCTAACTGCCTATATGGTCTAAAATTAACGTCAACACCTATACGTATAGATTCTATATGTTGACGTAAATTTTCCCGCTGCATTCCCGCTAGTTAATTTTCTGTTTAGGATCCGCCCCTAGGATATTTTTTGTACAAATAAGTACGTTTAAATAAATATGTATTTTATAATTTAATTTAATATTCAATAACGGGTGTAGGTACCTATACCGACTAATATATGGACTTGATTTTACGTGAGCAGCTTCTTAAAACTTATTACCTAATACAACTTTCTGACGGTTTATAATACCTACTAATGACTACGGATTTAAAATTTTCCTGAATCACACTTTAGTTTCCAAACTCTGTGGATTTATAAATGTCTATACCTACAGCAAATCTCAGTGGTACCTTGACCTACCGTTAAACACCGTCATTCACTTTTTTTCTGGCTTCTCTACATTTAAATTATGGCTTACGTTAAACCGTTCAATCTCCTGTTTAACCTAATAAATAGAAAATATGTACCTATATTAAAAGCCCGATTTCTTGGTTACATTTTGAGTAACGCAGTAGACAGGCAAACCACTTAAAACTAGTCAAAAGTGTCGATCAAAAAGTTGATTCAACCACCAATCATCACGCTACCACACAACCACTACTCCCACCTAATTTTTAGGGTTCCGTAGCCAAATGGCAAAAAACGGAACCCTTATAGATTCGTCATGTCTGTCTGTCCGTCTGTCCGTCTGTCTGTCCGTCCGTATGTCACAGCCATTTTTTTCCGAAACTATAAGAGCTATACTGTTGAAACTTGGTAGGTAGATGTATTCTGTGAACCGCATTAAGATTTTGATGCAAAAATAAAAAAATAATAATAAATATTGGGGGCTCCCCATACTTAGAACTGAAACTCCAAAATTTTTTTTTCATCAAACACATACGTGTGGGGTATCTATGGATAGGTCTTTAAAAATGATATCGAGGTTTTTAAAATATTTTTTTTCTAAACCGAATAGTTTGCGTGACAGACGCTTCCAAAGTGAAAAAAAGTTGCTCCCCCCTCTAACTTCTAAAATAAGAAAATGAAAAATCTAAAAAAAACATATGATGTACCTACATTACTATAAAAACTACCAACGAAAATTGTTTTCAACGAGATCTAGTAAGTAGTTTTTTTAATACCTAACTTTGCACCTAATTTATATGGGGCGCTATACATACCAGGTGCAAATTTAACTTAACCACTTAGGGATGGAAAGTGTTTGTACGGAACCCTCGGTGCGCGAGTCCAACTCGCACTTGGCCGGTTTTTATCATTGCGAGGATTTGTATAAACAAGAAACTGTAGAATTGGGAATCAGTATTTGTAAAAGTTACGAGTACGAAAATATGAGAGAATGTGAAAGATCCCATCGCGCGCCTTACCATACCTAAGTACAAAATTTGTTTGCATTTGTATACCAATACCTGCCAATGCGTCCTTATGGTTAGCCGCACAATGGGAACTTTTCCATACCTAAGTTTTAGACGGTATGAGTATATACAGATTTCGAGATTTTATGTGAAGTGTAGAGTTGGCGTTGGGACTTAACTATAAAGGGTCTCGTTTAATAGTTGAGATGAGATTTATCCAGTGATTAAATTATTCTAGTCATAAAGTCTTAATAGATAAAGATACTAATTGAAAATATGGTGACTACCAGTGGCGAAACGTCCAAGCAATCCGATTCCCACCGCCTTGTCTAATTCCGAGAATTCGAGCCCCTCCACGATTATATTATTATCACTATCGAGTGTTCACTCCGGCGGCTCTATACCTAAGATACGGCTCTTCATATAGAAGGTCATCGAAAAGTACTCTTGCAATTTATCGAAATGTTCTAAGTACCTACCTACCTATTTGAAGATACCCTCGAATACTTTAAACTATATTCTACAAAATATTTCCTCATAATTTAATGATTATATACTTAGGCAATATGCTAATAATCATAGTTTTTATATTATTCACTTAAAGGAGAAGTCAATGAAGTAATAACGTAATCGCTTGTAAAGTTGTTAAACATATAGAAGCATAACATGTCATCACACTTAATTAAACATAACTACGCTATAATAAAGGTATTTGAGGAATAAACGCGAGCAAATACAGGTTTAATTACGCATACTTTCTAACTTAGGTATAAGGAGGGTTATAGCTTCGATGTTGTTATTTGAAATAACGTTTCGGGAGCGTCGTATTGTCACATCCATTAAGCCGGGGCGGGCCGTGGTAAGCCACGCCCCGCGCCCCCGCCCCGCCCCCGGAGCCCCTGCCCGGCACCCACTCCCGACACGACGCCGCGCGACAACTTACTAAAACGATTTACTCGCAATCGCATCTCGACTCGCGCCTCCTATCAATATCATCTCGTAAAAATCTTCTTAGTGACGAAAATGTTGAAAACCGAGACTAGCCATCGATTTGCGTGAACCAATCGAACTGTTTAACTGGAGTCAGTGTATTGTGGTACATTGTTGATTTTATTTATCCAGTGTTTGCTTGGACTAAGTATGTCGAGGAGTAGACTGTGATGTCGCGCGCCAGGGACCGCGGTGGATCTCGGGTGTGTGGAGTGTTACGGTGAAGTGGGTACGGTGGCGCAGGGCGCGCGCGAGTGCGAGATGGGCGGCGGCGGCGGCGCGGGCGGCGGCTGGGCGCGCGAGGCGCCCGCGCTGCTGAGCACGGCGCTGCTGCTGGGCGGCGCGCTGCCGGAGCGCCCGCCGGCGCCGCTCTTCACCATCGACAGCATCCTGGCGCCGCGCCCGCCGCCTTCCATCCCGCCACTACAACTGCACCATCTGGCGCACACCACGTTTCACAGAGCGCACGATCTCTTTGGTACGTCTGCAAAGATGTTGTTCATGAATGGTGAGAACGAAACGAATTTATAGGATAGCCTTAAAACTTACTGTTCGTAATCCTATGACAATACAACAATTCTTTATTGCACACCAACAAGAAAAATGTTATAGACTGGTAGAAAAATCCAAATATCGGCTTCCTTTACCGTCCTAACGGCATTTTGTGAGCCATTTTGGCAACATGACTTTTCCGATGTAAAAAAGCCTGCTGAATTCGATTCCGGATGTTGCCAAGCCGAATTTTGCCCCCCTCCCCCCATTTCCCCCCTTTTTACCTCAAAAGATGTCCCTAATCACGGTTTTTACGGTTTTATACAAAAATTATTACAGCTAGAAAAAAAATGTCAAAGACAAGAATGATCTCTATAAAATTTCCTATAACATGGTGTATAAACTTTTTTAGTAGGCCTTATGGTTTGTGAGCAATATCTTCCCGAACTTCATAGACTGGTAGAAAATTCAAAATATCGGCTTCCTTTACCGTCCTAACGGCATTTTGGAATACATTTTGGCAAAATGACTTTTCCGATGTAAAAAAGCCTGCTGAATTCGGTTCTGAATGTGGCCATGCCGAATTTTGCCCCCCTCCCCCCCATTTCCCCCCTTTTTACCTCAAAATATGTCCCTAATCACGTTTTTTACGGTTTTATACAAAAAGTATTACAGCTAGAAAAAAAATGTCAAAGACGAGAATGATCTCTATAAAATTTCCTATAACATGGTGTATAAACTTTTTTAGTAGGCCTTATGGTTTGTGAGCAATATCTTCCCGAACTTCATAGACTGGTAGAAAATTCTAAATATCGGCTTCCTTTACCGTCCTAACGGCATTTTGGAATCCATTTTGGCAACATGACTTTTCCGATGTAAAAAGCCTGCTGAATTCGGTTCTGAATGTTGCCATTCCTAATTTTGCCCCCCTCCCCCCATTTCCTCTCTTTTTGACCTCAAAATATGTCCCTAATCACGAATTTTACGGTTTTATACAAAAAGTATTACAGCTAGAAAAAAGTGTCAAAGACAAGAATGTTGTCTATAAAATCCTATAACATGGTGTATAATTTTTTTTAGTAGCCCTTATGGTTTCTGAGCAATATCTTCCCGAACTTCATTATTTAAAAAAAAATTGATAAACATGGTCGAGGCAGTGAGGTACACTTATTTTGGGATAATTGGTATCGCTCAGGATCCAGCCGCTGTGCAGCGCTTGACGCTGACATCCAGTTGGCGTGCTGCTTATTATCTGTCAAGACTCACGAGGCTTTCAGTCATAAGCAGTCGTCAGATTTACACGCAGAACTGTATCCAAGTCGGGCTAAAGGGGACGTAGAAAATAAAAATGCTTTGCTTCTGACCATGAAGTCATTCCGTTTTCAGGTATTTGCAAACGTGGAGCATGGACTGTAATATATGAAAAGCACTGTGAACTACTCAATGAGATAAAGATATTTGTATTTGTATTTGAGATCGGCATACACCCCATGAGCGAAAGGCTGAGAAGTTCCTGTCCCTGCTGTACAAGTCGAGTATGTGACGATGCAGGCTATGCTTTGTTTGGCACCACTCTAGCGCCTGAGCGTTTGCCCCCCATATCAGACGCAAATATGGTAGATTTTGAACGACCTGCCTTGTACAGGTCTTGAAGGTCGGGCCTTTGTTCATTTTTAACTTTGCGTCGTATTGTAGACCTACTGTTGGTGAGCCTTTCGGAAACAAACTTCGTTACTTAGAGTGAGCCAAGCTGCTTAGCAGTGAGAATTGACACTTTTTTTTTTCTGTTGCAAGATCCTGGGTAACTGCATTTCTAAGGCACATTTCTGAAGAATCTGGCGTAGAACTGAGCATTTTGAATGACTTCATGGTCAGAAGTAAAGCATTTTTATTTTCTACGTCGCTTTTAGCCCGACTTGGATACGGTTCTGCGTGTAAATCTGACGACTGCTTATGACTGAAAGCCTCGTGAGTCTTGACAGATAATAAGCAGCACGCCAACTGGATGTCAGCGTCAAGCGCTGCACAGCTGCTGGATCCTGTGCGATACCAATTATCCCAAAATAAGTGTACCTCACTGCCTCGACCATGTTTATAATTTTTTTTTAAATAATGAAGTTCGGAAAGATATTTCTCAGAAACCATAAGGGCTACTAAAAACAATTATACACCATGTTATAGGATTTTATAGACAACATTCTTGTCTTTGACACTTTTTTCTAGCTGTAATACTTTTTGTATAAAACCGTAAAATTCGTGATTAGGGACATATTTTGAGGTCAAAAAGGGAGGAAATGGGGGGAGGGGGGCAAAATTAGGCATGGCAACATTCAGAACCGAATTCAGCAGGCTTTTTTACATCGGAAAAGTCATTTTGCCAAAATGGATTCCAAAATGCCGTTAGGACGGTAAAGGAAGCCGATATTTAGAATTTTCTACCAGTCTATGAAGTTCGGGAAGATATTGCTCACAAACCATAAGGCCTACTAAAAAAGTTTATACACCATGTTATAGGAAATTTTATAGAGATCATTCTCGTCTTTGACGCCAACTGGATGTCAGCGTCAAGCGCTGCAGAGCGGCTGGATTCTGTGCGATACCAATTATCCCAAAATAAGTGTACTTCACAGCCTCGACCATGTTTATAATTTTTTTTTAAATAATGAAGTTCGGAAATATATTGCTCACAAACCATAAAGCCTACTAAGAAACTTTATACACCATGTTATAGGAAATTTTATAGAGATCATTCTTGTCTTTGACACTTTTTTTCTAGCTATAATACTTTTTGTATAAAACCGTAAAAATCGTGATTAGGGACATATTTTGAGGTCAAAAGGGGGGGAAATGGGGGGAGGGGGGCAAAATTCGGCTTGGCAACATTCAGAACCGAATTCAGCAGGCTTTTTTACATCGGAAAAGTCATGTTGCCAAAAGGGATTCCAAAATGCCGTTAGGACGGTAAAGGAAGCCGATATTTAGAATTTTCTACCAGTCTATGAAGTTCGGGAAGATATTGCTCACAAACCATAAGGCCTACTAAAAAAGTTTATACACCATAATATAGGAAATTTTATAGAGATCATTCTCGTCTTTGACATTTTTTTTCTAGCTGTAATACTTTTTGTATAAAACCGTAAAAACCTTGATTAGGGACATATTTTGTGGTAAAAAGGGGGGAAATGGGGGGAGGGGGCAAAATTCGGCTTGGCAACATCCAGAATCGAATTCAGCAGGCTTTTTTACTTCGAAAAAGTCATGTTGCCAAAATGGCTCACAAAATGCCGTTAGACTTTATTTTTTTTATTTGAACTACCAGTCTATTACAATTGAAACCTTAATTTATAAATGGTAGACAATATGACATATCTACTATGACATACCTACTCGTACTTTGTCTACATCGGTCAGACTGAATGTGTTGTCAAAGTTTACATTGTTGGGTTTAGATGAAAGTGTCATGATTATAACCAGTAACTTATTGGAATAAATGAGAACAAAGCACAGCAGTTTGCGAGTTAGACAACGTTAAAACATACAAATAAATTCTCGCCAAAATGTTGTTAGTTAATGTTCTGTTAACCAAGATAACTCTTAGCATCCATTACGCTAAGTTAACACTAATAACCTATAACGGGTCTATCTTGATATTTTTTATTATTTACCTTCATTGACGCGTCAGTGAAGTTAATTATGTGTACAAAAAGCAAGAGTTTAAAAAGTGTTTTATTACGTTAAATCTGACCTACTCGTATGTATACAGTAATTATTAGGTGGAAAATTGGAAATTAAGTAAGACAGCGTAGGTACCAATGTACCTACCTACTAAGTTCATGAAAGTTTTAAACATTCTAATACAATCTGTCAAGTTTAATCCGAGTAGGTAGTAGGTACTTAAATAAAATAATAATAAAAATAAATTGAAAGGATTTCTAATTGTGATTTATTTCTGACGACAAGTGACAACAATATACCTATACTATTATAATACTACACATAGCAAAACAACTTTAGGGAGGCACAAGTATTACAAAAATGTAGGAGTTTTTTTCCATAGGTAAACCATTTCTGACAAACTATATGTACAGTTCAGCAAAAGTAGCTACCTAAGCATTAGGTATAATACGCTCACAAAACTCTGTACAACCCTTACTCTCTAGATGTTAGAGTCCGTGAATATCATTTTGAGCACCTGGCGTGCGTAGCAACTTCTTCTGCTGACTGTACTCATAATAACATGCTGAAATCATGAAAATGCCCGTGTAACTTAAATAAATTAAAACATTCTCGACGCAAATGGCTGGTCATCATGGGGTCTTATATGATGACCAGCTACTTAAATGCACCCATATTTAATGAGTGGTATAGAAAGTGCTACTAAACACAAAAAAAAAAAAATTATTTGTTCTTTTTTAAATATTAGCATATTGAATAAAATCCTGTAACTTGTTCCAATGAAAGGTAGGCACTAAGTTATCACAACACTTCATTAACTCACTCTCTCTCTGTGAAAGAAGAAAAACTGTGAGAGTGAGAACTGAATAAGACAACGAACGAAGTTTTATACGGCCTGTTACCGGCATGCGGGCATTTATTAAAACTGATATTAATATGATCCATTAGTAATTGTTTGCATGTATTAGCTAATCATAATTATGTAAATTAACTGAACAATTAAATTTCTTAAATCCGCACATTCAATGTATAGTGGGTGTACAGCGTAATTGTCGTTACTCATATCAAGCTGTCATTTAACACTCACTTGTCAATTTACTTTACTGTACATTACTGGCAATTAAAATTTTGTTAGAAATTTAATAAAGCCTGAATTTAAGTTAATTAATTAAATTAAGGTCGTGGATACGTTAAACATCTATGTTACTTTACTCTACTTTAATAAAAGCCTACTTGGCGGTAACACACTGTATACTTATTATGTAAACGTTATATCAAATATCTTATACCATCAAGAGTCAAATTAATGTCGGTGTAGCTGATGAAGTATGTAGATTGTCTTTGTCTCCATCTCATCACTCTGTCTATTGCCTTGACTTCCCTATACGACATGACGTCGACCTTCTCTTTTATTTGTTTAATGAAACTTACTCTTGGCCTTCCTCTTCCTCGCTTCCCTTCAACCTTTTCTTCTATGATATTATTCATAAAGTCATCATGTCGTATAAGGTGACCCAACATTTCCCCTGTCCTATTCTCTATAATTTTTAGCAAATTTCATTTTTCTTCCACTCTTTTAAGAAAGTACTTCTGCATTTGTAACTTTTTCCGCCCAACTGATCTTCTATATCCTTCGCCAGCAACACATTTCAAATGCCTCTAACGCTTCGCGGTCCTTTGCGTAATGGTCCTCCCCTCACACCCAAATAAAGCAATGCTCTCAAATAAATGCTATAATGAGTTTCTTTTTGGTCTGTCGGGAAATATTCGTGGTCATTAAATATTTTCATTATTAAAAGCTCCTCCTTATTTTTATTGTATTTATTTCAGAAGAAGAACGAAGGATTGAGCAGCAAACAATGTTTTGAATTTGGTTGATGACATATCGCTACTGACATTTTATAATGTAAGGTGACGTATGCACATTATTGCCATAGGAAAGCTTTTTGTAGCGCCACTATCCAAGGGCAAAACTGCACCTTGTTAAGCTATAAATAGGTTTAACTACTATAGTAAAGTTTGATTTGTCATTAGACTAGCTTATTTCCGAGATATTGAGTATTAATCGTTAATCGCCATAAAGGATTGAGAAAACGTCAAAATAAAATGTAGTGGGTTCAATTAGGTGCAACACACAGGTGATGCTTCTTCCATATTCCTCTCAACGGACGATTTCCATGATAAAAACTATCCTTTCCTGCGACTCAAACTATCTCCATACCATATTATATCTAAATCCATTCAGTGGGTTAAGCGTGAAGAGGTAGCAGACAGACAGAGATACTTTCACAGTAGGGATATCTAAATACTCTTTACGGTCTCTCTGTACTTACGTAATAAGAGTGCCGGCGCGGCCACCCCTCGCGGCTTGAATACCGCTCATCTCAATTAAAGTATTCTCCACTTAGCTAGAAGGGCTTTTTAAATTTCAAAACATCCCAAGGGCAACAGAATCTTTTATTCACAGAACCTTTTCTTTTCATATTAAAAAAAAAGCAACAACAAGTTTAATATCGAACTAAGCTACTCGTAAATGTTCTGGTGGATATGGCGTGAAAATGAGTTTTTTTATTTTAGTCCTGCTATTACTGTTGTTGGGGTTATTTACGTGGAAAGACATGGCGAAGATATAAATACACATTTATTGTAATAATTAATTTACAATCGACAGAACTGCATTGACAACATAGAAGTATATTGACATATAAAAATACATTTCAAACGGAGAACCGTCGACAGTGCTGTGGCCAGTACTCACAACTGTCATCATTAGGCAGGGTTCGGATTTTTCGGCAACGGAGCCGACAATAACATTAAAATGTAATTTATACTCATACACAAAGTCAAACAGTAGGTAAGTAAGTACTCGTACAGCCCATACTACATTGGTAGAATCATGGGTGAAATCGGGGAACATAGGGTTAGTATATGGACTAACCCTATGTTCCCCGATTTGTCGAGCTTGATCGATTTGTCGAGCTTGGAAATTATAGGTATATTTTTTTTGTTTTTGGGCAAACTTTCTTGTTGGGCCCATTGTCATAAGATCTGGATCCTACAAATCAAGGGAACTTCTTCTTATCTCCGTTTCAGCTTCGGCCAAAATTCTTTCATATGTCCGGATGTTCGGATGTCCAGATTTTCGGCTGTTCTCGCATACACGTCGCATTTCTCAATATATTCGCATGAAATTTAAGGATAGAATCAATAAGTATATGGATTGCTTTTTTTTAAAAAGCTTGTGATGTTTCCCTCTGAAAGCATATAAAGCGACGTGAACCAACGCTAAATGAAATCTTTACGTTTTAGGAACTGAATGGGAAATAAAAATTATTCTGTATCGGACCGTTTCGATTTTTGCGCAAATTATTATAGAATTTGTGTACTATAAATAGACGTCCGTTTGCGACGGAATTTTGACCAAAATAGACGCCGGGTACACGAATTTTATAATAATAACCTTAAAAATGGAACCGGTCTGGACAGAACATTTCCTTCCTCATCCAATTGCTTCCCGCGATCCGAATCAAGTCGTCGGTCGTCGGTGCATCTTGTTGCTTATCCCACGCTGCGTCTTCCGCTATATACCTACGCGGTCGGCAACTAAGAAGGTTTCTGCTTCAACCGTCATCGGTTCTACGAGCAATGTGCCCAGCCCACGATCAGTTGTTTTGTGACTGCCTGAGCTATAAATGTCTAGGTATAACCTTGCAACATGCTCTGGGATGCCGGGATTTTGAAAAAATAATGTTTATAGATCTTTTATTACAGGTAGATTACCGACCTGAAGAAATTTCCTACCGTAATAAGTTTTTTTCCAACTTCGTGTTAATATTAAAGAATCATAATTCCTTAACATATCGGCGTTTTATTAAATAAATTCTATAAAAACTAAAAACTAACTTGTTAGTGGCGAGCTACATACGGATAATTAAAAACAAACCAACCTGATCAGATCGGTAAAAATCTCTGGTAGCTTTTATAAAAATGGAAAACCACCTAAGAAAACGTTGGGCGCAATTGGGTTATACCATGTTTTTACGATCTATGTTAATTCCGAAAGCATTTCCGGGAATAGCGCTAAACCGCAATAAACAATTAGATTGTGACACCTGTGAAAATTTATTCATGTTTTTTTTTTTTTGAGTTTCACTTGTCCTTGCGGTTTTGCAAAACAAGTCAATTCAATCGTGGCGTCGTCGTCACAAAATGCTTACTATGGAGAAAAAAAAAGTGTGTGTGTCAGCTCCGACGCACGACTGGAGTTTACTCTTCAGGCCAGGCGCGCACCACGATTTTTTTTAGTCGCGCGATAATTTTGTCGCTGAAATAAGCTTACTTATGGGTTTATGAAAATCGTGGTGCGCGCACTCTCATATAAATAAACCCATAGACGCTGACGGAACAATTCTACGGGTATGGCTACGCCGGGATTAAGAGCCGTCCAGGCCGTCAAAGCATCGGAGGCGTAAGGAATGATAGCCTTGTCACCATCAAAAGATAAAATTTGAGTGACAAGGTCCACCACCCCACACGCCGAAGCCAGGAAGGCCGGGAGGCTCACATCTCGCGCACGACGCACGCCCAAACCACCAGTTCGAATCGGCAGAGAAACCTGGTCCCATTGACCTTGGTTAAGGGAGACGTTCAGCACCTTTTCCAAACTCTCCTTCAACACGAAGTCAAAGGAGTCTGTCTGGACAGGGTGCAGCCAGGCTGGCACGGTGCACAAGAAATATGTCAGCTTAGGCACGGCAAAGCAAACTCGCAACATAACGAGGGCTACGTGAGCCGAAAGTTCATTCAACCTCTGCGCAGCCATCAGCAGAAGCAGCTTTCTCTCCTCGAAGGCTTCAGGAATGGCTTCTGGGAATATTGGGGACCCCAAGAGGTTGAAAGATCTCGCCGACAACACTTTCAGTCCGGGGAGCAGAGCACTGAATAAGGGGAAAGAATCGTGTGAGTTGGTACTGCAGGGGAAAAATTCGCATTTGCTGAAATTAATATCTAAACCCAGAGCTTTTAAACGAGGCAGGAGCATGAGCAAGTCTTGTTCCACTTCTTCAGGTTTACCACCTAGGGTACCGTCATCTAGGTACCAGATATTCAATGGGGATTTAACCTCTGAAATTACCTTTTGTATGGCCAGACAGAAAACTAAAGGGCCTAGCGGATCCCCCTGCTGTGCACCAACTTGGGAAAGAACAAGAGGACCATTGTAGAAAAGATTAGAAGCGGAAGAATATACTTGGAAAATGAAGGGGTAGAGTGATGGCACTTTATCCTTCACTTCGGACAGTAAAACATCACGCTCCACTGAGTTGTCGCGTTTTTTAAATCAATTTTAATTAATAATAATAATAATGAAATAATGAACTTTATTCTGCAAGTAGGCCACAAGGGCACTTTTACATGTCTGAGTCTACCGGCATTTCACAAGAGGAGACCACTGTTGAGAAGAAACGCCGAAAGAAACTCAACAGTCAGTCATTTTTTCAGAAAGCATAAGTACTTAACTATTACAATGATATGAACTTAACTATACGTATTAAAACGGATTCTAAGTTTTTGCTATCTACCGAAAAAGCCCGCGTAGCGTGAATTGCAGCCTCGCAGCCCAATCTTGTGCCAAACCCTAATTGGCAAGGTTGCAGATAAGCTGCCATTTCTTCTCTCACTGCATGGCATCCTAGCTTTGCCGTTAAGCGGCGGAAAGCGCTGCCTATGGCAATGGGTCTTATACCACCGTCTTTTTTTGACAGCGCACATAAGGAAGCACCATAAATATAGGAGCAAACTTCAGGGTTTAATTGACCACTGAGCAAAAAATTACAAAGCTTGGCCAGATGTTCCAGGAGCCGAAAATCGGCGTCTCCCGCAGATGCAGACGTAAGCTCCTTAAGATGAACAGGGCGGATACCATCCAAACCGGCGGCCGAACTATTGTTGAAAGAGCTGAGTGCCTGCACCATTTCCTCCGGCTTAACAGTTAAGGCAGAAATAGATATGTCAGGTTCCGGTGGAAGTACCAGCGGCCGGGACGGGGCTGGATGCTTCGACTGCAGCGTAGCTAAAGTCTCAGGGCTCGACGGCGCCACGCCCTCATCCGACATAAGCACTCGCACTGCACCTGAGATCCCCTTCATGTACTTTACGCTCAATTGTCTTCAGTATGGAGTGTGATCTCAAAGGCGTGGTCTCTGCACCGATGTTCCCACTGATATCAAAAGAAGCAGAGTTAATATTTCTCTTAACTTTCGTGGTTAAATTGCCCGTGGCCGACGCTTCAGGCGATTTGAGTGCGGAATAGGCAAAAGACAGTAAACTAAACCATTCAAGAGTGCCATTGGAGTCGATACACTTATCAATGAGGTCGCTCAATTTGGCCGCTGCCAAGTTTCGCGCCCCTTTGGGGATATGCCGTAACACACGTACTGACTGCTTTAACGTAGCTAGATCACCAAAATCTAGATGAATGGGGTTGTTACCATGAGCTTGCTGTGAAACCGACAGTCTAGGGTTGGAGGGGATGACTTGGGGAAAATGTTTATGCATGTGCCCTATATGCACTTTAAGTCCATGAGGGGTAAAAGTTCGAGTTGAGTTGGGACAATGGGGACAGCGCAAGGATGAAGAAGGATCACTCATATTTATAACTAACACTTACAAATAAAAGTAAAAATACAAGCAATTATAATAAAAAAAGATACAATTTAAAAGCCAACATCAAAAACATAACAATTTCGATTTAAACTTCATAGCTTCTTGTCGGTCGGCAAGACTCCCGTCTAGAAAATGAATGGCTCGGTTGTGTTGGATCCTTGATTTATGTATGTATTTATCCTGGAAAGTTTCACGAAATCAAAACCATTCTGCGGCTGAATGCAGGAAAATGAGAGCAGTGGTGATGGAAAAGTATTCACGCCTTCTCTATTTCTAAGCTTAAAGCTGAGTCACAATTAAAGCGGTCTCTCTCTCTACAGCAAGACGTCTTCTTCGATCTTAGCACCATACAAGCACGGCTTAAACACCAAGAAAACACGGTCTTTGCATTGCACGTTATAAAAGTTGTTATCTTGGATATCACAAAAATTCGTTAGGTTTGTTTGGGAGCTGAAACGAACACGTATCTTTTAGCCGATTGTGTGAAGGGCGCTATTGTTTCAAAAGCAGCACATTTTACCCGTTAAGCGTAGATTTGATTAAATTTTATTTTATTTATAAAATTTTGTTGACACTCGACATGAAGTTGACATTGACAATTTTATAGTTTGTTTATGTGAACATAATGGTAGTTTAAAAAGTCGTATCTCAGTATACGATCGGGGTAAAAATACGACTTCTTAATTTAGCAGGTTATGCGTTAAGCGTTATAGACTAAGATCCCGATATAAAACGACCTTCACCGAGATGTTTATTTGATGAATGTATTTTATATTTAGTTTAATATGTCAATAAATATATTGCATATGGGTTGCCTAACAATTTTTAGTCCAGGGTATGTTTAGTAAAAAATAAAAATATATATTTTTTTAACATTTCACCGATTTGATTATTAGATAAATTCATAATTAAATAATCTTTAATTTTATTCAGTTTCAATTCAATAATCAGACCGTTGCAAAATGCTAGTAGGTATAGATTTACCTGTTTATACCTGGCTACCCGATAGTTGTGACGGGAAAAGAATAGGTAACCTAACGTTTGCATATTCTATGGGCTTCATACTTTCGATTGGTATAGAATTTATCTAATATTAATCAAACCGGTGAAATGTTTAAAACATTTTTTTTTATTATTAATTAAACATACCCTGGACTAAAATTTGTTAGGTAACCCATATGCAATATATTTATTGACATATTAAATTGATTATAAAATACATTTCATAAAATAAACATCTCGGTGAAGGTCATTTTATATCGGGATCTTAGCCTATAACGCGTAACGCATAACCTGCTAAATTAAGAAGTCGTATTTTTACTCCGATCGTATACTGAGATACGACTTTTTAAATTAGCACGGCAGATACGTTCGATTTTATACCCCATATTTTTCATACCCCGGGCTTATATATGAAAATCGATTCTTAAGGAGTAAACTCCAATAAACTCCAATAAACTCCAATAAACTCCAATAATAAAACGTATCTAATTGGCTAACAGATGAAATTAGTATCTTAAATTGGCCTGTATTTAACGATTTCACAAAAAAAAATGAGTGTTTATTTTTGGTATATCCCAATTAGACGTCTGTTTACGACCTTACGCATCTATGCCATAGTTTAAAAACCGGCCAAGTGCGAGTCTGACTCGCGCACCGAAGTTTCCGTACAAACTTTCACTTATCCCATCTTAATTGGCCTGGTTGAGTTAAGACCTGCACTTGAAATGTATGGCGCCGCATACAAACGAGGTGCAAACTTAACGCAACCGAGTTCTCCAAATATGATGTTTGAAAAGACAAATGCATAGTTTTCAGATTTTTATAAGTATTTGTAGTATGTGACGATATTACATACTTGCCAAATTTCATAGTTCTAAATCATCGGGAAGTACCCTATCATTTTGATTCCCTTAAGAGTGTCGAAATGTACGTTTTATTGCGACATAAACGGCCGTATTTTTTTATTTCGCGTTAACGTAGAAGTTTATTTTTTTCACAGCTTCAAAGGACCGCAGACCTGAGTACATGGTGTTAATTTCAACCTTACCTATATAAACCTCCAGGCGTTCTCGAGATACAGGGTCTTGACAGACAGACAGACGAACGGACAACAAAGTGATCCGAAAAGGGTTCTTTTTTTCGATTGAGGTACGGAACCATAGAAATCAGTGGGGTATCCTGTTTCAGGCACCTTCTAATTGCTTAAATAAATTTATTTATGTGACAATGAATATCTTGTTCATTCACAGGACCTAAAGTTTGGACGAAATCGCTAAAATATCAGCTAAATTATCTATAGTTATAGAGAAGGCTACCTCAGGGCAGGTCATTAGTTTGCGACATACAAATCGTCATCTGTGAAGTCGAAGAAGTTTTGAGAAGCAAAAGATTTTCGGGAAGGGTCAAGTTGCATCACTAAGTGCACTTGCATTGTGCTCTTGAAATATTTTCGTGGTCCATATTGAAGTAATCCTAGACGATGTCTTACGGTGCCACTCGTTTAGCGGTGGCATGAAGTATTTGAAATCGATACAGCTTAGCGCCGGGTGGCGAGGCAACATCGACATTCGCCAGAAACACGCCGGCGGCCTTAAAAGCTTTCATCTCCCAAGAAACTGGTAATGCCGCTGACTGAATACTTATGCAAAAATATTCAATTTTTATTTGTAACAGTATTTTTAACGCTAAGGAGCGCCGAGGGAGCGCCCTGGGCCCTGAGCCCGGATATTCACGCACCGACTACCTCTGTTACATATTAAAGCTTATAGATCGTGACGCGCCAGGATTTTAAAAAAAGTACCTCAAATCTTTATTGATTGAAGTGTCGGGTGTCTGCGAACTGTGCTGTGTAGGTTTTACTAGCTCTAGCTGTATCATAGGCTGAATACTTGGTGTGTATTATTTATAGTAGGTACCTATCTAATGTAGATTGTTCTCAAAATTGACTCTCTGAAATGTATGTTGTCATGTTTGGCATTTTGCATGCGTGCATTAAATAAATGTATGATCCGGTATACCAAAATACAATGCAATTACTCAAGCTATTTCAAATTTTCATAATTCCTACTGCGATTTCCGCTAAACGATAATGTTTGCTGTATCCTCCCTCACAATCACTACACTCAAGAGGAAATATCACGCCTCATTTTTCAATAAAAATCGTCTGTTTCCATCTCCAAAACTTTACCAATCTTTATGACATTTTATTAACTACAATGTGAAGGAAATGTTCACACGATTTTTGTGTCTATCATAAAATAATGGTTTGTTCTGTTTTTAGCCAAAACTTGACCGTAAACGGACGCCTAGTACGCGAATTCTAGATAATAATTTACGCAAAAATTGAAACGGTTCTACACAGAATATTTCTTTCCCATTCAATTCCTAACATTTCGTAAAGATTGGTTAAGTTTACGAGGAGGAAATAGACGAGAACGAAACCCCAACTTGTATTACTCGGTTACGTTAAGTTTGGACCTCAATTGTATCCGACGCCATAGTTACTAAGTGCAAGCTTGATACTATGGGAAAAGGAGCAGTGATAATCCTCTATTGCTAGTGCTATTTTTGTTCATAAAATTAAAGTATGTTCTACGGTCATCATCTCGCAGCGATAATAGGGGGATTCCCACTATTATATCTGCTCTTTACATTCAGCCTACTGCCATTTGTTGTGTAAACTTATTTCTTTTAAATTCTCTTTACGCGTAAAAAAAAGAAACTAAATTTCAGTGTACAGCAAAAGCAATTTTATAAATTTTCATTGTTGTTTCCGATTTCGGTTGAAAATGAGACGAAGCAAAAGCTTCGTGTTCGGCTAAAAATCGTTTTTCGGTCGGACACTAAGGATTCGGTACATGATCTTTCTCAAGAAGTAGAAATAAGAACGTGGTTAATAAAAAAGTCAAAATTATTATGTGTGATTAAACTTCGGATGTGGCCACGCTACGTTATTTTGTTTCATCTGTTATGATGTTTTGGAATGTATAAATGTGTCAGTTGTTATCGTTACGTTAATTGAGTTGGAATAATGAAATTGTATTGAACCATTTATTTGTGCGCAGGAGTGGGCAGCATGGGCGGTGGCGTGACGGGTTCGGGCAGCTACGCCGGCCTCTACGGCGGCTACGCGGCCGCGGCGCTGGCGGGGCTGGCGGGCCCCCCGCCCAAGCGCAAGCGCCGGCATCGCACGATCTTCACTGAAGAGCAGCTAGAGCAGCTTGAGAGCACCTTCGACAAGACCCACTACCCCGACGTGGTGCTGAGAGAGCAGCTCGCCTTGAGAGTCGACTTGAAGGAGGAGCGGGTCGAGGTAACGTTCATATCATTATGTTTAATGAACTTAGCAGTAAAAACCCGGTCATAGATCATTGTCATCGCTTAGGAATATTTAACTTTGATTCACGGTTCAGCGCCTGATATTGATGCCGTCACATACAAAGGAGACGCAACTTAATGCGACCGGGTTGGCGAAGTTGCGATCTTATAAGGAAATCGCCACATCTCTCGCTTTTGACGTGACAGATGGCGAGATAACGGAGATATCTCAAAAATTGGTCGAATTACGCCCTTGGTTCTTGTGGTTGCTCTAATTGCTATTCGGCACAACACCCTTATGAAAAACGTGATCGCATTATGCACCTTATATGATACAGCATACATCATAAATATATGATACTTAAGAGCCTAATTTTCCGATATAAGTATATTTTTGCTATACGCGTCGCTTTCGTATTATATACATTTCTATACGCCCGCTATTTTGACACGTTACAAAATGATTTAAGTGAAAAAATAATTCAATCGTCTTTAATCTGCCTAAGGTTTCCAAGAAATGTTTAAAAGACGGAGTTTGTATATGTTACTCCATCCATACCTTACTGTAGTTGTACTTGTGTACCAAAGCAGCCTAATAACATAATTCACAAATAACAATGGAACGACTTTTGAAGTATATTAGGGCTTCAGCTTTAACGAAAGTTGTGGAAAAAAGAAACAAATTCTGTAAGCTTCAGGAAATTAGCAAACAAATCTGGTAGGTATTTGACATACGTACTTTTTGTTATGTAGGTAAAATTTACCAAACTACGATAATTAGTTACGTAATAGCCACAGTTAGGTACGTCATTGTAATTTAAAATATTTTGTGTATACTCAAGTGCATTATTATAAATTATAAAAGTTACAGGAGGATCATCTGTTCAAACTAAAATTATTATAAACTACGAATATACCAAGCTAATGTATGAAAACTTTTTAACGTACTTTTGTTATTGTTTATTATAAAAAAAAAACATTTTGTTAACTATCTCAACCTGTTCGTGTGGGGAAAAGAAAACGCACCATCTTTTTTGCTTTGCGAAAAAGTAAAGTGCTTTGGGTAAAATTATGGTTTAGTAGTTAACCATAATTTAATAACCATAGTTTAAGACATTTATTCTCATAAGAACACATACTCGTATAAATTCACTTATAGAATGAAGTACTTAAATTGTAGTTGCTCTCAAAATTATTACCGTTCCCGCATTCCGAACGCTGTCTCCTATTAACCATTCATTGACAACCAGAGCTATAATATTCAATCTCGTTCAACCATTTTGGTGTGATGAGGCAACGTAAACGCATACAAATAACGAAAAATACTATACTCGTACTTAGAGTTTGATCGAATTTTCGTTTCCGTTCTCGGCTGAAATCCGAAGCTTCGGTTTCGAAAATCCGGTTTCGAAATTTTCGGTCGGACACTAGTGACCACTAAATATCTTAAATTTTACTTATTAATCTTATTATATCAAAATATTCTTGACGTACATTGTACAGATACAGACAAACTACATAATATAAATTAATAAAATATAGGTACACGCTAAGGGATTATACACACCGTCTGTTTTCAATTTAATGATTTTCAAAAATGTTTTCTCTGTGTTGCTAAATGCAAAAGTTCTATTTAGTTTAGACCAGAGTTGGGCAAAAATTAATTGAATAAGAATAAGAATAAAAACAGAAATTGTATTCTTATTCAAATCGATTTGAATAAGAATAAATTCTTGTACTCGTAATTCAAATAAAATTAATGTGAATAAATCATGTAATTTTTATTTTAAATGAAGAATAAAAAACTAAATAATTATTTTAGAAATGGCATAATTTAAATACCATTTTATTTGATTAAAATGTTAATTGAATAACGTTAATTTGTAGTATGGATGTTATACAATCGGTTTTATTTTGTAAGTTGATCTTTACTAAGCTTTAATGTTTGGATTTATGTGAAATTAAATAGGTTTTATGACAATAGGTATTTTTTGGTATCTTCGAAATGTTGATGATGATCTGATGATGAAGCTAGAAACTGAACAGCCGAACTTCAATGGGTACTAGTATACCCCTCGAGTGTGGGCTTGATAAGACACAATACTACTATCTCTACCTATACCTAATAAGTCATATTAACAATCCAGGTACCCCAACCCTTACATTCGTATTCGTGGAATATTATTTGAATTAAAAAATCATGATTAAAATTATTTGATTAAGAATAAGTTATCTTCATTCAATTTTCTCAGCAACGAATTATTCCCGACGAATTTATTTGAATAATCTTGACGGGATTAAAATCGACATGATTTTATTCTTACGAATTCTTATTCAAATTACGATTTTATTCTTGAATGCCCAACTCTGGTTTAGACTGTGCGTTGTCAGTCACCGTCAACAATCTTAAGCAAAAAAGTCTTGTTTAATGTGTTGCATTAGTAGATTAACATTTCGTACGCGAGTATTTGTATAGTCCTGTCTGCCGAGCTTAGCAGGGTAACGTTTATAAGTAGCGAAGGAGCAATCGGTCAACAGTGCTGACGCGACACTTTTCGAGTGCTTTGTGGGTGGCCTCGCTGGGAAACTGTAAACACACCTTTAACGGTAGATTTGATTATGTTTTTGAATTTTTAGATACGTTACGTGCGCTCTCGTTGATACTGCCTTCGGTGTTTAATGAGTAACTAAAGTTAAGGCAAGAGAATTGTGGCAACAAAGGAACATCGATGACTGTAGAAATTTCATGATAATGATAAATTGATAATACATAGCTTTAGAACAATATTCCTACATTTGATAAGATGGAAGATGAAGAATCATTAAACCCATATTATTGGTGAAAAACTCGTGTAAGTATATGGATAACATGATAACATATGGTATGGCGATATTGGCTTTTGTGTCTTCTCTGCGTCCCTCGAAGCCACGGTAATCCGTTGAGTTTGGTGTCAAAAGTAACTATGCTTTAACCTGCTGTCAGTTTATGTGACGCACTATTTGGCAAAAATATAATCAGGGTGAAATGAGTATTTATATTTTCATAATACCACATAATAACTAGTACTTGCTTATCCTACTTTGTAATGTCTCCCTAGGTAGAGTACGTGCGATAAGAGTAGGTTTTTTTTATATTTTTTTTGTACTAAAGTCGGGCAAGAGTTAACATATAAAAAAAAACGTTGAAATGTTAAATAATATTATTTATGTATTATTAAATAAATAATTATAAATTATGGATAAGTCTGAAGCACGTAAGTAATTTGATCGTGTTAACGTAGATCATCTAGCCCAAATACCACCAAGTCGTGGACATGTTTGCGCTTAACCTAAGAGTTCCGCGCGCGAGTGCTCTCGATGATAGAATTTGTGATGTTGAAAGTGAGTCCGGGGGATGTTTGTGGCTACCGGTGTTGTGTGTGCCGACCACTCCTCGCGCCACCCAGCGCGACCCACTGATCGTGTTTGCTTACTTCTATTCGTCTTACGCGCGCCCACTTCGCCAATTTTGAGTCACGTTCTAAAAACGGTCAATTGCGAGTAAACATTAAAGGTAAGCTTACTCTGCCGAATCAGTTTTACGTGTATATAAACTTTATAAAGTTTTTTAAATTTGTTAAGAGCAACAAGTTGGAGAAGTATCGAAATTGAAATCACCATGTTATTTACTGAATATCAATTTGTAGGTACATTTATTATATTCGGAATGTTGCATTTCGACCTCACCTCATGGTTGTAAAGTGATTTGAAAACAGAAGTTTTCATTGCTAAATCCATAGAAGGTTCTGTTAAAGAACTAAAAAAAGACCGAGTATTTTATTTTAAACAGCGCACTCTGATTTGTACATTATGTATCAATACGACTATAACTTTAATGACAGGGAACAATGTAACAATATTAATAAACAATTTAAATAAACCATAGGTAAGTACCACAGTTTTGAAATGCACTTAACTGAGTATAAAGGTTAGCATTACAAAATCAGCGTTATGAAACTAATTTAAATGATCTTGTACGGCTTTCGAATGAAAAAAGCAAAGGACGATGCGTTAACTCGCTAAGTGTAAACTTTTTATTAAGGAACCCATAGAAGTCATGCGGGGTTTACGATTGTGAGTGCGGGCGGAGCAAAAAGGGCGCGCAGAGGCGGCGAGAAAATTAATCTGGGTTAATTAAATTTGATTTATTTATGCTGCCCGAGACGGGGAGCAAAAGTACAACAATACCTCTAATGAGGGTCACTTTTACGGCTTTTCCCGGATAACGGAGTTTTTCCGATTTGCGCAACTTTCGCTCCGGACGGACTAATCAAAGTTGCTTTGTTTCGCTGAAGTCGTTTTTAACTAAGTTATTTTCTTTTATCCAACGAGGAGGACTTGTTAAAAAAAGTTTTGTTACGTTAATAGCACGTTACTGCAGGGAAAATAGGGTTTGTCGTATGGTAAGGTGGGGTAAGGCTAACATAATAGTTTATTGTATAATGGGGTAAGACTAACAGTTAATTATTTATTGGACTGTGGCAGTCTTTTTCAATTGAAAACTGGAGAAAGACTGCGCAGGATTGGGACGACTGGCGTGCTCTCGTTTCGACACTAAGATCCTGTTTCGGTCACCAAGCCACAATATAATAATCCCACCAAAAACATTTCATGTAAAATTGACGGCCAAGACTCACATTCTCATAACGCTTTGCTGTAAAAAAGTTAAGCCCCGACTTTACTAACCCCAACACCTTGGTTTAAAAAGTATGGCATCAACGGGCTTCAATAAGCCCCTTAACCCGGAGTTTACTAACCACACCTTTGTTTCAAGAGTATGGCTTGGCCGTTCCATAGAGTACCGTAAATAAGTCCAACGGACCGTCTGGCCCATATGGTATCAAGAAATTAAGTTTATGTCTTTGATAATATATACCTACTTATAAACTTAATTCCTTACCATATGGGCCGGACAGTCCGCTAGACTTATTTACGGTACTCTATGAAACGGCCAAGCCATACTTTTGAAACAAAGGTGTAGGGTTAGTAAACTCCGGGTTTAGGGGCTTGAAGCCAGTTGATGCCATACTTTTTAAACCAAGGTGGTGGGGTTAGTAAAGTCGGGGCTTAGGGGCTTGGCTTTTCCTGGGATCTGATAACTTTTTTTACAGCAAAGCGTTATGAGAATGTGAGTCTTGGCCATCAATTTTACATGAAATGTTTTTGGTGGGATCTCATTTCTTTTTGTAAGGTGCCCTAGTTTTTTTAATTTTTTTGGGCTGTAGGGTTTCTTGAGCGTCAACTGAAGTAGACAATTGTGTATATAAGAAATACTTAAGTTTAGCCCCATATACATATATACACTTTTATCCCCTATTATGGGAAACCCACAAACACATAATACAAACTTCCATCCCCTTATTTAAAGGGTGGGGGTTGATTTTTTTATAAGTCCTACAATATGTATTTGATTTATAACAATGAGTCCCTGTAGGTTACAATTTTCAGACCTCTAGTATCAGTTAACCGTAAATAAGTCCAACGGACCGTTTGGCCCTTTACAGTTTATATATTTACGGTAACCTATGAAACAGCCAAGCAATACTTTTGAAACCAAGGTGTAGGGTTAGTAAAGTCAGGGCTTAGGGCCTTGGCTTTTTCTGGGATCTGATAACTTTTTACAGCGAAAGCGTCATGAGCATGTGAGTCTTGGCCGCCAATTTTACATGAAATGTTTTGGTGAGATTTTATTGTTTGTGTACTAATACTAGCTTACATACCAAATTTCAGCTTTCTAGGTCATCGGGAAGTACCCCAGAGGTTTTGATACGTCAGTGAGTGAGTGGCAAAATCGGCGTATTTTAGGTACCTACCTATAAAACCTAAAGTATAAAAGCTAGATTAATTAAATTTAGTACATTTTATATGTTTGCTAACTGCATCTTAACCTGAGAATTTGGGCGCTCTAGTGTTAACTGGGACGAAACAATGAGGGTTTGAATATGAGACGAAACGGTTTGAGAAAAGGTAGGTAGTGCCCCCTTCTTTTTTGTTCGTCTTGGCGGGGGCACTACGGTGCCCCCAGATAAGCAAATTTCTCCAAGTGGCTTCTGCGTGTTGGATCCATATCCTCACACAAGCCTTCCAAAAGACCGGGACGTATGAGCCCAAGACTCAATAACGAGATACAAATAGTAATAAATATCGGAATACGACACACAAATCGATCTAGTCCCAAATTAAGCTCAAGAAGGCTTGTGTTATGGGTACTAGACGACGATATACATAGTTATATAGATAAATATATACTTAAATACATAGAATAACCATGACCCAAGCACAAATATTCGAGTTCATCACACAAATATTTGCCCCGGCCGGGATTCGAACCCGGGACCGCCGGCTCAGTAGACAGGTGTCTACAAACCCGAGCCAAAGGCGTCGTCAAAATAGTTAGTGGCGGTTTTCCCCCGGTGATAGTCTTACCTTATAGGAATTCGAGGTCGGTCGGTAAAAAGTATCATATAACCCTATTTGGATTTTCAACTAGGTATTTATCCTGGTACCAAAATTGGTAAACATTTATCCAGCCGTTTCGGAGTGATGAGAGGACAAAGAAATGATGACCAATCAGATGGCGCCAGACTGGTCATGGCGCCGCGCACCCATACAAAACATAAGACGATCCTGCATTCCGCCTGCATTTTTCCTGAAAACGATTTTCAATATAAACTGACGATGCGGTTGGCGCTGTTTGTAGTGCACCTGCCTACTAAGCCTGCGGTCCTAGGCCTGGCCAGGGCAAATATTTGGTCGACGAACTCGAATATTTGTTTCAGGGTCATGGATGTTATCTATATAGTTATGTATTTATATATTACGTATATCGTCGTCTAGTACCCATAGCTTTGCTTAGTTTGGGCCTAGGTCGATTAGTGTATGATTGTCCCTTATTTATAAAAAAAAATTGTATAATGTTTGGGTGAGAGGCCGACGAAAAAGCGTGGTTTTACGGCTTCACATTCGCAGCCGGCCGCTCGCAGCGCCCCTGCTATTTACGTAGCGGCAATTGGAAACTGCATTATTAAACCGCTTTTGTTTAGGCACCGCAACACTTGCTCGAAATCGAGTTACAGCTAACCGGCCTTGTATTTTTTCTGAATTTTTAAATTGCCTGTTTGTTTTGTTTCCTTCTCAGTGAGCAACTGTTGCCGAATTTTATGAATTATATAAATTAAATCTGGAAACGCGACTTTAACCATGAATAATAACTATATTATGTGTGTTTAACAAGCCACAGCTTGTCATTTTATACACATTATGAATTCTATGAGTAATAGAGTGGCAACGTAATGGAGCAATATTAAACGATAATATGGTCAAATATCAATATTCACTATGTTGTTAGGTTTAGGTTTTTATTTTGCCCTATGAAAATACCACTAGGTGCCATCTATAATATCCACGTCAGTCATTTATTCTACACCAAGTATAAGAAGAAATCTCAACAGGGAAAACCTCATAACCGTCTTTTTGTCTTTACCATAGCAATGTGTGATTACTACAGGGTAATGCGATATACTTAATAAAATAAAAAATGTATTCCGTCTTGCATGACACATAACTACAAATATTAATAAAATATTTAAATTCGCACAAACATACAAAAAAGTACTTTTACAATAGCATCTTTATTTATTTATTTATTTATTTAATCTTTATTGCACAAAAGAAAACTTATTGTACAAAAGGTGGACTTAATGCCATGAGGTATTCTCTACTCTACCAGTCAACCTTAGGGCAAAGCGGAAAAATTGAAATAGGCGGTGCAACTAACTTACACATAAGTTAACAAAACATATTTATAATACTTATACTTACATAATTTTTGCTATTCATGTAAATAAATACCTACATATAGGTACATCATATATAATATATGTATACAATCTTCACTTATTTTTAGAAAATATTTTTAATGCGCATAACAATTCCTACATATAAATATATACCTACAAAGAAGATATGATAATTTAGACTCACTTTTAAGAAATTCAGTAACCCAAAGGTTTGTTCATGAATACTTAAGAAAATTGAGTCAATATTTTCAGTTGAGAATGGCAACTGAGTAAACTAAAAAGACAGTCGAGGGTTGGATCCCATTGTGTGGCGCGCTCAACTCTTTGCACAACTTAATTATTAATGAACCGAGTAATCTTGGTTTGGGAGCCCGGGGCGGCCCGCCCGTCGACTACATGTATCATATTTGAGCACTTTCACCTAAATTAATTGAAGCTGAGTGTACCTAATCGCTCATTCTTTTCATTTTAATTGTGCCGCAGTTTCCACAATTCTGGCAACTCTAAACATTTTATCTGTGACATGAAGTGCACTGTGACTAACTGTGATATGCTGATGATTTGATTGGGATTTTTTTATCAAGATTCCATTTTAAAGTAGATTATAGGCAAAGTAGAGTTCAAAATTATAATGGAATATGTTTAAATTTTTCATGTAGTGGTGAAAACTTGTACTAATTGCTATAAAGTCGTGTCGTAGCGTTTTCGTAGCAATTGTATCGACAACCTAAAAGCCGTGTAACTTAAGCCGTTTTTGTCACCGGAACTCTCCCAAGATTGACCGTGTATTACCTCGGGACTAGTTGTTCCCGGAATACTGTGGAACGGTAAGCTTATATTAAAATACAAAACGGGTTTACCTACTTAGGTACGTTGTAGAAGTTAAATATCACTCGACATGTTTCGAATCTCAGGAGAGCCGATCAGTCGCCAACCGAGCACTCCTGCGCTATTAACGACTAGTCCAAAAAATAGGGGTATATTTACGCTGGTAGTTTTGATGGGTTGGGCACAGTAACGAAGTTCACGCGCGCTTGCATTGCAGTAATTGGATGAGCCTGCCGAGGACCTACTCGTATCTCACTGCACATTCAAAGGTATCGCTTTGCTCGTTTGTCGGGACGACACTTTATATACGAATTGATTTATACATGTATGGGTAACATGTTTAATGGAATAAGGGCCGATAACGCATAATAATATTATAAATGCGAAAGTGTGTCTGTCTGTCTGTCTGTCTGTCTGTCTGTTACCTCTTCACATTTAAACCGCTGAACCGATTTTGATGAAATTTGGCATGGAGATAGTTTAAGATCCGAGGAAGGACATAGGATAGCTTTCATCCTGGAAATTATACCTAAAAAGATTGAAAAGTGAGTGAACATTTCTGTTGGGATGCGGTTACCCTGTAAGAAAAGTAATTATTAGACCAAAAGCACAATTGCTCTTACATTTGCTTAGGCACTTATAATAGTCCCTTTTATCAAGTTCCACGCGTACGTAGTCGCGGGCAAAAGCTAGTCAGACCATAAAATTGTACTTATATCACATTTTATTTTTAACCTACTTCAAAAAGAGAGTTTTTAAGTTGCTATCCGATATTTCAGCGTACAAACAATGGTTCGGAATTTTATGTTAGGTATATCGATGCATTAGGTAGGTATATGACGTGATCATAAGACGATGGTGACGACTGATTATGAATAAAACGGCTTCCATAAATTTTCCCCTATCTTATATGACATTTTCCAACTTACTAAAACGTAAAAGCAAAGACTCTATAAGGGCTTTGGATATTTACGAATCATATAACAGGAAAACTCATGCCAAAATATACATCTAATGAGATTTACAGAGTTACATAAAAATATACGTTCGTTATTACCTTCCCCTACAATATTCTTCGCAAAAACGTGAACAATTACCTTTAGTCTTGAAGAAGTCTCGCTGTACAAAGTCAAATGATAAAGTACATCGCCGTCAGACAGTGGCGGCGAGAAAAAGTGGGCGTGGCGGCCCGCCCAGCCCGCTTCCTTGTCACCCAGCCTCCCGGACTTATCTCGTAAGGTAGCTATAAAACAGATATGCTCGCAATGTGTTACTAAGTAATAAAGCGGCGCCATTTTGTCTCTTGCCTCCATGACAAACGAGTAATAACGCCTTTATGAGCGCGGAAAAGCGAGCTCGCTGATCAAAGAACTCGACCCGTTTTACGCTTGTTACTCCTCTTTGATTATGAAACTAAACGTGGGTAATAATGCGTAGGCAAATAATGTTCGTTATAAAGATGTCCTGCATTTATTTTGTTGAGATACTTAAAAAAGTGTAAACGGCAACACATGAGTGCCACACTTATCACATGAATATGACATACTTAATACCTAGGTATTTGTAATATTGTGATGAATAAGTATCTGATAAATATTCCTTGGACAATACTGCCGTGCAAAAACTTAAGCATACCTAAGTAAGTTACACGAACATGAACAACATATATATAGCACTGACGTACTGTAGGAACCTACTTTAAGTTCTATACGGCAGAATAACATTTTCGAGGAGGATGCATCTTTTCCTGCCGATGTCTTTTATACTTATATTAAATCTAAGGGCTGATATAGATGGTCTGCGTCTCAACAGCAACCCAACTGAAAATTGCAGTTTATATACAGTTGGAATTGGGACATAACTAATTTATATAAACTAGAGACCCGTTGCGGCGTCGAACCGCCGCTAGAATATGGAAATCCGGTAGTGTTACAGAAAATAACTACTTTATCGATAAGAAGTTTTTGGGGAATGAAGAATAAATTAATACTGTAAAAAAACACATTAAAATTATGTTTTAAAAACGTTAAAACATGCCAGGCTAGAGGCAGGCCTGATAGCCAACTGCCAGCTTCATCGTGACAATTTATTCAACTCTTTTGTAAAAATAACTTGTGCATGACATGTGATCTGCTGATCTGTTTCACAAATAAAATGCATATTATTCGATTTATGGAAAAATATATTCATGACAATAGTCCCATATCTTAAAAATATAATTGACATATTTTCATAGGACCGAACATAAGATTGGTAGAATTTTAATTTGTTGTTCTTTCTTCAGGACATAAATTTATCGATTTGATCGATTTCTATCAATTTCCAGAAATAGCACATGAATCGAAACGACAGATTTGAGGAAACAGGAAATCATGGAGTGCGTAACTGTTTATGTATTCATTTATAATCGTAAATATTTCACAATATTAATAATAAAAAATGTTACAAAAACTCAATTGTATGAAATAGGGAGTAAAAAACGTTTATAGATACACGAAAAACCACTATTATCAATGCTTGTTTTTTTTTATGAAATTCATTAGATCGTGCAAGTTTTCTTAATATGGGTGCTGCCATGTCATCATCATCAATCATTTATTCAATAACAATTACACATTGTGTTTGAAATTCTTACGCTAGTTATACTTAATCAAACCCTACTTACTAATCTAAATAAATTACTGACCAACAATACTCCACCATAAAAAAAAGAATGTGTCAAATATGTGTAATAAGAAAAAACAATATATAAAACAGCTAAACATGTTTGAAAAAAGAATAATTCAAACTTTCGTGTCTTTCCTCTCATTGAAATTGTGTCTGACAGAAGAGTGAGGGAGATGCTAAAGACTCTCAAGCCTATAATATAAACCTAATTTTAGGGTTCCTTACCATATTCGGTAAAAACGGAAACCTTATAAAATCAATTTGTTTTGTTGACCGCAGAATTTGTCAATTTTTATTTTGAATGAGAATAAGAATGATCAGCCAGACGTCATTAATTCAAATATGATTTATACTTGAGCGCGTCGATTTTTTGAAATTTGCATCATATGTAGGTTATTTCTCCATCAAGTTTCGCATGTTAGCGTAACATGTTAATTATTCCACATTGCCAACTCGTCCACAATGTCAGCTCGTCTATATTCCCATCTGGGTCACAATGCCAACTTGTCCATACACCCAACACGTCTACATTGCCAACTCGTTCATACACCCAACTCATCTGCATTGCAAACTCGTCTATATTACCAATTCGTCTCCATTGGCAACTCGTCCATATTCCCAATTCGTCCATAATGCCACCTCGTCCATATTACCAACTCGTCCACAATTCCAACGCGTCCATATTGCTTACTCGTCCACAATGCCAACTCGTCCACAAATACAACTCGTCCACATTCTCAACTCGTACACAATGCCAAATCGTTCATATTGCCCACTCGCCCATACACCCAACTCATCTACATTGCCAACTCGTTCATATTACCAACTCGTATTTATTGCCAACTCATCTATATTCCCAACTCGTCCACAATGCCAACTCATCCATATTGCTAACTCGTCCACATTTCCAACTCGTCCATACACCCAACTCGTCTACAATACCAACTCGTCCTTATTATTAACTCATCTTTATTGCCAATCTCGTCCATATTATTAACTCGTCCGTATTAGCAACTCGTCTTCATTGCCAACTCGTTTATATTCCCAACTCATCCACAATGCCAACGCGTCCATATTACTTGCTCGTCCACAATGCCAACTCGTCCACAAATACAACTCGTCCACATTTCCAACTCGTCCATATTCCCACCTCGTCCACAATTCCAAGTCGTCCACATTGCCAACTCATCCACATTTCTAACTCGTCCATATTCCCAACTCGATGATACACCCAACTCGTCTACAATACAAACTCGTCCTTATTATCAGCTCGTCTTTATTGCCAACTCGTCCATATTCCCAACTTGTTCATTTTGCCAACTCATCCACATTTCCAACTCGTCCATATTCTTAACTTGTCCACGTTGACAACTCGTCCGTATTACCAAGTCGTCTTCATTGCCCACTCGTCCGTGTTCCCAACTTGTTCATGCCAACTCATCCACATTCCCAACTCGTCCATATTCACAACTCGTCCATAATACCAACTTGTCCGTATTACCAACTCGTCTTCATTGCCAACTCGTCCATAATACGAACTCGTCCACATTGCCCCCTTGTCCATGTTCTCAACTTGTCAATTTTACCAACTCATTCATATTGCCAACTCATCCACATTTCCAACTCGTCCATATTCCCAACTCGACGATACACCCAACTTGTCTACAATACCAACTTGTCCTTATTATCAGCTCGTCTTTATTGCCAAATCTTCCATATCACCAACTCGTCCGTATTACCAAGTCGTCTTCATTGCCAACTTATCCGTATTACCAACTCGTCTTCACTGCCAACTCGTCCATAATGCGAACTCGTCCATAGTGCCCACTTGTCCATTTTCCCAACTTGTCAATTTTACCAACTCATCCACATTGCCAATTCATCCCCATTTCCAACTCGTCCATATTCCCAACTCGACGATACACCCAACTCGTCTACAATACCAACTTGTCCTTTTTATCAGCTCGTCTTTATTGCGAAATCTTCCATATCTACAACTCGTCCGTATTACCAAGTCGTCTTCATTGCCAACTCGTCCATATTCTCAACTCGTCCACATTGCCCACTCGTCCGTGTTCCCAACTTGTTTATTTTGCCAACTCATCCACATTTCCAACTCGTCCACATTGCCCACTCGTCCGTATTCCCAACTTGTTTACTTTGCCCACTCATCCACATTCCCAACTCGTCCATATTCCCAACTCGTCCATATTCCCAACTCGTCCACATTTCCAACTCGTCCATTTTACCAACTCATCCATATTACCAATGAAGATACATTCCCAACTTATCTACATTGTCAAGTCGTCCATATTCTCAACTCGGCCACATTTCCCATCCCGTCGACATGCAAGCGGAAGGACTAAGTTTCTTCTTGTAAAATACCATTTAATTTACCATAACTCATGCCATTTTCCTTGGAATTATTTTTTTGATGGACTTATATATTCATATTTATAATAATCTACCATAAATTTACATATTTGAATGACGTTTAAATTAGTTTTACTATTTTTTTTCTGCTTTGATTTAGATTTAGTAAAACTCGCCTATAGAAATAATCTATTCTTGAATGACGGTCAGTTTTTCTAGTCTTTCGAGCACCAGTCCAACTCACACTTGACCGGCTTTTTTCTCCACATTTTTAACAGGTATGCGAAATAAGTTTCCATATCAACATTTTAAAAAAAAAAACAACCTGGCAATTTAGAGCATTGACATAATAGCCCCCAATAAAAGAGACATTAAAAGTTGTCAGAATATGGCTACTGTCATTCATTGTCAACAAACTGTAAAATTATTTTTGCATATTTGTACATGTTTTAAGTGTTGCGGATATTATGTTGCCGACTCAAAAATAATATTTCATCATGCTGAACAACTTACTACAGGTTTGTGAGCAAATCATGCTTATTATTATTTGGTCATCTTATGTCAAAATAGGGATCACAGGTCACGTGGTCAAAGTCACGTGGTTAGCGCACAGTAGTTTTTTCAAATCCATTTTTCAGTACCTTTTCAGGAAAAAATTAAAATTCCAAGAGTTTTATGCACCTCTCCAGCATGAGACGAATCTAATGACATATCATTTATCAAAATCGGACCATAACTGTAGATCTGATGGGATGTACAAAAATCGGCCTCGCGTAATATATATATAGATTGTAAAATTCTACGTAACAATCATATTGAATAAAAATAGTCTTTGGCATGAGATATAGGTATTTTTGAGACAACCTTTTATTGCTTGCTCTACTTTTTAGGGTTCCGTAGTCAACTAGGAACCCTTATAGTTTCGTCATGTCCGTCTGTCCGTCTGTCCGTCCGCGGCTTAGCTCCGTGATCATTAGTACTAGAAAGCTGAAATTTGGTATTAGTATGTGTATGTATAACGCCGACAGAACGGTAAAATAAAAATCCAAAAATTTTATGTTTTTCGGGTACTTACCTACTCTAACACCTAAAGTGGGGGTGAATTTTTTTTTTCTTTTCAACATAAGTGTGTGGGGTGTCGTTGAATAGGGCTTGTAAAAATAATAGGGGTCTTATAAAATTATTTTTTGATAAAGTCAGCAGTTTTGTAAATATTCGCTCCAAAAACAAAAAAATAGTGTCCCCCCCTCTAACTTTTCAACCACGGGTCAAAAAAAATCGGGAAGATTCATGTAAATGAGGCCATATAAGTACTTTCAATGAAAACTATATTGAACAAAATCGGTCGAGCCGTTTTTGAGTTATCGCCAAATTTCATATTTTTTCTTTAATAGGACGTAAGTTGACTTCCAGAAGGTAATAAGTGATTACAGTTTCTAGGGCGTTTACGACCTTTTTATAGAGCTTAAAATCTTTCTTAACTTAAACCTCGGGCTTAAAACAGCAGTTTATTGTGAAGGATGAGCAACTACGGAACCCTACACTGAGCGTGGCCCGACATGCTCTTGGCCGTTTTTTTTTGAACAAACGTCATTTACTGTTCGTCGATACCAATCTCGATGGGTTCATCTTGTTTGGCTCAGGAGTTCCTGACCCCATGACCAGATCAAGTCCATGATAATCGCAAGTAGCTATACCAAATTTGAACATAATCTAACGTCAGGAAATGGTTCTAATCTATTTTAGTATCTAAGGACCATTGGCCCTACCCAAGTAGCACAACTGGGTCTAAATAGCTCGTATATCATATCTAATTAGATGCTTAAGTGAAATTTACCACCATGACTAAGTGCTATATAGGTGGCAAGAACCCTTATGCCACCAGTATAGAACCAAAAGGAGAAAAATTGCAGCCTATTTTTGGTGCTAAATAGAATCCATAAGAGATCTCACAATTACCTTTAAGTGTTAATTAGAACTATGGGTGAAAACATTTCAGTTCGGTCAATGAGTGATAAATAAGTCGCCAAAATTATGTTCAAATTTGGTATAGCGACGGTGCTGACGAGATCCACACACCGCAGACTACTAGTCGCAGCGCTTCTGTAGAGAACATTACATCACCGAACGTGACATCGCGGCCTCTGGTGGTGCGGCTGGTGCGGCGCGCCCTAAGGGACGAACTTATTCGCGCGGCCCGCGTTCGGCGTGTCATTGACACCACAGGTTTTAATCTTCCCGGTGAACCGAGCCGGGTATATCTTAACGAGCGCCTGACTTCTTTAAACCGGCAACTATTTTACAAAACTCGTATGGAGGCCCGGCGCCTGCAATGGCGGGCCCCCTGGACTAGCCGCGGTAATATTTTCGTCCGACGTGATGCCAGTCAATCAGCCCAGAAAATCCGTTGTGACGCCGATATCAGCAAGGTTTTTAATAGCGCATAAGTTTGCACCTAGTAAAATTCAAAATATTATGTTTAACATCCTTAAAGTTACTTGTAAATTGTGTCGTTATCGTTACTCTAATGACAACTATTGTTTCAATTCGAAGTACTTATTACTATGGTGCGCTCTATTTGTTATATTTTTACAATATTTTGGTCATAAAGTGTTTATTTTTATTTATATACTTTTACCTAAAAATACTATTTGCAATGTTAAAGTGACGGAGAAAAATATACTAGACATACATTATAAGATGAAGTCTAATTGCGTAAATAAGTACTTATTACTGTGGTGCACGCTATTTGTTATATTTTTACAATATTTTGGTTATATAGTGTTTATTTTTATGTATATACTTTTACCTAAAAATACTATTTGCAATGTTAAAGTGACGGAGAAAAATATATTAGACATGCATTATAAGATGAAGCCTAATTGCGTTTATTTGAGAGTATACACTGTACCGTACCTACACATATACACAAAGTATTTTATTACATATGATACCTACTACACAATTATTAATGAAATGCATATGTTTAAATATATATTGCACGTTGTTTGTATCTATAATGCCCCCATAAAAAATATATATAAATCTTGTCGCAGCATATGTAACAGTATGCAATTTATGCCACCAGTTTTCCTATATTTATCATTATTTTCAATCGAGTGGCGGCATATGACGACCATAAAAAAGCTTCTTGCATGTTGCATGTACTGTCAACTTGTTTTTTCCTATATAATTCAGTTCATAAAAAAGATTAAAAAATATAAATTGGGATTATTAAACGCTGGGTCGCTCGGGACCCGCCACGATGAATTTTTAGTAGCACTGGACCGTTATCGTGTGGATATACTAGCGGTAAATGAAACCTGGCTGCGCGGAGGTGACGAGGCGCGCGCGCCGGCGCCGCCCGGGTTCCGTCTGCGCCACACACCGCGTCCCGCCGGCCCGCGCACGCGTGGTGGCGGGGTTGGTTTTTATATACGGCAAGGTATTAACGCCCGTGTCTTGTCTACCCCTGTGGTGCCTTTAGTCGAACAAATGTGGCTGGGTCTCACTCTTAACTGCGAGAGGGTTGCTATTGGAACCGCGTACCGACCTCCTTGGCAGAGTGCAGACGTATTCTTTGAGGCACTTAGTGCATCTATATGCTCACTGTCGGCATATGACCACATTGTCTTATTGGGAGACTTCAACATAAATACCCTTGGAGGGCATGACTCCAACTATAAGTCATTGTCAGACTTTTTGACAACTTTAAAACTAACCCAGTTTGTTGACCAACCTACGAATTTTACTGAACACTCTGACTCTGAAACACTAATTGATTTAATATGTTCAAATATAGATTTGAGTAACGTATCTGTCTATCATATCCGAGATCTAAGTAGTCATGCATTTTTAACCTGCGAGCTGAACATTAAAAAAATTGATACAATACCTATATGGACAGTCTATCGTCCAATTAAGGACATTGATACGGAAATGTTCAACAACGACCTCAACTCTGTGAACTGGGAGCGGTTACTTTGTGAGAACGTTGATGAAACACTTCATTATTTTAACTTCCACGTCTTGAACCTTTATGAACAACACGCACCTTTAAAAAAAGTTTTAATTAAGGAGAAAAGCTATCCTTGGATAACTACCACTATAAAGGAGATGATGAGACTTCGCGATGACGCACACGCTAGATCCCGTAGTACCGGCTTAGATTCTCACAAGCAATACTATAAAGACCTAAAAAGTGTTGTTAACACAGCCTTATTTTCGGAAAAGTCAGCCTTTTATCAGGTGCATATCAACGACAATTCTAAAAATCCCCGTGCTCTTTGGAAAAATATTAAACGTAACGTGGTTGATTTCAAAAAACAGAATGATTTACCTTTATGTTTTAATAATCCTGAACTGATCAACAAACATTTTCTGAACCTCCCCCCCAGACGTGACGTTACCCTATCTGATATCACATATTTTGAGTTTCACAGGTTTGGCTCTTCAACATTCGAATTAAAACCCGTTGATGAAATCACAATATTAAAAATTATCAAGTCTTTTTCAAGTAATGCTGTTGGTACTGACAGTATTTCTTTGGATATGATTGAGCTGACCTTACCTAGAACTCTATCCATAATTACTGCTATAATTAATCAATCGATTCATACCAGTTGCTTTCCAGACACTTGGAAATCTGCTATCGTTAAACCGATACCTAAAAAATCTGACCCAACCGATGTACGGGACCTCAGACCGATAAGCATTCTTTGTTTTATGTCCAAAATCTTGGAGAAAGTGGTGTGCCTGCAATTGACTGAGTATTTGGAAACAAATGACATACTGCCAAGTAAACAGTCTGGATTTCGCAAGCGACGCAGCACAGCAACTGCTCTGCTTGACGTTGTTGACGATATCCTGTCCGCTCAAGATAGGGGAGAAGCATCATTACTGGTTTTATTAGATTTTTCCCGTGCGTTTGACACAATCAATGTTTCATTGCTTCTCTCTAAACTAGCGTATTATGGTTTTGACAATAAGACTATTAATTGGTTCTCAACTTATTTGTGTGGCCGATCTCAATGTGTTGGATTACGTAATCAATCTGGGTTAACCGACTATTCTCAGAACATCTCTGTGAACTGCGGTGTTCCGCAAGGATCTATACTTGGTCCAGTATTGTTCATTTTGTATATATCGGATATTATTAAAAAAATTAAAAACTGCAATTTTCATTTATACGCAGATGATCTACAAATTTACACATCTTTTCATCCCCGTGAAACATTAACTGCTGTAAAATTGATAAATGAAGATTTGGATCGAATTGCCGATTGGTCTGTGCGTAATGGTTTAGTCCTTAACCCTACTAAGTCTAAGCTTCTAATTCTTGGCACCAGGGGTCAGATAGACAAAGCTATGAATTGGGGTCCACAGGTAAAGCTAGGAGAGGAACGACTTGAGCGTGTTAACGTGGCCCGTAATCTTGGTCTTCTTATGGATGACACTTTGCACTTCGAGCAGCATGTGCTTGACTCCGTTAAGAACTGCTTTTACCGGTTAAGAGTGCTGTATCAGATTCGAAGGTATCTTAGCATTGATCTTAGGATAAAGCTTTGTGATGCCTTGATTTTGTCTAAGCTCAACTATGTCGATACTGTCATTAACGGTTGTTTGTTGGCTCGCTCAAGGGCTCTCATTCAACGCGTCCAAAACGCATGTGCTCGTTTTTGCTTGCCGATCCCACCTAGAAATCATGTCACCCCCTTTCTAAATGATAATAGATTGCTGAAGATGGAGGCACGACGGTCGTTACATTTCGCTACTTTGCTTTTTGGTGTGCTCCATACTCAGCAACCTAAATACCTATTTGAGAAGTTAAGATTCTCAATGCGCCCCACTAGAGAAGCTGTCCGCCTCATCTGCTCGCGTCCCGGAAAAACAGCGGCATTTCGTGGTAGCTTTCGCTACTCTGCCACGAAATGTTGGAACAATATTCCACCTCCTATTAGAAATTCTAAAACTTTGTACACTTTTAAAATAAAACTTCGAAAATATCTTTTTAATATTCAACTCTCCAACTCATAAGTTTTGAGCCTAATTTAAGTACTATATAAACTGTATATTTAATACCCCACTTACACTTATCGTATTGTTTCTTATCCAACATCTTTTTATGCCAAACTCCATCTTTTCTTATATACCATGTCACGCTATTTACACAAAGACACACAACAGATACACACACAACAGATATACACACTAGGTACCTAATGGCTATCTTATTTAATAGTATTGTGCACCCGTAACTTATCAGTTTATTTTTTTTATTTTTTTGCTACAAACATTCAAAAGATGCGTGCAGACATTACCGTCCCAACTTGTTGTCGCTGTTCTCGCCTACCTACCTCAGGTCCCACGGAAGACCAGCGCTGCGACATTTCCCTAATGTAGCAGCATTATGCTGAGTGGTGTCCTTTTGCGGTGGACATGGCAGCACCATCATATACCCTCTACCTATATTTATATAATTTTCTTTTTAAATTAAATGTATGATATTGTATGTAATTGTTAAGTTATAAATTTAGTTTTTAAGTCCTTTGTAATGGTGGTGCGTCTTCTTCGCTGCAATAAATGTGTTTTCTTTCTTTCTTTCTTTCTTTCCAAAATTATCTTTGATGGGCGAGGCAACTGCCAAATTGTGTTTTATTAAAAGTAATACGTGATCTGCCATATTCATTTTGGATTTATATGTCTGTTTGATTGTGATTAAAACTACGTTATACAAGCATTGAAATAAGCACGAAATTCTTGCGTTTTTTTTTTTACTGTGAAACTATAGTATGTTTTCTTTGTAAATTTCGACGCGCCCTTCATTTGATCAGGAATATTAAAAAAGAGAGTGCTAAATTAAATAAGGAATAGATACTGATAAGAAATAAAACTGTTAAAAACCTGACCTAATGATTGTAGGTTACGTACAATGTTAAAGTAACATCGTCACAACTATCAAAAGTCTGTGATTATGCGTGAGTGTGATAAAATTCTGGTTAAAATAATCAATTTTCATAGGCTTCCATTTGTAAACATGGCGAAACAAAAAAGATCCTACAGTGTTTATTTTCACTTATTTGTTCCTTATTTGGAACTATCAAGTCTAATAATCACTTATTTGTATCTTGCGAGTGGCAAAGCAGTGAATGATATTACCAATAGTAATTATTTGCTCTTTTGTAGACTATTAAACAAGCAAGACTATTAAATATATTTTGACAAGGTGCAAATAGGAACAATAATAGAACTTTTAGTTCGTTAGTGGTTTGAAATAAGTGAAAATAACTGCTTTTGGTTCCAAGAACCTCCTACTGAGACCTATTTATGCGTTGGAGTGGCAATAAGGTACTTCTTAGGCCTTAAAGTTGCAATATTTTTTGGTTCCAAAAGAGCCGTAAAATTATCCCTTTAGCCACTATCGGTGATATAATTCGCTATTGTACTAGTCATTTGGAACTTTTAGTTCCAAATAAGGGTATGTTCCCACTTATATGTAAAAGTTGCTTATAAGTGATTTTAAGGCCTTATATAGCACTATTGCCTCTTATTGAGTGACAATTTGAACCTGCATGCAACTTAAAGTAGCAAAATCGACATCCCACCATAAGTAATAAAGTAGAAACAAAAAACGTTCCTATGCAACTACAAGTGATAGGATGAACTCATATACAGTTTTGAGTTGTGTTTAAAGCTATAAGTTGTATCAAACACTGTTAAACCACTCATTTAGAGCTTAAAGCTATAAGATAAGCTGCAAAATTCACTAATGTGCTTGTTGGGTATGTTGGTTTATTGGTCTAAATTCAACATATCTAAATACATGCATGCAAATTTAATGAGAGTTCAATATTGTGACTTAGATTGGAGCGGATCTGATGATGTGATGGAGCCTGAAGAAGGTAGTCATGGGAACTCTGTAATACAACCAAACCCCTCCGAGTTTGGCCTCGTTTGATTCGCCTTCACTTGTCACCACCTACATACAGATGTAGTATACCTACCTAGTTCAGAAGCCAACCTCCATATGCCGACCATGGCCCGATTCGTATAACAGCTCATATTCCTATAGGAGCTTTTATCGAATCCTGGTGGGTGTCCTCACTTCACTAAGTCGAAAACGCATCTACAATTTATTCACGTTTCCCTGGAGTATGAACTTTTAGAGGGTCCACAGCTCAGTACTTACTTTAAAATGTTAAAACGACACGTGTAAATGTTTAATTGTGCCTTGATATCATAACATTTATAACTCTGCCAAATGCCATAGTAAATACCCAAAAGTTGATTTAATGATGCGCATGCAAGGCCCCTAATCTTTTAAATTAATTAATGGATTTGCTGCAGTTATTGCAGTTAGGAGGCAATAATGTCGTTATTATTTTAATCCAACCAAACCAACATCCCAGACGGGCCGCCGAGTAGTATCACTCTATTATTTATGGACGCGTTCGATACGCAATACAAATTATTGTTTTCAAAGTATAACGTTTAGGGGAGCGCGCTGTTTGCAGTGCGACCCTCGGGGGGCCCGCGCCGGCTCTCGGTCAATTGAATCCGACTCTTATATTTCTAGCTTTAACAGTTGTTTTCATTTGAGATCGTCGTGATAAAATCCTTTTTCGATTTGGGGTGAAATCGGGGTACTATTAAAGCAATCTTTAACAATTGAATTTCGATTCGACTGTCGCTTTGTGCGCAGATAGGCCCTTCCGAGCGACGCGGACACGGGTGTTTGCGTGCGGTAATTGATACAAAGTGACATATACCGGGGGATACTTTTCCAGCCTCCGGGCTGGAGGGGGTGTTTTGACATCCAGCGGAAAGAGATGGGTGTGATTTGAAGTGCCCTTTGTGGAATTATACTCGCGCGCGGCGTCTTTAATATTGACTAATGCATTTCGCGCGGATGGGGCGATGTAACGCGACAGGTGCGTGCGCCGTCACGAGAAGCCGGATTTAAAAAATGCTGTAATTAATGGCACCATATTTTAATGCTAAGGTGAATAAATCGAAATAAAGGGAGAACTCCCTCCTGTCGTCGTCGAGTTAATTAATTACCGTTGCCAAAAATATTCATGTTGTTAATTAATTGCCGCCAAAATTACCCGAATCAGTGATGTTGATCGCAAAATTCCGATTATAATTTATGAATATCATGAAACTCTAGCATAATCGATTAATAATAACAACGATATCGATCCAAGCGCCAGCACGTGTAGGTAAAGGTAGCATAACTGTGAAACCTGACTTATTGGCGCGCGACAAATACTGCCTGTCCCTTTCCTTTCAATACCATTCGAACAGACAGGTGATTCTGAGTCACGCACGCGACAAGCGAAGTCGCGGTAAGATATGATAGCCGCGTACAGTGCTCGTGGAAACACCATCCTGCATGATGAGAATCTCGCTGAGAAGGGCAAATTCAGCAAGGACTTGGCTCAAGTAATAAATAATAAATATCAATCAACCTCACACAAATCGACCTATTTAGCTTATTTATTTTATTTTATTAGCTTACCTATAGGTAAGCTCTATTAGGCTCGTGTTATGGGTAGGTACTAGACGGTATATGTACCTACTAATATAAATAAATACATACTTAAATACATAGAAGACATCCACATGACCCAGAAACAAATATTAGAGTTCATCACACAAGTATTTTACTTTCGAACCCGGGACCGCCTGCTCCGTAGGCAAACCTACTACCACTAACCAACCAACCGCGTTTTCAAAGTTAACTAATAAACATTCAAATGTTGTAAAAAATAAAGGACGCTCTTCTGTTATCGATAAATGCCACGATATTTTTAGTAACTTTTTTAGGGTTCCGTACCCAAAGGGTAAAAACGGGACCCTATTACTGAGACTTCGCTGTCCGTCCGTCCGTCCGTCCGTCTGTCACCAGGCTGTATCTCAAGAACGGTGATAGACAGACACTAGACAGTTGAAATTTTCACAGATGATGTATTTCTATTGCCGCTATACCTAACAACAAGTAAGTAGTAGTAAGTACTAAAAATAAAATGAAATAAATATTTAAGGGGGCTCCCATACAACAAACTTGTTATAGATTATGGTATGGAACCCTTCATGCGCGAGTCGGACTCGCACTTGCCCAATTATTTAAATAAGATGGCGTACTGTCACATTACGTATACCTACTATCGGGAAAAAATATAATTATATTTTACAATGGTATTTGTAAAACTAAAATGTTCCTAATTGATTCGTGCATCGTACCATACTTATCTGATGAATTTCATTTCAATCAATTGAGTTTAAATAAATAAAACCGGCCAAGAGCATGTCGGGCCACGCGCAGTGTAGGGTTCCGTAGTTGCTCATAATGCTCATCCTTCACAAGAGACTGTCAAAGACGGAAAGACGAAAAAAGGTCGTAAACGCCAAAGTAATTGTAATTACTTATTACCTCCTGGAAGTCAAATTACGTCCTTTTAAAGAAAATTATGAAATTTTGCGATAACTCAAAAACGGATGGACCGATTTTGTTCAATATAGTTTTCATTGAAAGTACTTATAAGGCCTCATTTTCATGAATTTTTCCATATTTTTTGACCCGTGGTTGAAAAGTTAGAGGGGGGACGGACACTATTTATTTTATTTTCGGAGCGAATATTTACAACACTACTGACTTTATCAAAAAGTAATGTTTAGAGACCCCTATTATTTTTAACAGACCTATCTCACGACACCCCACACACTAGGGAAAAAAAATCCCACTTTAGGTGTACGAGAGGTACCCGAAAAATATTTTTTTTTTAGTTTTTATTTTACCGTTTTGTCGGCGTGAGTCATACACACTCATACTACTTAAATTTCAGCTTTCTAGTACTAATGATCACGGAGCTAAACCGCGGACGGACGGACGGACGGACAGACGGACATGGCGAAACTATAAGGGTTCCTAGTTGACTACGGAACCCTCAAAACAGGTGAATACCCTAATGTTTACAATGAAGCGAAAAATGACGCCCGATGTTGGCCCGGAAGCGAATTTACAAAACCTATACTACTTCAGTCACGATTCAGATTCAAAGCGGGGAGCTTTTGTTTGCGCATATTAGTTAACAATATCTATACCGTTACGGTAAAAAGTAGTCACTCAAATGTATTAGCTTTTTGCTTACATATTTTCAAGTATTATTCACGACAAAAACCTAGTCGAGTTTGGTAACGTCTATATGGATATGGAGCAAGCGTGCCGCGGTAGTGGACGAGGAAGCGCATGAACCAAACTGCTACCAGTAAACTAGATTAATGGGTTAGGTTAGGTTAGAACTCCGACCACAACAACGCGCGAGCCGAGCGAGCGAAGCGAGTGTACCGCGGCAGCGGTCGGCGAAGCGCCAGAAACGAACGAACCAGTAAAGTAGGTTAGGTTAGAACTGCGACCACAACAGCACGCCTCCTGATATAAATTCAACTATTTTATCACGATTTCACACTAAATAATATGGCCTAATAAGAGTACCTATCAACTGAAATAACTCTAAAGGTAAAAAAAAATGCTTAGCCATTGGCATGAACGGTAATTTATTGAATATAATCGGAGTCGTTACTAAAGTATTGTTCAAGTTATAGACCGCAACAGACTAGCATTTGTACCAGCAATATCCGTATGAATTTAGTTAATAAAGTCTATACGATTTCAGTAAATTTCTGTACTATACCAGATTAGGGTTTTGTTAAGTTTTGTCCAAACAAAAGCTAATCTGGTTCAGTTCGCATCTGAACCCTATCAGTATAGGCTTTGTAAAGACGCGGCCCGGAAAGCCGTTGACAACGCAGGTTCGAATCCTGTCTGAACGTCTGAATCTGAACCATTAAATTTTTCAATTTTTCGCTTCATTGCAAACATTTGATAACGTTAGCAGATGGTACTGCTTTTAATAAAAATAATAGGTGAATACTTACCTATTCATGGGGGAGTTTTTAACCATCGACGCCTACGTAAAAATTGCTAGTTCTTTGTAAAATCTATCGAACTGGTCTGAAACGCTCGCCTAGCCTTTTCAGATACATTTATACACGTATTTCCTTGAAGGATATAAGTCGAATACCGGATACCGGATAAGCTTTAGCTGTCTTCTGTTTTGCAGGTTGCAGTAGGTACAGAAACGCCGACAGGGAGCTACATAAGTTTTTAATGCTAAAGACAAATAAACATCCTTATTTACCTACTGCTGGCAGTAGGTACTCTAAAATAGTAGATTGTTTGAAATGGGGCTAAAATAAGAAGTGATTATTTAGACGAGCGAACGAAGTGAGCGAGGACAAATATTTCTAAGTGTCATATGTCATAATAACTTTTACGAGTAGCCATGTGTTGAACGTCTGCTTTTCACTTCGAATAAGATAAAATAATATATATTTATTTAATAAAATTGTTGTCACTTAGGCGCAAATACTTACTATTTTTTTAAACTATGACATATAGCGGACACAGATAATTTCAAATTCAGAAAAATCTGTGGATTGTAAAGAGACGTATACCTAATTGCGACCAACGTGCAATGTTTTCTAAGGTGTTTTTTCATTTTTCATATAAAGGGACCGTCCGAACTCTTGTCTGATTTAATCTGGTTAGTTTGTATAACTGCTATAAGTTTTCTTTTTCATTTTAATGTAAATTATTATATGGTTTCATAAGTTACCATTTAAACCCTAGGAGCTAAATCGACCGCTTTTCGAACGGAAGTGAAACATAGGTTATAGATACTTACAGCAAGGAAATATGTGACTATGAATAAAATGACGTATTTTAAACGCAGCAGCCTTTAATGTAACGTAAAGCAAAATATTGTTGTTAAAATCCTGCTGTCCACATACTATAGGTATTTACCGAAAGACGAACGAGCCCGATGTTTGTGCTCTTAATTAACCTCAATGCTCAACAAAAACATCGCTCAAAATGGCACGTTAAATCAATTAACGTTCAAAACCTGAAAGCTAAGAAAACATCAGTGAATGCAAATTAAATCGACATTAAAGTATCAGGGTCGGATCAGGCGGTCCATTAATAAATCAGTTCGCTAAAACCGTAATTGTAATCTCAAACAGCGAGGGCGCTTGTTTGTTCTAAAAACATTATTACAATAAGTTCGGGCTTGGTTCGCCGCCGCCGCGCGCCGCCAGCGGCCCGTTCGCACGATGCGAGCACTTTGCGCCCTGTGTTTACATTGCATTTATTCTGCTATAGGAAAATCGGCAACGTGAAGGAAGTCTCATGGTTACTCTGTCTGTAACCTACTCGTTTATGAAACGATTTGATTAGTCTATCGACGTTTAAAACTTGACTGCGGGTCTGCGACTATTGTAGTCTAATAAGTGGCTTACATTCGGATTTCTTCGAAGCTTAGATATATTATTTCATGCCTTTCGGATTACTCAATACATAAGTCAATCATTCTATTAAAATCCGGTTTCTCCATTTACATTTTATTAGACATAGAATTCTTAGATATAGGCTACCTAACAATATTGTGGTCGGATTTCGACACTTCTTTCAAATAACGGACACTTGTTATATTGATTCGAGCTACTGTACTTAGACTACTTAGTTAACATTTTAAATGAGATAGGTAGAAGTTTCAAAAATGGCGCCCCTGTTTTTTTTTCTATTTTAGTGAAGTGGCTAGTTAGTGACAGTCTAGTCCAGAGGTTCCATAAGATAATCCAAAAGGCCTTAATCACTCGCTATTCTTAAGTGTTTTTCCTTATGTTTTGCTTCCCAAATTTTCTCTAAAAATGTTTATTATTTTTTAAATGTTTTAGTTTTAGAGACAAGAACTTACTATCAGCTCTAGCTCTAAAAGTATTGGTACTTATACTTAATTTGTTAGCCCCTTATACTTTAAGGATATGACTCACAATCTTGAATTTTACGTCTATCAAAATATTCATATTCATATCTCAATGACAAAAAAAATCACAATACCGTATTCTAAGTAGAGCTAAGTAGAGCCCATAAAATAAACGTATACTTATATTTCGCATATAGACCATAAAAACTATTGAATATACTCTAATTCGAGGACCGCTAGCATCGTAGGTCGTTGTACTTACAACCAAAAATAACGCATAACGCACCGACAAAGAAAAGTAGGCATGTACCTATAGTTAACCGAAATGTCAGTAATTAAACCCCGCGTAATTTTCGTTTTCGAGCGATTCCAATAAGACACATGATAATTCCTATGTATCTATTATTTGGTTGATTAATCACAGTTTCTGGTCGGTGCATGTCGCATGTCGGATAGGGTGTTTGTTGGCGCGGCAGGCGTCGAGGCGTGGTGGCCCGGCGCCGGCCCGGGGGCGGCCGGGGGCCCCGCCCCGCCACTCATCTGCTTATCTTCCCACACGCTCCTACACTAATTACAGCTAACAATCTGGAACAAATCAACAGCCAATAGCATACCTAATTCAAGTCGTTGTGGCGGTTGTAGTCTTACATAGATGTTTTTCCTGCGAGTTTGAATGTAGAGCGTTATTAGGGCTATGATAAGATATAACCATAATGTTACACATTGATCAGATAATCATGGGTCATGGATCAGTATAATTGACAACATTTTAGATTACTAACAGGAGGAAATTAATATAGAGATCGAGAGAGCTTTGTGTCGTGTACACCCTAAAAAATATTTGAATTTATTTCTCTGTGTAAAGAAATATAAGAAAATACATAAAATAACCGAAATCTACGACAACTATGCCTGTATAAAGTTGTAGTGTTTACACTCGCTCCTAGCCCTACACTAATACATCTAAAACACTGGAACAAATTGAAAGATCTGAAGTGTCCTGACGCTTCCAGAATAGAGAACCATAACATTTTCCGCATCAATGAGGCGCGAGTTACATCTACCCTCACTCATATTTATATGTATATTATTGTATATTATGGTCGTCTAGACCCCTAACAATAGTGCAAGCTTTGCTTAGTTTGGGACTAGGTCTATTTATATGTAAGATTGTCCCTTAATTTTTATTTATTTATTTATATACCTATCACAAAAATCCTCCACCTACTGACATTTGATCCTTACAATTTTAACATCTACGATACAAGCCTTACGGGCCACTCCATTGTTTTATCTGCTTGAATTCATAACCATATTAGTTCACCCCTTAAAAGGCTCTACATTGAACAAAGTTATGAGAAATATTTGCATATGTAGGAAAGAGAATGAAAAAGAACATGTGTAACTGGTTAATTTGTGTACTTAATTAATTATTAATTACCGAGAAACCTAATCGAGGCTGAGTTAATAGTGCTTAAAGCGGGCTCGTGTAGCCTAGTTAATTATAATTGAACTCCGCGCCGCCGTATTGAGCTTTGAGCTACACGCTAGCTCAACTCGTATTGAGCTAGAGCTCAGCTCACCTGGGCCAAACAAGATGAAACATAATACCTACGAATTTACAATAGGGTTTAGCTTTCAATAAAACGCCATGTTTATCTTTGGTAGACTGCTAACTGACAAATTATGTATGCATGATCCGACGGTGCAGCGGGTAGGTTACGTTCGTACAATGGAATTTGGGAATTCTCCACGCTCGGCTTTAAAACAATAGCTAGTGCATGCGAGGGGAGCTACTCTGCCGTGCCGTCAAAAGGTCGTATCTTACTATGAAATCCATATAAAGGTACGCCCTTTTACCGTAGCGGGGCAGTGCTGGGGAGGCTAACTCCGCGTCAGCCTGCTAAATCCAAAGCAAACGTTATGTACATACTACTTTATATACCTACAGATTTTCGACCTAAACAGGGCGAATTCCCAATTTGAATACGAATAGTTTCACGAATATTGATTGGGTGTAGTAACTTTATGTACTTTATTGTTAATCTAATCTATCTATCTTCTTCTTCTGTATATAAAAGAAGAAGTCCTGACTGACTCATCAACGCACAGCCGAAACTACTAATGTTAGAGAGTTGATTTTTGCACAGTAGGTTACTTTTATAACGTGGGCTAGAGATAAGAAGGGATTTTTGGAAATACCACCCCTAAGAGGGTTAAATAGGGGTGCAAAGTTTGTATGGGGGAAACTTTTTTTTTGGAGCTAGAGACTTGAAACTTTGTAAAAAGGTATTAAAATAAAATGGAAGAAAACTAATTTCAGCGTTTTTGAGAAATCACCCCCTAAGGTGGTAAAAAAGGGGTTAAGAGTTTGTATGGAGATTAAGTATTTTTTTGAGCGCGGGACTTGAATTTTTGTGTAAAGGTACACTATTAAAAAACAAGAAAAGTAATTTCAGCGTTTTAAAAAATTCGTCACCAAAAGGGTTAAAAAGGGGTTGAAAATTTGAATCCATTAGACATTCCTTGAAACTTCTTATCTATATATAGAAAAGAATAAGTCCTGACTGACTCATCAATGGACAGAGCCGAAACTACTAATGTTAGAGAGTTGATTTTTGCACAGTAGGTTACATTTATAACGTGGGCTAGGGATAAGAAGGGATTTTTGGAAATACCTCCCCTAAGAGAGTTAAATAAGGGTGCAAAGTTTGTATGGGGTACAAGTTTTTTTTCATGCCGGCGTTTTTGAAAATTCATCCCCTAAAGTTGTAAAAAGGGGTTGAAAGTTTGTATGGAGATCAAGTATTTTTTTGAGCGCGGGACTTGAATATTTGTGTAAAGGCATACTATTAAAATGCAAGAAAAGTAATTTCAGCGTTTTCAAAAATTCGTCCCCTAGAAGGATTAAAAAGGAGTTGAAAGTTTGTATAGAGATCAAACCTTTTTCTGAGCGCAGGACTTTAAATTTTGTATAAAGGTATATAATTAGAATACAAGAAAAGTAATTACAGCGTTTTTAAAAATTCAGCCCTAAAGGTGGTGAAAAAGGGGTTGATAATTTGTATTGAGATCAAACATTTTTTTGAGAGCAGGACTTGAAACTTTATATAAGGGCATATGAATAGAATACAAGAAAATTTATTTCAGCGTTTTTGAAAATTCAGCCCTGAAGGTGGTGAAAAAGGGGTTGAAAATTTGTATGAAGATCAAATATTTTTTTGAGTCCGGGATTTGTAAATTACTATAAAGGCATTATTATTCGAAACCAAGAATTTATAAATTTTGGAATTCGAATAATAATGCCTTAACATTTTATTCTTAAACTCATCGAATTTAGCAAACCTATTCGTTCGTAGATGTACCTGATTTCATAATGATACCGCGTAATTAGATCAATTTAGCCGAAAAAATACTAAAAAAAGACCAAGAGCGAGTCGGACTCGCGTACGAAGGGTTCGTTACTATTACGTAAAAAATGGCAAAAAAAATCACGTTTAGTAATTTCAACATTGCTTAGATCTGAAAGTAATAAAGATGTAAAATTTTCAAGATAAGGTTCCACGCGGACGAAGACGCGGGCAACACAGCTATCTATACATATAAAAGAACTAACTAAATATACAGCCGAAACTACTAATGTTAGAGAGTTGATTTTTGCACAGTAGGTTACTTTTATAACGTTGGCTAGGGATAACAAAAGATTTTTGGAAATACCTCCCCTAAGAGGGTTAAATAGGGGTGCAAAGTTTGTATGGGGGAAACAGACTTGAAACTTTGTAGAAAGCTTACTTAATCAAATACAAAAAAAGTAATTAGTACTAAGTTTGGATGGGGGAACTTCTTTTTTGAGCTAGAGACCAAAAACTTTGTAAAAAGATTACTTATTAGAATACAAATAAAGTACCTACTTTTAGTGTTTTGGAAAATTTTAACTCTAAGGGGGTTAAAAAGGGGTGCAAAGTTTGTATGGGGAAAACTTTATTTTTTTAGCTAGAGACTTGAAACTTTGTAGAAAGAATAACTTATTCAAATACAAAAAAAGTAATATCAGCGTTTAAGAAATCTCTATCCCTACTGGGGTTAAAAAAGGTTGAAGGTTTTAGTAGTAGGGTAGTCATTTTGTTTGTCAACAGGTGGCATTAGCATACGGATTGAATGGTTTTTTCAAGTCATTTTCATAATTATTACTTACCTGTTTTCACGTTATTAGGTGTTCATTTGATAAATGACAAAGCATAATATCTTATGTTATCATTTGATTTACACCTGCAAACAATCCCGTAATCTAATTGGAAAATCTTCTAAAATTCTTTAGCAATTGCATATCAGTGTCTGCCACTGATTGAAATGTTATGTCTAGACCATTCTAACTAAGATTAAAATTCACTTACCTATTTTAATATCTTTGTCATCATCAAAAATCTACGCGGACGAAGTCGCGGGCGGCCGCTAGTCTTCTATATATATAAAAGAAGAAGTCCTGACTGACTCATCAACGCACAGCCGAAACTACTAATGTTAGAGAGTTGATTTTTGCACAGTAAGTTACTTTTATAACGTGGGCTAGGGATAAGAAGGGATTTTTGGAAATACCTCCCCTAAAAGGGTTAAATAGGGGTGCAAAGTTTGTATGGGGTACAAGTTTTTTTTCATGCCAGGAACTTGAAACTTTGTAAAAAGATATTAAAATAGAATAAAAGAAAACTAATTTCAGCGTTTTTGAAAATTCATCCCCTAAGGTGGTAAAAAAGGGGTTGAAAGTTTGTATGGAGATCAAGTATTTTTTTGAGCGCGGAACTTGAATCTTTGTGTGAAAGCATACTATTACAATACAAGAAAAGTCATTTCAGCGTTTTCAAAAATTCGACCCCTAAAAGGGTAAAAAAGGGGTTTAAAGTTTGTATGGAGATCAAGTATTTTATTGAGCGCGGGACTTGAATCTTTGTGTAAAGGCATACTATTAGAATACAAGAAAAGCTGTTTCAGCGTTTTCAAAAATTCGTCCGCTAAAAGGGTTAAAAAGGGGTTGAAAGTGTGAATCCATTACAAATTCCTTGAAACTTCTTATTAAGGCATATACATTAATAACAAAATAACATTAATTTAACGTCATCAAAGATTCAACCTCTAAGGGGGTTATAAGGGGGATGAAAGTTCGTCTTGGGGTTCAAATTTAATTTCAAGCTAGGAACTTTAAACTTCGTAAAAAGTTCCATCATCTCCCTGCCCTTATCCCACTTATGTAGGGTCGGCACAACATGTTTTCTTCTTCCATTCATCTCTATTATTCGTCATTTCAGAGCTTACTCCTTTCTTTCTCATGTCCTCTCTCACACAATCCATCCATCGCTTTCTTGGCCTACCTATCGCTCTTCGTCCTTCGACATTCATCCCTAACATTCTTTTACCAATATGACGTTCATCCCTCCTCATTACATGCCCGTACCACGCTAACCTTCGTAAAACTTCGTAAAAAGTTATGCAAATAAAATGGAACAAAAGTGATTTCAGCGTTTTTGAAAATTCATCCTCTTAGGTGGAAAAAAGGGGGTTGAAAGTTTGTATGGAGATCAAACCTTTTCTTGAGCGTGGGACTTTAAACTTTGTATAAAGGCATATAATTAAAATACAAGGAAAGTAATTTCAGCGTTTTCAATAATTCGTCCCCTAAAATGGTTAAAAAGGGTTGAAACTTTGATTCCATTACAAATTCTTTGACTAAGGCATATATAATAATAACAAAATAACATTACTTTAACGTCATTATAAATTCAACCTCTAAGAGGGTTAAAAGGGGGATGAAAGTTTGTCTCGGGGTTCAATTTTAATTTTAAGCTAGGAACTTGAAACTTTGTAAATAGGTATTAAAATAAAATGAAAGAACTGATTTAAGTGTTTTTGAAAATTCATCCCTGAAACTGGTAAATAAGAGGTTGAAACTTTGAATGGAGATCAAACCTTTTTCTGAGCGCGGGACTTTAAACTTTGTATTAGTGCATATAATTAGAATACAAGAAAAGAAATTTCAGCGTTTTTGAAAATTCAGCCCTGAAGTTGGTGAAAAGGGGTTGAAAGTTTGTATGAAGATTAAAAAAAATTTTGAGTGTGGGACTTGAAACTTTAAATAGAGGCGTATTATTAGAATACAAAAAAAGTGATTCAGCGTTTTTGAAAATATATGTAGCCCTGAAGATGGTGAAAAATTGGGCAAGTGCGAGTCTGACTCGCGCATGAAGGGTTCCGTACCTATATATATATATATATCTATAACAAGTTTGTTGTATGGGAGCCCCCTTAAATATTTATTTTATTTTATTTTTAGTATTTGTTGTTATAGCGGCAATAGAAATACATCATCTGTGAAAATTTCAACTGTCTAGCTATCACCGTTCTTGAGATACAGCCTGGTGACAGATGGACGGACGGACGGACGGACAGCGAAGTCTCAGTAATAGGGTCCCGTTTTTGCCCTTTGGGTACGTAACCCTAAAAAGGGGTTGAATGTTTGGAATGGAATGGAGATCAAACCTTTTTTTGAGCGCCGGACTTGAAACTTTGTATAAAGGCATATAATTAGAAATAAAAAAAAAGTAATTTCAGCGTTTTTGCAAATTCAACCCCTGAGGCGGTAAAAAGGAGGTTCATAGTTTGTATTGAGATCAAACATTTTTTTGAGCGCAGGACTTGAAACTTTGTATAAGGGCATATTATCAGAATACAAGAAAAGTGAATTCGTTTTTGAAAATTCAGCCCAGAAGGTGGTGAAAAAGGGGTTGAAAATTTGTTTGAAGATCAAATATTTATTTTGAGTGCGGGACTTGAAACCTGAGTTCATAATGATTCCGCGTAATTAGAGCAATTTAGCCGAAAAAAAAGAGGCCAAGAGCGAGTCGAACTCGCGTACGAAGTTCGGAACCATTACGTATAAAATGGCAAAAAAAAACACGTTTATTGTATGGGAGCAGCACTTCAATATTTATTATTATTTTTTGTTGAATTACAGTAACCAACATCAAAATCATCAACTTGCAAAAAAAGAAAAGTAATTTAAACATTGTTTAGATCTGAAAATAATATAATAAAGATGTAAACTGTTCAAGATAAGATTCCACGCGGACGAAGTCGCGGGCAACAGCTAGTAGTCACTAAATGCTAACTTGTATGTAAACTAAAAACTTTATATTTATTCAATCACTCATGGTTTCTATTTAGATCTAACAGAGAACATACCTTCTTATTAAGTGTTTGAATCTATGAATGGAGGCACAAACCAGTTTAAGCAGAAGCGGTGTTTCTCAAAAAGTCAACTAAACCCGCGCAACGACAAACGAGTTAAACCAAAGCACAATCACGCTCACAAAAGAGCGTCGCCTGCTAATCTTAGTGGGCGGAGGACAAAGAATGGTTTTATGGCCTGACGCAGCGCCCCCGTGTCTGGCGATGGCAGAGCAGGCCATATTCCGCGCTCGAGTGCCATCGAATGCCGCACAAGTGCTAAGCCCGCCACTCTCCGCCGAAAGTTAATGGGGCCTTTGTCGAGCTACCGACCGGCCCTTGTAATGCAATTAACTCCGACAATAGTCCTATCGCTGACGAATTAATTTTTAAAGCTGCCGCGCGGAAGCGTAGATCTTATTATTGGTAGGGCGGCTTAAGTACATAATTTTCATAACAATTGTCGTTATCAATAGGTGCCTTACCCATTTGTTTTGCATTGCATGTGAAATGTTTTGTTACGCTACAAGAATCATTCTTAGGTAAGATTAAGATGGTACCTTATTATGAAATGCCTAAATAACAGATTTGGGTACCTATCAACATTATGTATTCGGCAATTTAATTTAATTGTCTACTGTTTTATTATGTACCAAATTTCTTTCTGGCTTTAGTCCAAAAATTTACTTGTATAAATTAATGAAACAATACAATATTATTTATAGACATTCCTAAAATAATATTCAATAACTCTTGTAAAGAAGCATTTTTAACAGTGCATGCCTATAGCCCTCTATACCTACTAAATCTCCTGACAACATAGATTCGATTTCTTCCACATCCCAATTTAATTCCAAAACTAAATGAAAATGTAATATTTTCGTTAAAAACCATAAAGACATTCACGTCAAGTTCATGAATGGGTGGTAAGCATGTGAAAGCTTGCCGACTGATGTTGTGATCGTTTCGGGGGTACAATGGAGACCACCCGGAGCCGGGCGCGGCGCTGGAGTGGAAGAACTCGGCCGAGTGGAATAAAGCCTACCGAGAACCAACGTCAACGATCATTACAATGCGCGAACACATTTTTTTCAACCCTGAACCTGGTCAGTTGCTGGCACAAAATTAGGCCGTCTCAATTGTCCGAAAATAACACGCCGGATTACAATGTATTGATCGATCGGTTACAAATAGCACAATACGTTATCGGCTTCTGAATTCGAATACATTCATATTTCTTCATCTTTTGAGGTTACGATACGGTAGCTATAGAAATATTTTAATTAATTTTTCATTGAGAAATAAGTATGTCAGGGATATATTCATGAAATGTTAAAGCTAGCATATCGAATATTTACGGTTTTGAAAGAAAATGTGTTTGTATATTTTTTTGTTAAGACTTTCTTCTTCGTATTTAGTTTATATTATAGGATATATTTTAAGGGTTTGCGTTTCTCTTTTCAATATATAAACATTTATTTATCCAATTCGTTAGCGGATGTCCTTACTCTTACACATTAGGGAATATCTACTAATTTGTGGACTCGTTCATGAAGTGGTTCAATAATATATCTTTGTGCCCTTCGTGGATCTCCTCCTTCCTCCTTAACATGTTTCATAATTAGTTTATAACTAATGACCTTGGTCATTGGTAAAAGGTCATTCAAGGCAGGTTTTTAATGGTAGGTATGTATTATAGAAATGTAACACTTTAAATTGCCCGTGCTTACTTGACAACTTGGCACTATTAGAATATTATAAAAAAAACCGGCCAAGAGCATGTCGGGCCACGCTTAGTGTAGGGTTTTCCGTAGTTGCCCACCCTTCACAATAGACGAAAATTACGAGAAAGACTTAAATTACGAGAAAGATTTCAAGCTCTATAAAAAGGTCGTAAACGCCAAAGTAACAGTTATTACTTATTACCTTTTGGAAGTTATCGATTATACGCCAGATTGAGCGAAATGTTTTAATATAGTATGGCACTTAACCAATATGTGTAACGTTCGAAGTGTTGGGACACCGCGCGGCACTTACCTACGTCATTTCAAAGAAAATTATGAATTTTTGCGATAACTCAAAAACGGCTCGACCGATTTTATTCAATATAGATTTCATATAAGGCCTCATTTCCATGAATTTTTCCATAATTTTTTGACCCGTGCGGAGCGAATATTTACAAAACTGCTGACTTTTCAAAAACTAATGTTGGGAGACGCCTATTATTTTTAAAAGACCTATTCAACGACACCCCACACACTATAGTGTTGGAACGAAAAAAAAAATCACCCCCACTTTAGGGTACGGTACGGGAGGTACCCGAAAAAAAATTTTTTTTTTAGTTTATATTTTACTGTTTTGTCGGCGTGATACATACACATACTCATACCAAATTTCAGCTTTCTTGTACTAATGATCATGGAGCTAAGCCGCGGACGGACGGACAGACGGACATGGCGAAACTATAAGGGTTCCTAGTTGACTCCAGAACCCTAAAAAGAGAGCAATGGGTAGTTGTAAAGTATTGCGTTGATGCTATCATAGTAGCACCAAAAGACGTATTTGCCTCATAGATAGACGTAATAGTCCTTTCTGGCCTTACGTCAGAGCTTTTTGCTGATTACCTACAAATGATTAACGTAAGAATTTTTTCAGGTTTGGTTCAAAAACCGGCGAGCGAAATGGCGAAAGCAAAAGCGCGAAGAACAAGAGCGGCTGCGCAAGTTACAGGACGAGCGCGTGTGCGGGCGGCTCGGCGCGCGTGCGCCCGCGCCGCCGGCCCGCGCCGCCTCGCCGCCGCGCGCGCCGCTGCCCGCGCCCCAGCCCAGGTGCTCCGACGACTCCGACTCCGACCTCGAAGTCGCTTGAAATTATCTCAACAGACACTCAAGTGCTAATATCGAACTATTAACTCAATTTCATAACATATGCTACGGGTACGAACAGTGAGCAAAGAACAAGTGGTGAACAGTGCAGTTTTTTAATCAGTGCAATCGAAGTGAATGGGTCGTGGATGAACTTGATGCAATATTTGCTGTCGACACTCGGCTCTTCGCGACTTGTGTAAGTTTCTTGTGCAATTTGGTGTAACGCTGCCTTACTGTCACAAGAACAACAAATGGACGCTAATTAATAAAATAAATGCAACAGATTTAACAACTAGAAACAATAGAAATACTTATCTATAGTTAGAGTACTCGACCACAGAGTGCTAATATTTATTTGCAAATACGTAGATAGTATTATTGTATATTATAGGCTTTAAGGTAGGTACTGAATTAAGGAAATGTCAAATAATATGTATTACGCCGAATAATCGAATATATAATGGTATAAAGAAATAGGAAAAAGACATTAAATAAATGAAAAATTAAATCAATTTCTTAACACGCTTAATTATTAATGAATCTTTGCAGTGTTTTGCTTTAAACTATGTTACCTGCCTAGAATTTGGATAAATTTTGAGAATAATTTTATTAAAACTTTCGTGAGACATATTTTATTATTGTATTAAGCGGTTATACAATAATAAATTTTGAGAACGTAACAGTATATGTAAAGGGATTTATTTTCCTCTCTGTCTATAATTACTTACCTACCAAATATCAATAAAAAAAAATCGTATATATTTTTTTTATACTTACTTATTTTATCAGTGTAATTGTTCAACTACAGTACCTAAAACAATTTACAATCGAGTATCGATGACGGGTTACATGAGCAAATTCGTTTCACGCTTGTATTTATAAATTTTATCGTTGAATGACAAGATTTTATCGTCACGGTAACGAAAAGGACCGAATGTGGTAAGTACTGCTCTGTCTTAGACTTTTCTTATTTTAGATGACTTCGATTCAAAATGATAAATTATACTTCATCGAATGTAACAGAAGGAAAAAGTATCTAATATATTTCACAATTAAATATACTTACAATTACGACAGGTATCGTGCTAGAGGGGGTGCATGTACCGACCGCCCTCATCCTTTTTCATGATAAAATAAATCTTGTTCACAATTTGTGTTTAAAATAAAAATACTGATTGGCATACAAATGTTTTTTTTTTTTTTATAAACATAGCCTTGCCACCAGGGACCGTAAACTGCGAGCCAAATTGATTGAAATGACGTATGACGTTCGTGACGACCCACTTCAATTAATTTGGCTCACTTTTTACCAACCCTTCTACCACAATATGGCATGCCCAGCTCACGTTAAGTACCTATGATTTAATCAAGAAAAAGGATGATGTTAGTCCGGCGTTTGCGCGGCGGTATTGAGCCTAACAGTAGGTCAGAATTTGACATTCTTAATTTGAACATGTATTGTATTTTTCGAACCATTGTAATTTATAATCATAACTACACATATTACGATTACCAAAACCAACATATTGTAAAAACATATACAAAAATTCACACAAAAGCGCAGCATTCTCTTTCCAGATGAACTTTCAGATGTGGCATAATGTTAAATAATGGACTCTATTTGTCATGACTATTAACAGATAAAATACCTCCAATTCAGGATCGAAAATGTAATATTTGTCTGTAATAAACTTTACTAATATCCAAAATAGTTGTACTTATTTCAATGCCATTTTATGTGACTAATGTCTGTTCACAGCAATTTCTAGATATAGGTAAGTACAATCAGAAAGTCCTAAAGATTGCCAATCACAATCTTTCGATTTTTTATGTAAAAGTCCAGGTTGAGTTACGGGATAGAAAGGTTAAATGAGGTCAATCAAATCAATAAAGCAAAGCAAGTAAGGCTATAAATATGAAGCACCTACTTAATAGGTACTTTTAAGAGTCCTCTAACCCCATTTTTAGGGTTCCGTAGTCAACTAGGAACTAGGAACCCTTATAGTTTCGCCATGTCCGTCTGTCCGTCTGTCCGTCGGTCCGTCCGCGGCTTAGCTCCGTGATCATTAGTACTAGAAAGCTGAAATTTGATATGAGTATGTGTATGTATCACGACGACAAAACGGTAAAATAAAATCTAAAAAAAAACGTTTTTTTCGGGTACCTCGAACATCTAAAGTGCCCCCACTTTGAATTTTTTTTCCGTTCCAACACTAGTGTGTGGGGTGTCGTTGAATAGGTCTGTGAAAAATAATAGGGGTCTCCAAACATTATTTTTTGATAACGTCAGCAGTTTTGTAAATATTCGCTCCGAAAATAGAAAAAATAGCGTCCCCCCCTCTAACTTTTCAACCACGGGTCAACCACTTTCAATGAAAACTATATTGATCAAAATCAGTCCATCCGTTTTTGAGTTATCGCAAAATTTCATAATTTACGTAAGGACGTAAGTTGACTTCCGGAAGGTAATAAGTAATTACAGTTACTTTGGCGTTTACGACCTTTTTATAGAGCTTGAAATCTTAGTCGTAACTTAAACCTCGGGCTCAAAACCGCTGTTTTACCTAAGCCCGTCTATTGTAAAGGATGAGCAACTACCCTACAGCTACACTGAGCGTGGGCCGACATGCACTTGGCCGGTTTTTATATTACTGAATACTGATACTGCCGCCACGCAGTAAGTAGCATTTTTAAGTTAACTGACATTCAAAGATTTTTTAACAAAAAATAGTACAAACAGCGAATTATATAAATTAGATTTAAGACTCCGTTTCTGTCAAATATCAAGTCTCTTTTAGACCTACCAGGGCTAAAACTGGTAGATTCCAGGGAGAATTTTGATACATCAACATATTATGTGTCATGAGTTATCTACTAGAAAAACTAGAATTTGAAGAAAACTTCTCAATAAATACATTTAGTGTAGTGTAGGCTTCTAGTAGCTTATCACCTTGAGCAATGTTTGATGTTTCATTGACTAAATACAGATAAAGATAAAGACAGTTGTAAGCCGGATTCACATTTTGCCGACGGCATCAGAAGGCATCAGAAAAATGTGAACGCAACCTAATTAAATGTATGAAACCGATATCGTTCTGATGCGTCACAACACAACACGTCAGAAAAATGTGAATCCGGCTTAATTACCTTACCTAAAAGGAGGATTACTTACGTTTATTGTACCTAATCCTAGCGCAGCCACTAAATTAGCATAATGTGGATCATAGTACGGATTATAAATGGCTCCTGCCGGGAATACTGATGAGAAGGAAAACCACAAGGCCTAATACCATGCGCGTTGCGTCAACACCATGGATGCGGTCACGGGGCTGTCATCTCGCACCTGACAGGCGACAGGCATGCATGCTAAATAGTTACGCAACATTACTAATAACTGTTAAATTAAACTGTGAATTATTAGGGTAAGGCCGCGGAAAGTTACCAATTTGGACGTTTCAAATTTACCCAGCTGATTAAAAAAAATTGGTAACCCCTACTGTTTCAAAAATATTTTTATCATATGTACCTAGATATAGGAATTCTCATGGTCGCAAGTAAGATAATTAATATAAACCCCTTTATAAAAATACTAAAAATATATTTCCGTCCAAAACGTAACGAAAGTTGGTTAAATTTTTCGACCACGAGTACTAAAAGCTCTGTTATTTTTATGATATTTCAACTTTCATGGGCATACTTTTGTTTTAAACTAAAATTTATGATATAAGGATAGTTCTACTGATTACGGAATAATGATAATATAATCATTTTAATTTTTTATCTTACATTATTTTAATGGATCAGCATTCCACACTTATGTTACAATACTTTCGTGACGCTTTATGTAGCTTGTTTTTAAATATTTTTTGGCGAAAATACGTTTACGTGCACTGGCAACTCATGTTCTAGTAGGGCAACACCGATGAGCAAGTCCAAATCCGTCAGTTTGTCAACAAACGCAATTCAAAGTAGACACAGTCATAGTTTCGTGAAAGTACCCCCAAAGTGTCGTGTGTGATTTTAAAGGCAAGAGCAAGTGACACGTATTATTGTATTAAAAATGTCTTTATTTCACCATGAAAATCCACTTTTTTTTAAAAATACGTTACACTTTCGTTACGAATATGTTACATTTTTGCAAAATGTTACGTATTTTTACGTAACATAACGAATAAATGTTGTAAGGGGAAGTGCACACAGATTATACTAACTTAAATGAGTTTTATTAGATTTTTAATGACCCGAAAATATACAAAGTCGAACAAAACTGCTGTACAATAATAAAATAAATAAAAACAACATCTTAATAAAAAAAACTGTTTTAAGAAGAAAATAATTTATTTTCGACCTCAAGTCACAGTAGAATCATCGATTCTAAAGCTGTTTTATTGTTATACGGTCGTCTTGTTACTAGTATTGGGTACCAGCAGTGAACAAATAGTAATTACTGCCACCTGGTACAAAATGAGAGGCTTTAAAACACTAGAGCGGTTTGGGTTTCATTAGTTCCATCACACGCGTGTTTCATTATATTGATTTTAATGTGCCATGAAAATTTTGTTTACAGGCAATATTATAAAGCTAATCATTTTATAAATTGATTTTTTTTCTTAGCTACGTTATTTAATGGGAATATTTTCCAGTATGATCTAAGCTCTATAACGACTTATGTTACGTTTTATGATAACATAAGGTATATCGTTTTATGTTACTTCTATGTCACATTGGTAACTTTCCGCGGCCTTACCCATTAAACTTCTAAGCTACGTCGCGCACCTACCTCACTTTCCTCGCTCACCCCACGGGACCACTTCATTTTTCGGGATAAAAATTTGCCTATGTGTTAATCCAGCAGGGTGTCAGCTACCTTCATACCAAAATGTATAATTTTTTTTTTATCAAATCCAGCTGTTTGAGCGTGAAGAAGTAACAAACACACAAAAACACTCACAAACTTTCGCCTATATAATATTAGTGTGATAACTTCCTCATAAACGGAATTTAATTTAGACATCTCTATGTCGATGTTAAAAAAAACTTATCTACGCTACTGCGTTAGTTTGCGACAGCTTCCGAAATTATTGAAATGACAAATCTCTATGGCACGACGACACCAAGGGTCCTAATCCCAATCCTAAGTGACTAGTCCGAGCACTGGAACTTAGGTGCTGCGAAAAATATATATTTACCGCAGTCTTTGCTCGTGGCTTCAGCAGCGTATTGAAGTTTTCTAGAACAAAGAGTCCAATCCCATGAGTCTATTAGTCTCATTGAAATCCTCAGAAATTTACTCATCCTACTAATGTTATAAGTAGGTACGTTACTCCGAGTTCGCATGGGAAGGAAAATAATATAACCCTTTTTATTGTTCACCGAAGGCTTCACCCACGGCTACCAATGGCAATGATGGAGATGGCGGCACATCGGCGTCTCCTGCGAGAAATTCTCAAGATGTTAAAATGATTCAACCATTAAATAAACCAGACAGGAGAAGTTGGAAAGATAATACGTATATAATTGAAAACAATATGTTTCTCTGCTACTCAAAAGTTATCTGGAGGAAGTCGTTGCCGAACATAATAAATTAATAAATATCGGACAACCTCACCCAAATCGATCTGAGTATTTAGTTCCACAGTACTTAAGCACTAGTAGGCTTGAGTTATGGGCAGTAGACGAACATCCATACATGACCCAGGAAAAAATATTCGTGTTCATCACACCAAATATTTTCCCTTGCCGGTATTCGACTGGATTCATATTTTATTCATACGTAATACGTACTTATTATTTTATCTCTCTGTTTAAATTTTCTCCCCGCGGCAAATTAAAAACCCATGTACTAAATTAACAAATTAATTATGAAACAAGGATTAAGCGATAATTAATTTTATTATTATTGGGATAATAAGTAGCAAGAGTAATTAATTAATTTGTAAGAATATTATTGGTTTGGGTTTCGTTATTTACGTAAGTAAACATAACGCACAATGAAACTGTGAGAGTTGATATTGCGACAACCTAAATAAAAAAAAAAACTAACTTCTCCGACCCAAGTAGCTGGTCACCATGACATGACACCCTCATTTAATTTAAAATTCAATATTCGCTGAGATCTTGTCACTCATTCCAATTAAAGCCGAATGTCTTGGAAACTACTTCCGACGACAAGTCTTTCGGTTAAAAAAAACCGGCCAAGAGCATGTCGGGGCACGCTCAGTGTAGGGTCCCGTAGTTGCTCATCCTTCACAATAGACGGGCTTAAAACAGCGCTTAAAACAGCGGTTTTAAGCCCGAGGTTTAAATTACGAGAAAGATTTCAAGCTCTATAAAAAGGTCGTAAACGCCAAAGTAACTGTAATTACTTATTACCTTCTGGAAGTCATCTATTATACGCGACAGATTGAACGAAATGTTTATAATACAGTATTGCACTTAACTAATATGTGTAACGTTAGAAGTATAAGTTCAACGCGCGGCACTTACGTTATTTTAAAGGAAATTATGAATTTTTGCGATAACTCAAAAACGGCCTCATTTTATGAATTTTTCCATATTTTTTTGACCCGTGGTTGAAAAGTTTGAGGAGGGAGGGACGCTATTTTTTGGATTTCTGGATCGAATATGTACAAAACTGCTGACTTTATCAAAAAATGATACACATACTCATACCAAATTTCAGTTTTCTAGTATTAATGATCACGGAGCTAAGCCGCGGACGGACAGACAGACAGACAGACAGACTGACGGACATGGCGAAACTTTAAGGGTTCCTAGTTGACTACGGAACCCTAAAAAACACTCAAATTGGTCACTCCGCTTGGTAGGTACGATGCCACAGACAAATGGTAAACTTGACATCACCCTTCTTTTTCGAGGGGTGTTCAACATATTGGGTGATTTTTAGTTGTGAACAGGGGGTAGTTTTTAATTTCAGAGGATTTCATGTTTGTAACGCCCTGGGAACCTACGAATCTTGTAAGGCGAAATTTTTCGCCGAGGCGAAGTTCAGAGTTAGGAATTGATTTTTAAGAGCCGTAGGTATTTTTATTTATATGAGATAAATGTAAATAAATTTCGTTCTTCTATCATACTTAGACGACACTGTAGGATATACTGTTCTACATCAAGTCACGGCTTCAGGTGGTTATGGTAAATAATAACACCGAACATTTTAAACTGATTACATTAAGTATATTAGCAATCATTTTATGACATACACAGATTTCGTGATATCATTAACACGTAACAATAAGTGTAGAAAATAAGTTTACATTTAACAATATTAAATCACAGGTATAGAGTCTATATACTATATTATACGAAAAACGTACAGTTTATGCTTCTATCGGGTAACACAATAATCTAGGGTAAAAACTGAAGATGATTCGAAAATATCACAGTGGATTCTCGATTGTTTTAACCGTGGACGTTCACTCACAAAATAAATTCAAGTCAAGAGCAATAATAAACGTAAGAAAATAAGTACGTACCTACATACGGTAGTTGGTAACGTTACATACTTTGCATACAAATATTTTTGGTATGGTAATTCATGTTAGTGACTAAACTTGCTAGTATTACGTTCGTCTCAAAATCACCCCAGAAGATAACGAAAGTGGTTAAGATATAGACAGATTTACTCATAATACTCTTACTAAAGTTGATACCTGACCTAGTAATACGCATAGGGGTAGGAGTAAGTGTAGGCGTAAGGGTAGGAGTAGGCGAGCGGCGCGCTGTAGGCGGGGGCGACGTAGGCGGGGGCTGCGTAGTAGCCGGAGTAACCGTAGTCAACCAGCACTTGGGGCTTCGCCGCTGCAGGGCTCGCCGCCAGCGCCAGCGCCACGCACAGGAGCGACATCTGGACAACAGGAATGACAAACTCAAAAAATCTATGCTTAGCTCCGCGAACTTGGCCGAGATTAGGCGAATATGTTAGTGTACTTCTTCGCTACGGAAACCTATACATTGGCCGACTTCGCCTGGGTCAACTTTGGTCAACTTCGCGAGTAGTGTAATACGTAAGTAATAAATCAATTTGTGTCTCATTTTCACCTCCCCTGCACTAAATTAGTGCCTATAGTTTTTAGTTTTGTGGTCCTCTGGTTCCCTAAATCCTGGACAGCTTTACTTATATTATTTGTATTCCGTTCGATAAAATGGACGTAACATGAAGTCCGAAACGTCGAGGTAATTAATTAAACACCAGTTTTAAAGTGATTAGTAAAGTCCCGTTTTGTTATAATAGGTAATGTGTGAACCCCGTATAATAGGTAGTGTGTGTAAGTTTAAATCAATATACTTAGCTTTGTTTATAGTTGAAAGAGAGACTCAGTTCACAGTTCAGATTTTCACCAAATATTAAATACCGGTTAAATCAGTTCTATAAAAATAATACGAGTAAATTCATCGATCCGTTTGGGAGTTACGTACGATACCGCAGACTGACAAGTAGACCCCGGATTTTCGTCACAGTCACGTGACAATAGGGTAGTTTGGGGAGTAAATGGACCTGTGTTTATAAATAAGGAAAAACTAACAGTTTTGAACCCAATAAATTTTAATACTTTTTTTTTTATAATCACTTGTTATTAAATTATAAAAAAAAAATTAAAAAATCTGTAATATTTTAGATGCACTTGTCTTTGTATGTTTATAAATTTAAATAATTTACGACAAAAATTACATAATTAATTGAATTTATTGATCAACATTTTTTTTTGGGTTATATTAATGCAAACCAAACATTTGATTTGTTACGGAGAGTCAGTTAACAAAATAACAACGACGATAAATAAATCAATTGACAATTGACCTTATAGGTAATATTAACCAAAAAATATCTCGGGTGATTTGAGTGATCTGACCAATTTCCGTCCGATATCTATACTACCTGTTCTAAGTAAAGTTTTCGAAAAATTAATGTTGAAAGATCTATTAGGACACTTCAATAGAAATAAATTACTGTCCAGTAAACAGTTCGGTTTCACAAGGGGACGGTCCACGACTGATGCAGCATCTGCACTTATTAAACACATTTATGACAGCTGGGAGGAATCTTGTGATGCAATTGGGATCTTCTGTGACCTTTCTAAGGCATTCAACTGCGTTCATCATGGAACACTCATTTTGAAATTAGAACATTATGGTCTGTCTTCAAATGCTTTAAGCCTTATGTCTTCATATCTCAGTGATAGAATGCAAATAGTGGCTGTAAATGGAACCCAGTCCAATGGAGCTATAGTTAAGCTAGGAGTGCCACAGGGCTCTATTTTAGGTCCATTTCTATTTTTGGTTTATATGACTTACCATCTATAGTAGATAATCTTTGTAATATGGTACTAGTTGCTGACGATACATCATATTTTCAAGGTTAACCGGAAATCAACCGACTATGCGGAAATTAATTGCACACTAGATAAAGTACTTAACTGGTTTACTACTAATAATCTTCTATTAAATGCCAAGAAAACTAAATGTGTTAGATTTGCTTTACCAAATGTTACGGCGGTAGATTCTACTATATTACTAAATGGTGAATGTTTAGAAATGGTGAATAATGCATTATTCTTAGGTATAACGTTGGACAGTCATTTGCAATGGAGTCCACATATAGCAGTGCTTGCAGGTAAATTAAGTTCAGCGGCGTAAGCTGTTAGGAAAATTAGACAATTGAGTGATGTTGATACAGCTCGCTTAGTTTATCATAGTTATTTTCATAGTGTCATGTTATATGGTATTCTGGTTTGGGGCAAAGCAGCTGACATTCAGACTATATTTGTGCTACAAAAAAGAGCGATTCGTTCTATATATATAACCTGAATTCTCGTGACTCCTTAAGAGACATTTTCAAAGATATAAACATCTTAACTGTAGCGTCCCAATATATTTATGAGAGTATTATGTATGTTATATAAGAACATAGATTCATTTACAAAAAATTCCGATGTCCACAATTTTAACACTAGAAATAAAAATAAAATTGCTATTAGAAAGTTTCGTGTTCGTAAAGTATATAAATCTTTTTTAGGCCAATGTATTCTTTTTTATAACAAGTTACCTGATCATATTTTAAAATTAGCCTTTCCATCTCTCAAAAATTATTTAAAAAAATCTCTAATGTCAAAAGCATATTATACAGTAGAGGACTGTCTGACAGACAAAAATGCATGGCCTGAACCAGAAACCGAGTAACTGACTCCTTAGATTGTACCTGACTAGTTTAAGGGACACAGTTCTAATAAGAAAGCATATCAAACGTACATACCTAAATTGTGTTAAACCGTCATACTTTCTTGTAGTTTCTATATTTTATTCTTACACTAGTCCTCATTTATATCTTAGAATACACTTTTAATATGTTTTCTTCGAGAACTACGTATAGTTAAGTTCATATTACTGTAATAGTTAAGTACTTATCCTTTATGAAAAAATGACTGACTGTTGAGTTTCTTTCGGCGTTTCTTCTCAACAGTGGTCTCCTCTTGTGAAATGCCGGTAACTCAGACATGTAAAAGTGCCCTTGTGGCCTAGTTGCAGAATAAAGTTCATTATTTCATTATTATTTCAATATTAATTTATTTATGTAATTTATTGTATTAATTAACACTGGTCCGTTTACTCCCCAAACTACCCTATTATGACGTCACCGCGACAAATGTCCGGGGTCTACTGACAAGCTGTAAATGTATTTACGTATAAAAGAACCTAAGTGTTTGTATTACTAATATAATTGACATGTAACTATGGAGTTATCAATAAATGATTTGATTTGTTTTTTTTTTGATTTGATTACGCACTTGATAAATATAATTTATTTATTTATTTAAATAAAGAAGGTTGTTATTATTAATCTTATACTAATATCAATACATTGGATCTTCAAATCACCGGTTAAACGTAATTTCATGTACCTATATGTATACACCTATACACACACACACTTTGAAAATACGGAGCTAAGGAAAGTTTTCATTTTATTAGAATCTATCTATAACTACGAGTATTTAATGAAAGTTGAAAAGTTACACGGCTTTCTTACTTTTAATTGACTGCATTATAAAAGTTAACTTTAAACTTGTAAGCTACGACACCAATAATAATTCAATATCGAAATTACGAAAAAGCACTGCCGATAATTAATAAAAAAAAAATAAAGCTCTAAATTAAAATAATCTTAAGAAAGCCCTTACCAATTTGAACATCGTGATATTTGTAGATCGATGCTAGCACCAAAGCCTGTTCTAGTCTTTACTAGACGGGATTGCTGCAAAGTATGCCCGTGGTCCTCCCGCGATATCCTTATATACCCGCCGGGGTTCCTCCGTGCCTCGACCACTAATGATCACACCCGTCCTCCGTTCAATGGTACCGGACTTAAGCGCACACAATGTCGCATTAAGCTATTACCAACCCATCACTAAACTCACAGGATAATACACGTTACGCCAACGGTGCAAGGGCTTGGATGAATCGTCCATAAGTTGGCGGATCTGTAGCATCATCTCCATATCGGACCCGGATCACATGTGACAATAGCCCGTTACAATCGACACGCATTAATCGATGCAAAAAAATATAGAGCCCATTCAATTGATCTATCATGAGCACTGAGACGTGGCCGGCTGCTTTGTGATGAGACATTAGATTTATATTGATTTTTTACAGAGTTCGGTAGAGCTCTTGTCTGCTTGGTTCGTGGTTGATACTTTACCTTCGTGTGTGTACCCATAACTGCAAGGCTCCCACCAAAAATGTTGCCTATAATACAAATAGCATGTATGGTATGCCTAATAGCAAAGTACCTATGCAAGTTGGCACCTATATAGATAGTGCATCTAACACCGCCAGTTCTATTTCTTCAAACTAGGCTGGATACACTTTCGTGTAATTGTCTTTATCACACATGTAGTGTAGGTAAGTACCTGGGTACAGTCGAGTTCATAAACTACTGAGCGAAAATATACCTAATCAAGAATATCTGAACACGACACACGCCTCTATGCCCTTAACAATAGAATCATGTTCACATATTTTTGATCATTTTTAGGGTTCCGTACCCAAAAGGTAAAAACGGGACCCTAGCTAATACTAACCCTCCGCTGTCCGTATGTCCGTCTGTCACCAGGCTGTATCTCATGAACCAAGCCATTTGTTACGTGTTTTCCTAGCATTGTCAATAAAACCGCCACAGTAATACAGAATACATATATTAATGGTAAATAAAACTTAAAATTAACGACTTAAATAGGTCTTAGAACTAAGTACTTATGACTAAGGTTTTTGGACGCCAAGAGGGTTTAAACTCGGTTTGGGATCCCTACTAATCCAGTGCGCCGGCTAGCGTATATTGTGAGACGAGAGTTGTGTCACTGAGTGGTTACTAAGCACGAAGGGCATTTCCATACGCCCTTCGTTCTCCGTATCGCACAAACACAAATTACACCAATTATTTCCAAAAAATGACTATAATACAACTTAAGTAATCTCTTGCTCAGATTACATTTCTAATTCCTGTGGGTATTCTCAACCACAACAATATTACAATAATATAACGACGTGTTCTCTCGGTAAAGACATGAGCTGGAATCAGTGATAGGGAATAGACAGTTGAAATTTTCACAGATGATTTCTTCCTGATGCCGCTGTAACAACAATAGTAAAAAACAATAAAATAAATATTTAAGGGGGCTCCGATACAACAAACGTGATCGGTTGCGTTTGACTTAACTCAACCCGGCCAGTTAAGATGGGATAAGTATTTGTACGGAACCCTCGGTGCGCGAGTCAGACTCGCACTTATAACGAAACTGGACTTAATCGCGTTTAAAAAGTGTTTATTTCAAGCTACAGATACTGTAAATCTTGTGTGTCGGTCGAGTGGCAACCCTGGTGAGCAAACTAACTAATAAAGACCAAGTGCGGGTAGTTCGAAATACTTTCGCGACAAGACCTTGATGCCCGCCTCCTCAGTCCCTTCGAGACTATGGACGTAACATCACATTCGTAACGCCGAGGTAATTAAACACTTTTTGATCGCGATTAGGTAAGTCTCGTTGTGTAAAAATCGTGCAAGTTTAAATCAATATTTTTTTCACCTCACTAGCTCGGAAAGCCCAGTTTGTTTGTTTGATATCTATTGAGAAAATCGCTTTTTATCCACATGTGGAGAAAGAGTTTTGACGTTTCAACGCAGCTAAAGTAAAATTTGAAATGAGCTTATTTTCTGAAAAATCCCGTTTAAAATACCTACATGAAAGCTATAATTAGACCTTAGTTTTAATAAATGGCAAATTGGTTGATTATTGCAGAATTTTTTCTAAGATATAGTACAAACCCTTATTCTTTTTTCCTCGCTGTAGTGAGGTGAAAAGTTTTGTGTTATACACGGGCGAAAAGTTATTTTACGTCTCGTGTATTGAAACACTCGCTACGCTCAGGATTCTATTTTGAACCACTCGCTTCGCTCGTGGTCAATCATAGGATCCTTTCGCTAGCTCGTGTTTCAAATAAACACTCGCGGGTAAAATACAACTTTCCCCCCTTGTATAACAAATAACTATTTATAGTTCAAACACACTTCGACAGACTGACAGGCAACAGTACATGGAATACGTAGCAGTACGTCTAGCATAACTATGATACACGACAAATACTACCTGTCAGTTTCCTTTCAATTCTGTGCGAGCAAACCTGTCTTGCTGAGGCGGTTGTCACACTGCTCCGCACATCGGAGCGGCGTCCATTGCTGCGGTTTTTAACTTTGTACTGTAGAATCTTGATTTGTACACAAAAACCGCAGGGTATATAACACACTGACACAGCATCGCCGCTCAAACTAAAAATCCGCAGCACCGCTCGTTAGGGATTCCGTCGCAGTGTGACAACCGCCTGAGTCGCGCGACTAGCGAAGTAGCGCTCTGTCCGTCTAGCCTAGCACAACTAGACTTCGCGACTTGTCAGGGCCGTATTTATCCTTAGGTCCACAAGGCTCGGGCCTAGGGGCCCAGTCCGAGCCGCAGGACTCGCACCATAATAATGTTCTCCTTATAGGGGGGCCCAAATGCCAAGTGCCTAGGCCCTGGCCCTCTAAGTCCGGCCCTGACTCTTGTCGTGCGACATAGCATCGCCCGTCACTTTCTCACAGTACTGCCAAGAAAGAGATGGGTAGGGTAGGTAATATTTCTCGCGCGAGAAAGAATCGCGTGTCACAGTTGTGTTGCGGTTGACTTGAACTTGACCCCTAATTGTGGATGCGTAACGCATCGCATCTTTGTATAATGTATTGGTATTTGTGGGCATGTAATATATTCTGAGTGTTTGCTTTAATAAAAAAAAGTATGCGGATCTTGTGGTTCTGATAGCCGGACACGTAACTACGGACAGTCAGCCAAAAAATAAGTACGACTTTTCAACTCTATTTTATGTGAAATAAATGAACTTTATTCCGTAAGCAACACAAGGGAACAAGACGAGAGCACTGTTGAGAAGAAACGCGAAAAAAACTCAACAGTCAGTATTTTTGAAGGATGTTATATTATTACGAGTAGGTAGGCAATGTTGAACAGTGGTAGACCATTTTTTAGGGTTCCGTAGTCAACTAGGAACCCTTATAGTTTCGCCATGTCCGTCTGTCCGTCCGCGGCTTAGCTCCGTGATCATTAGTACTAGAAAGCTGAAATTTGGTATGAGTATTTGTATGTAAGTATAACGCCGACAAAACGGTAAAATAAAACTTAAAAAAAATTTTTTTTTTTCGGGTACCTCCCGTACACCTGAAGTGGGGGTGGTTTTCAAAAAAGTGGAAGTCAGCAGTTTTGTAAATATTCGCTCCGAAAATAAATAGTGCCCCCCCCCCCCTCTAACTTTTCAACCAGGGTTCAAAAAATTATGGGAAAATTCATGAAAATGAGGCCTTATAAGTACTTTCAATGAAAACTATATTGAATAATATCGGTCGAGCCGTTTTTGAGTTATCGCAAAAATTCATACTTTTCTTTAAAATGACGTAAGTGCCGCGCGATGTCCTTACACTTCGAACGTTATACATATTGGTTATGTGCCATACTGTATTAAAACATTTCGGTCAATCTGGTGCGTATAATCGATAACTTCCAGAAGGTAATAAGTAATTACTGTTACCTTGGCGTTTACGACCTTTTTATAGAGCTTGAAATCTTTCTCGTAATTTTACTACGGAACCCTACACTGTTTTATTTTATGGAAATAAAATAAGAAATCAAATCAGCGTAATTGACTATGTGTTTTATTGATGAGAATATTTTTCAGTAGCTGACAGTTAGTATAAAAAGGTAAAGACCAACCAATCACAGTTATGTTGGCAGTTCTGTATTAATCTAGATAATAATAATCTTGCCAACATCATAAAATAATCTAACACACTGAGCGTGACCCGACATGCTCTTGGCCGGTTTTTTTACTTACTGTATATGTATAGTACGTATAAGCTAAGGCTTAGGAGATTTCTGTCAACTTCCAAGCCTGCAATTGATTATCCGGCCTTTTTATCTTTTCTATTGGAAATAAACATAAAAAAACGCTCAAGTGCGAGTAAGACTAGCGCAGCACAGCAAAAACCGCATGCTGTCGTCTGTCACCAGGCTGTATCTCATGAACCGTGATAGTTAGACTGTTTAATTTTTACAGATGATGTATTTCTATTGCCCCTATAACAAAAAATACTAAAAACAGAAAAATATATATTTAAGCGGGGCTCCCATACAACAAACGTCGGTTGCGTTAACTTTGCACCTCATTTGTATCAGGCGCCATACATACCAGGTACAAACTTAACTTAACCCGGCCAGTTAAGGTGGGAAGTGTTTGTACGGATCCCTCAGTGAGCGAGTCCGACTCGCACTTGGCCGGATTTTAATCTTGTCAATGCCATATCTTCTTCTTGATTCTAGGTGATCGGGAAGTGGTACCTAGGTACCCTATAGCATCTCGAATCCCTTATGTTGACAGACAGCCATACGGGCAACGAAATGATCCTATAAAGGTCCCGTTTTCCCTTTAAAGTCTTCTTCTTCTTCTTCTTCCTAGCTTCCTCAAGACTGAGGGCCGTGACCATTTGAGGCCGTTATCCGTTGCACTAAAGCTCTCCACTCCACACGGTTTTCCGCCTTCCGAATTGACGCCTGTAGAGTTTCCTGACAGGCTTCTTTCGCGGCAATGGTCCATCGGATCGGTGATGATTTTCTTCCACGTGGCCAACTACAATGAGCTTTTCCAAACTATCTGGCTCGCGTCTAGCCACGTGACCGAAGTACTGCAGGATCCGCTGGAGGCAAATGGTCGATAAGCGGTCGATAAGAGATTCCTAGCATTTTTCGCCAGCACCACATTTCAAATGTTTCAATCCTGTTCCGAATACGCGCTTTAAGGGTCCAGGTTTCTGAAGCGTATAGAAATATAGAGAAGATCAGGGTTCTCATGAGCGTTGTTCTAGTTTTTCTGCTGATACCTCGGTTCCTCCAGATCTTCTCTAGCCGCTTCACCGCTACCTTTGCTATCTGGGCTCTTCCCCAGTCACCATCCGCGGCAACCAAAGATCCAAGGTAGACAAATTTGTCCATGGTATCGAGGTCGGATAGTTCTTAAAGTACGGAGCCCTAAAAACCGGGTATACAAACTTACAACCCTTGCTCAACCTCTTAGGAAATTAATATACATATTTGTAATTGGTAGCCTGACCTATTCAAATGTCTCAGCTTAATCGCTGGAAAGTTAAGTTTCATTGAAATCCCTAGGCGATCCAAAACCGTTTCTTTTTGTCATAGTTTAAAGCCGACTACATCTTCTACCCCGTAGTCACTTACCATCAGGTGCTACTGAGGTCAATCGCTGGTCAGTTATAATAATAGTCGAGAAGGACAAACTCAGCAAGTACCTTGACTTGGCTCACGAGGTGACCGCCATGTGGGATGTTGACTCGACGATCATTGTCCCGATAGTCGTTTCGGCGAACGGTCTTATAGCGAAGAGTGAAAGAATGAAAAAAAAAAATGAAAAATATTTATTTTCCTTAATGAGCAATATACAGGTCCAGCAGTGGTTGGGGCTTCCTTTTAGGTAGATCCTGTGTTAGGATGCCCCGCTCTTCCATTACAGAGAGGTAAGTTAAGGAAAAAAGAAAAATAAAAAGAAAAGAAAAACTAAGTGTTCACATACAGCTTAGTTTAAATATCGTTGTCTTAAGATAATTATACTAGGTACTTAAATATTAGTGCTAATTTATACGCGGGAAATGCAAATTTTGTGTGTGTGTGTGTGTGTACATGTGCGTGTGTGTGTGTGGATATTATGCATTTTAATTTCAGTTAATAATTTGCACTATACAACAATAGCTCCGTATCATCATAGCTCAGATGTTTTAGCCATTCAGTTACTTCCTTTTTACAATTGTATAGCAGGAGGTGATGTATGTTGATTGAATCGTTGGCTTTATTATAAATATGTGCCGATTGGGCTTTAAATTGCCTTTTAGCAAACAAAGATTTAGAGGTTGGCTTAGGGACTGCTGGTATTTTACGCCGACGTGTCTCTAATGGTGGGTGGTAACCAAGGGTTTTGTGCAGCCTGAGTGTTGTACTCAAAACATACAGTTTCCTCATTGTTAGCTGGCCACTAATTTCATATAATTCATTAGTCGGGAACCTGTATGGTTTTGAGTACATCACCTTAAGCAAGCATCGTTGCCCTCTCTCAACCTCCAAGAATCTGGTTTTGGCTGCTCCGCCCCATACAGTTATACAGTAGCTCATGACTGGTTGGGCCAGTGTTACATAAAGTTGGTTTATCAGTTCCTTAGTGGTAATATGTCTAAATATTTTAAAAATCCAGTTAAGCTTTCTAATTCTATGGTTCACATTTTCAAGTTGCATGTACCACGATAGACGCTGATCAAGAATTACCCCTAAGTATTTAGTAGATATGACTTTGTCTATTTCAGTGCATTTACAAAACAGGGGGTTAGGCTGGTTGCAGGTATGTCTTTTGAGTTTTAGTTGATCATGGGGTTGTGTTGAGTCATACTTAGAAAAACAGATGTAATTTGTTTTTTTGACATTTAGCGTTAGTAGATTATTCCTAAGCCATGTAGTGACCTTGCATAGGCCAGCTTCTGCAGTTTTGAACACTGATTCCCAGGATTCACCATCGAACACAATTGCAGTGTCATCGGCATACGAGCAAACGCGCCCACGCTGTATTTTGAGATTCGTCAGATCATTGATATATAACAGAAACAGCGTGGGCCCCAGCACGCTGCCCTGGGGGACACCATACGTTATGTCTAGTTCACTACTTATGAAGTCACCTATTTTTACCTTTTGCGTTCTTCCACGTAAGTAGTCACTCAGCAGTCTCAGAGGAATACCTCGTATACCAGCTCTTTCCATTTTTTGTATGAGAGTGGAGAGGGAGACCGTGTCGAATGCCTTCTTGAGATCAAGAAATATGGCGAGACACTTCTTATTTTTATCTAGGTTTTCAGTTATAGTTGATGTTAGGGATATGACTGCATCTTCGGTTGATCTGGATTGTCTAAAACCAAACTGATTGTCTGAGAGGATATTATATTTATTTAGATAAGATATGAGCCTGTTATTTATAGTTTTTTCAATTATTTTAGATATGACAGTCAGTACCGAGATAGGACGATAATTGTTTACGTCATCTTTCTCTCCACTCTTATGCACAGGTGTTATGATCGATTGTTTCAGTGGTGCTGGGAATACTCCTTTCTCAAGCAGAGGTTTGCTAGGTGACTAATCAGTGGAGCAACAACAGGACAAGCGTGCTTGAGAAAACTTGTTGGTATAGTGTCCCAGCCAGGGGCGCTATCCGCCTTCAGCCCCATGATAATACTGTGTACTTCCTGGGGATCAGTGTCCATGAGAGCAAATGAATGGGTGTTACAATTAGGTACATTATCTCTGTCATGGACTCCCCGATAGTTTGGGTTACTTAAGGTTTCCTCTGCCAAATTTTTTCCAACATTAGCAAAAAACCTATTTACATGTTCAACAGAATCTGTGGGGGACATAGTAGTGTTTAGTAATTCAGTGTTTTTTGTTTTGTGTGATTTGTAATGTGTAATACTTTTTATAGTTTTCCATAGCATTTTAGAGTTTTTAGATGATTTAGTTAGTTGCTCTTTTTCATATTTATGCCTTAGTTTTTTAATTATGTCATTACAGAAATTGCGGTATCTTTTAAAGGTAATTTTAAGTACTTCATTATATGGTTCTTGTTGCGACTTTAGTTGAAGACTGTTACGATTTCTGATACAGCGCAGCATGCCAGGGGTCATCCACGGTTTGATTATGCGTTGACTACTTGGTATGTATTTAGTGATTTTGCTTTCCTCTAGTGATTGTTTTATTTTTTCAATAAGGTGAGTTGTGACATAGTAGGGGTCGTTCGATAATAGAAGTAGTTCGGGGTCTTTATCCAGTAGTTTATTAAGTGCCTCATCGTAGTTAGTGGTTGTAATCTTGATTGCGGTTCGCTCGTTTGGATTTTCATACGTAATTGTTGAGTGTAAAGTTAAGTGGTCAGTTATGGAGGTGTTAAGGATCGCGACATAGGCAGTAGTTTGTTTAGGGTCTTTTTTTAGCATGAAGTGATCCAGACAATTTTTTTGTCTCGTGGGTAGAGTGTGCCCAGGGAGTATCCCATGGGACGACAGCATATTTAGATAGTTGGTTCGGTTGGCCCTGTCGTATGATGACTCTTCTTGACGAGGTATGAGATTAATGTTTATGTCTCCCGTGATAAAGATATTCTTATATGTTTTTAATTTTCCAAGATGGTTGTTAAGTGAAGTAATGAAATCTGTTGCGTTATTGTTAGAGGGGCTGCGATAAATACCTAATATTACGTTGTTTTTAGTTTTTATTTGTATACAAGTAGCATTTTCTAATTTGATTTCTACTGCTTGGGAATGAAGTTCGTTTTTGACGTATGTCACAACTCCGTCACATTGGTTTTGATTATTAGTAGTAGGTATATGAGGCTATATATGTATGACTTTAACTGTGGGATTGGTTTGTCTAGATTTAGGTGACATTCAGATAGAATAATAATATCGACAGAGTGATTAAGTTCAGATACGTTTAACATTAAGTCATTTAGGTTGTTATATACACTTCTGATGTTTTGTGAGCAAATGGTTAGGTTAGAGTTTGAGTTTGGTACATATTTGTGTAAGTCCTGGATGCTACACTGTATGGGAATCGCAACCTCCACTTCGTCAATTTCATTGAGAATATTACAATTACAGGTCATGTTTTAATTAATGTGAAAAAGTTAGTCTGCTTTAGAGGGGGAGATAGGTGTAATATACAGCAATTTTTGAGGTGGCAACTTGAGTGAGAGATAGGCATGATATTTACAATTTGTACGTGTGTAGTGTGTGTGTAATGTGTAAGTTTTTGATGTGAGGATGTGTTTGTGTTGTTTTTTACAGAACAGTATTTATTTATGTAGCACAGTAGGTAATATTATAACTATTTTATCGTGAGAATAGAGAAATGCAGTTATTCTTAGTAGTGTTAACTTAATATCTAGGAAAACAGAGCTCATGTTTCCGATGTTAGTAGTTTGGCGATTTACAGTTAAACAGAAATAAACATAAAAATACACGCGAGCCATCTGTGCATAGTCAATTACCATTTGATAATAGAGTAATTTGGGCCTCACTAGTTATTTGGATCTCCTTCGCGTCATCATCTTTTTGCAGGTATACGTTGCCGTACAAAGTCCAGCAGTATTTGTACTGGTGTTGTCGTTTTACTTCTCGTGCAAGATAGTGCAGACGGGATGCCTTGGGTGTCAGCTGTTCCGCGACGTAGACGGGTGTGTCCTCCGAGCTGTGTAGACCTAGGTGTTTGGCGCAGAGTTTTTCACTGTGATTAGTGTTAAAAAATTTACATAGCTTTAGGACGTCATTTTTTAGAAGGACAGACGAACATCTTAAGAGACTCTCGCTAGATGGCTGGATCAAGGGTCAGATACAGAAGGCGGTACTCCTGGACACGGCGCGCATCGTCAGGAGGTTCCTCTCTCTGCAGCCCTAACCACCGGTAGCCTGGGCCCTGCCCCGCTGCCGGCGGCACCCTAGGTTAGGTTTTTTATAATGTATTTATATTTTGTAATTACTTTATTGTATTTTACTTTTTATATAAATTTATTGTTAAAAACCTAGCCTAAGAAGAAAGATTAATAAAGGAGATAATAATAATAAGTTTATTTCATTTAAAAACATGTTTACAGTATAGTGTGGTTGAGTCCTCCTAGTAGGTGAGTATACACCTGTGTCAGTTAATGAATAAAAACCGTTTAGCAGGTTTTGCCGCTGAAAAGAACAAACGCAGGGGAGGTATTAAATAAAAAAAATAGGTTGGTATACTTAAAAGTATATTCAATATGAATAAGGTCAGTCATCGTCCAACTTTTGTCGCGTATTCCGCTTGGGGTTGTTAAGCTTGCGTTTCTTGAACTCGACGGGCCCGTCGCCCAGCGAGTGGACGCGGCGCTCGCCGAACTGGACGCGAGCCTCCGGCTCCATCACCACCGGTGGCGGCGCCACTTCTTTCGTTTTCGGCAGTTGCAAGTCAATCTTCTCTACCGGCCTGGAATTAAAGCAATGCAACACTTGGAACACTTGACTAATTTACAGGTGGCGCAATAATCAGAGGTCCTTACCAAAATTTAGAATTGCAGAAACCGGCCACGTAATAATTTATAACCCAACAAGGTGTTTTTCAACCCACGCAATATTGCGGATTTTTAGTGGTACTAATTTATTTTACTGGCAACCACAAATGTTTGGTTACTGACGTTGAAAGTAAAAAAAAAAACGGTTTATTTCACTATAAGTCTACTACAAACTTCTGCTGAGACTCTAATCTTAGATTTAAAGAATTAATGAAATGTCACCACTGATGTAAACAAAGAAGAAACTCGGCTAAATATTCCGCAAATTTCAAGTAATTTTTGTATAATAAACCGAAAACTATACAGTGATGGAAGTTAAGTTTTTTCAATAGGATTCAGTATTTATTTCGCAAGAAGAAAGAAGGATCGAGCAACATTCCGGTAAACAATGTTTTGAATTTGGTTAATGACATATCCTTGACAAATCGCAAGTGACGTTTACTAATGCAAATTAATGACGTATGCTCATTATTGCCATATGGAAACTTTTTGCAGCGCCAATATCCCTGACCCGTACCGACACTCGTTAGGCAAAATTTCGTTTAAAATTAGAACAAATAAGGATCTCCCAATGGTGGCGACATCTACTGTGATAATATGGCATATCTTGATCTCGTTTGTGCGATAGTACGTGGTGCCGAGGTTTATGCTGCGGCTAGCCGACCACCACAACACAGCCACTTACGAATTACGATAACAGCCTAAGGACTATTCGAATTAGCATCAAAAAAAAAGTGCGATAGTAGTTTAATCTCACGAACGTGGGTTGTTCAAGTTTGTGGGGGAAGATTAACATACATAGTATCTGTGTGTGAGAGGTATCAGTTCAGTAAATTATCAAGCTTGTAAGCTTTACATAGATAAGGTGGACGTGCGGTGCAGTTCCACACAATCATGGCTGACGAAAAAATCAAGGATAAGTGTTTCATGTCATTTGTATACAAATTTGTCCCAGAGATCCCCGGGACTTTCATACTAAAATTTCTCGGGACTGCACATCCTACATTTCTCAGTTATCTGCCTTTAAGAGTCTTGCTTTAACAAGCCTTGGTGAATCCAACGACACAACGCACTAGGCTCTGCTAGTCAGGCACTTCCTATGTAATGCCGGCCCTAGGAATATTTTCCTCATTTTCTCAATGCATATTCGCTGTATGGGAAACATTGAGGAATAATTCCCAGATTGGAAATATTTTCGGAATCATCACATATCTAATATCTTGTTCAAATTTGTTATATCCTACATTGTGTTCCTAAGTATTCAGCAGTGTTCTACATACTGGTAACGTTCTCATCATGTCTTAACCCTTTGACCGCCACAGACGGCAAATCACGTCATCGGTAATTCGTGCCACTGACGCCAACGACGCCTATTGACGTCAAAAATTGCAATGGTCAAAAACATGCTAATTCAAACCACTATCTGTGTTTTTCAATCTCTGTTGATTTGGGAGCACTTTTTTTTTTTGGTTTGGCGTCAGTGGCACGATGAATTGCTTTGCCGCTTGGCGCTCTAAAGGTCCGTGTTGTACGTACTGTGTTTCGACAGCCTTCCAGGTGCCGTAGGGCTTGGCGGCGCGTGGCGCGGGCCCGAGCGCGGCCGGCGGCTTGTCCCGCGGCGCCGCCAGCGCTCGCATGCTCTCGCGGGCCATGTGCGCCTTCGCTTCTATTACCGCGTCCTTCTGCTTTTGTTCTCTATAAAAACATTACAATTTAGGATATCATTTTTTTATTTCATAGGGGGCAAACGAGCAAACGAATCGCCTGATGGAAAGCGATTACCGTCGCCCATAGACACCTGCAACACCAGAGGAGTCACAAGTGCGTTGCCGGCCTTTCAGGTGGGAATACGCTCTTTTCTTGAAGGTTTGAAGGTCGTATCGGTCGGATTTTAATGTAGTCCCCGGCCTCACCTCATCTGGACGCCATAGCGACGCCGCCAGCTACAGTCTCTCTCTATCCTGAGCAGTTATTATTCCCATCTGACGGTGGGGTCTGCTACAGTAAAGGTAAAAATCTATCAGGTCCAAACGTATTAATTTTAAGAATAATAGGATCCAAGGAGGGGATCCAAATGAAAATTGCTAAAAGTAAAATGTCAGGTTAGCATTTAATAACACCTTTTGCGATTGTAAAAGTGTGGCATCTTTCATTCAAAATATACACAGATATGATAGATTTTTTGCTAGCTGTGTATACCTATACCAAAATGTGGTAGCTAAACGTAGCCAAGTGAGTCAGCTTCCATACATTCCAATATCGATACCTTCGAACACAATCGTACTAACTTTTCGGAAAAAGTTATTGCAATTAGGATGTCAGTGCACAACTCTATGTGGTTTGTAATTATTACGAGTGTGAACTATGGTATCGATATAATTTGTTTGGATACGGTAGCTGGCGACGTCGCTGTGGCGTTCCTGAGACAAGGGGCTGATAAAGCTATTTTGACCAATTTCATCTCCATGAATGCAGCAATATTACTTTTGCTTCTTCTTGATCTTCTTTGCTTCCTCTTCTTTGAGTTTTTCTTTTTCTTGATCAGCAAGTGATAAGTAGTGGTCTGGCGGATCCCATGTAGTTTCTAAAAAGTAATTAGAGAACCAACTTAGTGAATATCATTGATGAATGTATTACTTATGCATTAGGTTTTAGAGAAATATTTAATATTAGAAGCATTTTTATTACATTTTTGCTTTTCTCATTCACATATTACTTGTTTTATGGTTCTAGAATGTTAATCAGATAATTAATAAGCCATGAAAATTAAACGTGTTTTAAGTTGTCTATGGGAGCATACATTTTCAGTATGATTTTTGGCACGATTACATATTCGTCAAAAATAATATGCTGTATTAAAAATACATGACTCCAAAATAATAAGCAAAATAGATTCGCCAAGCTCATGAAAGCTAAAAATACCACAAAGGAAAACCTAGCAAATAATAAGAAAAGTCTTCATCAGGGTTCAATGCGGTATTCATTAAAAATGAAATATCTTTCTAATTTCGCTTTGTTTTTTCAAATACTATTAAATAGAGTTTAGGTATTGCTATAGAACTTTAAAATTAGCCCACCAAAATATAAAGATGTGTAAATAGTAATAAGTGAAAAAAGTATTTTGTATGGAACTGAATACCGGTATCCAATCCCTGGTCTTCATTCAGGCTGACAACACAGAAAATGCAGAAATTATGTTACCATTGGTTTCTGTGTTCCAGAAGTATGAGCCATCATCAGTTTTGACCTCCTGCCACACCGGAGGGGCCCTTGACGTGGATTCAGAAGTAACAGCAATGTTGCCCTCATTTTTTTCAGTGCTTTCACCTAGCATGTTATTGATACTCTGTTGAAAAAAGAATATGTTTATTGCTAAGGAAAGAGAGAAAACTTTCACAATTATTTGCTTAAATTATGGATATTTTAATGTTTGTGACGTTTTCAACCAAAAGGATATACTTTATTGCTTAGCATATGAACTAAATTTACTTGCATTTTTATTCATTCAAATAACCTGTCAATGTGAACTTATGGCAAGCAGCAAAGTACCTTATGCTTGAAAACATCACATATTGAGCTGTTTCGCTACGAATTTTATTTTTTATTTTTTATTTTATTAATTGAAAGATACATATCACTTACAGACTAATCCAACACGTGATACATATTATACAGAATATTATATTTAATGGAGAGGCAGGCTCTGCTAAGGCTCTTTAGTACCTGTGAAGTTAGATCTGCATTATTTTGGACGTCCTTCAAGTAGGCAGCCATTGCCGCTGCCTCCATCTTCTTAAGGTCATCATCAATTTTTTCTTTCTGTTTAAATTCTTTTGTGCTCTTTTTTGTAATGTGAGATATATGTTTCTGTACATTTTCCTTGTGTCGTTTTCCACCCTCGTGAAAAGAAATTGACTGAAAAAGGTGGTCAATAAATAAATAAAACAATCTTCAGATCATTAATACAACATATATTATAGAACATTGTGTTATTTAATTAGACCTGTCTTGTTGCTGTAACAGCACAATAACTTATTTAATGTTACTTTATTACTGTTAAATAATGCTAATTATTTGACTAAGTTCTGCATTTAAGAAAGTTCTAGTTCTATTTTTCTGGTAAGAATGTGGGATTTTATATTTAAAACTAAAAAGCATTGTCTACCCATAGTACTTCTCTAAAAATAATTCTTCATTGTAGAATCCCTTTCTTAAAAAATATTATAAAAAAGTAAGTGGGGGGTTAAGATCTATGTCTACAGTTTGTATGTGATATGACTACCATTGGCTTAAAGGTCTGCAATTAACAATGATATTTAATTACTTACAACTTTATTGTCAGCAAACCAACATTTACAGAATTCACAATACTTGCGGGCTTGTGATTTCCAATACTCAGTCCTGAAATTCAGAAAAGCGGGGTTATATTATGCTGAGGTTTGACTTGTTAAAATATCATGTATACTGAACAAGTTTTCATTGTTACTTCAAAAACATACATTTTGATTACAGTAAACCTTAGATAAAACTATATAATAAATGAGTTGCTATTCAGTTATTTTAATAAAACGGCGTAGAAAGAAGAACTAAAGATATTTACGAATTTACGTTTACTTTTACTTTATTTTGACATCTCTCTCAAAAAGAGTATGTCAGTCGAGGAACGTTCGAATATTTTTCTCTTTCAAATTATATTTTATATTTTATTTTAGTTTTCTAGACGAACTCACTATGCTCACTCTATTTTGATTATTTTTCGTTATTTTATGAGACAAATTTAGTTTTTGGTATGTAAACCCAACCGGAAATCCTGGAATTATAACAATTAATAAGAATGTTCAATAAAATAGTATATAGATTTCAGAGTGTTTCACCACAGATTACCTATGTTATATCTTAAAACTAAATAAAATCAGCTTGACCACTACATAACAAAAAATGATATGCTGATACTGGCAACCCTAATTGTTTATGCTAGATGTTGTGTTTGCGCTGTGTGCGAAAAATAAAATCTTGTCTTTGGTGAATTGTTACTGTGATGTCGTCGTCGAGTATCGAGTGTCGTCGTCTTTTGTAAAGTTTTATCAAGGTAATTGTTTGTTTATTCTATCTCAGACGATTAAGTACACCTTGTACTTTAATATATTCATTACAAATACCTGTACTTACATTTGAAATAATTGTAACTAGAATTTTTAAGTATATCGATAGCACTTTGGCGGCCATATTAAAATTTTGATGCGAAATTTTAGACTTGTAATATTGCATCTCCTTATATCAGCTACATCGTTTGTCTGGCGTTAGTTAATTTATCAGTAATTAATTTTATAGATGTACCCCTATCCCTCGAGTCTATTAGTTGTTAGTTAACTATTTGTATTGATATTTTGCGTCAATAACATTTAGATTGTATTTATAGGTATCTTGATTGTTGACGCGTCTTGTTCGGGCTTAATCTAATTTGAAGTACCGTTGTGTAGATAATAATGTTCATTTTCTTGTTTCAGATATTCACGGACTTAACTTGGTGAACGTGATAAACTTCTCAAATAGCTTATGTGTCTAAAAGTGACTTTCAATAAATTGTGTTTAGTGTCGGACTTGGACAAATATTGTGATCAGTTTCTAAATTTAATTGCCCCTAAGCGGGAAAGTTTGGCAAAATGATGACCGAAAATAGAATTAGTTCAAGTAATCACGTCGGTAACAGTATGAGCAATCAGAATAAAGGGTCTGTACTGTATATACTTTCCTTTGTTGCGTTCCTGAAAGTAACGGAAATTGTCTATGCTTATATTTACCTCTTGTTTAAATTTTCAGAGATGTCGATAAAACTGTCGACGACATCGGATGGAAATCAAAATTAAAAATACCCCCAAAAGATAGAAGAATAAGAACTAGTGTAAGTTATATAAATATACCCACTTATTATTTTAACATAATTCATGTCTCGGCGGTGTTAGGCTTCCGTCTTTGAACCAGTCTAAAGGAGGGAAACATGTTAAAAATATAAAAAAAGATAATTTCCATCAGCATCAACTTTGATCTTTAAATCCTTTTGCTGTTCAAAAATTGTAGGTATATGGCAGGAATAAGTTGATAACTGAAAATAAGAACTCAAACAATAAGAACTAAAAAAACGGCCAAGCGTGAATCGCACTCGCGCAGCGAGAGTTCCGTACAAACAGTTGTCACATCTTAACTGGCCGAGCTAAGTTTGCACCTGGTATGTATGGCGCCGGATACAAGTGAGGTGCAAAGTTAATGCAACCGATCACATTTGTTGTATGGGAGCCTCACTTAAATATTTATTTTATTCTGTTTTTAGTATTTGCTATTATAGTGGCAACGTTAGTATTTGTTATTATACATCATTTGTTAAAATTTCAACCTGTCACCGTCTTCATAATAGGGTCCAGTTTTTTACCCTTTGTCAAAACCTTTTTTTTTCTGCTGAGATCAGGTTATACAAGCTTGAAAATAAGGTATTCAAAATGTTTCGCTTCAATTTAGGTGGAATAAAACTGTTTAGCTATCTTATTAGTAACCATTAATTTGTCCTTTTAGGATGTCACTGATACTAGAGGTAACGAGTTTGAAGAGTTCTGCTTAAAACGAGAGCTGCTGATGGGCATTTTTGAAAAGGGATGGGAAAAGCCATCCCCCATTCAAGAGGCTTCAATTCCCATTGCGCTTAGTGGTAAAGATGTGCTCGCTCGAGCTAAAAATGGAACAGGCAAAACTGGGGCATATTGTATTCCAGTCTTAGAACAGGTGAACACCACTTTTTTATTGAATTATTAATTTATTTGTACTGTGACTGAAGCTTATGCAATATTACATGTTGCTCATTTTAGGGACCGCTAACGACTCAATAACAGGAATAATGAACCTTAGTACATTAATTGGTGAAATAATTCACTGCCACTGATGCCATAGCCATAAGTATAAAGAATGGCTCCAAAAGCAATAGGGATTGAAAAATACTTGTAGAGCTTGAATTACAAAGTTATTGATCATTAGCCGATAGCATAGGACGATGTGCATGGAGTGAGCAATGCCCACTCTGTGGGTTCCCATAAACATAATTTCACAGTATATTTGACATAATATTTGACCACACACTTACCTCACGCACCTCTATGATACCTTGCTATAATAAACATTTAATATTGTTCTGTTTGTGGACGGGCTTCATTCATAATCACTGTGGCAGTATTAAGTAGTTCGTAAAAAATGTTATTTGATTACATAGAACGTTCTCTAATTTGCATACCTAGCATATTGATGTTGTTTAACAACATAATAATTTACATCTTCACCATAATGTCACCAGTTAACGTGATTGCCACAGTGAAGGTGCTAATGCTTAGCAATTATTTCAACAGTTGTATTTAAGAATTTTTACCAAACATAGACTATCCTAACACTTTCATGACCAACAACCCGCCTGGTGGGGCTCGTAACTTCTACTCTGCGGATTGTAGTATAAAAGTGCCTGTCTGGTATGAGTTTGCTCCCACCTAGCGAGCTCTGTTGGTGAAAGTGTTAAAAGTGTATTATAGGTACTATTTATTTTGATTGGAAGTGTTGTAAGCAATTATTCATATACTATATGTTTCAAATGATGATACTTTGGATTCCCCTTCACTTTGCATAAGTGAGAAAAAACTGTTCTGATTGTTAAATTATAATCATTGCATGTTTATTTGAAAACCATTACTGTACATAACTATAGCATATCATTATTTCTAGGTTGATCCAAAAAAAGATGCTATTCAAGCTTTAATTGTTGTACCAACTAGAGAGTTAGCACTTCAGACATCACAAATTTGCATTGAACTGGCAAAACACACAGACATACGCGTAATGGTAACCACAGGAGGAACCAACCTCAGAGATGACATTATGCGTATCTATCAAAATGGTAAGTTATTATTATTAAAGACATTGTTTACAAAGATTGTTAATAACATATTAAAACTAGCTAAAGCAAATTTTAACGACTTAAGACTATAAATATTTTTACTGTACTGTGGTCTGGCCAGTATATGTTATTTACCTTACTGATGTATCACCAATTAAAAAGCAAATGATGATATCTTTGGATTCCCCTTCACTTTTTATAAGTGAGAAAAAACAGTTCTGATATAGTAAAATAATTCTGTATTTAACTATCTGTATCATAATAAGAGCATGGTGCAATTTTTATGCATTTTTTTATTGTTCCAGTGCAAGTGATAATTGCCACACCAGGCCGTATGATTGATCTCATGGACAAGCAGGTCGCCAAGATGGACCAGTGCCGGATGCTGGTCTTGGACGAAGCGGACAAACTTCTTTCTCAGGACTTCAAGGGCATGCTGGATATGGTTATTTCGCGGTTAGTGTTGGATTATTTTTATTAAAGCAGTAAAGTCTGCTAAGTGCTAACATAAAACCAAATGCTTCTTTTTCGCTTCATTGTAAACATTTGATTAGTGTTGGAGTGTATAGTACCCACTTTTAGCCTCTTCATAACAAAAGATTAAACACAATATGTTTGAGAAATCTTAGCAGAATGGGTAAGGACCTTCAATAGGTCTTTGGGCTGAAACTATAATAAGTTAAAATGTTTGCTGCAAATTGAAAAAACCTAGTTGAAGCCTCTGTGCCGTTAAAATAGTCTTAAAAATTCTAATGCAGTAAATAAATACCAAAAGATGAAAATAAAATTATTTTCGACTAGGGTTAAAATCATACATAACTGTATAATATCAAACATGGCATGCTTTAGCTTTGAGCTAAGGTAAAAATTTGGCAGAAAATATTATTTATTTGCTATAAAAAGAGCACTAAGGTTAAAAACAAGTATGATATTGTTTCTAGATTACCCAAAGAACGCCAAATCTTACTGTTCTCCGCCACTTTCCCGTTGAGTGTCAAGCAGTTCATGGAGAAGCACCTGCGAGAACCCTACGAAATTAACCTCATGGAAGAGCTGACATTGAAGGGAGTCACACAATATTACGCATTTGTACAAGAGAGGCAAAAGGTGCATTGTTTAAATACCTTATTTTCAAAGGTAAGTGAAGTTGTTGTGTTTATTTTACTTAAAAATTATTACAGTTTTTACAGCAAGTTAGCAGCAACTGAAGTAGCTAGTATCAGATTATTGTTTTCATAATTGAAAGTGTGTGTTATGAACTTTGAAATTACTTGAACTGCTACTAACTATATAAGGCTGACTGTACCCTGCTCAGAAATAAGTAAATACTATTTTATAACTAAGATAGCTGTATAAATAATGACACAAAGGTAAATTAAGAAAGAAAAATGGAATGCGATTCACTACAATCCAAGCGGGATTTGAAGCCGCGACCTCTGCCTTTCCGGCGCATTGCTCTTCCAACTGAGCTATTTGATCGCTACGTCAATCACACCAAATCTTTCATGCGTTAATTCTTTACGCTACTGGAGCGCCCTCTGCGTCACATATGTTTTTGAAATTAGTTAAAAGTATGAGTTTCAGTTGGAAAAGCAATGCGCCAGAAACGCAGAGGTCGCGGGTTCAAAGCCCGCTTGGATTGTTGTAGTGGATCGCATTCAATTTTTCTTTCTTAATTTACCTTTGTTTCTTTATTTATAAAAATAAAAATGTGGTGGTGGTAATCCACATAAAAAATATGAATCGATAAAAAGATTCTATACAAATATGATGGCTGTGTTTTGGCCAAATATTCGATATTTCTTTATTCCAAGAATAATGCTTACTCTTGGATAGGAATATCAAACTAATATGGAGTTTTGACATTTATTATCCGAGAGAATAAGCGTTATTCTTGGAATAAAAGTTTGTTAATTCCAGCAAGTCGATGGTAAAAAAATCCTTACCTACCAAACGTGACCGCTTTTATTAATGCATCAAATTTTTTTATGCATTGGTTCTATTTTACATTATTGCGTTATTCATGACTCCATCGCGTTTCTTATTGTAATGGATCAATACCTTAATGATTTATTTGTTTGTTACAGTTACAAATAAACCAGTCCATCATTTTCTGCAATTCAACACAACGCGTAGAACTGCTGGCCAAGAAGATAACGGAGCTTGGTTACTGCTGCTACTACATCCACGCGCGCATGGCGCAGGCGCATCGCAACCGCGTGTTCCACGACTTCCGCGCGGGACTGTGCCGCAACCTCGTGTGCTCCGACCTGTTCACGCGCGGCATCGACGTGCAGGCCGTGAACGTCGTCATTAACTTCGACTTCCCGCGCATGGCCGAGACCTACCTGCACCGCATCGGGCGCTCGGGCCGCTTCGGCCACCTCGGCATCGCCATCAACCTGATCACGTACGAGGACCGCTTCGCCCTGCACCGCATCGAGCAGGAGCTGGGCACGGAGATCAAGCCGATCCCGAAGGTCATCGACCCGGCGCTCTACGTGGCCCGCACTCCGGGCGAGGACGACGACGCGGACAAGTAACGCGCGAGGCTCGCTGCCGCTACTCGCTGACTGACTGGTGAATGGATTACTATATAAATATAAAACAAAAAACTTATTTGTAAAAAGTGTAATGAATTTATTGTAACAAAATGTGCGTGTAAATAGTTTATCGTGAAATAAGACTTTAAACCTGGAATGGGTTACTTTTTTAAAGTGTATATAAAACGAACATCGGGACTTGAGAAGGCATCTTACGCCCTTTGTCCATATTGGATGCTGTGCGTGAATTCCTATATTGTTAAAACGTAAAATATTTATCTGAAACTGCGAGAGCCTACCTAGATTTGTCAGTGAAATTAAAACATAAATTGTGGTAGACTTTTGACAGATATTCATGAAGATGCTTACCCATATTCTGTGTAGTGGAGCTAGCACCAGTTTTTGTTTACAAATCAATACCTAAAAACTTAAAATTCTGTGATATGGGTAGGCATGTACAGTCTAGCTCTGCCATTTGTCAAACTAATGTGATAAATAAAAAAGTGTAAGTAAAATCAGTGTCAGAGGCATTGTCTTTGTCCGCTTGGGACAATGTCTAAATCATCAAGCCGTTATGTCAGATTTTTTATTAGTGTCCTTTTGTATTTTTTTTTTGTATGTAAAGCAGCTAAGTCACAGTTAGTAACTTCACGGTGGTGTAAGGTTTGGTAGGTATGTGTAAGGAACAAATCAAATCTATTTTATAATTGCTTTTTCTTGTTACCGAAGTGAAAACGTAAATGAAGACCACTATGAATTGAAGAATGTCTACAGCTGGTGCCTGCCTTACCTTACAGAAATGGTTTTCTTTTTGTTAAATTCTAGATAAAAACTGTGACTTCAACGAGGCTGGGCAATGCACACTGCTGTTGCGGCTTGCAGTCATGGTACATTGCTTGGTCTAGGGGGAATTTTAATTTTGAGAGCATTGAGTTTCGAGTATTCAATTAACGCGCATTTTTGCTCTCGGGGAAATGAATTTAAGGGAATGTCAAGTGAAGAGTTGTAATATTTGGTCTGTATTTTCAGTCAGTACCTTAATGTAAATTTGGAAAAAAAACGTGTTCAGTATTACTTGGTAAATAATTTCCTGTAGCTTGGCACTGCCTTTCAACGACTTGTGCCCAAGGACAGTTGACCAATCGGTTAGTACCTGATCTAATTGTCAATATTGTTGCAGAATTCTGCATAGAAATTATAGTAGTTTGGTGTTCACATGTGTAGTTTGAAACTGTCACTGTAATAGTAATAGTCATGTCATACTCTTTTATTACAAATGCCATGAACTCAGTGTTAGAAATATCCGCAATGTTTCTTCAGGCGACAGTAAATATTTGTCTATTTGAATTTCAATACAGATAGTAAGCTCATCCTAGACGAATGTTTATTGTTCTAAGCCAACAGCTGTTGGTGAATTCTAATTGTAATAAATAATAATTGCTTTGTTGACTTGATGCGTTACTGGAGTTAAACACGGTATAACCGTTACGGGAATACATTCTAGGCAGGCCTTTAGAAGTATGTCGGTAAAATGAAGTGTTGTTTGAGCTATTGTTACTTTGTCTGTGATAATTTTCATGCTGGATTTGTATTGGTTTGTAATAGGGTTGACGCTTGGGTTTGATCTGGTCTTCCGTTATGCTAGTAGTATTGTCTCGAATGGAGAGGTTGCATGTTTGGTGAACATGTTACTGACGGACTGACTGGGATTTGATAAGCTGGTTGTAGATACATTGTGACTACTCTTGCCTCTAAATCTATATTTCTATGAATGTTAAGCTTGACCCAGTAACAAGTTGACAATGAACCATATCATCTAGATTTTTATAACTCTTATGTAAATTACTTAACTTGCGAAATCATGCCTTTATTATACACTTCATTACATCAAGTATTTTGCAAATTGTCTCCAGTGGCAGTGTCATTCAAATTCTGTGATTTTGTTTTTGATATTAAAAAAAAATATATTATTGTTGAAAATTGGCCAAAATAAACTCTTCACGCCAAACATGTGTTCTCTTTTAAAGTAAAAAGTACTCCTACGTAACCTAGGCGCCAGCGTTCACATTGTGACAATTTACTCGAAATGTCTTAAGAGGCCTTATTCCTTTTAAAATGCTGATTGTTTTTGGCATTTTTCTCTATGATCAAACATGTTTCTTAACATTTTATTGATGTTACTACCTAGAACAGGGCTATTGGGATTTATTCGTATATATTTGAAATCTACAATTTGAATTTTTCATTGATAACTTGTGTTTCAAAAACTACTCGGAATTTTAACTTATTTTCGACTGCACGCAATGTAAGCATGAAATAGCTATGTTACCTACTACCTAGAACTCGGGGATAAGTATTATTCACTTCAAAAAGTTGGAAATTATCAATATATTTGTCGTAATATGAAAAAAATATTTTTTTAAAGGAATTATGCCTCTAAAATAAAATAAACCGGCCAAGAGCATGTCGGGCCACGCCCAGTGTAGGGTTCCGTAGTTGCCCATCCTTCACAATAGACTAAAATTACGAGAAAGATTTTTAGACCTATTATTTTAGCGCTATTTTTTTAGTTTTCGGAGCGAATATTTACAAAACTGCTGACGTTATCAAAAAATGATATTCGAAGACCCCTATTATTATTCAAAGACTTATTCAACGACACCCACACACTAGTGTTGGAACAAAAAAAATATCACCCCCACTTTAGGTGTACGGGAGGTACCCGAAAAAAAGTTTTTTGTTTAGTTTTTATTTTACCGTTATGTCGGCGTGATACATACACATACTCATACCAAATTGTAGCTTTCTAGCACTAATGATCACGGAGCTAAGCCGCGGATGGACAGACGGACATGGCGATACTATGTCTAAACGGTCGGAGGTGTGCTGTGCGGTAATCACTGGCGCCGTAATTTAGGCGTCTCAAAATTGGCATCGTCTAAATCAGCCTTGAGGGTTCCTAGTTGACTACGGAACCCTAAAAAAGAGCTAGCCATTTGCCTAAGTAGGGCAGCATAATTAATAATATGTGAGTATAGAATAGAATGGTTTTATTTGCCAGAATACGTATGGTACAGTCGCCATCAGGTATATCGCAGCATATAAGGCGTTCATAAATATCTGAACATGTACTGTTACGCCCAGTCAATAAGAGTCGTGTTCAGATATTTATGAACGCCTTATATGCTGCGATATTTCTGATGGGGACTGTACAAGATCGTCACAGGATGTTTGAATGAAATGTTCAGTCGAAAACACGACACGCAAATCATTCCGAAATTAAAAATGTCACAATACAAAATTAATTATAAATAGGTTATAATAGTTAATATTTTCAATAAATTATTATTCGACATGTCACGAGTATACAACAAAAGAAAACTAACTAGTAAAATCTCAGAAGTACGTAGTCCTTTGCAGTTTGCGCTGTTTGTTCCCGTACGAGCTCAAGTTGCAATGTTCGTTTATTTCAACCCTAGAGACGATCAAAGATGCCTTTAAGCCGATTAGTGCTTACAATGCGCTAAAAAGAGACCTCGATGTCATAAGAGTGGATTTATTAAAGTAGGTTTTTTCAGGGTTCCTGTATCCCATAGATGGCTGATTGATACTGCCGCACGCCTCTGGTAAACAGTCCTGTAATAATACCATCACTGATCACGATCACTATATCGAAATGAAAAGGACGTTATTAGCCGCGCGACGAAGAGTCGTCCACCTTGTAGAGAGCTTACCCTAGGGCCATCCGGGCCATGGCCCGGGGCGCCAAACCGACAGGGGCGGCGTAGGGGCCCCTGGTCGATTGCATTTTGTTTTGGTATTGGCGCCATTCAACCAACTAATACTTCTCACCTTTTTTTGTCAATCCACAATTTAAAACGAACATAAAAAATTACAAGAACTAGTAAGTCTTGGTCGCAACCACGCTTGTACCTACGTTCGTCAATATCTCCGGGGTGCGTGCGCGTCTAAGTAAGAACGTGCTCCAAATATAGGGCGCGGACGCCGAGCGAGGTCCGGGCGGCGCGCCGAGAGGCAGGGGCAATAGGCCATACATTGCATCAGCGTTGCCAGATCGGATCTTACACTATTTCGGTCAATTTTGTTTCTACGCACCCACGCGCCGAAAAATTTCACGCTCGCTTCGCTCGCGTTTTTTTCTGATTGTGTTACTAGGTACTCCCGCGCCAAAAGATTTCGTGCTTGCTGCGCTCGCGTTTTCGTCTGATTGTGTTACTACGCACCCCATCACCGAAAAATTTGGCGCACGCTTTCATCTGGTTGTGTTATGGCCAATAATGTTTTTTTTTTCCTATGACCCAACCCTTACACTTGCTATATCTAAGTGCTTGATAGGCACAACTACCATTATCCATTATATTATACAAAAAAAAGTTAAATGTTTCCTTGACATCTGGGGCGGCAAAACTTAAGGGCCCGGGGCGCCAAATTTTAAAATACGTCCCTGCTTCCAATGCGTGATCGCCACTCACGAATTCGAATTAAACTGCATATTATGACGAATCCACTCTTGAGTGATCGCTGGAACTGTTTTTATAATAGTTTTCTAAATCATTTAAATGGATTGGAATGGGTGGACAATGTTGCCCCCATGGCTAAAGTTACCCGATGTTACGGTACTTCGTTAAACTAGACTTGGCACTGAAGAGACAATTCTATGTCTAGCTTTGTTAGCTTGCACTTGACAATGCAAACTCAAACGTGATCCCCTGTCTGGTAAGGATCCTGGCCGGTGTTTGCATTATTTACGGATATTTACTTATTTTTATTAATTACAGCACAAAATAAGGCTCGACCTCGCATTTTTATGTAGGGATTGTGTAGTAAAAGACACGAGCATAGTTATTTAAATTTATTGTAAATCAGTCGTAATAATGATTAAGTACATCATTAAGATAAAGAAATAGCACACATTTGCGTCACAATAACGCAATTACAATACTTTTAAAATTAAATTAGAACCAAATACTAATTTAAAGAAGTTATCAATTTCGGTATTACTATTACAAAAGGTTGCTGCTGTCAAAAAATGGCACAATTTTAATTTTATATCAATAAGACTAACTAAGTAGGTACAGTAAGTTTTAATTTAAAAGGCGGAAATTATTAACGATAAATTTAACTTATCAATTCATAAACACAATGAAATAGATACATAATTGTGTATTTTCGGTAATAGTTAAGCATCATATAATAAAGTTGCAGTAGAACTTTGTGAAAAATAAACAAAGTTCATAATTTATAGACGCAAATGTAACTAGTGCTACGCAATCGTGAACATTTAAAAAAATAAATACGTAATAATTACCTAGAGATCATTTCTAGTATAAAACAATAAATAATAATAAAAAAATAAAACGTGGACATCGGAGGCAAAGTTTTACGGAATGCAATAAGAATTGTATATGTTACACTGATATAAAAAGTTACAAGGTCATGTGTATTTATTCGTAAAACTAAATATTCTTAGAGAAAATGTTAAACAATAACACTCAAACACTTTAAATATACACAAAATTATACGGAATTATATTTAATTAATTATGAGACGGTTTGCTAGCTGCTTTCGAATCAACTTTAGACACCTTGAAACAAAATCAAGTAAATTCGAATGACAATCCGCTCTCAATAAAGTCTATAGTACACTGAATAATATGATAATATCGTGTACTCAACACTATCTACCTATACCTGCACAGGTTATAATATATATTATCAAACTTTAACTACGTACTAATAAAGTTAATATTCTATTGGGCGGGTATAAATGTTCAAAATAATAAAATTAATATAAATTCGATGCTTAATTAAGTTAATTGTTCAATATTAAGAATAAGAATACAACTGAGCGCACTCTTCCGATCCTAGTTGTCCACCTAGTGGAACCAGAGTAGGTGGTGCAATGGCAAATATTTCCCTCCATAATATGGATTCCAGAATACCTCACATAACATGGCGCAATCTTATTTACTCGGATATGCCCACAAATACTATACAGTATCATTTCGCCACATAGTTTGCAAACAGTCGGAAGGGTCCCCAAAGGTTAGCATTGGCGCAAACGAAAGTAAAGTTGACGACTAAACTAGGTTCACATCATCAGAGCGAAGGTCGTATACGGTGATTGGCGTCGTAACATCCCTTTATTTTTCGTGAACGAGGGACGGATTTTCGACGTCGGGTAAAAATCACGGGAAACTTTCCGAAGTCAGTACGCGCGGGTGTATCCTGTGCGTTAAGGCTGATTTAGACGAAGACAATTTTGAGACGCCTAAATGACGGCGCCAGTGATTATCGCACAGCACACCTCCGACCGTTTAGACAATGACTATTTTCAGCCGCCTAAATCTCGCCGCCAGTGACCAGCAAGCCGTGTTTACACAGTGCTTTTTTTCAGTACCCGTCATTAGTGGCAGCGAGAGACGCGGAGGGGGGGTCACTGGCGCCAAAAAATAGGCCCGTGTTCTATTCCGCGCCAGCGCTGGCATGCCGCGAAAAAATGGCGCGGAAAGTATTTATACGGTGCCTTTTCGAGGCGCCGTAATTTAGGCGTCTCAAAATTGTCTTCTTCTTCAGCCTTTATTGTGTGGTCACCTGAGCAGCTACAAGTGTTCGGGTGCAGTTACTCGATGGCTTGCAGCTCGGGCGGCGGCAGGCCGGCCTGCAGCGTCACCGCCACGCCGCGGTTCAGCGACACCGCCGGATAGAACGCGCCGCGCAGACCCGTGAACGCGATCTCACCCTAAAATAGAGATCGCCATTAGAGAACGTATAAACGGCTTTTAATTCAAATTTCTTTTAATCATATTATGACAAATATATTGATAATTTCAACCAACTTTTTGAAGTGAATAATACTTTTCCCCGAGTTCTAGGTAGTAACATAGCTATTTCATGCTTTCATCTCGTGCAGTCGAATACACTAATTTTTTAATTTAAAATAAGTCGAATAAACTAATTTTCCGCGCGATTTTTGGCTAGTAGTTTATGAAACAAAAATTATCAATGAAAAATTCAAACTAGGTTTCAAATATATACAAATAATTTGTTAAGAAACATGTTTGATCATAGAGAAAAATGCCTAAGCAATTAGCATTTTAAAAGGAATAAGGCCTCTTAAGTGACAACCGAACAGAACCGACGTTCGCTAGGGTTGATGAGTTTTCCCCCGAGGGTGTCCACCTCCACCTTGTCGTGGTGGGGGGCTCAGTACCTGCGTTGTGCGCGCGGGGAAGCCAAGAGACCAGGGAGGGGGCCTACGGGCCAAGACGGGCGGGGGGACAGGTGCTGGTTGGTGTCTTCGGGGGCTCTGCCCTTGTGGTTGTTGGAGGACGTCGGAAGGACTCTCGATGTGTCGTAGCTGTGGGTGGCTGCCTGGCTAGTGAGCCTCCTGCTCCTCTGATACTGCCTACCTGCCAGGAAGGATTGTGCATTTCAATTTCTGAGAAATCGAAAACGCAAATCCATTCCCCAGGCGGGTCGGCTGTATTAGCGAGGCGGGAGGATCACATATCAGGTGTCATGCATGTCTGTGACACATCTGGGGGGTTTTCGGCTTCTGACAGCGTCTGCGGGCCCGAGTTTCTGGGATTCGCGTGGGTCAGGGCATCAGTTGGCACCTGGGGAGGGAACCCACGGGGTAGGGGCTTTTGTCCTCCCGTGGTTGGGTGAGGGGTAGGGGCGTTTGTCCTCCCTTGGCGTTGAGAGGGTGTCCCTCCTGTGGCAGGCCGAGGGGTAGGGGCGTTTGTCCTCCCTTGGCGTTGAGAGGGTGTCCCTCCTGTGGCAGGCCGAGGGGTAGGGGCGTTTGTCCTCCCTCAGCAAGGAAGTTGGGACCGAAGCACCGTGTGTCGGTTGGGCTGAATGAACGCACTCAAGCAATCGACAGCCCGCCTGTCTCCGGCCGGGCGTCCCTACACCAAATCAAAAAAAATCACCGTGTGTCGGTGGCGGTCCCCGCTTCCAGAGGGTCCCTCGGCGTGTCTCTGCAGCAGCAGAGTTCACGTCCGAATATGGGACGGGTGTAGTGGTGGCGTAGCTGGAGGGGACGTGCTCCCTGAAGGCATCCCCACTACACGCAGGACCTGAGGGCGATCACGGGGTCGTTCGCCGCTCTCCCGGCGAGGAGGTCCTCGGTGAGGGCACGTCCATGCGTGAGGTGTCGCCCGCATGCGTCTGACGCGGTGGGGCTTTTTGGCCTGTTTTTGGCTGTCAGCGGCAGGGGGTGTTCGCGGTGACATGTTCGCAATCCCGTGTCATCCCTACCAATACCGCGAGTGGGCATACCATGGAGTTTTAGTCGGTACGCTAGCATTCCGCTAGATGTGGGCCGCGTAAGACCGTTCATGGTGGCGTTCTCTAGAGAGACCCATGTCTTTGGGCTGATGGTTCACTTTCACCTTGTGACAGGACGGGGTAAGTAGTGTAGCATGTGTACCTGCGGCGCGTCGTCCACAGTGAAGCGCAGCGTGCCGCGCGCCAGGTCGAGCAGCACGCCGACGGCGGCGCCGCGCGTCGATGTACATGGAGTGAGTAGTGTAGCATGTGTACCTGCGGCGCGTCGTCCACAGTGAAGCGCAGCGTGCCGCGCGCCAGGTCGAGCAGCACGCCGACGGCGGCGCCGCGCGTCGATGTACATGGAGTGAGTAGTGTAGCATGTGTACCTGCGGCGCGTCGTCCACAGTGAAGCGCAGCGTGCCGCGCGCCAGGTCGAGCAGCACGCCGACGGCGGCGCCGCGCGTCGATGTACATGGAGTGAGTAGTGTAGCATGTGTACCTGCGGCGCGTCGTCCACAGTGAAGCGCAGCGTGCCGCGCGCCAGGTCGAGCAGCACGCCGACGGCGGCGCCGCGCGTCGATGTACATGGAGTGAGTAGTGTAGCATGTGTACCTGCGGCGCGTCGTCCACAGTGAAGCGCAGCGTGCCGCGCGCCAGGTCGAGCAGCACGCCGACGGCGGCGCCGCGCGTCGATGTACATGGAGTGAGTAGTGTAGCATGTGTACCTGCGGCGCGTCGTCCACAGTGAAGCGCAGCGTGCCGCGCGCCAGGTCGAGCAGCACGCCGACGGCGGCGCCGCGCGTCGATGTACATGGAGTGAGTAGTGTAGCATGTGTACCTGCGGCGCGTCGTCCACAGTGAAGCGCAGCGTGCCGCGCGCCAGGTCGAGCAGCACGCCGACGGCGGCGCCGCGCGTCGATGTACATGGAGTGAGTAGTGTAGCATGTGTACCTGCGGCGCGTCGTCCACAGTGAAGCGCAGCGTGCCGCGCGCCAGGTCGAGCAGCACGCCGACGGCGGCGCCGCGCGTCGATGTACATGGAGTGAGTAGTGTAGCATGTGTACCTGCGGCGCGTCGTCCACAGTGAAGCGCAGCGTGCCGCGCGCCAGGTCGAGCAGCACGCCGACGGCGGCGCCGCGCGTCGATGTACATGGAGTGAGTAGTGTAGCATGTGTACCTGCGGCGCGTCGTCCACAGTGAAGCGCAGCGTGCCGCGCGCCAGGTCGAGCAGCACGCCGACGGCGGCGCCGCGCGTCGATGTACATGGAGTGAGTAGTGTAGCATGTGTACCTGCGGCGCGTCGTCCACAGTGAAGCGCAGCGTGCCGCGCGCCAGGTCGAGCAGCACGCCGACGGCGGCGCCGCGCGTCGATGTACATGGAGTGAGTAGTGTAGCATGTGTACCTGCGGCGCGTCGTCCACAGTGAAGCGCAGCGTGCCGCGCGCCAGGTCGAGCAGCACGCCGACGGCGGCGCCGCGCGTCGATGTACATGGAGTGAGTAGTGTAGCATGTGTACCTGCGGCGCGTCGTCCACAGTGAAGCGCAGCGTGCCGCGCGCCAGGTCGAGCAGCACGCCGACGGCGGCGCCGCGCGTCGATGTACATGGAGTGAGTAGTGTAGCATGTGTACCTGCGGCGCGTCGTCCACAGTGAAGCGCAGCGTGCCGCGCGCCAGGTCGAGCAGCACGCCGACGGCGGCGCCGCGCGTCGATGTACATGGAGTGAGTAGTGTAGCATGTGTACCTGCGGCGCGTCGTCCACAGTGAAGCGCAGCGTGCCGCGCGCCAGGTCGAGCAGCACGCCGAAGGCGGCGCCGCGCGTCGATGTACATGGAGTGAGTAGTGTAGCATGTGTACCTGCGGCGCGTCGTCCACAGTGAAGCGCAGCGTGCCGCGCGCCAGGTCGAGCAGCACGCCGACGGCGGCGCCGCGCGTCGATGTACATGGAGTGAGTAGTGTAGCATGTGTACCTGCGGCGCGTCGTCCACAGTGAAGCGCAGCGTGCCGCGCGCCAGGTCGAGCAGCACGCCGACGGCGGCGCCGCGCGTCGATGTACATGGAGTGAGTAGTGTAGCATGTGTACCTGCGGCGCGTCGTCCACAGTGAAGCGCAGCGTGCCGCGCGCCAGGTCGAGCAGCACGCCGACGGCGGCGCCGCGCGTCGATGTACATGGAGTGAGTAGTGTAGCATGTGTACCTGCGGCGCGTCGTCCACAGTGAAGCGCAGCGTGCCGCGCGCCAGGTCGAGCAGCACGCCGACGGCGGCGCCGCGCGTCGATGTACATGGAGTGAGTAGTGTAGCATGTGTACCTGCGGCGCGTCGTCCACAGTGAAGCGCAGCGTGCCGCGCGCCAGGTCGAGCAGCACGCCGACGGCGGCGCCGCGCGTCGATGTACATGGAGTGAGTAGTGTAGCATGTGTACCTGCGGCGCGTCGTCCACAGTGAAGCGCAGCGTGCCGCGCGCCAGGTCGAGCAGCACGCCGACGGCGGCGCCGCGCGTCGATGTACATGGAGTGAGTAGTGTAGCATGTGTACCTGCGGCGCGTCGTCCACAGTGAAGCGCAGCGTGCCGCGCGCCAGGTCGAGCAGCACGCCGAAGGCGGCGCCGCGCGTCGATGTACATGGAGTGAGTAGTGTAGCATGTGTACCTGCGGCGCGTCGTCCACAGTGAAGCGCAGCGTGCCGCGCGCCAGGTCGAGCAGCACGCCGACGGCGGCGCCGCGCGTCGATGTACATGGAGTGAGTAGTGTAGCATGTGTACCTGCGGCGCGTCGTCCACAGTGAAGCGCAGCGTGCCGCGCGCCAGGTCGAGCAGCACGCCGACGGCGGCGCCGCGCGTCGATGTACATGGAGTGAGTAGTGTAGCATGTGTACCTGCGGCGCGTCGTCCACAGTGAAGCGCAGCGTGCCGCGCGCCAGGTCGAGCAGCACGCCGACGGCGGCGCCGCGCGTCGATGTACATGGAGTGAGTAGTGTAGCATGTGTACCTGCGGCGCGTCGTCCACAGTGAAGCGCAGCGTGCCGCGCGCCAGGTCGATCAGCACGCCGAAGGCGGCGCCGCGCGTCGATGTACATGGAGTGAGTAGTGTAGCATGTGTACCTGCGGCGCGTCGTCCACAGTGAAGCGCAGCGTGCCGCGCGCCAGGTCGAGCAGCACGCCGACGGCGGCGCCGCGCGTCGATGTACATGGAGTGAGTAGTGTAGCATGTGTACCTGCGGCGCGTCGTCCACAGTGAAGCGCAGCGTGCCGCGCGCCAGGTCGAGCAGCACGCCGACGGCGGCGCCGCGCGTCGATGTACATGGAGTGAGTAGTGTAGCATGTGTACCTGCGGCGCGTCGTCCACAGTGAAGCGCAGCGTGCCGCGCGCCAGGTCGAGCAGCACGCCGACGGCGGCGCCGCGCGTCGATGTACATGGAGTGAGTAGTGTAGCATGTGTACCTGCGGCGCGTCGTCCACAGTGAAGCGCAGCGTGCCGCGCGCCAGGTCGAGCAGCACGCCGAAGGCGGCGCCGCGCGTCGATGTACATGGAGTGAGTAGTGTAGCATGTGTACCTGCGGCGCGTCGTCCACAGTGAAGCGCAGCGTGCCGCGCGCCAGGTCGAGCAGCACGCCGACGGCGGCGCCGCGCGTCGATGTACATGGAGTGAGTAGTGTAGCATGTGTACCTGCGGCGCGTCGTCCACAGTGAAGCGCAGCGTGCCGCGCGCCAGGTCGAGCAGCACGCCGACGGCGGCGCCGCGCGTCGATGTACATGGAGTGAGTAGTGTAGCATGTGTACCTGCGGCGCGTCGTCCACAGTGAAGCGCAGCGTGCCGCGCGCCAGGTCGAGCAGCACGCCGACGGCGGCGCCGCGCGTCGATGTACATGGAGTGAGTAGTGTAGCATGTGTACCTGCGGCGCGTCGTCCACAGTGAAGCGCAGCGTGCCGCGCGCCAGGTCGAGCAGCACGCCGACGGCGGCGCCGCGCGTCGATGTACATGGAGTGAGTAGTGTAGCATGTGTACCTGCGGCGCGTCGTCCACAGTGAAGCGCAGCGTGCCGCGCGCCAGGTCGAGCAGCACGCCGAAGGCGGCGCCGCGCGTCGATGTACATGGAGTGAGTAGTGTAGCATGTGTACCTGCGGCGCGTCGTCCACAGTGAAGCGCAGCGTGCCGCGCGCCAGGTCGAGCAGCACGCCGACGGCGGCGCCGCGCGTCGATGTACATGGAGTGAGTAGTGTAGCATGTGTACCTGCGGCGCGTCGTCCACAGTGAAGCGCAGCGTGCCGCGCGCCAGGTCGAGCAGCACGCCGACGGCGGCGCCGCGCGTCGATGTACATGGAGTGAGTAGTGTAGCATGTGTACCTGCGGCGCGTCGTCCACAGTGAAGCGCAGCGTGCCGCGCGCCAGGTCGAGCAGCACGCCGACGGCGGCGCCGCGCGTCGATGTACATGGAGTGAGTAGTGTAGCATGTGTACCTGCGGCGCGTCGTCCACAGTGAAGCGCAGCGTGCCGCGCGCCAGGTCGAGCAGCACGCCGACGGCGGCGCCGCGCGTCGATGTACATGGAGTGAGTAGTGTAGCATGTGTACCTGCGGCGCGTCGTCCACAGTGAAGCGCAGCGTGCCGCGCGCCAGGTCGAGCAGCACGCCGACGGCGGCGCCGCGCGTCGATGTACATGGAGTGAGTAGTGTAGCATGTGTACCTGCGGCGCGTCGTCCACAGTGAAGCGCAGCGTGCCGCGCGCCAGGTCGAGCAGCACGCCGACGGCGGCGCCGCGCGTCGATGTACATGGAGTGAGTAGTGTAGCATGTGTACCTGCGGCGCGTCGTCCACAGTGAAGCGCAGCGTGCCGCGCGCCAGGTCGAGCAGCACGCCGATGTACATGGAGTGAGTAGTGTAGCATGTGTACCTGCGGCGCGTCGTCCACAGTGAAGCGCAGCGTGCCGCGCGCCAGGTCGAGCAGCACGCCGAAGGCGGCGCCGCGCGTCGATGTACATGGAGTGAGTAGTGTAGCATGTGTACCTGCGGCGCGTCGTCCACAGTGAAGCGCAGCGTGCCGCGCGCCAGGTCGAGCAGCACGCCGAAGGCGGCGCCGCGCGTCGATGTACATGGAGTGAGTAGTGTAGCATGTGTACCTGCGGCGCGTCGTCCACAGTGAAGCGCAGCGTGCCGCGCGCCAGGTCGAGCAGCACGCCGACGGCGGCGCCGCGCGTCGATGTACATGGAGTGAGTAGTGTAGCATGTGTACCTGCGGCGCGTCGTCCACAGTGAAGCGCAGCGTGCCGCGCGCCAGGTCGAGCAGCACGCCGACGGCGGCGCCGCGCGCCACGCCGCCCTCGGCGCGGCCGCCGTGCGCGCCGCCGTGCACGAACCACGAGCGCCGCGCGTCTATGTACATGGCCCAGCCGAGCGCGTCGCTGCCTGGAACGTCACATGGATACTCTGAGACATTGTCATATCACAGTCTTCCTGCTGGGTGTAGTTTAAATATATCTCTCAAACATGCAATGAAATGTCGTCATAACGTGCGTTATAACAGGCTTCGAAGTATCATGTTTCAGGCGGATCAACTCGAGAGAACTGTAAAGTAATTTCGTACGAAATTGAAGGCCTAGGCTGGCAAGTATTTTTTTTTTGAGTGGTGTTTTTTATTTCATTGCATAGGTATTATTGAGCGCACTATACATGCCTTAGCCGTGAATGGGCTTGCCGGCTTCGTATCGCTATCCGGCCTCTAATCTACTCACCCGGCAAGCCCTTCTTTCCTGGCGTCTGCAGTAACGTACTACATTTATACATAGTATACCAAAAGTTTTAACTAGTACCAGGTAATTTGATCAGCGGTTGTTCTACTCCACGTACCGAGCATCTTGTCCCTGGCGACGTCGGCGCGCGCGATGCCGAAGGCGGGATCGGCGTCGCCGTCGTATTCGTCCAGCACAAGTTTCCAGTAGTGGACCCCGCGTGCTAGCGGCTGGTCGGCGAGCGCGACGCGCGCCTGCCAGCCGCTGGCGCGCGCCGACAGCCCGTCCGCCGACAGCGCCAGCCCCGCGCCCGCGCCGCAGCGCGCGTCCCACGTGAACCACGCCACTGGAATACGATACTATACTATATGCTAAGCAAGTACAGTTAGTTAGAGGCACCACCACAGACCACCCCCACTAGACGGAACATGTAAGGCGACCCGCGCGCACCAACGATATGGTACGGCAGAACATTAAAGTATCAACATGGCGGCCACCGTTTAGTTGCGTCCATGTTTATGAGGTCTCTACACCATTTAACACTACAATTTACCATGTTATTTATTTAATTTCTTTTTTCGTTGACGTACGCATGGATCATAAACATGGACGCAACTAAACGGTGGCCGCCGTGTTGATACTTTAATGTTCTGCCGTACCATATCGTTGGTGCGCGCGGGTCGCCTTACATGCTCCGTCTAGTGGGGGTTGTCTGTGGGCACCACACACTACCGAAACTTCTCCACATGTGGAATGAGCTCTCTGCCGAGTGAGAATGCAAATCTGGTTATTTTCTCATAATAAACCCAGTTATAACCAGTTATTGTGGTAAAATAACCGGATTTACTTTCCCTACTGCAGAGGTTTTTCCGATGAGGGCTCTCCAATAGGGGAATAAATAGGTTTGTTAAGGTCGGCAACGCGCGTGTGATTAGCGTGGAGTCGCAAGCGTCCATAGGCTGCGGTTACTGCTTTATATCGGACGGACTGCATGCTTATTTCTCACCGTCGTAATATAAAAATATTAACCGTTTACGAGCTAGGGCGCCGGCGCAGCGCTCGGCGCGCAGTCTGATGTCCTTCGAACGTCAGCTCCTGCGAGCTACGCTCGGAAGACGCCAGTATGGGCTCTGTCTTAGCTTTAATAAGGCCCATATAGACGGGACGCGCACCTGTGCACTCGCATGCGAGTTATATTAACTTGGGGTTATCTAATCCCTTAATGTAAGGTCACCCCCAGTTTAAATGGACCGAACCACTCCTTTATACGATACCATTCCACTAGGTAATCTTCGTGTACCTGAAGAGGTTTGCAGCCCGATGACCTCGCTATAGGGCCCCTCGCCCGCGCCGTTGAAAGCCTTCACTCGCGCACTGTACAGGGAAGCGTAGTGCAGCCCGTCCACCGTGCACATGCTCTCCCGTCCGCAGTACACCTCCTGGAATGTACACACATTCGTAAACAACCAATTATATGTATACATACAACGTGTCCCAAAATTCAACGATAAGCGGGCACCAGAGGATGGATCTGGTCATGATACCTGGAGAAAAAAAAAGAAAAAAAATATATCTCAATCCCTTTAGAAATTATTAAAAAAAAAATGAAATTCTTAAAATATCGACACCCCTAATGGTATTTTTAACGACCATGTCTAGAATTTTTGGAATATTTCAGATATTTTTTTTGTATCGGCAACCTAAGTAGCACTGCTAGCCACCACAGCCCTTAAAAATATCAGAATACATGTAGTTTTAACACAAAAAATAATCAAAATTATTTTTACCCCAAAAAATTTGAATGAATTTTTCTTTTAGTCCACTTTGACTCATCATGGTACATAAAAAAAGTATTGACACTACTATAGCAAGTGTTTTAAAAAGTTGACGCAACTAACCAAGATTCCAAAATGGTAGGATACTCTAAGAAAACTAGCGCCGAAAGAAAAAAAAACTATTTTTAAACAAGAACCGACATTTCTTAATGTTGATAGTAATCACTTTTACGTGCTACCACTAAACCGTCCCGAACTCAGACTTGAACTCTGCTGCTGCAGAGACACGCTGAGGCACCCTTTGGGTGGAGAGGCTAGCCTCCAAATGCCGGTCACCGGCCCTCTGCCTATCCGCATCCCATCATCGGCCAAAAAAGTGGACTAAAACAAAGACTAGCAAAGCAGGCTAACCTATGCCCACCCAAAGTGTTGTGGCAGCGGGCGCCTTGGCGGGCACCACGCCCTGGAAGCTGGATGCCCAGGGCTCGTGGAGGCGCACAGGGGGCGGGTGAGAGCAGAGCCCTTAATGAGTTCCCCGCTTCCGAAGAGCTGCGTAAGGAGCGCCGACAGGTGCAGCGCTGGGTGAGGGACCGGTGGAGGAACGACCTGGAGGACTCCCCCTATGAAGCCCGCACCATAGGGGCACTCCTCCCATCGTTCGACCACTGGTTGGAGAGGGTTCGTGGGAGCATTGGCTTCCGACTGGCGCAGGTAATGACCGGACATGGGTGTATCGATCATTACCTGCATCGAATCGGCAGGGAAACCAGCCCGGTGTACCGCGAGCGGCGACCCGGATGACACCGCCCAGCACACCCTAAAAGAGTGCATTCACTGGGTTGGTGAACGACGTACTATGGTGGGCGCCCTTGGAGTGGGGGATCTCTCGCTCGACAGCGTCGTAGTGGCCATACTGAGGAGCGAGAGGACTCGGTACGGGAGCGCGAAGACAGGGCAGATGCGGTCATTGTCTTGGTGTGCACTCTTCGGTACCCATCTCGCCTAGATCAGACTTTGCAAGTTATGGGAAGCACTTGGGGTGGGCATAGGTTAGATTGCTTTGCTAGTCTTTGTCTTAGTTCACTTCGGAAGTGGCCGATGATGGGATGCGGATAAGCAGAGGGCCGGTGACCCGCTCCTGGAGGCTAGCCTTTCCACCCAGAGGGTGCCTCAGCGTATCTCTGTAGCAGCATAGTTCAAGTTTGAGTTCGGGACGGGTTAGTGGTAGCACGTAAAAGTGATTACTATCAACATTAAGAAATGTCGGTTCTTGTTTAAAAATAGTTTTTTTTTTCGGCGCTAGTTTTCCTAGAGTATCCTACCATTTTGGAATCTTGGTTAGTTGCGTCAATTTTTTAAAACACTTGCCATAGTAGTGTCAATACTTTTTTTATGCACCATGATGATTGAAAGTGGACTGAAAGAAAAACACATTTAAAAGAATTGAGGTAAAAATAACCTTGATTATTTTTTGTGTTAAAACTACATGTATTCTGATATTTTTAAAGGCTGCGGTGGATAGCAGTGCTACTTAGGTTGCCGATACAAAAAAAACATCTGAAATATTCCAAAAATTAAAGACATGGTCGTTAAAAATACCATTAGGGGTGTCGATATTTTAAGAATTTCATTTTTTTTTTAATAATTTTTAAAGGGATTGAGATATATTTTTTTTCTTTTTTTTTCTCGAGGTATCATGACCAGATCCGTCCTCTGGTGCCCGCTTATCGTTGAATTTTGGGACACGTTGTATAATAGTAGATTGTTAACCAAGGGTAGAAAGTGACCCATTGCACCCGAGATATTTCTGGCGCTCGAACGAAGTGAGAGCGCCAATAGTTCGAGGGTGAAATGGGTAATTTCACCCGAGTTAAACACTCTACTTTTCATTTCGACTGCGAGGAAAATAAAATACTACACGCACATGTCATGAGTGTGTTAAATTAATGTTCATGTCATTTTTAACCAATAATTAATAAAAGACACGGTATTTATATTTAATCTCGTGTTCCCGCTTTTTCTATTGCAAACATTCATTATTATTAATTTTAATAGAAAAAAAAAATTAAATATAGGTACGTACCGCCAACATTAAAAAAAAACAAATCCAATGGTTTCTATTTTGTTTTTAGGGTTCCGTACCTCAAAAGGAAAAAACGGAACCCTTATAGGATCACTTTGTTGTCCGTCTGTCCGTCCGTCCGTCCGTCTGTCAAGACCCTTTTTCTCAGGAACGCGTGGAGGTATGAAGCTGAAATTTATATCAATTACTCAGGTCTACTGTCCCTTGAAGCTGTGAAAAAATCAAACTTCTAAGCCAACGCAATCAAAAGATACAGCCGTTTATGCCGCAAATTTTCGACACTTGCAAGGGAATCAAAACCTACAGGGTGCTTCCCGTGAACTCAGAATCTTGAAATTTGGTACGAAGCAACGTCTTATAGCATAGATAAAGGAAAAATTACGAAAACCATAAAAAAAATTTTTAATACCTAACTTTGCACCTAATTTATATGGGGCGCTATACATACCAGGTGCAAACTTAACTTAACCACTTAGGGATGGAAAGTGTTTGTACGGAACCCTCGGTGCGCGAGTCCGACTCGCACTTGGCCGGTTTTTTATCTAAATGTACGATTCTATCAATAAATCAGGGACAGAATTATATGTATGTATTATGAATATAATGCATATTTATATTTAATAATTAGATGTAAATAAATTAAGCTTGCATATATCTAACTTTTGGAGACATTTTTCAATGGCCACATACTACGGCCGACTAGATTGTACCTAATTGAGTTGGTCACGACGTGCATCTAGATGGCAATGATCTTTGACTCCGTTGCTATTAAAAAAAATATATATACTTTCCACCCTAGGGATGGAAAAGCTATTTTCCACCCGGCTATCTACTCATGAAAACGACTCTTTCCGAACAGGAGAGATGAAAAAAATAATACATGCTTATAGAGTAGGATTATCGAGATTGTACTGTACAACAATTATTAATTTAAAATAAGTGTTATTAGATCATTTCGAACGCTCAGAAATGAATTTTACAAACTTCGCAGTTCTTTTTAAGACTGCACCGAGCGAAATGTGAAAAAATAGGCAGTTGCCGTTAAGTAGATAACGTCAACTCTAGTTGATTAATCCATTTCTAAACTATATATTTAGCACTTCGGAGAATGTGTTAACAACTTCTCCGTGGAAAAATTATAAGATTATTAATATTTTACCCTAGGGAACTAAGTAAACTTGGACGAAAATTGTAAAATCGTAAGCAGGCGTTAAGTGTTTTTTTATACTTTAACAATGGAAATCTATTCTGATTATCAGTTCAAAAAAAGATGAATGTTTACATTACAATTTGTTCGCATCAAATATTTCAATTATTGTTTGGTATTAAAGGTCCAGATTTATCAAAAATTGCTTTTCATTCTCCATACATTTTTACTATGGCGGCCGCGCGCCGATTTAAATACGCATTCCCCGCGCTCCATGGTTCAGTCGCAAACGCTCGGCGCCCTCTTAACCTGTACGCATTGGTTAATCTCAAGTTTAGTTCGATGAAATGGCCGTTTATATAAAATGCGAAAAGTTAGCTCCATGAGGCTAACAAAACAAATTTGACCAAGAAGGCGTGTGGGGCTCTTAATCCAGCGTGGAAACCTCAGGCCCCGTCTAAATAGACGTTCAGGCTGCCGTTCCCCTAGTGCTAAGCTACTCAACTAACCGGCGTGTGATGAAGTAATCCATCAATACCAACTCCGAACGACTGCTAGTAATCCCATTGGTAGATATCTATCGCACACCGCGTCATGCTGTTTCCTAAACTTTCATTTAACTTTCCTAAATTAGTCACTGACGAGGGGGGTGCAGCAATGAGATGAATTTATCTCCATACTTGTCTCACATATGCTGTATGACAAGACGGTCAGTAACTAATTTAGGAAATAGCAATAGCGGCATAACTTAGGTTGTGGAAAGACTGAGTGTCCGTGTGTCCTGTACTCACTCGGAAGGGGCCGCCGCGCCACGCCAGCGTGCACGAGCAGCCGCGCACGCCTCCACCGCCATCGACGGCGCGCCCGGAGCGACTTTGTTTTGTACTATGTAGTGATACGCCAATGTTCAGTATGTCCTGTACTCACTCGGAAGGGGCCGCCGCGGCCGTCGTCGAGCTCCAGCACGTAGCCCCTTACGGCGGCGGGCGCGGGCGGCGCGCGCCACGCCAGCGTGCACGAGCAGCCGCGCGCCGCGCACGCCTCCACCGCCATCGACTTTGTTTTGTACTATGTAGTGATACGCCAATGTTCAGTATGTCCTGTACTCACTCGGAAGGGGCCGCCGCGGCCGTCGTCGAGCTCCAGCACGTAGCCCCTTACGGCGGCGGGCGCGGGCGGCGCGCGCCACGCCAGCGTGCACGAGCAGCCGCGCGCCGCGCACGCCTCCACCGCCATCGACTTTGTTTTGTACTATGTAGTGATACGCCAATGTTCAGTATGTCCTGTACTCACTCGGAAGGGGCCGCCGCGGCCGTCGTCGAGCTCCAGCACGTAGCCCCTTACGGCGGCGGGCGCGGGCGGCGCGCGCCACGCCAGCGTGCACGAGCAGCCGCGCGCCGCGCACGCCTCCACCGCCATCGACTTTGTTTTGTACTATGTAGTGATACGCCAATGTTCAGTATGTCCTGTACTCACTCGGAAGGAGCCGCCGCGGCCGTCGTCGAGCTCCAGCACGTAGCCCCTTACGGCGGCGGGCGCGGGCGGCGCGCGCCACGCCAGCGTGCACGAGCAGCCGCGCGCCGCGCACGCCTCCACCGCCATCGACTTTGTTTTGTACTATGTAGTGATACGCCAATGTTCAGTATGTCCTGTACTCACTCGGAAGGGGCCGCCGCGGCCGTCGTCGAGCTCCAGCACGTAGCCCCTTACGGCGGCGGGCGCGGGCGGCGCGCGCCACGCCAGCGTGCACGAGCAGCCGCGCGCCGCGCACGCCTCCACCGCCATCGACTTTGTTTTGTACTATGTAGTGATACGCCAATGTTCAGTATGTCCTGTACTCACTCGGAAGGGGCCGCCGCGGCCGTCGTCGAGCTCCAGCACGTAGCCCCTTACGGCGGCGGGCGCGGGCGGCGCGCGCCACGCCAGCGTGCACGAGCAGCCGCGCGCCGCGCACGCCTCCACCGCCATCGACTTTGTTTTGTACTATGTAGTGATACGCCAATGTTCAGTATGTCCTGTACTCACTCGGAAGGGGCCGCCGCGGCCGTCGTCGAGCTCCAGCACGTAGCCCCTTACGGCGGCGGGCGCGGGCGGCGCGCGCCACGCCAGCGTGCACGAGCAGCCGCGCGCCGCGCACGCCTCCACCGCCATCGACTTTGTTTTGTACTATGTAGTGATACGCCAATGTTCAGTATGTCCTGTACTCACTCGGAAGGGGCCGCCGCGGCCGTCGTCGAGCTCCAGCACGTAGCCCCTTACGGCGGCGGGCGCGGGCGGCGCGCGCCACGCCAGCGTGCACGAGCAGCCGCGCGCCGCGCACGCCTCCACCGCCATCGACTTTGTTTTGTACTATGTAGTGATACGCCAATGTTCAGTATGTCCTGTACTCACTCGGAAGGGGCCGCCGCGGCCGTCGTCGAGCTCCAGCACGTAGCCCCTTACGGCGGCGGGCGCGGGCGGCGCGCGCCACGCCAGCGTGCACGAGCAGCCGCGCGCCGCGCACGCCTCCACCGCCATCGACTTTGTTTTGTACTATGTAGTGATACGCCAATGTTCAGTATGTCCTGTACTCACTCGGAAGGGGCCGCCGCGGCCGTCGTCGAGCTCCAGCACGTAGCCCCTTACGGCGGCGGGCGCGGGCGGCGCGCGCCACGCCAGCGTGCACGAGCAGCCGCGCGCCGCGCACGCCTCCACCGCCATCGACGGCGCGCCCGGAGCTGCCAACGTCACACGGTTCATTTATGTTACTCAATTACAATTTCTCTAAATGTATCGTGTTTATTGTAGGTAGATTTTTAGAATTTTGTTAGCCCTTAAGGGCTAAGGATAATTCTCATATTTTGACCATATTTAACTAAATGTCAGACTCTGTTGTTGCATTCAGTTTTTATGTTTTTAATCTATCCCATTGTCCCCACTAGTGTTCATGGGACCTTAAATTTGAGTAATATATATGTACATATCTGCTCTGCTTATATAATGGCCAGTTGGCAAGAGTTCTGAAAACTTATATTAACGATATTTCAGTTTGATACAAAACGTAACATATTTAAGTTACGAGTGCATCGAGATTTATTGGAACTTTTGTTGATTGAAAAAACTAAATCTCGATTTACAGCAGAACACTTAATATTGTAGACGGTAGTTGCTAAAAATTTACATCTATATTAGAAGGGTTTTCTTTCCCGATAAATATTTATTTTTTATAAACAATTTAAGGTTAAAATTTTGATCATAAATCGTTTTTAGGGTTCCGTAGCCAAACGGCAAAAAACGGAACCTTTATAGATTCGTCATGTCTGTCTGTCCGTCCGTATGTCACAGCCATTTTTTCGAAACTATAAGAGCTATACTGTTGAAACTTGGTAGGTAGGTGTATTCTGTGAACCGCATTAAGATTTTGATGCAAAAATAAAAAAATAATAATAAATATTGGGGGCTCCCCATACTTAGAACTGAAACTCAAAAATGTTTTTTTCATCAAACACATACGTGTGGGGTATCTATGGATAGGTCTTCAAAAATTATAAGTCTTCACGTCTTCACTTCATCAAGTCAGTACTTATCGAGTTTTCTAAAATTTTTTTTTTTCTAAACCGAATAGTTTGCGTGACAGACGCTTCCAAAGTGGAAAAAAGTTGGTCCCCCCCCTCTAACTTCTAATATAAGAAAATGAAAATTTTTAAAAAAACATATGATGTACATGTACATTACTATAAAAACTACCAACGAAAATTGTTTTGAACGAGATCTAGTAAGTAGTTTTTTTAATACCTAACTTTGCACCTAATTTATATCGGGCGCTATACATACCAGGTGCAAACTTAACTTAACCACCTACGGATGGAAAGTGTTTGTACGGAACCCTCGGTGCGCGAGTCCGACTCGCACTTGGCCGGTTTTTTAAAAGCTGTCATCTTGTTAAAATGAAATTTGCTTACTCTTTCAATTAAATACAAGATAATAAATACAATGTTTTAATGAAATTCTCATAATTTTTCACTCGTTTCGTATTGCGCTGACATAATCTCTCGATAAACTGTTAGAAAATAATACGGAATGTTAAAACAATAAAATGCGATGCACTAGTGCAGAAGAAATGCATTTGAATAATCTTTTCTGAGATTCACATAGGTTGCTCACAAACATTTTTTTATACCTAACGCACACTCAAGATCCGTTAGAAAATGTTCATACCAATAGTAATCAATATAACCTTGTTGATTTAAAAAAAAAACCGTACAATGCGAATTATTTTAGTTTCAGGGGCAATTATTCCCTTCCCGTATTGGACTACAACTTATGCTCCTGTTACGAGCACGACACGGATATTTAAATACCTACGCATCTCATATTTCACGCGCAACCGGAGACGCGAGGTACGAGCGCGTGGACGTTCGCCAACCGCGGCTTATTTCGCATACTCTGACCTCGTTACCCGCTTTCTGTACGTAAAGGCGCACAAGTACTCGTATATTGTAAATTGCGTATTCAGTTTAATCGACAGACTTTAATGATTGAATATGGTTTAGGGTTTGTTTCTATTATAAGGAGCGGAGGAAGGCTCAGGAGCGTTTTGAACGCTCCTTGAGGTATGTTATGTTTTCACGAATAAATAACATTACTTTTGAAAAAAATAATGCGCTAATTGGTAAGCTCAATATTCGTTCAAATTTTGTATCACAAGGGAATGAGCAGTTGAAACGCTCCTCAGCCTTACCCATAAACTGATATCAAAAGTACGTTGCGCAAAGAGTAAATCACATCAAAATATATTTTAATGATAAACTTAAAAAAAGAATCAAACGGTTATTAAGTAGTTGGATATTTTTTATGTGGTTTACTCATTGGGCAACGTACTTTGCATATTAGTTTAAAATTTTTGATATCTGTTATAGTTACTAGAATTATCGGCCGGTAACACTTAAAGAGTACGCCCTACGTATAGACACGTGCTTTTATGATTAATCTTGCTCGCCTTGACTTGAGCGATGTCATGTGGTTCTACGAACCATGCGCGAATCGCTTTGTAGCTATGTGTGCGCCTTTATTGAATATACTCTTAATGTACTTATAGCAAAATGATTTATACATGAATTGTAGGCGTACCTCCCGTTCCGATCTGAGTTATCATTATCAAATAATTTGCACTTAAATAAATAAAGAGTTGTATGATATTTTGTCCAAGAACACATACTATTGAAATAAATTACCCAGTATACCTGAGGACGCCATATCCTTTTCCGCCGCTGCATTCCAAATGTGAGCATTAAAATAGCACAAAGTTAAATTCGGCACACGTTTTATAAACAGTTTAGTTTTAGTAGATCAACTTATTTATAACCAGATGAATATTCCTTCCGATTTAGTCATTTCTTTACAGACTGCAAAATAGTCTCGTGACCAATATGACAATTTTACTACTGGCCCATGTCTGATTGCATACTACAATGGACAACTACTTACTTTTGATGCTGACTGTACATCTAAGGTGCGCTTGATTCGAGCTATATGTTCTCAATTTTTGTTTGCACCACAACAAATAAAGGAATTTCATACAACATTATCGTCGAGGAAACCGAGCTGGCTTGGTTTTTTTTTAATTTTTTGACTGACCATAAACCACTTATGCGCTTCGCGTCCCGGTTTTTTATTAATAAAGTCAACATTTCTGACCATTTAAAAAAAAAAGTTGTTCCTATGTGCTACTCTTGGCCGACAATGCACGCGGAAGTACGTCTCGAAGATCGGTCATACAAGTTATCATCGGCGCCCTCGTGCCCCGCCACATAAGGAGTCAAAGTTATTGCCAATGCCCTACTCGGTCAAGTATAGTTGGGTAACTTACGGATGCACTCGACGAAGTTGAACAGGTGTGCGACTCACGGTGCTGACAATGCAGGCGGAAGTACGTCTCGAAGATCGGTTATACAAGTTATCAAAGTCGTCGCCAGTGCCCGAACTCGGTCTAGAAGCGTAGTAGGGTAACCACAGACAACCCCCACTAGACGGAGTATGTAAGGCGACCCGCGCGCACCAACGATATGGTACGGCAGAACATTAAAGTATCAACACGGCGGCCACCGTTTAGTTGCGTCCTTGTCTATGATCCATGTGTACGTCAACAAAAAAAGAAATTAAATAAATAACATGGTAAATTGTAGTGTTAAGTGGTGTAGAGAGACCTCATAAACATGAACGCAACTAAACGGTGGGCGCCGTGTTGATACTTTAATGTTCTGCCGTACCATATCGTTGGTGCGCGCGGGTGGCCTTACATGCTCCGTCTAGTGGGGGTGGTCTGTGAGGGTAACTCACGGATGCACTCGACGAAGTTCATGCCCTTGACGGTGCGCAGCACGGGCTCGATGTCCAGCGTGAGCGCGGGCGGCTGCGGCGGCGGCTCCAGCGCCGCGCTCAGCGTGCCCGTCGTCTCCTGAGCGCGCGCCGTCAACAGGCTGCCCACCTATAAAAACAACCACATTATCAGATCGGTTTACCCTTGTTGTATAGAGAACATTTCATAGAACTCTCATTTTCATCAAAAGCGTTTTTTTCTGAAACCATTTTTTTTTTTGGAATCTTAATGTATAACACAAACCTAACCTAACCTTATCTATAGGTTATTTTCAAGATTTTTTAAAAACGTAAGACTTCCGAGGAAAAATTGGTCTATGAAATGATAATTCTATGAACTGAAGCGTTCGGTGAAGTGTTCTTCTATAAAAGAATTGGACACCAATCAGATCATAATAGTACAGCTGTTATATCTCACGTTCGCGCTATGGCCAAATCTGTATGCGATTCATGCGCTTTGGTGTGTTAGCTTTATCGTTTACCTGCTTAAGGCTTGACTTAGGAACCATAGGAATGGTAAAATTACCCTTGGATAGTAATGTTAAACTAATACTGGGGTCTTGACGTTATTATCCGCGAGTAAGCGTTATTTGCAGGTTTAAAGTTTGGTGAAATGCAGCTTAAATAGGGAGACTGTTGATACCTAATGGTTTCCGATTGATTTTCGATTTACTATGCACCTTCAAAATGACACACTGGACTCTACTATAAAGCAAAGCAACATACTTAGTCAATGCTTTTCTGGTTTATGGGCAATTAAACTTCGCCTATAAATTCAATTATATTACATAAGGATGAATAGGATAGGACGTAAATCAACATTGAAGTTTGCCAGTTTTGCCACACCCCCCTATTGTTAGATATCTACGCATATTACAGTTGAAATGTATTTAAGTGGTATCTATGGAATCTAATTCCGTAAACCGAGGTGACTTTAGGAAAACTTGTTGCTGATTTGACTTAGACTTTGATTTTGAATAGTTAGAAAGCAAAACATGTATTTTCAAAGGCATGGAACTGACACAAGCCATGAGATAATAACAAAAATATGGCGTAAAAATGTTTTTCAAAGTAGTCCCTATATTTCAGTCAACAGTATATGAATAATGTACAGAAACATAACGTCATAACATTCACTTATACAGGCGCCAATAGTCACAGACACAGGTATCTAATTATTTCTACAGATAGTTCAGTACCAAAATAAAGATTATTAGTAACATTCAAGTAAACAAAAACAAAAGATATAAACAGTAAATACTATTAGTACCAACCTGATAGCTTATGCATGCGAGTAAGTAGTACATACATATCAATGCGGAATGGTATACTAGTTCTAAAAATCAGACAACCAGTAGATTCACGTGAGATGGCTTTAAGAGTCGATTGCAAAAAAAACTTTCGAAGTTAAGGGCTTTAATTAAAACAAAACTTAATTGATTCCTATGTGTGATGAAAGTTACCCATATATTTTGTATGACTAACTTTCGTCACACAAAAGAAGCAATCGTGATTTCTTGTTACATAAGCTTTTAACTATGTACACATCTACCCATTGGTAGGGGAATATCTCATAAGAACAAATAAAACCAAGGCCTGAGCTATGGATAGATATTAAGCGAATGCTAGAGTGGAAAAGAGGCGGGGTACTAATCTGTTCTGGCTAAGGGATGTTTCAGAATCTTTGTAATTGTAACCAGCCAACTGGTTGGTTTAGTCTTTTTCTCAAACATGCAATGAAATGTCGTCATAACGTGCGTTATAACACGCTTCGAAGTATCACGGGTGGAACAACTCGAGAGAACTGTAAAGCAAAATTGAAGGCCTAGGCTGGAAAGTATATATTTTTTTTAAACATGGCGTCTGTGTTCATCAGCAGGCTAAACAGCTGTATTGTATTTTTTTTTTCATTGGATATGTTTGAGAAAAGCACTATACTATTGTTTACCTGTAGAAACGCTGCATGGTCGGATTCCTTGAGCGCCTCGATGGAGAAGTGCAGCAGGGCGGTGGCCTCGCGCAGCTTTAGCGCGGCGTGCGAGGTGCGCGCGCGCATGTCGGAGGCCGCCTGCGCCCGGGAGCCCCGCGCCGCGCGGACCAGCTCGTCCCGGCGCTGGAGCAGTGCGCGGGACACCTCGGCGCACGCCTGCTCAATCTGTCGCTCCAGTTCCTCACAGGATTCCTGATAACCACAATATATATATCACTGCAAAGGCTTGTACTATAAAAAAAAAAACATCTGTCCCTATGTATGCTTAGATTTTAAAAACTACGCAACGGATTTAATAGATAGGGTAGATAGGGTGATTCAAGAGGAAGGTAATATGTATAATACATGCAAATTTTATCAGCATTGCACCCCTGCGAAGCCGGGATGGGTCGCTAGTATAAACATAAGCCATCATCTTCTTGCTATATAACACTGTAGGACACATACACTATTTACCATATGATTTAAACAAGCCCGTCAGCTTAAATCTGCATACAAAAGTGTTTTGTTTGCAGTACATTTGAAAAGATTCCATGGTTCAGTTGAAAGGTGTAGGAATACTATGAATATATGTAGAATAGGCATGTTGACTAATTTTTTTTGAGGATGTCAATCGATTCTATTTTTTATTGTGATCAAATGTCTATATGGGACTGACTACATTTTAACTGCTCTAAAAGTCAGAAATGACCGTCAAAGTTCAACATTCCTACGTAGCGCTAAAAACGCTCCATACAAAACGCGTCAGGCTAGTGACGTCACAGGCCAGTATAGGTACCAATAATTGTATGGAAAAATTAAGAAATTTGTCATTTTCACCGTGAAAAAGTGCGTTTAAGTTCATAGTTGACGTACAATTATTGTTTCGTAAAATAATGAGGATCCTGAAAACATTTTCAAAAATTATTTTGGATTAAAAAAAAATATCATAAAATTTGCGTACTTACCTTTGAAGTCACATATTTCCAAAAAATATGTATGTTTCTGGATTTGTTTTCTTTGTTTCGTGAAATATTTAGCTAATTTTATTCATATAACTACAGTACGCTGTAGAATTCAACATCAGTCAAATAGCCTATTCAGCAGGAGACAATTTTTCTGCTTTACAGGTGGGGTGAAATGTGAATTTTGAATTATGGAATTTATTTATAAGTTAGGCTCATCAGCGGCTGTAATATGTGCAAATTTGTATTCCGAGCAGAGTAGCATACAAACACAAAAGGAACTTTAAGATGTGGCAAAGTTGATCCAACTCAGGTGTGACTAAAGCAGAAGCAACACAATCTATATTTAATTCACGCTATAATTGATTCTATACTCATAGTTAATACACTATCTAATCTATCTTCATCAACTCTTTGTTTTGAATGGTGGCTTAGTCATAAGATAACAATGGACTGTACTTACATTAACTTGTTCACTTGAGCCTTTTACTACTTGGATGTATTCAGTCATGGCTTTGGCTTTTTCCGAAAGCAGCTGCAGTGATTGTGAAAGTTCAGTCTGAAAGCAAATTTTAATTTTAATTTGAATGACCTATGTCTATATCGAAAAGTAAATTAAGTATTGAAAACCATAACAATTTGAAACAAATTTTCTTTCAATAAATAAAAAAAAATTGAATAATAAGACTAAATTTCTTACTATTCCAAACCAAGACTTATAAAAACATTTGGATATAGGTACCTTATGTGCTCTGGCAGCACTTGTCAGGGGCTGTGTCACATGGGAAGCGTGCCTTTCAGCCAGGCATCTCTGGCAAATAGGGACTAGGCAGGAGTTGCAATATAACACCGGCGGGGAGCCATGATCTGAACATGTTGTGCCAAGGGTTCTTAGTTCGTGTTGAGCAAGGGGACCACGGGTAGGGTGCCATGCATCCCTGCAGCCCGAGCAATAGCGGACGGAGCACTGCTCACACCGTACGACGGCCGCTCGGCGCTCGCCCTCACACATCTGGCAGGCCTCCTCGGCGGGCGGGGCGCCGGCCACACCACCGAAGCGCTCCACGATTGTTCGCATGACTCGAAACGGTGGCAAGCCTTCTGCGCCATTGTCGTCGAGGAACACTTGCTTGCTGCATGTAGGGCATGTCAGAGAGAACGCGGCGCTCTGATAGATGGCGGCAGCGGGCGTTCCCGCGTAGCTGTTGGGGCGAGAGCCGCACACCACGCCGCTGTCGGTCTCGCTCGATACGGATGCCTTATCAGCCTCCTGATAATCGGTCGACGACGCGCCATCATTTTCATGTACAGGGCTCTGTAGATTCACCCCGCACAGACGACAAAGGGCATGCCCGCAAGGCAGTAGCACTGGTTCTCTGTAAAATTCCTTACACACGAAGCACCGTAATTCTTCTTCCATTATTAGGCCTCGAACAAAACGAGTTTGTCAGACACTGCTCCCATTAGATTTATTGAATTATTAGTTCTTTAACGGACTACTTATTACTTTTTCTAGTGTTGCAAAATAGCTGTAATAAAAACCAGGGTCAGTAGTAATCGCCGCGCCACTCATGGACATGATCATGTTCCTCGTTAATTTAGATTTTAAGTAAAGCAACAATCAGTTTATTAAGTACTCGGAAGTTGTAAGCACTAAACCTTGTTGTTTAACACTCAATTAGGGCAATACATTTATTACCTTCTGTTATGAACTAAATAATTTTATAAAAATAAACATGAGTTTAGTGTATTACTACAACACTTTCCAAATGTGGAACTTTATTGAGTGAACTGAATTGAATTTGAGTTGAGTGACAGTGAGTTTAGTTTAGTTCATGAATGAAGGACAAGGACTGACTTGACCTGACCAGTGCGAGAATAAAAAAAAACAGCAAGTTAGACCCGTTCCAGACCTTCCGATTCGATCCGATTCACATCCGATTTATCGGATAAAATCGAATAATGTGTAGTGTAATTGTTAGGATCTATTACACTACACATTATCCAATTTCATCCGATAATTAGGATCGGATCGGAAGTCTGGACGGGTTTAAAACCCGCTCTAGACCTTCCGATCCGATCCGATTGTGTATGTGTGTAGTGTAATTGTTAGTATTTATTACACTACACATTATCCGATTTCATCCGATAATTAGGATCGGATCGGAAGGCTGGACGGGTTTAAAACCCGCTCCAGACCTTCCGATCCGATTCGATTTATCGGAAGAAATGTCCTAACAATTGCACTACACATTATCCGATTGCTTTAGATAAATTGGATCGGATCGGAAGGTCTGGAGCGGGTTTTAACTTTGTTTTGGCTCTGTTTTGACATTGACATTTGGGTGTAGTATGGTATGGTATATAAATAAATGTAAATGTTTTGCCTTTTTCGTACATACTGAAGCGTAAGAAGCGTTATTTTAATGATAATTAAAGTTCAATTTGAGCATATCCTATGGCCTGGTTAAATTGCAGCTAAAGTAATAATTTTTGAATTGAAATACCTTGTATTAAATAAAAGCAACAATGGAAGTCCAATCGTCAGATGATAGCTGCGATTCAGAAACCAAGAATATGAAAAGTCAACTAACCGGTAATTATGTCATTTAATTTGTTTTCACCTTAAAATAATTACCTATGGTAAAATAACGATAATCAGTGCACTGGTTGGTTACAACCGTTAACCGTCAATGTCTATCGTACGTTTCGAAACAAATGTGTAAAAATATGTTTTAATAGTTTAATTTTTGTTTTTATTCATGATTTTATTCTTTATAAAGTGAATATTATTATAAACTGACATTGGCAAAAGCCTCGAGCTGCCATTCCTTGATTTAATTAATTAATTAAAATAGTGTTGTTAACACCTCTCTTGATAACCACTGTTATGTTTTCAGAATATGGAGTGGAGGATGACAACCTGAGTAAAGAAGAAATGAGCGATTTATTGAAAGCCTTGAAGAATTCTAAGTCAACTGCAGTAGAAGATGAAATTTGTCGACAAAAGGTACTTTATTTTCATAATTAGTATTAGGCTTTTGGTTCAACATTAACAATGAACCAGTATGCACCAAAGGCAATTAATAAATAAATAAATAATGGACAACCTCACACATATTGATCTAGTCCCACAGTAGGCTGGGTGTTATGGGCACTAGTGAACAATATATTGTATAAATACATATATACTTAATTACATAGAATATCCATAACTAGGGCTGCTATCTGTCCGGGTTTCCCCTGGATTTGTCCTAGTTTGGAGGCCGTCCAGGGGGGTTTCAAATAGTGTCCGCGGAAAACCCGGACACATTAAGAGTGTGGCACATTAATTCGGCGAATTAAGAGATGGCAGCCCTATCCACAGCCCAGGAACAAAATAAATATTTGAGTTCATCACACAAATAATTGACCTTTCTGGGCAACCTGGTAACGCCAGATCAGTAGACAGCTGCACTATTAAAGTGCTAGCCGTACCATGAAAATCCTATTACTCAACTTTTTAAAAGTACTAAAAGGCAATGGAATATTGTCAAAACAAGAATTAAGAAAAAAATTAATGAAGATATGCACAAACTTGTGGCCGATTTTGCATTGCGTTTATAAATATAATTTATATTTTACATTGTAACCCAAAATTGGCTACAGGTTTGTGCATATTTTCATTAAATTATTTCTTAATTCTTGTTTTGCTATGATTAGTCTGAGCTATGATCATTGCAGTGACAACTAACACATATTACACTTACTTGAGTTTAGTGACATTATAATGCAATCCAACCCAATTGGTTTTAATCTTCTGCCTTGTTAGGTGCTTTATTGTGCAACATTAACACTATGAATAATGAATAATACAAGGAAAACAAATTATTACAGGTTATATTACAGGTAATATATAATGTGTGTAATTATTTACAGGATGATGTGATGGAATGTGATGCAGTACCTAGAAAACAAATGAAGAGGAGGTATCTAAATGTGAAAGATCGAAGGATGCCCTGGAGCGTGCTGCCCAGCAACATCTCACAGGCTGAGAAGGCGCGGGCCTTGGCTGTCTACATCAAAATGATGTCTATAAATAACTACTGTCAAGCTAGGTTATCTCCCAATTTTACTGTGTGGCCTCCCCCAATTCAGATTGTGGAGGAAACCACACGGGTTCAACCTATAAGGTCAACAAGGAGCGGACGGTCCGTTCCCATGTATGCTGGTTTTGACGACGATTCATCTGACTTAGATTTTGTTATCACTAAGACCAAAAAGAGAAAGACATCCAACAGTGATACTAATACTGCAGCAGACGGTGTGTATTCTAACAAAGTGATAAGTTTAAAGAGAAAACCGTCTAAAGATGAAAATACCAGACCTCTGAAAGAACAGAAAATAAATTCAGACTGCAATAAAGAGGCTGCAGGAAACAATTTGAAGTCTAATAAAAAAGAACTTTTCACTTTTATTGAAGACTGAATTTGAAATTTCAATATTTAGGTTGTATTACTATAAAGTTGCAATCAGTTTAACTGTTTTACCCTGTTGTTGTAAAAGTGTGGTGCATAAAGACAACTATAATATTCTAATGTTATTATTTTAATTTATGTTAATGAAGCTTATTAAAGGCTTATTTTGCAAAAATAAATATTTAGTTCTAATTAGTAAGTTGTTGCAGTTCATAATTTCACTTTAACTGAATATTGAGTCATGTCGATAGCACCCCTTGCTTGCTACAGACGGGCTTTAAAGACTGGTGTCCAGCTTACATACACTTGCAATAGCGAACATACCTACATGTAGTTGGAATTCATAATAGACAATAATCTCATTATTTTATGATAGGTTCGTTATAATACTGTAATAGTATATTATTGCAGAGGCCAGGAAAAATCAGTTCATGGTAGAGAATGATTGATTTTATGACTGTAGTTCATGCGCGCAATTATGACGTCACAACTCTGCGACTGGTTCTATGGAGAGTTTTGAACGTTCTGTAGACACGTCTCACTTTGACTCCGATTTTTGAAGTTCTTATTAGTGTCCCATTAGTGTCATCCTGGGATATATTTATGACTAACTTTTGCCCGCGACTACGTATATACGCGTGAAACTTGATAAAAGGGATTATTAAAAACTCCTAAGCAAATGTAAAGAGCAATTGTGCTTTTGGTCTAATAATTACTTTTCCTACAGGGTCACCGCACCCCAACAGAAATGTTCACTCACTTCAATCTTTTTAGGTATAATTTCCAGGATGAAAACTATCCTATGTCCTTCCTCGGATCTTAAACTATCTCTATGCCAAATTTCATCAAAATCGATTCAGCGGTTTAATCGTGACGAGGTAACAGACAGACATGGGAAAATTAAACAACACGCATTTTATATAAAATATTTTACTTCAAAGTACAAAATAATAAATAATTCAGTTGAAGACCGAGCGTTGACAGTTTGAGCACTGACACACCAAGCTTAAATTACGTCGCGGAAATTCGGTGTGAGTGAACCTTTTATATTTTTTTATTATCTACTAGACGTATTGCGGAAACTGCGTCTATACTTTTTGGTCTTGAATTAGAAAACCGAGTTTAATGGTTAGCGGTAGCGGTGAGTTGTCCTGTACACCCTGAGTTCTTCTTCCTTGCCCATGGCTCGCAAAGGTCATAGGGTAAAAGCCGTAAAAAATATGCGCAATAAAGCCTTCTATGCATTTTGAATTAAACAATCTAAGGAAGCGTTCAGAACCTACTAAACACAAGGCCAAACGCCATATATTAATATTTTAAACTATTGTGCAACACATCCTGATAACCGCGATCGTCGCTACTAAGTAAGTAACCTATTTGATTGATACTAACTGTAGGTACAGCTACGCAGAATCGGCGTCGTGTCTGAGCGATCAAATTCATATCAAAATCACTTAGGCTAGACAAACATGTTCCACGGAATTCCCTACAATAATATTACAAGTACAATGTACAATAATATTGGGTGGAGAATAAATTTGCCATTGAGTTGCTGTGGCGTTAATGTACCGAGCGAAAGTTGTAATGTTTCTGCCCTCGCGGGTAGGTTAGGAAGGTACTATGAGCTACAAAAATGATGAATCCATTCATAAATTGAGCAAGCAATTTTGCTGTTCATAGTGCCTATGTATTGAACGGTTTAGGATTTTCGCTTCCTGTTGACAACAGCTTGTATCAGTTGCGGCGAGGCCTGTTTGAGGTTGTGCGCCCAGCCGATCCTCGCGAAGCCGTCCAGCAGCAGTGTGGTGAGGTTCAGGGTGTAGGCCAGCTCCGCCGCCTTGTAGTCCCACGGGAACGTGTGGTGGTAGTTGTGCCAGCCTTCGCCGAGTGCTACCGCGGATACGCCCCAATTTTCTACAGGTGTGATGTTGCTAGAAAAAATATTAACATTAATTTATTAACGTATCTCATAAAATAAAAGAAATGGGTACAAACGAAAACTCAGTTACCCTTACACCCATAAACTTTATTACGTATCAATAAGATTTATTTCCATTTAAAAACGGATAGTAGGTCGTAGGTACCTATACGTGTGTGTTCGATGGTAGCATTTTTAGCAGAGGATGTCTAAGTATGGGTTGACCTATTTTTTGTGGCGGAGGATTATTGTTGACCATGGATGACTTCTCTTTGTAAATTAGTATAAATGTACCTACTTCCTTAAATTTGTTAGGGGCACAGTCTCATTTCATTACGATTAGGTACCTACGTATGTTATCTGTGAAGACTATGAACTACATGTAATATTTGTACTCACGGGTCATAAGGCTTGTTGCCCCACAGATGTGCGAAGCTGTTGACTGCCCACGTGAAGTTGAGGCTCATCAGGTAGCGCAGGAAGATCTGAGACAGGATCGCGTACTCCCAGCTCTCGCCCCAGCCCCACACAGGCACCAGCGTCGGCAGAACGAAGCAGAATGCTATCTTGAATAGCTTAAAATACCTGGAACAAAGATGCAACATTTATGTATGTCATTAACCTTTCGAGCGCCAAGCGGCAAAACAATTCACCGTGCCACTGACGCCAAACAAAAAAAAAAAGTGCTCCAAAATCAACAGAGATTGAAAAACACAGATAGTGGTTTGAATTAGCATGTTTTTGACCATTGACATTTTTGACGTCAATAGGCGTCGTTGGCGTCAGTGGCACGAATTCCCGATGACGTGATTTGCCGTCTTTGGCGGTCAAAGGGTTAATTGAAGTACCGCGAAATCGTGATACCCTGGATTTGCAGTCCGATACAGTTTAGATTTTATCGGGATTTAAATAGTGGCTCCGTCACACGAAATCCCGGACACTTCGGGACATTCGAAGATCTTTAAATGGAGTTTTTTTACCAAATGATATAAGTAAGTACTTAAACATTTGGCAACAAGTTGTGAGTATTATATTCTTTGGCAACAAGTGCCGCGCAACAGAGGGTCTCCCTGAGCTGCTATATCCCGAAATTAACAAAAAGTAATAAATTTAAATCAATCAGTCTATTTATATTGACTGAGCGAGCAAAGCGCTACCGTTTCGGGTTGGACAAAAGTGCTTTCATATTCGTACGGAGTTTCAGATGTCCAGCTTTTCTCGCTTAACTACTCACGCGCAATTTGAAATTTTGTGAGCAGTTGTGATAATTATGTAAGTAATTTTCTTGTCGATTCAGTTTTACCTGGTATATATCGCGCCGCATACAAATTAGGTGCAAAGTTAACGCAACTATTATCACGGTTTGTTGTATGGGAGCCCCACTAGACTATAATTCATCATTCGGTACAGCCTGGTGACAGACGGACAGACAGACGGACAGCGGAGTCTTAGTACCTAATAGGGTCCGCTTTTTTACCCTTTGGGTACGGAACCCTAAAAAAGAAACATATTTGAGCCATTTCGAAAAGTTCCGTGACATTTACAGCTGAGCCACTAGCCTTACTTGGTGTGAAACTGCACGACGGGGTCATTGGCGATGTCGCTCATGTCGATCTTGCGGCCCTCCGTGATGACGTCGGGATGCTTCCGCATCATGAGCCAGCCGACGTGCGCGAAGAAGAACCCGCGGCCCGCGTCGTGCGGGTCGGCCGCGCGCTCCGAGAACTTGTGGTGCACGCGGTGGTCGCGCACCCACTCGGGGATGGGGTTCTGCCAACATATATCATCTATGCTATTATAAAATTCAAAGTATTGTATTGGAAATCGGTTTTCTATTGCGCGAAGAACCCGCGGCCCGCGTCGTGCGGGTCGGCCGCCCGCTCCGAGAACTTGTGGTGCACGCGGTAATATAGAATCCCACCAAAAACATTCTGTAAAAAATTAGCCAAGTCTCGATGGAGCTGCTTGTTTATCTCTAAAAAGTAATGAAATCTAGAGAAAGTCGTACCAAGTCTAAGGTTCCTTACTGCGATTTCTTTATTATTATAGTTAATGTTGTGTGACTTGGCCGTTGAAGAGTACACAAGGGTACAACACCAGGTGCTCCATGACACCATTGCACCAATCCGCTCCAAGTCAATTTTGTTTACACGTAATGTTATATCTGTTGTAACTACCTATGTTTGTTAAGCGAGATAATAGCCCATACTGGTATTGGTAATTTGACGCTAGTGTCTCATTTTAGGCTGTTGTTGATTGTGCAGCACATGCATTCAGCATTGACAATGCTGACTTCTGCTCTCTTCTTTTTGGAGCGTCAAATCGACCACCGATCTAACATAAAATAGATGTACAGACGGACTTCTATCAATGATTAGAGGTAGATGAATACTTTTTATACTGTTTGTTTCAGGCTTTGGCTGCGTATTTCAATAATACATAAGTATTATTGAAATACGCAGCTTTATCAAGCCTACAATTGACTGGTTATTGAATCAACGTTTTCCAAGTGGCAATTTTCCATCGTCAATGGGTAGCGGTTCTGGCGACAGATTGGTGCAATGGTGTCATGGAGCACCTGGTGTTGTACCCTTGTGTACTCTTCAACGGCCAAGTCACACAACATTAACTATAATAATAAAGAAATCGCAGTAAGGAACCTTAGACTTGGTACGACTTTGTCTAGATTTCATTACTTTTTAGAGATAAACAAGCAGCTCCATCGAGACTTGGCTAATTTTTTACAGAATGTTTTTGGTGGGATTTCACTTCTTTTTGTAGAAGCGTGGGCATATTGTTTTATAACAACCTGCTAATTCACTTTAGCAAACCTCACGAAATAATAAGCGAAATCAACGAAATGCAAATAATCCCTCCTAATCCCTAGCAAACGTTTCCGAGCGCAATAGAAGAATGTCGTAAACGACTGTAACGCGGCCGGTTGCCACTTCGCCATATACTCGTAAGATTATCGGAAAAACAAACGTAGGCGCGTTTCAAAATACAGTTAGCGCCATCTAGCGACGTGTGCGGGTATCACCGCCACTCTTAGTCCAATGCATTATATTTTGACCAAATTTTGAGCGAAATTAATATTTTGGTGTAATTTGTTTATTTAATTTGTGTAATGTTCGAGTAGAATAAAGTTAATCGTTCGACTATTTCTTCTTGTAAACTTGTAAGGTAAGTATAAGTATAAAAGCCAGTCTAGTCTTATCCAGAGTTTTCCTTTAATTTTATTTATATGCGTATTAAAAGCAGAAGGGGAGGCATTCGCCCAGCGGGTACGTATTACAATACCGAAGTTCAAAATACCGAATTTCATAAGACCTATGGACGGAAGGCCGAAAATTAAAATTTCGAATGTTTATTTGACCGAAAGTTTAAAATCCCGAAAGAACGTTTGATCGAAAGGATGAAATACCGAATATTATAATCCCGAAGACTGTAATCCCGAAGAATGAAATCCCGAAGACTGTAATCCCGAAGATTATAATCCCGAAGACTATGATCCTGCCTTAAGGTTGTAATCCGGAATATTATTTAAACTGTCGAGAATTATATTTCTGTAGTCTTACAGATTCTAATGTTTATTTTATACAAAGAATATTAACCTAAATTACGTAACCTACTTGCCTACTACTATACTTACTATTTATAAGTGAACTCTTCTGTGGAACCGATCTGCTCCGGCGCTGCGGGATGTGCAGCTCCTCCGCCCTAGTACGTTAGTACTCTTTATTATACTGTGGCCCAAGCGTTAGAAAGTGCGGGCATCAAGCGAGTCGCAGCAGCTGAGGCTGGTCGCCGAAGGTGACCAAAAAGCCGAAGCTGCGGAGGCGAGCGTTGACAGCTTCGGTTCCAGACAAGTTCGGTTCGGTTGGCGGTCCATGACAGAATATTTTATCATAATATCGAATATTTAGTGTCATAATTTCCCACTTTCCCGGACTCTTTCCTTTTCTTAATCGACTTGCCACAGAACCGAAGCTGTCAACCCCGATTCCACGTGGTCTTGTCTGCCCTACCCCTAGAGTGTATATAAAAGGCCGGACGGCTGGCGCGGAGCGAGGGCAGCCCCCGGCCGCCGTAAGAAGGCGAGCGTAAGTGCCGCATTTTCTTACGCTAGGGCGGAGGGGCTAAATATCCCGCAGCGCCGCCGGAGCAGATCGGTTCTACGGAAAAGTCAGATTAGTTTAGTGTCCTGACACTTTTAAAGTGCTCATTGACTATCGGGATTATAAAATTTCGAGATTTTAAAAATTTCGGGATTATGAAATTTCGAGATTTTAAACTTTCGATTTTCTGAAAATAGGTAATTTGAGCTTCGGTTTATCGAATATCGGCTTTTTGAACTTTCGGTATTTTGACCATCGGTATTTCAACTACTAGGTATTATGAACTTTCGGGATTGTAATACGTAACCCGCCCAGCTGTGGGACGCTATAGGCTAGATTAAATTAGAAGATGTGGGTACACATCTACTACGCTGGATTTTTTCAATGACAGTCGATTTTTTAATGTACCAATAGTAGAAGGGGGCATTACCATATCTCTAATACAGCTGAGACCAGCTGAGGGTTCTTCACCAAATAAATAATAAATATTAAATATCAGACAACCTCACACAAATCGATCCAGTCCCAAATTAAGCTCTAGAAGGCTTGTGTTATGGGTACTAGACGACGATAGACATACTTATATAGATAAAGATATACTTAAATACATAGAACAACCATGACCCAAGCACAAATATTCGAGTTCATCACACAAATATTTGCGCTGGCCGGGACTCGAACCCGGGACCGCCGGCTCAGTAGGGAGGTGTCTACAAACCGAGCCAAACGCGTCGTCAAAATACTTCAGACCTTGGATTTTTGACATCAAATGAAGCGGCCCACTAAGTTGAATATTAAAATACTTAAACGGGTTTACTCACGTCGTAGAAGTCGAATAACGCTCGACATGTTTCGAATCGGTACGCGATCCATCATCAGGAGAGATGATCAGTCGCGACGACGGCCAACCGAACACAACAACAAGTTGAATATTTTTTGTAAAGGCGGTATGTCGATCTCTAATAGTTTGGTTGGGCTCTTGTGTTTTCTAATCAGAGTACTCCAGATCTTCGATTATCCTAGTTTTTAGGGTTCCGTACCCAACGGGTAAAAACGAGACCCTATTACTGAGACTTGGCTGTCCGTCCGTCCGTCCGTCCGACCGTCCGTCTGTCACCAGGCTGTATATCACGAACGGTGATAGCTAGACATTTGAAATTTTCACAGATGATCTATTTCTATTGCCGCTATAACAACAAATACTAAAAATAAAATAAAATAAATATTTAAGGGCACAACAAACTTGTTTTATAGTACGGAACCCTTCATGCGCGAGTCGGACTCGCACTTGGCCAATTTTTATAGTTTTCGCTTTATGCGGCCATTAAACCCTAACTCTGTACCAAATTTCAGCTCTCTGAATTTATGGGAAGTACTAGTTCTTTACTGATGATCATGAGTGAGTGAGTGAATGAGTGAGTGTCGTAAATGCGAAACTTTGCTTTCGCGTAACTTCGGAACTAAATGACCTACAGACTTGAAATTTTGGATTTTAAGTATGTGATTATAGCTTACTGGATGACAAAAACTTCTGCGTTCTGGTCTTATCCAGAGGTGCTCAAATAGGGGCCTGAAAATGCGGCGAAATGGTTCCAGTAAAGGATGGTACGGCAGTGTTTGCTTCGCGCTCGACTTGGCGGGGGCACTGCCGTGCCCCCCGATAGAATACTCTTTATTGCACACCTCAAGAAGAAAGAAATACAAATACAAATGACACTTAACATTACAATAGAGGCAAACAATAGGCGATCTTATCGCTAAAAAGCGATCTCTTCCAGACAACCTTTGGGTAGCGAATTAATATAAATGAAATGAGATGAGTAGGCGATGCAAAAAGTAATCAAGAAAACTACTGAAAAATTATTAAAATCCACTAAAACCTATAATAATATATATTGATACATAAACATACATAAAAATATACACAAATGAACATAAGACTAAATATATACTCATATATAAACATACTTAAACCCTATATTTAATAGTATTTTATGCAATCGTTGCACAATGAAGGTTCTTGAAGTCGAGTAGCTACGAGTACCTACCGCGTTTAGGTCACGAGGCTTGCCGAGTGGCCTAAAGTCAGGTACTCGTACTTACGAGACTTTAACACCTAATTGTGTAACTATTGCATACAATACTTTTTTCACCTCACTAGCTCGGAAAGGCCAGTTTGTTGGTTTGATATCTATTGAGAAAATCGCTTTTTATCCACATGTGGAGAAAGAGTTTTGACCTTTCAACGCAGCTAAAGTAAAATTTGACATGACCTTATTTTCTGAAAAATCCCGTTTAAAATACCTACATGAAAGCTAATTAGACCTTAGTTTTTATAAATGGCAAATTGGTTGATTATTGCAGATATTTTTCAAAGATATAGTACAAACCCTTATTCTTTTTTCCTCGCTGTAGTGAGGTGAAAAGTTTTGTGTTATACACGGGCGAAAAGTTATTTTACGTCTCGTGTATTGAAACACTCGCTACGCTCAGGATTCTATTTTGAACCACTCGCTTCGCTCGTGGTCAATCATAGGATCCTTTCGCTAGCTCGTGTTTCAAATAAACACTCGCGGGTAAAATACAACTTTCCCCCCTTGTATAACAAATAACTATTATACGAGCAAAACACAGAAAAACATTTTTTACTTTAATCGACATTCCCCACTATGAATTATTATTTTTGATGTACCTAACCTTTTTCGTTCAACTATAAAATGAAACTGACCTATTAAAAAAACATGATCGCGATGGTCATGACGGGTGCGTCGTGATTGGTTAATTTTTTTGACAAGTAATTTCAACCAATCAGTGAACATTAGCGTGCTTTTTTTTTAATCAAATATGCTGATGTTTTCTTTTTGAAATTATTAGTTGAGTAGAGAGATGTCTTAATGAATATTAAAGTTCTGTAGCGGGTACCATAGAGTATAGAATTTTGGTACAGGATTAAAAAGTGCATTATTGTGATTTTGTCTGTGAAATTTTAATGGACTGATTAAAGAACGCAACTATAAAAAAAGGGATAAGTAGGATACCTTTTACCCCGCTATGGTAAAGAAAGAAAGGGTTACGCGGGCAAATTGCGGGCATCTTGTATATTTACGGTTTGCTAATATGCTAATCCCGTTTTAATAGGGGTTGTTAGCCTTGTCTTAGGCTGACGTGATATTACCTGTCCGGCCACAGAGTAACATATGACGAGGATCCACTGCAGCGGCAACGTCGCTTTGTAGGAGCGGTGGCACCAGTAGCGGTGCACGCCGGCTGTGACCCCGAAACCGGCGACGTTGCCTACGAAGTACGCTGGAATGCACGTAGTAAATGGTTAAGTTTATGTACAATAAGCTGCAGAATTGCATGGCCCATTTATGAATGAATTCATTCATAAATGGGCCATGCATTTGTGCAGCTCATAGTGCCTACTTGCCTAATTAATTGACTTTAACTTAATTTAATGACGTTTGTATAACTTAACTATAGAAATAATTCTTTTGGTTGAGCGAATCCACTTAGCTTTGTACCCGATGAACAATACACATTATCTCTATTGTTAGCTGTGGCCACAACTGCCACTTCAAAATGTAAGGCGTTATAAGTGCAAACTACTTTTACACTAAATTAGTCTTTAAGTCAAACGAAATAAGGTTTACTCTTAAACAAAGAGAACAGAGATGTTGGTCACTTCATTGTCTTTATCAGCATCGAAACGAGCTTCACTGCTCTTTCACTTACGAAGTGACCAACATCTGTGTTCTCTTTGTTTAAGAGTAAACCTTATTTTGTTTGATTTAAAGACTAATTTAGTGTAAAAGTAATTTGCACTTATAACGCCTTACATTTTGAAGTGGCAGTTGTGGCCACAGCTAACAATACAGATAATGTGTATTGTTCATCGGGTACAAAGCTAATGGGATTCGCTTAAAAAATGGGAGTTGGACTATACCTACTTACTTTATAAAGGTACTTCGAAACCACATTATATGCAATGCATTCAAATTGTACTAGGTAACAGATAGAGACACATACACAGCCATACTTATAGTTAAATTATTTTTAAATGTCCGAATTCCACTTGAGAGCTTTTATCTTGTAAACATGACAACACAAAGACATTGATTTACAACTGTACCTATAGAAGCTCACTTTGGGACAAATGGAAGCAGGTAACAAAAAAACGCAAACAAATATTATCTTGTTTCAAATGTCTTTTCTAAGTCACAAGGTTGAAAATGCAATATCATAACTCATTGGAATAAGATACATTGGCACTAAAGCCAACTCTATTCCAATTTCACCCTTGTGACTTAGAAAAGATGATATAAATTAGTTTGCGTTGTTTTTGTTACTTGTTTCCATTTGTCCTCGGACAATGGCTTTTGGCATCATGTTTACAAGATAAGCAATTTTTTTTAAATCACTTAAAGGTGGAATTCGGACATTAAAGAAAATCATCTATACCTACTTTCGCATTGATAATATTAGAAGGGACACGTGGCTTATAAATTTCTAAATTCATAACTTACCGTATATTGTACTCTGCCATTTAGGGTAACTCCCGAGCCACAAGTTGTAAGTAAACCAAACGACAGTTATGATGTGAAACAAGACAATGGAGACGACATTCAACCAGATAAGTTCCGTTTTGAATCCCATCCATTTCTCCCATCGTCGTATCCAGGATCGTAGTATGTTAGTTTTAGTTGTTTTTCCAATATGTTCATGCTTGTCTGGGGTCTCTAAGTTGTTATTGTTGAAACACACGGCCCCTCTGCTAGGCTTGTGGATCACTTGGCAAACTCTGCATTCGATTGCATTTTTCATGTATTCGGGTGCCTCCAAAAGCGCTGTCTTCGTGGCAGTAGCTAGAGACATTGTCTAGTCCTGTAGACAGAATAAAGTAGTTATGCACTTGAAAATAAGTATAAAGGTATTATTATTGTATTAAGCTGTTTATTTACTCTCACGTGAAATTTTCAGGACCGTCCGACAGCACGGGATGGGATAGCAGTCCCTGATGATCAGCTCCATACGAGTTCGAAACATGTCAGGTCGTTCCTGACAATTTCACGTGAGTGTAAACCGCTTAATGCAATAATTAAATGTCTCACGAAAATTTCAGCTCAATCGGTTGAAGATATCTGCTTCAAAATCTAATTACAAGATTCCACCCGAACGACATAGTTAAGTAAAAGCTTATAAAAGAGCGTGTTGGCAAATCAAGTGCACCGAAACAAATTAAAAGTTTTGAGGAAGATAATAATAATTTGGAGTACCTATACCACAGCGCAGCAAGGATAAAAGACGAAGTTTTAGTTATCTCTCATACCTACATAATTTGTTCCCGGCAAAGTGGAAAGACAAAATATATAGAAGCACCTACAGTCCTACACAATACACAAGCAAGAGTCTATTTTTAGGAAGTAACTTTTTGACAAACTAGTTAACTAGCTTAAAGATTATCTACATTTTCAACGTGAAATTACAAATTGCAAAAGCAAAACATCGAATCTTTTCAGTTCCTAGAAATTGTTTATCGGTTTTTGGATGATGCTTCGGATAACATTTTTTTAGCGTCACAGAAGTGAATAAATGGTTAGGTTAAAATTGTTTTGAATAAAGTATGGCAAAAAATAAGTGCTGGTATTTCGGTGGTAGTCATTAAGTCGATATTTCCTATCTACAAAAGGTCGCACTTATCTAAAAAAAGAAGAAAATGACAATACTGTTGCATAACATATTCATAACAACACCTAGTATCATTATGGGAAGCCCATGATTTATGGTGGTTTATAGAAAATAGTATGACGTTTACCACTATGTTGCTACGATACTCGGAGAATTATATGATTGATGACATTGCACTTAGGTACCTTTCTCTATTTGATGGATAACATTCTCTAGTTGTAAGTTATCAATCACTTCGAAACAACTGAATGCTTAAATCCATTGATGGAAATCGTAACTCGACCTGTAGGTAAACGAATGTTGAACTTTAGGTAGGCATCAGGAATATTCAATAGTAGATTGTTCAACAAGGGACTAAAACAAGCCATGATGATACGAGATGTTTTAGCCACCCGAGCTGAGCGAGGGGGGCTAATAGTTAGTGTCATCATGGTTGTTTAGTCTCGCGTTAAACACTCTACTTTTCCTTGTGTCGATGTCCTATATACTCAGGGCATGTACATTGTACAGTCGCCATCAGATATATCGCAGCCTATAAGGCGTTCATAAATATCTTAACACGACTCTTATTGACTGGGCGTTACAGTACATGTTCAGATATTTATGAACGCCTTATATGTTGCGATATATCTGATGGCGACTGTACATAGTTATACCCCGGCTCCACACTACTCACGAAGTTGACCGAGGTGGGGCGAATAATATAGTGTGGAGAGGCAATTCGCGAGATGGTGTGGAGCCGGGGTACAGTATACTTATGATATAGACTTAGGTACTAGTAGGTGTCAGTGCCCGCGACCTCGACCGCGCTCAACTGATTTTTTCCGTAGTCGGGTAAAAAGTACCTATCCTATAACCACCTTTGGATGTGCAGCCATTCCTATACCAAAATTAATTCAAATTCGTCCAGTCGTTTTGGCGTGATGTAAGGACAAAGAAAGTCTAACCAACAGATGGAGCCAGACCGTATATAACTACTTAAAACCACTTAATTTGTCGTCTGTCTATGGGTGGTATAATAACATAAACCGTTATTATTTATTTACAAACAAAATTTATACAGCATTACAGTTATTACCAATACACTGTACAATTTATAAACATTCAAAAGAATATAAATAAAACTTAAAAGTTAGGAAATCCCACAATCATCCATCGCCTCACAATACCTCAGGAGCATTCGACACACATCCGTCCATCGACTCGCAAACAAATCAATCTCTGGTACAGATGACAGCAGCGCGTTTAGAAGTTTGAGAGCAAAAACGATGGGGGAATTTCTGTGTGCTACTGTGCGTGTTAGCGGGACAGCGAGGAGATTACAGTTTCGGGGTCTGAGAGCAATTTTGGGAACAAATGGAACAACAAGTCTGACAGTCTGTTCTACCAGTTCGGGGCAATCTGAGTGGCCACGCAAAGTATTGCAAGTCGTTAAAAGCAGCTTGTGGTTACGTCTCACTTGAAGAGAGTTAAATCCTAGTGTACCCAGTAAAAACTTTGTTGGATACATGAATGGGTATTGATGGAACAACTTCTTGTATAGAAATCTGAGGAACGCTTTTTGTACTTTTTCAAGTAGCAAGATATAAGTACTTTCAAACGGATTCCAAACAATGCAAGCAACCTCAAGCTTACTTCGGACGAGAGCCATATAGAGGATTTTGATTGCTCTCGAATCGTCAAAGTCACGTGCATTTCTCATTATAAATCCGAGCCTTTTGTAACAATCTGTAGCAAGTGTCTTAATGTGATCATGAAAAGTAAGACGCGTGTCGAAAAGAACACCAAGATCTTTTACAGTTGTTACTCTAGCTATGACTTCAGATCCGAGCAAGTATTGAGCATGTAGCGGCTTTAAAGAACGGCTATAGGACATAACACAACATTTGGAAACATTAAAGTGTAGTTTGTTTATGATGCTCCAACGTAACACAGAGTTTATGTCCTCTTGCAGTGCCTCACAGTCCGCTAGACGCTCTACTTTATAAATAAGTTTCAGATCGTCCGCATAAAGAAGGCATCTGGCATGCTTTAGCACAGACTCTAAGTTATATATTATATAACCGAGCGGGCCCGCCTACTGGCAGTATCCGAGCCGGAGTCGGGACATTGGCTGCATGCCCTGCCTTCACGCAACATCGGTTCCATCTTAGATCCAAGTATATACCCTTAGAATCGCAATCTGCCTCCTTCTCGGTATAAAAATTTACGAGCCACACCCTTGCTGCCGTTGCGGAGGCTCTGCTGACACCCTCGGGCGACACGGCCTCTATTGCCAGTCAAGCGCTGGTCGTTTTTATAGACACGGGGCACTTAACGACTTCGTTCGCCGGGCCCTTGGCACAGCATCCGTTCCAGCAACTCCGGACTTTCCGCTGCAGACGGGAAGAGACCGGACGGATGGCTGCACACTGGTGCCATGGCATCTCGGGCGGCCTTTGGCATGGGATGTTACATGTGTGGACACTCTAGCCCCGTCCCATGTCCAACGTTGCGCCAGAAAACCGGGGATGGCCGCAGAAGATGCCCAAATCGTCAAGCGCCGCAAATACGCCTTCTTAAATAAAAAATACGAATTTGCGGCACTGGCGGTGGAAACATTTGGTCCGTGGTCTTCGGATGCAAAAAAAATGTAAAAGAAATTTCATAAAAGTTAATCGGAATATCGGGTAATATCAAAGCGGGCTCCTTTTTCGCTCAAAGACTAAGCCTCTCCATTCAAAGGGGAAACACGGCGAGCGTGCTGGGGACGATGCCTCAGACGGCTTCAGTACTGGGGGATTCTTTTGAATTTTAAGTTTTAGTATGTATATTTTTAATTTATTTTCCATTGTAATAAATATATATACCTAATTTAATAACCTGAAGAAAGAACAATAAAACAAATTACTATTTTACATAGAAAGCTCCAGTGAGACCGACGGCTCGTATAGCTCAAAAAATATTGATTTACACAAAATAAAGAAAAATATGCATAGGTTCGAAAAAGTTCGTCGATAAAATCGATTCGATCAACCGTTCATAGTCGTTAGATTAGGCAAACAATAGGTATGTCTTTGCTACATCACTACAAACATCAACTGAGAACCGTCCAATGTTTGTTATAACTAATTACTGTTTTGCTCCTTAGTTCGGAGTAAACTGGAGTATGCATCCAAAATTTGGAATCCCTGTTACGCTACTTATATAGACAGGATTGAACGTGTTCAGAAAAAAATTGTTAAGTACTTAAGTTACAAACTAAAATTCCCTTATAATTCATCCAATTACCTAAATATTTGTAAAAAACACCATCTGATCCCGTTATATAAGCGCCGTGAAATAGCCGATATTACCTTTTTGCTTAAAATCACAACTGGCGGCATTGACTGTCCCGAACTGCTCAAGGAATTATCGTTTGTGACTCCTTCTCGGTCCAAAAGGCACTTCCCCCCTATCTCACTGAGGCGTACATCATCCAATTACAGACGGAATAGTTTCCTTAACCGCGCTAGTCGCCATTTGAATAATACGACGAAAGAGCATGATATTGATATATATTTAATTGTGTAATTCCTTCCGTGAGGCGAAATTTAGCTAATGTGTTTTTTGATTGAGCGATTTTTATAACATGCTTGTGCAGTATTGTTATTGTGTATTAGGTAGGTACTTAGGTTGTCAGCCCATCAAGGCTCTAAAAGTTAAGGTTTATAAGTTTAAGTTTGTAGATTAACGAATGTTCATAGTTTTTACATATATTTGCTGCAAGTGCGCGTCGGTACATCGATGTGCGCTGTTTACTTAAGTTTATGTTTTATGTGCAGCAACTATTTGTGAGTTCCTGTAATTGGCTCTGTATTTCTATTTAAGTTTCTATGTTTAGTGTATTAGCTGTTGGTTCTCCTAAAATAAATAAATAAATAAATAATAATAACCAAACTGGAAACGATCTTTACAGAGAATAACACAGCGCCCTAGGGGCGTTTACTTTGTAGAACTATATAAATCGTTTCCGGAGTCGCTAGCTGTGAACTCATGGTAAGGGTCAGTCAGATTCCAGCTTTGCTCGATAACTTATTGAGTTACATTTACCTACTGGTATAGCTGGATCAATTGAAACTAGTGTAGTGGCTCAGTGAGTTGTAGACCTCACGAGTTCGTATCGAAATAGCTAAAATTATAATTTATTTACGTTCGTAAAAAAAATGCTGTCAGAAAAAAAAACAAGCGATATACTTACATTATTGTAACAAAAAGGGGATTTATCACGTTCAAACTTCAAAAAGTGTTTATATAATTACCGCGACGTTTCGAACGTGATGTACCTAACGTTAAAATTATATATTTATCAAAACGGTTTACAAAATTTCACGAGAATCGGTCGAGAAATGCGACGTGTAGGCGAGAACATACGAAGTAATTTTTCGCCAAGCTGAGACGAAGGCGCTTCGATCGCTCGGCCAATAAGAGCATTGCCATAGTAACACGAAAACTTCAATTATAGCCTGAAAAAATAAGATAGCACCGAGGTATGCCGGGTGATCAATACAAATGGATCAAGGAAGAATTCAGAAACTATATATAAGAGATAGATTAGTAACTGCCTTTTTTTTATAAGTACCATACATAACCCGGCCAAAACCGCTGTAAAGAATACGACATGCGATTACTTACAGAACTCTAACCAGGTTCAATTCCCAGTTATGTATGAGATCCATAAAAAAAAAACCGGCCAAGTGCGAGTCGGACTCGCGCACCGAGGGTTCCGTACAAACACTTTCCATCCCTAAGTGGTTAAGTTAAGTTTGCACCTGGTATGTATAGCGCCCCATATAAATTAGGTGCAAAGTTAGGTATTAAAAAAAAAATTATGGTTTTCGTAATTATTCCTTTATCTATGCTATAAGACGTTGCTTCGTACCAAATTTCAAGATTCTGAGTTCACGGGAAGCACCCTGTAGGTTTTGATTCCCTTGCAAGTGTCGAAAATTTGCGGCATAAACGGCTGTATCTTTTGATTGCGTTGGCTTAGAAGTTTGATTTTTTCACAGCTTCAAGGGACAGTAGACCTGAGTAATTGATATAAATTTCAGCTTCATACCTCCACGCGTTCCTGAGAAAAAGGGTCTTGACAGACGGACAGACGGACAACAAAGTGATCCTATAAGGGTTCCGTTTTTTCCTTTTGAGGTACGGAACCCTAAAAAACCGGCCAAGTGCGAATCTGACTCGCGCACCGAGGGTTCCGTACAAGCTTTTACTTATCCCATCTCAATTGGCCTAGTTGAGTTAAGTTTGCACCTGAAATGTATGGCGCCGGATACATACGGACCACAAAGTGATCCTATAAGGGTTCCATTTTTTCCGATTGAGGTACGGAACCCTAAAAAGAATGCAGTTTCCATTAAATCTAAAACGACGCCATGGTTCCTAAGAACAGATTTCCCTATCTTTTATAGTTTTCGTTTATAGTATACGTTTTCTCCCTACTGACCCATTTGGACTGATCATCCTGTATAAATAGCCAACGTAATGAAGTGCCTACCCATTCTATATACTTACGTAGCAAAATTGATTGATCGACACCCGTCCCCATGTCACACGTCTGTGAAAATATTACAAATTTATCTGTTACAGTGAATGAATCTTGAAGCATGGTGGCGATATATCAACTTTGACAGTTTCTTTGTGAGTGGTAGCACCGCTGTCGCCTGTCCTGACAGGTATGTGATATAGTTATGTAATGGTTATATGTAGGTACCTAAATGATGGATAGTTTTGGAAACTACAATTGTTCATTGTGGCGTGATACATACACATACTCATACCAAAGTTCAGCTTTCTAGTACTAATGATCACGGAGCTAAGCCGCGGACGGACAGACGGACGGACAGAGGGACATGGCGAAACTATAAGGGTTCCTAGTTGACTACGGAACCCTAAAAAGGAGGAGGGTTCTCAACTCGACTGTATTTTTTTTATGTTTGTTACCTCAGAGCTTTCGACTGGGTGAACCGATTTTGATGTTTTTTTATTTAAAAGCTGGTGCTTCCCGTAAATATTAATTCAGTTTAGTACAATGAACCTCCAGTGCATTGTCACTACTCACATTACACATAGATAGGCGACATTAATTTTGTTTCAGTCTATGTGTGCCACCTCTTGTATACCTACCTCATTGAATGGACGGGCGAACAATTATTATATTCTCATTCTAGACTGCATTTTGCCTATTGTGTCATTTGTGTCTCACATTGTCAATACTTCATTGCTCTCTGGGGTATTTCCATCCTGTTGGCGTAAGGCCTTTGTAATCCCTCTTCCTAAAGTATCAAACCCCAGTGCTCTCAATCACTTTCGTCCCATTTAATTTCTTCCATTTCTCTCCAAAATTCTCGAGGCAGTTGCTCACAGACAACTATCTAGTTTTATTAATCGTAATGTACTACTATCTCCTTTTCAATCTGGCTTCCGCCCTGGACATAGCACCACTACTGCTCTCCTTAATGTCATCGAAGACGTTAGACATGACATGGAATCAACCAAGGTTACAGTGTTGGTGCTCATCGATTTTTCAAACGCTTTTAACACGGTTGACCATGATGTACTCCTTGCGATTCTAAGGCACTTGCGGGTATCGTCTAGTGCAACCGAGTGGTTTTCGACTTATCTCTCGAACCGTACCCAGGCTGTAAAAGGCAAACGGTCATTATCTGATTGGTGCGATCTAAATACTGGAGTGCCCCAAGGTGGTATTCTATCTCCCCTGCTGTTTTCTGTCTTCATCAACCTTATAACGACTAATCTTCTCAGTTCTTACCATTTGTATGCTGACGACTTACAAATTTATTCCCAAGCAGACGTCAGTGACATTAACTCTGCTATCTCACTGATTAACGATGATCTGAACCACATCGCTGACTGGTCTAGTAGATTTGGCATTTGTGTTAATCCCACTAAATGCCAGGCTATAATTTTGGGCAGTCAGCGGCAACTTTCTAAGCTCCCAGCCATCTCTGTTGCTCCGATCCTCTTCAATGGTGAGCACATTCCCCTCTCCAAGCAGGTCAAGAATCTCGGTTTAGTTTTAGACTCTAACCTGGCATGGAATGGTCAACTTTCGGAGGTAAGTCGGAAGGTCACTGGTACGTTGCGCAACCTTTATAAATTTAAAAACTTTCTTCCAGTAAGTACCAAAAAGTTACTTGTGCAGGCGTTGGTGTTACCTCTTATTGATTATGCTGATGTGTGCCTCACGAACATCACACAAGAGTCCCTCAACAAACTTGATCGTCTCCTTAATAATGGTATACGGTTCATTTTCGGACTTCGAAAATACGATCATGTTTCATTATTTCGCCGTCAGCTTAACTGGCTTCCTATTCGTAGTCGCAGATCCCTCAGGATCCTTTGTTGTCTGTTTTCTATCCTGTTCGAACCTTCTACACCAGGATATCTCAAAAGTAAATTCATTTTTCAAACTCCCCGTCCAGGCTGTGAACTTCGTTCCTCTCGAATTCTCAAACTTTCCATTTCTTCGCACCATACTGGCTTCATGTCTAATTCTTTCGCCGTTCAGGCATGCCGTCTCTGGAATTCACTCCCTCTCTCTATCAGACAAGCCCCAAGCAAGGTAGCTTTCAAGTGTATGCTGCGTAAGCATCTGCTGGAACAAGAGCTCGAATAGTTCATCCATCATCCCATGTTGTAGACTTTCGTATATATTTATATATATATTATATTATGTATATATCTGTATATATATTGCATTATAGTGTGTAAATGTAAGTATATGTATTTTTGTATAAACAGTAATATAATATTTTGTATTTACTTGTACTCTAGATCCTCTCTGTACCATCAGATTTCTGATTTGCACCCACTTCTAGTATCTCTGTTTGGCCCTATGGTTGACTGGTAGAGAATGCCATTTGGCATGAAGTCCGCCATTTGTACTGACTTTTGTTTTGTGCAATAAAGTTTAAATAAATAAATAAAATAAAACAATCGCCAAAGGCTGCCCATTCTGCCCAAGCCCAATATACGGGTTGGCCGTTGGCCTGGCTATTGACTCTTGATACTTATTCTCCACATCTGTTGACCGCGTTCCGTTACTGAATTTAACTAAGATATTATTAGTGAGCGTAGGAGATTACTTGGGTTAGCAATTCTATTATTGAACACATTGATTGTTTGATATATTGAATACCAGAAGTTAAGTGTTAGTAATAGGATTGGTTTACTTACCAGTACCGTGGCGTTAAACTTAATTGTCCTTAGAAAACTGAACAAAGTTGGAATATAATGATGCCTTTGTCCAAGTCTTTCGGCTGATAAAACTGTCCAATTGCATTGGAATAGGCGAACTAAAGGTATGCATAAACACTTTATTGTACACAAAACATGAAATACATTTTAAAAGGAAAAGTATGTACAAATACAAATACCCTTTGTATATATTTTCTTTCTTCTTCTTCTTATTATCCCTTTAAGGGATATCTTCCAATTAATCTTAGAGTAAATGACTGAAGGTTTTGTAGGTACGAACGTAGCTCGCAAATTCTCGACACAATGATTTACGAATGACAGAAAAACAAAAATGAAATTATAAATGTATGAAAAATATAATGTCTCATTATTTTATGTGGGTACACACCACGATGTTTTACATTAAATCATTGATACAAAGATCAAAGCACAAAGAAAATCACCAGGCGCCGCAGTTAAATGTTACTTGGTGTTAAATAAACCAAATACTATGTCAACATGCAGGCTATTTTGCTTCCGTTCTTGGTAATTGTTTTATTTTTAGTACGGCAGGCCCTGCGACTACTATAGTTAACTTATTTATTTTCCGTTCTAAAAGCTGCAATTTAGGTATAAGTATATGCAAATTGAAGTATAATTGCGTTTCTTTTTTGAAGCGGTGGCCTAAGTCTGGTAAAATCATCGTTGCATCGAATCATTGCAGCAAAATCGTAAATTTTTGAAGTCGTTATGTTTCGGTTTTTTTCTTGCTAGTTAGATTTCATTCATATTAGGTGCCTGCTTACTACTGGCTACTACTAATAGCCCTAAAACTACTCTGCCATTCACGTTAAAATTGCAGAGTGGATGACTCTTATGGCTTTGAAAGTATTTTTATCATCTTATTCGTATTTGTTGTAGATGCGTTTGACCATTGTATTCGTCATAAGTGCGCTGGCTGTCGTGGGAGTGCAAGCCCGTTGCCCCGTGGAAGCACTTGCGTCTTATCCCCTTGTGTTGGAGTACGCTGTGTGGCGGGGGTGGCATCAGGCCATCATATACGCGCCGGATCTCGAGCCCGGTATGTAAATATTCATAATTGGAGCGGAGCGAGCGAAGCGAGCGAAGCTCCCATGGACTTTGTAACAATGCGCAGATCTCAGCGAGTTCTCAACCGATTTTAGAAATTTTTGTTTTAAAATGCACAAATTAAATTTCGCTAGGTCGTGACGAAGAGAAAATTTCGAAAAAAAAAAAAACCGCTCCAATCTATGGTGCAAGCTTAGCCGGTGGCTGACTCTGCATCGACCTAGTAATATGTGTGTGTACTAGATTATCGAGACAGAAATTCGCAGTACCCCTACCATGAGTTAACGTGCCTCTCGCTAGCGACAGCGTAAACTATTTGTATGGAGAGTACAGTGCCCCGCCCCTAGTGGTTACTTTGTAGAACTACAATTTTATTCTCCATAGAATTCGGTCACGTGTCGCTAGCGAGAACGGTCACTGTAAACTGATGGTTAGGGTCATCAAAGATCCAAAAAAAAATCTAAGATCGCACATGGCGCCGTTGGCGTCAATCGTACATCGCTGCGGAGCGAAGCTTGCATCCTTCTAGGGTTACCAACCATACTGTTAAAAACAATATTATACTGTTTTTCACTACATGATACTGTTTACTGCTGAACAAAAATAAAGTATAAAAAATACTGTTTTTAGTATCATAAGGCGCAAATATGGATACATATACCTGTGGCTACTGCGTAAATCGAATCACGATCGCAATCCCTATCATTTACATTAACATTGTTCATTGACAATGTATTATTTTTATAATATTAAAGTAAAAAAAAACTATAGACATTTGTCTGTTACATCCCGAGAGGGATGAGATTGTGTCGAGGCTAACGAAGTTTATAAAAATCTCGCTAAATTGATAAGCTGTGCGAGCCCTAAAAATATGTATTTGAAACAAAAAATCAATACTGATAAGTTTTCTAAAACACTGTTTATATTCCTTTTCAGACCTAAATGTAATTTATTTCTTGTCAAAAAAGTTGGCAACCCTACATCCTTCATACACAATTACCTCAAAACGTACGTTGCCGATTTTCACTCAAGTTGTGGAGTATGCATTTATAAACCTACCTGATATTTATCTTCTTAATTTTATTTAATTGTTTGTCTGCGTGTAGCAATCTAAAAAAGATCACAGGCTTGTACCAAATGACACTAAGTGTTTCCCGCCCTATTGATTGATCCTGGATTATTTGCACATAGCGGATATCCGTAACCGTTCAAGGTCAGCAGTCTTTTCGTTCGAAAGTAATTAATTAATTTAACACCTAATGATCTGCTTTTAAAATTTCCTTGACAAAGGACCTTGATAAGAAAGAATCTGTAGCCAAGTTAGGGTAAACGAAAATATTATTTTACGGCTAAAGGAAATCGTGGGACTCCTTCCTTGTTATAACAAGGGAGGAAGGGAAGCGAACAGAGCATCTCCGTTTCAGCTTGTCTCGTATGCCCGGGTTTCTAACTGCTCTCACTTAAAGGTGCATTTCATAACATGAAATTTTGTGAGCAGGCACGATAAAGTGTACCTACGTATAAAATATACAGAATAACAAATTTCAAGCATTTCAAAACATATAGTTATATTTTTTAGTCAATTAATAAACGTTTTCACCTCACTCGCTCGGAAAACCTCCGTTTATAGGGCGAAATCTGCGTGCAAAAGTCTATTTTATCCGCTAGCGTGCAAAAGTCATTTGAATTTCGAACACGACGATTTTGATTCTCTGTGGTGCATGTAACTTTTTTATATTTAATACTCCTTCAACGTGTGACTGATTTCATCAGTCGATAAGTCTTCGAATAACCAATCAACGCACGCTAATAAAGGGCGATCTAGTCTGGCCGGCTAAAATCATATGTACGTTTCAATACTTCTTTAAAAAAAAAAAAAACACCTACAATATCACGTCCAGAAACCTGGTTTGTGGTTACAGATTTTTAAGTTTTTATTTTTTCTACACTTTATTTTATGTTGAATATGTTTATATATATTAATAGTAAGTATTTCAGTTTCGTTTACATATTTTGACTAGTAAATATATTAAATACATCACAAATTTTAATATTTATTTTTTATAAAAGTTGGAACATAAGAGTGTAATTTCTGAACGCACCCGAGAAAAAAAATATGATTAAAAAGTTGGACGTTTTCACAATTCACGTAAACAACGTAAATTGGTTCTGTGGAGAATACATATTGTTGTCTTACTTTATAGAAATATAGAAAACAAGAAAGTTAAGCCCAATTTGGAGTATTTATTCAATGCTAAAAGCTTGCATTAAAACGAAAAAGGATTTGTTATAAATATTTGGAGACGATAAGTAATTTACCGAAACTATTGGCGTTTTTAAAGAAGATAAAGCCGGAATAATCTTGTGCGGATCCCATCGTCCAATAACTTCCAAAGCAAGTGTTATGGAAAATACTTCCGAGTGGCCAACTAATCCTTCCCAGAATGCCATTCTCCCACATTCACAACGAATATGTCAAGTAGTTTCAAATACAAATATAATATAACAGTGCTTAAGAAAAACTCAACATTAAAATATACACGACGATAATACAAATTACGGCCATATTTTTAATATGTGTGCTTCTCTCGTATTTATTTGGTTTGGATTTGAGTGTGTTAATGTTTTAAATTTGATGTATTAAATAGAAGGCAAATTTAAATATGATTATTTTTATGTTTTAATTGTTTTTCTTGAACTTCCATCTTCCTCGCTGTAGTGAGGTGAAAAGTTGTGTGTTCCGCATGGCTGCAAAATTATTTAGCTTCTCGTGTCTTGAAAACTTCGCTACGCTCAGGAATCTATCTTTGAACCATGAGCGAACAATCTTAAATTCCTTCGCTCGCTCAGCTTTCAATTTCAACACTCGCGCCAAATAACAACTTTGCAGCCTTGCATAACAAATAACTATTTCATTCCACCAGCTCCAAAAGTAGGTAATTTTAGCTTCGAGAAGCGGGACTATTAAAGTGGTCGTTTGAATTTAAATGGAACAATAGAATGATTTTTATAAATTTTTAATAGAAAAATTGTTAGCTGTGCCAGCTACATACAATGGAAAATTTAAAAATAAACTAACTCGATCAGATCGGCCCACCCTTTATACTTCTGGATACAATAGAAAAATCCTTAGGCGTATTTTTTTTTATTTCTACATTTTCTTAGGGAAAATGTTGGGCGCAATTAGACTACCGACCCTTTATAAATATATATAATTGAAAAATGCTTAGGGGTTTTTTATATGTTTTGTATCTCTACATTTCCTTAGGGAAAATGTTGGAAAAGGCAATAGTCGTCTGTTCACGATCTAACGCCTCACTATGCCTAGTTTAAACCCCGGCTCGGCTCCAGACTATCCCAAAGTTAACCGAGGCGAATTAAGCCGAAGTAACAATGAGTTTCTGGAGCGAAGTGCCTTTTATCACAATTATTTAGATCATATTCGCCCAACCTCGGTCAAATTCGCGAGTAGGTACCTAATAGTGTATATGTACAGTTAGCTAGGGTCAAAAGCAGTGAGCTTTGGCGCATGGTAATTTATCAATATTGATTATTAAATACTTTTCATTGTTTATTAAGTGAAAGGCTCGGCATTTAAAACGTGACTTAAAGCTATTATGAAATTTAGATATATTTGTCCTCGCTCGCTTCGTTCGCTTTTTGCCCCTTGCCAAACAATCTATTATACGATTAGCATTAGTAACGTAAACATCAGCGATAAAAAATTACACAAGAAAATCAGAGTGATTAACAAACAAAATTCTATTGAAGCCTGTACATCTAATCTAAAATCATTGAAATGTTGTACGGAAATTCCTTAATAGTAGTTAGTAGATATACTTACTCGATTTATTTATTTACCGTACGGCATTTCAGTCACACGATAAAGGTTTGGTTTGAGATATTAAACAAGTTTAGAAACGGGTAGTTTCTATGTGCACATATACTAAGCTTTTTATTGAGATAAGTAGACAAGTTGCTTTTATCTTAAATAAAAAGAATTACCGCCAGAAGAACAACGGCACAACTAACATAAATGCTTGTGAAATCGGGTTCGACATATATTTGGAATCAGCAACTAAGGTGAATCTGGTTAATTGGTGTACCTAACAGAAAAGTGGTAGTAGTCATGTCACAGGCTACTTTTGACTCTAATAATATGTACCGAACTATTAAAACACGTTGATTTAATTGTTATACGACTGCCAAGATGCAGGTGAAAACCGACCCTCTTTTGCATTAAAAATTATAATAAGCGACTGTTCAGAAGGCGGTACTAATGGAACCGAGTCATCGGGAGGCTCCTCTCTGCAGCCCTAAGCACCTTAGGCCCTGCCAAGCTGCCGGCGGCACTTTAGATTAGGTTATTTTAATAATGTGTGTTTATTTTCCAATTTGTGTTATGTATTTTACTTTTTATATACATTTATTGTAGAAAACCCTTCCAAAAAATTAGGACAAATAGGAATACCTGAATAACAATTATACTTTACCTTATTTAATTACTAAAACAGCCACTTGCACATTTTTGTTCATTAGCACTAGATCACATGTACTGTCGCACGCCAAAAGCAGAATGATTTGACTGCAATTCTGCAACGTTGCAGCGTAAATCACGTTTGTTTACTAAACGTGTGGCACGCCGTATCATTTAGGTGGCATCAGCACGTCCGACCATGCCTCATTGATGAGGAATTAACTGATTTAAATATTCCCGATAACATTAGCCTCTCCTTGCGCAATGGAACAGATTACGCTTTCTAAATAACCGGTAATCCATTTGGCTGTAACTTAATTTGGTTTGTGCAATAATAACATTCTATCATCCATTTAAAAAAATACCAATTACCTTAACGTAGTTCTTATAGAATAGTGAAATACGCACACAATTTTTTTGTGGGTTCCGTAGTCAACTAGGAACCCTTATAGTTTCGCCATGTCCGTCTGTCCGTCTATCCGTCTGTCCGTCTGTCCGTCTGTCCGTCCGCGGCTTAGCTCCGTGATCATTAGTACTAGAAAGCTGAAATTTGGTATGAGTATGTGTATGTATCACGCCGACAAAACGGTGAAATAAAAACTAAAAAAAAAAAAAAAATCGGGTACCTCTCGAACACCTAAAGTGGGGGTCAATTTTTTTTTTCGTTTTAGCACTTGTGTGCGGGGTGTCGTTGAATAGGTATTTTGAAAATAATAGGGGTCTTCGAACATTATTCTTTAATAAAGTCAGCAGTTTTGTAAATATTCGCTCCGAAAATAAAAATAAAATGTGTGCCCCCTCTAACTTCTCAACCACTGGTCATAAAATTATGGAAAAATTACCTTAATAATTAAGGCCTTATAAGTACTTTCAATGAAAACTATATTGAATAAAATCGGTTGAGCCGTTATTGAGTTATGGCTTGGGTTTAAACGCCTACCAAATATATTGATAAATTACTACCAATAAATTCTTAATGCTCACCAAAACGGATGAATGGTCACCAAATAGTGTACTCCAATCTATTCTATAAATAAAGCAAATAATTCTTTTTCTTACATCCTATAAAAATATATGCACACCTAAAAAGTTAATTTCAGACCAAATAATCTAAATTACTGTTAAATGGATGTCACCAATATTTTATATTATTACTTCCATTTTAGTCATTTTTGCTGAGGCAAAAAACTAAATGCTCACCAAAATGGCTGTTTTCACCAAAATTTCGAATTGGTGCTAGGCGGCTAAAACTCGGTATCGGGGGGCTCTCGGGGCTCAAAAATATGAATCTGAAATCTTGTCCGAAAATTCGGTCAAATTCGGAAAATATCGAAAAAAAAAACGATTCAAAATTTGAAATTGGTGCTAGGCGGCTAAAACTCGGTATCGGGGGGCTCTCGGGGCTCAAAAATATGAATCTGAAATCTTGTCCGAAAATTCGGTCAAATTCGGAAAATATCGAAAAAAAACGATTCAAAATTTCAAATTGGTGCTAGGCGGCTAAAACTCGGTATCGGGGGGCTCTCGGGGCTCAAAAATACGAATCTGAAATCTTGTCCGAAAATTCGGTCAAATTCGGAAAATATCGAAAAAAAAAACGATTCAAAATTTCAAATTGGTGCTAGGCGGCTAAAACTCGGTATCGGGGGGCTCTCGGGGCTCAAAAATATGAATCTGAAATCTTGCCCGAAAATTCGGTCAAATATCGAAAAAAAAAAACGATTTGTATGGAGACAATTTCAAATTGATATAGCATAGCTAATAATGACTACCGCACATTATGGAGCGTTTTTTAGGGATATAAAAAAAAAACTAACCTAACCTAACCCGGCCGAGTCGGATCTGCTCTGAAAGGTGATCAGGATTAGATGTTTACCTAGCTGAAACACTAATTTATGCAAACAATATTTGGTGAGCAAAACATCCATTTTGGGAAGCAAAAAGATATTTTTTGGTAATCATTTTGATGTTTTATGAAAACAATATTTGGTGAGCAAAAAATCCATTTTGGGAAGCAAAAAGATATTCTGACTCAACATAAAATTATTCTGGTGTAATGTACCTATATCGATTTTGGTATACAAAATGATTTAATTTGGGGAGCACTGTATAGAGTGAATTTATATTAAATGGAGGCAATTCAATTTATTTGGTATTTAGTTTTGGGGGTATAAAAGCCATTTTGGTGAGCATTTAAATTGTACCCTTGAGTTATCGCAAAAAATCATAATTTTCTTTAAAATGACGTAAGTGCCGCGCGGTGTCCTGATACTTCGAACGTTACACATGTTAGTTAAGTGCCATACTGTATTAAAACATTTCGCTTAATCTGGTGCATATAATCGAAAAAGAAGGTAATAAGTAATTACTGATACTTTGGCTTTTACGACTTTTTTATAGACCTTGAAATCTTTCTCGTAATATAAACCTCGGGCTTAAGACCGCTGTTTTAAGCCCGTCTATTGTGAAGGATGGGCAACTACGGAACCCTACACTGAGCGTGGCCCGACATGCTCTTGGCCGGTTTTTAGATGTAGATACGCCGATAGTTTGTCATTTACTTAAAATCAATTGCACAGAATCGTGGAGCGAGTTTTACGCTGCCAAAACGTGCAGTACCTATTATGTTTGTACCCAACTGACCAGTATAATCCTCGGAATCCCTTTGTATCCGGTTTCCCTACACGTACGTCGGATCGGACAAACGTGATACCTATACTAGGTATCTATTCATGCATAGACTCAGAACAAACCGTACTAAAGTATGAAATGTTGCTGAAAATGGTTAAGACAAGTAGATAAATAAATATTAGAAGTTTTAAAATGACTAAAAACGTAAAATTTAGTAACGGTTACCTACTAAGTAAATATTCATGTCTACGTTATTATTATTCTAGTTATTTTAATAATTAATTTTCGTTATTCAAATATCGAAAACTTTTCTCATCTACCGACCGACCAAAAGACCTATGACGTCACTTTTTGCTTACTTGATATGGATATTATGGAGACATTGTGTACCTATTCAAATCAATGAAAACTGTTTTTCTTATCACTAAAATCGAACATGTTTCGTAGGAACAGATCGTTGTGTCTTATAGTTTCAAATTTGCCCATGCTGACCGATCTAAATGGGCGACCATGTACGTTCATTCATGTACGTTAAAAACCCACACATTTGTGTGTTAGTTAGAATTAGAACCTATCCGTTATCGAGAGCCACCTACATCATACACATACTTTATTTTTATTTTATTTCCACACTTTACAGCAATTCTTACAGCAATAAAAGAAAAAACACATATTATGAATTAATGAAAACATTTATTTCAGGCAACTTTGTGTGACTCATACATACATACCTTAACACATAAATATCGAAATTAGGTCACATTTTTAAACAGCGATGAGTTACGTTACACGATTTCGGGGAGTCAGGCAGCCGTCCGCAGAAACGACGGAACATTGTCACCCTTCGGCCAAAAATCTTCTATTGTGAAGGAAATGTACAGTACAAATAAAATAAAATTGGGCAAGTGCGAGCCCGACTCGCGCATGAAGGGTTCCGTACCTATACATATATATATAATCTATAACAAGTTTGTTGTATGGGAGCCCCCCTTAAATATGTATTTTATTTTATTTTTAGTATTTGTTGTTATAGCGGCAATAGAAATACATCATCTGTGAAAATTTCAACCGTCTAGCTATCACCGTTGTTGAGATACAGCCTGGTGACAGACGGACGGACGGACGGACGGACGGACGGACGGACGGCGAAGTCTCAGTAATAGGGTCCCGTTTTTACCCTTTGGGTACGGAACCCTAATACTTTTGTAATTACCCAACAAAGGTAAGCTAAAATGTCGTACCAAATGTGTCTACCCAAATTAACAATTGGAAACATTAAGTTTTCCGGAGGTATTTATATTGCCTATATTTTTAAGAACTGTTCAGAATTTATGGTTAGTTTATTTTATGTCTAATTTTTTGAAATTATATATTACTTTGGTTTACAAGCAGTTAGAAAGGAAAATGAAAAAATTAGTGACATTGAGTTATTTTAATTTTATTTTTCCTAGCAAACTGCATGTAGCCCAAAGTAATATTTATATAAAAAAGCGCCACATCAAGGATAAAATATATATCTAAAATATCAATTTATTTTATTAATTTATCGCATTATCGTGTTGTACATAACGATACCTTAGTCCACAATCGTATTAACTTTTCGGAAAAATTAGTTGCAGTTAGCACGTTAGTGCACAACTCTATGTGCTTTAAATTTCAATGGCAAAATAATTGTAGTTAGTACGAGTGTGAACTAAGGTAATATAAGGTTAAAGCCCCTGAACCCATGAACCCTGTCAGGTCACAGCAATTTTCTTAGTGGTGGTTTATAATTAAAATTAAAAGGAGGTACAATTTAGATTATTCTATTAAAATTAGATTTGGTTACAATCATATCGCATAAAATATCATTCTAATTAAATAAAAACTAAAAAGCGAACATGTTTTGAGCAGTGATTTTTATGACGTCACAAGCCAGTATCTTCAAACAACCTTCAAACTAACATATTAACGAAATTAACCGTTTTTGGCATTTCAAAAAAGTAGCTGATTTGAACTGTCGTCTAATACCGTATTGCTAACGTGCTAAGATTTAGACCATTGAGTGGTAATTAGCAGGTAGTATTTAGTAGGCAAGTCGTTAGGCACCTAACTTTGTTCGCGCGCAAAGCAAGTAAGTATAGGTACCTATAGAAAGGTAAGGGTTGTCCAGGGGGGGTATTCGACCAATTTTAGAGATATAATGGAGATCTCTCATTTTCATCGCCATCCGTCACTTTTGACGTGTGCCTACTTGACAAGTGGCGATATCGCAACTTCGTCAATTCGGACGCTCAAAATTTCCATTTCTTTGTATGTGACGGCATAAATAACAGGCGCATACTTTAAATTGACCGCATAGTACGTGAAATTAGTCCGTTACGTTTCGTTCAAAACAGAAATTTATATACATGAATAACATTTTTGACAATCATTATCGCCTTCGTATTTCCAAAATTGAGATGAGATATGTCACTTTTAAGCTCATCGCGTTTTAATGACAGTTCAAAGGCGAGATCACGGAGAGATGACTGTTATCTAACGGTGATCTGACGTTTGGCGATCGACACTCGAATTAGGCCCCAGGATAGATATGAAATGAGATAGTGAGAATTGATTTGTATAGTTATATATATTGATCTACACTTTTATACTGGGAAGCTAGAACACGTCTATTCACAGGTACGATCAGTAACAAAGTGAGGCAAAGCGAAGAATGAGAAAAAAGAACTGGAAAGTGAACGAATCATTCAATCATTCAATATCAGTCAATTGCTTTCATTCCTTAAAGTATTTAGTCAAATCAGATACTTTTATTATACATAATGTTAATGTTAATTTTTGCTTAATAAATTACAACACGCCGCCTCAAAAATTGACAATTATTTACAATAATCTAACTACATAGATCGTGTTTAACTTCCGAGTTTTGTCTGGGGAGAATTACAACATGACCCAACATTTGTTGCGAGGATTGGGGAAACCCAGAAAAACCCAACCAGGCCATTAATCATTACTTATGATTTAAAAAATTATGATAATCAATAATATGTGTACGTCTGAAATAAACATTATTTAAAAACAATTACACTTGAATAATTTCAATTTCCTTATTCTACTAAACCCATTTCAGAGCGCATTGTTTGAAAAACAGCTGTGGGCAACTGCTTTGTCAAGGCGTCCGCTACTTGTTTACCTGTGGGCAGATAACATAGCTTAATAACATTTTTCTCAATCTGTTCCCTAGAAAAATGATATTTGATATCGATGTGTTTTGATCTCTTATGGTTAGTGGGGTTGTTGGCAATACTTATGCATCCGTTGTTGTCCTCATAAATGAGAATCGGTTCCGTGATATTTACATTAATACTTAATGCGAGAGACTTTAACCATAAGGCTTCACGTACAGCTTCGAATAAAGCCATGTATTCGGCTTCAGTTGATGAAGCTGCAACTGACATTTGCCTCCTTGTACTCCAGGTGATTGTACATTTATCAAATAATTTAAATAGATAACCGGTAGTACTTTTTCTATCACTTGAATCATTGCCACCCCAGTCAGAATCAACATACCCACATAAAATGTTAGTAAAATCACATCGTTTGTAAGTCAATTTTAAATGTTTTGTGCCTTTTAAATATCTGAGTACCCTTTTTAGGCATTGCCATAATTCTTTATTGTTTTTGTTTGTATACCTACTTAAAATATTGACACTAGTACACAAGTCAGGACGAGTACACAGCATTATATACATTAAACAACCTATGACATTTCTGCAAGGGGCATCATAGTTCTCCTCAGAGTTCAAAGCTTCGTAATTTAACTTTGTTTCTAATGGTGTACTTATAGGATTACAATCGTGCATTTTAAATTTACTTAAAACTTTCTCAATGTATGCACTTTGACTTAATGTTATTTTGTCATTAAATCTGTCAATTTTTATACCAAGAAATAATTTTATCTCTTGAAGGTCCTTCATTTGGAATTTATTCATTAAATATATTTTAAAATTATTCAATGTTTGAATTTCACCGCATGAAAGAACTAAATCGTCTACATATAATACTACATATATATTTTTATTGACGTTTCCTCTATCAAGCATGTATATGCATCTGTCAACCGATGAACTTTTAAAACCTTTTTCTATTAGTGCTTGCTCGAAAACTTGAAACCAGCATCTAGCAGCCTGTTTTAGGCCGTACAGTGCTTTATTTAATTTACATACTACATTTTTACTACAATTTACTCCTTTTGGTACTTCCATAAAAATCTCTTCTTCTAGTTTACCATTTAAAAAGGCAGTTTTAACGTCCATATGGTGGACAAGCAGGTTGAATTGATTTGCAAGGCTAATAATGAAACGAAAACTAGCAATTCTAGCAACAGGTGCAAAAGTTTCATTAAAATCTACTTGATATTCCTGACTGAATCCTCTAGCCACCAGGCGGGCTTTATATCTTTGCGGCTGACCAAATTCATCATACTTGATAGAGAAAATCCACTTACAATCAACAACATTTTTGTTTTGTGGTCTCGGTACCAAGCACCACGTGTTGTTTTCAGAAAGAGATTTTAACTCTTCTTCAATGGCAGATTGCCATTTACATTTATCGGCTCGAACCTTAATATCCTCAAAACTACTAGGTACATCTCCTAACATAGACTGTGCACTCAATATGCAATCATCGTCGTCGGATTCACGATACGATACAGGCGGCCGATTTTTAAGCCTATCACTCCTTCTCACGTCGTCTGTGTTTTTATTAACATTCGTACAATTGTCAGAGGGGCTAACTGATGTGGGTTCTACAATGGTTTCAGTTAATCTGCGATTTTTGGTGGGAGGACCATGTTCATCAGATTTAAGTATATCTGATTTAAATTTGTCACCATATCGAGACTTAGATGACACTGATTTTGATATATTGTTATGATCAGTTTCGTCATGGGAATTTTCGATATTTACAATCCCTTCAGGCAATACGGGCCTGGATGTTAAAAAGTTAGTCTCGTCTACGATAACGTCTCTAACAGTGACAAATTTAGCGCTTTCTACATTCCAAACTTTGTAACCGTTTGGTTCATAACCTACCAGTATTCCCTTCCATGACTTATCATCAAATTTAGATTTACTGGTTTTATTATGTACATAAACCGTGGCGCCAAAAACCTTTAAGTATTTAAGCTGAGGCTTCCTATTATGCCACAGTTCGTATGGGGTTTTTAATTGAGTAAGGGCTCTTGTAGGCGTTAAATTTATTAATCGGACAGCAGTTAATACAGCTTCACCCCAAAATACTTTATCTAACTTAGCACCACTAAGCATGGATCGCGCTTTCTCGGTAATGGTCCTCACCATCCGTTCCGAGACACCGTTTTGCTGCGGAGTTCTAGGAACTGTCAAATGATAGGTAATACCCTTTTCGACACAATATTCTTTCATCTCGGTGGATAAGTATTCGCCACCGTTATCGCAGTATAAATTAACCATTTTCAAATTAAATTTAGCCTCACATTTATTTATATAATCTTTAAATGCCACGAAGACCTCTGATTTGTGCGTTATTAAATATACAACACAGTAGTGGGTATACTGATCAACAAAAAGGACAAAATAATTTTTATTGTCGATCGTGGGAGGAGTGACAGGTCCACAAACATCCGAATGTACAACAAATAAAGGTCGTGTAATGTGATCTTTATTTTTAATATTGTTAAATGGCAATCTTGCTTGTTTACCATTAATGCAAGCTTCACACAGACCTTCATTTGGTACAACGGACTCAATCTGATTAATGTCTTCTACCATATTCTTGTTTTTTAATTGTATGAATTTATTGTTACTAATATGGCCTAAACGCTGATGCCATAAAGTGTAATCAACTTTATTATTAGTATTATATACACGGGAATCAGGAATCTGCATATTTACAGTTACGGCAAAGTCTACTGCAATTAAATTGTTTAGAGCCTTACCTCTCATGAAGGTTTTGTCACCTTTACATATTTTGGTTCCCTGTTGGTTGAAAATCACGGTGTATCCAGCTCGTTGCATCCTCGGCACTGACAGCAAGTTGTATGGAACGTCTGGACAAAACAGCACATCCTCCAGAAGTCCCTGCATGCCCATGTCGCTCGTAACTTTCATTGTTCCCTTTCTTGTAGCTAAAACAAATTCACCTTGCTTAGCAACTGATATTTTTAAAGGTGGGTTTAGAATTGTGTAGTTAATGAAAAGATCCGACCTGTTTGTGATGTGGTCCGAAGCTCCCGAATCCAGGATAAATCTCACTTTATCTTCCTGGACGTCGTCTTGATAATCGCCGGTCATAAAGGCAAAACCAGAAAAATCGTTTGCCGTTTCTTGATTTAATTCGACTTGTTGAACTGTCCTTGGCCTATTTGTTTCAGTCTGCTTTTCCTGAATCATTCGTTTAAAATGATAACAATCCTTTTTCGCGTGACCCTTACGTCCACAATGATGACATTTTAAAATGAGGGTATTTTTCCAAGTCTTGTTTTTATAATTTTTATGATTGTGCTGGTAATTTGATTGTTTAGGCGTATCAATCTTCCGCTTCTTAAAGCTGTGATGTTTGTGCTCAACGTGTAGTACTTTGGAGCTTGTATCTGCACTGTCGTTTCGTAGTTTAACCTCGTGGTCTAATAATCTTGTCTTCACAAATGCCAAAGTTAAACTATCCTCGGATAACGTTTCAATAGCCGTAATCACACCATCATAAGTCGCAGGCAATGTCAATAATAAATGAGCTACCTTATCCGTCTCCTCAAGTTTGGCTCCAGCAGCGAGCAGTTCCGTAATTAGGTCATCGAAGATAGCAAAGTGTCGCACTAAACTCGTATCACCTTGTAATTTAAGCACTAATAACTTCTTTCTTAGCGCCAGTTGGGTTGCAATACTTTTACGCTCATAAAGAGCATCTAGATTTTGAAAGATTTCTTTGGCGGTAGATTCGTCGCGCGCGAAACCAAGATAAGAATCGGCTAAATACTCGACAATTATGCTTTTAGCGATCCGATTATTTTTATGCCATTCGCTGCTTCGTAATAGGGGGTCATCATCAACAACATTTAAAACATCCATTTCACTTAACAAAGCACGAACCCTGAATTTCCACACGCTATACTTTTCGCCATCAAAAACTTTGATATTTCGTTTCGATTTTAGGTTATCCATTGCACGCGGATTTGAAAAAATGTCGTTTATATTTAAACTAGTGTTTTATTTTATTCAAGAAGTAATAGCATGATTTTAAGTATTATAAAACGTTGCCTGGGCCACATAACCTATAGAAAGGTAAGGGTTGTCCAGGATAGATATGAAATGAGATAGTGAGAATTGATTTGTATAGTTATATATATTGATCTACACTTTTATACTGGGAAGCTAGAACACGTCTATTCACAGGTACGATCAGTAACAAAGTGAGGCAAAGCGAAGAATGAGAAAAAAGAACTGGAAAGTGAACGAATCATTCAATCATTCAATATCAGTCAATTGCTTTCATTCCTTAAAGTATTTAGTCAAATCAGATACTTTTATTATACATAATGTTAATGTTAATTTTTGCTTAATAAATTACAACAGTACCTATTACCGTCGTGGTAGATCACGGTTGGAGTAATTTCACGAAAATATTATATACGTACATAGATCACTTCCCCAACCAAGCTCGTTAATTCCGAATAACAAACTTTCCGCTCGTATTTTCCCCCAATTGTTTTTTTTAACCAAATGGCTATTTTTAATTATATGTATTGTTGTGCGGCAATTGTTATTTGTCAGACAGCCTTTTATGAAATGACATGAAAATGAAATTAAATGTATTTATTTGCAATATATTTAAGTAGTTTACATAGTATAAAATTTCGTATGATTAATCTAGACATGAGTATGTTTAGATATGGTATATTGAAAAAAAAATAGCATCTAATCGGACGTGTTAAAAAACAAAGAGCAGCGATCTAGCTAGTACTAACAGTCTCTGAGCTAAGCTGCGGACATACAAACGGACGGACGGACGGACATGCCGAAGCTGTGGGTAAGGAATGTAGTTAAATGATGGGTGCGGAACTGCGGACGCTTAAAAACATGATAGCGGAAAATGGCACAATCTACAATAAAGGCAGAATTTAATTCCATTATCGGCTTCTTTATAATTCACCAGCATTACAGATGAGATTGAAGGCAAATGTTTGCATACTACCTACGTAATTTTTTAGGGTTTCGTACCTAAAGTGTAAAAACGGGACCTTATTATATTACTAAGCCTCCGCTGTCCGTCCGTCTGTCCGACTGTCACCAGGCTGCATGTCATGAGCCGTGATAGCTAGATAGTTGGAATTTTCACAGATGACGTATTTTCTGTTGCTGCTATAAAACAAATACAGAAAAAAAGTTAAAAAATATTTTGTTGTACGGAACCCTCGGTGAGCGAGTCCGGTAGCCGGACTCGCACTTTTGGTTAGGTACCTGATACCATCGCCGTTTAGGCAAAGTACGATTAATTATTCAGAAATATTTTCTGTTTCAATTGGATAAAAAAAACCGGCCAAGTGCGAGTCGGACTGGCGCACCGAGGGTTCCATACAAACACTTTCCATCCCTAAGTGGTTAAGTTAAGTTTGCACCTGGTATGTAGGTATAGCGCCCCATATAAATTGGGTGCAAAGTTGGGTATTAAAAAAAACTACTTACTAGATCTCGTTCAAAACAATTTTCGTTGGTAGTTTTTATAGTACCTAATGTACATCATATGTTTTTTTTAGATTTTTCATTTTCTTATTTTAGAAGTTAGAGGGGGGGGGGGGCAACTTTTTTCCACTTTGGAAGCGTCTGTCACGCAAACTATTCGGTTTAGAAAAAAAATATTTTAGAAACCTCGATCTAATTTTTGAAGACCTATCCATAGATCCCACACGTATGTTTGATGAAAAAAAAAATTTGAGTTTCAGTTCTAAGTACCTATTTATTATTATTTTTTTATTTTTGCATCAAAATCTTAATGCGGTTCACAGAATACATCTACCTACCAAGTTTCAACAGTATAGCTCTTATAGTTTCGGAAAAAAATGGCTGTGACATACGGACGGACAGACAGACATGACGAATCTATAAGGGTTCCGTTTTTTGCCATTTGGCTACGGAACCCTAAAAAGTACCTACATATTTTTAAACACAAATATCACCGCTCGCGTGATAGGCAAAGAGCTGGTTTAGAGGCATTGTTCAGCCGCTCCAAAGTTACTTTATCCATGATTTCTAATCGGGATGATGGGATTAAGTAGCGTTACGGTACGACAAGTCCAGGGATCTGAAATAAATGTTATCCAACTTTAAATCTAGCGACGCTAATGTGGGAACTCTTTCAGCATAAGTAATTCTTTAAATATATTTTTTAGTCACGGATTGAAAGTTATATTTTTAGTTTAGCGACTCGTCCCGGTTTTGCCCGGGTATAAGGAGGTCACTCGATAAGTTTTGAGATAAAGAAAAACTATTAATGATCAGCAGATTTATATTTTTAATACTCTTTACTTAATCTCTATCAGTACAAAGTTCCATACGTCTTTAACATTTATTGTCATATTTCAAACAGTTTAAAAAAAACCTCCACAAATAATACACCTACAGCTTCCTCAGGAATCACACTGTTGATCGATGCAAATTGCAAACCACTCGAAAATCTGTTCAGTAGTTTTAGAGTTTTATCGCGAACAGACAGACAGACAGACAGACAAACGCGCCGGGGACTTTGTTTTATAAAGTGTAGTGATAGTGACGATATTAGAAAGCAGACGTGTAAAAATTAAACATAGGTACGTATTCAGTTGCAATATATTTCTTACATCCTTGCCTAGGCTTCGCACTTCACCCGAACTTCAAAGGATCTACAAAAAGCATACTTTGAGGTCTTGTTATAAACAGTTTTCCTGCAACTCATGGGAACTAAATCGCTGTTACGAAGAGTAACTTATGAGAACTTCCGTTTTTAATTAAAAGTTGTTGTATAGGTGAACCCTACCTATGAACTGCAAACTAAATTATGAGCTGGATCTGATATTTACTTAGAAATTGGATGTTGTTCATGTCACCAAAGTGCAATAAGTATGTTTGACGACCGGAAGGTCTGCTTTGGCAAGGTGAACCTTATGTAGAAAACTACCGTGAGTCTTAGACATATTAAAATACATAAACGGTTTTGTGTTCGGTTGGCCGCCGCCGCTGCGACTGATCGACTCTCTTGATTCAAGAGAGCCGTCTCTTGTATCAAGAGAGTTGATCAAGAGTTTTGGTGATGAACCACGTACCGATCCGAAACATGTCGCGCCATATTCGACTTCTTCGACGTGAGTTTATGTATTTTAATGTGAACCATATAGGTATGTACCCTCAAAATATTTTAAGAAGGTGAGCAATCTCTTATGTTTAGTACCGAAGCTCGAAGGGAGTTATTAAGCCATAAATTGTTTGTATAAGATTTATTTTTTCCAGAAACTTAAATATACCATATTATATATGATTTATGTTATATATATGATTTATGTTATACTTTAATACAGTAAAGTATTTTATTTTATTCCCAGAACATTAAGGAAGCGTTCCTTGGGTCAAATAAAGTTAATGTCACTAAGACACTTGTATTCTTACTCACACTACTTGGGCCATTTTTTCTAAAGTTGTACACCTCACTTTTTTTTAATTTTCGATATTTTGGATATTTTCCACTCAGAATCACGAGCTCTTTCGATCTAATTAGGAGAAAAAAACTGTCCCAAAATATTCATACATTTTTTGTTTTTCCATCCCGTTACCGCTGTAGTAGGTTAGGTATATGGAAATGGTAACGAAAAAACATTGGGACAGTTTTTTTCTCCTAATTAGATGGAAAGAGCTCGTGATTCTGAGTAGAAAATATCCAAAATATCGAAAATTAAAAAAAAGTGGGGTGTACAACTTTAGAAAAAATGGCCCATTTACCAAAAGATATTCAATAAACAATTTGAATCAGTTAGTCATTATAACCAATTAATTAATTAACTGAGCATTTCTCAAAAAGTTTGTACACAATTAAGACAGAAAATTAAAGTCAAATTTGATATGACATTTTTGATATCCGATTATTTATAATTAAAAAAGTATAAGCATAACAGAACCTTAATTACCGAACATAACCATAACATTGATATAAAATTACTAAAATATTTGGTTACAAAATAGGAAAATTATATTGAACTTTAATTTTCTGTCTTAATTGTGTACAAAGTTTTTGAGAAATGCTCAACTAGTCTAAAGGATAGTGGAAAGTGGAAAGGATTTTATCCACTCCACTCCACTCCACTCCGGGACACTTTAACAATCAATTTCGAACGAGATGATTGTGATTCTCTGTGATGCATGTAACTTTTTTTTAATATTTAATATGTGTGCTATAATCTTGTTTATTTGGTTTACAGTTGAGTATGTCTTAAATTTAATATGTTCAATAGAAGGCAAAATAAAATATGATTTCTATTTCTATTTTCTATTTTTCTTTATTGGCACACTAAACAGATTACATTCATTTCAAAAAATAAAGATACAAAGGACAGGCATTGCAGATAAATGTCATCCAAAATAAGCATGCACATCATGATTATAACAATATATGTACATTGAAAAAATATCCTAAAATAAAAATTATTTTAAATCTAATATTATTATAATGGCTCAACTGTTTAATTTAACATTCTATTTAAATATTTTATACATATTGAGCATTTTGAATTAGAATAACAAAACAATCAAAAATGTGTAAACAGAGATGGCGTTTAACGCGAGAACAATTCTACAATCTGCCTCCTGAATACCAAAAATCGTGGATTGAAAATGTTTATGTTATTATTTTTTGACACTAGGTCGTTGTACTGACGGCACATTCTTACGATAGGATTGTAATACGAGGTGTTGTTCCTGTATACCTGCAGAGCAAACACTTTAGGGGCGCGCGATCTAAATCGTGGTGTGTTAAAGGTGATATGTGACAGAATATAGGGGGAGTCAATTTTAGAATGAAGGACCTTGTGTAAAAATAGCATGTCATACAAGAGACGACGTGACTGGAGGGAACAAATGCCCAATGTTCGTAAACGCTGGTCGTAATTTTGGTGGATTAAGCCGTGATTGTATCTATACGACATGATTCTTAGACACCTCTTTTGAATACGCTCGATATTATTTGAGTGAACTGAGTAATATGGCGACCAAACAATGCAGCCATATTCGAGTACACTACGTACAAGACTTTGGAATAGGCACAACAAGCTATTAGGCCTTTTGAAGTCTTTGGTAACACGCAGGATGAATCCTAGCATTTGGTTGCTTTTCCTAATTACGTACTCGTAGTGTGACTTAAAGTTCAGTTGTTCGTCAAAGTAAATGCCAAGGTCCTTAGCGACAGCTTTGCGTGCAAGACTTTGGTTAGCCAGCGTGTAGTCGTATATTATCTTTTGTTTCTTATTTGAAAAAGATATAACGAAGCATTTATCAACATTCAGTAACATGCGATTATCACGACACCAATCTGATACACAAGCTATATTATGCTGTAGCTGTAAGCAGTCACTCACATGATCTATGTTCATAAACAACTTTAAATCATCTGCATATAACAAAAAAGGACATGATACCTTATCCGCCAAGTCATTTATAAAAACAATAAACAACAAAGGTCCCAAATGCGAACCTTGAGGCACACCAGAAGTTATCGGCGCCGGGGTCGATAGAAAACCATTAATGGCTACAAGTTGGCTCCTGTTATTCAAGTAAGAACAAACCCACCTGAACAAACTACCGTTTATGCCGTGAAGAGCAAGTTTGTGGCAAAGTATGCTGTGGTCAACCTTGTCGAAGGCTTTCGAGAAATCTGTGTATATGGAGTCCACCTGACCTCTCCTTGCAAAACTAGTACATAAAAAGTCTTTATATTCTAACAAGTTAGTAATAGTAGACCTATTCTTGACAAAACCATGCTGTTTTTCTGATAAAAATGATCTAAAGTGGTTGTATAGGTGTTCATAGACAATAGATTCGAAAAGCTTGGCCATACAGGACAAGATACTTATAGGCCTATAATTTTCACAGCACAACTTATCACCTGACTTGTGAATAGGAACAATATGGGCAGTTTTCCATATTGTAGGAAATGTTCCAGATGCCAATGACTTATTGAATATTAAGCTTAAAGGAAGCCCAAGTTCTTCAGCACAGGATATAATAAAAGAGGGGGGTATGCCATCTGGCCCAGCGCCCTTATTTCTGTCAAGCATCTTAATTTTCGCAATGATATCATTTTCTGATACCAAGACCGAGCATAAAGATGCGTTACCAACAGTAGACGTATCAGAAGAAGATATAAGAGGATGGGATGACAGGTATGTGGAAGTATCAAAAACAGATGCAAAATAGGAAGAGAAAAGGTTGCAGATGGCTTGATTTCCTGAGGCTGTAGACTCTCCGTAAGTCATTGTCTGTGGCATTGTCGAAAGGCCCCTCTTGTTCTTTACGTAACGCCAAAACGCTTTGACATCATCTTGTAAGGCATCTTCTACAGACAATAAAAAAACCCTATAGCATCTAACCGTCATAGCCTTACATCTTTTACGAAGCATGGAGAAAGAGTCATAATCGCGTGGATTGCCGTATTTCTTGTACAATTTATGAAACTTAAGTTTTTCGGCGAGGCAATTTTTTAACGCACTACTGTACCATACTGGATAGTTATGGCCTGATTTGTTTTTGTAAAAAGGGGTATGTTTTTTGATTATATTAAGAAGCGTTTCGTAAAATACTTGAATACAGACATTCACATCTGATGCCACAAGCAAAGACTTCCAGTCCACCAAAAGCAAGTCATTACGAATCTTACTTAAATCGCATTTATTAAAGTTTAGCCTTTTAATGTTGTTGACAGCCGCAGCAAATACGGGTTGCAACTGAGGGATATCAACAACAATAGAAGGATGATGATCATCTTGCTTCGTCATGGGTTCGGCACCATATACCTTGACGCAGTTAGAGGTTGATAATACTAGGTCGAGAAAACGCCCATTTGCGTTTGGTATGCTATTCAATTGAATTAGACCACACAATGACATGAACTCAAAGAGCATATGCGATTTACGATCTTGCGGATTAAGTGGACTTAATACTCCCAAAGTCGATACAGACCATCCAAGATTAATCGTGTTAAAATCACCAATCAATAAAAAATTATCATCGGTCTCAGCATTGAGAATTATTTTTTGACAGTTGACATAAAATGTTTGCAAATTAGGTAATGGTAAGTCAGGGGGCAGATAGCAGACGCAAATATAAAACACACTACTATTATTATTGTCAGGTAAAATTTTTAGCCAAATATCCTCCATCGCAGTTTCCCATGATTGTTGTCGAACAACGTTAAAATTCTTTTTAATAGCAATCAGTACCCCGCCACCCTCAGTCTTCTTCGACTGTGATGTATCACGGTCACGCCTAAAAACATTGTACCGGTGATCAAACAACTCGCTGTCATACACACTGTTATTTAAATTAGTTTCCGTTAAACATATTAAATCATAATTCGAACTCAACATGCTCAAATAAAAATCTGATAATTTAGATCTAATTCTGTTTACATTTTGATAAAACACAATTGTCATGAATATATAAATACCTAATCACCCAAACAAGCTAACACTGAAAAAAAGAACAAAATATGATGTTTACCTATATTGTATAATTACAGTTAAGTAAGTTAAAGTTTAAGGACATACAATTTAGATATATATTTATATTCATTTATATTCTTAAGCAACCCAATTTATTAGGTAGGTACATTACTAATTGTATTGTTTATCAAAATCTTATCAGAACACAGTAGTCCTTTTTAATTATATAAAATAATTAAGTTTATGATTGTTTATATGCTAATTGGTAGCTTATCGAAACAATATTGTATTTAACGCTAAAATCATTTCCAACTGACCGAACTGACCGAATAATGAACTCAAAACACATGTTAACATCAAGTAAATACGACCAACAAATGTTAGGTACCAGTATATAAGTACATACTAATAACGTTTGAATGAAAAACCAATCCATGTAATAAACATTTGAGTCGTGTGAACACATGAACACTATGGATTAAAAACATGCAATCAACTTTCAATCTTGTTACCAAGGCATTGAGGTTATTACTAGACCCCGTTATCTTGTCGCACTGACATTACTTTTCACTAGAGCGTGAATGCTTTTTTTTATCGACTATCTAAATGTCGATAGTGTATGTCACTGATAATTTCAATAAATTTTACACAACTGTACATCGTCACCGTAACTATGGGTTAAATAGGGATTTTCGTGATGACAAGTTCAAGATTCAGAAGGAACAGATATTGATTCTGCATTACCTTTCATGCAATTTTAGATAAACAATCGAAATTCTGTGTTATCCAATTTACTCCAAGGGATATTGCAAGAAATCATAAACTTTGTCAGATCCATATTAAAATCTCCTTGGTTTGCTTTTCCGCCTACTGTCTCATTGTGTTTCTTGGTATCTAGATGTTTTCTTATGGTGTCTCTTTTTGGAGTGATTTGTAAATTGCACCATGTGCAAAACAATTCGTTTCCTACTTTTATCAAGCAGGGAAAATCTTTAGTGTATTTTGTTTTTAACTCTTCCATATTATTAGGTACGTGCACACCAAGCAATTAAATAAATTCCACAATTAAACTAACACTTTTCCAAAGAACTGCGAGTTATAGTGTCTGTCAATGTGACATGCAATTGCTAGTAGGTAAATCATTTATCTAAGGTTATCGCTTCTCGTAAGGCCAATAAGGTTATGTACTTATTTGTTAACAAAAAGTTTTAATTGAAATTGAGTAGGTATATACACTTAAAAGGCGAAAATTCAATTGCATTATATAAACATCGATATCAAGAAGGTCGATAAAAAAATCATTCACACTCTACTGAAAAAAAATATTTATGCGACAAGATAACGGGGTCTAGTTATTACGTACATTTATTACACATGTTTACCGATATATAATTTCTAATGAGATCTTGCTGCACTACTCGTACTCGGTACCTGAGTTGAGTTTGGTAATGATGGACTCATTACTTTTTCTAAGTTATGTAGCGAGTCCATGTTTTTAACATGCACAGGTGTTATTAGGGTTCCGTACCTCAATCGGAAAAAACGGAACCCTTATAGGATCACTTTGGTGTCAACCATATACTTAAGTCTACGGTCCCTTGAAGCTGTGAAAAAATCAAACTTCTACGTTAACGTGAAAAAAAGATAGGTACGGCCGTTTATGTCGCAAAAAACGTACATTTCGACACTCTCAAGGGAATTAAAATGATAGGGTAGGTACTTCCCGATGAACTATGAAATTTGGCAAGTAATATCGTCACATACTACTAAATACTTATAAAAATCTGAAAACTATACATTTGTAATAAAATTATAAAATAAATAGTCCATTTCAAACATCATAATATTTGGAGAACTCGGTTGCGTTAAGTTTGCACCTCGTTTGTATGCGGTGTCATTATTATTATTAATTATTCATTATTATTTTTATTAATTAAGATGGGATAGGTGAAAATTTGTACGGAACCCTCGGTGCGCGAGTTAGACTCGCAAATGGCCGGTTTTTTTTAAATATTTTAATTATTTTTCTTGCATCTTGCATTTTTCATGTAGGTAGTGAGGTAAAACGTTGTGTGTTCCGCACAGCTGCAAAATTATTTGGCTTTTAGTGTCTTGAAAGCCTCGCTACGCTCAGGAATCTATCTTTCACTCTTAGATACCTTCGCTAGCTCAGCTTTCAATTTCAACACTCGCGCCAAATAAGACCTTTACAGCCTTGCATAACAAATAAAAAAAAAATTGCCGCTACTGTACCGTACTTAAAGCAGTTACCATTTACGGTCATATACATAACACTAGTCATTGCATTTTTTTGCCATTTCACTGTCTTCAATTGCATTGGAGGGAGGTGAATCAAATGATTAAATTAACATTAAAATTCTGTTTTTGTTATTGTCATTTAGATTGCCAATGGGCTACAGTGCGCCTGATAAAATGCCTGGGCGTGAATGGAGTGGCATCCGCGGCGGATGTGGCCGGCCGGCCTCGCGTCCACACTTTTCTGGGCGTCGTCTTGCTCGTCCCACGTCTTCGCCGAAATGCCACCCACACACTTACTAAACTTATAACACAGGTATTATAACCATATTGATAACTTATACTACTCGATACCATGGATTGCGTGTTTAAGGAATTCTCACTTAAAATCCATACTAATATTATAAATGCGAAAATGTGTCTGTCTGTCTGTCTGTTACCTCTTCACGCTTAAGCCGCTGAATCAATTTTGATGAAATTGGGCATGGAGATAGTTTAAGATCCGAGGAAGGACATAGGATAGTTTTCATCCTGGAAATTATCCCTAAAAAGATTGAAAGTGAGTAAGTAATTCATGATGACATTGATGACCCTGTCGGAAATGTAATTATTATTATTATTATTTATTATTAAAAATACATTTGTAACTTACAGCTAGATGCCATTGCATTACAAACTTAATACCTTTTGCAGAATAATTATTTAAGTCTCTTTTATTTAGTTAATGAAGTCTTCCCTCCTCATTCATTCTCTTGCATTCATCCATCACCTTTTGTACGGGCGTGGTGAACACATCGCATTGTGGCGCCAGCCGGAGCACGGAGTTATAGATTAAGAGCTAGCGACCAAATCGGTCATGTGGCTTCAGCTGTATTGAAACTCCGTTAGCTACTTCTCTGAACAACCTTTTCCTATAATCTTCGTGCTGGCAGGCCGCGGGCGGTGGGTGCGGGTGTAGTGGGGTGGGGAAAAAAAGACCAAAAATGTGGGCTCAGCGAGTTTAATTTTTTTTTAAACAGTTGCTCTGCACTCCTTGTGCACCAAAAAAAATAATTAAGTCGATCGGGTGGTGGGAAGGGGTTGCCAGCGTTAATTAAAAGTACCAAAATAATAATAATTTTCGTGTGGGCTCAGCTGTATTGGCTATTTTTTTGGGGCTTACATATTGATTAATCTCGCGTCAGAAAAAAAACCAATACAGCTGATCCCACACGAAAATTATTATTATTTTGGTACTTTTAATTAACGCTGGCAACCCCTTCCCACCACCCGATCGATTTAATTTTTTTTTGGGTGCACAAGGAGTGCAGAGCAACTGTTTAAAAAAAAAATTAAACTCGCTGAGCCCACATTTTTGGTCTTTTTTTTTCCCACCCCACTACACCCGCACCCACCGCCCGCGGCCTGCCAGCACGAAGATTATAGGAAAAGGTTGTTCAGGGAAGTAGCTAACGGAGTTTCAATACAGCTGAAGCCACATGACCGATTTGGTCGCTAGCTCTCCGTCTATTAATGATGTGAACTGCGCGCGGCAGCGGCGAGTGGCGGCGGTGGGCGGTGCGCGCGGCCTGCTCGGCCAGCAAGCGCGGCTGACGGATTCTAGCCCGAGCGTCAGGCACGGACAATCACATAACCACACTTACCAATTGCGTACTGTCTACTTTATTTCGAATTATGTTCAATACGAACTTCACTAAAGCGACTGCTCGTCTTGTCTCCAGTGAATCGTACCCCAATAGTCCTTGTAGAAACAAAGTTGGGTACAAGTAAGGATAGCACACGAACTGCTTTTTATAAATATTTCGTAGGAACCTCTTCTGAATTTTTCTAACATGAGAACATATTTTTGCTCATGTGGACTCCAAACGACCGCATTCGATTTTAGCACGCTTCTTACCAAGGCGGCATACAGAGTATGGAGAGCCCCAGTGGTCAGCAATTGTGAGTTACGTAACACGAAACCTAACTTTTGGGAAGCCATCTTCGCAACCCGAATGACCTGATCTCTAAAAGTTAACTGGCTGTCGAACAGTACACCCAAGTCGCGGACGAGCTTCGCTCGTGAGATAGATTTTCCCAGGAGAGTGTACTGGCAGTCAGTTAAGGCTCTTGAACGTGTGAAGCTCATCATTTCGCATTTATCTGGATTGAAGTACAGTCTGTTCGCCATGCTCCATTCCATTACCGCGTCAATGTCATCTTGCAATGACCTACCATCCTCCTCGCATGTAATAACCCGAACCAGCTTTACATCATCGGCGAATAATAAAATTGATGAGTGTTGCACCACCGCGGGTAAATCATTAATCATGATGTTAAATAATAAAGGCCCCAAGTTAGTAATGATCAGACCAAAAGCACAATTGCTCTTACATTTGCTTAGGCGCTTTAAATAATCCCTTTTATTAATTAAGGTGATTAGGTGGATATCTATCGTGTTGTACGAGGTTGCTTCCATACTTCCAAGTTCCACGCGGACGTAGTCGCGGGCAAAAGCTAGTTAAGGCGACTCCGTACGTGGAATGGTGACTTTTAAATTCCTAAGGCTCGTAATCTAGCCAACGGAAAAATCTGAAAAAAATATATGTTATTTTTGACTATATCTTTGAAAAAATTATAGTTGGATTTTTTTTTTAACCAATAAATACTATGCCAAAAATAATGTTGAAATAGGGTCGTTTTCGATTTTTATTTCCGTAAGGCTTCTAAACTACAAGTGATATTTACACGGCTCTTTTGGAAAAACATTGGCAATTCTTTGATCTTTAATCGTATTGTTTAAAAGTTAGTAAAATGCAAATTCGGTCTTATAAAGAATCAAAAAAACCGAATTTCAGCGAGCGCGGCCGTGCGCTGGCTGCGAGCTCAGTGTAAATCTAGCTGTCGAAGGGGAAGGCTGTGTCTCTTGCTCTCGCGATCCATCATGTTACGAAAAATGGTTATAGTACCAGATCCCGCGGAGATTTGATCTGTCCTCGTACTTTTTTTATATATTTTTTGAAACACGTCGATAGTAAATTTTAGGTACTTAATCTCGTCAGTCCCTACATAATTATTTATGTAGTACAAATTCAAACTGAGTTTTGAAATTGACTTTTACCTAAAAAGAACGAAATTCAAAAATATAAAAATTGCTTTAGCCGACGAGTTTATGTTGATTTTTCGTACACGTGTTACGGTTTCCCATGTCAGCGATATAAAAACTAACATCATAATCATCGATATAATTAAATGAATATTTGTGCTCATTGAACATTCTCGATTACTAAAAAGAGGTTCGATTTCATATCTGATCTGATATTGAGCCTCTTAAATTAAGATAAAATAAAAGTATGAGGATGTCATTTCAATCCAAATGACAATTTACGTATATTATGAAAATTATTTTAAAATAAACATGTAAATACACGTTTTAATATGTTTATTGTTTTTTTTGTTTGAAAATGTCTCCACATTTTAATAATGTATGTCTCCACATTTTCAAACAAAAAAACAATAAACATATTAAAACGTGTATTAATAAGTTATAGGTATTTATTTATGTCGATGAAATTAGATGTTGACAGTAACATCGATATATTTTTTTGTCGATAAAATATTTTGCTACGTTACTTTCGTATAGGTGCCCCGAGTTATCCCAGGTATGCTCATAATATTTAAAGTACGTTAGTATTTTGTTTTCAATTCTAGTAAGTATCTACTAAAATTATTAAACTTTATTGCATAATCTATCTATCTATCAATCAACCACAGAAATCGATTGCTAAACATAGGCCTCCCACGACTTGCGACAAAGTGCGATCCCGTGCAGACTCACCAAGTCATCATTATTGCATGATATACAAAAGAAATACAAATAGCGGACTTAATCCCTTGAGACATTCTCTAACAGTCAACCACTGGATTTAACAGTTACGGTGCAAACAAAGTGATACAAACTCAACTCATTTAACTAAATAATATAATATATGTATTCCATAAACTGACTAAAATACTTACATATATTATGTACTTATTCAAAGTAAAACATTACAAAATAAATTAATCAGAGGTATTGTCTAAGAAATGCTTGCGCACCATGCGCTTGATCGTGAATTTTCTTTAAACTTGTCTGATGATGAGATTTATTAGCTAAACAATTAAAAGTTTAAAATGATTTAGATTTCTGTAAATATATAAAATCTTTTATAATTAAATAAATAAATAATGAACTTTATTCTCTAAGTTAGCCACTAGGGCACTTTTACATGTCTGTCTACCGGTATTTCACAAAATGAGACCACTGCTGAGACTAAATGCCTAACGAAACTCAACAAAACTAAATACTGCTCCAACAAAAAAGAGAAACTGGATTGAGGGACAATCTTAACATTGCCGTAAGTAAATTAGTGTCCCTATATGCTGAAGTCACCTAAGACTGAAATTACACCATGCAGCCCATTATCCAATAGTCAAGTATCCAAAGATTAAAAAATAAGCACTTCAATTTCTTTCTGCGCTTAGTTTTGGCACAAAGACGACGCTCTTTATTATTTTGACAACTAGTAAAATTCTATCGGCCGCGCTCCCACTCGGCACGTTCAATGGAAATTACGACATAAATTGTAAAAGTTCTGAGTACTACGTACTGTACCTGTAAATCGTAAATTATATTTTTAGTCATTTGATATGTAATCATAAATAAAATAGAAAGGGTTTGTTAATAAAAACGTTGCATCTAGTGGAGCAATAGGGAAATTAGCCTAATCTGGACCGCGCTCCTGCGTTGCATTGCAAGATGGCGATGCAGTGGTGACTGCACCGGCTGCGGCGCGGGGAATATGCATTATTGCCAATCTTACGTAAACAAAATTATTATACCGGCACTGCGATAACTTTGTGAGGTAGTAAGTACGGTCTGATCAAAAAGAGTACAAAAAACCGGCCAAGAGCATGTCGGGCCACGCTCAGTGTAGGGTAGTCCGTCCGTAGTTGCCCATCCTTCGCAATAGACGAAAATTACGGGAAAGATTTAAATTACGAGAAAAATTTCAAGCGCTATAAAAAGGTCGTAAACGCCAAAGTAATAGTAATTACTTATTATCTTCTGGAAGTTATCGATTTTACGCGCCAGATTGAATGAAATGTTTTAATATAGTATGGCACTTACCCAATATGTATACGTGCATATTATGAATACTTTATTACTTATTGTGAATTCATTCAGAACAATGGAATAGCGAATTGTAATGGTAGGCAGCTCGATTTAATACTGAGGGGCGCAGGAGTACGTGGTGAGGTAGCGGTGCGCGCAGCAGGCGAGGGTATGCTGCCCGTGGACCCGTATCACCCGCCGCTCGCGGTCAGCGTCGGCGCATGTACTGAGTCGGTGTCGGCGTCGGCGTCGGCGTCGGCCGACGCCAGCGACAGCGATACGACCGACACGTTACGAAATGATTTGCAGCAAACGGGTTCACCGCTTATGGAATGGAATTTTTCTAAAGCAAACTTCAATCTTCTATATCATTCATTAGCAAATTATGATTGGACGTTATTCACACAATCCTGACGAAGTTATAAATTATTTTTATGGTACAATAAATGAAATTTTAAATAGTTGTGTTCCTCTTAAAAAACAGAAGCCTTTAGTATCACGGTATTCATACCCCGAGTGGTACACGGCCGAAATAATACGTACTATTAAACATAAGCATTTGTTGCACAAACAGTACAAAAAGAGTGGACTGGAGACTGATTACTCTGCCTTCTCCCAGTGTCGGCTAGAGCTAAAAACAGCTATTTCTCTTGCTCATGACCAATATCAAGATCTGATGCAACAAAATTTAGCGAAGGATCCCAAGTCTTTTTGGAGTTTCGTAAAACAAAAAAGAGATAAAAGCAATAAAAGTAAGTTGATAGTAGAGGGACGTGTCTTATCGCAACAAGAATCTGCTCAGGAATTTGCAAAGTTTTTTCACTCTATTTACACCTTATCACCACCCGTACTTGACCCGGCTGCCGCGAGCGCAGCGGCGTCGGCGAACAGTGCGTATATTCATATCCAAGAGCTGAAGGTCGCTGAAGTAGTCCGCGCGCTTGAAAAACTTCCACCTAAACGCTCGGTGGGACCTGATGGTATACCACCTTTCATATTGAAAGACTGTCGTTCAACTCTAGCCGAACCACTATGTCATTTATTTAATGTGTTTTTAAAATCGGCTATATTTCCTGACCAGTGGAAGCTGACACGTGTGGTACCAGTGCCAAAAGGATGTGGTGGCCCGAATACAAGTAATTATAGGCCAGTAGCAGTATTATGTGCACCTGCCAAAGTATTTGAGTCGGCCATTCAACGTTATTTGCAAGAGCAGGTAAGCTCCCAGTTGTCGGACGCTCAACACGGATTTCGCGCGGGACGCAGTACAGCAGGAAACTTGCTTAACCTCTTGACGCGGGTGACGCCGGCAGTGGACGCTGGCATTCAGGTAGATGTCGCTTACTTCGATTTTAAAAAAGCCTTCGATGTGGTAGACAACGATATCTTACTGAAAAAGCTAGCGGACACGGGGTGTACACCACATACGCTTGCTTTCTTTGCCAGTTACATGCGTGACAGGCGCCAGTACGTGGACTGTGCGGGTTACAGGTCAGAACCGTACTATACGAGATCTGGCGTGAGTCAAGGTAGCAATTTGGGACCATTGAAATTTGTGCTGATGATTAACGATCTTCCTAATGTGGTGCGAGACTCAGATTGCTTACTTTTTGCCGACGATTTAAAACTCGTGAAGCAAATCAAGGATGTATCGGATTGTCGTGTACTGCAGGAGGATATTGATCGAGTTATACAATGGAGTCATTCGAATAAACTTTACTTTAATGTGACTAAATGCTCATCGATATCCTTCAGTCGGGCTCGCAATCCGATACATCACCAGTATGTGGTGGAAGGGGAACCGATGGTACGTCTTACTAAGGTCCGTGACTTAGGAGTACAATTTACTACCGATCTCTCTTTTAAGGAACACATTGTAGCTGTGTGTAAAAGAGCATACAGGAATTTAGGGTTCGTCATGAGACAAGCACAGGGTTTTTCCAACATAAGTGCTATACGCGCGCTCTACGAGGCTCTTGTTAAAAGTCACCTGGAGGCCAATTCGGTAATCTGGAGCCCACACGAAGCAAAGTACGAGCTTATGTTGGAACGAACTCAGAATAAATTTGTGCGGTTTCTGTATCTCAAGCTCTATGGTGTGTATCCTTTTTACCCACTTATGTATCCGACATTATTCGTGTTGGGAATGGTGGGATATAACCAGTTGCGGGTCAGGCGAGAATCGTCTCTCGCTTCATATATATTTAAATTGTTGAGAGGGAAGATCAGCAACCCTGGGGTGCTGGCAGTGGTAGACCTATGTGTGCCGGATCGGTACGTGTGGCGGCGGCGCCGGCCGCCGCTGCTGGCCGAGCCGCGCGCGCGCACCGGCCTGCTGCGCGCGGCGCCCTGGACCAGGGCCTTGCGCACGCTCAACCAGGTTGCAACTCGAATTGACGTGTTCCATTGTTCACTCGATGAATTCACAAAAGTGTCTTTGTTTGTTTTATGTTATTATTTTTAGTACCTAAGTTAACTTACAATATTGTTTTGTGTTGCTACTCTATCGCATTGGGAAACTGTAATGATAGATGTAATGTTGTTATAAATAAATAAATAAAAAAAAAATGTGTAACGTTCGAAGTACCGGCACACCGCGCGGCACTTACGTCATTTTAAAGAAAATTATGAAATTTTGCGATAACTCAAAAACGGCTTGACCGATTTTGTTCAATATAGTTTTCATTGAAATTTTATTGAAATAATATTTTTTTGACCTGTGGTTGAAAAGTTAGAGGGGGGGGGGCATATTTTTTTTATTTTCGTAGCGACTATTTACGAAACTGCTGACTATCAAAAAATAATGTATGGAGACCCCTATTATTTTTAAAAGACCTATTCAAGGACACCCCCACTTTAGGTGTTCGAGAGGTACCCGAAAAAAAAATTTTTTTTTAGTTTTTATTTTACCGTTTTGTCGGCGTGATACATACACATACTCATACCAAATTTCAGCTTTCTAGTACTAATGATCACGGAGCTAAGCCGCGGACGGACGGACAGACGGACATGGCGAAACTATAAGGGTTCCTAGTTGACTACGGAACCCTAATAAAAAGTGGCAATACTATAGTGTCGTCCCCGTTTTCTTAAATTGATTAGAAAGGGCCGACACTACAGTATTACCAATTTTTTATTTCTAATATTTTTGGTCAGACTGTACTAACGAATATGCCGTGTCGGTCTGGGTTAAACGAGGCTGTACATGTTTATTATTATATTTTTATTTTGTATAATACTATCATCGCTACCTAAAAAGCTTGTACCTATCATTTTGCTCTAACGCAAAACGATGTTACTGTATATGGTCACACTGTGTACTTTTCGCAGCGGCTTCAGATACAAGTTTTTTTAAGTAATGGCAAAATGCTTATAATATTTATACCTAAACTATTACTTACGAGTCTTAATATTATTATTATTAGGGTTTGAAAAGCACCTAAAATAAATATGCTAAAAATAAACAACTTTGCATAATAATAGTTTACATAATAATAATATGCCTTACTTTATTACCACTGCACCGGTGCCACCACCTTCCGATACGGTGTTAGAACAAGTAAATAATATTATGGTCAGCATATTTTGCAAGTAGAGCTACGTACGTACGTACTCACTTATTTTCGATTTATTTATTTATTTTTTCCAATTAACTAATAAGTTTTAAGTTTACTAACTATCATGGACCACTGTTGTCTGAATAAACTAAATTTCGAATTTGAATTTGAATAAATATCCATAATAATGTGTTAATAAATTTAATTAGGTAAATATTTTGGTACTTGGTACCTACATGTGATACATACAGTAAAACTAAATGATTATCATAAGGTTACAAAATTTAAAATTTGTGTATGATTGTACCTTAATATTTAAAATATCACAACATTATGAAATCAAATGGCTAAAATCTACAATTTGTCTGTTGTTTCCCTTAACTTTGAAATCGAATGAAATAATTAAATTTATCCCTATATTAAACAATATAAAAAAAAGTTTCAATATTATACATTAACACTTTTTAAACAACGAAGTAACAGAGATGAGCCCGCGACGCCGGATCTCGGCCTACAGCGCAGTATAGCGGTTAAAGTTACGTAAAATTGTAGCGGAGCAGCGTGGCTAGCGGGGGGTGGGCGCCCGGATCCTCAAGGTCATCGACGTTATGAGTCGCCTTAATGTTAATAAAACCAAAATCCTAACAGCATCAACAACAGGATCACACAAACCAGATTATTACAATAGAAAACGGAACGGAACGTGAACGGAGTGGCGTAAGCGGCCAACGTTTCTGGCCGGCTTCGCGTGCAGATTTTACTGGGCATCGTCCTTTTCTCCTCATTACAATTTTATTCACAAGAAAAGAACCGTTTAACAAAAACATATTATACCTTCACCTTCAGCGAGGCAAGCAAAAAGTAAAAAATAGAATGTAAAAAGTAAAAAAAGTGAAAGGTAAAGAGTCAAAAGTAAACAATAAGAAGTAGAAGTGAAAAGTAAAAGCAAAAAAGTAAAAGCAATAACATGTGACACGCATCAGTTAACAGTAGTAACGATTAATGTTATAATGCCACCAGAAAAGCATTCAAGGCTCACGAAGTGTATGTCTTTATTTATAAGAGTTAGTAGCTGTATAACTCGTAGAAAAAAAACTGGATTAGATAAATTTAATTTAAGTAATGTTGCTAACACATGTTCATGTGTTAAAATATAAATGGTGCTAAATATTATGTATTTATGACTTGAAATAAAACCGACAGACAATAATAATTACTACAATTATTGTCGCTCGTAACTACCTAACTAACGGCATCATCGTTTTATTACAGCTCCATTCATCGGACATGAATACGGCGTCTTTTGACTGGCTTATTGTTAGTCGAACCAACAAAGACGTCAATCACATTAACGAGATATTGAACGCGACTTCTTTACGATTCGACCAGAATATTGTGGCTTCCTTTCCGAATATGAACTATAAGCCGAGAGCCCACTCAAATCGTATTTGCGGCGATAACTTCATTTACAAATCCACAAGTAAACCAGTGAATCAAAGAAGGAACTTTCAGGCCAGGAAGCAATATTATAACAATTGTCGACACAGCAACCGTTACGACCAAAACTGTAACAAAACCGAGTACGAGAGAAATTATTATCGGACTTCGGAACGGTTTAGAAATTTAACTAGGAACCAAACTTTCAAGAAATCAGGCGTCGTCCCGCTGTTTCAGACCGGAGTCTTGGGTTACAACTTTTCTCGAAGTTTTAACATGATCAATATAAGCAAGTTCGTAATTTCTAAGGAGTTTAACAAATGGAGCAGAACGAACAACGTTAATCGAGGAATTGAAGGAATACACTTAGTCCAATACTTTAAAGTTCGGACTAATTCAACACTATATGCTTTTTATCTGGGTAAGTTATTTATTATATATTTAATGTTTTTTTTTATTCATAAACTGACTAGTGATTGACCTTAGTATCACCTGATGGTAAGTAACAATGGGGTCGAGGATGTAGCTCACTGGTTCAGCAACAGCCTATTCACTCTTGCCTTGAAATTCCCAAGTTATAATTTTCAGGAAATACACACGATGGGAGCGAGTTCTATCCCTTACCGGTTCGCATAGAAATGATGTTGACGATTTGATTCGTGCGAATAAGTGTAAACTGACAATATAATTCCCGATTTGTATGGGAAACGTTTTCAAGAATGCACATCTCTAGGATGGCGGTATTAATTCGTGCAATTCCTGCGTGTATACGCAGAGAATACATGTATTTAATTTTGATTTCGATGCCTTTTAATTTGCCCGTAAAAAATAAAATCCCTCTAATCACATGGTTCGACTGCTTGGCATACAGATCGGACGACATGAACTTATTCACGACGAGTGTAGTATAAAAAAATCTACTCCTAAAAATTATAATAAATAGTACAGACAGAGATTTACTTCTGATGTACTTGTACAGGTGATTGGGATCGCGAACACTCCGTGTCGCGTGTGGAGGCGCCGTACCCGGTGGAGGCACGCAACTTCCTCGGCGAGGAGTTAGTGGTGGGCCGCTGCAACTCGACCGGAGACGGCACGGCCTCGTCCGATGACGATGGGCCGGCGGCGCCGGCGCTGCTGGACGACGTGCTTCACTTCCTCACCATCAAGATAAACGCCTCGTAAGCTATAAACCTTCCTCGGCGAGGAGCTGGCGGTGAGCCGCTGTCACTCGACCGGCGAAGGCACGGCCTTGTTAGATGACGACGGGCCGTCGGCGCCGGCGTTGCTCGATGACGTCCTTCCTTCCCCACCATCAAGATAAACGCTACGTAAGCTATAAATCTTCCTCAGTGAGGAGGGTGGTCGGCCGCTGTCACTCGACCGGCGAAGGCACGGCCTTGTTAGATGACGACGGGCCGTCGGCGCCGGCGCTGCTCGATGACGTCCATCCTTCCCCACCATCAAGACAAACAATACAACTTTTTAATAAAGTCGACGAATCGTTTTAGTTACTTTTTATAGATTTATTATAATCTATTTCTTTCAGCGAAACAAGCGCGCCGCTTGGGATAAGCGCACCTACCATAAATATATCGAAAAATATTACTACTAGATTTTACTAACTATACTAGGTAATTTAATACTAGTGTTATTCTGTGAGTACTTTCTTAATACGATTAACTTAGTTGCATGGTTGTAAGATGGCGTTAGTAGTACAACATGTGTTGTATACTATTTAGTAACCGACTTCTAAAAAAGGAGGAGGTTCTAATGTTTCACTGTATATAAGTATCTTTTTTTTACCTACCTACTTCTCGATCATTTTTATGGAAAGTTCGCTTATCCAGTGCGGCGCGTTTGCTCCAACTAACCTTATTTTAAATACGAATGCAAAACAGATGCCAGATATAAAGGAAAATCGTTTGCGCGTCTGTCTTGTAAATTAATCGACTAGCGTACCATTTAAAGTTTACAACAGTTTCAAGCATAAAGATGTTAGTTTCCTCCAGGTCTTCAACTCGGTACTACAGCAAGCTCGGATTCCGAAGCTACGAGGGGGCTTGGACGGGTCTGCTTGGCGCCCTGACCGACCAGTCCGTGGACGTCGCGCTGGAGCCTGTCACCGTTCACGCTCCGCGGTACCAGGACATGGACTTCATCTTCCCCATCGCCGAAACCATGTTAGTATACCAATGACTAGCAGAAACTACTATCTTGCACTTCTCTTTTACGAGGCTGCTTTGACACTCCTGTGAGCCATAGGCCACCTGGGCGCCCTCATCGACCAATCCGTGGACATCGCGCTAGAACCTGTCACTGTGCCCGCTTAACGGTTCCAGGATATGGACTTCATTTTTTCCAGCGCCGAAACCATAACTAACACAAAAATCTGAGTCTGTCACAGGTCATTGACTTGGTACTACAGCAACCGAGGTTTCCGGAGCTAGGTGGACGGGACGGGGTACTTAATACAACTTGTGACCATTGACAGGATTAGCGACAAGCTACATAGAGTAGAGAAAGCTAGCTTAGCTTAGTGCCGGAGAACAAGATCTCCATACTCAACAAGTCAGAAAATATAGTAAGTATAACAATTAAACCTACTTTCAGGTGTAACATCTATATTCGACATCAGGAGACATCAACGGTCCGGGACATCTTCCTGGCGCCGTTCAGCGCGCGTCTCCTGGCCTGCGTGCTAGCGGTGGCGGTGGCCGCCTCCATCGCGGTCGTGCTCATCAGCAAGCTGACCCCCAAGCATGACTCCCGACCCATGGAGTACACTGAAGCCTTTGTATGGACCACGGGGATTCTGTGTCAGCAAGGTACAATCTACTTTCAGGGGTAACATCTTCACTAGAAGACGTCAACGGAGGAGGACATATTCCTGGCGCCATTCAGCGTCAAAAAACCAATTAAATCATATACAAAACAACGCAACATAGCACAACACAATGCCATGAAATGCAATAAATAAATAAATAAAAAATGCAATGTATTACACTGAAGTGTTTGTGTGGACTACGGGGATACTTTTGTCAGCAAGTAGTCCAGTAAAAGTTGCGTTTTATCATTTAAAGTCTTTGATTTTTGGTTTAGTGCATCATTAATGTTAAGGCTCCTTATCCGTTCAAAAAGGCTAATTGTTTAAGACATTTTTCTCTATGATGAAACATGTTTCTTAACATTTGAATTTTTAATAATTATAAAAGCGACGACTGGGGTCCAGTGGGTCGCGAGTCGCGTAGCAGCACGGATAGCTACCCCTGATGAAGAGCTCCAAATGAGTTCGAAACATGTCGGGCCGTTCCTGACAATTTTTACGTGAATTTAAACCGTTGTTATAATTATTAAAGATGTCTCACGATAGTTTTAATAACATTATTTGAATTTTTGTTTTAAAAACTACTCTAATTTGTCAAAATTCACACAGAAAACTGTTTTTTTTTAACTTATTTTCGACTGCACGCAATGAAAGCATGAAATAGCTACATAACTATTTCTAGAACTCAGGGAAAAGTATTATTCACTTCAAAAAGTTGGTTGACTTTATCAATATAAATATTTGTCTTAATATGAAAAAAATGCCTCTTAACAAAGCTAAATTTAAAAAGTTAGAAGATCTACTCTTATCGGGGGGCACGGCAGTGCCCCCGCCAAGTCGAGCGCGAAGCAAACACTGCCGTACCATCCTTTACTGGAACCATTTCGCCGCATTTTCAGGCCCCTATTTGAGCACCTCTGGATAAGACCAGAACGCAGAAGTTTTTGTCATCCAGTAAGCTATAATCACATACTTAAAATCCAAAATTTCAAGTCTGTAGGTCATTTAGTTCCGAAGTTAAGCGAAAGCAAAGTTTCGCATTTACGACACTCACTCACTCATTCACTCACTCACTCATGATCATCAGTAAAGAACTAGTACTCTCCATAAATTCAGAGAGCTGAAATTTGGTACAGAGTTAGGGTTTAATGGCCACATAAAGCGAAAACTATAAAAATTGGCCAAGTGCGAGTCCGACTCGCGCATGAAGGGTTCCGTACCATAAAACAAGTTTGTTGTATGGGAGCCCTTAAATATTTATTTTATTTTATTTTTAGTATTTGTTGTTATAGCGGCAATAGAAATAGATCATCTGTGAAAATTTCAACTGTCTAGCTATCACCGTTCGTGATATACAGCCTGGTGACAGACGGACGGACGGTCGGACGGACGGACGGACGGACGGACAGCGAAGTCTCAGTAATAGGGTCTCGTTTTTACCCTTTGGGTACGGAACCCTAAAAACTAGGATAATCGAAGATCTGGAGTACTCTGATTAGAAAACACAAGAGCCCAACCAAACTATTAGAGATCGACATACAACAAGATGAATATTTTTTGTAAAGGCGGTGTTCGGTTGGCCGCCGTCGCGAATGATCATCTCTCCTGATGATGGATCGCGTACCGATTCGAAACATGTCGAGCGTTATTCGACTTCTATGACGTGAGTAAACCCGTTTAAGTATTTTGATATTCAACTTAGTGGGCCGTTTCATTTGATGTCAAAAATCCAAGGTCTGAAGTATTTTGACGACGCGTTTGGCTCGGTTTGTAGACACCTCCCTACTGAGCCGGCGGTCCCGGGTTCGAGTCCCGGCCAGGGCAACTATTTGTGTGATGAACTCGAATATTTGTGCTTGGGTCAAGGTTGTTCTATGTATTTAAGTATATCTTTATCTATATAAGTATGTCTATCGTCGTCTAGTACCCATAACACAAGCCTTTTAGATCTTAATTTGGGACTAGATCGATTCGTGCGAGGTTGTCCGATATTTATTTATTTATTATTTATTTGATGAAGAACTCTCAGCTGGTCTCAGCTGTATTAGAGATATGGTAATGCCCCCTTCTACTATTGGTACATTAAAAAATCGACTGTCATTGAAAAAATCCAGCGTAGTGGGTACACATCTTCTAATTTAATCTAGCCTATAGCGTCCCACAGCTGGGCGGGTTACGTTTTACAATCCCGAAAGCTCATAATACCTAGTAGTTGAAATACCGATGGTCAAAATACCGAAAGTTCAAAGGCGATATTCGATAAACCGAAGCTCAAATTACTATTTTCAGAAAATCGAAAGTTCAAAATCTCGAAATTTCATAATCCCGAAAGTCAATGAGCACTTTAAAAGTGTCAGGACACTAAACTAATCTGACTTTTCCGTGGAACCGATCTGCTCCGGCGCTGCGGGATGTTCAGCCCCTCCGCCCTTTTTTTTTTTTTTTTTTTTTTTTTCGCTGGGAAAATGCGTTACGCATCCCGTCCGATCGGGGGTTCGGAACGGGTATGTGGGGCTCCCGGGCTGACGCCCTAGCGTAAGAAAGTGCGACTGCGGCTCGCTTGATGCCCGCACTTTCTTATGGCGGCCGGGGGCTGCCCTCCCTCCGCGCCTCCGGCCTTTTATATACACTCTAGGGGTAGGGCAGACAAGACCACGTGGAATCGGGGTTGACAGCTTCGGTTCTGTGGCAAGTCGATTAAGAAAAGGAAAGAGTCCGGGAGAGTGGGAAATTATGACACTAAATAGTCGATATTATGATAAAATATTCTGTCATGGACTGCCAACCGAACCGAACTTGTCTGGAACCGAAGCTGTCAACGCTCGCCTCCGCAGCTTCGGCTTTTTGGTCACCTTCGGCGACCAGCCTCAGCTGCTGCGACTCGCTTGATGCCCGCACTTTCTAACGCTAGGGCGGAGGGGTTGCACATCCCGCAGCGCCGGAGCAGATCGGTTCCACAGAAGAGTTCACTTATAAATAGTAAGTATAGTAGTAGGCAAGTAGGTTACGTAATTTAGGTTAATATTCTTTGTATAAAATAAACATTAGAATCTGTAAGACTACAGAAATATAATTCTCGACAGTTTAAATAATATTCCGGATTACAACCTTCAGGCAGGATCATAGTCTTCGGGATTATAATCTTCGGAATTACAGTCTTCGGGATTTCATTCTTCGGGATTACAGTCTTCGGGATTATAATATTCGGTATTTCATCCTTTCGATCAAACGTTCATTCGGAATTTTAAACTTTCGGTCAAATAAACATTCGAAATTTTAATTTTCGGTCTTCCGTCCATAGGTCTTATGAAATTCGGTATTTTGAACTTCGGCATTGTAATACGTACCCGCTGGGCGAATGCCTCCCCTTCTGCTTTTAATAAACATATAAATAAAATTAAAGGAAAACTCTGGGTAAGACTAGACTGGCTTTTATACTTATACTTACAAGTTTACAAGAAGAAATAGTCGAACGATTAACTTTATTCTACTCGAACATTACACAAATTAAATAAACAAATTACACCAAAATATTAATTTCGCTCAAAATTTGGTCAAAATATAATGCATTGGACTAAGAGTGGCGGTGATACCCGCACACGTCGCTAGATGGCGCTAACTGTATTTTAAAACGCGCCTACGTTTGTTTTTCCGATAATCTTATATGGCGAAGTGGCAACCGGCCGCGTTACAGTCGTTTACGACATTCTTCTATTGCGCTCGAAAACGTTTGCTAGGGATTAGGAGGGATTATTTGCATTTCGTTGATTTCGCTTATTATTTCGTGAGGTTTGCTAAAGTGAATTAGCAGGTTGTTATAAAACAATATGCCCACGTTTCTACAAAAAGAAGTGAAATCCCACCAAAAACATTCTGTAAAAAACTAGCCAAGTCTCGATGGAGCTGCTTGATTATCTCTAAAAAGTAATGAAATCTAGACAAAGTCGTACCAAGTCTAAGGTTCCTTACTGCGATTTCTTTATTATTATAGTTAATGTTGTGTGACTTGGCCGTTGAAGAGTACACAAGGGTACAACACCAGGTGCTCCATGACACCATTGCATCAATCTGTCGCCAGAACCGCTACCCATTGACGGTCAATTGTAGGCTTGATAAAGCTGCGTATTTCAATAATATTTATGTATAGGCGAGCCTGAAACCAACAGTATATAAAATATTTCTAGTACAGATGGACCTCTAATCATTGATAGAAGTCCGTCTGTACGTCTATTTTATGTTAGATCGGTGGTCGATTTGACGCTCCAAAAAGAAGAAAGCAGAAGTCAGCATTGTCAATGCTGAATGCATGTGCTGCACAATCAACAACAGCCTAAAATGAGACACTAGCGTCAAATTACCAATACCAGTATGGGCTATTATCTCGCTTAACAAACATAGGTAGTTACAACAGATACAACATTACGTGTAAACAAAATTGACTTGTAGCGGTTCTGGGGACAGATTGGTGCAATGGTGTCATGGAGCACCTGGTGTTGTACCCTTGTGTACTCTTCAACGGCCAAGTCACACAACATTAACTATAATAATAAAGAAATCGCAGTAAGGAACCTTAAACTTGGTACGACTTTGTCTAGATTTCATTACTTTTTAGAGATAATCAAGCAGCTCCATCGAGACTTGGCTAGTTTTTTACAGAATTATTTTGGTGGGATGCTTTTTTACTTTTTTCCTTTACCGCCTGGTGCGATGACAGTCAACAGTATCCAGTTTAAATCCGTCTAATAATACCGTAGGTTGAATTTTCTGAAAATAACGAATTCTATCTGCAAAACAATATTTCATTAACGCAGGAGTGATTCCGAATTCCGATTACGTATAACAATTGAAAATGTTCGAAACTAAAATTAATCGAAAATAGTTCCTTATAAAGGCCAACCAGTATAATTAGAGCCCGTGAGTTTTCATTTGTGGTTTTCATTGAGTATCGGAGTAAAATGTGGTTTACCGATTCGAACGGCGTATTCCCTAATAATGGTTGAGGGATCACAACTAAAACGGAAGTTGGGTTATGTCGGGGCTATGAGACAGTTTCGATCGACAGATAGATTCCGCAAAAGGAAGAATATCGGTCGAAAAGTGCCAATGTTCCGGAGTTTTCGTGTTCGGTACCTCTGACACCTCGAACTCGCGTAACACAAACCTGTCAAAAAATTATACCTCCTTTAGTGGCATACGTTAATTTGTTTATATTTGTAATTGTATTGCTTTAAGGTGTTTATTATTAATATTATAGGAGGTTCGTGGACGCCGCCGGCGCCTGCTGCGAGTGTGCTACTTATTGTATGCCTGCTGTTTGCGGTGGTGACCTACAACGCATACGCTGCGTTCATCACTTCGGTGCTGTCCGTGCGTGTGGCCAGCGTCGACACGGTCGCCGCTGTGCTGCACTCTCCCAACTTCAAGATCGGATACATCAAGAACGGCGCTGATCAAGCCTACCTCATGGTGAGCACTACAATAGACACATCCATATCTACTAGCTTTTTACAGGCGGATCATGGTATCTCCTTGTTCTTCGCGTTTCCAAGGTCTGAACTGACTTAGTTATTCAATGCGGACTGTGCACGAAGTTGATAATCATAACAATGTTATAGTTAAGTACTTACATCAGTGATGCAGAGTTAAGCCAAATAAATTACCTTCGTAAAATGCTGAAGTCAGGAAACTCAATCCCATTATACTACAAAAGGAAACACTTTGTAATTTATTGATATGTAACACTTGTAACTGTTAGTACCTAACGTCGGCGAAATGGATGCCTGTTTTACATACAGATCGAATATGTTCAACAGAGTGAAATAGGGCAAGTACTCGTACTTTATATTTCGGATTTTATCATCCCTTTGACATGTAAGCGAAGCAGAACTCACTTACCGAAACGCCAACGAAACGTTGTACATAAATTTACGCCATCTGAATGGTGTATTTGTTTCAGTCAACAAAAGATTCCCAGTTGAACGCATTCTACATTCGAGGCTACTCGGATGCAGAAAACCTGGTGTCCTCAGCGGAGGAGGGGCTCGCGCGGGCAGCACGGTTGGACTACGCTTTCTTCGCTGGTCAGCGCGCGGCGCGGTCTACACTGAAGTTCGTATTGATTGATGCAATATAAAGTTTGTAGTTATCTAGCACCAATCTTAGCATAAACTTTTCACCTGTACCGCAGACTAATAAATGATACGGGGCCTATGATGATTGCGTTTATCACGTGATAAATACGAAACAAAGCATCTGTTACTCACATTCGCATCTTGTAAAACGGGATGGATGCTTTGTCACTTATTTATCGCGTGATAAAAGCAACCATCATAGGCCCCCGTAGCACTTAGCACAAGTGCCTATCGATCCTGCACAATTGATTACTTGTGAAATATTATGTAATATTGTGTAATGTGTGCGTAGTCTGTAGTGTCTGAATAATTTGTGAAATATTCTGTAATATCGTAAATTTCAACACCCAGATTTTCCTCATGTAGGTCAGACGCGTTCACCTGAATATGAGGGGCAATATGTCGTATAATAAAATCGAATATAAAACTTTTTATCGCCACCAATGATACGTAAGTTACTTACCTTAAAGGGAAAATCGGAATATTTCACTTCTATACATTACTACGTAATAATCTCGTCATTTTCTGGGTACCTAGAAACGACGTCTGTACCTACATTGCGCGTAGTTTTTAAGTTTATTAAATCACTGTAACGCCTCAGGTTGTAATTCGTAGAATAATAATATTTGTTTTATATAAAAGACATAATTTTTTTAAACATTCAGTCGTTAAAAACAATATGCTGCAGTGAAAACTTTTTTGGATGTTTTTTTTTTTAATTTTATGGTATAACGCGTATCGGAACGTAACAACACGTTCGAGGTTGGATTCGAAAATCTAATTTCGAATTGGTATGTTTGTATCACTCTCTTTTCATATAGATAAGACGGAAACATTGTGCAGCGGAGTTTGAATTATTCGAATTTTATAATTAACCTGTGGCTCAGAAATGATAATTCGCCTAAATAGCGGAGGAAATAGCACAGTTTAACTGCTAGAGCAAACTGGAAAGATTTACGGCGCACCGCACTGTGTTAAGATCCCCTAATTTGTTCCATTAAAATAACGAACTTTAATAGCCTTTAATACAAAGATCAAAGCTTTTTTTTTAAATTTCGCTACCCTAGCTCCAAATGGTTATCGCGCTGGACCGGCAATCCAGAGGTACCGGGTTCGATTCCCGGTCTGTTCCCCAAGGTAGCTCCTTTTTCAATTTTTCTTTGAGCTTTGATCTTTGTATTTAAGGCTTAAAAAAAAATTGTGGTGTACCTACCCACATTAAAAAAATGAGACATTACATGTTTCATAAATTTATAGAACTTTAATAGGTTGTACTGTGATCAGGTCCTTGAGCCAGGCGCGTGGGCGCTGCGCACTGCGTGAGTTAGCGGTACCTTCTACCCGGGCGCATCTCGCGTTCCCGCTGTCTCGCCACTCGCCCTACGCCAGGCCGACGCTGGTCAGGTATATTACATTCTGTCAGTAACAGCCAACCACAGCCGCACCGACAACCCCCACGAGGTGATCTATGGATCATTGTGAGCGTGTTATAATGCTTAGCTACTTGAGTAAGGTGTTAAAATCCACTGCTGAAGGATTACTGACTCGCCATTACGGGATCATGGTTCGCGATAAAGACGCGGTGTTTCGTTTTCTTAACCAGGTTTATTTAAATTTGTTAATAGTCCATGCAAAGTTAGTCAGTAGACGACAGTTTGGACCAAATTTTCTAAGTATTTTTGCATAGGAAATCTTGATTTAGGTATATATTTTTCAGTTCATAAAAGAGATGGCTGAAATAATATATTTGAAAATATGGTTTTTATTCTGTATTCTGCTGCCTGTAGGTACATGTCATCATTCTCTTTCTCCACATCATCTTGCAACTTTCACACAATCCATATTTTCTTTGGTCTCCCTGTCCTTTTATAACCATTTCACATTCATCCTCAATTCTCTTCACTGGACTTTCATCTTTTAGCATCGCCTGACGATACAAACCTAGGTTGTTAGCTGAGGCAAATTACATTCCTACATGTAAATCATATAAATTAATCATCCACGAAAAAAGTTCTCAGCTCTCGTGTCGACGAACCCGATCTACGAATTTTAAAAGGAATAAATACAAAGTAACATAAACATAGTTCTACACTTTCTTTTTATATAGTGTATATATTTCGAGGAATTACTTCCAAGCGATTAGGTACTGTTTGTTGTTCAATTTGAAGCGGGATTTACAAGGAAAACATGTTCCAATGACGAAGAGTGGCATTGATTGAGCGACGTCTTAGACTACTTTGAAGACAAAGGTTTTGAATTTTGAGGTATACTTATTTATAAGAATATAGTTGATCAAGAATTAAAAAAAATATGAATACCTACTTATAAGAGAGACTTACGGGAAATAATGAAAAAGTTTGACAACCGCGAACTGTAGTGTATTTCTTTGTAGTAACTGCTACGTAGTCCTACACTGACTTCACTGGGTCAGTTTTTAGGGTTCCGTACCCAAAGGGTAAAAAACGGGACCCTATTACTAAGACGTCCGTCCGTCACCAGGCTGTATCTCATGAACAGTGATAGCTACACAGTTGAAATTTTCACAGATGATATATTTCTGTTGCTGCTATAACAACATACTAAAACAGAATAAAATAAATATTTAAGTGGGGCTCCCATACAGTAAACGTGATCGGTTGCGTTAACTTTGCACCTTATTTTTATGCGGCGCCATACATACCAGGTGCAAACGTAACTTAACCCGGCCAGTTAAGATTGGAAGTGTTTGTACGGAAGTAGGAACTCTTAGTGCGCGAGTCCGACTCGCACTTGGCCGGTTTTACGTATACTTAGGTAGTGAAAATAAGTGGCATGAAAAAATAAAACGCTCATGCAAACCAAGTTACAGGACCTTCTTAGTGTATTCACGTATCATATAAAATTAATAAGATAAATTATGTATGCATTTGAAGATCAAACGGAGTTCAAACTTTACGAGTCTTGACCAGCTTTCATTATGGCAATAATGTGCATACGTCATATTCATAAATATATATATGCTAGCGCGCGGTATGTCATCATCATCATACAAATTCAAAACATTGTTTACAGCAAGTGCAGCTCAATCCTATTGAAAATTTTAAACGTATTGCATATAACTTTACTTACATCGCTGTGGATGGTTTTGGCTTAATTATGCGAACATGATGTAAAATATGCGGAATAATTAGTCCTGTATCATTTTTGTTTACATCAGTGCCATTCGCTGATTTTCATCGTCAGTTAACAAACATTTGATTGATGTTGCTAGTAAAATAAATTAGTGCCACTAATAATCCCATACGGCGTGGGCTGAAAAGTTACTTGTTGGGCTATGAGACAGATACCTGTCAATACGTTAGTAGAAGTCTTAGAAGTCGAACACAGCCGGCCAATCAAAGGTTTGTGGATATGGTACGATAAATTATACATCATTTTACTTATTACTTACGAACTTCGCGGAGGAGGAAAAATGGGACATATATTTTTGTTTTAGAGTCGAGTAAATATTATCATTTATCATATAAATATAACTATCACAATAAGTAGGTATGACTATATTCTATCATATCCAAGTTTCCTACTAGGTTTTCCTTGGAAAACATTTTACAGAATCTGTTTATAAAATATATTAAGTAGCGTATGTAGTTTGGGCCGCATCACATCGATATTCCGACAGATATATATATATATATAGCATAGCATCATGGTGGCAATATTTTTATTTATTTATATTATTTATAATGTACAACGTGCCCCGGTAAGAAAACAATATTTCATTATCTTATGATATTATTACATACATTGTGTAGGTATACAGATTACAGTGTAACTAAATGGTTCGAAATTTATTGATTCCGTTCCGTTGAATACATCGGTTATGGAATGGATGTACTCGTAGGTACGTGCCTTATCTACGTATTTGTACCATTCGACTGCATAACGTGTGAGGGCGCGCTGGCCGTATTTAGTATTGAACCGTAACTGGGCGTTTTCACAAATTGCTAATTTTCTTGCCTTTTGCATTTGGAGAAAATTTAGGCTATTCCGAATCAGAATGATGAGTACAGTTGATTCTAGTAGGAAAAATAAGTGTCACAATTTACCGATTCCTCTTATGATAATTTTTAGACACATTTGTGTGAAAGTAACGTAATGGAAAAAAAACCCGGCCTAGTGCGAGTCGGACTCGCGCATCAAGGTTTCCGTACCATCAAATCACGTTTGTTGAATCGGAGCCACACTTAAACAAGTACTTACTTTATTCTTTATTCTGTTTTTAGTATATGTCGTTATAGCTGTAACAGAAATACAGTCATCATCTGCGAAAATTTAAACTCTTACGTTTTATGAGATACAGCCTGGTGACAGACAGACAGACGGACGCACAGTGGAGTCTTTATAATAGGGTCCCATTTTTCCCTTGGGTAGGGAACCCTAAAAATGTTTACAATGAAGCGAAAAATTGAAATATTTAATGGTTCAGCAGACAGGATTTTTCGCTTCATTGTAAACATTTGGTTTACGTTAGCAGACGTTACTGCTTTAATAAAAATAATTAATTCGGGTGTAGCACATCGTTACTATCGATTCTCAACAAATTTGAGACGATGGTGCCGACTATAAAGTCTAAATCTTTACGGTAGATGGCGCTACGATGCCACCCTAAGGCATGTTGAAGCAACTGGTTGAAAGATTCAATTCAATGGCTCTGACATCTGGTTCGGTGGTCCAGTTGGTAGGACGCCCGTGTTGGCCCGGAAAGCCGTTGGAAACGCAGGTTCGAATCCTGTCTGAACCATTAAATTTTTCAATTTTTCGCTTCATTGTAAACATTTGGTTTACGTTAGCAGACGTCACTGCTTTAATAAAAATAACCCCAAAAATCACTAGTTTCAATACAACTTAGGATCCTGGGTCAACAAAATGAACGACGATTTGTGAAAATGGCCATCTACGTATATATTATAAATTATTTATGAATATGTGCATTGAACATGGGAGCTTCCCTGAGAAACTGAAGTTGTCAATAATCCGGCCAATATATAAAAAAGACAATAAGTGTGATGTGAAAAATTATAGACCAATTGCGTTGATACCAATCATATCTAAAGTAATAGAAAAGGTTATTTATAGTCGTCTTTATGAATACTTTGAATCCAATAACCTATTCGCCAAGGAACAAAAAGGTTTTCGTAAAAACAAATCCATTAACATGGCCATTTTCGATATGATAAAAAAAGTCCTAGCGAACATGAACAATAGATTACCGGTATCTGTCATCTATATGGACATGACAAAAGCCTTCGACTTTGTTGATCATGAAATATTATTGAATAAAATGTATAAATATGGAATTAGGGGAAATGTCCATGAATTAATCAAATCGTATCTTAGTAACAGGAAACAAGTCACACAAATTACAAGAATTGACACTGAATCAAAGGAAGAGATCATATACTCATCAAGTTTTAGAGAAATTCGGTGCGGCGTCCCTCAAGGGAGTATCTTAGGACCCCTGTTATTTATAATATATATTAATGATCTACCGAAAATTACTGAACATCATATGGTTTTATTTGCCGATGACAGTACTATTATATTCACTGACACACAACCCGAAACAGTTGAATCGGAAATAAACGGAACTGTCGAATCTACTATACAATGGCTTGTAGACAACAATCTCAAAGTAAATCTGACCAAAACAGAGACGCAATAATATACAAAACCCTAGTATTACTTATAAGGATGTTAATATTTCAGAAGTAGACAGCACAAAATTCTTAGGCCTTGTATTGGATCAAAGTCTGTCATGGAAATTTCAAATTGACACTGTGTGTAAAAAAACTTAGTAGCTTTTCGTATGCTCTGTATATGCTACGGAAGATAGTTGGAGAACCGGCTGTGTTGACTAGAGATGCCACGAATAGTGAATTGGCCGAATACCGAATACCGAATATTCGGCAACGCTGTCGGCCGAAGCGCCGAATATTCGGCCGCCGAATATTCGGCCGATCCTTACAAGTGTTGGTCAGCAAACGAAAAACAATACCCGAACCTTTCGAAATTTGCAAAAGTTTATCTTTCTTCGCCTGGAAGTAGCGTTTATAGTGAGAGGTTATTTTCTGAGGCTGGTAACGTTTACGATGAAAAGCGCAATCGTTTGCTACCAAAAAATGCTGAAAAGCTCGTTTTTATCCATCACAACTTACCACTGATTAATTTTAAGTACTAAAATGTTGTAATTTGGAAATAAATACATAATTTTGAGTAAAATAAGGTGTATTTTTTTACATGATTTGCTATTCGGTGTTCGGCCGAATAGTACGCACTATTCGGCCGAATACCGAATAGCAAAAAAGTGGCCGAATAGGCCGAATACCGAATAGTTGCCGAATATTCGTGGCATCTTTAGTGTTGACTGCATATCATGCATACGTCTCTTCAACATTAAGATATGGAATAATATTCTGGGGTAACTCTACTGATAGGGAATTGGTATTTAAGGCGCAGAAAAAATGCATAAGAGCAGTACGTGGTCTGCGACCCATGGATTCATGTAAAACCCATTTCGTAGACTTAAAAATTCTCACCTTCCCTAGTTTATACATATTTGAAGTGGCTTTGTTTGTGAAATCAAATCCTAATGAAGTTCAGTATTTTTCAAGTAGAGATTAAAAAACAAGTTGTGTGCAGACTGCAGCCCCATCTAAGACAAGACTGATGTCAAAAAATATTATAGGAATGGCCCCAAAAACCTGCTAATATTAAGGAAAAAGAAAATGTATTAGAATTTAAGCGGGCTTTAAATAGATTTCTGGCTCAAAAAGCTTACTATTCTGTCAACGAATACTTAAATGATAACACTAATCTACAACAATGAGCATGTTAGCTGTAAGATTTTGTATGCCTCGAGGCAGAACATACTCGTAGCTGGACTAACTTATATGTACCTACCATCTAGCATAATTACTTACATTACTCGTATGTGTATACCTACTGTTCACAAATAAATGATTTGTATTTGTATTTGTATAAATTTAGTATCAAACTGAAGTATCTGCGTAAATGTTTAGGTACTCATGTCGCCCTTTTGCTTAACGTATTTATGTAAACTATGAGTACCTGAATATTGACGGCAAACATTGAGTAAAAAGATCCTTGTCTGATTACTGAATCTATTTAGGTTGTATTACTTAGAGTAGGGTATATGGTTATAAGTTGTGGGCGACTACATATTCTTATACTAACAGAGCAGTGTTTACTTACAATTAGCCGTGATGGTTTTTCTCCTAAATCAATTTTGCTGGTCTGGTAGGTAAGCAAAATAGGTACTTTAGATAAATTACCGAGAGCGTCCAAAATAATGTCAGTGTCAACATCTAAATATTATTTTTGTTGTGCGTGTATTTTAACGGCTGATTTTATTGTATTCTCACATATTTCTAAATAATTCTATCTGGGCCCGTACAACTGCAAGTTACACAGTTTTAATAAACTACGGCAGAAAATAATTTTGGTCCGATTGAGAGTCAAAGTAGGTAAGCAAATTATTTTGAACTGTTATAAATATTTTGAACTTCAACTGATAAAAAATTAGAAGGTGAAGAATAAAATGATAGCGAAAGAAAACAAAAAAAAGGCTGAGTATTATTTTATTTGTTAATAAGAGAAATTAAGAGAAATACTTAAGTTATTCTCCTTTCTATGCGAACCGTACAACCACTACAAATGCAATTCCAAGCTCTCGTTAATTCATCTAAGTATATTGTGGGGGTGGAGGCTCAAGGAACCACATAGCTTGTTAATTTGGAATATATTTAAGACCGAAATGCAATAATAATAGATGTTTAGGTATTTGGTGGCGGCTTGTAGAGGAATGACACAATATTTTATTATATGATTCACCATAATCTTAATTTCAACCAGAATCGTAAATACTTATTTTTATAACCGGCCTACATCTCTACAAGCTCCAGTACCTAATCTCAAACATGTTCGCACTTTGAGTGTATCCTGCTATAAAAACACTTAAGAATATAATATTTGATACTATAGACATTAAGTCAAACATAAAATAATATAACAAACATTTCTAATTATCTTTAGTAATCATAACAACATAAGTTATAATTAAGTATGTTGTTAAACACATCGGCGTGGTGGTGCGTTTATTATGTACTAGCGACCCGCCCCGGCTTCGCACGGGTGCAATGCTGATAAATTATGCGTGTATTATACATATAAACCTTCCTCTTAAATTACTCTATCTATTAAAAAAAACTGCATCAAAATCCGTTGCGTAGTTTTAAAGATTTAAGCATACAAAGGGATATAGGGACAGAGAAAGCGATTTTGTTTTATACCTACTATGTAGTGATGACTACTCGTAACTGTACTTACTGTACTTTTTATAGTTTGCTGTTGTTGCGGAGCGGCGGATGCATGGCACGACTGCAGGCGGCGCTGGTGCCGGCCATGCCTCGCTGCGCTCCGCCGCCCGGGTTCGCCTCCGCGCGCGCCGCCGACGTGCGCTCCGCGCTCATCCTGCTCGTCGTCGGACTGGTCACCGCACTGTTGTTAGGTACGGTGTGTGCACTGCAGGCGGCGCTGGTGCCGGGCATGCCTCGCTGCGCGCCGCCGCCCGGGTTCGCCTCCGCGCGCCGCCGACGTGCGCTCCGCGCTCAATAAACTCTACTCAAATCCATTGATAGATCTGAACGCACAAAAGGCCCACACGGATCCATAATGGATCCTACCAAATGGATTTTAGTGGACAGAGGGATAATGAATAGTACGTAATGATGTATCAAATTAAACATAATATTTTCTGTTTCAGGAATGGGAGAGTATTTCTGGAAAAACCGAAAACGGTTCCAGAAACTATTGGTTCGCAGCTACGGGCGTATACTAAATCTTATACGGCTGTAATTTTCTCCACTCTCTTACCAGTTAAAGCCTGAACTCCAGCGGGGTTAGCATGTCTTGTCACGCGACTCAGCATCACCTGTCTTGCTCGCACGGTATTGAAAGAAAAGTGACAGGTAGTATTTGTCGCGCGACAAAGAGTCGCATGTCACAGTTATGCTAGAGGTGCAGCAAAGCGAAGCTGTACCGAGACGTGCGGAATCAATTATGATCAGTGATCGGCATGGACCGTGCAACACCGCGGGTTTCCCATAGTATTTTTAAAATCGACATAGCTATAATTAGGCAATGCAAACCGGTCATATTTCCTATGGAAAGGTAAATTCTATACAAACATTTACCGGTTGCATTCTCTAACTATAATCCCACAGTCATGTTAAAAAAAAGAAATATAATAATGTCAAATTAGTATATTACGTAACAAGGGTGGTAAACGAGGAATTACAAACGAGTGTCTATTAGAAGCCCGAAGCCGAAGGCCGAGGCTGCCGCCCACCCACTTAATATAAGTCAAAGTAACTTAATGCGAGGCCGAAGGCCGAGCTCCGCGTAGCACCGTAGGTGCGGAGCGTCCCAAGAAAGCTGCCCACCCACTTAATATATGTTGAAGTAACTTAATGCGAGGCCGCAGGCCGAGCTCCGCGAAGCACCAAAGGTGCGGAGCGTCTCAAAGAAGCCGCCCACCCACTTAAAATAAGTTGAAGTAACATTGTTTTGTTTTATAAATATTTTGGTATTGACTGCTGTTTATTAGTTTGCTTTATTTCCTCTCAAGTGTGATGAAAAACGTAGTACGTGACTGGTGGCAACGGAATTCCAAACTCGTGTCATTAAAGCCCTCGCCTTCGGCTTCGGGCTTCTAATAGACACTCGTTTGTAATTCCTCGTTTACCACCCAAGATATTAAATAAGTTACCGAGAAAATGGTAAACACGACATAATTAGCTTCAGAGAAGGCAAATGTTGCCTAATTTTAGGGAAGCTGTTAACATAATACAACATAAGCTCATTGAGTCTCAGAATAATTCCTTTAATTGTGCTAACTTACTTCGCGTATCTCAAATTCCTTTATGTGACGGAATTTAATTTATATTGTCATTACTGATTAGGTTTGTTTGTTTCTGAAAACAATTACGTCAGTCCGTGGGTACATCAAAGATGAAATCATCAAAGAAGAAGAAGCCATTGCCTTACAAACGGTGGAGTAAAGGGGTTTTGACGGTTAGGTTTGGATGGAGGCATAATAAAAACCCCCATTGCTTCATAGCAAGTGTAAGGACCGTGGAAGAGATGACACTATTCTCTCAATCTTTTATTAAAATATTTTTATGGATTCTGTTTTTAATATGGGAACACTATTTAATATGGTATGGCTAATGCGCTCAAGCATTTAAAAACAAAACACGCGGAGGACGCGCTCTAGTAGTGTTGTAGAATTATGGAATCAAACATTGGGTGTGATGGACATAACGATGTGATGACTCAGTTTGGCGAACACTACGCCGGAAACGTATGGTCGTAGGTTCCAGTCCTGCGTACATTGCGATGGATCACATTACATTTTTAGTTAATTATTTAACCTTGATAATAATTAAATGTGGTATTTCCACATTAAAACAGAATCGATAAAAAGATTTTACTCGTATTCCTAGGTTTGTTTTTTTTCCGTCGGCTGCAGTTCTTTGTCCAATAAGAGTTACCTACATCATACAGAATAGACATGTAAGTATATGCAGAAAATAGTTATGAGGATTTTTGTTTTCATAATATTCCTCATAGACACTTTTGTCGCACAAGCTACCGTTATGGCATTATTAAAAAAAAGAATATATTTATGCAACTTTAATCAAAGATGACCAAACGTCTGCATCGCCCAACTTCAGTTTTTATTATACCTACATATCTACACAACATAACTTCACAATCACTTTTACTCCATATTTTGTAAGGCAGATATACTTACATAACTATTATATTATATGGACATGAAATTGCAAATACCTATTGGCCATTTTAATTCTCTTCAAAACTCAAAACTGTTATTCCGGAATAAAAGGGGATGTTCACGTTTTATCGGTAAATATGTCTGTGCCATCGGGTCTTCTTAACGAATGATTCGATTTCTCGTAGCTTCGTGTTTAAAAGGATCCTAGAGATCATAAGTATAAGACTAAGCATTCTTAGCAAATCGATTCAACAGCTTGAAGGTTATTTCCTTTTTTCTAGGTGTCAAATTTTAGCGATTCCTTGCTAAACAAGGATCAAGATCGGGAGTGATGACTTAATATACTCCCCAGCGGAAAATGTTAAACATTTTTGGTTATAAAGGATTTGCCTTTTATAATTATTATAAAAAACGGTTTAAACTCACGTAAAAATTGTCAGGAACGGCCCGACATGTTTGTCTTTTTCTAAAATGCCGTCCTGTCTTTGTAGAACACCTATTAATTTTGATGGAGCTTTTTGTAAAAATATTGCCTTTATTATTTGGTTTTATACCCCGTGGCTTACTACCGTCAGCACTAAATGGGTAGGTCCCACATTTACATACTCCAAAACCGAAATCTATTTAAGAAACTTCTTTTATATGAATAATTTATGTTAGTTAATTGCCATATCTCTTTTGTTAATAGTAGAAAGTCCTTTAGGTAATTAATTTTTACGATTACATTTGAAACAACGAAGTGCAGTCACATAATTAATAAGAATGCATAAGTAAATAGTTACAATTACAGACTATCCATCACTTTCAACCGCTCTTTAGAGAGTGGTCTGACTGTTGTTTGAAGCGCCTGAAAGAGGCGCTTGAAATTGACCTAAACGGTGGTCTTTGTGTTAAATAAATTTGAAACAACGCATTGGTGTCACATAATTTATTAAAATAAATTAGTAAATACAATTATAAGTCTATTATTTCTAACCCCTCCTTAGAAAGTGGTCCTCTGGGAGAGTTTGGTGTTTGACTGCGTCTTGTACGCACGCCTGTAGAGGGCGCTTGGAGTCAGCCGCGGCTGCAATGGCCGCCTGTATGGTGGCCTGCTCTATAGTGTTCAAGTCCGTGGCTAGGCCGAGCGCGGCCCATACTCGAATGAAGGCGGAGGAGCAGCCGCAGTCTAGAACAAATAACTTTTTGTTAAAAAAGTATAGGGAAGGTGGCAGCATTGTAAATGTAAATTTCTAGTAACGATAAGGTAAACGATTCAGATTTGCGCCACCGGTTGGCAGCACCTTCGTTATGCAGGAGAAAGTGCAGGAACTATAGTAGCACTACTACGAGTATCAACGTCAATATCAAGCTAAAAGATTCGTATTGGCGGCATTATCTATTACACAATTTTCTTCAGACAAGATTGTTTTTTCTTCTCTATGTTATTATCCTTTGTAAATTTATTTATTTAAACTTTATTGCACAAAACAAGTCAGTACAAATGGCGGACTTCATGCCAAATGGCATTATCTACCAGTCAACCATAGGGCCAAACAGAGATACTAGAAGTGGGTGCAAATTAGAAATCTGATGGTACAGAGAGGATCTAGAGTACAAGTAAATACAAAATATTATATTACTGTTTATACAAAAATACATATACCTAAATTTACACACTATAATATAATATATATATACAAATATATACATAATATTATGTATATATATATATATATATATAAATATATACAAAAGTCTACAACATGGGATGATGGATGAACTATTCGGGCTCTTGTTCTAGCAGATGCTTACGCAGCATACCCTTGAAAGCTACCTTGCTTGGGGCTTGTCTGATAGAGAGAGGGAGTGAATTCCAGAGACGGCATGCCTGAACGGCGAAAGAATTAGACATAAAACCAGTATGTAGTTAAATGTTTGTATCCCTTGCAAATGTTTGTATCCTTTGTAAATGCTTGTATCTGTGCTAAATAATCATTGTTTTCTTTCAAATACACAACTATTACTCTAGAAATTTCAAGGTTATTTAGTTAAATTAAGTTACACCTAATTTTAAGTCGAGAAATTAGGCCCCAAAGTGGATATTAAAGAACATGTATTTGATTGAACGGGATAAAATGTACTTACCATATGTGCCGTATTCACCCGATTTGTAGTCGTTCGGGATGAGATAGTGGTAGTGAGGCCAGAATGTTTTCGATAACACGAACACCGAGTTGGAGTCATGCGGGTATCTGTAAAATACAGTCACATATCAGTAATAGTCTATTACTAATAGAATAGCTACGTATAAGTCATTGGGCTTCTATAAATACAGAAATATTGGGTTTTGTGAGTTTTGTCTGCATCACTGCGCCACACTTAGTATTGCGAGCGAGTGATTTTGACCGTTACAAATCCACCATCCAATTATAAACCGCCATTTATCTTGGTAATTATGAAGTTTAAAAAAAACTGCCAATAAAAAACGCTTATTTTGGCGTATTCTATACGATAACATCATAAAAAACAGGTGTCATAATGACACCGTACCTACCCATCGTTTTTTTTTTCAAGTCCCCGCCCCTTCTTTGCTATAACCTCGGTCGTGGTGGATTTGGCCTTACCCGTCTGGCAAAAACACTAAGTGAACAATAGCTATAGTTTTTATTATTATTTTCATGTTTCCCAGCATGTAATTATGTAAATATGGATAAATACCTAGTTCAGTGTATAGCTATGTCACAGTCTCACAGACACAAGAGTTTGTGCTTTCAAGCAGTTACATCGAAGTAGAAAAATGTTGATTTCAGTAATATGATATAAAACTAAACGTAATGCGACCAAGATCTCACGCGTTTCTTTCAGTGTTCTTTTCTTTCGTCCAAGAATTTAAATTTTATTTTGGCCAAGCTTTCCGGCAATCCTCGGCGGGATAGTGTTATTACCTACTCCTCATTAATTTTGCAGTTATATTTAGTCATGATTTACATTATTCCTACTCATATTTAATATTATAATCAGCTTAAATTTATGTGAGAGATATATTTTATATCGTCAGGGCACATACCTACTTATATATAAAGATTTCTTCGTCATCAATATATCGAAAAGGTACACACACACTCAAAATGTATTGAAAACGAAAATAAATATTAAAAAATTATTTCGTATTGTATAAAAAAAACTGAAAACGGTTTTTATTGCAGAATTTGAGATGTTGTCTAAAAAATAACTGAGTTGTAATCAAAGTCCAAGAATTCTGACTACATTGGACCCCTTAGATTGGTTAGCATCCGTTGGGTGCGGAACCGTAAACAATGTGTTCTTTAAGTTAACTCTGAAACTATCCATAGCTACTTATATTCTATTCGTAAGTTACAAACAATTCATTTATTTATGGGTTATTGTCAGTTCAAAAAACAAAATTCGTCCCTTCGTCGGTATATAGTCAAAAGTTAAGAGCTTGTATGAATCTAGGTCATGTTGCTATTACATCGGATTTCGAAGAAGAAACGTTCTTTATTCTTACAGGCATTTTATCAGAAAATTAGGCCCTGGAATCCTTAATTTCGTAAATGTCCACCGGAAATACACGCACCTAAATCTGACAATGACCTTTATATTAAGTTCTAAAGTAACGAATAAAACGAACACAGTCCAACAAGAAAGTGTAGTAATTAAAAAAGTGTTTTTCTTTAAGCTTTGATCTTTGAATTCATGGTTTAATTAAAAAGTGATAATGCTGTAGTATGGTCCCGTTTTCTTAGATTGATTAGATTAGTATTGCCACTTTTTAATTTCTTCTTTTTTATGTCGTATAATTTAAATCCAAAAGGGACGTGGAAAAGTTTTCAGCAGGAAAATTAATTAACTGGAAGCAAACCAAAACAGCAACCAACTTTTAACAAACAGACAGTAGAATTTCAATAATAAAGCATGTTTCGGCCAAAAAAATAAATAATTACATACATACACTAAGTTATTAGCATAACAAACGTCAATTTAAAACTCATACCTACTTTGTTACGGCGCATATTGCTTCGAATATTAATTGTATAAGCCGTCAGAGCTCTTTTTACTGTAATATTACTTATAGCTTCGGTTTCCATTCGTAATGAAAAGTATAATGTTCATCTCAGATAAAAAGCACTTGATACGATTTAATATTCCTTTAAGTATAAACGAAGACCTAATCCTCGAAACGTGCTAAGCCGGCTGGCGCGTGCTGTATTAATTCCAACGAATAAGCAAATAAAACAAAGTGAGAGATACAAGTAGTATGCAAATTGACGAGTAGATTAATACTTATAACCCAACAGGGTGTTTTTCAACCCACGTCGTATTGCGGATTATTAGTGGTACTAATTTATTTTACAGGCAACGACCAATTTTTGTTAACTTACGTTGAAAGTCACTAAATGTTACTGGAATAAACAAAGAGGAAACACGACTAAATATTCCGCAAACAAGTAATTTTTGTATAATAAAGCCAAAACTATCCTATCCATACTGATGAAAGCCAAGTTATTGTTCAATAAGATTCAGTATCTATTTCGCAAGAAGAACGAATTATTGAGCAGCATTCCGGTGAATAATGTTTTGAATTTGGTTGATGACAAAACCTTGACAAATCGCTACTGACGTTTAGTGATGCGAATATATGACGTATGCTCATTATTGCCATATGAAAACTGTATGTAGCGCCACTAACTCTGGAAAAGACCGACACTTGTTGATTATGAAATAAACAGAATAAAATCTTAATGTAGAAATATAATTTATCGCTCACATTAAAGGCGCGATTAAGGTTGTCGTAGTCACGCACAACAATGCGGCACCGGCTCGGCGCCCCTTTAACTCGGCCTGTTTAGTATTCTTTGTGTGAAACCCCAATATATAATAAAAATGAACAGTAGTCTCCAAACGCTTGATACTTTAATGGTGAAATAGAATTTATATGGTGGAGCTATATATATATATTTATGTACAAGGGTACAAGTATTAAATTCTATAATTTATTCTACGAGCCGCACAGATTGCAGCAAAAGTTATGATAACGCTATGATTTTGTTTTTACGGCTCGCTACTCATCACAGCCGCTGCCGCCAGTCGTGCATATTCGTAGCCGGGCCGTTATTTACGTGTCGTCGGGCCTCGTAAGTCGTACAAAATGGCGCACTCGACGAACCACGCCGAAAACAGCAAAGCTATGGGTCCCGTTGGAAACTGATTATACATACAGCACCGAGTCCGGCAGGGCTAGCACATCTTGCCTCAACTTCGTTTGTCGCGAGACTCAGCATCACGATCACGACTCTTGCTCGGTATAAAGAAGGAGGCAGGCAATATTTGTCGGAGACAGAGACTCGTGTGTCTCTGTTTGCAAGATGTGCTGGTACACTTACTTTTCGCTAACTTAAAGTCCCCAGACGCAAATGGCGCTGTTGACGAACTACGCCGAGTGCAGCAACAGTAGGTCCCGTTGGAAACTGATGACATATATTCCAGCACAGAATCCTGCAGGGCTAGCACGTATTGCCGCAACTTCGTTTGTCGCGAGACTCACAATCAGCATCACGAGTCTTGCTCGGTGTAAAGAAAGAGGCAGGCAATATTTTTCGAAGACAGAGACTCGTGTGTCTCAGTTTCCTAGTCGTGCTGGTACACTTACTTCTCGCCAGGTTTAAGTCCCCAGACGCAAATGGCGCTCTCGACGAGCCACCCAGCATGCAGCAGCACCAGGTACCGCAGGAAGCCGATGACGAACACCGCACTGAGCACAGAGTCCTGCCAGTACTCGAGGGGCGCATTCAATGGAAGAAGGAGGAACAATACGCCGTACAGGACCCAGTAAAACCTGTAATTCGAAACTTATTCAACTTAGATCAATAGATTCATCCAAAAGGTATAATACAAATTAACATCCTCTTTGGGTTATATATAATTAAGACGAAGATGACCCCAATTCAGAGGCGGACACAGGGGGGTAATGAGGGCTATCTACTAGTAGCGCGGCGTCAAATTTATTCTTGGTAAAGCCGGACCGGATTTGACTTATTTTCTTACAAAAGCTGCAGGTTAAAGGGACTTAAATGCCTTAAGATAGACAAGCCGATAGGAATCAAAGTTCCAGGGACGCCTCGCCACTGCTACCTACACGATTCCGAGGCGTAAGTTCTTATAGTCACGTATCAACATAGTTTTCTTTGTATTTGTTCCTGCTTGGCCCTCCTTGTGGCAAACTTTACTTTGTTAATCCTTAGCAGACCTTGGATTTTCCCGAAATAAGTAATAATCTCACATTCTGGCCAGTATCCTATTCTATGCTACACACAGTGTTGTTGTCACAATATGTGTGCCTGACTTTCACGAAGAAGGAGCTCTAGTCGAAGTGTGCCGTATTCCAAAAAGATCGGTTAATTGGCACCAAGAAATTGCGGCACACGTCGCCTATTTAACGTGTACGTGCTAGTCTATTGCATTTATAATATTGATCCTGATTTACTTACTTTTTTTGGAACATCACAACAGAATCCTCATGCAGATCTGACACGTCTATGGATTCCTTTAGTTTCTCTTGATACGGACTGAGTTTGCGGAGGCGAGAGAGAATGTGTGCGTAGAGGAAGCCCTTCGTGTGGTTGTATGGGTCGTCGTCGGTGCCGAAAGTGGCGTGGTGGAGTCTGTGGTTGCGGACCCACTCGTATATCGAACCCTGAAAAATATTAACGTTTTAGTACCCGAATTTCAGTCGCGAGTTAAAATGAATTTGTACGGTGTGCGTGCATCGCGAGTAGATGCCTCGGGCTTTCATTAAAATGTGTGGCGTGGGGGATTTTTTTCTAGCCTTTTTTGTGCAAACATCGATGGCCCCGTTGTGGCAGAGGCCATTAAACGCAGCCGATATGCCTAGTGGGTACTAAGCAATTTCTATACAATTATAATATATACGTTGATTTTAATTCTGCAGGGTCACCGTTATACTTGGTGAGTGGACAGTCTCGGATGATATGCCCGATGTCTTGGACTGCGGCTCCACATCTGTAGAGGAAGTCTCGGGAACTAATATTTAGCGATTTGCACGCAAGATAATCGGTTCTGCGATTAAATATAGCTTCTCTGCAACCTTAGCTTGAAAGCCCGGTATGTTATATCTATATTTTTTAAGTGATAGTGTAATGCATGTAACGTATTGAAACCCGTGCTGGCCTTGTAGATGCGGTGTGCCCGCAGCCGGTGCGTCATCACCTCTCGGATCCGCGTGACGTCACGACTGAAACTGCGGGACATACCTGTCCGGCGAGCGTCTGGAAGATCATCAGTGTGATCCGCAGGCCTGTGCTAGCCTTGTAGGTGCAGTGCGCCCACAGCCGGTGCGTCACCTCTCGGATCCGCGTGACGTCACCACTGAAACTGCGGGGACATACCTGTCCGGCGAGCGTCTGGAAGATCATCGGTGTGATCCGCAGGCCAGTGCTAACCTTGTAGGTGCGGTGTGTCCACAGCCAGTGCGTCACCTTTCGGATCCGCATGACGTCACAACTGAAACTGCGGGAACATACCTGTCCGGTGAGTGTCTGGAAGATCATCAGTGTGATCCGCAGGCCTGTGCTGGCCTTGTAGATGCGATGCGCTCACAGCCGGTGCGTCACCTCTTAGATCTGCGTGACGTCACCACTGAAACTGCGGGACATACCAGTCCGGCGAGCGTCTGGAAGATCATCAGTGTGATCCGCAGGCCTGTGCTGGCCTTGTAGGTGCGGTGTGCCCACAGCCGGTGCGTCACCCCTCGGATCCGCGTGAAGTCACGACTAAAACTGCGGGACATACCTGTCCGGCGAGTGTCTGGAAGATCATCAGTGTGATCCGCAGGCCTGTGCTAGCCTTGTAGGTGCGGTGCGCCCACAGCCGGTGCGCGCCTGTCGTCACGCCCAGGATCCCGCATGACGTTAGGGCTACCACTGGAAAATACATCAATATGAACTTTTTCGTAATTACTAATTCAATAATGTTAACCCCGACAAAACCATAAAAAAATAAAACGTGTATATATAACCGAAATTCAGAATTCTTACTTCAATTTTGGTTGAGATCTAAGCTATACATACTAGTAACTTTTAATTCGACCAAACATAGGCAAGAACGATCACGGCAGAGGAGACTTTTGATTAGTTTCCGTTGTAGCATTGAGTGGGGGTGTATAACTATTAAGCAAGTTTGGAAACCTTTTCGACTTAATGACGTAATATATAGGACTGACAACAGCTGATACTATACGTTCAGACAAAACCGTCACTATTACCCCAGCCATTGTTATTTAGTGCCCACAAATCCACTACACTACAGTATTATATCCAGTACACTTAATGCAGTACCTATCGAAGACCGATGTATTTCATTAAGATTAACGCAATAAAAATAAAATGGCCCATTTTGCAGATACTCGGGACCGTCGAAATAGGCCATTTGTCTATGTCTGTTGTCATTGGCTAGTTTTCTCGAGAAATGGAAACTATAGCTCACAAAATGTCCTGAGACACCATTTAGTATCAAGTGACCTATGTACTCGTTTACCTAAACCATAGCGTTAAAAAGTACATTAGGTATAATATAAAGCTTTAATACCTCGTAAACGTGTATGGGATATTGGTTAAAGATTTTTTCTCAAACATGCAATGAAATGTCTTCATAACGCTCGTTATAACAGGCTTCGAAATATCACGTTTCAGGCGGAACAACTCGAGAGAACTGTAAAGGAATTTCATACAAAATTGAATACCTAGGTTGGTGACTAATTTTTTTGGGGTTCCGTAGTCAACTAGGAACCCTTATAGTTTCGCCGTGTCCGTCTATCCGTCCGTCCGCGGCTTAGCTCCGTGATCATTAGTACTAGAAAGCTGAAATTTGGTATGAGTATGTGTATGTATCACGCCGACAAAACGGTAAAATAAAAACTAAAAAAAAAAATTTTTTTCGGGTACCTCTCGAACACCTAAAGTGGGGGTGAGTTCTTTTTTCGTTTCAACCCTAGTCTTTGGGGTGTCGTAGAATAGGTCTGTTAAAAATAATAGGGGTCTCTAAACATTACTTTTTGATAAAGTCAGTAGTTTCGTAAATATTCGCTCCGAAAATAAAAAAAAATAGTGTCCCCCCTCTAACTTTTCAACCACGGGTCAAAAAAATATGGAAAAATTCACGAAAATGAGGCCTTATTAACTTTCAATGAAAACTATATTGAACAAAATCGGTCCATCCATTTTTGAGTTATTGCAAAATTTTATAATTTTCTTCAAAAGGACGTAACTTGACTTCCAGTAGGTAATAAGTAATTACAGTTACTTTGGCGTTTACAACCTTTTTATAGAACTTGAAATCTTTCTCGTAACTTAGTCTCTTGTGAAGAATGAGCAACTACGGAACCCTACACTGAGCGTGGCCCGACGTGCTCTTGGCCGGTTTTTTAGACATGGCGTTTGTGTTCATGGACAAGCTAAACAGCAGAATTATATTTTTTTGACTGTTTTTTTTTTCATCACATATGTTTGAGAAAAGCACTATACATGCCTTAGCCGTGAAAAGGGCTTGCCGACTTCGTATCACTATCCCTACTCACCCGGCAAGCCCTTCTTCCCCAGCATCTGCAGTAATGTACTATTTCTCAAACATGCAATGAAATATTGTCTTTGCGTTCCTTATAATAGGCTCGGAAGTATGGGTTTTTGGGCGCAACAACTCGAGAGGACTGTAAAGGGATTTCATACTGCTTTTCAGGCCTAGGCCTGCAAAGTAACTTTTTTTTGGTTTCAACAACAAGGTCATTCACACAGCTGGCTGGTTTGACAAAAAGCAGGTTTTGTTTTTAAAGGTTGGTTGTTAGACACTTGTGGAAAAAAAAATTCAAGATGGCGACTTTTTTTTTCAAAATTTCAAATTGGTGCTAGGCGGCTAAAACTCGGTATCGGGGGGCTCTCGGGGCTCAAAAATATGAATCTGAAATCTTGTCCGAAAATTCGGTCAAATTCGGAAAATATCGAAAAAAAAACGATTTGTATGGAGAACATTTCAAATAGGTCCTAGGAGGCTGAAATTCGGTATCCGGGGGTTTTTGGGGCTCCTGAGTCAGAATCTGAGATCGGATTTTTAAAATTCGGTCAAATTCGGATTCGGGGGCTCTCGGGGCTCAAAAATATGAATCTGAAATCTTGTCCGAAAATTCGGTCAAATTCGGAAAATGTCGAAAAAAAACGATTTGTATGGAGAAAATTTCAAATTGGTCCTAGGAGGCTGAAATTCGGTATCCGGGGGGTTTTGGGGCTCCTGAGTCAGAATCAGAAATCGGATTTTTAAAATTCGGTCAAATTCGGAAAATATCGGACAAACAATATTAAGTGTTATTCTTTGAAGTATATTTTTTTATTTCATTGTATGTTTGAGAAAAGCACTATACATGCCTCGTCGTGAAAACGGCTTCCCGGCCTCGTATCACTATCCGGCCTCGCTCGCACGCTCGCTCGGCCGTATATACCTACTTGGCCGGAAATCCTCATTTTCCCGGCCTCTGATGTAATGTACTATTGTTGAATTATGAAATAAATTGGTACGAAAGAAAATTTTACAATGAAACGCGTTAATTCAGTGAATAAAGGATTTTGACCTTACAAACGGTCCGGTAGTTTTGAATTTTTGATATGTTGTCTAGGATGGTTAGTCAGTGCTTAAAATGCAAAATGCACAATTCCCCGTAACTATCGGTCCTAGAAACAAAATATAAAATGGAAAATGTAGTAAATTTAACTCTCTATAATATTGTCGAAGCTTTCTTCTAGCTGAAATGCTCCTAAAGGAAGATATGAGCAAAAATATGAAGAGAGTGCCGGTTTTTTCAATATGGCGGCGGGCGCGGAGGGGGGGGAATTGTGCATTTTGCATTTTAAGCACTAACTAACCATCCTAGACAACATATCAAAAATTCAAAACTACCGGACCGTTTGTAAGGTCACACATAGTACTTTAGTCTCTATCACAGACAACTTAACCTATAGACCCCGCTTATAAGGGCGCCCGGGTGAGCCAAGCTTAAGCTCAACAAACAAGATGCGCTCACCACGCCCCCAAACGCTCTCTTAGTTCGCGGTCGACTGTTGACGAAGTAACATGCAATATTCCACTGCTTACTTGGCGTATAAAGTGTTCAAAATATGCCTTATTGTATGGAAAATGCAGCAAAACATCTAGTCTTCAAAACTATGGGATTTCATTTCACGATTATGCTATATTTTACTATTTTACAAAGAATGTAATAAGTTATAAATGTAGGTTGGTAACCTAGCGACGCGTTAATGTCTTCTGTCAACTGTCAACTGTCTCTTACTTTCGCTTGCTAATTTTGTAATTCCGTCTTTTTCTAACCTTTGCAGTGTTTTTAGTAGTGATGTGACTGATTAATTACTTACGTATGTACGAGTACGTAACCGATACCCTTTAAACAATATTGAACTTTTTATAGAAGATAAACTTTTTTATTATTGAATAATCGAAATGTATGTTCAGTACATAAATGTACAATTATGAAACCATAAATGTCTAAACTGCTGAATTTCCATGAATTTTAGAAAACGGATAGTTGTAATCACGGAGAAAGACTACTAATATCCTGGATAAATACGATACATCTATACATAAAATAAAGCTGAAGTGGCTCGAAAATCTGTACATGGAAGATATTCGAAAGAAAGTTGGCGGGGGATACTTAGAATCCATAACAGAACACGTTCCAATAGTTTTTAGAATTTTTATCTGTTTATTTTTGTCCGTTTGTTTGTTTATCAGTTTGTCTGTTTAATCGACCGCGCATCACGTGAAAACGGCTGAACTGATTTTGATGAAAACTTCATTAATCTGCCGAAAAAATCCCCATTTTTTGTTTGCTTGTTGGATTTGTAATGACAAAATGTACAGCGAGATTACAGTGTAAATGCGATTTTTTATGAATAAAATAGATTTTTTTAGAAATAGCCTATGAGTATCTGGAAAGTAGCCCTCTATCGACCTTCTACATTTCTTTTGTAAATATAATACATTATTCTCATCATTACTGCTTTCTCAGGCCTCCTATCCCTCCCATCCCGTAGCCAATTATACTTTCGGCATATGCAAAATACACTGGCTTAAGTGTAGAGTTATTACTTAACTATTATAATGTCTTTAAGGAGTAAAATGCACTTGCTGATTTCTTGGAAATGTTGTGTTTATGATTATGCCACTATAAATTAAATTCTAGATCGACATTCAAGAACCAAATTAATAGAAATTGAGCAACCAAAATCATCGCAATCGAACGCTTTGATTAAGTCACATCCCTGAACATTTCATACCTTGATTCATGTTGTTAAGAGTTTCAGATACAAGTCCAGTTATAGCAGATGTTTTTATTTCTACAGAAACCGTATTGTCTTTTAGAAAGATATGAATTGTCATTAAGGTATTTGCCTTCTTTCAAATATGGGAATTACTTTAGCATCCTTAAGTACATCAGGAGTACACCCCAGCTTTAATAATATGAATATGTCCGTATGAATTTGTTTTATTTTTATTATTTTTATAATTACCATCAGTAACAAAGTTTATCTATTGTTGAAGCTGTTTCTGTTGTAGTCCGTTGTTGGCTTCATTTTATGTTTCGCGAAATATTTGTAACAATTCCTTAGTATCGACACCTTTTGGTCTGAAAAATCAATATTAAAGTCTCAACATAATATTACGACGTTCGTGTTTTTAATGGTGCTTAAATCTAAAATTATTTTTTGTGATAGTATGGAGCAATGATTTTACACTTGACTGTAATGAACAATTACATATGGAGTTTTAATTGCCCTATATTTACGCTTAAACCACACATTTCTCATTCTTTTTCGATATTATGAACATACATCTGCATCGAGAGTGTGCAATGTTGAATCAGATTTCAACCTTTTAATAAAGAAAAGTGTACCACCACCCTTAGTTATATAGAGGGAACTTTCAGCTGCGATACAGTATCCATTTCGATTTATAGATTGAAACTCAAGCGGTTCAAGCCACATCTCCGTTAAAGCAATAATGTCTGGTTTCATATTTATTGTTTTTTCTAATAATAATATGAGTTGATTTACATTCAATATTTTTAATTGAAACGCATTTTAAACCATTCTTGTATTATTATTGATTCCAATTAAAAACATATCTACTTACATTCTGCAGTTTCTTTTTCGAGTGTGTCCCATCACTATCAAAAATGGCGCGCATCTTGCACCGCATGCGTCATTGCTCGCTGACCTTGAGCCCCCCTCACCCCGCCAATTTGGCAAAATGAGATACTAGAGAAAGTTTTATGAAGCGGGGTCTATAGGGTTAAGTGGTCTGTGGTCTCTATTCACCGTATTACGTGGGATATTATAAAGAAAGATCAATTGTTTATCTAAATAACAAGCTCCATGGAAACGTTCGTTATTCACCTCGTAAACTGAAATCAATCTGTAGACGCCGGGCTCAGCTCGTCGCTTTTACGGCTCTTTTTACGACAATTCTACTTCAAACGTTACATCCTCAATGCTATGACAACGAAGGTATATAATCCAGGGCCCTGATTCCACACACATCTCTCTGATATCTCGGAGAGATGTAAAGTGGCGATATACCTATATATTCGCACTTCGCCAACACGGGCTCTAATTCCATACATATGTATGGAATTAGAGCCCTTTATGATATATCGGAGAGATCTAGAAGTAATAGAAGTAGAATTAGTATATCGCCACTTTGCTAACTTGAATGGTCACTTTGCAGCTTGACATGCAAACATTGCGTTTTACAGTTAAAGGGGTATTTCTGAGACATTGCTCATTTGGCGGTCTCTAGAATTAGCACCCAGTTTATGTTTATTACGCAGTGAATATAGGTGCCTTCTTTCGATGAAATTACAAGCCAACGGACTCACGTAGCCATCACCGTTAGAGCAAGTTCATTATAGGCCTTGCGATTTCTGTTGCCGCATAACTGTTCATTGGTACCATAATCTAAACCGTTAAGCGCAAGCCTTTAAACTTCTGAGGCACTAAGAACACTTACTATGTAAGGAAATATACGTGCAGTGGCGTCGACTAACTCTGGGAGTGTGCCAATTACATAGTAATTTAGCGTCAACCTCAGTGAATCGTGATAATTCAACCGCAGTCGCAACCGTTTATTCACATCGGAGGCGTATAATTTCCAAATGACCTTTAATCGACGACTTTTTTACATTTTCTCTGATATTTTGCAAACGAAACGTACCAACTAATTATAAAGTCAATGTATTTGCATTCAGAAAGATGCAGATAAAATGGTAGTTTTAAAAACTTAGGTAAAAAAAAATAGTGCGTGGAGTCCCTCCGCGCGGAAGAAGTGAAACTTCGTGATGTGGAAATGAAAATAGGAAGGGGTAGAAACAGATTTTTAGTGAACTCATTATTGTTTCTTTAAGGTTTGTCTTCTTCACTCTCACTCTGTCTCTTTCTATTCCCCCTCCCCAGGAGCGTTGAACGTTTAACGCAACAGTGATTTCCTACCCCCTCCACGGTAGCGTTAAACGTTTAACGCAACCTTCTTGGAAGTCGCATTAGAAGTTTCACTTCAAAATGTGACTCACGGCTACCTTAGTGTAATTTTTTTTAGTTTCTCTTTTATTTATTTAATCATAAACAAACTTCGGTGGTATGTAACAAAATTATATTCTACCAAGCTGTGGACAGTTTGTTGGCGGCTTAGGAAAGCCAATACTGTATTAGTGATCGAATAAAGCATACCTATCGCTAAAGTAGAAATATAGTGAGATGAAATATGTATGATGTAGATTTTACACAGAAAACTCCCGTGGGTCTGAAACATATTAAAATACATACGAAACGGGTTTACCCACGTCCTAGTCCTAGAAGTCGAATATCGCTTGACATGTTGCTAATCGGTTCGCGATTCATCATCAGGATCCGTCGCGGCGGAACACTCAATAGTGTTCGATTGGCCGCCACCGTGGATCTCTGCATTATACTTATACCTACGTATGTCATAGTCATAACAAAATCGCCAGTATACCTATTAAATAGAACTTACAACTCAAGGTGAGGAAAACAGTGTCTAATCTAAATCTCTATTAAGAATTAAATGTATAGGATGATGATGAATTATAATAATACCTACTAAATATTTTCTAATAGTACTGTTTGTCCGTTCATCTTATTGTTTACCAATTTATCTTACGTAAGATTAGAGTCCATTTACATTGATCACATAAATACCGTACAAATGTTAATCTAGCTGTCATTGCGTATGCGTTGTATTAGGATAACGATGTTTCTTACAGGGAAATCTACTTAAACGAACAATGAAATTATTCATTGGAACGAACCATCCAGAGAATTGAATAAAAATGAGCATTCGCGCTCATTTTCATACGTCTGGAATGTTCGCAATACCTACCATAATAAATGGATTAGATTGAGGCATGGAACACAGAATTACCGATTTGACAAAAACCCAAGGACGAATAGGTATTGAAGTTTCGAATTGTACAAATACCTACGTCAGATTGCTGTTAAACGATTGAAGTCAAGTCATTAAAACATGGTTTTGGCGGGTTTTATGTAAGTATTCAAAAAACTGAGCGCATTTACATATATTTTACAATACTGAAGTACTGGCAAACTAATTATTTCTTTGATGTTGTAATACACACACCACATAATATTATCAAACTGTGATGAGAATTGGATTGAATCAATTTTAATGGAATAATCTGTCACATCCAATCCTATTTCCATTGCGGTTTGATAATACTTCACTGAAATCATAATGAATTTGAAACCGAATATAATTTAATCCCTGCAAAGCTATTATCCCGTATACTTTTAACCGGATTAGTCGTAATTCCCAAGTGTACCACAATAATCCGATTGGGAACATCAAGTTTAACAAAGCTAATATTATTCAATAAAAGGTAGGTATAATTATTTACTATTCGTCTTCGGCGGAACTCGCCATATTCTGACTCTTCTTTTTAGCATTCTTTGCCCCAGTTTAAAAACTTTTATTTAACTGTACCTTTGTCCCATTCAACATTTTATTAGAATTCTTTCACTTTTCAGGCCGTTTTGTTGTGGAATTCGCTACCTTCGTAGCTGCAAAGTGCTGATTCTATAGCTATATTTCAAACTATATAAAATTAAAGAACGCTACGGGTCGGAGAGTCCAACAACTGTTTTGAAACTATCGTCATCTGCTGATTTGTATTGTTGTGCATAGTTTTTTATGTTTATATAATATGTATATGTGTATATTTATGTATATTCAGGTTTTTATATCTATTTATGTTAATATACCTTTGCTATTTTAGTTATTTGTTTCTGTTTGTACCTTACAATGTGTCACATTCGCCTTTTGCATCACCTACTCACTATGCGATATTATGTGATTTTTAGAATCAACTCCACTACCCAAAGGTTGTCTGAAAGAGATCGTTGCCCACCGTTTACCGTTTTGTCTAGTTAATTTGTTTGTATTTGATTTTTTGTTGAAATGTACGTCATTTATTTTGGTGTGCAATAAAGCGTATTTGTATTTAGTATTTTGTATTTTTTCCTGAGAGTTCCAAAGGTCCCAGGATTCTCGGAACTAATATTTTCTATGAGGATACTGAAATATCTTGGAACTGCAAATCCTAGCAAAAATGGTTACTTATTAAAAATATTCTAAATAATTGAACTTCGAATAATACGGCCACAGCACTTAAAGTGAAAAACATTACGATGGGCCATTACGATCAGTCTCGCGACTCTTTCTGAGCAAGCGGACCGCGGTCTCCTTGCTCCCATTGTCAAGTGATAAACGTATAGTTCTCATTAAAAATAAAATAAAGTTACAGTTGTTACTTACAGAATAGTATTGTGAACAATTGAACTTCGAAGAGGAACAACCATAGTCCGTAGAGCGACAGGAGGTGTATGTGGATGAAGAACAGCACGATGGGCCAGTCGGCCTCCCGGCTCTTGCTGAGCGAGGGGTCTGAGGCCTCCGTGCTTCCATTGTTGAGCGCGGGCCCTAAAGACTTCCCTGCGACGTTGCTGTTGCTCACCATGCCGGAACGGTAATGGAATAGCTGATGAACGGGCTGAAAATAGGGAGATAATAAATTAATTCTCAAGAAATTGGATTATATTTAGGTATTGGAGGTATCCCTATGCTTAAACATTAGATATTTTTTTGTGTCACAGCGACCGAAATTATCTATGTAGGTAATACTGAATCCCGAACGAAAACCTGAGTGAATTTAAGTGTTAGCTCTAGCCCTAGATGGAAATCATTTTTTAGGGTTCCGTACCCAAAGGGTAAAAACCGGCCAAGTGCGAGTCGGACTCGCGCACCGAGGGTTCCGTACAAACACTTTCCATCCCTAAGTGTTTAAGTTAAGTTTGCACCTGGTATGTATAGCGCCCCATATAAATTAGGTGCAAACTTGCAAAGTTAGGTATTAAAAAAAAACTACACTCTAGATCTCGTTCAAAACAATTTTCGTTGGTAGTTTTTATAGTAATGTACATCATATGTTTTTTTTAGATTTTTCATTTTCTTATTTTAGAAGTTAGAGGGGAGGGATCAACTTTTTTCCACTTTGGAAGCGTCTGTCACGCAAACTATTCGGTTTAGAAAAAAAATATTTTAGAAACCTTGATATCATTTTTGAAGACCTATCCATAGATACGTGTTTGATGAAAAAAAAATTTTTGAGTTTCAGTTCTAAGTATGGGGAGCCCCCAATATTTATTATTATTTTTTTATTTTTGCATCAAAATCTTAATGCTGTTAACAGAATACATCTACCTACCAAGTTTCAACAGTATAGCTCTTATAGTTTCGGAAAAAAATGGCTGTGACATACGGACGGACAGACGGACAGACGGACAGACAGACATGACGAATCTATAAGGGTTCCGTTTTTTGCCATTTGGCTACGGAACCCTAAAAACGGGACCCTATTACTGAGACTTCGCTGTCCGTCAGTCCGTCTGTCACCAGGCTGTATCTCAAGAACGGTGATAGCTAGACAGTTGTATCTTCCTAAAGCCCGCTTCTCCCTTTTTGAAAGAAATGCTTTCCACTCGGCGTTTAAAATCTATAATAAATTACCGGAATATCTAAAACAGTGTGACGTAAGGGAATTTAAGGGAAGAATCAATAATTTTTTAATGTTTCATTGTTATTACTCAGTTCAAGAGTACTTGACTACGGAATATAATGATATGGATTAATTATTTATTTTTATATATTTAATGTGTTTATTAGGTTATTATTATATTCTGACATTTTAGCGATTTTAATTTGGTTTTTATGCTGTAATTTAATTTGAGTTATTTTTATTTTATTTTTTTAATATAAACTTGGTGCTGTAATTTAATCTAGTTTGATATTCATGGATTTTTAACGTATATTTGATTATTTGTTGTACCTAGTCACATTTACTAGTATTAGATACTAATTGGACTTATAAAATTGGATGGATTTATAAAAATTACACGTCGCGTCTGCGGCCAAATATGTGCAACTTTTTTCTATATTTAAGACTTATATGTATACGTGGAACATATTTGAGTAAATATAGCTTATTCATTCATTCATTTATTCATTCAATATACGGTAATAATATAGGGTGTATAACTATAAATTATTCATAATATACGTTATCTCATAGTCATAAAATAACTACTGTTATAAGAAAGTACAACTTATCGATAAAATATATAATATCGTGTGGCTCTCCATAGCACAATTTTTTTCGTGCCACCAACACTTGTATGTCTGTAGCTCTACCATGAGTTTACAAATACCGTACTCGATTCCGAATGCGTAACGGATTTGTATGGAAAACTTTTACGGCGCCTCTAGCGGATCCTTATAGAACTACCAGAAGCGGTCGGCACCATGAGTCGTATGAGCTCGCTAACGTGAACTCGATTCGAAAGTACGTGTAGTAAAACGTCACGAAACAAAGTCGTCTCTTTCTAACTATATTGACAAGGGTGAATAAGAATGAATAATACTGGCCTAAAGACAATATGGAGTTATGGAGTACGAGCGCACCATTTATTAGTGATCCAAATAATGTCTACAAGACATTTTTAGAGTAGAATATGTCAGTGAAAGCTATAATAATATGAAGAATAACCACGCTATACAGAAACGTGACTGTAAATTGCATTAAGTTATATACAAAGTGTAAATCCGCTGTATGAAAAAGTCAACGTTTCAGTCAAAGATGTGCCCCGAACACAAAGTACGAGCCACACCACAGCAGCACAATGTGACTGATTGTCAAGGAATGTGACGTCGAAGTTGTGCTTCGGCTGCAGGATGCGAGCATACAGTTACTTTTTGGATGTGATGTTGATGTGGGTCCATCGTCGGTCCAAGGAGCCTTCATGTACTTCGATACAGTGCTACTGGAAAAGGTCTACTCTGTCTAAAAAGTAGGGGTTACTCTGAAGAACATCACTGTGCAGTAGCTGTGGAAGTGCCTTACAGACCAAGTTCACCGGCATGATATGAACTTATTTTAGAAGCAAAAGAGGAGGAAATAAGACAATTTCGAATTGCTAAAATATCAACATACTGGTATTATACATTACTCATTGCACTGTTTTAATATTGATCATCCAGCTGAGATTAAGGCAAAAGTAGACAAGCTTGTTGTAACGATGAAAAAAACATTCACAGCTGCGCCAATAAGGAACAGAATAATAACAGCTTGTGCAATCAAAGCTTCAAAGGCACATGTAGTGAGTGCTTGACATACACCTTGCGATGGTGTGATGAAAATCATAATTATAATGCAAAATATACATTCAAATTATTCAAAAGTCTATTTTATCCACTAGCGTGCAAAAGTAATGTGTATGTCGAAACAATGATTGTGATTCTCTGTATATTTATGCTTTTGTCTTGTTCATATGGTTTAGATTTGAGTGTCTTTATCTTAAATTTTATATGGTAAGAGGCCTACCACCTTTTTAAATGTATTATTTTCATATTATGAAAAATATATTGATAATTTCAACCAACTTTTTAAAGTGAATAATAAGTGCTGGCTATTCCCTGAGTTCTAGATAGTAACATACATAGCTATTTCATGCTTTCATGTCAGGAAGGCTCTAATAATTAATATACACAATATAATCTGTTTAAATTGTTTTATTTAAATAATTTCATGTTATAATTTTTTTTTATTTCCCTTGCAACATAATAACTAATCTTTTGTATGTACGCACAAATTAATAATACAGCTTCTAATAAATCTTGTCATCTTTACAATACAATTTTTTTTTAAATACTCATTTAACTTTCTACCAACAGGATAATATACATTAGATTCAGTCATAATTTACTTATTCTAACATATACTTATATAGGTTTATATAGGTCACTATAAAATTATACCAAACAACAAGTTTATTTTCAATTAAACGCACAGTATGTTTGAGACGCTGTAATTGTTTAATATTTGTCGAAGTCAGTAATGCTTAATGATTTAGTAGCCAGAAATGGTGACAAATGACCACTCAAAACAATACATATGACTATGATTTATCATCTTCAAGAAAGTATTTCTCTTAGCCGCTTTGACAATGCCTGACTTCATTAGCAACGGCTTCTTCTGCAGATATTTGAGAACCTGTAACAGTTTCTCCATCTTGAGTTCTTTGTAGTTCTGAAAAAATAAATATTCAAAATAAGTAACATTGTTTAAGTGTAAAAAAAAATATCTAAATTGTATTATGATTTTTCTAATAAATACATATCATACCTTAAGGCTCAATTATTTATTATCTTGCAATCCTTTTGACCGTGAAATTTTGTTCACACATCCTTATCTGTGAAAAGTATCTTAAAGCCCATTTTGTATTTCTGTAGTTGTGTCTTTTTCCATCTGAAATTTAACATAATAGCTGATATACCACCTACTGAATATTATATTTAACAAAACAGCACAGAAACTAAATATTTCTTTTTTGTAATCCTAGAGCTCACTCTAAGATACAGATACAGTGTTCTGCCATATAGAGCTTAAAAGAACCTTCTAAAAATGTTAAAGCCACATCCAAGAGGTTAGGAATTAAACATGTTATTTTCTTTTGTTCTATGTAAACTTATTGTTCTATCCACTGGCTGGTATGTACAGACTTGAATGATACTTATCTACATCTAAGTGATCTTCATACATAAATACATTTTAATGTGATAAAATGCCATTTGGATTTCTCGTTCGAGCCAAGTGTCGCGACATTTTCGCCTTTTGCGATTCTTCTGTACAGAAACAAACAGTTTCTGTGAAGTATTTATAGATTACTCATTGTGGCACCATGTAGGTATACACCATACACCATTATATCCAAAAATTTTGAAGAAAGTCGACGAATTCCACTGTTTTACTTATGTTAAGGCAAGTATTAATTAATTCTATTAAACCCGCTCCAGACCTTCCGATCCATCCGATTTATCGGAAGGAATGTCCTAACAAAATTTCACTACACATTATCCGATTTCTTCCGATAAATCGGACAAATTGCACTAAACATTAAACCCGCTCCAGACCTTCCGATCCGATCCGATCTATCGGAAGAAATTTTCTAACAATTGCACTACACATTATCCGATTTCTTCCGATAAATCGGACAATTGTACTACACATTATCGATTGCTTCCGATAAATCGGATCGGATCGGAAGGTCTGGAGCGGGTTTAAATATTTACTTGCATGTGACGTCTAGGGTTGCCAGCTCCAAAAAAATACCTCTAAAGCTGAAGTGGGTTTTTTGGAAAATCCCCTAAATATATAATAAAAGAAATTACATGACTTAGGGCGGCTTGCATCTCAGCGCTAAATGTCTTAAATCTGAATTAAATACAAAATAACGTTCCGATTTCCCAACAATTACACTACACATTACTTATCCGATAAATCGGATCAGATCGGAAGGTCTGGAACGGGTTTTAGGGAACTCAAAATTAAACGCCCATCAGTGGCTATTTAACTCGGCTAAATACGTTTAGCGCTATATTTCAAATGAAGTTCACGTATGTAGGGTAAAATGGAGAAGCAGAATCTTTATTATATCCAAAAATATTAAAATTTGCAATTCGGCTTCGTCCGTCTTTTTCATAATCGAATTCGATTTTTTTTTATCAAATACAAAATAACGTTCCATTTTCCAAACAATTACACTAGACATTATCCGATTTCATCCGATAAATCGGATTGGATCGGAAGGTCTGGAACGGGTTTTAGAACTCAAAATTTAACTCCCATTAGAGGCTATTTAACTTGGCTAAATACGTTTCGCGCCAAATTTAAAATGAAGTTCACGTATGTAGGGTAAAATGGAGAAGCAGAATCTTCATATATATTTAAAAAAAAAATATTTCGGAAATCTCCTAGTCTATCATAAAAATCATAAATCATAAATCATTTATGTGCATAAAACATGGTAATTACATAGGTCTTCGGTTAAATAATATCAGCATCACATGCTTTGTCACAGGGTGACATGAAAAATATATATGTACATACAATTTTAATTACTTATTAATCATTATATTTTTGACAGATTTGCTATATTATGTGTACTAGTTTTATTTAAATACATATATATATGTCAATAGCTTCGGCCAATTTCGTTTCTTTTCAGAAATTCAGACACCGAGTAGAAGCATTCATTTTGTAGCCACTGTGAGAGTTTGCACTTAAGTTCTACAATGGACAGATTTTTAAATTCATTTGGAAGTGCATTAAAAATTCTGATGGCCATCGGATACCAGTTATAACTAAACAATTTTGTTTTTACCTTGGGCATATATAAATTATTGGGATATCGTGTATTAAACATGTATACATCGCTAATTGTCTTAAATAGTCCTGGATGAGATTTTACAAAAATACATATTTCGTAAATGTACAGCGATGGTACCGTCAATAATTTTAGATTTTAAAATAAAGGTTTACATGACGTAAATTTTGTAACATCACAGATTCCACGAATGCATTGCTTCTGTGCAATAAAAACTCTATTGATGTGTACCGAATTACCCCAAATTAGAATTCCATATCTAAGTACAGAGCACACATAGCCATTGTCACGTCTAAGTCACGTCCAGTGCGTCAAGCGACGTAGACGCATTGATGTATAATTAAATATTAATCACGATACTAAGCGCGGCCCGGCCGCTGCTAGCGAAGTGACGTGATGTGTCAACACGTCGTGAACGGTTTCCTCGCCTTTCTGCAGCAGAAGGAGAAGTACTGCTGGAAGGCAAGATGGATGCGGTGACCGCTGTCCACTATAATGAGTGGGCATCGAATTTCACCATCGAAAATCTGTCATGCGAAGCAGGTGTTGTGCCAGTCCCTTGGAGTTGTTGGCATCTATATACCCCATCGGAAAGGGGATGAAACAGAAAAAAAGACCCTTGCGGATATAAAGAAAATCCTGGAGGAGAACGAAGAACGGATTCCGGAGTTTATGGCGGCAGATGCCTCTATCCTGCCGTCCCATGTTCCAGATTATATTGACGTACGCTGCTTGTTTAAGGATATCGTGGCCCTAAAAGCAAGTTTAGCCGATATTGTTTCGAAGTTTGAAGCTGCCCAAGCCACTATTACTGAGTTACGCAACGAAGTCAACATTTTGCGAAATAGTGCTCCAACTCAGTCAGTATTAGCATCAAATTTCAAGACCGATAACCGACCTAATATTTTTTGGATATATGAAGATTCTTCTCCTCCATTTTACCCTACATACGTGAACTTTATTTAAAATATGGCGCTAAACGTATTTAGCAGAGTTAAAATAAATAGCCTCTGATGGATATTTAATTTTGAGTTCCCCAAAAACCCGTTCCAGAACTTCCGATCCGATCCGATTTATCGGATGAAATCGGAAAAGTAATGTGTAGTGTAATTGTTATGAAATCGGAACGTTATTATGTATTTAATTCATATTTAAGTCACATGTTTTATTATATATTTAGGGGATTTTCCAAAAAAAAATATGTTTAGTTTTAGGGGGATTCAAATTCAGCTTTAGGGGTATTCATTTTTTTGGATGTGGCAACCCTAGACGTCATGTGCAAGTAAATTTTAATAGAATAGAATTAATTAAAATTAATTGATACTTGCCTTAACATAAGTAAAACAGTGGAATTCGTCGACTTTCTTCAAAATTTTTGGATATAATGGTGTATGGTGTATACCTACATGGTGCCACAATGAGTAATCTATAAATACTTCACAGAAACTGGTTGTTTCTGTACAGAAGAATCGCAAAAGGCGAAAATGTCACGACACTTGGCTCGAACGAGAAATCCAAATGGCATTTTATCACATTAAAATGTATTTATGTATGAAGATCACTTAGATGTAGATAAGTATCATTCAAGTCGGTACATACCAGCCAGTGGATAGAACAATAAGTTTACATAGAACAAAAGAAAATAACATGTTTAATTCCTAACCTCTTGGATGTGGCTTTAACATTTTTAGAAGGTTCTTTTAAGCTCTATATGGCAGAACACTGTATCTGTATCGTAGAGTGAGCTCTAGGAATACAAAAAAGAAATATTTAGTTTCTGTGCTGTTTTGTTAAATATAATATTCAGTAGGTGGTATATCAGCAATTATGTTAAATTTCAGATGGAAAAAGACACAACTACAGAAGTACAAAATGGGCTTTAAGATACTTTTCACAGATAAGGATGTGTGAACAAAATTTCACGGTCAAAAGGATTGCAAGATAATAAATAATTGAGCCTTAAGGTATGATATGTATTTATTAGAAAAATCATAATACAATTTTGATATTTTTTTTACACTTAAACAATGTTACTTATTTTGAATATTTATTTTTTCAGAACTACAAAGAACTCAAGATGGAGAAACTGTTACAGGTTCTCAAATATCTGCAGAAGAAGCCGTTGCTAATGAAGTCAGGCATTGTCAAAGCGGCTAAGAGAAATACTGTTCTTGAAGATGATAAATCATAGTCATATGTATTGTTTTGAGTGGTCATTTGTCACCATTTCTGGCTACTAAATCATTAAGCATTACTGACTTCGACAAATATTAAACAATTACAGCGTCTCAAACATACTGTGCGTTTAATTGAAAGTAAACTTGTTGTTTGGTATAATTTTATAGTGACCTATATAAACCTATATAAGTATATGTTAGAATAAGTAAATTATGACTGAATCTAATGTATTTCCTTATGGTAGAAATCCTTATCCTGTTGGTAGAAAGTTAAATGAGTATTTAAAAAAAAATTGTATTGTAAAGATGACAAGATTTATTAGAAGCTGTATTATTAATTTGTGCTTACATACAAAAGATTAGTTATTATGTTGCAAGGGAAATAAAAAAAATTATAACATGAAATTATTTAAATAAAACAATTTAAACAGATTATATTGTGTATATTCATTATTAGAGCCTTCCTGACATGAAAGCATGAAATAGCTATGTATGTTACTATCTAGAACTCAGGGAATAGCCAGCACTTATTATTCACTTTAAAAAGTTGGTTGAAATTATCAATATATTTTTCATAATATGAAAATAATACATTTAAAAAGGTAGTAGGCCTCTTACCATATAAAATTTAAGATAAGACACTCAAATCTAAACCATATGAACAAGACAAAAGCATAAATATACAGAGAATCACAATCATTGTTTCGACATACACATTACTTTTGCACGCTAGTGGATAAAATAGACTTTTGAATAATTTGAATGTATATTTTGCATTATAATTATGATTTTCATCACACCATCGCAAGGTGTATGTCAAGCACTCACTACATGTGCTTTTGAAGCTTTGATTGCACAAGCTGTTATTATTCTGTTCCTTATTGGCGCAGCTGTGAATGTTTTTTTCATCGTTACAACAAAGCTTGTCGACTTTTGCCTTAATCTCAGCTGGTTGATCAATGTTAAAACAGTGCAATGAGTAATGTATAATACCAGTATGTTGATATTTTAGCAATTCGAAATTGTCTTATTTCCTCTCTTTTGCTTCTAAAATAAGTTCATATCATGCCGGTGAACTTGGTCTGTAAGGCACTTCCACAGCTACTGCACAGTGATGTTCTTCAGAGTAGCCCCTACTTTTTAGACAGAGTAGACCTTTTCCAGTAGCACTGTATCGAAGTACATGAAGGCTCCTTGGACCGACGATGGACCCACATCACATCCAAAAAGTAACTGTATGCTCGCATCCTGCAGCCGAAGCACAACTTCGACGTCACATTCCTTGACAATCAGTCACATTGTGCTGCTGTGGTGTGGCTCGTACTTTGTGTTCGGGGCACATCTTTGACTGAAACGTTGACTTTGTCATACAGCGGATTTACACTTTGTACATAACTTAATGCAATTTACAGTCACGTTTCTGTATAGCGTGGTTATTCTTCATATTATTATAGCTTTCGCTAATGTTTTGCAGACATTATTTGGATCACTAATAATTGAAAAACTTTATAAAACAAAAATTCTAATATGATTTCACCCTTCGATTTGGCAGTGAGAGTTTAAACTGCACTCGTTAGCGTATTTTTCGATAGTTTCGAGGTGGACCTGTCAGATTTGAATCTCATGGTGCAGAATTTGCGACGTTTCGTAAACGATACTCGCTACCGTATATCCGCCATGTTTTATTTTGGCTCTTACTCATTCTCTTAAGTTTAGTTAAAAAGAGACAGATTCATTGGTTTTGAACTCACACTACCACACTTTGTGAGTGTAGTAGTAGCTCGATTCGAAGCACGTTTGCTCGCTAGCGAGCAAGGTAAGCGTATCGAAAGATTTCGAAAGCAACTCATGGTAGAGGTACTGAATATGAGAAAATCGTGTAAATCAGTTTTAACATGAGAAAAGTTGTTTTATCTAAAAAGTCTTGGTTCGATATGCTTTTGACCAGTTTTATTCAAAGTTAAAATGAAGCAGCCAAGAAATATAGTAGCGTGGAAAATTTCCACTTTCCCATGTGTGCAGGAATTGGCTTTGTTTTCTTACTGCGGGTGCTGCGGCCAATGCACTTGAATGAGATGATATTGCAGAACTTTGTTAAAGAGATATACACACTAGCTCTCGCGTATAATTAAATACCTAGTTAAAGTGAGTAGCAATATACTATGTGCGCCTCGTTCTGTTTCTGATAGTGTGGTTGGGCCGTTTAACATAAATACCTAAACAATAGATAAGTGCAATGTCATGCCAGTGAGTTCACAGTATTCCATTGGAGTTTATATGTAAAAGTGGGGTCACAGGTGTGATTATTAATGAGGTTAATTAACGTAATGGTAATGCTCGATAAGTGCTGCTTACGTAAAGTAGTTGGCCGTCTAAAATTGGAATGCCTTTTGTCATGTATTATTTTTCCAAAAACTAGGTTAGCTTTGTGTGCGTGTGACATTCGACATCTCAGTACATTTTATAACTTCAATTCGATTAAAAAGTTAAGTATTTTTTAATGTTTTAAATGCCTTTGTATCATTTTTTCTTTCTTATTAAAGTACATACATATCGGTGACGAATATTGGAGTTGTAAATTACAGTATATTACTTACTCAGTATGTTTTATAACCTAAATTGGAGTCAAATGTACTGAGATGGAGATGACAGATGTCACATGTGAATATATTATATACGATACAAGTTGTATCTTCACTTGTATCATACAAGTGAAATAAAATAAGAAGACCCTTTCATTATTCGACTTCAAATATCTCTAGAGCCCTTGACATTTTCAATCTGTTTTCGTCAATAGAAATATGTTTACTTGCCTATATGTAAACATTTTAACTTACGGAGACGCCAGGACTTTGCGCGACAGCGACAGTGGTGTAGGGACGTGTGTCTCGCTCACTCGTTAGGCCGCCGCGCTCGGATCTCTCGCTCAACCGCTTGCCGCGCCACTGGTCGCGCAAAGTCATGGCATCATGGTTAATGCCTTTAAGAAACGTCAAATGAACTTGCTTCTGAATGAACAATACTGACTAGATTACTTAATATAAAATAAATATCGGACTACCTCACACAAATCAATCTAGTCCCAAAGTAAGCTCTAGTAGGCTTGTTTTATGGGCACTAGACGATGATAAACATATTTATATGGATAAATACATACTTAAATACAAATAACATCCATGATCGAGTTCATCACACAAATATTTGCCCTAGCCGGGATTCGAACCCAGGACCGTCGATATATAATTCACTAGGTATTTTCATACAAATTATTTAATTGGTAGTCGTAGGGCATTATTCATAATATACAGGGTGTCTCTGACCATGGGACTTTAAATGCAAGGTTTAACTGTGCTCACCAAACTGAGCATCTTTTGTTCTGCAATTTTTAAAATCATTTCCAGTCTCAATTTGGTTTTTTTTTTCATACAAGTTAAATGTTGTTTTCAATCCAAATCCAAAGCTAAATTGATAGGTACTTAATGTTTAATGTTTAGCTTTAAGAGAAGAGAGAGAGAAACATCAAATGTATAATCGCATTTTACGATACATTAACTTAACGATTAAACTTTGAGGTAATTAATAAATTATCTAAATTATATATTTTTTTAATGTCACAAAACAAAATTATATCAGTCATAGGCACTAGGCAGGCTGTATAACATTATGACAAGTTACAGTATATATATCTTTAATGTATAAGGCATCTAGTGTTTAGGTAGGTCTAAATAGTTTGGGAGGCGTACCCTGAGCCGACGCCATCGCGTAGAAGGCCTTTCGACGGTCATGGAATGCACAAAGAGACAGCACCCTACTCCTACTAGACGTAAGAACAATGGGATTATATTATGAAATTTACAAGATCACTGGTTCCCTAAGCCTATTACTAATTCCCTGCCGTCTGTCTGTCCATGGCTCTGCCCTGTCTTGAGCCATAATAAGTAGACTCGCATTTTTATAACTGTGTCCAATATGTCATATAAACAATTCAATAAAATGTATTGTATATCAGCCGTAACAGATATTTATAAATAAGTAGTAAGTAAAATTGAATCTTTCATAAAGTGTATACAAATATACGTTATAAAAATATAATTAGGTTGAAAAACGCGTAATGGATAGATGGAGACCATAAAAAATGTGTTTTTCTCGGCATGCGCGAAGTGTGTTGTTTTGGTATAGAACGCAACGCGCGGTAAGCGGCTGGCGCTTGGCTGATTTTTAGGGTTCCGTACACAAAGGGTAAAAAACCCTATTACTAAGACTCCGCTGTCCGTCCGTCTGTCACCAGGCTCTATCTCATGAACCGTGATAGTGACAGTTGAAATTTTCACAGATGATGTATTTTTGTTGCCGCTTTAACAACAAATACTAAAAACAGAATAAAATAAATATTTAAGGGGGCTCTCATACAACAAACGTGATCGGTTGCGTTAACTTTGCACCTCATTTGTATCCGGCGCCATACGTGCAAACTTAACCCGATCAGTTAAGATGGGATAAGTATTTGTGCGGAACTCTCGGTGCGCGGGTCTGACACACACTTGGCAAGTTTTTATAAGCTCAAGATTTAACAAACTTGAATCTTACTTACAATTTATAAACAACCAGTAACCGCAATTTGCTAATCAATATGCAGCTCACGAGTTCTCACAGTTCCTTACGTTGCCTTATGCAATCTTTGTACTTAAGTAGGTATTCAATTCTTATTTTGTTTACGATGTAAGTGAAATACTAAATATTTCTAAACCATTTTTTATTAAAAATATTGGCAGACGTTTGTGAAAGATAAGTAAATAAGGTTTGTCAGCTAGAAATCAGAATTTGAAGATAATCACTGTTCATAATAAAATAAATAGTTAATAAGAAAACGATATAATTACCTTGCTGCTGTTAATATTATACTCTTATTTCACTATCTCCGTTAATCAGCACTTTATTAATGTAAGTATTGCTCAGTAAGCATTAAGGTTCAGTATGAACGTTGGACGCAGCCGCGCGCGGCGCACCGTTGGATCGCAACTGGCGACAACCGGTGGCATAGTGGTGTGCACCACAAATTATGTGCCATGACGTTTTACCACGTCATCAAGGTAGTGTGTCTACCTACGTATAAAGGCTGTTTACGCTCGCGCGCTTGTTGAGTTGCTTATCGCGCAATCCCTTTTTATTAACACGTTTTTTATGGGATATATTTAAATGCACATCTGTATAATTTTTCAGTACACTAGGTAACTCCACTAATTAACTGAACCAGAAAAACTTATGCTGTGCAAAAAACAATTGATTAACGGAACATGTCATACAAAAAAAACTTAAACATCATACAAAACGAGATGACCTTTTTAACCGAATTCACACCAAAAATATGGTTTGTACATCAGATATATTTGAACGTTTCACCAAAAATACAGACTTGCGCACTAATTATCCTCGCACTGCATACTAAGATCCGACTCGGCCGGGTTAGGTTAAGTTTTTTTTTTTTTATATCCAGTAAAACAGTTTTGCAAATACCTTTAAATAGTATATTGAATTCGCATTATTTAGTGTGCATAATTAGTGTGCAAGTCAGTATTTTTGGTGAAACTTTCAAATATTTTGATCGAAAAAAGGGAATATACAGATATCGATTTAAATACATGCCGTTTTTTATTAGCTACACTTGTAACTAAGACTAAGTAAGTACCTAAGTTTGTAACTATGCTTCTTACCACGCTTTTATTATCACACTAATATTATAAAGGCGAAAGTTTGTGAGTGTGTTATGTGTATGTTTGTTACTTCTTCACGCTCAAACGGCTGGACAAATTTTAAAATTTTCGTATGAACGAAGCTGACACCCTGGAACACATAGGCTACTTTTTATCCCGAAAAAATGTTGTTTGCCCGTGAGATGAGCGGGTAACACCGCGCAGCGTACCTAGTTTTTAGGGTTCCGTACCCAAAGGGTAAAAACGGGGCCCTATTATTACTGAGACTTCGCTGTCCGTCCGTCCGTCCGTCAGTCACCAGGCTGTATCTCAAGAACGGTGATAGCTAGTTGAAATTTTCACAGATGATGTATTTCTATTGCCGCTACAAACAACACAAAAATAAAACAAAATAAATATTTAAGGGGGGCTCCCATACAACAAATTTACAGATAATGGTATGAAACCCTTCGTGCGCGAGTCCCACTCGCACTTGGCCCATATTTTTTAATAATTATTACGGTTCCGTACCACCGAACGAAATAGCGCAACCTTATAGCATCACACGGTTGTCTGTCCTTCTGTCACAGCCAATTTGCTCGGTATCTCCTGGACCGATTAAATTGAAATCTGATACTTGCATATTTTGTAGGTAGGTCTATCACCCAATTACAGGTTTCTAGGAGTTGCAAAATTGGATAAGCACTGCCCTAATTGATTCTTACTACATATTGAAAATCCAGAACTAGCTTTGCAATTTTAGCCTTTTTGAGTGTCTAACTTAGTCCGGCCGTTAAGATGGGATAAGTGTTTCTACGACACCCTTGTTGGTTCGTGAGTCAAACTCGCACTTACCCGGTTTTTATTCATATAGGCGAAATAAATTATCCTTATATTAAGTCAATTTATATTTACTAGGTAGTATAACTGCTATTGTTGTAGTGGTGAGCACAACTCTCACTTGATCGGTTTTCTATATTTTCATCTCAACTCTTTTCATTTACTTACCGTAGTTAATAGAGACGGCACGCTTAACCGAACTATTCCGAAAAAAACTGGAAAAACATTATGCACAACATTTTTAACTAATTGTTTTTTGCACCAGGTCAACCGGCGGGTGTTTATAAAGAAGAAAACGTAATAGAGCAACCTGTATAAAATTAATATGTTAGTATTTTCGAGAATAGTATTTCCGATTTATGAAGGAACTCTTTCTTATGGAGTATTTTATAATGTATCTAATGTTATACTCGTATCTATATGTCTAATGTCAATGTCCAATACCTAATTTAGACGTGATCTAACTTAGTAAACGGCTTATTTTGATGACTGCTTGACAGGTTTAATCAGCCGTTAATAAATAATAACAACAGAGCATTGTTTGTTAATAAAAGACATTGAGTGTGTAGGTATACATTTATGTGGAAATCCATTGAACAATCAAAATAATGAACGTCCTATTTATCCTTTCAAATAAATCAGCTCGGAGAATTGTTAGAATCTTAATTCAACAATATAGGATTGTCAATTGTAAGGTAATCAATCAGATTGCGCCTTTGTGAAGCCCTAAAGAAAAATCTGAGATATATGATTGGTCCATATGACACATCTGCGCTCCGTTCTGTAGACAGCTCGTCTAGCACAACTATTATGCTTCGCGATTCTTGTCGCGCGACAGCGCTGTCCGTCACTCTCTCACATTACTGCACAGAAAGAGGCGGGTAATTATCTCGCGTGAGAAATAGTCGTGTATGACAGTTATGCTAGAGGTCCAGGCAGCCTTAAGCATTTCCATAGCAGTGACACATCAAACTGTCTGTCATGACATAAAATTAAATGTCAATAACGATCAGTTGTAAGAATAGTATTTTTGATAATCATTATCGCCTTCGTATTTCCAAAGCTGAGATGAGATATTTCACATGAAGCTCATCGCGTTTAAATGACAGTTCAAAGGCAAAATCTATTCTATTCTATTCTATTTTTTTAAAAATGGCAACCGGTCACAGTTAAGCGACCATTACTGCCAATGTCTCGTTGCCAATCGCACTCGGCGACTAGATAGAGGATTGATACCACGTTGTACGGTGAGTTGATAAAATCGTGCTTTTTGTAAAGTGATAGCGATTTACAAAAAACCACACGGACTATCGGGCCTTGACCCAGGAAGGGCTATGTACGCTTCAAGTTGAATTCTTCATTAGCTATTCACACATTCGTTTGATCACTGCACAATACGCTATCAATACTACACATTGAACGACAAAAATGACTAAATAACGAACAACAAAACCTAAACGCATGCGGCCATCTTAAGTCACGGACCGGAAGTCCCCCAAAGGCAAAATCACTGAGAGATGAAGGAGAGATGACTGTTGTTACCTCATGGCCATTTGACGTTTGGCGATTGACACTCGAATTAGGTCCGGACTGCAGCGGACGTCCCCGTGATTGACTGAATTGTCGCAGGTGACAGAAGCCAAAAAGGTTCAGCGGATTTCTATTAAAATCCGAGCGCATTTTTTTTTTTAAATGCTGAGAGTTTTAGACTGTTTTCCCTATGACGTTACTAGTTAGAACAGGGCTATTGCAATTTATCGGTATATATTAGAAACCTATAGTTTGAATTTTATTTGATCCTTTTTTTTCAAAAACTACTCGAAATTGAAATGATCTGTGTGAAATGGGATTAGGTTATACCTACAGCGTGTATATTTGATATAACTGCAAATTGTAGCCAGACGGAGATTTTAGTGCTATAATCAGATTTTTATAACAATTATTAATTTAGCGATAACTGCCATGGCGTAATTAATGTTTGAAAATTTTGTGATCAGTAATGTATCGCGTAGTTATTACTAGTGACAGTTGTGACATCACTATGTTAAGTGTCAACAAGCAACAACAAACAAATACATTGCGTGCCGAATTATTTTATATGGAAAAACAGTTCGATTTTTATAATATACGGATCAATATATTAATAAGTCCCTATAGGTATGTTAGTACGAGTACATAGCCAGCATAATGATAATGATACGCTGACATAGCCAGCGTAATGATAGTATACTAAGACCCCGTAAAGTTTGCGGTTATATCAAATATAGGTACACGCTGTATAAGATTTAATTTTAAAAATATTTCATTTCAACATGGCTTACGAAATAATGAGAATCTTAAAAATTCTGTTATTTCGCATCGCAGATACAAACGCTTTCTTTAAAAAGTTATTACGTATAGTTGTAGGTCTTGCAATATAAACCTTGGAGTCGTTTCAAAATGTCTTCGTATCTGTGACAATAAGTACTAAAATGATTTGGTATTTTTTTCGCCACAAGCTGCCATGGCAATTCAAAAAATTAACGCCATAATAATGTGTAGCCTTTATACATTGCCCTGTTTTACCGTATTTTAAATAAATATAGGTACCTACGAAAGAGATAAAATTTTGATGAATGACATTTTGGGGATAATTATGCCGGTAACGAAGCGACCGTTGCTGAAATAAATTTTCTGTGCGTATAAAACTACGTGAACAATACTTTTACTTTGCTTATTTATTTCCCACATTTGTATATTTAATGGACTATGCGCAAAAAATTAACAAAAACCAACATAGATAGAGATAGGGATTCATATCTGCTCCATTTTTTAACATGGGCACTTGTAATTAAGGGCCAAAACACAATTACAAGACACGACATCGCTTCTTGTCACATGAAGTTAAAGTTCATTTTGGATGCATTTCCACGACATGACGTCGCATCATGGCACGATGTCGCGTCGTACCACGACGTTGTGTTTGGCCCTAAGAGGTGTTGAAAGTTGGAAATGAAACGTTTGTCTATACTAGGTCGATGCAGAGTCAGCCACCGGCTAAGCTTGCACCATAGATTGGAGCGGAGTTTTTTTTCGATATTTTCTCTTCGTCACGACCTAGCGAAATTTAATTTGTGCATTTTAAACAAAAATTTCTAAAATCGGTTGAGAACTCGCTGAGATCTGCGCATTGTTACGAAGTCCATTCTAGTCGATCCATGGGAGCTTCGCTCCAAAACTAGGTCGATGCAGAGTCAGCCACCGGCTAAGCTTGCACCATAGATTGGAGCGGAGATTTTTTTTTTTTTTTTCGAAATTTTCTCTTCGTCACGACCTAGCGAAATTTAATTTGTGCATTTTAAAACAAACATTTCTAAAATCGGTTGAGAACTCGCTGAGATCTGCGCATTGTTACAAAGTCCATTCGAGTCGATCCATGGGAGCTTCGCTCGCTCCGCTCCAAAGAAGGGTAAAGTAATCCAGCAATAAGTGAGCCCTATTACAAATATTATTGCAGTGTTTTAAAATCCCGGCGCCACTAACTACCCAAAGATAATTAACTACCAATGAGAATGCATTCTTTATTTCCATACCTGTGCTAACTCGGGGCACGTTCTAGGGATAGGATATCGATAAAAAAGATGTCGATATAATTAAATTAATATATGTGCTCATTGAACATTCTCGATTACTATAAAGAGGTTTGAAGTCATATCTGATATCAAGCCTCTTAAATTAAGGTCATTAGGTAATAAAAGTATGAGGATGTCATTTCAATCAAAATGTCAATTTACGTATATTATGAAAATTATTTTAAAATAAACGATTTACTGTCATTAAGTACAAAAAGAAATTCGTCCACAGGGAATTATACGTCAAATCGGAAAAAATGCCAATTTGAAATATACCTATAAGGAAAATCGTCCATCCTGAATATTGTCCAAAATAGAATCATGTCCTCTGGTAAAGTTGTCAAAATTGACATAGACCGAAAGGAATAATAACCATTTGTATTTATGTCCACTAGGAAGTATTACCGTTTGTAAATACGTGCAAATAGAAAGTATGTCCATTTGTATTTACGTCAACTCGGAAATATTTTACCATTTGCAAATACGTTCCACGTGAAAAATTTACATGCCATAATCGTCCTAAATAACTAGGTACCTCTTTGTAGGAAATATAACTAGGTACAGGTACGGAAGTTGGTACTAATTATCTCATATATTTTTCGAGCTTGTACATAGATCGTAGCGCCAGTATATTAATATATAGCTTGACAACTTTAACAGTAATAGGGTCCCGTTTTTACCCTTCGGGTACGGAACCCTAAAAATGGTCGGAATTGAATGATATAATTATCATCATCATCATCATCATCATATCAGCCTATAGACGTCCACTGCTGGACAAAGGCCTCCCCCAAAGTTCTCGGAGAGAGAGAGAGAGAGAGAGAGATATAATTATATTATTAAATAAATATGCTTAACGTGCAGTCATAAATGTTTATATTGCGATAAAATGCAATTTTTTTGAAACCACTGGCCATCTAGTGAGGAATAGGAGAACTGACTCTGACATTATTCTTCACAGTATACTAAACGTGCTGAGTAGCCGAACTAATTATAAACGTCAATTATAATGCTAGATCCATATAATCGTTTATACACGCCGCGCGCCAAAGACAATATGTAATACGTAGAAGTATGTATAGGTACGGAACGAAAATTCACAATATATAAATGTACATTTTATTTTACTCATGCTATATGGATTAGAGCGGGACGATGATACAATAATTCCTGCAATTTGATATGCGTCTTGATTATTTATTATTAGAGTCTGGCTAGCCAAATAATGTTGACAGATATTTCCTTGTGGTATCACCAATTGTCTATGATTTAAACAATTTAGTAGGTGGGTCCTCTATAAATAATTTTGATACTTTATGTACTAGTTCTAACATTCCGATCAAGTTTAAATTTGGCATAGTACTTATGTAATTTTTTTGGTGATGGATAAATGAGCTAGGTCTTATTTTAATTCGGTGAATAGAGACTAAAGTACTATGTGTGACCTTACAAACGGTCCGGTAGTTTTGAATTTTTTATATGTTGTCTAGAATGGTTGGTCAGTGTTTAAAATGCAAAATGCACAATTCCCCCCCCACCCTCCGCGCCCGCCGCCATATTGAAAAAACCGGCACGTTCTTCATATTTTTGCTCATATCTTCCTTTAGAAGCATTTTAGGTAGAAGAAAGCTTTGACAATGTTATAGAGAGTTAAATTTACTACATTATCCATTTTATATTTTGTTTCTAGGACAGATAGTTACGGAGATATGCACATTTAAAATTAATTTGGGCAAGTGCGAGTCCGACTCGCGCATGAAGGGTTCCGTACCATAATCTATAACAAGTTTGTTGTATGGGAGCCCCCCCTTAAATATTTATTTTATATTATTTTTGGTATTTGTTGTTAATAATAATAATAATAATAATAAGTCTTTATTTTCAGATAACTATGATCCATACATTATTTTTTAGTAAAATACTTATACCTATGTTAGTTTAAAAATAATAATAAATACGTTAATACATTAAAAACAAATTTCCAATAAAATTCCATCAAAATCCCAATTAAAATAAAATGTCTGATTACAAAAAACAACGACAAGATAAGTAATAAATTTTAAAACCTAATAAAATGAAATAAAGAAATTAATATAAAATTGACAAACTAAAATTGTATAAAAAGATTAAAATTGTAAAATTAAAATTGTATAATTAAATAAATTGAGAATTCATAAAATAAGTTAATACATTAAAACAAATTTTCATTAAAATTCCTTCAAAATTCCAATTAAAATAAAATGTCACATTACAAACATAAGAACAAAATAAGTAATTAATTTTAAATCTAATAAAATGAAATGAAGGAAATAAAATAAAATTGTCAAATTAAAATTGTATAAACAGATTAAAATAGTAAAATTAAAATTGTATAATTAAATTAAATTGAGAATCAATAGATAGTGCGAGCCACCGGTTTGACTTGCCCTATCCAGTATATTAATATTGGGCAATCATATTTGTCAGCAATTGCATTCAGAATACTGTTGGAGCTCTGCCTTACCCGTCCTAGGAGAGACACAATCTTCTTGCGCATGATGGCCTGGAAGCCGTCAGTGCGCATCTCGCAGAACATGCCGGACGCACTACACCTGCGTGGCAGGCCCAGCAACATTCTGAATGCATTGTTGTACTGAACTCTGAGGGCGCTGTAGGCTCGCTTCGTGTACCTGGTCCATAGGCTACTCGAGTAAAAGGATTGGCAGTATGCCTTAAATAGAGTGACTTTCACTTCCGTAGAGCAACGAGCAAACCTCCGGGCCAGCATGTTACTACGAACCGACAGCGCTCTTCGTTCTCGTTCAATATCTAGGTCATCATTTAAGTCACTCGTAATAATGTGACCTAGATACTTAAATTTTTCTACTCGCGTTAAAGCGGCAATAGAAATACATCATCTGTGAAAATTTCAACTGTCTAGCTATCACCGTTCTTGAGATACAGCCTGATGACAGACGGACGGACAGTGAAGTCTCAGTAATAGGGTCCCGTTTATACCCTTCGGGTACGGAACCCTAAAAACGTAAAAAATCTCAATTTCCAACTGAAAAACAAACTTCTGGATTATATCTTCGTTTAGGAGCATTTTAGCTAGAACAGTACTTGGGCAATGTTGTAGAGAATTCAATTTACTATAATTTACATTTCAAATTTTGTTTCAAGGACGGTTAGTTACGGAGATATGCACATTAAAAAAACTGGAAAAGTCGAATTTTCAAGAAATTTCTAAAAATTCTTGGTTTAGAACGCTGTCATTCAGTAACGGACTAGTCTAGGACAAATTAAAACATGTTGGAAATATAATTGCTTATAAAACTCATGTCCATTTTTACATACATTTTCGGAAAATGTGACTTTATTTTTTACATATCTCCGTAATTATCTGTCCTAGAAACAAAATCTGAAATGTAAATTATAGCAAATTTAATTTTCTACAACATTGGTCAAGCACTGTTCTAGCTAAAATGCTCCTAAACGAAGATATAATCCAGAAGTTTGTTTTTGAGTTGGAAATTGCGATTTTTTACGTTTTTTTAAATGTGCATATCTCCGTTACTATCTGTCCTAGAAACAAAATATAAAATGGAAAATGTAGTAAATTTATCTCTCTATAACATTGTCAAAGCTTTATTCTAGCTAAAATGCTCCTAAAGGAAGATATGAGCAAAGATATGAAGAACGTGCCGGTTTTTTCAATATGGCGGCGGGCGCGGAGGGGTGTATTGTGTATTTTGCATTTTAAAAACTGACTAACCATCCTAGACAACATATAATATCTCGAATTCTGGAATAAAATTATTTCATTTCATTTCATTTCATAAACTAGGTCGATGCAGAGTCAGCCACCGGCTAAGCTTGCACCATAGATTGGAGCGGAGTTGTGCGATCTTCGATTTGTATAACGCAGTAACTACAAAATAAACTACAACAGAAAGTTGAAAGAAATAATAATTTATTTAGAAAAGTTCATGGAAAATATTAATATAGAAATTAATTTTTGATGATGATTTGACTGGCGTTCAGATAGCTCTACCAAACGATTCAGCTCTGTGCGCTTTTCAGCCAATTTCTTCTTTTCGTTGATTTTTTTGATTCGTGCGAAAGGAAATCCAGGCTCGAAGAATAAACCATTGATGTTTCGGACTCTGGAAAGCGCAACATAAGACATGCCTAATGCAAATTCAGTGTCTCCAATGTTTACAACTGCTTGATCTAGAGTTAAGCCTTGAGAACGGTGAATGCTTATTGCATATGCAAGCTGTATGGGAAATTGCTTCCTTGAGAACGTTGTTGAGCCTTTCCTGAATGAAACTGTCACTGGTGGTATTGGCAATATGTTGCAGTTCTGGAGTTGCGGACCTGAATATGATGCAAATTCCACCATAATGCAAATTGGAAAATCGTCACTGAAACGGTTGTCTTCGCGGTGATTGTACACAATGTCTACAAGTTGCGCGCGCTTTTCACTTACAAAGTCCATTCGAGTCGATCCATGGGAGCTTTTTGTTTTTTTATCATAACTTTTTAATTAAGAACAATTTCAAAATTTTCTCTTCGTCACGACCTAGCGAAATTTAATTTGTGCATTTTAAAACAAAAAATTCCAAAATCGGTTGAGAACTCGCTGAGATCTGCGCATTGTTACAAAGTCCATTCGAGTCGATCCATGGGAGCTTTTTGTTTTTTTATCATAACTTTTTAATTAAGAACAATTTCAAAATTTTCTCTTCGTCACGACCTAGCGAAATTTAATTTGTGCGTTTTAAAACAAAAATTTCCAAAATCGGTTGAGAACTCGCTGAGATCTGCGCATTGTTACAAAGTCCATTCGAGTCGATCCATGGGAGCTTCGCTCGCTTCGCTCGCTCCGCTCCAAAAATTCAAAACTACCGGGCCGTTTGTAAGGTCAAACTCCTTTATTTACTGAATTATTTACACTACATTTAATTTTTCGCCTTGTATGTGGTTAGAAAGTGTAAACATATGTGTTTGTCGTGGACTGTACTGTCATACTGGTAGAAATTATTAAGCTAGCTATGAGTGCACGTCAACATATATTTAATCTATTTCCTTAGGAACTTTACGTGTGCATAGAAAATAAAAACATTTTCTAGTATCAAAACTATAATTCCTATTACACAAAATGTGACCAGCCGCAGAGTTTTTAAATTTCCCGCCAAAACTTTAAGTAGTATTTCATTAGCCAAACTATACTACTGGTGTTTAAGACATTTCGAGCATTCCGTAAGGTGCGTCCGGGTATTTAGCCTGTCTCACAATATACAGGTACGTTCACAATATACGTAAGCTTTAAGATTGGGATTCGGATTTGGGTGAAATGGGAGAAGTTCTTATCTCGATCACATATGTGCGAGTGAGATAGGTATTAAACTCGAATCATATCGTCAGCTCACGCACTGTACAAGATTAACTGGTACCGAAAGTAGGTATGTAAAGTAGGTAGGTACCTGATGGCCAAGAAGGTATCTATCATACATCTACTACAGCAGGTAGTGAGTGTCCAGAGTTTCAGAGATACTATTTTGCCCTAAACGTGAAATAATGATTTTTCTCACCTTGAAAGTATCAGAGACAAAAAATGTAATGTAATACACGTTTTAATATGGTAATTTTTTTATTTGAAAATGTGGAGAAGTAAGTAATATTTATTTATGTCGATGACATTTAGATGTTGACAGTAACATGGATATATATATTTTGTCGATAAAATATTTTGCTACGTCACTTTCGTATAGGTGCACCGAGTTATCCCAGGTATGTAGGTATTTCTTATTCTAACCACTTGCTTAATAAAATACTTTTGATTGTTATAAATAAACCTGACCCAAACTGATGTATTATTTGTTAACCACAAATGTATGATTTAAAGAGAAAAAAATTGGGCAAGTGCGAGTCCGACTCGCGCATGAAGGGTTCCGTACCATAATCTATAACAAGTTTGTTGTATGGAGGCTCCCATACAACAAACCCCTTAAATATTAATTTGATGTTATTTTTAGTATTTGTTGTTATAGCGGCAATAGAAATACATCATCTGTGAAAATTTCAACTGTCTAGCTATCACCGTTCTTGAGATACAGCCTGGTGACAGACGGACGGACGGACGGACAGCGAAGTCTCAGTAATAGGGTCCCGTTTTTACCATTTGGGTACGGAACCCTAAAAATTTCGACTAAATTACACATTCGATGAAACGTTTGTTTATTACAAAACTTACCCTAATTTCTATACGAATATTTGATACAAAGATCGAAGCACAAAGCACATTGAAATGCGTAACCTGGCGCAAGAGACCGGGAGTCGAACCCGGTACCTCTGGATTATCGGTCCAGCGTATTAACCTCTCCACCACCCTAACGCCCAGATAAATACATAATTTATCAGCATTGCATCCATGCGAAGCCAGGTCGGGTCGCTAGTAATATATAATATCACAACCTGACTCATCATCATCAATACCAACACCTAACCAACTGATTCAGTCTGTAATACGAAACCGGCAGGGCACTTATGCTGACATAGCCAGCATAATGATAATGAGGCAATCAGGCATTCAACTATTTCTTATATAAATTTATGAAACATATGTCTCATTTTTTAATGTGGGTACACACTATAATTTTGACGACGCGTAATTTGGCTCGGTTGGTAGACACCTGCCTACTGAGTCGGCGGTCCCGGGTTCGAATCCCGGCCGGGGCAAATATTTGTGCAAAATATTCGTTCTTGGGTCATGGATGTTATCTATATATGTATTTATATATTATGTATATCGTCGTCTGTCGTCCGTCGTACCCATAGTACAAGCTTTGCTTAGTTTGGGACTAGGTCGATTTGTGTATGATTGTCCCTTAATATTTATTTATTTATTATTATTTATTGATACAAAGATATCCAAGCTCAAATATAAAATGAAATGAGTTAGATACCTGGGGGACGAGACCGGGAATCGAAACCGGAACCTCTGGATTGCCGGTCCAGTGCAATTCATTTCAATTTTTCCTTGAGCTTTGATATCAGTGTATCAATAGTTAATTTCTTATATAAATATTTATTAATCATCTGTGGTGCAACAGAAATGGGTAAATCATTAAGCTACTAAAATCCTCACTGCAACACGACTACTAACATTTTAAGTTACTTACGCCAACTTGTGTAACAGATTTTTGAAATAAGTTTCTGTCAAAAATGTCATTTTAGTGGCAAGCTTTTATAGCCGACTGTACTTTTCTTTGGATATCCATCAAATGCTCACTGAGACGATTCTAAAGAGCCCAAGCTCGGTAGGACTGCTTTTTTCTATTATAGAGTTCCTATGGCCACCTTCCGGCTCCATCATCGATCAGCCCCATGGTACCACATTATTGTATTGTCATCAAAGTTAAGTAAGTATGCAAAAGTTCAGCTCAATCGGTTGACGATATCTGCTTCAAAATTGAGTTGCAAGATTTCACCCGAACATACATACTTTAAACATACCATGCAAGCTAAATAAAAGCTTTAAAAAATTGAGTTGCAAGATTTCACCCGAACATACATCATACCGATACCTTTGGGTTCAATTGGCGTAAAGGACATTTTGGCGAAAATGAGTTATATATATAGTTTTGTTCAGAATTTCAAGCTCTATCGTTCTGTGTAGTTAAAATTTCGATATCTTTAAAAAAAATGCCTTTACGACCCAGTTTTTATTCATCATGTTCGCAAATCTAGCTCAGGTTAAGGGACGTAAGTGTCCAGTTATAAATTACGAATTAAAAGGTGTATCGTAAAGTAAACCGGTAAATATTAATACTGTCGTAGATGACGTATTTTTTTCTTGGTAACCTTTAAGCCCTTAATTTCTCACGATTACTTTCCATTAGCGCATAGTCGAAATGGGCGTTAAGGACATGTTTTCTTTTACTGGTCCTTTACGACCTGCATTCAAATTTTGATACTCGAATTTGATAAACCGAATAAGGTTGTAAAGGGCATGTATTATTTTAGTTGTCCTTTACGACCTCCTTAAAAATGATTACACCATTTTTTGATAGAATTAAGTAGGTGGTAAAGGACATGTATTCCTTTACATGTCCCTTACGACCTACCTTCGAATTATTATACTTGTTTACACACCGTAATTTGATAAACCGAACACGGCTGTAAAGGGCAAGTAGTCTTTTAATTGTCCTTTAAAACCTGCCTTAAATCTAATTATAGCACAGTTTTTTAAAAAGAGCTGGGTCGTATAGGGCTGGCCTTTATATTTGGCATTTACTGCCACAAATGTGTGTATAAATTCTGAAAAAAAAGCAATTGACGTAATCGTAAAGGTCTAAAATATAAAATAAATAGTTTTCTTGGTCCTTTATAACTACAAAAAGTTGTTCGATCAGAAAGTGGAAGATCAGAAATGGAAGTTAGATGTCCTTTACAACTGGTAAAAATGCTATCAATGTCATTTACACCCGTGACTTTTTGGGGTATTTGGAAATGATGGGGTTGTAAATGACGGTCTCAGATGACTTTAGTCTAATTTCGGGGCGTAAAGTTAATAGCTATGTAATAAAAATGGACAGTTTTCAACTTAATTTACCTTAAAGAGACTTGAAAAATGTATTATAAAGATAATGAATTCAGCTAGGCATGTCCAGATTATATTTAAAATGAATATTTTTTGGAAAACGCAATAATAACTATGAAAGAACTAACTATTTTGTAATCAGATTTGAAATAAAAAAAAATATTTATTGTTTATAAACTGACTAGATTGCGGGAACAAGGAGGGAAATAATGTCATACTAGTGTTCTACTTTCTTCCAATAGCACTAAATAATAGTAATGGAACTGACAGAGTGGCTAATAGTTATCGACATTAGGATGTCAAACATTATTAGGACGAGTACGTAGTGATTAAAATACTGTAAATGTAAACAATAAGTATAATAGCATGAACAATAATGCAGTCTTGCATACATAATGACAGTTACATTAAAAAATCTTATTACTAGGTCTTATTTTAATTAGTAATATTTGTACCTCATGAGAAAAGTCACGGTACAACTATTATTTATTTAGTTTCACGTAACTTGTACCATTTTCCACTATACATTTCCATTAGGGTTTATTGCCCAAATTTAAAACAAAAAACTTAATGGTTTCAACGATTGTTGAATATAGAAATATAAAAACTTAACAGATCTTAATGGACGTATTATTTATTTATAAATTCGTAGCAATATGTTTCAAACACTTTATAAACCTTACGCTGTTTTTTACCCTGCAATCCTTTCATTCACGATTAACTACAATAAAATGTTAGAGACCAATCGAAATATTAAATTATAAATACTTATATATCAGGGACTGGAACCGGTAACCGGAATTCATACAAATATATTTGTATGAATTCCCGGTATCGGATAAAAGCTTTCCTTTGTTTTTCGTTTATTATTTTATATTTAATCGGACAATATAAACATATACGTATTCGTCATTTAATAGATGATTGAGTCCCGTATAAAGAGCATAAAATATTGGGTTATTGCTGCAAAAACCGGTTCCGGTCCCTGCTTGTATATAGGTACCTAATAGAAACAGTTTAAACTTATTATTGCTCTTCTACTCACACTCGATCTCATCTTCTTCGTCAGTTTCTGGAAGTTTATCTTTTATTTTTGATTGGAACGGTAACGTTGCGTATTCAAGGTGAAAACGCCGTGGTATAGTAGCCTGGTCGCAAAGCTTTTTCAAGTCTCTATACTTTGCTTCTGAAATTGGCAATCGTTCAGTGTATAAAGTTTTTGGTCTCATTACACCCACATCAGACACTGTTTTTACTGTTTTTTTTCCTTTTCCCTTCCCTTTTGATCTCACTTTAACCGGGCCAGAATCAAATAGTATTACAGGGTGTACTTCTGCACCAACTGCTGTTGTGTTTTTTTCGGAATGTCGCTACTCCCACTGCACGCATTTGAATTTGACTCAGAACTTTGGTCGTGAATATTTTGTTAGTAAGGTCATCAAACACGCATTGACTTTGCTACTATACCGTTTTCATCCTGAATACGCAACGTTACCGTTCCAATCAAAAATAAAAGATAAACTTCCAGAAACTGACGAAGAAGATGAGATCGAGAGTGAGTAGAAGAGCAATAATAAGTTTAAACTGTTTCTATTAGGTACCTATATATAGCAGGGACCGGAACTGGTATTTGCAGCAATAACCCAATATTTTATGCTCTTTATACGGGACTCAATCATGTATTAAATCACGAATACGTATGTTTATATTGTCCGATTAAATATAAAATAATAAACGAAAAACAAAGGGAAGCTTTTATTCGATACCGGGAATTCATACAAATATATTTGTATGAATTTCGGTTACCGGTTCCAGTCCCTGATATATAAGTATTTATAATTTAATATTTCGATTGGTCTCTAACATTTTATTGTAGTTAATCGTGAATGAAAGGATTGCAGGGTAAAAAACAGCGTAAGGTTTATAAAGTGTTTGAAACATATTGCTACGAATTTATAAATAAATAATACGTCCATTAAGATCTGTTAAGTTTTTATATTTCTATATTCAACAATCGTTGAAACCATTAAGTTTTTTGTTTTAAATTTGGGCAATAAACCCTAATGGAAATTTATAGTGGAAAATGGTACAAGTTACGTGAAACTAAACAAATAATACTTGTACCGTGACTTTTCTCATGAGGTACAAATATTACTAATTAAAATAAGACCTAGTAGTAAGATTTTTTAATGTAAACTGTCATTATGTACGCAAGACTGCATTATTTTTCATACTATTATAGTTATTGTTTACATTTACAGTAAGTATTTTACTCACTACGTACTCGTCTTAATAATGTTTGACATCCTAATGTCGATAATCATTAGCCACTCTGTCACTTCCATTACTATTATTTAGTGCTATTGGAAGAGAGTAGAAAACTAGTATGACATTATTTCCCTCCTTGTTTCCGCAATCTAGTCAGTTTATAAACAATTAATATTTTTTTTATTTCAAATCTGATTACAAAATAGTTAGTTCTTTCATAGTTATTATTGCGTTTTCCAAAAAATATTCATTTTAAATATAATCTGGACATGCCTAGCTGAATTCATTATCTTTATAATACACTTTTCAAGTCTCTTTAAGGTAAATTAAGTTGAAAACTGTCCATTTTTATTACATAGCTATTAACTTTACGCCCCGAAATTAGACTAAAGTCATCTGAGACCGTCATTTACAACCCCATCATTTCCAAATACCCCAAAAAGTCACGGGTGTAAATGACATTGATAGCATTTTTACCAGTTGTAAAGGACATCTAACTTCCATAATTCATTGTTTACAGGAATAACTGTCATAAAAGGTTAAAGATATGGACAATTCAAATAAATTTCATATACATGTCAAAAATATAGGTCGAGAAACAAAAAAAGTATAGCCATTTTTTGTAAAATAAAACAGTTTTTTGCTTCTCCTCAAAACCAGCGTTTTGTCCTTTACCCCAATTGAACCCAAAGGTATCGATACTTTAAACATACCATGCAAGCTAAATAAAAGCTTTAAAAAAGTACAGGTACTAGATAATCATCATTACGAACAAAACTTTGTTCATAAAAATAAAAGAAAAAACCGTTAAGTATTTTCTCACAATTTACGTTATGAACGTTATTTTCATAATTTGCTTTATGAATGTTATGCTTATTGAGCAAAATGTTAATAGGACGCCTGACATTTCGACGATTTGAGTCAATTTGAGTCACTGGACGTTTTGCCACAGAGATAAATCGGTACTACGTCTAAAAGGTCCTTAGTGATGAATACTGCACAGGCAGGCAGGGCAGCAAGGATGGCATTATAAAGAATGTGACCATATTGTGAAGGTTGTACTTCACTATCGGTGCTAATTGGCCACCGACATAAAAATAAAGTCATTTTTATATTAAGAATAAGACGTGTGACATCCGTCAATGAAATAAAATGTATAGTAAGTCTTTCTTTAGCCTCCGGGCAATAAACATCTAGAACGTACCTCTGCTCTTTTAATAACTCCATCTGAGCCCCCCCGTACATGTGGCGGAGGTGCTAAATTTATAACTAGAGTCGCGCGATCTTTGAAAAGTTCCCTCGCTCCCAAATAATCCTTGTCCGCAGAAAAAGAAGAATAAATGCACATATTGCAATTACGAGCTGCTGATATACGATTGACGGTATACTATAAAGAATAAGCGAACAAGAAGAAGAAGCACACATATTGCAATAACGCATTGCAACAAGTTATTGGTATTGTATGTATTCACGGCATTGCCGTGAAGGAGCGGATCGACAAACGGGTGAAGTTGACCTTTTTGAATCACCCATTATCATTTTTCATTTCGTGCGATTTTAAACTGTTTGTGCATTTAATTTGTTTGGATTTCATACGAAAATGGAAACAAACACTTTCAATGGCTTTTCCGACGTTGGAGACTATTAAATATTAGCCCAAGTGAAAAATACGAATTAAAATAATCACAATAATTTTCGTATAATTTTCGGGACCCGCATTACAAATCAATTTCAGACATCGTTTGAGGATGTTCTATCAGAGTTAAAAAAAAAAATCCCGTCGAGCCAAGATCATGTACAAGGATTTTATCTTCGTCGGCAGAAGTCGCAAAAAAATCCCCAATAACTTGTTTCTTTACGCTTGAAGTACACGTTGTTGACATCAGACAAGCAATTGTCAGTGAAAGTATGCAGTTTTGCCAGTGAGAAACATTCAGTTTCTGTGTTGTCAAATGAAGTAACAAATGTTCTTAAAGAGTGGAAGCCATCAATTTCAGTCAATTTCATTAGTTCCATAATATGTTGCTTGTAAAATTGTATTTTCACAATATGTGCTGTGCCGGACCGAGTGCTCGTCAAGAAGATGCAACATCGGGAACAGGGTGCATGAGCGTGGAGAGCCGCTCAAGCACTGAAGAGCGCCGCTGGACACTGGGGACGCCATTCGAAACGCTACGCTTCTATCAGGCAATAATGTTCCATAATTTGTAGAATATGTGTTTATTAGGATGTAAATAATTGTCTCATAATAATTATGCTAGGTGTATAATAGTTCTAGATGTTAGTAAGGCCCTACAAATAATAATCGTCATGCATGAACTATTGCCTTATAAGATTATTCACCGGTTATCTTCATTGAATTATGTGGTACAAAAACTCACACCTAATGGTTGTGCCATGAAAATGGTAATTCATATAAATAGATTAAAAATATATTATGAGCGATAATTTTAAATAATATAAACATATTATTTAAAATTATCATCTATATTTCTAGGGTGTAAATAATAAAACTATTATTTTTCAGCAATTTTTAATCCAGGCTGACTGTACTTGGATGCAATTATGTTTGTTGCATTTACAAATATCACTATTGTAACTATAATTTAATTTCTTTCCACTATATATTAGCTGCATTTCTAAGATGTTACTATAGGCAGTTCAGTTTTTAATTACTTGCACTATAAATTTATTGCACTTTCAATACCTTTACTTGAAATAATTTTAACTTATTACTTTCACAGAATTCCAATAATTAATTATAACACTTTGTTTCCAGCATTTTTATTTAATTTGTGCATGTATGATCATTATTTTTCTTTTGCATGTATACTGCCGCGGAGTTCAAGGCTGCTCCAGCACTCTGGGGTTTCAGCAGCAGGTCGCTTGGATGCTTCTCGCATCCCTCGTCCGTGCGGAGGCCAGAGCTGTCCCAGCTCCCTGGGATTTCAGCTACTGGGATGGCTGAATGCACCACGCATTCTACATCCAGGCGGCGGCAGGAGCGTGGGATCTTGGCATGACGAGCCAAGGATCACACGGCACCCTGCATCAGGCCGATGCAGATTGAAGATTTTATTTTATTGTTGTAATAAATAAATAATTTTATTAATTTTAACTAGGAGTTAGGTAGGATTTTAATAAAAATAACTTTCGTTTCGTGTTTTATTAATTTTACGAATTGACAATGATATAGCATTTGACATGTCAATATGACGTGTACTGCTATGGTCTATGGTCGTAAAATTAATTATGAGGTTGACTTTTTAATTAAGAGTGGTACAAATAGCTGGACTAAAAATAATAATTTAGTCCAGGTATTTATTTAAGATAGAAGGTATGTAATTATGGTACAGAATTTTGAAGCATAGTTCATATGCTTCAGGATTCTAATGTAAAGGTAGTGGTAAATGGGTATCACTATTTTTTGATAGTCCTGTATGGATGTTTGAAGCGAGTGTCATAGACAATGTTTTCAAGCATCTAATATAAGGGCAGTGATATACCGCGGTACAACTGTTTGGAGCATGCGACGTGTGTCATGTGTGTCATACTCCAGGCAGTTAAGGTGGGAACATTCGAGAAGCCGATTTAATCGGGTAAATTATTTAAGCCGGTTTTACACCAGGCGATTAAATTGTTGAAGCTTGATGTATCGAATGGTCTATGCTTTAGTCTATTAAGTCGAATGACACTTGGGGTAGTCAAGTTGGTGCCTTGCCTTTTTAGCGGGGTTTTTGTCAAGGCGAAGCCAATGTCAGACAACATGTCGGTTTACGTAATATGCCATAGGCTAGTGTCCGCACATGTTCTGACCCTGGTTATCTCTTAGCAAGAGACCATCTGGGTATGAATGTATGGGTATCCCTGCATAGGTAGGGACCTCTTATGTGTTAGGCAGGAGTAGTTTTGTCTAGTGTTTCTATAGTAAGACGAATGTCCCTCGTCCACCCCGAGACGGCGGGAAATGTGAAGGTTGTACTTCACTATCGGTGCTAATTGGCCACCGACATACAAATAAAGTCATTTTTATATTTAGAATAAGACGTGTGACATCCGTCAATGAAATAAAATGTATAGTAAGTCTTTCTTTAGCCTCCGGGCAATAAACATCTAGAACGTACCTCTGCTCTTTTAATAACTCCATCTGAGCCCCCCCCCGTACAATATAATCTACGTATAGATCTACCCATAGCCTATCACTACAGTCCCAGGTGGCTTGGAAGTCTGTTACGTGCTATTTTACGGGTCTATATCTGTTCGTCTAAAATTTTTTGGCCGATATTTTTTTCGGCACATATTTTTTGGCCTAATAATCTTTGGTCGATGGTTTTTTACGTCGAAAATTGTTTGGCCGAAATTGTTTTGCATATATTTTTTTGGCCGAAAATTGTTTAGTCTAACATTTGTATGGAATAACATTGTTTGGTCGAATGTATTTTAGGCATAAAATTGGTATTCCGAATATTGGTGTCAATAATAATCGCATCCACACTGTCGCATTTATTAAATTAATATTACTTAGATTTTGTTTGGGACGCAGTTCTAACCTAACCTAACCTACTGTTCTGGGAGCGCCTTATTTTTGTCAGGGACGTAACCTAACCAACTGTTGTGGGAGCGCCTTATTTTTGTTAGGGACGCAGTTCTAACCTAACCTATACTACTGTTCTGGGAGCGCTTTATTTTTGTCAGGGACGCAGTTCTAACCTAACCTAACCTACTGTTCTGGGAGCGACTTATTTTTGTCAGGGATGCGGGATGCGGATGAGTTCTAACCTAACCTAACCTAAACTACTGTTCTGGGAGCGCCTTATTTCTGTCAGGGACGTAGTTCTAACCTAACCTAACCAACTGTTGTGGGAGCGCCTTATTTTTGTTAGGGACGCAGTTCTAACCTAACCTAACCTACTGTTCTGGGAGCGCCTTATTTTTGTTAGGGACGCAGTTCTAACCTAATCTAACCCACTGTTCTGGGAGCGCCTTATTTTTGGGGACGCAGTTCTAACCTAACCTAACCACCTAGTGTTCCGGGAGCGACTTATTTTTGCCAGGGATGCAGTTCTAACCTAACCTAACCTACTGTTCTGGGAGCGACTTATTTTTGTTAGGGACGCAGTTCTAACCTAACCTAACCTACTGTTCTGGGAGCGCCTTATTTTTGTCATGGACGCAGTTCTAACCTAACCTAACCTACTGTTCTGGGAGCGCCTTGTTTTTGTCAGGGACGCAGTTCTAACCTAACCTAACCTACTGTTCTGGGAGCGCCTTATTTTTGTCAGGGACGCAGTTCTAACCTAACCTAACCTACTGTTCTGGGAGCGCCTTATTTTTATTAGGAACGCAGTTCTAACCTAACCTAACCTACTGTTCTGGGAGCGCCTTATTTTTGTTGGGGACGCAGTTCTAACCTAACCTAACCTACTGTTCTGGGAGCGCCTTGTTTTTGTCAGGGACGCAGTTCTAACCTAACCTAACCTAGTGTTCCGGGAGCGACTTATTTTTGCCAGGGATGCAGTTCTAACCTTTTTTTTTTTTTTTTTTTACATGGAGAAATCCTCATTGGATCCCCGCTCTACGGGGAAGAGCGTGGGTATGTCGGACTCTACTGAGAAGCAGTAGCCTACCGACTAAAACTCCATGGTATGCCCACTCGCGGCAATGGTAGGGGTGACACAGGATCGCGAACATGTCACCGCGAACACCCCCTGCCGCTGACAGCCGAAGCCGTCCCCTCCCTGGTGGAAGGCCAAAAAGCCCCACCGCGTCAGACGCATGCGGGGCGACACCTCACGCATCCGACGTACCCTCACCGAGGACCTCCACGCCGGGAGAGCGGCGAACGACCCCGTGATCGCCCTCTCAGGTCCTGCGTGTAGTGGGGATGCCTTCAGGTAACACGTCCCCTCCAGCTACGCCACCACTACACCCGCCCCATATTCAGACGTGGACTGTTGCTACAGAGCCACGCTGAGGGGCCCTCTGGAAGCCAGGACCGCCACCGACACACGGTGCTTCGGTCCCAGCCTCCTGGCCACGGGAGGACAAAAGCCCCTACCCCCTCGACCCTCCGTGGGAGGACAAACGCCCCTACCCCCTCACTATGCCACGGGAGGACAAACGCCCCTACCCCATGGCCCCCTCTCCATACGAGGGGAGGACAAAAGCCCCTACCCCCTCCACCCGCTACGGGAGGACAAACGCCCCTACCCCCTCGCTATGCCACGGGAGGACAAACGCCCCTACCCCATGGCACCCTCTCCATACGAGGGGAGGACAAAAGCCCCTACCCCCTCCACCCACTACGGGAGGACAAATGCCCCTACCCCCTCAACCTGCCACGGGAGGACAAACGCCCCTACCCCGTGACACCCTCGCCGAACCACGGGAGGACAAAAGCCCCTACCCCGTGGGTTCCCTCCCCAAGTGCCGACGGGAGTGCAGTCACAGCACAAGCACCGAAATGCCCACCCGAGTCATGATCCCGTCAGCCTCCTCCTCGGTCTCCTCCACTGGCGGGGGTGTCCCTCCCCCACAATACCGCAGTAATTGTGTGAAGCACAAACGCCGAGGCGCCCACCCGAGTAATGCCCCGCCAGTCCTCCCTCTCGGTCTCCTCCACCGACGGGGGTGTCCCTCCCCCACAATACCGCAGTAATTGTGTGAAGCACAAACGCCGAGGCGCCCACCCGAGTAATGCCCCGCCGGTCCTCCCTCTCGGTCTCCTCCTCTCCCGTCTTGGCCCGTAGGCCCCTCCCCTGGTGTCTCTTGGCTTCGCTGCGGCGCCCAACCGCAGTTACTGAGCCCCCCCACCACGACAAGGTGGACACCGTCGGGGGGGATGCAGTTCTAACCTAACCTAACCTACTGTTCTGGGAGCGACTTATTTTTGTTAGGGACGCTGTTCTAACCTAACCTAACTTACTGTTCTGGGAGCGCCTTATTTTTGTCATGGACGCAGTTCTAACCTAACCTAACCTACTGTTCTGGGAGCGCCTTATTTTTGTCAGGGACGTAACCTAACCAACTGTTGTGGGAGCGCCTTATTTTTGTTAGGGACGCAGTTCTAACCTAACCTATACTACTGTTCTGGGAGCGCTTTATTTTTGTCAGGGACGCAGTTCTAACCTAACCTAACCTACTGTTCTGGGAGCGACTTATTTTTGTCAGGGATGCGGGATGCGGATGAGTTCTAACCTAACCTAACCTAAACTACTGTTCTGGGAGCGCCTTATTTCTGTCAGGGACGTAGTTCTAACCTAACCTAACCAACTGTTGTGGGAGCGCCTTATTTTTGTTAGGGACGCAGTTCTAACCTAACCTAACCTACTGTTCTGGGAGCGCCTTATTTTTGTTAGGGACGCAGTTCTAACCTAATCTAACCCACTGTTCTGGGAGCGCCTTATTTTTGGGGACGCAGTTATAACCTAACCTAACCACCTAGTGTTCCGGGAGCGACTTATTTTTGCCAGGGATGCAGTTCTAACCTAACCTAACCTACTGTTCTGGGAGCGACTTATTTTTGTTAGGGACGCAGTTCTAACCTAACCTAACCTACTGTTCTGGGAGCGCCTTATTTTCGTCATGGACGCAGTTCTAACCTAACCTAACCTACTGTTCTGGGAGCGCCTTATTTTTGTCAGGGACGCAGTTCTAACCTAACCTAACCTACTGTTCTGGGAGCGCCTTATTTTTATTAGGGACGCAGTTCTAACCTAACCTAACCTACTGTTCTGGGAGCGCCTTATTTTTGTCAGGGACGCAGTTCTAACCTAACCTAACCTACTGTTCTGGGAGCGCCTTATTTTTATTAGGAACGCAGTTCTAACCTAACCTAACCTACTGTTCTGGGAGCGCCTTATTTTTGTTGGGGACGCAGTTCTAACCTAACCTAACCTAGTGTTCCGGGAGCGACTTATTTTTGCCAGGGATGCAGTTCTAACCTAACCTAACCTACTGTTCTGGGAGCGACTTATTTTTGTTAGGGACGCTGTTCTAACCTAACCTAACCTACTGTTCTGGGAGCGCCTTATTTTTGTCATGGACGCAGTTCTAACCTAACCTAACCTACTGTTCTGGGAGCGCCTTATTTTTGTCAGGGACGCAGTTCTAACCTAACCTACTGTTCTTGGAGCGCCTTATTTTTGTTAGGGACGCAGTTCTAACCTAACCTAACCTACTGTATGTATGTATGTAAACACTTTATTGTACATAAAAACAAGAAAAACACATTACAAAGGAATAAGCATGTACAAAGGCGAACTTATCCCTTTAAGGGATCTCTTCCAGTTAACCTTAACCTACTGTTCTGGGAGTGCCTTATTTTTGTTGGGGGCGCAGTTCTAACCTAACCTAAACTATTGTCCTGGGAGCGACTTATACCTACTTTCGCTTGCTCGCTTCAGCATATGGGTTTTTAGGAGGTTTATGTTAGGCTAAAGAATAATTATACCTAACAATATTATACTTTTAGCCTTTTAGTCATAAAAAAAATATACTAAACAATTTTAGGTCAAACATGTTTTAGGACAAAAAATATGTATGCAAAAAAATCTTTATGCTAAAGAATAAGTATACCATTAAATATTAGACCAAACATTTTCGGCCAAACAATTTTAGAACATAAAATTTTAGACCAAGCGAAGGGCACCCCTATTTTACATAGCAAACTACCGTGAGTCACAGAGATATTAAAATATATTTTAATATGTCTGTTACGAGTTGTTTGCAATTCAAAATACCGAGTGTATTCTACTCACCCGTGTTTGTCGGTAAATTCTGCAGTTGCTATGTGACGTGACGGTAAAAGATTTATGTTATTATGAAATCCATATACAGATACGACCTTTCATCGTACCACGACCAAATCAGAGTAGTAAATATCAATTTTTATTTATTATTTTATTTTTTTATTTATTTTTACAAACAAAATTTATACAATACACTGTACAATTTATAAACATTCAAAAGAATATAAATAAAACTTAAAAGTTAGGAAATCCCGCAATCATCCATCGCCTCACAATACCTCAGGAGCATTCGACACACACACACATCCGTCCATCGACTCGCAAACAAATCAATCTCTGGTACACATGACAGCATCAATGTATTCCCTTGGCGTTTCCTATATTTCCCTGTTTGTTGTCAATTAGTATTTAGAATTTGATCCAATGTTTGCAGTTATGTATAGGTACGCTACGGATGCATCTAAAATTACTAAGAATGATTCACTAGTTTGCAAGAATATTATTAAATCATCAAAGGCAACTAACACATTAAGTATACCATCTGGGTGCACGGAAGTGCCCCCGCCAAGAAGAGCCAAGCGAAGTGCAAAAACCAATTTTTACTAAGGTACAGTAAGGTAGGGGTAAGGTAGAGTTTGTGAAGTTAGGCCTTCTAGAGTTTGCGAGCTAACATTTACATGCAAGTCCTCGCGTGCTTCCCGAGCGATTGTGTGTGTGTGTGCTTGCCTGTTTCGTTGAAAACAAACATCAGTCCTCAAAACAGATTATTGTGGTAAGGGTGAAGCCACACGTGTGCACGTTGAGTAGTGAAATGCATAAAGACTCGCATAATTTACGCTGCATTTATAAAAAAAACCGTTTATGCCAGACGAAAACGACAATATGTGTCGCCACTTGTATGTGTCGATTAAAGAAATAAAAAAATATTTATTCACACACACGTACAAAATAATACAAACAAAAGTATACATTAATTAATGCCGTGGGCAAGCAGATAGGGCCAGGCTGTTGATTTTCAGCACACCGTACTTTGTGACAAAACATCCACACACAAAGAACATTGAGCTAACGGCTCGGCCACAACTTCAATGTTAGCGGCGAGCGGCAGCGGTGCGCGGTACGTGTGTCTCGCTCACTCGTATGGCTCCGTGTTCGGATCTCTCGCTCAACCACTCGCCGCGCCGCTTGTCGCCAAAAGTTGTAGCATGTTTGTAAGAAAGTTATATTAATAGGTACATATAATTCATCTTATCAAATAATGTTGCTACCTATATTATGAAATTAAATTAAATTAATTATAATATGAGTCACACGTACCATGGAAAAAATACGGAAGAATAATATTTAAGCCTTATATCTTAAAGATATGCTATTTATATGTAAATATAAAGGTTCTCGGAGTGGACTTAAACAAACACCGTGTTGTAATCAAAACAAAATACGTATAGGTATTGCAATCTTAGATGTTTACTTTTTACTAATTACATACCTAAATAAATCAGATATTTTGAATACGACAAAGATCATAATAATGGAGCGTTTTATATTTACAACGACTTCAACAGGTGATCTTAATCCAATCAACTTGAAACATATTAAGTTTAATTAAAACTGCATTGAAATTTGAAACTAGTACGGCTATAGGGCAAAGGTCGAAAATGTTCATTGTTTGTTAATTTATCCACGGTACGGTTTAAAGACACTGACACTTTCTTCCGAATACAGTGGTCATAAAATTTCCACTAAAATAACAACATGATTGGTGTTGGTTTTTTTTTACTTTCGCACTTGTCGCACATTGGTACCACTTTTCTACAAAAGAAACATGAGTACGTAATTCTCAATTTTCATAAAAAATATTCCTCGGCCAGATTAAGTCGCATTCAACCGCGAGGTTGAATGAAAGTAAAGCTCAAACAAAGTTTAGTATTTTATCACGTGGTTCTGTATTTCTTCTTCTTCGTCGTCACACTCTTGGCAGAGTGGTTAGTATATCAGGGTTAGTAGCAAATTTTACAATCCGTCGCCATTCCTCCCGTACTGTAGCTCTTCTTGTGCATTCGTGGAGTGGACCATTGAGTGTATTCTTGACTTGGTCGGTCCATCGCATCGGTGATCTACCGCGCCGCGCGCTCTAGTGCCTTCGACTTTCCCCTGCACCACAAGTCGTTCCACAGTAGTGTCTTCTCGACGTGTGACATGTCCGAAGAAAGTGAGAATACGACATTGGACGATGGAAGAAAGACGCTGTTTAATGCCAAGTTCTTGGATGATTGAGTCGTTGGTTCGGAACTGTGTCCAGGTTATGCCAAGCATCCTTCTCCAGCACCATATTTCTAAACCTATGTTCTGTACTTACCCACGGAATAAAATACAAAAATTCGTTCGCGAGCTAAAAGTTATAAAACCTCTTTTTATCCTTATTCGTAACTATTACCCGGGTCAGCTCACACCGAGACGCGACGCGACGCGACGCTGCACGCACATTTCAATAGAGCGACTCAAAATTATACTTTATTTACTACATTAAAAGGGTCATTTTTTTCGTTTTTTCATTTCATCGTGAGAATTCAAAATACGTTGCGCCACGCAGCGCTGCGCCTCGAGATGCCTCGCGGCGTAGAGCGACGCAGCGGTGCATAGCCAGTACGCGCGGCGTGTAAGAGCGGCGCTGCGCCTCGCGAAGCCGCGCGACGCAGTGCGACGCCGCGAGGTGCAGCCTGAGGCCGCCGTTGCCATGCGCTTCCAAGGTTGACTGCGGGGCGGCTGGACGCGGCGGGGCGGGTTCACGGCACGCGGCGAGTAGACACGTTCCGCTGCACCGCGCGGCGTCTCGTTGCGCAGCGAGGTGTCGTGCTGCCAACGATTTTACGATGCGCCTCGCTACGTTGCGATGCGTCTCGCGGCGGTGCACGGCGCAGCGCGAAATCACCGGCCTCTTCCAGTATCGTCGCGTCTCGGTGTGAGCTGACCCTAGTGTATATTATGCCAACTAAAACATTCTGCTTCATGAAAGGTGGCATTTTAAAAATTTACGTTATAAAACACAGACCAAATGTTAAGTTGGTAAGGGTCAGCTCACACCGAGATGTGACGCGACGCGACGATACTGGAAGAGGCCGGTGATTTCGCGCTGCGCCGCGCGCTGCCGCGAGACGCATCGCAACGTAGCGAGGCGCATCGTAAAATCGTTGGCAGCACGACGCCTCGCTGCGCAGCAAGACACCGCGCGGTGCCGCGTCCAACCGCCCCGCAGTCTACCTATTGCAAGCGCATGAAATGGGGGCCTCAGGCTGCGCCTCGCGGCGTCGCGCTGCGTCGCGCGGCTTCGCGAGACGCAGCGCCTAGGGCTTGCAATCCGGATATTCGTTTTATCCGGATATCCGCGAATTATTAAATCCGTATAATTTTCTATACACTATTCGGATAAAACGGATATTTCGGATAATTAAATTAAAATAATTACTATAATATAATTAATATACCAAGCCGTAGAAAGTATCATAATAAAGATTAAATACCTAAACAAGCTGGCTTTTTGAAAGAAAAAGGCACTAGAGAACAAATTCTAACCATCAAACAACTGATTCCTGGAGAAATCCTTCGAATTTAACACCCCCTTGATCTTGTGTTTTATAGACTACTTGGCCTGTCGATCAACAAATCTTTATCAAAATTCATGGTCATAGATCGAACAAAGCCGCTAGAGCTCAGTGGGACGCGCGATCTCCAATATGAGGGCAGCTTTGTATACCTGGGCTCTACCAGAACGATGGCTCATGCGAATCAGATGTACAAAAGCGGATTAGCATGGCAAAAAGCGCGATGACACGACTAAACAGGTCTGGACAGATATATCAATCTTACTCAAAACCTAGAGGGCTCTGGTGTTCTCGATCTTCACCTACGGTGCGGAAACCTGGACCCTCAAAAAGGCAGATAGATCTTGCAATGACGCATTAAAATTCGGTGCGCAGGAGCGGAATGTTACCACTTCCTTGGACAGCCCACTGCACAAATATGTAAATTCTTCCAGAAGTGGCAGTCACCGTTAGGCTGTCGACAATCTGTCTCCGCAGGATCTTCGATCACCTAGCTAGGAAAAATGACAGGGAAAGTACAGGGAAGGCGACCATGACGAAGAAGCTCTATGCGCTGGACAGACAGAATCAAAATTAGAGATGTACAGTATCCGACCTATCCGGCCCCTATTTTAATATCCGGCCGGATAACGGATAGCAACGTGCTATCCGGCCGGATACCGGATAGTAAATTTGCTTGATTTTGGGGTAAAACTGGAATGTACTGCACTACTACTACAATTTGCACGTGTACTATTGAACGAAGTTACTTCGTAATGACATAATAAAACTCGTTTCGAACCAAGAAATGTGTCCGCGCGAACGTTCACTAAGAAAAAGGTCAAAACCTCCGTGAATCCGAATATCCGGCGGCCGGATTCCGAATATTCGGCCGGTGGTTAGGCCGAATATCCGGTATCCGGCCAAACAACTATCCGTTGCATCTCTAATCAAAATCAAACAAAATACGACTAAATATTAAATTAAACTGATAAAAGTATAGAAGCCGATTTAATATAATTTTAAATATTTCGATAATGATCCTTACGTTTTTCATTGTCTTCTGCGATTTTTTTTATGAACCACTACTTTGCTCCGAGATAACTGGTATATTGGAGATTTTATTTTAATGTTCAGTAGGTATAATATCTTCTCGCAGTAAAGTTTAAATTGTGATTGCAAATGTAATTAGATTTTTAATATTATGGTAAAAAAATAAAACTACTCGTATTTTCCATTTATTTTTAAGAACTTGTCTTTTCACTATTTTTTTTTCGTTTTAAATGTTAATTTGCTAAAACCATTTGGTCAATTTCTTACTGTTAAATTGTATATTTTGTCTATTATTAATTATTATATGATACACAAATACAACCATATAACACTCATTTATTCGACAGCAAAAATACGAAAATACCCATGTAAAAACTTAAATTAAACAATAACGAAACAAGTACCTATACGTCACACTTACAATTAAAAAAGAGTAAAGCGGCACTAAAACTAAAATAAATCACTACCTAGTGGCATGGTACAGTAGTATCATAGAAATTTTAACCATATTTCGAGTTTTATTAAAAATAATATGAATATCCGCTGTATCCGGATATCCGGATAGTAAATAATTTTAGTATTCGAAATATCCGGAAATACGAAAAATGGACGGATATTATTGCAAGCCCTAATCGTTAAGGAGTTAAACTTTCTACCATCAACTAGGCAGCGTAGGGAGATGATGACTGTCAGACGCAAATAAATGAACAACTTTATAATCGCGGACAAACATACATACGGGTCAAACTTTTTGAAGTCGTTTAAAATACCAAAACCTTCTCCTAAGTGTAACAAATACTTTTCTGAGAACCGCATCAAAATCGGTTCAGCCAAATGCGAGATAATCGCGAACAAACATACATACTTACATATGTACTTATGTATGCCAGAGCAGCTAGCAGCGTCATAGATAATTAATTATCATAAAGACAAAGTTAAATGGTAAAAGTAGGCGTTTCGCGTCAGAAATACATAATTCAATTGAGATCAAAGCCATTTTCGCAATGAACTTGTGTTTTGTACCTATATATTTTGAATAAACTCACAAGAATTTTCTCGAAATGCTCCAAGATCAAATAACAGAGCTGCGAAGTAACATATTTTTACATTATTACAAAACAAGGGTGAACTTGTCTCCTGTTATTAAATAGGGATGCGATTTCTCGCTTAGCTTTCTTACTATACGGATGTGGCTGATTTACATTACGGTTGTAAGTAGTTGTAAAGGGCACTTGTACTAATATTATAAATGAGAAGGTTTATGAAGATGTTTGAACGTTTTTTACTCCATCCCAGCCAGCGACTGCCAGACTTTCATCATTTTATAAAGGTTAAAGTTCAAGTTCAAATATTATTGGCAATAAGTCATATAAGGAATTTATGGAAAACTAGATGCGCCGCGCGGTGTCGCTCAGCCCACGGGAACACTACATTTTTTCGGGATAAAAAGTAACCTATGTTTTAATCCAGGATGTCAGCTAACTTGATACCAAAATTACCTAATCAAAATTGGTCCAGTCGTTTGAGCGTGAAGAAGTAACAAACATACACACAAACACACTCACACACTTTCGCCTTTATAATATTAGTATTTTGATGGTGACTTTCCCAGTACCTACAGGTAAGAACTATCCAAGACCACCAGATTAGGGTCATACCTAGTGACTTTGATCGAGAGGAGCCAGTAAAGGTGGGTCAAATTGGAAATCAAATTCGATATTCGGAATAATATTAGAAAAAATGGCTGGCCTTCCGCCAGACAATCTTCATCAACGCAGCACTCAACGCCTTTCAAAAATTAAGTAGCAAAGTGCATTATCGTATGCATTGCCGTACTTTTCGGATAGTTATCGTTAACCCTTCGTATGCGATTTCAAAAACTTGCTTATTAAATTTAAACTAACTGATATTTTAACTCCGATTTTATCATACGTGAAGGCGGGGCGGGGTATAATTTAATATATCAGTACCATGAAGTTCATTTGGTACTTATTTTTTTTAGGAATAGGAATAAAAATTCGGGTCCGAATCATATGTTTGATTTGAAACAAAATATGTTAATTATAAATATATAATTATAATAAGTTAAGAATTAAATATAGGTATATGAAAACACAATAACAAAAAATATGCACATAGGTAATTATTAATTTTGGTTAAATTAACAACTTCTAAACACACTGTTTTTTTTAGAAACCATACCATATTTATCATTCAGAGAAGATCATAAGTTCAAAATAACTTTTATATTGGTGAGGACACAATCATTTCTGTTTTATTTTTTATGGGCTCAGACATATCCTACCCTTATATAGATTATATTATCTACATATCGGGAATTTAAGTACGTTGTTAATGTGGAACTGCTCTCTGTTTATTGTGTAAAAATATAGAAGGTACATTTATTATGGGTCAAAAATAAAATATACAAATAACAAATTTATGGAATTAATTTATTTATTTTTTATTGGTTTACGTTTGGTACACTTATTAATTTTCAACTCACTCATTAAATACCATCATATTATTAAAATTAAAACTTTCGTGAGAAATCTCTAATAAATAACTAAGAATCATGAAAATAAGTTAACAGCATATAAGATTATTATTTAAATTGTTTGTCCGTTATTCGAAATTTGTCGACATTTAAAATACATTGACAGTAGCAGAGCAGAAAAATGTTCAGTGCAAGAACTAAACGCAGAGAACAATTAAAAACTTTATAATAGTTTTTTCCCTAACATCCAAGGAAATGTCGTTCTTATGATCGTGGTAATAGAACGCGAAATACGTCTTTGTATAGCAATTGTTGAAGATTCGTTCTAATTTCAAATTAGAGGTCAATAAAGGAATTTCATACAACATTATTGGCCGTGGTCAACAAAGAGATTTTCTTTTGTTTCAGTGGGGTTTATTTCTTTTATTGATAATCTATGGTATACTGCCAATAAAAAAAACCGTAGTTTGTGCATGTATATTTACGTTTTATTTCTTATATTTAACTAGATTATTCAATTAGATTAAAACAGATATTCAATAAAATAAAGAAGGAATCACGTTTATTGTTAAAAAATATAACAATATCTAATAAATTTATTATCTATTTATTTTATTTATGAAACTTAATTACACAGCATAACAGATAACCAAGGCACTGTGAAATTATAAATAAATAATAATAATATAACAATGATATACAAACATTTGAAAAACATACATTAACGAAATCAATTATCTTCCACCACCAATTAAGGATTGTAAATTAATTAGTCTCTTCAAAATTAAACTTAAAAAACGTGTTCTAGACTCTCAAAGTACTGCTGCCTCGAAATATATTGCTGATATGTATAAATCCACCGTCAAAAAATCAACCGCCTACCTACATTATAAAAAATATATATTAACTCCGAAATAATGTATCGTAATATTTTTTATTTTTATTCTAACATATACCTATTCATATATATACATTTCATTTATTTCATTTATTTATTTATATCAATATAAACTTACAGTGTTTGCACCAAATCGTTTACATGAGACCATTATATTACCTATATCTAAGACACCAAAAAAAAGAAAAAAACAATAAGTATACATTAAAAAAAGAAAATAATAATAATAATAATGTCATTAACAAAATAATCTCATTAAAATAATTATAAAAACAGCAAAGGCTATTAATAAATTATAAATAAGGAAAAATAACAAATAATCACATTAAGAAATAATATCGATAATATCAATGTCCGGAAATAAACAATGTCATGTCATTAATAAATGGAAAACACTATGCTATTAAATTACAGCAAAACAATTAATAAAAAGCGATTTAACCTATTAAAATATCAATCACAGAGAATAATATTTAAACTATTGAGGCATTTTCTGCAAAATTCACCAACATTGTCCGCGAAAACATCAACGCCATGACCCTCGACAGCCATCACATTGAACAGGGCCAGTGCTCGGGGCGTAGGCGCATTGTCGGCTTGGCGGGTACGCGCACGCAGCCACGCAAACAGGCGGCGGCGGCGCCGCGCCGCGGCGGCAGCGCACTCACGGCGTCCGACACCGTCCGCATTACTGGTACAATGCAGGCCCATTCGCTCCAATACGGATGAATTCCTAACTCTGTTGTGTACAACTCCATGGTAATGTACCAACAAAAGTAGTTTCCGCCTCAGTTCTAGAGAGTTGAGCTGAGCCCCACCATCCCTGAGACAAAACGAGACGGGTAAAGATACGGGTAATAGCCATAAGACCTACTGTACAAATACCTTGCGAACTTTTTTTGTAATTTTTCGATCATGCTAATGTATTTGTACTCGTAGGGATCCCATACTATCGCACCGAATTCGAGTTTACTGCGGACATATGCGTTGTACAATATTACTGCTGTTCCAACATTTCTAAATTGTGAACTCATCCTAATAATAAAGCCTAAGGTTTTAGAAGCGCTTTTACAAATGTTGGTAATGTGCTGTCGGAAATTAATGTGAGCATCCATGGTCAACCCCAGATCACGAATTCCATCTACTCGTTCCAACTGAACGCCTTGGAGACTGTAGCCGTAAGTGATGGGTGCCCTAACCCTAGAGTACGTCATGACTTTGCACTTGGATGTATTGAAGTGCAAATTGTTAACATCGCTCCACTCAGCCACGGCATCAATGTCACGCTGTAGACTATTACAATCGCTCTTACACCCCACCTCCAGGCAAAGCTTTAGGTCGTCCGCATATAAAAGGCATACGGCTGAACTTATAACGTTAGGTAAATCATCAATCATTATTAGAAATTGAGTTGGTCCCAGCGTACTACCTTGGCTTACCCCTGATGGCGTAAAGTATGGCTTTGACTGACATCCTGCAAGCTTCACGTACTGTCTGCTGTTACGGAGATAATCAGCGAAAAACTGAAGCAGTTTAGGTGTGAACCCTAACTTAGCAAATTTTTTGCAGCAATAAATCGTTGTCAACCAAGTCGAAAGCTTTTTTAAAATCAAAGTATGCTACATCAACTTGATTACGACGACTCATTGCCGCAGCAGCATAGTCGACAAAACAAATTTGGTTTGTGGTTGTAGATCTGCCACCACGAAAACCATGCTGGGCTTCATTAAGATTAAACCCAATTTGCTTATTAATGCAAGAATCTATCACGGTTTCGAATATTTTCCCGAAAAAAGACATGACTGCTATAGGCCTGTACTGTGCTATATCAGACTCAGCTTTACCCTTCGGGACCGGGGTGACACAGGATACCTTCCAACATTTGGGGTACTTAGCTTGCTGCAAGGCCAAATTAAATATGTGAAGGAGTGGTTCCTCGAAAGAAGTCGCGCAGTCTTTGGCAAGGTATGGTGGGATGCCATCCGGCCCCGGAGCCGAGCGTGGTTTAAGGCTGCGAACCGCCCGTCTTATCTCAGATGCACTGACACTATCAATAGCCACACGCGTCGCATCCGCACCAGAGCTGCATGCGGCCGCCTCTGCATCCAACCGCGGTACTTCGCGCAGGAACACGGAGCTGAAATACTCGGCAAACGCATCAGCATATACATATACATAATAATAATAAATTAAGAATAATAAAAGTTACTTGCTTCGTTTTCGTGTTTGATACAAGTCGCTCAGTATGCTGTCCCGCGAAACCGTCCCTCTGGCTCCACAGAAAACCAGCGCCGTGGGCATTGCTACCTAGCAAAGCCAACAGCATTGCTGAGTGGAGACCATTTCGGATGCACATCTCTTGTACTCTGTCTTTAATACTTAGGTGCGTAATATTGTAATTGTAATGATGTGTTATCTTGAATAAAGCTTTTTCTATTCTATTCTATTCTAATTATACATTACAAATTCAAACTGAAGACAGACGGACATCCATCCTCTCACATAACTTCAAACATTAATCACACAATAATGTCCATCTGCTCACAAATACGTCACACTGCGGGGCTGATGCGAGGAGATTGTTCAAGAGGCGTAAAGCGCGGACTAGCGGAGATTCTCTTCGAGACACCGTGCGCGACGTCGGCACCGCCAGCAAGGGGCGGTCACGAGGTCTGAAACTAAATTTGGTCAACGACGGGACGTGTAGTCGCACTAATTGCCCTACTAATTCTGTGGAATCAGACTCTCCGCGCAAAATTTTGCTGGTAATCGTAAGAAGAGCCAAATTACGCCTGACCTCTAGAGAGTTAAAACCCAAGGCTCCCAGTAAATATTTGGTTGGGTATAAGTATGGGTAGTACCCATACATTTTTTTGTACAAGAACCGCAGGAACACTTTCTGTACTCTCTCCAGAAGTAAGACATAAGTTACTTCGTGGGGATTCCAGATGACAGAAGCCGTCTCTAGCTTACTTCGCACTAAAGCGGTGTATTAGGAGTTTTATGGTTCTAACATCTTGGAAGTCCCGAGCATTCCTGACAACAAACCCCAACCTCCTATAGCAATCGCGAGTCAATGCATATATATGCTCGTGGAAATTTGGATGGCTGTCGAGGGTGACGCCTAAGTCCCGAATGGAGTCGACACGGGCTATTTCTTCAGAGTCCAAGAGGTACTTATGGTGAAATGGATTCCGAGCTCTACTGAAGGAGATAACCGCACATTTTGCGACATTAAATGCAAGCCTGTTCCGTAGACTCCACTGATTCACTATGTCGATTTCCTTCTGAAGTGATTCACAGTCAGAAAACTCTTGGACCCCGTAAATCAGTTTCAGGTCATCGGCATAAAGTAGGCACCTAGCAGACCGGAGAACCGAAGCGAGATCGTCAATCATTACTCCAAAGAGCAGCGGACCTAATATCGACCCCTGACTAACTCCTGAACGAGTGTGGAAACTTTTCGTCGTTATCTACGCGGTCAAATGCTTTATTTTTTATCGAAGTACAACACGTCTACTTAATAAGGTGTTGTCATTTTTTAATAAATAGAATCATCTTAACATTTGGTGGCAAAAACATTAACCCGAACAGCTTAAAAAAATAAATTTGGAAAAAGTAAAAAGTTGGCGAGAATAGTAAAAATATATGAATATATAAGTTGAACATTTGTATTATTTCCTTGGATTTATTTGAGAAAAGCACTATACAAGCCTCGGCGCGAACAGGGATTGTCGGCCTCGTATCTCTAGATGGCCTCGTTATCACTCGGCCAACAATTCCCTACTTCGCGGCCTCTGCAGTAATGTACTATTATTTTTTTAAATTTTGCGGACAATTGGCTGTATGGTGAATTATCAAAGTCTTTGAAAAAATTAAAAGTATAAATGCAGTAACGGGCAAAATTAAGAGTACAAATATTTAATGATGCATCCTTTGGAAACCCCAAAGAGTCTAGAAATGGATCAAGTTATAAAACAAATGTTGCAAATGAAAGTGTTGGAGCCTGTGGATCCCAGTCCCAGCTTCGTGTCTCAAATGTTTCTGGTACCCAAAAGCGACGGCTCTGCCCGACCGATTTTCAATTTAAGGAACCTAAACGATTATGTGTTCGTAAAACCGTTTCGGTTGATAAACACACACAAAATATCAACATTCCTTCAACCTCGCGACTGGCTTGTCAAAATAGATTTGTCGAATGCATATTTCCATGTACCGGTCGCCCGGGGACATCGACGTTACCTCAGACTAATTTACGACCAACAATTACTGCAAATGACTTGTCTACCTTTTGGCCTCGCTTGTGCACCAAGGATTTTTGCATCCCTAACGAATTGGGTAGCTCAGGTGTTCAGAGAGAAAGGCCTTCGAATAGTGGTTTATCTGTACGACTTTTTGCTCGCCCATCAGGACCCACAAACTCTGGGTCGTCAATCTGTTCATGTGACTCAAGTATTAGAGCATCTAGGCTGGAAAGTAAATTACGACAAGTCGGTGTTGATCCCACAAATGTGCCTTCAATATTTAGGAGTAAATTGGGATCCTCACACAAACGAAAAGTGTCTACCTCTTCAAAAAGCACAAAGCATACGAGAAAAGGTGCTAAACCTGCTAAGAGAGAGGAAAGGCAATGTACGCGAAGTCCGAAGTTTGGTGGGAATGCTAAATTTTGCCAGTTTTATGGTCCCCAGGGGTCGTCTCAATCACAGAGCTTTACTAAACCATTGTCAAAATCTACTACTAGTGAACCAACGCTATCGCTATCAGATACCAGCCAGTGTAATGAAAGAGCTAAGATGGTGGTGCACCAACCTCGAGGCAAGTTCTCCGATACATTATCCACCGATCACCAATTACCTGGTTACCGATGCGTCAGGACAAGCGTGGGGAGCACAGTTGGACAACCTCCGACTGTCGGGTCTGTGGTCCCCACAGGAAGCAAAGCTTCAGTCCAACCATCGCGAGATGTTGGCAATTCGATACGTCTTAGAAGGTCACGGTCGGCGCCTGGCCGGTTCCTCTCTGTTGATCCAATCAGACAACAGAACAGTAGTGGCGTATATGAGGAACGAGGGAGGCACAAAATCTGCGTCCCTGATGGAGATTGCTCATCACATTTTCACGATTTTAGATCAATTCCGAATCCACATGGAAGTACATTACTTGCCAGGCCGCTACAACGGCGAAGCCGATCACTTGTCTCGTCTTTCAAGGCCCCCCGAGTGGCATCTCCTACCCGACATAATGGATCTGATTTTCGCCAAGTTCGGCCATCCAATAATTGGGGTGCCGTTCAATTTGCATAAAAACTTTTAGCATATTTTCATTTAACTACTTTCAAAATGCATAATAAACACATTGCATAAAAACAAAATACATAATTTTATCAAGCATAATATTTAAACATCATAACCATTAATAATCATAATAACATTCGTTATAATGTTCATAAGTCACAATGTCACTTGGTATAACATTCATTCAGAATAATTATGAAAACTCATAAAAACACTTAAAATAATTATCAAGTTGCATAAATATCATACCTATCAAACTGCTTCAAGAGATAGGTAGGTTAGGGTTATTTTTTTTTATGACCTTAAAAACGAAACTGCTCCAAGAGACAGGTAGGTTAGGGTTATTTTTTTTTATGACCTTAAAAACGAAACTGCTCCAAGAGACAGGTAGGTTAGGGTAATTTTATTTAGACCTTAAAAACGAAACTGCTCCAAGAGATAGGTAGGTTAGGGTTTTTTTATGACCTTAAAAACGAAACTGCTCCAAGAGATAGGTAGGTTAGGGTTTTTTTTTATGACCCTAAAAACGATACTGCTCCCAGAGATTGGTAGGTTAGGGTTTTTTTTATGACCCTAAAAACGATACTGCTCCCAGAGATTGGTAGGTTAGGGTTTTTTTTATGAGTTTTTTATAATAATATGTGACACGACAACAACGTTTATTTTTATTTGTTTATTTATTTGGACAACATTTATGCTTTAAGTTATTATGAAAAAGTATGATATGACAATGGTATAGTATACAAAGTGACTATTATGCTATTTGTCTATTATGCAAATACATTATTATGCAATTAAACTATTATAATTTTCGAAATTATGCAATTCGTTTGTATGCATTTTGTTTTTATGCTATATGATCACTTATGCAGGTTGAAATTATGCAATTCGTTTTATGCAAAATGAAAATTCGCAAATTGTGCTACAACACCTCAACAACGCGAGAGGAATTTACCTAGTTGTAGCTCCGCGTTGGTTGAAAGTATTTTGGCGACCAGACCTCAAGAACAGGGCTCTAGGACCCCCGTTCACGATTCACAACCTGGAGAAGGTCCTAGTGGATGCAACGACCGGTCAACCCCCTCCAATGGTGCAGGACATGACCCTGGAAGTCTGGAGATGTGGGGGTGGTCAGAAAGTTTGATTGGATGGTCGCGTGATCAAATGGAGTTTTTACAGAAAAGTTGGCGAGACTCTTCTATGAAAACTTACAAAAATGCATGGCAGAAATGGCAAGTTTGGGCTAATAATAATTCTGTTAGTATTTCAAAACCACAGGGTGCTGACTTAGCAAAGTTTTTAATAGACCTTCACCTTACGCAGGGTCTAGCGTACAGTACGATTTTAGTGTACAAAATTACAAATCAGCAATCTCAACTCTTTGTGATCCATGCCTGAGTAATCGACTCAGTTCACATATGTTAGTACGCCAAGCTTTGAAGTCTATAAGTCTCTCTAAGGTTAATCATAAAATAGTCCCTATATGGGATACGGATATACTTGTTAATTGGTTAAAAAAATTATAACTCTAACGAGAACAGTTTGTTTGAATGCTCTGCACGCGCTGCAATCTTATTGTTGTTATGCTCTGGCCGACGAGTGCATGATTTGACACTTTTGGGCATAGATGGTGATAGTTGTATTATTACAGATAATTCTATAACCTTTTGGCCAAAATATGGATCCAAAACAGATACTGTATTAAATCGTCAATCCGGCTGGCAAATTTTTAGTGATAGAGACTGTAAAGTTTTGGATCCATTATTTTGGATTAAGCAGGTAATTACGTTATCTCAACATAGACGTACAGCTTGTGCTGTTGATAACTTGTTTTTGACAACGTGTGGACAGCCAAAAGCGGCTTCACGGACGGTTATTTCGGGCTGGGTGAAAAAGATCCTAATGCAGGCCGGCGTCAAGGCTGTGCTGGAAGCATCCGACCTGCAGTAGCATCTAAGAGCTGGGTTGAGAACACCCCATACAGATACAGATACAGATAATTTATTAATAAAAGCAAATGCATTTTTCTCAAAAAGTGCATGTAATGTTGCCTTACCATCGCTAGATAGACTACAGTAAGTGGAACATACCGAAGACTTTTTAGAAGTGTCCAGTAAACAGCGAGATTTTAAATTTGGAATCAATATTTGTCCAGTAAGTAAGTATGTAATTCCTATTACGTATCAAGATATTTGAATATCGAAACACGATTTACATCGTCACCGACCTATAAAAAAATAAGGATGTGAAGGCGATGAGGTCGTATATAAATGTAAAAAGGATGCTTGATTGTTTTAATTATAAGTACAGTGCGAGAGCAAATTGTAGAAATTAAAAAGTGGCGTCCCTTTTTCATAGATTAAATAGAAAGAGACGACATTGCAGTATACACTTGCAATTTACACTAAGAGCAAATGTAAAATAAAAAGAGGTTAGTACTATTGGCAGTACGTAACTCAAGATGCATATTAAAAAAAAAAAAGTAGCGACAAGGTTTAGTGCGGAAGTTTGTATGCAGCGTTTAGTTCATAATTGTGCTGTGTAAAATGACAATGATATTTCGGAATTCCTTCCTTTTTTGTGTCGTTTAGAAAAAACCTCGGAGTTAAAATTGAAGGTAAGCTTTATGATATGAAAATTAGTTAGAAAATACAACAATTTAAATTTTATCTTTAAGACTTAGATTTGTAAGACAGTGCAAATAATTAAACGCAGTATTTATAAAAAAAGAAATTAAGGCGGGATTTAAATTAAAAGACAAAAATTTCAAATTTGTTTGTGTGATCTATTACAATAATTCAGCAAAAATTAGTTCAGACGAGTCTGATTCCGAATAGACGGCACTCCTCCATACTTAAAAGCGGAGGCAGAGTTAGCTAAAATAATTTACTTCCGACTAAATCCAAGGAGATATAAAAAAAAAAACCGGCCAAGTGCGAGTCGGACTCGCGCACCGAGGGTTCCGTACAAACACTTTCCATCCCTAAGTGGTTAAGTTAAGTTTGCACCTGGTATGTATAGCGCCCCATATAAATTAGGTGCAAAAATAGGTATTAAAAAAAAATTTATGGTTTTCGTAATTATTCCTTTATCTATGCTATAAGACGTTGCTTCGTACCAAATTTCAAGATTCTGAGTTCACGGGAAGCACCCTGTAGGTTTTGATTCCCTTGCAAGTGTCGAAAATTTGCGGCATAAACGGCTGTATCTTTTGATTGCGTTGGCTTAGAAGTTTGATTTTTTCACAGCTTCAAGGGACAGTAGACCTGAGTAATTGATATAAATTTCAGCTTCATATCTCCACGCGTTCCTGAGAAAAAGGGTCTTGACAGACGGACGGACGGACAGACGGACAACAAAGTGATCCTATAAGGGTTCCGTTTTTTCCTTTTGAGGTACGGAACCCTAAAAACCGGCCAAGTGCGAGTCGGACTCGCGCACCGAGGGTTCCGTACACACACTTTCCATCCCTAAGTGGTTAAGTTAAGTTTGCACCTGGTATGTATAGCGCCCCATATAAATTAGGTGCAAAGTTAGGTATTAAAATATTAAAAAAAAACTACTTACTAGATCTCGTTCAAAACAATTTTCGTTGGTAGTTTTTATAGTAATGTACATCATATGTTTTTTTAGATTTTTCATTTTCTTATTTTAGAAGTTAGAGGGGGGGGACCAACTTTTTTCCACTTTGGAAGCGTCTGTCACGCAAACTATTCGGTTTAGAAAAAAAATATTTTAGAAACCTCGATATCATTTTTGAAGACCTATCGAAAAATTTTTGAGTTTCAGTTCTAAGTATCCCCATACTTAGAACTGAAACTCAAAAATTTTTCGAGCCCCCAATATTTATTATTATTTTTTTTATTTTTGCATCTAAACCTTAATGCGGTTCACAGAATACATCTACTTACCAAGTTTCAACAGTATAGCTCTTATAGTTTCGGAAAAAAAAGGCTGTGACATACGGACGGACAGACGGACAGACGGACAGACGGACAGACGGACAGACATGACGAATCTATAAGGGTTCCGTTTTTGCCATTTGGCTACGGAACCCTAAAAAATACAAGAGATTCATTAAATGGAAGGAAGAAAATCAAGTTAATAGTTGGTCAGATAATGTGTGATAAGGTCTGAATATTTCAACAATCTTTCTGAGAAAATCGGATGGCTACAAAGGAAAGAAATCACAAATATTCAGCAGCAAAATATAGAAAAGTTCTTAAATCAAGCTCTAGATGATAAACAGTTTGGCGATGAAGGTAAATAAATGCTGCCACTATTTGATAACGATATAACTATATTTTTTATCCAAGTATAAACTCATAATTATTTTTGTTATAGGTTGTTATCATGGGAGTTAATGGTGCCTGCGACGACGAATATCACAATGTGTAATAATAAAAATGGGATATAACAAAAATATTCATTGGAAAATGGCCGAATATGAATGTCATCTATAAAATATAATTTTAATCTAATTTTCTTGTTTAATTTTTGAGAAAAGCACTATACTTGCTTCGACCGTAAGAGCCATCCTGGCCTCGTATTATATCCGGACCTCGCCTACGGCTCGGTCCGTCTAATTCCTACTCGGCCAGTATGGCTTACTGGTCTCTGCCGTAATGTACTATTACAAGTCACATAAAAATATTTAAAATATAATCGAATGCTTAATTAATTACAATTTCAGGATTATTACATAAAAATTATAAATAAATTTGTATTTGTGCTTTTCAATTAGATGAAATACTAGCCCGGGGGATCTGGCGGTCCGAGAACACTTTCCTAAAATATTATTGTCGACCAATTGAACCCGTGAATGTACCTACACAGTCCTGTGCTAATTTATTTGTACCAGTAAGTCAGTAAAATTTATCTATTAAAATTTCATTTTGTGTGATTGCTCAATTTTTTGTATATAGGTAGTATGCTGTAGGTACAAACTAATTTGACGGAACGAAAGAGTTATAAATGATTTGTAAACAGAAATAATTGTGTATAAATAATGGTAAATCTTAGTGCTAAGTTGTCTAATCTAGATGTATAAGGAAGGTTAAGTAAAATACATGGTTACATGCCTAGTATACCTTTATGTTTACAATGTACAGCTTCATTTGAAATTTTATTGATTAATAAATAGTATGATTTCGGAGTTTATGTTGTTTGTTGTATATCATCTATATCTATCCATATCCCTCTATAGTCACATTGGCGTCGTGCTGTTCACCAGGCGATAACAAACAGGTCTCAAATTATTTATTTATTTAGGCTTCAAATAACGGTTCGCAGCTTAATATCAGAGTTTTACCTACCAATAAAACGCTTATTAAGCAGTAACCTTATTTGAAGCCTAATACATAAATTCTGCCTGGTAAATTTTTAAAAATAATTTAAGATCCAATGCGGAGGGCTCCGAGCACGATCCGTTAGCTCGGCCCCCACCTGGTGCACAGCACAGGACATGACGTCAAAGGGAAGGGATGTAAGGGGAGTATTAGTACTTTTGACCGATCTGTTACAGGAAATCAGGTTCGCTACTCTCAAATTATTTATTTATTTAGGCTTCAAATAAGGTTACTGCTTAATAAGCGTTTTATTGGTAGGTAAAACGCTGATATTTTCAATTGATATATAGATACAAAGAAGTAAGGTCGTGTTAGTGATGTGTCTTAACATTTTGAAAATCCAGATGAGCTTGCGTATCCTACTATTAATGTTTTCAATATGTTGGTGCCAAGAAAGTCTCTGGTCAATGAAGACACCTAAGTATTTCGTTGAGGATATATGTTTTTAGAATTATTGAATGTCCTTGTTTTCAGGTCATATTAGCACCTCAAATGCCAAGTAGATGACTTCTGATAGCCGATGAAGTATCAAAGTAAAAAAAAACTACTTAAATACACAAAACAGTCTCCATTTTTGCAAGATCACATCACATGAGTTTCAATACAAGAGTCAATAAATACAAAGTCGATATAAAAGCTCAAAAGAGCTATGAAGTCAGGGATTGTTAACAATTTCTTAGTGTTGTTTTTATTCGTTTATTTATCTGGGCACATTGACTTTTGTCGTACTTTATTTTGCACGCTGACATAAAATAAAAATAGATTCTCAAGCTTTTTTAAATACTTACCTATTTTATTACCTAATAAACAATTTGTGTGAATGCATATTTATTGTTTAAGAAATTATAATGATATTCATGATGTTGTCAATTTTGTTGTTGTAATTATAATTCATGAACTAAATTAGAAACGAACGATGGGAATGATGGAAATAAAAATGACCACATATACACGTACACTTTTTTATTTAACATTTCCAAATGTTATATTATTAACAATTACGACTATCTACATTCTACTAACAATATCCACCTTTGACAGTCATACATAGAGAGCATTGAAGTGATTCGAAATGTTTTTATATGGAACGGTCAAACAGCCACCGCCAAAATAATAGTTTACTGGGACGGCTTATTCATAAATAAAGAAGTTTAAAAAAGATTCAAAAGTATATTATACATTTCTGATTCTTTTAGTTTTTTTTTTTGTATTTTTAAGTATAAAAAGTCCTGTCATTCCTCCTCCTTCCTTCCTTCTGTGAATTTTTGGGCCAAATAGCCAGGAAGAATGAAAACTTGGAAAATCTCTTAGTGACAGGAAATATTCAAGGAAGAAGACCAAGAGGGAGGAGTCCCATGCGCTGGACCGATCAGATTCGAGACACAACGGTCACCAAGTTTCCCGACGCCATGCCGTCTGCACTAGATCGAAATAAGTGGAGAGCGATCGTCAGAAGAGTGATAAATGGAGGTCACGACCCTCAGCAATGAGGAATTCGACACAAGAAGAGTGTAAAAAGTAGATAAATGTACCTACATGGATGGTAACACAAAAGAAGTAATATAATAGGTATGTTACTTTTTCCAGTTTATTTACAATTACGATGAACTTTTAGTACCTAGTATGAGACCATTGTAGTACATACTAATATCATATACACATTAGAGCCGTATGTACGTATGTCACGTTGCCAGTTACCGGGTGTGGCATGTAAAAGGAGCAAAATATACATTAAAGTAAAATAGAAGTAGTACCAGAACCATAATTTAATGTTAATTAATTATTATTGTGCTTATATTATTTTTACTTTAAGATTTTTCAAGTTTTCAATCTACTTCTGGTTCTTCTGGCATTGACTTTTGATCTTGTAACACTACTTTCTATATTTCTACAAACCTGCACGTATAATTAGGACTTCTCTTCTTTTAGCTGGGGTGTTAGTGCACGACACCTTGCACTTTGTGACTATGCGCTGAAACTTGGCACAGTTGATCCTTAGGTGGTCTTGAGTGAATTCAGACCGGTAGACGTCGATAGACACCGCGCGTTTAGTTTAAGTTCGACGCTGCCGCGCTTTAATTAATGCAACATTTCTCTAAAACTATACATAATATGGCATGTGATATATCATTTTCGGATAAATTAAGGATGAGGAATCTATTTTATGGACAAAAATAATGCACTTTCTAACTAAAAAAATTGAAAAAGTAGAAAAAACTGAAAAACGTTTTATGTGTTTTTTTATATAGTTGCCAATTATTTTAAAACTATAACAGTAATCTCAAAACAAAAAATATAGTCGTAAAGCTAAACTTATGTAGTTTCTAAAAATATATAGTTTATTATATATGTCTGTCGATACATGGGAGATAATAAATAATATCAAGCGTAAGTCAGGGCGATCTCAATGCATGATCGTCCGTGAAGTAGGGCTTAGGTACTGTGTTAAGCAACATTTCTCTAAAACTATACATAATTTATGGCATGTGATTTATAATTTCCGGTTAAATGAAGGATGAGAAATCAATTTTTAACAAAAATAATGCACTTTTTTAACAAAAAAGGTATTAAAAAGTGGGCTAAACTGAAAAATGACATTTGTGTTTTTTACATACTTTCCAATTATTTTAAAAGTATAACACAAATCTCAAAACAAATAATATAAACGTAAAGTTAAACTTATTTAGTTTCTAAAAATATATAGTTTATTATATATATCTGTTGATACATGGGAGATAATAAATAATATCAAGCGTAAGTCAGGGCGATCTCAATGCATGATCGTCCGTGAGGTAGGGTTTAGGTACTGTGTTAAGCAACATTTCTCTAAAACTATACATAATAGGGCGTGTGATTTATAATTTTCGGTTAAATGAAGGATGATGAATCTATTTTTTTAACAAAAATAATGCACTTTTTTAACAAAAAAGATATTAAAAGTGGGCTATACGGCACTCATTCACTGACGTACGCGAAGCTGATCTGAAATAATAATTATGATATACAATATTCCGGTTTAAGTTTTGAGATCCTATTATATTATTTTCAAAAGCAGAAAAACTGACCTATCATATAATGTTACGACATATTTTTTGATAACAGCTATTACCTCCGCAATACGGCCCTCGATTGCTGACTCGAAACCTACAGTTAGGTCTGGAATATATGTATAAGATAGATAAGATTTTTTTTATTGCACAATTAACAATAAACAAATTACATATTTGTACTATATGAAGGAATCGCAATAAACACGAAGACACAAAAAACCAGCTCGTTCGGGCACTTGTATTCCCCATATTCCTGTACGCCGCAGAAACGTCGACCCTGCAGGAAGTTGAGGAGAAGAAGATAGACGCCCTAGAGATGTGGTGTTGGACGAGAATGCTTGGAGTATTATGGACTGAATTCCGTACCAACGATTCTATACTTCGAAAACTTGGCATCAAGCAGCGTTTATCGTCTTTAGTACAGTATCGTACCACCTTCTTTGGCCATGTATGCCGCCGGGGGGCGGAGGCTATTGAGCGCTTCTGGTCCACGGAAAGGTTGAGGGTACCAGGCCACGAAGAAGATCACCTATGTTATGGACAAACTAAATAAAAGCTGCAATAAATCCATCATCGATATCAATACACGAATGCACGAAGAAGGCGGCTATCAGGTAAGAATGGCGGCGTGTTGTGAAGCCTATCACCAATATCTGAAACGATGACCACGACCACTCTGCCGAGAGTGAAACCAACGAAGAAGAAAGAGGTCATGGAGAAAAGGTTTCCCAAGCTTCAAAAGAACTTCTCTTTCCTTTACCATTGAACCAAGATACCGTATCACATCCTGTGAATGCGTGAAAGAGGGTATCTTAATACTCTTGCTCTCTGTGGCCCTGTAAATAAACAAATCTGTATAAAGCACCTGTATTTTCTTAATTTACTAAAGAGATTTCGAAAGAGAAGTGCTTTTCAAGCATGGAAGCCTTTCCTGACCTACTGTAGGTTTCGAGTTATTGATCAAGCGATGCATTGAGAAGGTAATGGCTTCCATCGTAAAATAGGTCTTAACATCATATGATAGGTCAGTTTTCTGCTTTTAAAACTGATATAATAGAATAATAGGATCTCAAAACTTAAAAAAGAATATTGTATATCATACTTATTATTTCAGATCAGCTTCATGTACCCCTCCATGTGCCCTTGACATGTGAATGAGCCCCTTATACCTATATATTTTTACCAAGATAGACCAGCAGATAGAACACCTCCCACCGACCAAAGCCACTTTGTATCAGCATTTATCAAGAGGTGGGCGTTTGGGTGTCAGTTATCACGCACTTGGGGTAACTACTTGGGGTTGGACGAAGGTCAACAACAACTGGAAGCCTACATGGACAGACTTGCAATAAATTAATTTCAATTGCGTAGTTTCATTTAAAATACTAAGACACATTAACAATACAATATATGCACTTTTTGTGTGTCTAAAACATTAACTAAACCCTACGTCACGGACGATCATGCATTGAGAATATTGAGATCACCCTGACCTACGCTCAATATTATTTATTATATACATCTAATGATACATGGGAGCATGTATCAACAGATGTATATAATAAACTTTATATTTTTAGAAACTAAATAAGTTTAACTTTATGTTTATATTATTTGTTTTGAGATTTCTGATATACTTTTAAAATAATTGGAAAGTATGTTAAAAACACAAATGTCATTTTTCAGTTTAGCCCACTTTTTAATATATTTTTTGTTAAAAAGTGCATTATTTTTGTTAAAAAAATAGATTCCTCATCCTTCATTTAACCGAAAATTATAAATCACACGCCCTATTATGTATAGTTTTAGAGAAATGTTGCTTAACACAGTACCTAAACCCTACTTCACGGACGATCATGCATTGAGATCGCCCTGACTTACGCTTGATATTATTTATTATCTCCCATGTATCGACAGACATATATAATAAACTATATATTTTTAGAAACTACATAAGTTTAGCTTTACGACTATATTTTTTGTTTTGAGATTACTGTTATAGTTTTAAAATAATTGGCAACTATATAAAAAAACACATAAAACGCTTTTCAGTTTTTTCTACTTTTTCATTTTTTTTAGTTAGAAAGTGCATTATTTTTGTCCATAAAATAGATTCCTCATCCTTAATTTATCCGAAAATGATATATCACATGCCATATTATGTATAGTTTTAGAGAAATGTTGCATTAATTAAAGCGCGGCAGCGTCGAACTTCCCCCCCTCCCCCCCACTAAACGCGCGGTGGTTCTCGACGTCTACCGGTCTGAATTCACTCAAGACCACGTAAGGATCAACTGTGCCAAGTTTCAGCGCATAGTCACAAAGTGCAAGGTTCCCATACAACAGCGTGCATTATCAACCCAGCTATTTGTTAACATTAATATTGTGTGTTGAGGTAGAAGAAAATGTGATTATATTTCTATATGTACAGTACTTTTGACTGAACAGAATGGGGATGAATATTAATTTTTAATAGGCAGGTAATAAAAACAATTTGATTCGGGAATACTATATCAGATTTCATCCCACTTGTAAACTATAAATAAAGAAAATGTAGGTATGTATGGAGATAAAACCCTCATGTTTTCGGGTTTAGGTCAGCAGGCATCATCTGGCTAAGCGTGATCTGTTATAGACTTTGTTCGCTAATTTCCACCAGGTGAGGTTGTTATACAACACCTGTAATGGTGCCTTCCATGCAAAATGTAGCTTACGCGACGGCTGGTTACATTGTATCAAAAAAATGAAGTTGCGTAAGCGACCTTCTGGTGGAATGTACCTATGTGGTGAATGATTGTACATCGCAAAATTGAATTAATAATATATATTTTACCTTACAATAACATATGTCTAAATTAAATTAAATCAGTCTTACGACAAGTACGCCTATATGTACAACATTGGAATTAAAACAAGTACTTAGGATTTTCTTATTTGTTACACTTCTTATTTTTATCACGAGAAAATGTCTTAAATATTCGTTTTACGAGTCTTACCGCACAAACTACAAATTTCATAGAGTACAAAAGTCAAAATCTGCGTTTATAGATTAATTAGTACATGGTATTAATTATTTTTATCCGATAGTATGTTCAAATCGTTTAACGTTTGTGATATTTCTGATTCCTACCAAGGACCAAAGTAACGACAGGTAAAATAGTTAAATTATTGTGACACGCAGGACTTAACACAATTCTGGTATCGTGATGGCTTTTGAACTCGCCTAAGAAACAATGTTTGTTTTTTCGTAAATTAGGACTAAATAACTAAAAGCCATAATTCAATCTAAAACATTCAAATACAAAATCTCACACGCGCTAAGAATAAATTAGTACTATTTTATGGATACCTATGCTACGTACAATTATAGAATCCCTGATTTTAGTCTAGCTATCATCTTAAGATGAAAAAGAAGAATTTCGTAATGCCTGAAAAAAAAGATACGATGGTCAATATTATATTACATACAAATACAAATGCGATGGCACACAGCCGCAAGTCGAAATAAAATATTTCTTTCAATAATTATGACTAAACTATGTTTACAAATAAATGTAATGTCGACATCACGAACGGATACACCTATAAGTACCTACATTAGGTACAGAAAAATACAAATTGTGGACTTAAGACAATATTGCATGTTCCCTTAGATCAGATAATGTTAGACATAACAAGGATTTTTGTATGGGATCTTGTTACACAGTTTTAATACAATACTTGTAATTTATTTAATTTATATGTAGTTATTTATGAAAATTAACAGATCCTAGAAAAAAATACAAAATCAACAATTATTATTTATGCACCCATAAAATGCCCATTTTAAATGCTTTGACAAAATGTACTACCCATAGTTCTAAACACAGAGATTTGGGACTTGAACAACTCTTATCAAGTTAATTTACTATAAACAATATGTAAAAACACGCTTACGTCTAAAATACATGATTATTTCGTTACGTACAAAAAGCTCATTCCATTCTACAGGTTCAATGTTTATTATTACCAACCCTGGGGTAACTTTACTATTTATACTGACCACTAGATAATAAGTCAACCCTGACACCTGTTATCTTGGTACATTTTGTAACCATCTACACAATTTTCCACCTATGATGAGTTCTGTGACGTTTCGAGTTTGACAGTTTTAGAGATGTTCCTTTTATCGAGTGACCTATCGATTTCCCTAAGAGTTATTAGTGCCTATTTTCGGAGAAGTATTATATATATAAAAAAAAAAACAGTTTTCCGCCCACGGCTTCATTCGCGTGGAATGTGTAAAGTCTGGTTACATCAGCTAGAGATCGTTATCAACGTGCAGTTTTCTTTTCATAGCAAAGTATGGTCGGCAAACAAATAAAATATAAACCTACCTACTATAATACCTATCGAATAGAAAGTATTGTATGTGCTAATCAATATGTTAAAATAAAACAAAAAATACAAATATTTCTTTATTCGCCAGTTTCAGAAGAAATTGCACCCTCATTACTACTGTCAGAATCTGTGCATGGTATCTGAATCATCGGCGACATTGATGATCAATTCATCTTGCAACCTGTCTATCCGAACTAAATGCTCACAGTCCTGTATTATAATAATCAACCGCGGCAATTGCCGATAATGTTGTGTCACGTCACTTACAGTTCCGTTTCTCACATTGCGTCATTAAAAAAAAATATATTTTCTGTCGTATTCGTTGGAGTATGGTTGGAGTCCATTTAATTGACACTGATATTGCTATATATATTTAACAAATACAGTTTAATTCTTTTTAATTATTTAGCTTCAAAATATATTATAATGTTTAAAAAATATTTTGCGAGCTTAGTATATGCGTAATTCGGAAAATTTTCAAGTGTCACATAAATCATTATAGGTGAAAAATATGATAGGTTGTAAAATTTACTAACGTAGCAGGCGTCAGAATTTACTTCAAATCTTGAATTTGGTATGACTTGACTTGACACTCTTGACATTGATTTCAAAAAAAGTTGTCCTTGGTTCATTTGGTTTGTTTCATGGTTCATTTCTCAACTAGACGTGTTTTCTAAATTCACGCATATATTTCCTAACCAAACCTAATCTAACACTTGGGTTCGAATAATGAATGCTTTTCCGTTTCGGATAGGTGCGTGTGTTCTGTGACTCGTCAGTATCCAGCTATCTACCTCATCTAATTACCTACTTCAAAAATATATAAATTCGGTCCCAATGTCTTGACATCACTTCACATTTCATTCTACTTCACTACTTACCTGAATTAAACACCAATTACACACTTATTATTAAGTTCCTTCCACCACCTATTGTCTACCATTGTTTAATTTAAGATTTCTCATGTAAGTCATGTAATATTTTTTCACGACACTGCTCGAAAATGTGGTTATAGATTACCTGAATCCAGTACACAAAACTGCTTATATATGTTCATTTGTAAACTGTATATCTATGTTAGCTCCCAACACGACAACAATGTTGGACCTTACGGTAACAGTTCGCATCTACACTTGAATTTCATAGTAAGATACGACTTTTTAGAAAATATTTCAGACTCATTTTCTCGGCCGGCTTAAACGACAATTTAACCAATCAAAGCTTAATCGTTAAATTGACCAATGAGAATGCGTCATTTATGAGGTGTATTTTTTTCTTAAACTTATAAATACCCATAAACGAGTTTATTTTCTTAAGTAAGATAATACTCCTCAGGTTTACTTTTTAATGAGTTTTTGTTAAAAAAGGTTTTATTCTGAAAATCATGAACATTTATATTTTAAAATTAGTTATGGGGCGTAAAACAATTTCCTAATTTCTACAATTACTAATTTCTCAACAAATAAACAGTTTTCAACAAATAAACACTTTTAATTACCTATCTATATATTGAGTTCATATTTGTTTTTATTCGGCTGAAAAGCTATGACTCCATTGCGACGAGATGCGATGCGCGCATGCACTACGGGTCAGCCAGCCATATTAAAAAAAAATGTATTGTTTAGTGAATATTAAAATTGGTTTTGTAATGTGACAATGTGATTAATTTAATAATGTTCACATTGACTCACGAAATATATAATATTAGGAACGTATGTTAATATTGCGTACCGTTACAATGACCCTTCAGTGTATAATGTAGCGTAGGGTTGTTTACCTGAGTGTAACCTAGACTAAATATTTAAATGTCTAAATTAAGTTGAAAGTGAGGAAAGTTTGAATTTTTTTGTTATTTCTTCATAACTGGGTTGATAACCGTCTTTATGTCGTTTGAATCTGGGGGCACGATCAGCTTTATGTTTATAATAGCCCTGATTTTTACAACAATGAGGCTGCAACAAGGCGCCGAGTTTAATGACCAATATGGAAAACTCTTATTATAATATATTTCCTCGTGTCGTGAAAAGCACTATGTTAAGTCTCGGCTGAAAGTGCAATAGATTAACTCGTACTATCGAAGGCCTCCCCTGCGGGTCGGCCTTTGAAATTTACTCGTTAATCTATTGCTTACTTTACAGCCTCTACAACAATGTACTATTCTTGTTGGTGTGCAATAAAGTATTGTTGTAGGTATTGTATTGTATTGTAAGTTCAATCTATCATCATAAATTTAAGGGTCAATCTCTTGTCGGTGTAGCTCCATCCAACTCTGCCCATAGCCATTTCCTTGACCTCCATATACGACGTAATGTCTACGTCATTCTCTTTTATTTTTTAAATGTTCATAATCATAACTTATTATCGGCCTTCCTCTTCATTGCTTCTGTTTAACATTTTCTTCTATGTTATTTTTGAATTTAATGTATATAGTACAATAAATTTGCATTTTTTACCTAATAACATCACTATTGGTACCTATACTTTACTCACCTATTAAAAGTATAAAAATGATACTGTGTTCGACGGGCATTAATAAATATTGATTCAGTTAAAACCACCGCAGGTTATCAAATCTTATTTAAAATGCGGGTTATTCTTACTGGGAATTATATTACATTATACGAAATCTAAAACAAGATTCAGATAACCCAATGCAGAACAAGGAAAAGAAGGTTGGAGTGTGTCGATACAAAAATGGGTACCGACTGATACTCGTGATTGGCGTGCAAAGTGTTAAGCGGATAACCAAAACTTGATTTTCCCAATATTATAAATAACTTTGTTTACCGCTTTAGATTATGAATCACATTAAGATTATTTAAGTAATTATTTTCCTATCCGTAAATATTATAAAGCCCGGTCATGTTACGTAAAAGTTGATTCAGATATCCATAAAATGATTATAGTACTTGATTTTAGAAGAAAAAAACGCTCTGGTGACTTTATCCGTATCCATCCTGATGTCGTTTTATTCTCTCCTGGATTTCTTTGATGTAAATCTCCGGCTCGTCAGATAGAGATACTTTAGTTTCTCGAGTGTGTTCATTAGCCTTATCTTTTGAAGATACTATGTATATATGCTCGACAATACTTCCGTCGTTAGTTTCATTAACTTCCTTAATCCCTTTCTCTTGTTTCTTCAAAAGTTCGTTTTGTCCTTGTTTGTGTTGGTAGTAAGTTACATTATAATCTGTGTCGAATTTGATCTTTTTGTCTGATGTAGAGGTTTTAGAACCTCTTTTATTTCCATCGTCTTTTGCTGTGCCATTTTTAGGATTATTACCTGTAAAGATATTAAAGTGTTATACTTAGAAGAATTTGTCGGATAATAAACATAGCTGCGACTTTACGACGAAATAGACTACTAAGCGATTTCAGATTATTTTGCCGATCCGTTAGAAATGAAAGGAAATTAGGATTATTGTAGTAGTAATAATAAATCGGTGATTTTGATCCTCAGGCAGGAAGTGATGAGTTGAATTGTGGAATATCCTGGATATAATATATAGCTCATGTGACCGTTCGATTTGACGCGTGCACATTTATCACGTGTGACACGACAACAGTCGGTTAATGTGCTTCTTGAAGTTTGGTCTGACTTGATAAGTGTTATGATTATGAAATTATATAAAAAATGAAAACAACTTATATTTTTTTACGAATGCGAAAACAAGTCAATGGCTCAAGTAATGCACAAATGCCTTTCAAATAAAAGTACATACATATACAAGGATCAAACCGGACGGGGAAATTGGAAATATACATCCAGTGCATTTCTGGTCGAGTGCATGTGACATTTGATAGGTAATACAAAGGTATGAGGTGCCATTTTTGTCGCGCCCCCGGCTCTCGGGTGAACGCAGTCTAAATTTTCATTGGCCTTTGATATCTGGTGATCGGTCGAAATATTGAATGGCTTGGGATGGGAATACACGAAAACATTCACGAAAACTCGTCGCTGTTGTGGGATCAAATCCAAACTTCCAGAATCCAGCTTAAGAGTTATGATTATTTCTCATTGCATTCCAACCGTACTGTTTTGTAAGTAGCCTGAGAGCCACACTCGAGTTTTTTGAATAACGTGGCTATGGCCGTCCGCAACTCCGTAGTTGAAAAGCGGTTTTACCGTAATTAGAAATGCCCTTAGGGTGTGCGCCTGTAATGTTACAAAAAAATTACATGAAAATCTCATTTGTTTTTGTTACGTTACAGGCGGTGAGGAAGCACCCATGAAAAATTCCACGCGAAGTACAACTAGAGATGTGCCTGTTCCGAGTATTTCTGGAACTTTCCACATTCTGTATGGGAAATGAGGAAAGTTTCCAGAGTTTTTCGGAAACAGCACCATCTCAGCATCTCTAAGTACAGCGGTCTGATGGTCTAGCGGAATTTGAGGACAGTGTTCCGGTATAACAGAGACGTCGGTTCGATAGACTGCAGTGGGTCGTGTTGAGTTTTTCTTTATACCTATCTGTCTTTGTGGAAATATTGTAACAAAAACCTGAGTTTGAGCTGCTGGAGGCTGGGTGTCTGCCGAGCGCGAGGGTCGTGTAGGAGCGCCGCTGCGAAGAGCGGTCCGCCAGCCTGCAGCATCGCAGCAGGGTGTTCTGAAAATAATCCCCTGCAAGATTTACGACTTAGTGTCACCCGTTACCCTCACACAGTACTGTACATAAAGAGATAGGTAAGTAAGATATCTCGCGCCAGAAAGAGTCGCGTGTCACAGTTATGCTAGAGCTGCTGGTTGGAATGGAGCTGCGGGACGTTTAATATATTAGGGGTATTAACACGAACAGGTATAGGCGCTCTCTCATACTCATAAATGCTCAAATGGAAATGGTGCGGCCATACAGCACGTCTAGATAACCAAAAATGGGAAAAAATGCGAAAATACCGCTTTATGGCAGAACCCAGGAGGATCTAGGAGTAGAGGGAGGCCTGAAGAAAGATGGATAGATGAAATGGTAGCCGCAGCTAGCAAACACTGGCAAGAGAAAGCTGAAGATGGAAAACAATGAATAGATCTGGAGGAGGCCTTCGCCCAGTCCTTACATACTTAATAAAGTTAATTTTTAAATAAGGTGAGTCGGGGCTATTGTAGCTATGGGGTTATTGTATCTTCTTACCATTATAATGGTCTGTGACCATTATAATGGTCTGTGTATATATAGGATACACAGACCAATGGTATATATACACAATCCTATATATCCTTATTAGATGTAAAAAAAATAGTAATGTAAGGAATTAGGAATAAAGGCTTTTTATTTTTATTTTACTAACATGATTCATAATTTATAACGCGGTCATGCTTATAACTGTGCATCACCATTTTCAGCGTCAGAGACACAACGAGCGTCACAACGAAGCAAAGCCGTGCCCCAGACACCACGTAATCATAATATGCCGCTCGCTAGATAATGTCAAACTGTCTGCTGTCAGCTTAGGGTCTGTTCTAAGGGTCTGTTGCATCAATGAACTGGGTGGTAAAAAAAAAACAAATACAAAAACACGCCATGTGCCAGTCTAACTTATGCTCTGAGGGTTTCGTTTTCAATCGATGAAAGCTCACAATACCCAGGAGTATGCACATTTCAAAAATGTTTTCGAATTTTTGATTATTATGATGACCTGAATTTAAAAACTATGACTGGAAGAGGTATATTTATTATTTTTCACTTCCTCTATTCAAAATGTACATTATTTCAGCTTCGCGCAGCGGGGCTATAATAGTACCTTTAGCTCCCTCCGAAAACCATATAATAATTTCTATGAAAATGAAAAAGAAATCTTGTTAGTGGCCATACACATACTAAATACGCATAATTAAAAACAAACTAACCTGCTCAGACCGTCCAAAATGTTTAGATGCAGATAATTAAAAACAAACCCAGAACTTTCTGCACTTAACTGTGGAGTTAATCTTTTTGTTCGGAATACACGGAAAGAAATTATTATAACAATACTACCAGAACATATTGTAAATGTCATTCTAGTATAAAGAAACAGAATTAAGTTAAATATACCGTATTGACTTTTAACAACAAATAGTCGTATTTTAATAAATGCCAGAATATTCTAGTAAAAACATTTTAGTAAACAAGGCTATTTATAAGTACATATTATTATTGTAGAGATAAAATTTCGATAATTGTAAAGTATACCATCATAATTCGTTTGTTGTTGCTAGCTGTCAATTAAACAATACAATATTTATGGTTGTCTCTAAAATAACGCAAGTAACAAAAAATATTTAAGATATTTAAATAAGCTAGATTCATATAGTACTGTTTACCCCATAATTCGTTTGTTATTGCTAGCTGTCCATTAAACAATACAATATTTAGGTTGTCTCTAAAATAACGCAAGTAACAAAAATTGTTTTAGATATTTAAATAAGCTAGATTCATATAGTACTGTTTACCCCATAATTCGTTTTTTATTGCTACCTGTCCATTAAAAAATACAATATCTAGGTTGTCTCTAAAATAACGCAAGTAACACAAATTGTTTTAGATATTTAAATAAGCTAGATTCATATAGTACTGTCTACCCCATTATTCGTTTGTTATTGGTAGCTGTCAATTAAACAATACAATATTTAGGTTGTCTCTAAAATAACGCAAGTAACAAAAATTGTTTTAGATATTTAAATAAGCTAGATTCATATAGTACTGTCTACCCCATAATTCGTATGTTATTGCTAGCTGTCCATTAAATAATACAATATTTATTGTATGGATTGCCTGAACTTTGGTTGGCAACACCGCCTGGCTGCCATTGTTTTGTTTATCATTTCATCTTTCGGAGCGATCAGTGCGTGTGCGCGTGCAGAGACGTTGACTGTGACAAATAGTGTGATTCGTTTAAATAGATATTATAGAAGTGAAGTGTTCCAAATCAGGAAATGGACAAAGACATTGAAAAATTATTGGAATCCTGGCAGTATATCGTTCAGATTCATAATGTTCCTTCCCAAATTGTTTCCCAATATGTCCCCTGCCTAGATTTCTTACAGATTACCTACTGACATGAGTAGAAGTTCGACCGCTCTTAAAAGGTGTCATGTTCATATTTATACTAAAAACCCTATTAAACAGGTAATGAAGCATCACAATTTTAAGATCGGTCGAACTTTTACTCATTTTTCTGTCTGTTTGTTTGGAGCGCTTTAACGTATAAGAAATCTAGACAGGGAACATATTCCCAATATATATAAGGGACATTTTAACATGTAAGACCTCCATGTTGATTTTTACATAACATAATAAACTTACAAACGCTTAATGTTTTGTTTTATTTAAAACTGTTGTTGACCATGTCTTCATTATACTTATTTTTTATTTTCAGAAGGTTGCAGGTTTAACAGGCCCGAAGAGTAAAGTCCCTTCTACGTCATGCTATCACTATGTTTAGGTACTGTTTCTGATACAAAAAGTTTGAGTAATAAGCATTTATTCTATAAATACAAAATAAAGATAGCTTGGCGCAGAAGGTCTTTACTTTAGTACGGCTTGTATTACAAGCTTGCTGCAAATGAGTCTTTAAAAAAAGTTTACATAGTTACCGTATTGTTAGTTAAGAATAAGTTAAAATCTGGCAGTTAAGTCACGAAATTATACTTATATGAAAATTTCGTGACGAAACAGACAGATTTCAACTTTTTTTAACAACACGGTAAGTATGTACATATTTTTTTAAAGACCCATTCGCCTTCTAAATATTGTGGAGCAAAAAATATAACATTGCTGTAATTACCAAAAAAATATAGTAAACTGAACAATATTCATTTCTTATTTTGGTAAACTCAATCATTTGATGTGATAATGGCTAACCACAATGTTGGTAGTAAACACTAAATAAGTAGTAAAGTGTAAAAAATATATAGTTTGGTAAAATCTCAACTTGGTAATATTTGCATTAAATTTGTTAATAGTCACTATAATAATCTAGTAGTCGTTACTAAAAATCTGGTTATCTCCAAAATAAAGCATGGTGTTACGAACGATACCAATTCCGTTACACTTAACAAAACCTGTTTGTAATGGATACAGAAAGGTTTTTGTGCACTATACACACATTTTAATTATGTGTACCAGCATTATGTTTAACTGTGGTAGATATTCCTGTAAGCTATTACCAGATTTTTGTAGTAAACTCGACAAAATAGATAGGTGTCGTATATATTACACGACAATCTGGTTACATTAACTTTATTCTGGTTACCTAAACTAGAATTTTCTCTCCGTGTACTAAAATTACCAGTTCAAGAATTTTGAAACATTTATTGTAACTTAAATTAATAAAACATACTCATTACTCGTATATCACTTCATAATCACACCTCGCTATGTTTAAAACGTTTTTTTTCGGTCTACGAAATACATGTCTAAATCACGCAGATAACTAATTAAAATAAGCTTTATTATTTTTCAATTAACAATAAATAACCATTTAATCATTGCATAAATTAACTATAAATTTTTATTGAAATTTGGCTGTTATAACCTTCTTATAGCTTACTTTTTTACTCTAGCAGTTTATCGGTAGTAAAAACAACGTTTAATGATAATTTTCTTCAAATAGTCTTTGCTAACTAAGCAGTTTTTTTGCTCAACAACTGGTTTTTATGGCACCTGAGTTGAAGAACACTAATTGAGCACAAGCACAAGGTTGCTATTTATTTCCAATTATACATCCAATAGCGTGTATATTACTGTGTTTTAGGTTATCTATAGTAGGTACTGGCTCAAATATAAGGTGCTAAAAATTAGATGGGCAATACTTTCAGAGCTGGTACTCGCTTTTGGGAGTATATTTAAGTATAAATCATTTAAAAGTAATGTTAATTTTTAGAGAAAACTAGGGAAATAACTTTGGTACGTAAGACTGTTAATTAGTGGTTCAACAGTCAGTAATTAACAATTCTTGTAAATAAGCAGTAAGGTTTAATAAAAATAGTAAACCCGGTTAGAACCGGTTATTTGTATGATAAAATAGCCGGGTTTTCATTCCGTAAATAAAAGCGATTTCTAATATTATTGTAGCAAGTTTTTATCTTGCTTAATACTTATTGATAATTAACAAAGGTTAGTTGTCGATTTTAACCTGCTAACAGTTTCACCTGAAGGAAAGTGATAACCACCTTGTTACCTTGATTAAGTTTGGGCAGAATTTTAATTTAATTATTTTGTTCGGAAAATGTTTTTTTTTTGTTTTCGTTTTCGTTACGTTATTATAGGTACCTATTTAAAGTAAATTAACATCTCTTAAAGTATTGGCACCTATATGTTAGCACCTTATATCACCTCTCTATTTTTTGTGAACCATTTATTAGATGTTATTTTTATACACAAAAATATTCTGATGGTGATGATGTAAGTTTATAATATTAGCTATACTATATTCTTTTTAATGTAAATGACTTTTCAATAATTTGATAATGGCAGTAATGACAACATTTTTTTCGTGTACCTATACATAAATATTCTTACAAGCAATAGCGTCGATAAACCGATGTTATAACGTGTCAGTTATCTCACTTACGAGTTTGAACTTTCAACTAGTAGTGTTTGAAATTATAAATTAAGCTTCAAATGTTATGAAAAAAAACTAACTAAAATGTTTTATTTAACCAAATATCATAAACCTTCCATGATGCGCTCAAGAACCGCACATTATGACCATCATAAAATAATCTGTTTTGTTAGAACAAATTTCTTATCTGTAAAAATGTCATTATTGCTAAATAATAACATCAATTTCGATAATATTATTTATTCATTTATTCAAATTTCGAACATCTCTGAAACACAAAGAAATTTGATTTGACCTCTATTCTAATATCAGTCGAGATAACGTTTTTCGAAATGAATTGTCAATTTTCAATCAAATTTGACAAATGTCGCACGTAAGTAAGATATCGAACGATATGATAGTTGGGGTCGATTCTGGTTTGTCTCTGAATTAAAAAAACTGCCAGACAGCTGCCAGAAAACTTCATTACCGCCGCTCCTGAATGCATCATGGAGTGCATAAAGTAGTGTATGTACTCGTAACTGTACATATAGAAATAATTCTTTTGGTTGAGCGAATCCACTTAGCTTTGTACCCGATGAACAATACACATTATCTGTATTGTTAGCTGTGGCCACAACTGCCACTTCAAAATGTAAGGCGTTATAAGTGCAAACTACTTTTACACTAAATTAGTCTTTAAGTCAAACGAAATAAGGTTTACTCTTAAACAAAGAGAACATAGATGTTGGTCACTTCATTTGAGTTCATTGTCTTTATAAGCATCGAAACGAGCTTCACTGCTCTTTCACTTACGAAGTCCCCAACATCTGTGTTATCTTTGTTTAAGAGTAAACCTTATTTGGTTTGATTTAAAGACTAATTTAGTGTAAAAGTAATTTGCACTTATAACGCCTTACATTTTGAAGTGGCAGTTGTGGCCACAGCTAACAATACAGATAATGTGTATTGTTCATCGGGTACAAAGCTAATGGGATTCGCTTAAAAAATGGGAGTAGGACTATAATTAGGTATTAAAACACTCGTGTGATGTTATTATGAAACTTGCCTTCGGCTCGTTTAATAAACCTACACTCGTGTTTAATACCCTTCATTATGAACTTAAACTACTATTATTAAGCAACTGTGTGTTGGAATTGCCTATGTTTCCTTGGTCGTAGTGCTGAGGACACGAGGTGCTAGATATTGAAAAGGTTAACTGAACGTAAAAAGTACTGAAAAGGCCCAATGGACACTGGGCTATCACTCTTCAAACCGGGACTTGTCCCGGCGTACCGGGACGTATGGCAACCCTATTATTAAACCTTACACATAAAAAATGCAAAGATCGACACACAAAGCATAAGGAAAAATTCATCAGGTCTACGTGGAGCGAGGGTAGCGAAGTGGCTAACGCGCTGGACCGGTAATCCAGAGGTACCGGGTTCGATTCCCGGTCCCTTTCACCAGGTAGCTCCTTTTTCATTAAGCTTTGATCTTTGTATTTATGGTTTAAATAAAAATGTGGGTACATTTAAAAAATGAGACATTACATGTACAATAAATTTATAACCCTATTAATTAACTACAAAAATCGAATCATACAGACAATGTAGCACTTGGCAAATTTATTTATAGATCAATTATCACTTACTTAAACAATAACCTATTGTTAAATTAATTATTTTCTAAACGCTGATCTATTAGTAAATTGTAATTGTTATTTGATATTTGATAAAGGTAATTCTAATTCATTGCTATTTGTTGCGAGTGCAACCCGTGTGACCCGACAGCGAGTACAATGTTTTTTTTTTCATTTTGCGGAACGTGATAAGGTCATGATTATGAGGAAGTATGTGTAAAACTAGTGAACGGATCTGGGACTAGGGGTTTGGATGGTTGGGTGGGTCGTAAACATTTTAGATAAGAAAATGCATTGGCAAGCCAAAGGTCCAAAATTAGGTATTATCCTACCAGCTAGCATTATAGCTGGTAGGATAATACCTAATTTTGGACCAGCTATTTGTTCGAAGTGCTTCTTATTGTAGGAAATATCTAATAATATCCACATGTAAACTAACATTTTATGAAACTACTAGGAAACTAGCGTTTTTTGGATACTCTATCAATTTTGCCTGAATCGGGTAGGTTTTATGTGTGTTTATGTGTGTGTACCTACTTAAGTGATTTTTGGTACACAAGTATCCTGGGTACCCAAAGATGGGGTAGGTACTTTTTCCCGACTATGATTAAGTAAAAAAACCGGCCAAGTGCAAGTCGGCCTCGCGCACGAAGGGTTCCGTACCACCAAATAAATAAAAAATGATTTTATTTGTAGTTATCATAATACATACTACATGAAAATTTGTACTGAAAAACCATTGAAATTCAACCGTTAGGTAAAATCGTAAAAAACCATTCAAAAATATTTTTTTTATATATGGAATAACCCTAAAAATACACGATTTTTGTAAAGGGTTTAAATTCTTTACTATTTGGTATTTTCAGTACTTGTTGTTATATTATAACGTCCATACTAATACACATTGTACGAATAAAATTTCAAATCAAGAGAAATGCCTTTGTTTCATAGGGCGCAGATGTACCACATACAATTTATTTCGACAATGGCACTCATTTTGTTAGGGCACATAACGAGTTAGGTACTTGCTAAGATCCGCTCAAAATTCAATTTACGAATTTGGCAATGAATAGCGTATAGAATTTGTCTTTTCTACTCCCTATTCCCCGACTTTCGGCGAAATTTGGAAAGCTACCGTATAATCGGCCAAATTCATCATAAAACGGATTATGACAAATGCTAATCTGACCTTTGAAATCATCAATTCCCGGCGCCTGATTCCTTATTTATCGGACCCTAATGAACTTTTCTTTCTGACTTCAGGGCATTTCCTGAAAGGACGCCCCATGACGATGAGATTTCGGTTGAAAAGATACAGCCCCGTGACAGAGGGAAAGACAGACAGCAGAGGTTCCTTTGGGTACGGAACCCTAAAAAGCACAGCGCGAACGAGGTTCACAAGCATCGAACAAATTGTTACCTTAGGTGTGTAAACACCAACCTTGAACGCATCTCGAAACTTATTTGACATGATGTGGTACAGTATGGGGTTGATGCTGGTGGAGAAGTAGTAGAACACCCCAGATATATAGGTGAGAATGGTGTAGATGTGCAGCAGTAGGTCCGACTTCGGTCGATGATGGTCGTCCGTGCCGTATATGGCGACGAGCCTTTGAGCGTGGAACGGCGCCCAGCACACGAAGAACGCTACTACGACTGCCACTGAAAACAGAAAACCACTCAAGTGAGCACAGTCGCAATCCCCCCACAAATAGCTGATTCAATAGATATAGAGTCTGGGGATTCATTAAATAATTATAGGGGACTCATTTCATATAAAACAATTTAAACGGATTATAAGGGATAGGTATTTCAATGCCAAATCAGATTTCTATACTTGCTACAGTGGCAAAATCTTTGTTTCAGAGAGTCAAGGGTATCTGTGATACAACATTTGACCGCTATCATATCAAATGTGTGCTACGGGCCCAATATACCACGCTTCAACCAGAAATCCCATATGAAGACTACTACAGTTGAGCGTAGACCAGCGGTCCTGACATGATATAAAAGGGATCACGGATAAGATTGAAATCATCTTGAAGGCTTCCATGAAAACATCACGTGCCCGACATTCTGGTGGAATGCCCTTTAACCTTTATAACTGTCTACATTTATGAAGAGATAGAATTCGGATAGTTACATTATTATTATAAACGACCATTTACTCTTTGACCCGCGCCTTACTGGGAATTGAGTATCGTATTAATCCATAACCAGTTTTTAAATTTTGTATGCCTAGTTTTATCAAAAACTGTTTGATGTGCATAGCAATTTCTTCTATTAGTTACCTGCTCATAGATGTCGTCATTTACTAAAATTTTATGGAAACAACTTGAAGATGTATCCTCTCGAACGAAAAAAGTTAATTGACAACATTTCATATTTCTTTTCAAGAAGAAATTAATATAGAGATCGTGAGAGCTTTGCGTCGTGTACACCGTAAAAAAATATTACAACTTATTTTTCAGTATGTACTTAAATAAATATAAGAAAATACATAAAATAACCGAAATCTACGACAACTATGCTTGCATAGAGTTGTAGCCTTCGAGCTAACAGCGAAAAAAAATATGCTGTCAATAATGCCAAGCTCAACGTCATTCGCTTTTTTTAATAGGCTCAGACTAAAGTAACCTACATAATTATACATTATGTCATAGTTTTTGAGTTAAGTACAACATTTAAGAATTAAGGCGGGCTTTTCCCAGTAGACGCCGAACTCACTCATTTTCAGACTCGTCGTAGACGTTTAATCAGTGTTTGAAGATTATGAAAAACATATATATCATACTTAAGGATCTTCTGAATATGAAATCGTGTTCAGCAACATGATTGGAAAAATTTCGCTCGATAGAAAACAACCCCAAAGTTACCTCTGTTCGTTATATGTTTTCAGTAGTATGGCTAAAATACGAACCTTTTTTACCCGTTTTTTTGCGTAAATGTATAGATACTAACATTATCTCGTCAAAGCCGATGGTATTTTCTGAATAAAATTATTTATTTAATCACTAGAACTAAATATCTACTAAAACTACGAGCGCAATCACGCGCGGTGCCATTTTAGTCGCGCTTCGGCGCTTGAAGAGGACGGACCTGTGTCAGTTTGTTCCGCGCGACCACGTGATCGCATTTACGAATTATTGTTGCAAAAAAAAAATGGGAAATAAAGCTGCACGAAGTAAAAAAAGAAGCTTTTCATATAACAAAGAAAATGCTCGAGCAAGGAATGCGAAAAAGTAAGTTAATGTTTTATTTATAATAAATTTACAGAACCGAACATAAATGTCAAAAAGTAGCACGGTTGACATGTTCAAGTAGATGCAAATAACGCTTTATTTATAATTTACAACAACATAATCACTTCGTACAAAGGAACTCATTGCTCAAAGCATTAAGAATCAAATTGACTTACGTACCTATTACCACAAATATTTTTCATCTAAATTAAGTTTTTTAGCGTATTCTGACTTATGTCTCCTGTCAATCTTGGAACTTGGCACGCATGGAATTTAGTACACAGTTAACATATTTTAGTACTTTAAGTCCATGCCTACCCCGTGGGGAAAAGGCGTGATTATTGTGTGTTATGTAACCTAGATATTGGTTAGTAAAAATAAAATTTGTACTTTACACATACTCATCAGTACTTGTTCTTCCTGTAAGGCCTTTAGCAACAATCGATTCGAATGTATATCGGACACCTAGGTATGTAGTTTACTGCGCGCCGCAGAGGAGGGTAATGTGTTTAGCAGTCTGTTTATGTATGATAGCGCCTTTGAGATTAGGCCACATTTAAATGTATTTAAAAGAACAAATAATTTTATTAATTGGATTATATTTATCTCAGAAGCACATTTAATAGATTATTGAATATCTTGATAATTTAGTTATAAGTTATTGGCCAATGCTAGTTACATGAGAAATTTTTTGATTAATAATATCAATTTAAGAAATAGTAGATTCGACAATAGTATTGTTCAAAGACCCGGTTACTTAACGCCTACCGCTTACTTGTTTCTCCCCTCCATTTCATGGTACTTTGATGGATTTTAAATACCGAGTCCTGTGACCTTTCTATTCAATCCTTTGTGAATTTTTAACTAGTTCATTTATTCAAACTCCTCATCCCCACCTTACTGCCGTCACAAGTTCACACGTACCTTTCTTGAGTATTTTAAAAGAATCATTGTGGCTTTGCATTATGGACACTGCTCTAACATGTATACAAGATTTTTATGAGTCTGACGTCAATCGAATCGTCTGTCATCAATTATCAGGCGTAGGCGCCATATATAAAATTAAAAATCTATTTCAATAAATTGTGTTAAATGGACCTGATTGAATAGTAATTTAATAATAATAATAAACCTATATTTTTTTTATGTTCATTCGTAATTTTTGATATTAATGTGCCATTTAGGATCTATAAGGATTAAAAGTTGGCTAGCAAATTCGATTGGGTTAAGTTTGGACCTTATTCATAGGTAAAACTAAGATATCAACCAGATCTAAACTTAGAACTTATCTACTTTCATGCTATTTTATTTCAATAATTAAGATAGACCCTGGGATAGAAATGTGAAGAAAGAACAAAATAGTACTAAACGTACGTTATTTTAGATTCGAGAAGTGGGTGAAATCTTACGGGCTAAAAGTATCATTGGGTTTAAATGGAAGCCATATAATAATTGCTATGAAAAGTTAAGTTGTTAGCGGCCAGCAAAAACAAAGCAAGAAGTCTCTGCAGTAGAGGCATTTAATTATTCGTAATACTGAGATTACAACTCCAAGAATTTATCGTAATTTAACTAATACAACATAGTTATGGATTAACTAGCAGTGTTGCCCGCGACTTCGTCCGAGTGGAATTTTATTTTGAACATCAATCCACCTTTATTATTTTCATATCGAAGCAATGTTGAAGTTACTTTCCTTATTTGAAAGTTGTATCATTTAAGTCAAGTGACAAGTGCTGTGTTCAGGGCTGAATTTACAAAAACACTGAAATCACTTTTCTTGTATTCTAATAATATGCCCTACAAAGTTAACCCTCTTAGGGGTTGAATTTTTCAAAATAGCTTCTTATCTCTTGTACCCTTTATAAATGTAACCTAGTGTGCAAATTTCAACTCTCTAGCATTTGTAATTTCGGCTCTGCGTTGATGAGTCAGTCAGTCATCAGTCAGTCAGTCAGGCAGGACACTCGCATTTATAATATGTATATAGATTAGCTTAAATTATTAAATAAAAAGGGTTATTAGATACGAAACTACGAAATGTAATTGTCTATGCCCTAGTCATAGTTACAAAAAAGTGCCCAAAATACAAAAAAATAGAACAGTAAGCTATTGCGCATTAATTACTAAGTTTTTTTCTCGCAGTCAAAGTGAAAAGCAAAGTGTTCAACACATGGTTAAAACCCATTACGACATTCAGGTTATATTTATCCTCGCTCACTTCTTTCGCTCGTCCAAATAATCACTTCGTGTCACAGTGGCTCAATCTTTTAGCTCATTATCAAACAATCTATTATTAAAAGTCCGCAACATGAAGAGGGTAGTAAATCAACATATCGAGCTGCAATCTACATATCAATAATATGCATTAAAAAAAAACTAAAATAACTCCGATCCCTTCACAGAGAACAGTCGCAAGTAAAAACTATAAAACATAAATTAAGTTAAAAGAAAAAAAATGTTAAAACGTAAAATAATATTTAGTACTTCTACAGTAAGAATTCGCATTTCACTTTGAACGATTTGCACCGACCACTTAAAAGACTGCCGACCGTATTGTGATTGTGACACCGCTGTAACGTACAGTGCATCGCCATCGCGAATTTGCGTTAGCGAACTCGGCGAGCGGGGCGGGACGCGCGGGCGGCGCTCCGCGTCTTGCCGCGCACCTCACCCCCTCAATTCGGCCGTAGGGCCGGACAATATCGCCTTAATACATTTTAATAAATTAATATTAAAATAATTCAAATCTCAATAAAAATATAAAAACACTGATTAAGTCCTCTTTCTAAGCGGAATACAGAAAAGTAATAAAATGGTAGTATTAAAAATATGAAATGTTGTTGAGCTACAGAGTTAATAAATATAAAAAAGTACAAATGATTTGTGAACCTCCTTGTTTTGTAAGGCGATGGGGAAAAAAACAGTTATCTAATATTTAGCAAATATACTTTATTTGCTAAATCCGAGTAATTCTTCACGATCAAAATAATATCTTGATTTTGAAGATGAGGCAAATCCACAAGAAGCAGCCGAGATCCAGTTAATAGGGATTTTCCACATACAATATCAAATACGAGTACGAGTATACCATCTAATTTTATCATTACAAATCGGCAATGTTCACTGCCGCCGCCCGCCGTAGAACAGGTAAATAAGAGATGAAAAAGGTAAAGATTCTGTCGAAATGGTTCTTACCTATATTAGGTGAAAATAAAATAGTACCGAGTCTCCAAGATATTCAGCTTTCATTGAAACTGTGACAGGATCTCAACCAATTTCGAAACTAACATTTGCAAATGTTTTGGTTATGTTCAGTTTTAATAGTATATACATATATTCTAGTTTTAATTGTTTCTATGTATTATCTTTAGTATTGTGTTTTAATAAAGTCATTTTCATAGTATATCCTATCACTCTCATTAAATGAGTCTCATCTGGGGGACGTACGCCAAGACGTACAAAAAAGAGGCGAGGCACTACCTACCTTTTCTCGAACCGTTTCGTCTCATTTTCAAACCCTCATAGTTTCGTCCCAGTTAACACCTGAGCGCCCAAATTCACAGGTTAAGATGCAGTTAGGGAACATATTAAATGTACTAAATTTCACTGATCTAGGTTTTATACTTTAGGTTTTATTGGTACCTAAAATACGCCGATTTTGCCACTCACTTATACACTGACGTATCAAAACCTCTGAGGTACTTCCCGATGACCTAGAAAGCTGAAATTCGGTATGTAAGCTAGTATTAGTACACAAACAACAAAATAATTCTTAAACTTGGAACTTTTACCCCCCAACCCCTTAACCTAGGGGATGGAAGTTTGTATGAGACTTCTGCAAATTTTGATACTAGAGGTCTGAAAATTGATATAGGGACTCCTAGTTATAAATAAAACACATAATATTCTGGGATTTTTAGAAAATCACCCTCCCACCCTTTAAATAAGAGGATGGAAGTTTGTATGGGGTTCCCATAATAGGGGATAAAAGTGTATATTATATATGGGGCTAAACGTAAGTATTTCTTAAATACACAATTAAATCTGGGGGCACGGTAGTGCCCCCACCAAGACGAACAAAAAAGAGGCGGGGCTCTACCTACCTTTTCTCGAACCGTTTCGTCTCATTTCAAACCCACCTACAGCCCAAAAAAAAAACTAGCGCACCTTACAAAAAGAAATGAGATCCCACCAAAACATTTCATGTAAAATTGGCGGCCAAGACTCACATGCTCATAACGCTTTCGCTGTAAAAAGTTATCAGATCCCAGGAAAAGCCAAGCCCCTAAGCCCTGACTTTACTAACCCTACACCTTGGTTTCAAAAGTATGGCTTGGCCGTTTCATAGTACCGTAAATAAGTCCAACGGACCGTCTGGCGCATTACGGTTTATATTTACGGTAACCTATGAAACAGCCGTGCCATACTTTTGAAACCAAGGTGTAGGGTTAGTAAAGTCAGGGCTTAGGGGCTTGGCTTTTCCTGGGATCTGATAACTTTTTACAGCGAAAGCGTTATGAGCATGTGAGTCTTGGCCGCCAATTTTACATGAAATGTTTTGGTGGGATACCTAATGACCGGCTACTTGTGTCGGGGGTGTTTGAAATTTCAAATTTAGTTTATATATAATTTCTGATGAGATTTCGCTATTTTATCGTTCATGCTATGAACAAACTATACTATGAATAAACAAGTTTACTTAATAATCTTAAAAAGATATACGGGATTTTACAGATCAGTGCGCAGTCTTATGGGTTCTAAATACGTTATACGTTACAGTACTGTATTCCTAAATAACGTCAAATCAGCTGAAAACTTTAGAAAAAGTATGCTTACCTAACATTTTTACGACGCGCTTTGTGGACAGGCTTTGCTTTCTTCGAACTTTGGAAGTAAACCTCATGTTCCGGTTTAACTCATTTTGCCCTGTAACTTCCTTCATCGTACCAGATTTCTTCAGTCTCAGTCCTATCAGGGAATAGAGGACCGTTATTAGCGCCATGGGGGTGAGGAAGAAGAAGAAGGTGGATATCTCGAAGGAGTGTTGTATGATGACTCGGGTCTGCAGGCACATGGCGACGCCTCGGTGGCTTCGCACGCCAAACTGGAGCGCTTGGGGAAGGGCCAGCGCCAGGGCCACCACCCACAGCATCACCACGTGCTTCGTGGCCCGCGACAGCTTCGACATCTTGTGCGACACGAACGGGTGGCAGATGGCCAGGTACCTCTCTATGGTAAACAGAGTTATTGTCAGCACGCTCGCGTTCGTCGATGTCTCCGCTGCCAGCCCGCGGATCACACAGAACGCTTGCCCAAACACGTAGGGCCATTTATACCATATTGAATACATCTCTTGAGGCATACCGCTGATTAGCAGCAGGAGATCAGACATTGCTAAACTAAATAAATAATAGTTTGTTGCGGTGTGCATACTTTTGTTTCTAATTATCACTAAACACGTGAATATGTTTCCGAAGAGTCCGGTTAGAAATATGATGGAGTACATTATTGTTATAGGGAGCACTATATACATGGCGTCTCTTTGGGGGCCGAATATGTCTTCCGGGTCCACGGGGCCGGGAGCCCTGGTGGCATTCGTAACGTTTAAGTGCAATAAGGACCCCATTATTGTAAACGTGGTAATTCATCTCATCACATTGTTCATATTTGGCACGCACTAGCACTTTCACTATTTTCACTGATGTAGAGTGTATTTCAGTTTTCTTCTCCATAAAATCTTTGACAAACACTGGTCACAGACCTGTAACAAAAACAGACTTTAACGGGTTTCTGTATCAAGTTATTTCCATCATAAATAGGTAAAAAAGTTACAAATACAAATACAAATACAAATACTCTTTATTGCACACCTCCAACATCAAGGAATATACAACACAACATGAGATACATTCATATAACAGGCAGAGGTAAACAACAGGCAACAAAAGTTATATACTAAAAATAAAATACCATATTATTATACATACAAGTCATTCATCAAGGAATATACAACACAACATGAGATACATTCATATAACAGGCAGAGGTAAACAACAGGTAACAAAAGTTATATACTAAAAATAAAATACCATATTATTATACATACAAGTCATTGTAATCAACATCGGAATGGAGTCTCATATACCTAATCATTTGTAAATTCCAACAGCCATTTATACATATATGTATCTTTAAATCTGTCTTTAAATTAAACACATAAAATACGTAATTACTAAACGATTTTTTTCCTGCCCTAGTAACGTCATGCGCCCAAGTTTTACGAGACAGTTTAATAGGTAATACGTTGCTCCTCGTAAATACCAAATTTTGTTGAGTCGGCGACGAAACTGTAAATGACGACATGACATTCTTGAAATCCGCCTTTAACTTTTTTTAGCTCCTGCCTGATGTAATCAGACAACTGAAGTAGTTGTTAAAACACAAGTCATATCCTAAATATACTAGTCCGAAGAAATAACAGAAACAATAAACATATTATTACAGGTAAAATAAGACTAAATACGTCAGTTTGGCTGCAAAATAGGTACATCAATGAAACTTTGATTTATAACTTTATCTTGGCACTAGAAATGAGTATCTGCCGAGTCCTGCTAAAATTTTGGGGTCCTACCCCAATTCCTCCCCCATCGGGGGAGGTATGGACAAGAGGGCATTATTTTAAAAGATGAACTTGAACATTTTACAAACTAGGCGAAAGAAGTGTAATTTTTTATGAAATTTCTCGCGCTGAATCGAATGAGACCATGTAAAATATTATATATTATAGGATCAATATTATACGAGATGTGAAGGGTTTTCATTGAAAAAGTAAGTATACCTAGTAGTGATGAATGTTTGAGCTTTGTTTTTAATGATTTTATTACAAACTAGACGTGCCCGCGGCTTCGCTCGCGTAAATGAAATATGTACTTCCTATTTGTAACACTTGAACATGTAATTTGTTTTTTTTTTTTTATTATATATACTTAATGAAAAAAGGAAACTGTCATTGCAAGTTAAATAAAAGCTTTTTAAAAGGAAACTGCGTTTAGCCCTCATATTTATATTTCCGACTTTACTAACCCCACCACCTTGGTTTAAAAAGTATGGCATCAACTGGCTTCAAGCCCCTAAACCCGGAGTTTACTAACCCTACACCTTTGTTTCAAAAGTATGGCTTGGCCATTTCATAGACTACCGTAAATAAGTCCAACGGACCGTCTGGCCCATATGGTATCAAGAAACTAAGTTTATGCCTTTGATAATATATACTTATAAACTTAATTCCTTACGATATAGGCCGGACAGTCCGCTAGACTTATTTACGGTAGTCTATGAAATGGCCAAGCCATACTTTTGAAACAAAGGTGTAGGGTTAGTAAACTCCGGGTTTAGGGGCTTGAAGCCAGTTGATGCCATACTTTTTAAACCAAGGTGGTGGGGTTAGTAAAGTCGGGGCTTAGGGGCTTGGCTTTTCCTGGGATCTGATAACTTTTTTACAGCGAAAGCGTTATGAGAATGTGAGTCTTGGCCGTCAATTTTACATGAAATGTTTTTGGTGGGATCTCATTTATTTTTGTAAGGTGCTTTAGTTTTTTTATTTTTTTTGGGCTGTAGGGTTTCTTGAGCGTCAACTGAAGTAGACAATTGTGTATTTAAGAAATACTTAAGTTTAGCCCCATATATATATATATACACTTTTATCCCCTATTATGGGAAACCCATACAAACTTCCATCCCCTTATTTAAAGGGTGGGGGGTGATTTTTTTAAAAGTCCTACAATATGTATTTGATTTATAACAATGAGTCCCTATAGGTTTCAATTTTCAGACCTCTAGTATCAAAATTTGTGGAAGTTTCATACAAACTTCCATCCCCTAGTTTAAGGGGTTGGGGGGTAAAAGTTCCAAGTTTTAGAATTATTTTGTTGTTTGTGTACTAATACTAGCTTACATACCAAATTTCAGCTTTCTAGGTTATCGGGAAGTACCCCAGAGGTTTTGATACGTCAGTGAGTGAGTGGCAAAATCGGCGTATTTTAGGTACCTATAAAACCTAAAGTATAAAAGCTAGATCAATTAAATTTTGTACATTTTATATGTTTGCTAACTGCATCTTAACCTGAGAATTTGGGCGCTCAGGTGTTAACTGGGACGAAACTATGAGGGTTTGAATATGAGACGAAACGGTTCGAGAAAAGGTAGGTAGTGCCCCCTTCTTTTTTGTTCGTCTTGGCGGGGGCACTACCGTGCCCCCAGATAAAACCGTGATGGTCGATCAATCAAAATACAAATTAATAACATAATCACTTAATACTTTCAATTCTCGGCATTTTCATAACACTTTTTGCTTATTGCACAGAAAATTCGCTGACAATGACAATGCCGATGACATTTAGTTTGACAGAGAAAACAACATACGTCAAGCAAAGTGCGTAGTCATTACATTTCGAGTAAAAAACTTCGATATAACGGCGTACCAACATGACGCCAAAATTTTTGGCTACTTAAACTTAAGTCATATAGCGAAAAGAAACTTTAGGCTACTTGAACCTGAGCCATAAGAGCGAGAAGAACCGAGTATCGCCGGAAATGGTCGACGGTCGCGAAATGAAGAATTTTATGAAGATTTCTTTAGCCGATTGTGAAGGTAATACGTAGTGAAAACGGTATTTTTTACGCTCTTATTCCATTCTCATATTTAGACAATAGATTTGAATAGTTTTTTCTGCGGTAACATGCATCGTATTGGAGAAACGTGATCTAAAAGAACGTCGAGTTTTGTAAGGCGCCATCTCGCTTCCTCCCTAGTGCGTTATCCCGTTCTGGCATTTTCAATTTTATTATATAGATGTATAGTTTCAGATATTTCCCTATATTTGTAGTATAACTAGTATAAGACGGTATTACTTGTCAAATTTCATAGTTCTAGGTCAACGAAATTGAACGAAATGTTATAAATTTTGATTCCCATAAGTTTGGCTTTTCACAGCTTCAAGGTACTGTCGACCTTCAACTCAATACCTCCATGCTTTCCTAAGATAAAGGGTCTTGGCAGACGGACGGACGGAGAACAAAGTGATCTTAAGGGTTCAGTTTTTTGGAACGGTTCGGTTTTGACGTACGGAACCCTAAAAAAATATATATATTTCATGTACCTAATACATAACTAAACCGACCATATAGTTTAAACGAAACTAGATAGAATCTAACGGCAACACAATAACACATCCTAAGCGTATTAATAATAATAATAATAGCCCAAATAAATAGTCCATCCAAACTCCATTTTAATAGCTCGGTTTCTTCTTTTTTATACCAATGCAATAGTTCAATCACCTGCTGGGACCTGTTCATGGATGTATCATCTTATTGATATGATCAGGAACGGGTCCCAGCAGGGCTACAGCCACAGCATAGTTATTCAAGGGGTATTTACGTGTTGGATCCATATCCCTACGCAAGCCTTACAAAAGACCGGGATGTATGAGTCCGAGACTCAATAACGAGATACAAATATAATAATAATTATTTATTGAAATAAAAATTTCAGTTGACTTTCACACATTCAATATAACATAACATAAGATAGGACAAGATTTTGCTTGCCGTCAGCATAAACGCAGTAGACAAATTGATTGCTGACTCACAATGCTGTATACTCGTCAGACAAAAATATCAACAAACGTAGAATTAAATTACCCCTACCTTCAATGAAAACCTCCTTTGCGAGACGTTTCGGGAAATTCTTGAGGCGATCGATATGGCCTGTGTACAATTTTATATCATATTTTTGTAATACAAAATTATTTACTTTCATTTTGCCACATGAACTCATATTTTGTGAATGTGAATACTATTCGAATGAATCTCATATTGTCCTTCTTTTTTACATTGTCTTTGACTATAACATTTATAACACAAAAGGTCAAAGAATCTTCACGGTGCTTTGAATTCAGTATTAATATGTATTTTATTGTATATTCTCAGAAATAAATGTAAATTTTAGCACATCATTATATCGGCAAACACAGAGCTGTTTATTTTAACGAGTTGTGATGTTAAGCCAATAAAGGTTTTTTTTTTTATATGTAAACATTCCTTATTAACCTTACTGTCAAACATGCAATGAAATATCGTCATAACGTGCGTTAAAACAGGCTTCGAAGTGTCAAGTTTCGGGCGGAACAATTCGAGAGAACTGTAAAGGAATTTCATACAAAATTGAAGGCCTAGGCTGGGAAGTAATTTGTTTTTAATTTTAATGTAAACATGGCGTCTGTGTTTATGAACAGCTGATATATATTTTTTTTCTAGTGGCTACCTATTCAGCCATGGGACCAACAATATCCACGTTAATGCCTAGTACACACGAACTGATATTAAGTATACAAATATGTATGATTCAATGTGTTGATGAATAAATTTTAAATACTGTCTATACGTAAGTCACCAGAGACCATAGACAATATTAAAAATCCTCTGCCTTTATTTTATTTATTATCGAAATTAAGATTCTTATTCTCAAGTTGTGTATTATAATGGCCCTAATATTCGATCACTACTACACACGTGGACGACTTATTAAAAAAAATATATATATACAGAGGGATTGGAGGGAAAATTAAAAATATTTTTTTTAAACATGGCGTCTGTGTTCATGAACAGGCTGAACAGCTGAATTATGTTTTTTTGAGTGGTGTATTTTTTATTTCATTGCATATGTTTGAGAAAAGCACTATACATGCCTTAGCCGTAAAAAGGGCTTCCTGGCTTCGTATCACTAGACGGCCTCCCTTACGGCCGGCCGTCTATACCTACTCACCCGGCAAGCCCTTATTTCCCGGCGTCTGCAGTAATGTACTATTTTATACTCGCAGACTTTAATCTGTCAATTAAAATTTCACAGACAAAATCACAATAACGCACTTTTTAATCTTGTAACAAAATTCTATATGGTACCCGCTACAGAACTTTAATATTCATAAGACATCTCTCTACACAACTCTAATAATTTCAAAAAGAGAATATAAGCTTATTTGATGCTCACTGATTGGTTGAAATTACTTGTCACAAAAATTCACCAATCACGAGGCATCCGCCATGGCCATCGCGATCATGGTTTTTTTTAATAGGTCAGTTTTAGTTGAACGAAAACGGTTACATCAAAAATATAAAAATCATATTGGAGAATGACGATTAAAGTAAAAAAAAAATTTCTGAGTTTTGCTCGTATAAAAAGTATTGTATGCAATAGTTACACAATTAGGTCTTAAAGTCTCGTACCTTACATAGGCCACTCGTCAAGCCTCGTGACCTAAACGCGGTACTCGACTTTAAGAACCTCCATTGTGCAACGATTGCATAAAATACTAATATTTTCTTTTTGATGTCCTTATAGGACGCCTTCAGGCTGGCACAGGACCGAGTGCGCTGACACAGCTCGTCGATGAAGACAAATTGACAATGATGACGACGCGGTTGGTGCAGTTTGTAGTGCACCTGCCTAGTCTAGTGTCTACTGAGCCGGCAGTCCTGGGTTCGAATCCCGGCCATGAAAAATATTCGCGTGATGAACTCGAATATTTGTTCCTGGGTCATGGATGTTACGTATATATATATTATGTATATTGTCGTCTAGTAACCATAGTACAAGCTTTGTTTAGTTTGGGTCTAGGTCGATTTATGTAAGATTGTCCTTATTATTTATTAATTTCATTCATAATTTGATAGACGGGCTCACGACTCACGAGCCTAAACACTTGAGGGACTGGCTAAGGAGGAGAGGATAGGAAGAGACAGGTCGGTCTTGGAAATTCCCAATTGACATCAAATGTTGACTGCTTCTGCTATAACCAGTCAGTCAGATCCCTGAAAAGAAATTATAAATAAATATTCCTTTTTGGTCTCCTAACATTACAGTGAAAGCAGTGTACTTAATAGGACTTTTTATTAAAAATAAAATCAAATATGTGTCGTGTCGACCCGTAGGGAAATCAATACTGAGACTCGTGCTCGTGATGAAATTTAATTTTCACTTCTCATGCTCTAAAAGTTCAACTTTATGCTGTGCGCAGGCGACATAAAATCGCTTTTTATGCTCTAGAGCATAAAGTAAAATCGTCGTCGAAGACCAAGGCGATCGGTCCAACAGCCACACGAACAACTTAAAACTTAAACCCGTTCCAGACCTTCCGATCCTAATAATTATCAGATGAAATCGGACGAGGAGTAGTGTAATAAAATTGTTAGGATCTATTACACTACACTACACATTATCCGATTTCATCCGATAATTAGGATCGGATCGGAAGGTCTGGAACGGGTTTTAGCTGGCATAATAATAACAATGATAAAAGTCGCTTAGTAAAGAAATAAAAAAAAAAATTAAAACTCCATAGAATATACTCTTTATTTTGTTTCGTTTCGTTAGTATTCTAAGACCAAGGCAAAGATACCAACAGCCAAAGTAAAGCCTGACCAGAAATATATGAGGATGCGCCATATTGCGGAATTTCACTGAAACTAATTTTTTACACTGGCAATGATTTTATGATGGTTTGTCAACAATGTCAATGTCATTCGTGCTGGTTTCTTTAACAGACAAATATTTAAAATTATCTAAAGAAAATGCCGGAAACCATTCACAGTCGTGAACATAATGTTATAAATAAAGTGTACACGAGTTTACTACACGAAAAACAGTCAGGAAAAGAGTGCATTCCATTAAATGATATTACAGTTGCCGAGAAACTTCTTGACCCAAAATGGCGGATCTGCGCATGCATATTTGTACGTAAATCGGCTACTGCGCAGTCAAGGTTAGGCTCAAGAGGTTTCTCGGCAACTGTACGAGGTTAACATAGTGGAACTGACAGGTATATAAACTAATGTCATTATCATTATAGTGGGTTGCGATTGGTTGAAAAATTATTGCCATATAAATCTTATAAATAGCGCCCTCTTGACAATCCTCATATATTTCTGGTCAGGCTTTACACAATAAAACTTCTTGAAAAATTTTTTAATTTTAATTTACTATCATTTATTACTTTTTAAATTTATTTCTCATTGCTCTAATGGAACTTTAAATTTTAATTAAATTTGTTTTTAAGTATAGTATTTACTATTTACATGATGCAGTTTCATTTCCTCGCAATCGAAGTGAAAAGTAGAGTGTGCAACTCGTCCATAAAACGCATTTTACACTCGACTTTATATTCATCCTCGCTCGCAAGCTCGCTCGGATGGATAAACGTCTCGTGTAAACTGGTGCGTTTTATGCACTTGTTGTACAATCTACTATTTATTTAAGAGGCCTTATTCCTTTTAAAATGCTGATTGTTTTAGACATTTCCTCTACGATAAAACATGTTTCTTAACATGTTATTTATTGGTATATGTTTGAAACTAACAGTTTGAATATTTATTGATATTTTTTTGTTTCAAAAACTACTCGAAATTGACAAAATTCACGCCAAAAATTTGTTTTTTCAACTTATTTTCGACTGTACGCAATGAAAGCATGAAATAGCTATGTTACTACCTAGAACTCGCGGAAAAGTATTATTCACATCAAAAAGTTGGTTGAAATTATCAATATACACATTTGTCATAATATGAAAAAAAAAAATTTTTTAAAACGAATAAGGCCTCTTAAGATACTTACTAATTAATTTCATTTGTTTCCCGATAAGATGCGTTTATTGTTTTACTCCCACGTAAGTATTTTAAGGTGACGTCACTATTGGATTGGACATGACATGACTATTGGAGAGGACTAATGAAAGTCGAAAAGCACACACATGATAACATATTGACATAATCTAATTGTTTATTGCGGTATAAGAGCTATATTCCATATAGTCGTTAAAAATTAGTTTGTCCCAATTACACAACAAACTTACAACTCTACAACTACATAATATATTCAACTATACAGGCTATACAGCCCCACTATGCAGATTAATGCCAGCCCGCTTATATGTACCTACAGCTCTAACTGCGGAGCGCGCACGCCTGCATTTAAACTCGTCTCTAACCATAGCCGTATTAATAATATTTGAATCTAAACAGCGGTATACGTAGCATAATTCCATACATTATACTTACGCATCTTAATAATCCAATTACAATATTTACGATCCGAGAAAACAAGAACATGTGTATGTACATTTTCCTCAAAATCGCTCGCCATCCGTGATACCTTCGTAATTATACCTTGTAAATTCATGGAATCTTAATAGGGCTGCGATTTATTCATGCGCATTAAGATAGGTAAACACTTATTTCTTTCGTTCAATGAAGGTATACAATTTCCGTAGTAATTCGCAGATTTGGTCTGGCAATCCTGTAGTGGATAGTACATATTTATGATTGCTGTATGTGAGATCAGGCGACTAGGTTCGGTTTAAATAAGTACAAATCTAATCTCATGATTCTTATATAATGTGTAAAAATCATGAAAAAAGGTGACCAGCCCATTTTTTCACCATGTTCTATTGCTTCGTTTCGATGAACAAACTAATTTAGACATTTATGAAACCTGTTATGTATTATTTTTAATGTGGGCCCAGATCACAATTTTTATATTAAACCATTGATACAAAGATCAAAGCACAATGAAAAATTAAACGCGTAACCTGGCGGGAGAGACCGGGAATCGAACCCAGTACCTCTGGATTACCGGTCCAGCGAGTTTTCCTTATACTTTGATTCTTGTATCTTGTTGATCTATGTGTGGTTTTGACTAATAGGTAATAAATATTTTTCAACCGTGCGCAAAGTCATGTATTATTATTACTTTGACAACGTACAGCGCAGTCGCAGTAGAAGTAAATGACAAGCAAGGCCTCTCAGGTTGGTGAGATTAGCGTTATTATATTGTTGATCATTACCCGGCGGTGCATTTTAAGTGCTCATAATAGAAGACACGTTATATGATACGAGTTGTAGTTGCATTTATGCGCCGTCATTCATTCTTGTCCAATAAATATAAAGATAATATAGTATAATTAGGTACAGAATGCTTTCTTTTTTATTAAAAGCCGCGCGACTTGTGTTCCCCTTTTTGCTTACCATCAGGCGAAGTGGAGCCACTATGTCGTACCGTTATAAAAAAAGGCGGGGGTACGTTCGTTTACCATCACCGTGGTTTATTAAAAGTAATACCGCATGCTAGTTCACCCCTTAACTACGTTGGAGAGGGTACGCGGTGTTGCGGCGGCGTTCAAAAGTGGACGTTTGAGGTTGAGGATTACACACGGTACGCGTCCATACTGCTACATACATTATCAGAACGCTTTGTAAATCTGGATTCGCTAATTACGCAATCTAATCTGTTTGAAACCATTATTACTGAGACTTTACAACTTATCTGGTTTATAACTGGTATGTACTCGTACAATTGACAAACATACTTGTACAATTTAAATCTAGTTAAGGCCTTATTCCTTTTACAATTTTTTGACGTGACAACGTCTTAAATTAAGTTGCGGCTCGGAGTCACTCATGAAAAAGTGTAACGCCCGCTCACGTTACGAGGGCCGGTTGTCCCGCTAAAACTCGAGAACGGCTGAACCGATTTGGCTAATTTTAGTATTGAAATATTCGTGGAAGTCAAGGGAAGGTTTAAACGGAAAAAAAAAAGAAACGTTGTCACGTAAAATCTTCCTTCGCCCGTAAAACCGACTTTACAGGCAACCATTTTTTTTTTCATATTATGACAATTGTATTGATAATTTCAACCAACTATTTCAAATGGATTATTGTTTTTCCTGAGTTCTAGAAAGTAACGTAGCTACTTCATGCTTTTATTGCCTGCAGTCGAAAATAAGTTGAAAAAAAAACAGTTTTCTGCGTGCAGTTTCCTACGAGATAGCGATAATATCGCAAAGTGAGATTACATTCAATTGACAATTGAACTTTGAAGATAAATGAATGATGTTAATTTAAGTTATTAGGAAATTTTCAATCAAAACTTCCAATAAAGGCCTCATTGTTAAATAATTTCTTACAAAATTACAATTATATTGGATTACTTACGGTGCTATTTTCTCCCTTCTCGTGTGGACAGCAGTCAGCAAGTCAAAAGTTTCAAATCACGATTGCCCTATATTTGTCCAGTATCGAGTTGAAAGTAAATAGCATCGAAGTACCACAGGTTAATGCTATTTTCTGGTCTGGTAGTACGTGGAAAGTACACTCTTATTTATGTTACCACCAACTCTACACGAAATGTATGCGCCGTTTTTGTAAGAGACGTGAGAATATAATAGCGAATTAATATTAGAAACGACATTCACCCATCTGGGTTGCATCGTTTCTAATTCGTATCTAAGACCATAGAATCTATATCGGCCATCTTTGAAAGCCTGACCAATGACCACAAATGAGAAAAAGTAATTTTTCTGGCAGTCTCTGCATGTAACTAGTATATTTAATATACCTAGTTAATGTACGTTTTAAAATCAAATTATCGAAGAAATTAGGTATTGGATCGGGGTTTGATACTGTATGTCTGTGTTTTTACAGGTGTCACTACAAAATTGTATAAATTAAACGTCCGTATATTGAATATACACTTATCTTATCTTATTAGGAAGGGGTCCCTGCGGATACACTTCGACCCAATGGGATCTTTTGTGTAGTTACCCCCATCGCGCCTACTCAAAGGATTGTTCCACCACCTTCATACGAGGGGCAAACCGAAATGATCGGGAATTTAAAAAACTATGTGCACTATATACATAAATTATATTTTATTGTTTTTCGAAGTATTCTCCGTTACATTCAATGCACTTTTGCATTCTTTTAAACCAGTCATTAAAACAATAATTCCAGTTTGAAGTAGGCATTGCCAAAATGGCCGATTTATAGGCTTCCACAGCGGCTTCTGGGTTCTCAAACCGCTGACCACGCAATAAATCTTTAATTCTAGGGAACGTAAAAAAATCATTTGGACTCAGGTCAGGGCTGTATGGAGGATGGGACATCAACTCAACGTTTTCGTCGTTCAAAAATTTAGTTGTTTTGTGGGCGGTGTGGGAGCTCGCATTGTCGTGGTGTAAGATGACGCGGCGTCTCGGGTTCCCTTGGCGAAGTTCGGCCAGCACCTCCGGCAAACAAACTGTGATATACCAATCAGCGGTAACGGTTCTTTGTTCTTCTAGAGGAATTGTGGCAACATGCCCCTTTTTTGAGACGAACGAAGCCACCATCTTCTTCGACACGCTTCGAGAACGCACAACTTTCGTTGGTTTGACCTCGTCATCGAAGACCCATACTGCCGACTGGTGCTTTCTTTCAGGCTCATAAGAATAAATCCAGGATTCGTCACCCGAGACCATATTATAAACGGCTTTTGACTTTCCTCCATTGTAGCATTTCAGAATAGATCGGCACCAATCAACACGAGCCGCCTTTTGCTCTTCAGACAAATTATGGGGTACCCATCGGGAAATCAATTTTCTGACACCCAATTCACCATGCAAAATAGTGTGAATTGCAGTCATTCCAATGCCTATGGTTGCCCGAATCTGCTCGTATGTCACATGTCTATCTTCTTTTAGTAGTTTTTCCACAGCCGCGATGTTTTCAGGCGAAACCGCCGTTTTCGGCCGACCTGATGAAGGTACGGTGCCAAGAGAGGCACGACCCCGTCGAAACTCAGCATACCACCGATATATTGTCGTCTGACTAGGTGCTTCAATGTCGTATATAGTAACAAGCTCATTGCGACATTCATCTGGAGATAAGCCACGACGAAAGTTATGGTAAATAATTGCACGAAAATTTTCACGCGTCAGCTCCATTTTGTTCATCGAGTTGTCAATTTAAAAATGGAATTAAAAAAATATATCGTTCTTTTTTTAAATTGTAAAAACGGCATCGTGATTGTAAGTCGCCAGTATGCATGTGACAAAAAAGGATTTAATGTAACTCAGTTTAAAGTACTCTATTCCCGATCATTTCGGTGTGCCCCTCGTATATCGGATGATGGAACCAGTTGGTAGTGCCTGGAATTCCTTCGGTTCTGGGTAACCAATACCGAATTCCTTCATTCTCAGTCTGGCGAGGGCATGACATCCACACAGTATGTGCTTCATTGTCTCTGCCTCCTTGCCACACATTCTACAATCTGTATTGTCAGACAGTCCCAACTTGGCCAATAGTCCTTTGACCCCAAAGTGACCAGTAAACACCCCCGTTATGATTCGGAGCTGTCTTTTGCTGTATTCCCATAATTTCTTGGTCCAGCCTGATTCTATACATTCCATGAATAGCTTTGAGTGCCTCAAGCCTGCCATTTTCGTCCACTCTTGTTGGTGCTGGTTTTTGGCATAGTCCTTGATGGCTGTTGCTATGGTTACCTGCGAGAGACCCACACATGGTTCAGGTCCTATGAAACGTATCGCAGACCCTTTTCTAGCAAGTTCATCTGCAATTTCATTACCGATGAAGCCTTCATGCCCTGGGATCCATACCAGTTGCACCTTATTGTGCCTTCCAAGCTTGTTCAAAGCTAGGACGCCATTATACACAAGTCTAGAATCCACTTTAGGCGCACCTAGCGCTTTAAGTGCCGCTTGACTGTCACTGAGTATGTAGATGTGCTTCCCTCTGGTAAGTCTATCTATGTTCTCCTGGGCACAGGCGATTATAGCGTATGTCTCCGCTTGGAAGACAGTCGCATAACCTCCCATACTTGTATTTGCTTTGAAGTCGTTTGCATGAATGCCTGCTCCCGTACCTGATCCCATTTTTGATCCACCAGTACACCAAATAATGTCCTCACCATCTCCTATAGGTGGCTCGCGACCCTCGGCCCATTCCGCCCTCGTTGGAACTTGTACCTTGAAGTTCCTATTGAATACAAACTTAGGCTGCATTTTATCGCAGCTCATGGTTGTTATTCTGTCAAGAAAATTGTTGCTTTCCATGTTAGTGTGCTTAGTCTTCGGCGTGCAGTAACTCCACAGGTCCATTTTGTTTTTAACCTGTGCAGTGATTTGCGCGCTTCGGACTGTATCACTATATGTAGCGGTTGTAGATCTAGCAATATTTCTAGCGCCGCGGTTGGCGTAGTTCTAAACGCCCCTGTTATAGCCATGCACGCCGTTCTTTGCACCTTCGTCAAGGCGTCCCTGCATGTGCTCCTCAACGTCCTTGGCCACCATACGAGGCTGCCATATAGGATGATCGGTCGTACCATCATGGTATAAATCCACTTTAGTACCTTTGGACTTAATCCCCACGTCTGATACCATACGCTGATCTACACATCCCAAATACTCTGAGAGCCTTTGTTATGGTGTGATCGACATGCTTTTTCCAATTGAGTTCCTTATCTAGTATGACACCAAGATATTTCACCTCACTGGACATTTCGAGTACCTGATGTCCATACAGTTTTAGTTCCTGCATGTCCTTAAGAATCCTCTTTCTCGTGAATGGTATTACCACTGTTTTGCCTGGGTTAATGGATAATTGGTGATTGTTACACCATTTCTCCACTTTCCTCAGTGCTTCACTCATAATTGCTGATACCGTACTGGGAAATTTCCCATTTACGAGAATCACCAGATCATCTGCATATCCTACCGTATAGATAGGACCACTGTTGAGTTCCTCCATTAGGGAGTTTACCACCAGACTCCATAGAGTAGGTGAGAGTACTCCTCCCTGGGGACACCCTTTTGTAGCCGTAGCTAGTATTTCATCTCCCATCAGAGACGACTTTATTACCCTGGCGTTTAACATGTTGCCTATCCATTTGCAGATGGTCGGTTCTATGCCATGTCTTGCAGCTGCTTCACTGATAGCTTGGTACGTGGTGCGATCAAACGCTCCTTCCACGTCTAGAAAAGCCGCCAGGCATAGTTGAATATACATAGTTATAATCTGAATTTTAATGAGATATTGCAAAACATAGGTAAAAATCTTTTTTTTTGTGTGTTTTTGTATGTGTCTTTAGGGCTTTTTATCGCCAAAATGGATGTGTAGATTTCAATTATTTTTGGTAACTAGGTACTCGGGTTGGGATACCCGACTAGGGGAGAACCAAAAGAGGATTTTGATTGATAAAGTGTGTCATACAAGTTCCATATAAAAAATATTGAGCGCGCTGTATATTTTTCTATGACAGTAGGTACTAAGGTTGAACACGCCAAAACTTGGGCACACTAAAATTAATATCATAGAAAAGATTTAATAAATAATCATAAGACGTTTACTTTAAATATAAGTAAATTTAATGTATTTTAAATGACAATAACGTTTAGTCAAGATTTCTTGACAAGTAAGTCATCGATCGTACTTTTCCTCGAACACGACTCATAAGGGACTGCACCTTCACGTCGGGATCCTTGATCGCCCAAGTCCACATTTTTTTCAGCTCAACCACGGATTTCACCTCTCCGCCTCTCTTTTTAAGAATTCCTTTCATTATACTCCAATACTCCTCGATGGGCCGGAGTTCTGGACAGTTTGGCGGATTGCTGACTTTCGGTACCACTGCCACCCCGTTTGCTTTGTACCATTCCTTCTCGGGTCCAGCGTAATGGCAACTGGCCAGATCTGGCCAAAACAACGGTTGAGAGTCGTGCTTCTTTATAAATGGCAGTAGCCGCTTTTGTAAGCACTCTTTTTGATAGATAGTGCCATTTATTGTTCCTGTAGTTATGAACGAACTGCTTCTTTTCCCGCAACTACAAATTGCCTGCCAAAGAAGGTATTTTTTTGGAAACTTTGATCGTTTTTTTGTTTTAAAATCCTCAGGAGCGTCTGTGCGGTTTTTACTGGTGTAAAACTCTTGTCCAGGAATTTGTTTAAGATCCGCTTTAATGTAGGTAAGTTTCGTCGTCCATCACAACGCAGTCAAATTTCGTTAAATATTTTTCATAGAGTGATCTTGATCGTGTTTTTGCAGATAAATTCTGTCTCGCGTTCCGATCTGGTGCCGCCTGTGCTTTAAAACTTCTTAAACCTGCTCTACGTTTCACTTTTTGTACATATGATTGGGACATGTTCACTTTTTTTGCCACATCTTGAGATGATAACTTACAATTTGAAGCAAATATATTTAAGATGCGTTCCTCCTTTTTTTATACTTTACGCCCTGCAGCCCACCACTTCCTGGCTTTCTTTCTATAGTTAAGCGTTCCCGAAACCTCTTCAATACGGAACAAACAGTGGATTGTGGACATTTTAACCTTTTGCCACATTCCTGTAGCTGAGCGTTGGATTTTGTGTGTGTTCGAGCAAAATTAGTTCGCGTAGTTGGAGTTGCCGGTTCGACATCTTGATAGATATACACCTTTCATAAAAACAACTGTCTTTGTTACATAGTTTACTTATTTACGATTAAAATGGCATCAAAAAAGTATACATATATTTAATTTTAACGTAGCAGTAAATACTTTTACATGCCCAAGTTTTGGCGTGTTCAACCCGTATATGCCTAGACATAAAAAAAACCGAGTACTTTCAAGTCATGGCTCTTTTAAGGGCTTGACAATTAAATGAATCCTAAGGAATCCTTATAAGTTCGCCATAGTGCATTTATTTGCAGTAACGAGTACGGAACTGAACTCCGCTGGTATGACATGCGCTTAAAAATATTTTTACTTTACAATAGCCAGGTATAATGTGGCCATCCCATGCATTAATTTTTTTTTAAACAATTTTTGAATGAACGGCATGGCACCATACGAAGTTCGACTTTCTAACATCGGAGTAACTCTCCTGTAGTAATGTTCCTGTGCCTGTGTATTCTTCTTCTTCTTCTTTAAGTGCTATATCCTCCACGGATGTCGGCGACCACAGTCCGGAACTCTTCTCTATTCGTGGTTTTTGTACCCAGTGAGGCAGCGTCAACTCCCGTCCAACTCCTCAGGTTGTCCATCCATGTTAGCCTTTTTCGCCCTACCCCTTTTACCTTCAATTTTACCTTCTATTATGTTTTTAACTATAATTATTATATTTATTGTAAGTACTAACTCTTGATTCTTTTTCATTTCTCTGGTATTCATCAGGATGAAATAATGATAAAGTAATTTTAAATATTGGTCTAGTCAGCCTTACAGGAACCATTCTAGACACATTTAGGTACCTAATATATATTAGACATGTTAAGGTTTTGAAAATGAAGTGTTAGACAACGAATCTGCAATAACTTCGATTGTAAGTATAGATATGATTTCAACAAATCCTAAATAAACTGTGTTGTTATATATTTTCTATAAACAATCGAAAGCGTTAATTTGGGTAAAATATTGCTGAAATATTATAAGCTCGTTCGCGAACACAATATCAAGTAAAACAAGAGTATTGCGTTGTGTTTAATTTCGACGAGAAGGGGGCTTTGTGTGAATTTTGTCACCCATAGGTGGGGTGCTGTTATACTAGGACAAGGACATATTCTATAATGGCAGGATTTGCTGTTGTTATTTTTTGTACACGGGAAGGAATATGCAGATGGCTGGATCACACCGTTTGAAGAAGAGAAACACAATTGTCCTACAAAAGTATTGCAATATTACGGAGGTGTTGAAAGAAATGGAAATTGTATATTTCACACAAACGATAACGCAACCAATATTGAACAGTGATTAAGCTTTAACTGACAGAGAATCGAGAGAGGAGTCTGAGACGTTTGATGTATGGCGCTGGAGGAGGTTGAGAGGTATAATATCGAATGATGAATACGATATAAGGAATAAGGACATTATTAACGCGAATACAGAATATATTTGAAGGAAAATTGACGAAAAGCTAGGCAGAGGATATATACGGTTATTCATATTTATAAATAATGTTTATACTTATGATATGTAATGTTATATCTATACGTATTATTTTGGAATTACAGGTATTATATTTATGCTAAATTAGTTTTTAGTAAGCATCTCTGTGCACTAAATCATTAGTTTGTCTATATTCTTGGATATCTCACTGTTCTCTCTCATTTGCTCAAAGGTCAACTGGAATAAGTCCCTTATAGGGATGTATTTTGCCTTTGTACATATATTGTTGGTTGGAACGAATAAAGTTTTTTGTTACCTAAGTAGGTGTATATAAATACCGACTAGGTAAATACCTGTACACAATGTACACATGTACAGATGTATCTGAGGTAAAACGTAAATGGCATGCTGTTTGACCGCAAATTTGAAAAACCACATTATTTACAATGGTTTTCTGCAGCTTCATTTGTAATGTAACCAAGTTTGTTTGTTTGTTACAATGTAATCAAATCGTGGATATCAATTAAAGGCTACTTCTCACTATCGTAACGAAATGAAACTGCATGTATTAGGTAGGTATATGTAGTTCACGTGACAATACAATAGCTGCTGCGTAAGCATCTGCTGAATCGCCCCGTTCAGTAGACATTAGTACATATTTGTAGATATTTATTTGTATATAGATTTATATTTTAGGTAGTCTATATTGGTAATTTGTGAGTATATATTATGTATATTTGTATATGCAGTAATTGTCTGAGTCTCGACCAGGACGCCGTCTAGACCCAGTGAAATGAAACACTCTTTGGTTGATCTATATATATAAAAGAAGAAGTCCTGACTGACTCATCAACGCACAGCCGAAACTACTAATGTTAGAGAGTTCATTTTTGCACAGTAGGTTACTTTTATAACGTGGGCTAGAGATAAGAAAGGATTTTTGGAAATACCTCCCCTAAGAGGGTTAAATAGGGTGCAAAGTTTGTATGGGGTAAACTTTTTTTTTGGAGTTAGAGACTTGAAACTTTGTAGAATGATTACTTATTTAAAAACACAAAAATTACTTTCAGCGAATTAGAAAATTTCACCCCTAAGGGGGTTAAAAAGGGGTGCAATGTTTATATGGGAGAAACTTTATTTTTTGAACTAGAGACTTGAAACTTTGTAGATAGCTTACTTAAACAAATACAAAAAAAAGTGATTTCAGCGTTTTGGAAAATTCTACCTCTAAGGGGGTTAAAAAGGGGTGCAAAGTTTGTATGGGGAACACTGCTAATGTTGTTTATAAAGAAGTGTTACGCTTACGTTATCAGTTTATATTTTTTTTATTTCCTGTCTACTACCCAGTGACTACGTCCTTTTTTTAAAACGAACTTGCACCCCCTTTTCTATGGTTGACTGTCAACAATATTTTCTTAGGTCTCTAATTTATTGTGCTCCAAACTTTTTGTGTTCCTATATTTAGTGAGTTGTCTATCAGCACATAAATAATTTATACTTTATATACCTATTCTTACTTTATTTAGCTTCTTGACAGATATAGAGAACTATAGCACCAGAATATATTGAATCACTCTTCAAACAATACTACTAGCCTGTAGACTGGGGTACCTGTTAGACCATTTAGAAACATTTTGGCCAGCCTCGGGAAGTCCGCCACACCACTCTTTTCGTTTAATAGGCAGGCCGGCGTGTACAAATACCAGTGCTGCCTTCTTATGAAAAGAGGTCATCATTTATCATTGTTATGAAATAAAGTTTATTATTTATTATTATCGAAAGAGATACTCTTCATTAAACTGCCTCCATCTCTCAATTTCCAGTGCTGAGTTTAAGATTGTTTTAACAGCCTTACCATATTTAACATTTTTTTTAAATCTCACTCATAATAACTAAGATCCCCATTTTCTAACTCCGAATCCATGCGTCGCTCTATATCTTGCAGTAATTTTTGCCAAAGATTAAAAGCATCAGGTAACTGCCGGAATAAATAGTAAGCATCCTGCAAACAATTCCCGTAATCTAATTGGAAAATCTTCAAAATTCTTTAACAATTGCATTGTCTAGACCATTTCAACTAAGAATAAAATTCACTTACTTATTTTAATATCTTTGTCATGATCAAAAATCTACGCGGACGAAGTCGCGGGCGGCCGCTAGTACAAGATATAGGTATTGCCTCGAAGCTTTAGTATATTTTACGTTGGACAAACGATACCGCGATGCAAAAGTTGACTTGTATTAAAAAGTGCGATCTAGCGGAAAATTGGGTAAATAAATAAGTACACACAAACAGTTAATTAATATTAAATAATACTTGTACGAGTATCTCAGACGTTCTCAGTACAATTAAATTTCTGCTCTGCACCAACTCTAGTATCTCTGTTTAGTAGAGAATGCTATTTAGCATTAAGTGTGCCATTTGTACTGAGTTCTTAATTGCTATATTATGTAGATGCAAAAAACATAATTGTTTCGAAACAATATATATAATTTTTGTTTTGTGCAATAAAGTTTAAATAAATCACACTAATATTTGAAAGCGAAAGTTTGTTAGTGTATTTGTGTGTTTATGTCTATGTTTGTTACTTCTTCACGCTCAAACGGATGGACCAATTTTGATAAATTTTGGTATGAATGTAGTTGACACCCTGGATTAACACATAGGCTACATTTTATCCCGAACAAAATTAGTGTTCCTGTGGGATGAACGGGATTCCTGTGGCGGATAGTAAATAAATAAATAGCTGATCTGATGATGGAGACGGGAGGTGAGAGTATGCTCTTACACAGCACAAAATAAATCTACCATGTTTGCGCTTATTTCAGTGGTATTGATGAGCAATGAACGTTTGTGTAACTAAACAACGACTTGATTGTTTTAATAAATAATAACTTAATTGTATTTTTAAGTATAAAAAGTGTCTATAAACGGGAATTTTATTTGACTACTCCTATCAAATTTCCTCTTTCAATGGAGATCCATCATTTTTAGGGTTCCGTAGTCAACTAGGAACCCTTATAGTTTCGCCATGTCCGTCTGTCCGTCCGTCCGTCCGCGGCTTAGCTCCGTGATCATTAGTACTAGAAAGCTGAAATTTGGTATGAGTATGTGTTTGTACAACGCCGACAGAACGAAAAAAAAATATTTTTTTTTCGGCTCTCGAACACCTAAAAGTGGGGGTGATTTTTTTTTCTTTTCAACACTAGTGTGTGTGATGTCGTTGAATAGGTCTTTTAAAAGTAATAGGGGTCTTCTAACATTATTTTTTGATAAAGTCAGCAGTTTTGTAAATATTCGCTCCAAAAACAAAAAAAATAGTGTCCCCCCCCTCTAACTTTTCAACCACGGGTCAAAAAAATTCGGAAAAATTCATGATAATGAGGCCTTATAAGTACTTTCAATGAAAACTATATTGAACAAAATCGGTTGAGCCGTTTTTGAGTTATCGCCAAATTTCATATTTTTTCTTTAAAAGGTCGTAAGTTGACTTCGAGAAGTTAATAAGTGATTACAGTTTCTAGGGCGTTTACGACCTTTTTATAGAGCTTAAAATCTTTCTTAACGTTAACCTCGGGCTTAAAACAGCAGTTTACTGTGAAGGATGAGCAACTACGGAACCCTACACTGAGCGTGGCCCGACATGCTCTTGACCGGTTTTTTTTATTTAATAGGTATACATACAATCTCGTGAATTAGTGAAATAAACGTTGCTGAGCATTTCTCAAACTAAGACGTCAATTAATGTGCAATTAGTTAAATTATATTTTTCCTATTTTGTTACTAATTGTCTTTGTGATTTGCAATACATTGATTTCAGGTTATATATTATAATTAAAAAAGTACAAAAGCATAACAGAACCTTAATTATCAAACAAAGCTGTTACATTGATATAAAATTACTAAAACAATTGGTAACAAAGTAGAAAAAAATATATAAAAAATTTAATTAAAGTCTCAATGTGTTGTATAAACTTTTTGAGAAACGCTCTGCTATTGATAAACTTGATTCCAGCTGGGTAACGTGAAATATGACATTCCTTCGCTTTCTAGTTGTAAGGAACCCTACAAATCGTTAAGGTTCTCTTTATTGTCCACGAAATACGTGACATTGCGTCATGGTTGAAGGTAGGTAACTTTGTCTTTCAGCAACATTCACTTTATGGACAGTAAAATTTAATGGCATTTGGAATAGTAGTTAACGTGCCAGGCAATTTCTGGGGATTATTTTCCAGTTTCGGGAATTCAAGTTCACGTAGTACGCTAAGATGTCATTGTTCCATTTCAAACTATTTTTTAACCTAGAAAATTAAAATTTCTCTATTTGAGCGTTTTAATCGTCTTATGGCCATTTCATAAAAGCAACAATTGTAATTTTAACATCAATTTGTTAAAAGCCGCGACTGCTACAAGACAACCGAAAATAGTGATAGCACCACTATTGACAATATTTCCAATTTTCAAATAATGTTAAATTTAAAATTATTTCATTACTTTACTATTACAGTACCCAAAACGATTATTTTTATTTGGTTATACGCACTAGTTCTGAAACGGCATCTGGAGGCGCGGAAAGAATGCCGAAATAGAAGATCTTGTGTGTGAAGTGGCTGAGCCCAACATTATCGGTGAAACCAAATCGGCTAGACTGCGCTGGCTTGGCCACGTGGAAAGGATGGATGAGGATCGAGCTGTGAAGAGAGCTTATACCGGACAGCCACGCGGGAAACGTCCAGTCCGACGTCCCCGATATCGGCGGTGGAGTGACCAAGTCATTAAAGACTTGATTGAACTTCATCGACCGGAATGGCGGGAGGTAGCTCAGGATACAGGAGGATGGCGTTCTCTGGTCTCGGAGGCCAAGATCCACTTTGGGTCGTTGAGTCAGCGCAGTAAGTAAGTACTAGTTCTGAATATATTCAAAATAGGTGAAAGCAGCGTCGTCTAAGAATCAGCACTCAATGACGTCACCTTGTGGAAAATTTTACTGTACAATTTCCATATTACTAAATCTGTAAGTATCAGTATATTACTGCGCTTTTTTAGAATGAGGAACTTTTCAAATGGATTTTTAGTCATAAATTGGGATATTTTCGAAAATGTAAATATGTGGTGATATTTAATGTTTTATCCTTCATTTGATTAAAATATCGGAAAAAGGCCAGGGGGGTATTCGACCAATTTTAGAGATATAATGGAGATCTCTCCTTTTCATCGCCATCCGTCACTTTTGACGTGTGCCTACTTGACAAGTGGCGATATCCCTAGAACATCGCAACTTCGTCAATTCGGACGCGCAAAATTTTCGTTTCCTTTGTATGTGACGGCATAAATAACAGGCGCATACTCTAAATTGACCGCGTAGTACGTGAAATTAGTCAGTTACGTTTCGTTCAAAACAGAAATTTATATACATGAATAACATTTTTGAATTTTTTGACAATCATTATCGCCTTCGTATTTCCAAAATTGAGATGACATATGTCACTTTTAAGCTCATCGCATTTAAATGACAGTTCAATGGCGATATAACTGTTATCTAATGGAGATTTGACGTTTGGCGATATCTCAAACGGCATTCTCGAATTAGGCCCCTTGTTGAAAAAAAAATATGTTATCAATTCATACTGAGTGCGTCAATATTAGTGACAGAGTAATAAGATTGCTCAAATAATCACCCAAGAGTTATCGTTTTGGTTAATCGAGGAACGTACTATTAAAAAGTGAATTAATAGCCAGAATAGTATTACAAACTAATTACTGAGACATGCGTTGTATTGTACTCATCATCATCATAATCTGACCTGACTGACATCCACACTTGAACAAAGGCTTCTGAGGATCCCTAAATATCGCTTTTGGCTTTGAAATGTACTACGATGCGCGAATTTAGCAGCTAGGTAGCTTTACCGCTGTCTTCACAAGATCTCAATGTTAAAATAGATTAAAAAAAAATAGGTTATGGGCCTAAATACACGAGTGAAAATTAAACGAGTTAGGGTGAGCGGGATGAATGATTATTGTAAATGAAAATGAAAATGAAAAATGTTTATTTCGGTTTTTGCAGTTTAACAACACAGTAAAGGTTGGGAAATTCTATTAAGCATTAAATATGCTTGTGCCAGAATGACCCGCTCTTCCATCACTCGGACATTGAAAAAATAAAAAGAAAAACCAAAACAAAACAATCATACTTAATAACTTAATAATAATTGCGTGCGTGTGTGTGTGTGTGTGTATGTGTGTGTGTGTGTGTGTGTGTGTGTGTGTGTGTGTGTGTGTGTGTGTGTGTGTGTGTGTGTGTGTGTGTGTGTGTGTGTGTGTGTGTGTGTGTGTGTGTGTGTGTGTGTGTGTGTGTGTGTGTATGTGTGCGTGTGTGTGTGTGTGTGTGTGTGTGCGTGTCTGTGTGCAAGTTGTCATTATTACATACTTATATTGATATTAAATATGTATATTAGTTTCATTAATATCTCTAGCTTGAGTAGGTAATGAGTAGCTCCGTCTCTTCATAGTTAAGATTTTGTAACCATTCAATTACAGCTACTTTACAGGAATGGCGGTGTAGCGGATAAATGTCGATTGCGTTATTGATACGATTATATAAATAAGCAGATTGGACATAAAATTGCTTCCTTGCAAAGTTGGACTTGCAGACCGGTATGGGGGCGACTTTGTCTTGCCTTCTACGAGTAGATATCAACGGATGATACGTCAATTTACTATGCAAACGCATCGTTGCATTTATTATGTACAATTTTCTCATAGAAAGCAAGGCGCAGTCGCTATACAACTCAGTGGTAGGGTACCTAAATGGTTTGGAGAAGATGACTTTAAGTAAGCACCTTTGTGCCCTTTCTACTTCTAAAAATTTTGATTTGTTTGCTCCCCCCCATATCGGTATGCAATAACACATGATCGATTGTGCTAAAGCTGTATACAACTGCTTAAGGAGATCATTAGAGGCAACATGCTTTAGTATTTTGAAGATCCATATCAACTTACGAATGCGACCATTTAAGTGTTCTATATGGTCGTACCACGATAGTCTTTGGTCAAGTATTATACCAAGGTACTTCGTTGAGGATACTTTCTTAATTAAAGTGCAGTCACAATGTTGAGGGTGAGTTAAGTTACAGTGGTGTCCGTGTATTATAAGCTCGAGGTTCCTAGAGGGCTGTGTATTTTCATACTTCGAAAAACACATGTAGTTTGTCTTGGTGGCATTAAGCGTGAGCAGGTTTTGTTTGAGCCAGAGAGAAATCATGTTAAGGCCTAGTTGCGCTTTTTCATACACCGCTTCCCAAGACGTGTCATTAAAGACTACTACTGTGTCATCGGCGTAAGAAAACACACAGCCTCCATGACAGGTGAGATTTGACAATTCATTAATGTAAGCTAAAAATAGCGTAGGACCCAATACACTGCCTTGAGGAACTCCGTAAGAGATAGGTTGCTCGCTGCTTAAACAATCACCGATCTTAACCTTTTGGGTTCGGTCATGTAAATAACTAGTGAGAAGTTTCAGAGGTATTCCTCTGATTCCCATGCTTTCTAACTTGTGTACAAGGACGGGGAGAGAGACGGTGTCAAAGGCCTTCCGCAAATCTAAGAAGATAGCCAGGCACTTAGACCCACTGTCCACGTATTGCGTAATTACAGTGGTTAATGCTAGTACTGCATCTTCTGTAGATTTTCCTTGCCTGAACCCAAATTGTGACTTCGAGAGAATATTGTACTTATTGAAATAATTTACTATACGATTATTGATTAATTTTTCAATGATCTTTGATATTGCGGGTAGGACAGATATAGGTCTGTAGTTATTGACATCGTCTCTCTCTCCTCCCTTGTACACAGGTGTTATAATAGCTTTCTTAAGCAGAGTTGGAAATACCCCTTCAGCAAAGCATATGTTTACTAATCTAGTAATAATCGGAACCAACAAGGGTCTAGCCAGTTTCAATAGACCAACAGGAATATTATCCCAACCGGGGGCGCTATTACTTTTGAGATTAACCAAAATACTGTCTACTTCCTCAGGGCAAGTATCGAGAAGTACGAAAGAGGATGGATGGGTGGCACATGAGTAAGCAAGATTCTGGGTTTGGCTAGGAGGGGAGTTCAAAGAAATATATTCAGCAAGTTTTTTACCTTCGTTTGCAAAGAAGTAGTTTATGTTGTCAATGGAGGTGTTGGGAGAGTTATTCGAGTGTAATAGCTCAGTTCCATTGTTGTCTTTAGTTTTATAATGTGTTATTTGTTTTATGGTATTCCATAAGGCTTTGGGATTTTTTGTTGAATTTGCAAGTAGGTTTCTTTCGTAATTTCTTTTAAGTTTTTTAATTAGATTGTTACAGAAGTTGCGGTATCTCTTAAACGTAACCTTCATAATCTCATTGTTAGGTTCTTGCCGCAATTTTAGTTGCATTCTATTTCTATTATTTATACACCTGAGAATTCCAGGGGTAATCCATGGTTTTATGATCCGTCTGTTTCTAGGTAATTTCTTTACTATTTTACTGTCATCTAGAGCTTCTTGAAGTATTTGAATTAATTGTTCAGCTATGAATTGAGGATCTTGGCATAGTAATAGATTGTCTAGATTTTTATTGCGTAAATATTCAACGGCTAGTTGGTAGTTTATACGCGTAGACAAATGAGGGTTGCTTTCTTTTATACAACTTGTGAGAGATAAAAATATAGTGTAATGATCAGTAATTGACGTGTGAATTACTGCCGTATAAGTTGTTACTTTATTTAAATCCGTTTTTAGCATAAAGTGGTCAAGACAACTTTTCTCACGTGTCGGAAAGGTATGACCCGGCAGAAAACCAAAGGAAGCTAGCATGTTTAGATAGAGGTTTCTGTTAGTACGCTCGTGGGGGGCCTCTTGTGAGCGGGGAATAAGATTGATATTGATGTCGCCAGTAATAATGATTGTGTTACAGGATTTGATCAAGTCTAAGTGTGCACGAAGCGACTCTATGAAGTTAGAGGCGTGGATGTTGGAGGGTGACCGATAAATACCTATTATTATTGCGTTTTCTATTTTTATTTGAACACAAGAGGCTTGGACTAGCTTTATTTCGCTAAGTAAAGAGGTAAATCTGCAGTTAATATAACCAACTACGCCGTCATTTTGATTATAGTTGTTCGTGGTAGCAATAGCGGTATAATTAGGTATGCAGGGGATGGGTCTGGACGGATTCAATCTGCATTCTGTTAAGATTATTATGTCAATATTAAAATTTAATTGGGATAAATTAACTTGGAAATCATATAAGTTGGTGTATATACTACGTATATTTTGAGATATAATTTTAAGATCATCGTTAGCCAGGGGGATGCGCTTTGTGAGGTCTTGAAGGCTACATTCAAACGAGTGCGCAACCTCTGTATTGTCAATATCGCTTAAGGTAGAAAGCCGACTATCCATGATTTATAAGCTGAATGTAGGAGGTTAACACACCGCTGTAGAAGATCCGAACATTTGGCCTTTTAGAGCATACTACCAGGAGTACATAGAATGCAGAAGTGTTTAGAGACTGTATTATTATGATCATGATGAAATGTTTTTCTAAAGGAGTTGTAGGTAAGTAATAATGAATTCGAGATTTGTATGAGATGATCAGGGATGCATAAGAAATATAGTTGATTTAAAATAAAGCAAATGCGATAGATTTTAGTGTATATGTATGTGTAAATTGTGTATTTGTGGAGTGTAATTAACATTAGCACCAAGGATTTGAGCAAAGTATACATTAGAGTAGGATACAAACTACTAGGAGCGCAGAGTTCATAGCTGGTTGTAATTGGCTTACTTAACTTT